>JAYKKM010000469.1:442500-1837500 GCA_035772405.1 Chrysogorgia sp. JL179-B06 | reverse complement strand
TACTATTCGATTAATATACGATTTCAAATACTTGGCTACAAATATTTCAAATATGATTACAAATATTTCAAATACAAATAATTATTTTTGGGGGCCCCCCGCGGCCCCCGGCCCCCCTGCTTCCTACGCGCGATAGTAAAGCGGTGAGAAACAAAAACTTGAAAAAGAATGAAAGTGCATGAGCTAAGAATAAAACAGTTCCTCGCAAACTAAAATAACAAAAACCTTGTAGGAAATTAAATAAAGAAAAACGTTCGTTAAGACCAACAGGATATGTGGTGCCAAAAGTTTAAAAATGAGACGCTTCTCTTGCCGTTTGCGGGTATCGTTACCATGCACCTGAGATGGGAAGGATGGCACAGACTTTCGTGTCTGAAACCAAATGGTTAGAGCTGTTGAAGTGGCGGGCTAAAGGTTTGTCAACATCATTGCTCCTCACGGAACGAAGATGTTCAGCAAACGCGTCGCCCAGTTTTTAGTCTGTTTGCTGATCTCGTGATCGACTGTAAAAATAGCAAATTTAACTTTAAAAAAAATTTAACTTTAGCTCATTAATTATTAGTTTGTTTATTTCCCGTGGCATATATATAAGCCCTATTTATTTTATTTTATCTCGTCTTACTCTGATGAAGGGCTCCGCTCGAAACGTCAGTATTTCGTTACTAAAAATGTTGGTAGTTTAATTACCACCTTTTCACTCTAATATATTATGTTAATGTTAAAACATACTACTTTAATATTAAAACCGTTCAAAATATTAATTTTCATTAATATTTAACAGCAATATTACCCGAATAATAATAATAATAATATCTTTATTGAAGTGTCAATGTATTTAGCCTATACATACTATAATTGGGAACTTGATTAAAAAGGTAAAAACTACATGTAATTCTACACTAATCCTATGAATGTATCTATCATAAAATAATTTATAATTTATGTACAATACTAAGATTAACCCTATAGGCTATATAAACATTTATAAATTATAATAAAATATAAAATTATGAGATGAATCCAGTGAGATCTTGTTTTCTTATATTATTTCTAAAAGAGTTCAGAGTAGGTAGGTCCCTCATTTTACTGCTTAATTTTGACCATAAAAATGGCCCTAAATACCTAGCTGAATGTTTTCCATGACTCCGAACAATTGAAGCATGGAATTTCAAAATCACTGTTCCTTAGCAAATATCTGTTGTCCTTAATCCTGAACAGATGGTGCAAGTCCATATTTAACTTTGTACATAAATATCATATCTTGTAGTCGTCTGTTATATAGTGTTGTCAATCTTGCACGTTCTAGAAGTTCCTCGTACGTCTCCGAACGCGATCCATATACTGCCCTCAGAGCTCGTTCCTGTATACGCTCCAGCTTATTACTGTCCGTTGATTTACAAAAATGCCACACCAGATGGCAGCAAGTTAGGTGAGGCAAGATGAACGACTTGTATAGCACTGACTTAGCACTGCATGGTATCTGCTTTCGGAGACGCATAAGGACTCCAACTTTTTGTTATGGCTGGTGATAGGACTCCAACTCTTTGTTATGGCTGGTGAAATTCAGATTTTCGTCGATATGGACTCTAACAATTTGATTTTATCTGATTTCCTGATATCTTCGCCTTCTATGTTCAAAGATACATCTCTTTTCTCCATATCCAGTTTCCTTGAGTTATTAGCTAGTAGGAAATTGTTCTTGTACCAAGTCGACGCTAGCCGGCCTTGTGCTTTCAGTCTGCTTCCTACTGTTTCATAATTATTTCCCATTACATACAGTTGGTGATCATCGGCATACAATTAACATAATCAAATTTGCATCTTTGACATGGAGTGACAAGTCATTTTGGAACAGGTTCCACAAAAGCGGGCCAAATGAGGAACCTTAATTGAGGACATCCTCTATTATACAAAGTTGAGTCGTAGTGGCGTGTAACTTGATTACACAGCAGGTGTTCAAATATCTAATTATCGATGGTAATAAGGGAAGTGATAGGACGTCGATAGTTTTTATCCTCATATCGTTCTCCCTTCTTGAATACCGGTGTCCACTTGCCCTTCTTCCACTCTTTGGGCCATTTGCTCTGTCTCACGCAGTCGTTGTAAAGGCTGGTTAATGATGGTACTATTCCATTGGCCACATTCTTTAGAAGTTTTGGTGGGGCTCGCGGGTCCCATCCGGAGGATTTCTTGGGGTTGATCTTTTCGAGCACATACTTCACATCAACTTCACTAAGGCTTTTAAACTCAAATGGATTCCCTCCATGGTTTTCTCGTATCACCATCACGCTACTAGTATGGTTGTTGTGTTCCTCTTCTGTGAGATTAATTACATTATCTCCTCCTATGTTCAATGCAGCATTTGTGAAATATGTGGCTAGCATTTCCTGCCACTTCCCTCTGGGTATATTGTTGTGGATATTTTGGTCTTGTCACTTATAAATGGTTTGAAGATGTTGTAGAACTCTTGTGGCTTGGTATTAAGTTCCTTTGATTTGGTGTTCCAATACTCCCTGATCGCTCTTCGGCGTTCCCTGGTGGCAATATTCCTGTACTTTCGTTTCAGTTCGAAGTTCTCAGCCGTACGATCTTTGGCAAACTTAATAGCATATTCCCTTTTCTCTCTCAATGCTTTTTCCACTCTTGCGTCATGTAAGGAATGTCCTTTTCTCTCACCCTTTTGCTTTTAAGTGGTGCATGTAGATTGACAACACTTTCGAACAGTTCATTCCAGTAATCATACTTGTCATCGACGCTACTAAATATGTCTCCAACATGCCACGGAGCATTTAGCAATTCCTGATTTAGCAGTTCAAAGTTGGTGTTCTTGGTCTGCCTAAACGTAATTGTCTTAGGTCTGTGTTTTCTAACTTTCTCTGTCATTTCACCATAGATCATATGATGGTCACTCAGGTCAGGGTTAAAAACCCCTCATCTCTTGAAAAGCTCAGGAGTGTTTGTGAGAAGTACATCCAAAAGAGTTTGTGAATTTGATGTGACTCTTGTGGGCTCTGTTATCAAACAGTGAAGATTGTTCACTTCCTCTAGATCTTTAAGGATCCTTCCCTCACCTCGGTCAGGAACGAGTCTGTCCATATTACAGTAAGGTCTCCTAAGATGACAACTGACTGCTTCCTCATACACGCCCATTGACAGATGTCATTCATTTCATCCTCCACCCTTTGTAGATATTTTGGCTCAGTGCTCTTTCCAGACTGTGTAGGTGGTCTATATATCGCTATAAATATTATTTCGCGCCTCCTATGGTGGATTCTACTGCGATGGCCTTTTGTTGAAAAATATACTATCAACCCCCTCCCCCTTTTTTCTGTCTTTTCGACACATTTGATACCCGTCATGTAGACTAAATTGGCTGTTTGGATATGATCGATCGATCGATTTTGGTTTCGGATATAACAAGAACGCGTGCTTTCAGTGAGTCGTTTAAAAATTTCAGCTCTTCGAATTTATGTTGTATACTATTTATATTCAGATGTGCTACAAGAACTCCGTTTGAGTTGTTTCTTCTTTCTTCAACAATTGAACTCGCTTGGGAATTCGGACGATGTTCGTGATTAATAGCATTTCCGCTTTGAAAGTCGCTTGTGTTTATCGTTAAAACTGGTTGACGATTTATTTATTTCTGCACCAAATTCTGTTTCTAGATAATGGTTCCCCGTCCTAAAAGGAAGATTGCATTGAGCATAACCAATCGATAGCAGGGTAGTCCAAGAAATATTTGAATTCGGTCTTCGTAATAAGCCAAGGCATTTATCATGCGACCACATGAGACATTTGGCAGTACAAAGCAATGCATCTTGATTCGAACGAACATTTCGACTACACTCGTTGCAGGGATACTTTGGTGTTTTCCTGTTGTTGTTTGGTCCAGGATTTGTGTGAATATCCCCACATAAGATGATCCTGTAGAGCTGAAAACTACAAGTACCATTCGCGGTGTACGGGATTCTCGAAACTAAGTACACTTTTCATGCACGGTCGCGATTTCCTTGTCCAAAATTCAATGCTTTTACACCGACTGAGGTTGCCGTACATCTTTCTCTTCTTATTGAGGCATATTCAGTCGATAAACTGGGATTGTGTTATCCCCATAGTCAATATCCAACAAGACAGTGGCCAGTAGAAAAATCAAAAACATGTATTCGCGAGGTCGATAAACGACGTCTCACGAGGCGATAGACGAATACGATAGTCGTCTCCAGCGCCGAATTTATCTAAACATATATGCGGTAGAATTGTGCGGTAGAATACATAAACACATTATTGTAATTTTATGGTAATTTTATATAGATATATTGAGAAATTAAGCCACAGATCGGAATGGGAGACTCAATTTAATAGAAATTTTGTCTGTATTTATACAGCCGGAGCGCGAGAAATCTGAAACCCACACACGCGAAAACAAATGGTATATAGTTGTGATTGTTTTAGATAGATGAAAGAAAATGGTTTCCGTATATTTCAAGTTAGAAATTGAACTCACTCATCTAAAGTTTAAGCTTTGCAACTGTGGCACTGATGATTGACAACGGCGATCCCGATTGACGTGCAAAGGATTTTATATGGGCTGTGCAAAGGATTGTGGTTGATAACGCAAAGGATTGTGGTTGGAAATCGAGTCAAGATTTTTTGCGCCTTGAATTATGAATCGCTGCTGCGCAGCAATTATAATTAAACGCACATCTTGGAGTTTCGAAGGAACATAACTCAATCTCAAATACTAAATATAATACTAAAATGTTGGTGTATATTAAAAGAGTAAGTAGGACTTTACATTTCACTTTCTGACGAAAGGTCTTCACTCGAAACGTTAGACCCCCACCTCCTCCTACACACTAGGGTTCTTAAGGGCCTGTTTACACAGCCACAGGAGATTTTTGCTGCGATTTTTCTCGTTTTAAAGGGACACTCCGGCCCAAATACAAATGCAGTTCATATGAAAGATCTTACTGACTTTAGTTTATTTCCAAAGTTTCAGCATTCCTATCAATTTAGTTGAGAAGATATTGCTAGTTGAAGTTGAAAATTTGTGGATTTGGACGCCATATTGGTTTTGAAAATATGACGTCATTGAGTGATTCTTTATCGTCAGTGGAGTTGTTTTGATGGCGATCACATAGTGATAGTTATTGTGAATGGTCTTTGGACGAAAATTAGTCGAAATAAACTATTTAGTTCATCATGCGGAAAGTAGAGCTTTGTAAAAGCTCTAAGTAAAAAGTAATGCATAATACGAGACACGTCACTCAGTGACGTCATATTTGAGAAACAAAATGGCGTCGAAATTGCACAAACTCTCCAACTTCAACTAGCCACATCTTCTTAACTAAATTGATAGGAATGCTGAAACTTTGGAAATAATCTAAAGTCAGTAAGATCTTTCATATGAACCACATTTGTATTTGGGCCGGAGTGTCCCTTTAACACATGTGATCGAATGAATTGTTTTACGAATGTATTGAACCATTATAATAACATGCTGATGTTGTCTAAGCCTAGGACAAACGCCATGAAGCGCAGCTTCAGTTATAAAGCTGCTAAAGGTCTGGAACACTCTACCATTATCACTAAAACAAGAATCTATCTCTGTTGATGATTTTAAATCGAAATTAAAGATGAACTTAGATAGTGAACTTTTAGTTAATTTAGATTATTAGACTTTATATCTCTGTAATATAATTATTTAATAGCCATTTTAATGTTAGTATTTTAATAATGAAAGACACGGCCCTATGAAAAGCAACATTTTAATTCACTTTTATCTTTGTAATATTGTTGATAGGCTACCGTGGATAAAGAATTTTAAATAAATAAAGATCTACGACGACAACCTAGGACGGGGACGTGGGAAGGGGAAGAATCTTTATGCGAAACAAAAATAATGAATAATATTTATTCCCAAGAGTAGTCTCAACGCCGTTCTCGTTCTGTTTACAACACTAGCGTATTTGACACTCAAAGCTTGTTTTATGATCTCCAAAACGCTTCCATATTTCTAAAACGATTGCAGTGTCTATGTTTAAAGAGTGAGTGTCAGGGTAGTGCTTTGCGCGCTTGTGTTTTTGTTTTCATACGAATTGATTGCAGTGCATCGCATCGTAGAACTATAATTTGCATGTGAACTCTAGATTTATTTGGAAATGTTGAAATTGGAGTCCGATCCTGACTTCGGGGCGTTATGAAGTTAATGTTCAAGACAATTTGAACAGTTGCGGTTCGCTTGTTTGTGAACCACTGCGGGCCGCGCGCAAAGCCGTTTCTGACGAACAAGCTGGCCCGGATGGCTTTAGTTCCTGAATCTTTGCAAATTCAAATGAACAAAACATCAGAAGAAACAAAATATATTTCTTTACTAGTCACTCATCAAACTCTTCCATTCGCAAACTTATTCGCGCTGTTTCAGCAGCATAACCTGGCCTTCTACGCTTCGGAGGCGAAGCGCTCGTAGCAGCTTCTATGTATCGAAACGATTACTATAGTAAATTATCAATTTTACGAAAAATATCACAATAATTGATCACTCGGGTATATTTACTTCTTAGAAAACTTGAAAATGGATAATTTATAAGAAGGATTGCTCAAATATCGACGGATTCGTTTGTGAACTGAAATAGGCGTCCCATAAAATGGCCGCCAAGAAGAAAACAAGCGCGCAAAGCACTACCCTGGCGCCAGGAATTCCCCGACGGAGGGGCTAACAGGTATTGGTAACTCCTCTAGGGGGGTGGGGGCATGCTTCCCCGGAAAATTTTTGATTTTCTAAGCCTCTTAGTGAAACGCTATTTCTTGCATTTTGGGTGCAGTTTTAACAAAAAAATTAAAATTAAAAACAGTGAAAGTCACGATGTTATTGTCAGTATTTCCTTACTGTATACGAAACTCTAACAATAATATTCATGTGCAAAAACTAGACGACAGTGAGTGCGCGAAACAACACAGAGGTGATAGATTTGTGCCAAAAATGAAAGTTGATTACCTTTGTTAATATGTAAAAATAATAGACAAACTTTTTTCATATTTTTTTTAATTTTTTTCTTCCCGCTCTGTTAATTTTTCCCCGACAGGGGGGCTAAGGGTCCCCGACGGGGGGCTGTAGCCCCCCCCCCCCTGCCCCCTCTGGCGCCACCCCTGTAAGAAACAGCTCTCATCTCTCCGCCTGAAGACGTGAAAATATTCTCAGTGGCGCGCCACTCGCGGAGAGATGAGAGCTGTTTCTTAAGACTGACTTAAACATAGACACTGCAATCGTTTTAGAAATATGGAAGCGTTTTGGAGAACACAAAACAAGCTTTGAGTGTCAAATACGCTAGTCAATCGACCGTGGTTTCATTCAAACGCTAAAATTTATATTTCTTTCACTGCCGTCACCGTCCTAGGTTCGGGCCCGCAGTACGCCAACATTTTATAGTTCAGTTAATACTATACTACGTCTACTTCATCTCAGGTTGAATTGTTTTCACGGTGATGGCTTTCCCAAACATTTCCCTACAAACTGCTGCATCAAAATATAAGAATTGATTAGCAGACAAATTATACGTCTTCTCTGCATTTTTAACGTATAGATCTCCGCGCACAGTGAACCAAGAGCTGCCTCCAGCATCTCGCGTATAAATCGGTCGTCCGCTACACACAGGCACTAGCAAGCATAGAGACACCAGGGCACTTCCAATCGTTAAAACACTCAATCCAACTATGGCTAAAATATGAATGTTGGAGCTGGATATTCTCAAAGAGACCCAGAGATACTTCCTTGCTCCGTCCGATGACACAATAAAGCTCACGATTAAAGACATTAGTCCAATAAAAACGAACGCCATACCAACAATCACACCAAAGATTTGCCACATCAATGCACGATTCTTCCGCGCTATACGCCGTGAGGTGTCTTTCTCCGGCCACGAACAACGCAAACACAATGAATTAGACTGTTTATTTTCATCGTACATTTCATTATGATATCCTCGTATCAACCCAAAGTGATAATCCGTACATTCCTCATTTTCATTGAATTGAATTAAAGTTGGTTGGTACTGATATGGAACTTGAGGAATAAATCTGGCCGTCAGACACTCGCCGCAGTTGATTGCGTCAGTGTTATGGTCGCCCAGCCATCCATATCCTTCATTATTTTCTAAAGCGTTCGGAGTTTCTTCTTCGTTGAGTTCTTCCGATGCGAGAGCAGAACCGTCCGGCTCCACGTTATCTTCATCAGTAGCTGCTCTATTTAAGTCCTTTCCTCCAAGGCTAGGCATCTGTATTATATAAACATATAAACCACAAGCAATGCCAATGTACAGTACAGTGTAGCCCTTGTGTAGCCAGCTACCTGAGAAAATTACAAACGATGATCAAGAAGTCGAGCAGCGCGCGGGAATTAGTATAAAAGAAACAACTCGGAGGAAACATTGTACGATTCCAGGCTAACGTTTCTATAAAACCAACAGACCAGAATGAACATCATTAGAACTTGAAGTCGGCTTCTACTTGTGGCTTTCCAGTTTCCGCACCAAAGCCAGATAATTAATCTCCTGATCTCAAATTTCGTCCACTTACGAGGGCTCTGAATTAATATTATATTTCAACGTCAACTGCAAATCATTATCTTTCTTCCCGAATTTTATTGTCCACTTCCTTTCTACTAAGTTACTAAATTTCCTTAAATTCAGAAGCTGTATCTTGAAATAAGACCGAACTGACCGAACTAAAGGCAATTTTTCTTTTCCGGCCGTCTGTCACCACAGCAACCTTCCCAGCCACCTGCATATTTACGTAATAATCTCCTTTAATATTTTAGTATCTTTTTACCTTTTAATCAAGCAACAGACCGCATCTTTACAGGCGCGTAGACTGAACCTCCTACACATTATTTGGGACCAGGGAATTTATGAGTTCGAGTTGCGTTCGATTTCGAGTTCGGTTCGAGTTCGAGCCGACGAATGGCGGAATGATTAATACTCCAAGAATGTCTGCCAACCCTGATATTCCACCCCCAGCAGCGAAAAACCAACCTCCGACAGATCGTCGATGGATACCGACAACCCTCCGACAGATCCCGGCCGCTTCGAGATGGCCTACGAAGACCTCCCGACCCCACCCGACCACTTACGAAGTAGTTCCGACGGTGGGCCGAGCACTTCCGAAGTTGGCCCGACCCTCCAACGAAGACGTCACGACCTCCCTGTATCAGCGGTGGAGCAGATAGCTTCGTTCTACATACCGGCTCTAGCTCATGCCCAATCTGTCTGGGAACCTCTCCAACAAGCTCCGTCACCCATCGAGGCACCTTCACCAACCTTCGAACCTTCCTTCCAGTCCTACCGAGTGGACGAAGCCGACCCGTTGGAAAGCTTCCTCAGTTTCCAAAGCTTCCTTAGAATTTTCAGTCACCCAACCTTTTCTCTTCGGCCCCCAGCCCGGCCATAAACAATTATCTGTCCCTAAAAACATTAGAATAAACTGGAGAAGAGAATGAATTCCAACCATTTTTGAAATTGACGTTGAAGGCTGAAGCATTGGAAAAGAGTTCTACAAAGCATTTTCCATTTTTACGCGCGTTAAATGTAATATATATTTGTGGCCAACCACATCTTGTGGTTTACTAAAGTTTAAATTATCAAAAGAAAACTTATACTTGTCAAAGAACCTGTGCAATTAAAACAATTTTTGGGGGGTGTTTTTCACATGAATTTGAGAATTACTTCATTCTGATGAAGAAACTTGAAATTTTAATATTTCGAGTTTTTTTTAATCTGACTTTTCGCTTGCCGTTCCGGCTATTCACTTTTGCATCGGTGTTGTCTGCCAACAACTTATGAATAATCTAGTTTTCTAAACCTATCTAAACTGCTGTACGGTAAAGATTTCTAATGTTATGACTACCAAAGTTTTGATATGATCATCATAATAAAAGACATAGACTTAATGCGACCGAAACGAAAAGTCTTCAATCATCAAAAAACTATTCAGAAAGGCTAATTACCTGATTGTCTTCTACGAAATTACATATTCATTGCAATTTCCAATTCGCAGCTCATTAATAGTGAATGCTTTTTTTGCGGACAGCCATTATATTGACCAATATCACAAATAAAAACCAAAGCAAATAATTAATTAAATTCCACTAGGAATAGTTTCTCGGTTGAAATGACGTCATTCATCACAGGGGATACAGGGAGGGTTGCCAATTTGGCTTTTTTTAAGCCAAATTTCTCGATTTTGGCTTGTTTTAACAAGGTTTGGCTTTGAAAAAATTTCATTTGGCTTATTCCTATTTTTTGGCTTTTTTTCAAAAAAATGGAAATACATCGGTCTTCGCACCATATTTCAGTTTTCCATCCGTCAAAATTTGCTTTTTGGCTTAGGCAGATTCAATAATCACGGTGTAGAGGTTATCCGAGAGTCGCTGTAGGATCACTATCAACCAATCAGAGACGAATCCTAAATTTTGAACATAGTCAATCGTGCTACTGTCTTCGCAAGGTCCGAGTGCTTTTCCAACCAATCATAATTCAAGAATTTTGATCCATTAAAAGTTCAAGGTATTGGAAAAGGTATAAAACTAAAATAAACTCGCTATTCAACTACTAAAACTAGTCCAGTTAAATAAAATAATCAATCCGCCCCCATGAGCTTAAGCAAACCGTCCACTTACTAGTGACCGAGGAAACAAATGGAAAAGTCTAATGAGTCATGACTCGTCGCAAAACAAATTTCATTGGGTCCAAAAGGCAACAGATGGTTCGGAAGAAGCCTACTGCTCGCTGTGCCAAACAAATATTACCCAGAATCTATTTTTATGGCATACTTTGCATAATTATTACTGCAGTTACCACTCGGCCCCAGTCCCCACCTTAACTTTGGAGTTTGGCTTTAACTTTGGAGTTTGGCTTTTTTAGCTTATTTTGAACTTGAGTTTGGCTTATTTTGAACTTGAGTTTGGCTTATTTTTAACTTGAGTTTGGCTTATTTTGAACTTGAGTTTGGCTTATTTTGACCCAGGCATCTGGCAACCCTGCTTTGCAGGGACGTTTGTCGGAAAATCCTTGTCTTCTGTCGGAAGATTTGGGTGGTTGAGACTTGGGGAAGTTGCTGATTGTAACAGGATTAACGTTAACTAGCATTAAAATATGTCGGATCTTGTAACTTCAATCTTGTGAATCAAGTTTAGAGCAACTGAGTATTTATTGCTAATTTTACTCTGACGTCGACCTTTCTTCCGGCTTGAGTAATAATAATAATAAGCTTTATTTACTCAGGGTAACTCCATCAGTCAAATGACTGCTGAACGTGCATGCTCTTCTCAATGCCTGGGAGTTTGGAGAAGGCGAAGCTGTTCAAAGGGATGCTTAAGTTATACAATTATACAAGTTTTTGAAATTTCGAAGATGGATGACATCCATAACTAAACAGCAACTTTTATTGAACAAATTTTTTTTCGAATGAGCGCTCTATCAGGTAAGTATGGTTCTTCTTGAACAGATTTGATTGGTCGTTTTGATCCGTCCTATTTATCCAATCAGACACAACAACCTAGTAAACACACCGGTTTAGGATCTTGTTATATATGATGGTTAGTAACCAACAGCCAATCAAAAATTATCTTCTACCAGCTACGTGATGACTCATAATTATAGGTCCGTCTAAAACATATAACTAAGCCGTAAGGGCCTGTTCATATGCTCCCACCATGGCGTGATTTAAAGTGCCCCTAACCTCAAAATGTTTTATTGTCTTATTTGGAAGAACTTTTAAAATGATAAAGTAACTTCTTTGGAAGATTTTCACTGCTTCGCTTTCTTTTTGAGATATATCAGTTTGTTTTATATGCAAATATCTGGAATTTCGTCACACATGCATGAATGTTATATATCTTTGCGTTCATGAAATAAAAACACTAAAGTGTGAATAACACGTGTGTGCGTTTCTCCCACAACACCAAACTTCTTGATTTTAAAGGATTTCGTTCGAGAATGAAAGAGATATACACATTTCTCCAATAAGTCATTGTGCATGTGTGATGAAATTCCATACATCGGCATATCAAACAAACTGATATATCTCAAAAAGAAAGCGAAGAAACGAAAATCTTTAAAGAAGTTACTTTATCATTTTGAAAGTTCTTCCAAACAAGACAATAAAACATTTTGAGGTTATGGGCACTTTAAGGATTTTTCTTGGCTATACAAAATAATATTGCTACGTAGGCCAAATAATTGGCTCTTACTTGCTCATTTTTAGTACTTGCCTTTCGTTTGTAAGGTTTGTTAATCTTTTATAATGCAGAACTGTTCAATCACTAAACTGCGTTTTCTGAACGTTAAGTGACTAAAATCGTGGACTACACGTTTTTCAGAAGCTTGTAGACCATGCTCTCTTTGGCCTACAAATCTGTTTTTTCGGCCTACTTTTTGCCATTTGTAGGCCGTATAAATGGCACCCTGCTCGATGATCTCTATATATAACTAGACTGCGGGCTCCTATTACCAATTACTCACAAAATGTATCACAAAAAGGATCGGATGACGTCCGCAGAGGTTCTTTTTTGCAGTCGTATACCAAAAAACAACACAGTACCGGCATTTTCCCTCTTCAAAAACGAAACTCGCGGACGAAAAACCACACTGTGTATAAAAATTAGTTTGATATATACTCTTTTATTTGAAAGAACTCCTAATAAAATTATAAAATCTTATAAATTATAACGGCTTCCCGCATGTCTCACTTTGTTCTTGAGTCACACTTGAGATCAGTGTAAAAAGTAACTCCTCATTTTATACTTAAGTAAAAGTAAAAGTATGGCCTGAAAATCTTACTTAAGTAAAAGTAAAAGTATGGCCTGAAAATCTTACTTAAGTAAAAGTAAAAGTATGGCCGGAAAATCTTACTTAAGTAAAAGTATGGCAAAAAATATTCCAGAAAAGTACTTCTGAAACAAACTATATATTCTCGAACCACCATCTTTAATCTGGGCGCTGTTTGGCGGCGCCAACTCAACAGTTGCCAATTACGTGCACATGCAAAACCAACTTCACGCAATTTCTCCACTCTAGATCTCCAGCGGATGGATATAGAACCGAGTATTTCGCGACTCCGCGTTCCGAATTTCTTTTTTTACTTTGTCGATAAAACAAAAAGTAACGAAGTTAAAAAGTAAATATTTAACAAAAATTTTACTTCGTTACAAGTAAAAAGTATTTGTTGAAAAATATACTTCGTTACAAGTAAATACTGATTTTTTTTACTTAAGTAAAGTAACGAAGTAAATTTACTTCGTTACTGGCGAACACTGCTTGAGATATGAAGATATGTCACACTGCATAATAACTTTAATTGAAAAAGCCTGTATAATCTTTGGGATTATTATTAAAATATAAAACCAACTATTTTCCTGCTTCGAATACAAACATACCTACTAAGTACCTATACCAACCAAAGTTTAAAAAATCACTCAAATACAAAATCGTTAACGAAAATGCCGTTTTGTAAAACCTCCGTCTCCAGTTCCTCGGCATCTTTATGAAGCTTTTTGATATAAAGTATAGTTTCTTTTAAGATTTCCATTTTTGTTGGTTGTTTTGAAACATCAAGGCTAGGCACAATCTCGCATAGTTTACGATATACGTCGTTCTCCGCTTTAACTCGGCATCCGTCGGACTTTTGTTGCTTTCGTTGTTTGCTTCGTTTCATCTTCGGTTCCCATTGTTTTTCTCCGCCTAACAAAACACTCTTCTCGAACGACGCAGCGTTATCTTTTAAAGCAAGGTCAGTTATTGGGAGAAGTGGCATACTAAGGTGTGATTCCGCTGACAAGAGATTATTCATAGCCAGATCTCTCACCCTACAGGAAATAGAAACTTGGAGATTTTTCAAAAAGAAGTCCAAAAAACTGGAGATTCACGTGATAATGCATTTGCCGCCATTTTGTCAGTACAGAACAATCAGAATGAGAGGGACTGGTACAGGTAGTGAATGGTGACCTCTCGGTGAAGGCTAAAAGGGATGACTCTCATTTTCAAGAACTCAGTCTAACCCTAATCCCAATAATAATCCTAACCTATAATTAACCCTAACCTTGATCCTAACTTTAAACCTAACCCTAACCGTAGCTATATCCCTATTAACCTAACCAAAAATAAAATTTTTTTGGTTGAGTTCTCAACTAAAAACAAAAGTGGTTAGTAGAGGTCCGACAATTTGTTGGGACATTTAGGGTTAGAATAGGGATATTTAAGGTTACGAATAGGGATATTTAGGGTTGGGATAAGGGTTTTATAGGGTTACGATTAGGGCAATTTTGTCGGACTTGTATCCAATTCGAAAACAATTAAATACAGAAATCTAGCGGCAGAAAGAAATCAAATCAGGAGTAATGAACTGACGACAAGCTACAAATAAAAGACAAAAAGTTCAAAAATGCTTTGTATCGCCTAATTAAACCAATTTTTAGTAAAACTAACAACAATTTCATGTTAAAAATAGCAAGACCTTTCGACAAAACGGTGACTTATTTTTCTATTAATTAGGTATTAACTCTGCCAAAAAAAGCTTTAAAGTAACTTATTTGGCTTTTTTAAAACCAATTTTGAGTAAAACTAAGGCAAGTATTCACTCCTAGACCTTTCGTTAACACTCTCACTATGTTATTGAAAATACGACAAAATATTAAAATACTTTTCGACAAAGTAGTGGTGACTTCTTCTATTTGAGCATTAACCATGCCAAAAAAGCATTAAACTAACTTACTAGAACTTTAAGTTTTCCTTTTGCTCCAGAAGATGAACAGATACGTCCAAATAAAGCCGATTATCTTACATATTCCTCTTCACACACCAGTTCGCTCGTATATACGTGACCACCGAAGACAACACGACGGATTTCCGAACAATTGAACGTCGACAATAAGGATTTTTAGATTTCTTAAGGTGGCTCCATACTGTTCCGCATTGGAATGAGACTATTAAAGAAAATAGCCTTTATTTTATGTACTGATGGATTTAATCGTGTTTTAAGTATCAGTGAAGTAGTCTGAATATTGTTCTGATGTTATTGATGTATAAATTACTTAATAATGGTTACCACCATGGTAACCATGGTGTAATTAAGGTAAGTAAAATTGCTGCTAATTTGCCGGTTTTTGGTCATTATCTCACGAAAAAGTTCGGTGACCCCCAAATTTTAAGCGTTCATTGTTATTTAATTTCGCTGCTGCATCTTTCAAGAACAAATAAAAAAATTCTATAGATCCAAACAGCAGGAATAAAAATTACTCGTTTTTGACAATTTGAATCTACAGAATTTTTTTAAATTTGAATATTTGTTAGAACACATGAATATATATTTGTGTAGAAAATTTGAGGGTATGTTACCGAGGGTTCTTTCAAACTACGGCCTTTTATGTGTAAAACGTCGGCACGGCCAAGCTACTTTTTTATGCTTGCAAGATCAATGGTTTGTCATGCGCGTTACTGTTAATCGCGGGCGCAGCTAAAAAAACACGCAATTTTCACGCGAAAAAAATAAGGCTGGTTTTGTTTTCTCGACGAAGGGGTGAAAGTCTTTGCAAAGGAAGTATCAAGCACATGTGTGATTAGTTAGTGTTTTTAGCACTCAATCGAAGACGTTCAAGGATTTTTCAAGGATTTCTTCGTTACACGAGCTTTTTTGTTGATTTCATTATTCGTTCGTGAAAGATATTTACTCGGTAAAGTACAGAGATTCTCGCACGATTGTTTTATGATTTTCTATTGGCAGGAGTGTTGCTCCACCAGCTAAAATCCTAGTAAAAAGTATAATACCCCAGTAAAAAGAGCAGCGGCGTTTTTTGATAGCTGTCTAATTTCTCGTCACTAGCGAAAGTTATGCACGGGATATACCGCTCCGAAACGTTTTTCGAATGCCTGTAAGTTATGAATGCATTGTTTGAAAAACCAAAATTCCTTTTTGGATAAGTTTTATAATTAAAAATAGTGTGAACACTCGGGAAAAAACGTCGAAAAACACACTGCGCGAGATTTTTCCAAGTATTTCAATTTTTACGCGCGTGTGATTTTCGCGGGTTTGTAGCCACCTTAATGCAATTTGGTTTAACAAGTAGTTTTCATGTGTGTAGAAACAATATAAATGAACTGATTATGCCTTTATTACCTTTTCATACTTTGGAAAATTAATGAGATGATCAAACAGCCAAGTTTTTTTCCAACCCTCATAGGAGCAGTAGTCAATAGCGAGATCTCGCCAAGGAGGGCTGGCCCTCATCTCATATATAAACGAAAACAAATTTCACAAAGGATTTGACTGAAAGGCGGGATCTCGGCAAAGAGGGCTAGCCCTGCCAAGAGGGCTAACTTGCCTCAATATAAAATGCACTCCCTAACTTTCGAGCGAAGTCCCTGAAACGTATATAGTGAACATTCTGACGAAGGGCCTCGCTTGAAACGTTACACACACTATTTCGGCAGTACACCAACTTTTTAGATTCAATTCAATTTTATTAAAGTGTCTATCTTACGTTTGGGGATTTTACATATCCATAATATTTGGGTCTTCCTGAGCAAAATCATAATATATCGAAGTTTGATTTGATTTCATCAAACTCTGCGATTTGGTGGCATTTTGAATTTTCGCGAGCGTGCAAGATGGGCTTTTTTAGAAAAATGAAAGTTTTTCAACTTGATTTATACTAATATTCAAAAAATGTATGGCTTTCGCAACAGTTATTTATACCAATATACGCATAATCAGCCGGGGGCAGTTTTAGTGTAAACTATTTCTAGTATATATTGTCAGCTGAAAATTTCATCTTCATGGAGTTTTTCTGTGTCACATGAAGAGGCATTCCAAACCAGTTTTCATTTGTTACTTGCCGCAAAAATGCCTCTTGTGAGTTGTGACATCACATCCGATAACTTTAACAGCAAAAAAGTCCATGAAGATGAAATTTTCGGCTGACAAGATAAAATGATTTTGCCAAATATTACGAATATGTAAAATCCCCAATCGTGATATAGCCACTTTAAACACAATATTCAAATACAAAATTATTCACTAACACGCACGTAGCACAGATTTTGCACTTGTTTTGCTTTGCGCGGACTGAGCGCGCGGGGGCTTTTGGGGAGGACGCGACGGGACCCCCGCAAGTCGCGCAAAGCAAAACAAGCGCCAACCTCGTACCCAGGGTCTTATCTCCGCTCCCCGCCCCCCCGCACGCTAAGCTACCTGGTTGCGGCTGGTCACGTGTCAACACAACATTTTTGACACCGTGGGAGGGGATAAAGATCACAACTATTTACACGTATCACTAGACTTGCTCCAAGTCCGCCTCTTGGTTCGGTTAAAACGAGTTTAGTGGTTTGGGTTTGTTTACACCGGTTTATTTCGAGTTTTGGTATTAAAGACGGGCGAGCGAAACGGGCTTTGAGAAAGTCTAACGTATCACGCGCGCCACGAGTCGACAAAATGTAGGTGTTAATAAGTCTCCATTTCGATATCGTTCCCAGTGTGTAATGAAATGTTCTATAGTTTAACACTATTTGCCTGGAGAAATTATTTTTGAGACTGGGAGTTCTTGATGTTGTTCAAGTAGCAACGGGATATGAAACATCGTTGCACACTCCGGGGGCTTTGATTATTTGTCGCAAGAAACCAGCCATTTAAAAATGAAATATCAAGAAAGAAGTTGGACTCATTCAACAGCTTGTTTTATCGTCCTACCTTTGTATTCCCTCAGATTAATATATTAACTAATTTCGAGATTATGTATGAAAGTTTCAAGCGTTAATATTTTATTATTATGAATCTTATATTGAATGTTATTATTATTTCAGCATTAACTTTACTTTACACTGATTATTTCTTGGGAAATATTTTTTAAATCAACGTATCAATCAGAACTTTAGACTGCTAATTAAAACGTTCTTTGTTGTAATATTATTTTAAAGACTTGAGTAAACAAAGCGTAAATGCGGTTGAAGCGCTTATTTATGTCAACCTTTGTTGGAACGAAATTTGATATTAATCACTCCTTATGTTACAGACGTGCATACGCGTATTGCAATAGTCTATAAGAATTTTAACTTCACGCAGTGTTATACAAATTAAAATTTAGACCTTCACGGAAGTTTTTGTTCTGATGTTTTTAGTGTTGTGCTCTATTCATCTTTGCCACTCCTCCCTAAGTAATTTTCTAAACGCTAATTAAAAACCCCCCACTTTTTAGGGGGCACGTGACCAGCCGCAACCAGGGTCTTATTGCAACCTCGTACCCAGGGTCTTATCTCCGCTCGCCGCCCGCCCCCCACGCTCGCTGCGAAAAGACCCTGGCTGCGGCTGGTCACGTGGCACCCAGATTCTGGGTGCTAACAAAAAAATCCATTGTGGGCAGGGTGGGAAGAAATAGTTTGTCGCACATAAGAAAGTCGTTCTTCGAAATTAATATTTCCATTTTTTGCGCAGTTCTATGCAAGAAAGTAGAAAGTAGTTTCAACAAGAAAGTAGAAACATCATCGCGATAACATCTCTTTATTCGCGGAGAATATCGGATTACGAAGCATGTGTCTTTTAATGGCAACAAAAGACCCCGAAGAAGACGTTTATAAGAGCATATAAAATTTCCTCTTGTCGGCTTTGTAGGCTACTGTATACGAGTGTCGATACAAGAATTTGTATAAAGATTCGAATCGCACGATTTCAAAGAACGCTGAAGAGACTTACGCTAAATTGTAGAATACCCGTCCACTTTAGCTATTTGTATCTGTTGACAGTTAGACAGTTAGTGAAAGGATCAAATTACGGAAAGTTCATCATATACAATTGCTTCGTTCTATTTTAAAACTCCATTTAATTTGATAACCATAAATAAACAAGTACACATAATATAAACCTTCGACATTATATTTAAAGAGATTTTAGAGTAACCTTGGTTTGTATAAATGTCGACGCACGGTTACCGTACGAATAGCCACTGCCTTGTCTTTAACGCCAAGAACTGATGCTCGAATACGGCTTGAGCTTTATAGACCGACGAGTATTAAATCTGGTTACTCATCAGCGGATTTAAAGGTGAAACTACTATGAGAATGGTTTGTAGCTGTTGATATACCAATATCTCTCGATTGCCAATTGATCAGAACTTCGTCCAATTTATCCTTCGCAAAAAGCAACCCAGGACTGAAGATGAAAAATAAAAGACTTTCCATAACAGTGGGAAGAATACAAAGCACATCCTTCATTAAATAAGTACATTCGAGACAAGTAATGTACTATTTAATCGAAAATTTCCTTCACGATAAATCTATAAAACGACGCAATAGACGCATTCGACTCGACTCTCCCTTCCCAAGGTAATATTATTGAAATACACGTGGCACCCAGAATCTGGGTGCCACGTGACCAGCCGCAGCCAGGGTCTTTTCGCAGCGAGCGTGGGGGGCGGGCGGCGAGCGGAGATAAGACCCTGGGTACGAGGTTGGGTCTTATTGCAGCGTGCGGGGGGGCGGGGAGCGGAGATAAGACCCTGGGTACGAGGTTGAACAAGCGCCTGCTATCAAGGCGGGAAGTGATAACGTAAATTAATGTAACTTTAAAGTGCCTCTAACACAATTTTGTTTTTCATCCCATCAAATGTACGGTTTGTTTAAAATGTTTTAGTGGAAAAAAATTCAATTTGGATAAATTGTCTAGTTTCTATGGCGTGTTGAATTTGGCATTTCGTTGCTTAGTGCCGTGGGACCAGGAGTCTGAGTCTAGCTCTTCTTTCTGACGTCACGCAAGGTAGTCAGCATTTCGCTTTGTTCTTCGTGTGTTGTTGTTGTTCGATTGGATCACTTTAGAGTTTAGATATTGTTCAGCAATCATGTCCAGCAGTGAATCAACTTCCGATTTATAGTGAATTTGCATGTAGGACGAAAGTTTATCTAGCCGAGTCCTTGCGTGACGTCACAAAATTTACTCGTTCCAGACTCTTCGTAGCCACGGAAGTGGTCCATCAAAAAGCGCCTTTTTACCAACTTTAAACTGCCATAAAAATGGGAGGATTTTAAGAAATTCATTTTGGTTTTTGCAGAAATACTAGAAATCATATCAAGAATTGATATCGCTAAAAAAACATTTTGGTGTTAGGTGCACTTTAAGTCAAGAGAGGAAAAAAAGAACGAAACATTACAAACTACTAACATAGAAAAAAAGCAGTCACACTAGTTATAAGTAATAATATATAATATTAATAATATATATAATTTTGCTATCTTTACAGCTTAAGGATTGGAAGAAAGAAGACTATTTAAATATAATATTCGGGAATAGTAGGGAGTGCCATATTAACATAGATATCCTCATCCTCTCGATTTTAATTCAAAAGTAACCCATGTAATTTTTCATCACCCAAGACTTTATTCTTAGTATTACGTAATTCTACTGGAATACTATTCCATAATTTTGTAGGAGCAAAATTCTTTCTTGCAAAAGATTGATTTTGTAGATTTAATCTTGAATATTTTACATAAAATTACCAGCAACAGAAGATTACATGGGAATGTATTTCATTAGAGCATTCGATTTCTACACTGCCTACACAGCACAGTACTTTTTAAATTATATTAATTAATACATTATTTAATACATAATTTTTTGTCGCAATAACTTTGGAACGACATCTCGAAAAGCCTTGTTAAATTTTCAAATAAAATTTCATTCAACAATTTCGTTTCCAAGGAAGGCGAACCGGGAGTCGGACAATATTTCTCTATATTCCAAGGGAATTGTCTCCCCAGGCCCCAGCTCTCTGGTCTAAATTTTGGTCTGTTCTGCGCATATCCCACAATCATTACGTATCACGTTGATCTATAAGTTTACGCACGCGATTACGGTTAGAAAGAAGTTGAATACTGGGGTTAGGATTGGTGTTGTGGATAGCTTCTATTTTGACCATTATCATAAAATAACACGAATGAGCAATCGACGATTATCATCAAAATAACAGTGAGAACCTGGTCATTTACAGTCTCCTACGCGGTCTTGTACATCAGTTTCAGTCTCCCGCAATTGCGGTGCCCCCTGCCAAGTTGGCATCGTTCGTTCGGAATCAATAGCAAGCATCTACTTCATGTATGCCTATTATTTTGACGCGACATTTTTAACGAACGCCACAGACCCTGCTTTAGCACTATGTCTGGTTTTTCTATTTTTCTCAACTATGTTCATTTTGAAAACATGCACAAACTCTAACCGTAGCTAACCCTAACCAAACAAAAAATAAAGACCAGACAAAAACAGAAAGGTCCTTTTGAGTCATCCCTTTTAGTCGTTTCACAAAACCTAATATCAAGCGGCAGAAATAAGCCAATAATTTAAAATTTATATTACCAAAATTAAGCCGAGTCAAAATGGTAATTTTTTTATAGAAACAAATTGCAGAATTAAAGTGAATATCCGGGGTTTGGGGATTTTACATATTTGTGATCTTTGGAACCTTTTGAAAAGAATTGTAAAATATCTTGTCGTGTGAAAATTTCATCTTCATACCTTTTACCCCTGCTAAAATGATTTACTATTTACAGGAAATGACGTCAAAGCAGGGACACGCAAAAACATTACACGTTGATTCAGCAGAGAAATACAATGAAAGTTTGGGAATTGAGAGAATTTTGTCTAAAAAGGTGTGTTTAAAGTTCAGAGCCAAACTTTCTTTGGATTTCACTGTTGCAATGACTTCGCGTGTCCCTGCTTTGACGTCATTTCTTGTGAATAGTGAACGACAAGATATATTACATTTCAGGTTGAACCCAAATATTACGAATATGTAAAATCCCCAAACCCCGGATAGGCACTTTAACACAAAATGACGAAAAAAGCCCTCAACGATTTCTTGAGAAAAACAGGTTAACGAACAATATCTTTTTCCAGTTTTGACGTTTTCTCCCCATTTTCAGACAACTGATGTCACTAGCAAGTTACAGAGCATTATTAAATCCTTTTTAAGTACTCGGTTACTGAATGATTGTCGGTTTCACTTCGTTCTAGGACTTCTTTCGTCCTTGTAAATGATTTCGTAACCGAACCAAGCAAAACCTAAAGTACAATGTCGTGAACTGACGTACAAGACCGCGTAGGGGACTGAAACTGGTATACAAAATCGGCCTCCATGTTCGGCTTCACTTTCTGCCTGGGACAAGTCCTCCAGTTATACTTTTTGTCTGGGACATATTCCTCCAGTTATATATAGAGCTCACTGTTCAACCATCGTATGTTCCCGTCAAAAAGTACAAGGCTTCGTCTCCTATACTACTCGCAGTTTTGAATTCATCTCTCAGACGGAACCTCCAGTGCTCCTCAAGGTCCAACTTCACCACCTGGTCCCTCAGTGAACTTCGATCTGAGCTGATCACACAAATCTTGGCCCCAGGACAAAACCGCAACTCACGCAAGACCTCCGTTGTGACGTTAAATCCGTCGCAAAGATACAACAGAATCCCGCCAAATAAGGTATCCCCAGTCTCTTCTCGCTCCGTCGATAATGTGCTGCGGTACTGAACATGAATACTTGGACCCAAGTTCATAAAACAGTCCAATAACAACACAGGGTTTGCCGAGTTCCCCGAGGCTGCTGGGAAGATCTTCTCTGCAGCTTTCAATCTGAGGTATTCCTCTAGGAGATAATGTGCAGGAGCAGGAACCACGTGATCAGGGTCACGGTCAGGAAGTGAAATGATGTCATCAATGTTGGGCGTAATATTAAAATACCGCCCTCCTCCTACTGCGATATGCTTCGTTAACACGTTAATGTGGTTATAACGCAGCACCAGGCCCCCGTGCATACTCAGACGAAGGTTAAAGTCCACTTGATCCCACGAGAATAACCTTCGGTTGTAACTCACGTGACGCGTGACATCAACATTTAAAAACAACGAAGCATGCACCTGACAGACTGAGTACGAGTTAAGTTTATACTGCGTCACGTTTCCTGTGCCCCATTGGTTAAAACCAATCAAAGCAAACGACGTAATGTTTTGAGATAATTCAAGCTGCCGTGTGGTCTGGAGTAGAGACCAGTCTCCGGGCTTCGAACGGTCTTTACCTTGGAGGCTGAAATAAAAAATAGCTCAGTTCTTTAAGCCTGACTGATTTTACTTGTTTTACTTTGGTAAAATAATTAAAGATGGATGGACGGATGGATGGATGGATGGACGGATGGATGGACGGATGGACGGACGGACGGATGTAAACCAGCGCTATAACCGACTGAGCTAAAGAAGT
Source organism: Chrysogorgia sp. JL179-B06 (assembly GCA_035772405.1). Taxonomy (NCBI): domain Eukaryota; kingdom Metazoa; phylum Cnidaria; class Anthozoa; order Scleralcyonacea; family Chrysogorgiidae; genus Chrysogorgia; species Chrysogorgia sp. JL179-B06. Next base: position 1,814,229 of record JAYKKM010000469.1, on the reverse strand, counting down.
CGTTGCCGTGAGCCATAGTCAATCGAGAAATGGTCTGGAAACTCGGCAAACTTCAAAGCGACTATAATGAGCTACGTTTTGATGTTGAACCGCTTACACCGTGCACATCCTTTGTTTTAGGTTTATTAATATTTAAACAACACGGTTGAGCGATTCTATTGGATGATTGCTTCATTATACTAAAATACAATAGGTTCAGTGACCGTGCACCGTGCACAAAATTGCATAAAGACGAACAAAAAGATAGAACAAAGACGTTAGCTGAGTTTCCAGACCATATCTCGATTGACTATGCGTGAGCTTTTTGTCACGAGTTCAGTATATATGGTGTAATGTGGGTATTATGCGGTGATGCAATAGGGTATATTAAAGTTAGTATTTGGGCCTTGGCATCTACACTTAGTGAATTAGATGAAGGAAAAGTTATTATAAAATAACATGTATGCTACGCAGGCTCTCATTTCAATACCCGTGTTGGATCAAGCCATCCAAACACGGAAATTTCCCGCAAAAAAATTCCTTAAGTTTTGCTGCTCGTTCTCTTGTATTATTTTATTTTATAAAAGAAATACCTAATTGTTTTCCGTGTTTGGATACTGTTATCCAAACACTTGGGAAGTTGCTCGACTTTCGAAAAGCTAAAAACACTCGCCAGCTTGGAATTGAACCCGCGATCTTGAATCTCTAGTCCAGCTCCGTGAGCCGTTGTCTCGAAAGTATATGATTTGATACTTGGTTTCCGTGTTTCGATACTGTAATCCAAACACGCGGGAAGTTGCGAGACTGGAGAAAAGCGTAAAAAACACAAGCCGCTTGGAAGGTCTTGAAGTTACATTTTTCGCAACTGTGGTAGTATAACATCATTGTAACCTTCGCTCTCCTTCTGAGTCTTGGTAGCTCAATGATTCGTTTCACCGGTAATCAGAAGGTTACACATTTTTTGAGGATATGAGCTTGACGATCGTCCATGTATCGTCTGTCTACTCCAAGATTTTCCATATTCATTAATCATTACAACAGTGTGACAAAGCTCTCCTGGAAACCTCTGAAAACTCGCCGGAAAAACCATATTTATAAATTGGTTTTGAAATGCTTAAACAAACGTGTCCCTCAATTCCTGATTCATTGTTTCTCTTTTAATTATGAACTTGTTCTAAGGCCTACGAGACAAAGTCATCTGTTACATATGCCCCATGTTAGGACCGAGTGTGCAAAAAAAGACATTTTTTCTATAATGGTTCTAATATTTTCAACGATTTAGGGAACTAGTTTTTGTTTAGACATTTTTATAGTTCTGTAAGTTTTATTGAAATTTTATTGCAAATGATTGTGTTTATTTTTTGAGATTTAGTGCTCCATTTGATGGGAATAATTCGTACACTGATGACACAACCTTAATATCAACATCATTATTTTGCTGTCTTGGCCGTGATGGAAGATAAAACGTTTTTCCAAACTTCGCGGTCAGCCATTACCATCCAGCCTCGAACCCAGACGCTTTATTTTGCTATCCACCGCGTGACGCGCGCGTGGACGCAAATCAGCCACGCAAAGCAAAACAAGCGCCTGCGTACGAGGCTGCATTACCACTGAAATATCTTGAATTTCAATATTCTGTGTCAGTCACCAACAATAGTCTACAACAACCTGGACTATCAACTTCACATTTCTAATAATACTCCTTAAAACCATTTACTTTATAATTTTCGTCTCTTTGACGGTTTCCATATAGGAGAGGATTAGATAAAAATTTCTCTGCGAATATAGCCATTCAAAGTGTACGATTTGAGTGCTCTTCGTGCGTATTTTAGCTTTGACTATGCTGTTGCATGACGTCACAAATAGGACACGCTAGACATCATTCGTGAGATATCATCTAGATATCATTCGTTTCAATATGGCGAGCCATACAGAAGCACCTCCTCACGGCGGAAAACGGTGTGTTGCCGGCGGACCAAATATTGTGAACTGTGAAAATACACCAATGCTCTTAATGTGTCCTATACTTGTGACGTCACATGCCTCAGCGGAGGTCATCTTCAGAGTCAAGTAAAGCGTGTTTGTCAGGTTTGCCTATATATACGTCTGGTTCATTACGTCGTCGTTTGTTTGGGCATAATTAGTGAGAGTGGGTGTTGTGTTATGCGTTAAGCGTGGGCCAATATTGTTAGTCATCGGTTGTTTGTGTCATAATCAATGTGAGCAGGGCCGCCGAGAGGTTTCTTTGGGGCCCGTGGCAAAATATCGTTTTGGGGGCCCTGATGACGTCATAATGTCCAGTGGGGATCCAGTGTTTCTTGAAAGGCACATTAATATTTAGTAACCGCATTTCTAGGGGGTCCCTTGAATTTAGGGTCTCTGAAATGGCATTTCCTGCAGTTTTTTGGCATTTTTGAGCAAAATCTAAAGACCTTAAATCATACTTTTAAGAAAATATTCTTGATGAATGTACTATTTTTATGGCATCATAAATAAAAAGACAAAAGAGGCACCTTGGCGATAAATAATTGAATAACAGAAGAACACGTTTAATCAGTGGCGTAATGGAGCTACTGAGACTGGGAGTGGGCCCGGGCCGCTTAATAAATGGCCTGTTGTCAGTTTTGAGGTCGGGGGCCCCTGTGCGGCTCCTGCTCCACAGTGGTCGAGGACCCTTACTCCCACCTAGTTGCCGTCGATTGCGATACTGTCGTTAATCTTCATCATGTCCAAAACTCAAAAGTTCAAAAATTTTAGGGGGCCCCTCTCAAATTGGGGACCCGGGGCAACTTCCCCCCGTCCTGAATGTGAGTGGGTGTTGCGTTAAGCGTGGGTGTATTGTTTGTCGGTAGGTCTATTGTTTGTTGGTGTGCGCGAAGAAGTCTTTTGTGCGGTGTCGGTAATTGTTGTGATCTGTTAAGTGGTTTATGTTCATGTAAGTTGCTGTTTGTCAAAACGTCAGTTACCAACAATAGTCTTTCTCAACACTATCAATTTCACACATCTAATGACACTCCTAGGTTCAAACCAAAAAAATCCGATGAAACCAAAAACAAAAGGTTGAAAATTTCGTTGCAACTGTGGAACCAATCCTCGTGCATGGCTCTAATTAAATACAGGTTTATGTATGTATGTGTATATGTATGTATGTAAGTATGTATGTGTGTATGTAAGTATGTATGTATTGTTCACTTACTTGTTTGAGTGTTCTGCAATCAGGCTTTGCCACATCACACAAGAGTCGTCCATAATATGAATAAAAGGCCAAACATAATTCGAGTTATCGCATTGTTGTCTTTTTCTCTCAGCTATAAGATTTTGAGATGCAAATTCCTTAAACAGAACAAACAAATTATATGTGAAAATTATAACAGCTAATATATCAGCTAATATATCTGAATTCTTCTAATTGTAATATATAAGGTATCTAATTCTCGCAGTTGTAATACCTAATGTATATTAATGTATATACATTCTTCTAATTGTAACACCTAAGTATCTAACGTTTCTAATAATCGCAGTAGTTACTTCTAATGTATCTAAGTTCGCCTAAATTGTAACATTTAATATTTCTCAATTTTTAAGTGCCCCTGCTACGAAATATCACATTACGTTTCCTTGTTACAGAACATCATTTTAAGTTAATAAATGTTCGCCAAAAAACAAACATTCGACCTCCAATTTTGTCCTAAATTTTGTCCGCCATTGCTCAAAACTTGTTCCAGACGAGCATGCGATTCCACAGCAGAGTATGTGAGTGTGACATCAGAGACTCAACACGTGACAAAGCTTTATGGAAATTATACGACAAGTTACAATAGAAAGTTTTCCCCACGTGTTGAGTCTTTGACGTTACTTCCTCTAATCGCAACCTAAGCGTCCGGAACGCAGAATATTTTGGGCTCGTTTTTTGAAATTTCCTGTGTAACCAGGCCTTATTCAAAATGGCCGCCAGCATTAGCTAGAAGGGGAGCAATATAATCGTCAGAATTTTGTCACTTAACCATGTAAATAACCACTAACCCTAAAACAACAAGGATCCTAACCCTAACCCCCCGCCTAACGAGTTTTCTAACCCTAACCGGAGTAATTGCTGTGGGCCGCAGTAATTGGCACTAGCTGTTGCGGTTACCCAGCCTATTGTCTTAATGTCTGTATTTATGTTTGTAATGTATATGGCAAAGTTATTAAAATAAAATAAAAATAAAATAACCCCAATATTGGCTGCCATTTTGAATAAGGCCTGGTTACTTAGGCAAACTCAAATTGCGAGCCCAAAATATTATTTTGCGTCCGGAACATGTTCGCGTAATGGCGGCCGTATAATCTCGTATAAAAACAGTCTGAAAAGGCGACTTCCCATGCTCGCAATTGCTTAAAATTTGGCAAGTTAAGTAAGAACACCATGCTCTTTACAAATATGTGAGAATTCGGGATACCAAAAATTTGATCACATGGGCACTTTAACATAAAAGCATATCTAAATTCGATTAGTTGTAAGTGTAACAAATAATGTTATTTATAATATTTCCTATAATGCATTCAGACATTTGTGAATTCAACTAAAAACTTCGAATAGAACCTTCAATTCTAGCACATCGACTGACGTTGAAATATACCTTTATAATATCCTTGGTCATTCCCAGTCCCCTTGAGTTACACGACGGAGGTAAAGCGACAAAAACATGGTTTGGCCAAGTCTTCTGATAGAGCAGTAATTCACTGTGTTTAACAAATATCAAGTGGACATGATCTCGTCCTTCCATAGCATGGTAAAGATTAAGGAGACCTAAAAATTATATAATATATTTAAAGGGGGATATGGCAATAAAAATAATTTTTGCCTTTCTGATAAACAAACGGTCATACGAGCGTAATCCAAGTAAACAAAACGACTCTTGTGTTTTAAAACATCCTCACTAATTTCCACAAATAAAAATCTTGTTATCCGCCATCTTGTTTTAATACCTTACCTAACTAACATGACGTCACAAGCAGGGTAAACATATGTGGTATACTATTAAAAGTATTGTGGTTCAATTGAGAAAGAAAAACATCCACAAAAATCAAGTTTTAGACCTATATACGTGAAAATATGGCTGACTAAAGTTTTCACTTTACAATGCTTGTGACGTCACACGCATATCGAAAAATTATCCAAGATGGCGGATCATAGTGGAAAACAGGAATGTCTTTTGTCGAAATTAGTGATGTTGTTTTGCACAAGAGTCGTTTTGTTTACTTGGATTACCCTCGTATGACCGTTTGTTTATCAGAAAGGCATATTGAAAGAGGCATATTAAAGACCGAGTATTTTGCTAGCTTCTCGAGTGTTCTTTCATCTTCCTAAGTACCTCTATTTTATGTTTGCCCTGTGTGGCGGTCTGAGATTGTCACCGTAGTGAGATTGTATATTCACTTAGTGCGTATGCTCGAAAAGTGGTTGCAATCTTAGCACGCGCGAGAAAGGTCTGAGATTGTCACTGTGCTTAAATTATATCTCCAATTGTATAATCGAATGTTAATACCAGTCCAAGCAAACCTTTTGCTTTGAAACGATTGATCGATGATGTTTTTTTCAGTTTGTGGATAATTTCCCAGGAAGAAATCTAGAAATTAGTTGTATCTGAAACCCTATTTTGTTGAAACATTGGCATGGCGTTTAATCTTGGCTCAAGTCGCTCAACCAAAGTTATCTCAAACGTCCGATTGCGCCTTATGGAAAGGAATGAGCAGTACAGAGCATCTTGGTATATGCGAAAATTCCTTCATCAACTACGCAAATTATCATTAACTGAAATAAAAATAGCTGATACCTTAACATCATTACTATGCGGACTCTCAACCTGAACTATTTAATATCGTATTCATAACAAAGTTACTTTTATAAACACCACATACAAATGTAAAACTATTTGCAGAACATTGTGAACATGGAAGTTGAAAACTTGTAGACTTAACAAACAATAAGTTTATCTAATGAACAAAATTATCCGAGAAAGGTTTCCTGGATATATCTACCGACATATCTTTTTCAAAAGCACGATGTATGCAAATTATGAGCAATCTTGACACGGCAGATATTTATTACAGGCCCAAACGGTCAGTGCGCATGACCAGGACAAAATCTCAGACCGCCACACCTGGTCTCTATAACGTTATCGAAACCCGAGTGATGTAATAAAAACATGAGAGAAATGTAGGGAGAAGCACGAGCCGCCGAGGCTCGTGCTTTCCCAACTATATTACTGTTTTTATTACTTCACAAGGGTTTCGATCACGTTATAGAGACCCAAGCAAACGTATTCTATTATTTTTATAAAATAATTCAGAAACAATTTCTTATACTTTGGATAATTACAATACATACTGCTTTTGATTTTGATTTAATGCAAATTCTCATTAGTTACTGACGTCATTCCGTAGCCTGATCGAGACCGCGACAAGCTGACCAATCACAGCGTGCGTAGAGTAATACAATTTTATAATACTTAATAGAGGCCCTGCGGGGAAAGTTTTTGAAAGACCGCGGGCAGGATAATTTGGCCGGAAAGACCTCCCAGTCGGTCAATATGTGTTTAAGAGGCTATGATAATAAGATAAAAGGCGCACTAGAGATGTCTCCTAATTGTTACAATCGCGATTTTCCCATAGTGGTAACCCATATACCACAATGGGAAAATCGCAATTGTAAAAAATACGAGACATCATATAATAATAAAAGGGTGCTAAATGCTCACCAGTCTGCTCTTAACATTATTTTGTAGCACGAATATGACCTCAGAAAGCAGCTGGCCGAAACATTAATCTTATCTAAATTGGATTATGCCGATGTTGTATATTATCCATTGCCGCAATTTCTATCAAAACGTTTGCAAAAAGTGCAATTTGCAACTGCAAGTTTTGTTTTAGGTCGATACGTGAAGGACCGAAAATATGTGCTGCAAATTGGATGGCTTACAATTAATGAGAGAAGAAATTTAAATATCTTGAAATCATGTTTCAAAGCATTATACTTTCCAGAATGGCCAGATTACCTAAAGCTAGAAAGACAGACGTGTGTTCGAGAACTGCGTTCTAGCAGTTCAATTAGACTAGTCGTTTCCAATGAAACAGGAACTTTTCAAGATAATGCTGCGAAACTTTTCAACTCTCTACCAGAGAACATTAGGAACTGTGATAACTATAAACAATTTATTAATTCTACCAAAGAATTTTTATATGAAAAAGCACAATCATCAAGTACACCTGTAAATTGACTTATATATGCATGTTTAGCTTTCTATTTTATTTTTTTGTTGTTGTTCCTTATATTGTTGTACATTAGTATTTTATTTTAATTTAATTTGATGTTATTATTTCTTATTATATTAGAACTTTAACAGGGAAGAGCCATGTAAAAATGGATCTGTTAAATAAACCTTTATTATTATTATTATTATTATTATTATTATTATTATTATTATTATTATTATTATTATTATTATTAGAAGAGTCAGGCAACTTCGCATTGTTCCATAAAAGTTGTTCTATAAAAGGGTGCTCGACGTTTGGAAACAGCGTTCAGTAATCACTATACTATCGGCTCGGTTAAAGCACATTGAAGTGCATCTATTAGTTGCCCTTACCTTGTTCATGTCTGCCAGTTGAGGGAGTTAAAATAGGCGTTTTTGTCGCCATGTTTCGTTCACAATGGCGAGTCTCTAGTTTCCATCCCTCAGAAGTACATTTCGAAGCCACCAACGGCAGTTTCAGCGTCTTCAGTTCATTCTTTTCGCTAAACGTGAACCACTCGCGACAGGAACTGGGAATGAGAAACATCAGCTGGTCACCCGACCCGAGGCTCATCTCATACTTATTGGATAAACTCGGACCCAGTCCTTCTCGGTAATTCTTGCACTCGTCACAGTGGTGGTAAGAGTCGTACGCTGCAAACGATGACATCATCACTGACGACATTGGGGGCGGGTTTGACGTGACGTCACAACTGACGTGCATGTCACTTTTAGTCGGCTTGACGTCATCTGTCTTCCTTTCGGTTTTCATCCGGCCATGAATAGGACTAACCCGTGAGAACCTCGTGCCAACAAGTGTCGGAGTAAACGGGGTTTTTAACAGAATTTTCGCTTTAGGTTGGTCCATCTCAACAGTAGGTATGACGTCACACGCGGCCAAGGAGTCTGGTACTTCATCGTAGACGTCAACGCGTTGTAACTTAAGGAGAGCGCCATACAATAACTGGACGAAATGAAGTACAGAGGCCATTTTGCCGACCTGAAATAATATTTACACACACTGAGTTTATATATACATTACTATTCTAAATTACAGCAAAGCGAAAAGGTGGGAACTGCCGAGATTTAACGAAATACTGACGTTTCAGCGTCAACGTCTTACTCTTTCGGGGCGCTAAGGGCTTCTTTCGAAACGTCAGTATTTCGTTATATCTCGGCAGTTCACCACCTGTTCGTTTTGGCAGGTTTTTCTGTATATCCAAAACACTGCCTACGGAGCACTCTACTTTTTGGGTCAGGTCGCAGTGCTCTAGAACGTCGATTGTCATTGGTTTAAATTATGACTCATTTCCCCCATCTTACAGGAGATCCTAACCAATCACAGAAAGCTTCTAACCAATCACAGACCTTCTTCTAGAGCACTGCGACCTTACTCTACTTTTTTACTATTCTAAATTATAATCAGTTGGCGTTATTGAAGGATTGGTTACCTGAGGAGGACCGCTGAACAGAAAACATCGTGGATAATATTTCGTTTGATCAACCTCGGTGGAGACTTTATCTTGTAAGACACGAGGGGAATTATCTACACAAATTTAGAGAAATCATCGAAAAATATTAGGTGGAGAGGGTGGTAAGGTAGGTAGACAGGTAATGTAGGTAAGGTAGGTAGGTACGTAGGTAAGGTAGGTAGGTAGGTAAGGGGTAGGTAGGTAAGGGGTAGGTAGGTAGGTAGGTAGGTAGGTAGGTAGGTAGGTAGGTAGGTAGGTAGGTAGGTAGGTAGGTAGGTAGGTAGGTAGGTAGGTAAGGTAAGTAGGTAAAGTAAGTAGGTAGGTAGGTAGGTAGGTAGGTAGGTAGGTAGGTAGGTAGGTAGGTAGGTAGGTTAGACCTACCTTTTGGTCTTGTCCAGCGACGGTAATACTTAGACTGTTCCGATGGTAAGTCACTGACCAAAGCTGGTCTTTGATCACTGTTCCACTCGACAGAGGGATCAGAGATAAGACGAAGATGTTTGGGACAACCAAAAAAGTCCGTTTTCAATGCCCTAGAATGTTAATGAAATACAATTAACGAGTAACATAAGCACCGCGCGTCTGGACGTAAACGTTGGGTTCAATAGCACTCCGTCGAGATGACGTCAGTATCCATGTTTGTCCCCTTTTACCCATAATTCTTGCGGCCATAACAAAAGAAAATAGCTCATTTGCAATCATTTGTGAGTCAAATTTGGTTTGTTTGTCCGCATTTTGAGCTATTAATAGCAGCCAGACGCTACGTACTGTTTAATTAACGGCAGCAGTGTTTTATCAGATTTAAAACACGAGGGCATAGCCCACGAGTTTATTAAACGGCTTGAAAAACGACCCATTTGATAAGTTCATTGGTGTAGTAATTTTGAAAATCAATGTTGTTTAAGTCGAAAAAATCAAAGATAAAGTTTGTAATGAGTTTTTTAAGCTATTATTATGCTTCTGGGTCCTACATCATTTTGGATACCAAAAACTCGTGGAAACTAGCATGAAGTTCAAAACTAGCATGAAGTTCAAAACTAGCATGAAGTTCAAAACTAGCATGAAGTTCAAAACTAGCATGAAGTTCAAAACTAGCATGAAGTTCAAAACTAGCATGAAGTTCAATCACGGAGATTATTTTGTTTATTTAAGGTGATTCCTCAGTTTTCCATTGCGCACATTTACTGCGCACATCCAATGTTTAATGGCCATTATGCAACACTTTCAAAAAATTCCGACCATTTTAGGACAATTTAGTGCCAAATCTAACAATGGAAGATATATTAAGGGACTAAATCAATTTTTTTCCGAGAACGGTTACACAAGTCTAGCTAGGGCTCCATGTACAAGTAGGTTTGTAAACTACTTGATAGTGCCGGTTTAAGGACATAGTTGTTAAAGAAGGTCGGTGACCATAATTTTTTCCTTAATACCTTTCTTTATCATAATAAACCCTGTTAGCTGTTTCTTTTTCCCTAAAATACCATGTTTTCTTGTATAAAATTACTAGTTGCGAAAAATAAAAAAATATCTTTGTCAAAAGGTTCAAGAAAAAGTTGTGCAATGCGGTTTTTACTCAACTCGTAAATGACGTCACCATACTGAGTAAGAGGTGACCTGCGATATGCCATATCTTCTAAACAACGTCGGTGACCCCAACTTTTTTTTTGGTTTTAATATAAGCATGTCAATAACTTTAAGACTGGCAAGTTTCAGGAAATTTTCAATTCGGAAAGAATTACTGAGGAATTACCTTAAATTACTCCATTGCTAGGCAGGAAATGAACTGACCAATCAGGTGCGAGTGTGAGGGATATTAGTTATCCAGGCATACCCTAGCCTGCGTTTAAGACGATCAGCGATCATCCACTACATCCTAGAATGCTTACCAATGCTTACCTATATGCAGTCCGAGAAACCAATAAAACCGGAAGTGGATAACTCGAGCAAAACTGATTCCGCGAATCGATCTTCGCCTTTTCCATCTGCCCAGAATTCATCTCGTTACCTTTTCCATTCATCACAGGAGAACTCCCTTTGCCATTTGGAGTACTACGGGGGTAGTCCTGGGAATTAGCACCAAGGCCATTATGGATGTAACGCGACAGTGCGTTGAATTCGAGTTCCAAGGTCGAGCGATGCAAGCAATACTCGTGGAGGAGACGAAAATCACAATACTTTAAAGATCTAAAATAAGACAATGAAAAATATGAACTTGCTCCCAAAGGACCCTTCGCCAGAGTGTAAAACATAACGCAGAACTCCTTAACCCAAAACTGAGAAAGTCTCTTAGTTTGAACAGTTTTAAGTGTAATTTAAAGAGTTCTGTTCTAGACACTTTATGTCCACATTTATACTTACCTGACCTATTCTTAATATAGCAAAGCGAAAAGGTGGTGCACTGCCGAGATTCGAGTGGAGCCTGTGGTCTTACTCTGATCATGGATAGTAGAAAGACTGGATAGGAAACTAAGATCACGTGTGACGTTTCCAGCGTATTGATTGGTTAAAGTGCCTATCCGGGGTTTGGGGATTTTACATATTCGTAATCTTTGGGTTCTACCAAAAAGAAATGTAATATATCTTGTCGTTCGAAAATTTCATCTGCATGCCTATTTTCCCCTGCTAAAGTTGATTTACTATTCACAGGAAATGACGTCAAAGCAGGGACACGCGAAGTCATTGCACACCAATTCAACAGTGAAATACAAAGAAAGTTTGGCTCTGAACTTTAAACACATCTGTTTAGATAAAATTCGCTCAATTCCCAAACTTTCTTTCTATTTCACTGCTGAATCGATGTGCAATGTTTTTGCGTGTCCCTGCTTTGACGTCATTTCCTGTAAAAAGTAAATCACTTTAGCAGGGGAAAAGGTATGAAGATGAAATTTTCGCACGACAAGATATTTTACAATTCTTCTCAAGAGATTCCAAAGATCACAAATATGTAAAATCCCCAAACCCTGGATACGCACTTTAACGCGTGAAAACCAGTTGAAAATCGTGACGTCACAAAATCTCCATAAACTCGCAACCTTTAGCAATAATACAGCTAAAAATGATAGTCAAACTACCAAAAAATATAGCAATGCCACTTTACGATGGAATATCCGACTACCATTACTCATTTTAGGCGATTCCAACTTTAGACGGTGAAAAACGCGTCGCAAATTTCAACTAAAACAACGGTAGTTTTTGCGACGCCAGTTTCTTCACAACAAAAAGAAAACAGCTGCAACAAAGACGAACAACATTTACCTCGAACACTTAGACGTGGCTTAGGCAGGTTTGTGAGACGATGAAACTTTTTGGAATCTCAATATAGCTACCTGAATACGAAAATATGGAGAAGTCAAAGAGAAACTCGGCAAAATCTGCATACTCGTGACGTCTTCGTGATATCACGATTTTCAACTAGGTTTTCACGCTGACGTCAGCTAGTTTCCTATGCAGTCTTTTTATTATCCATCCTCTGATGAAGGGCTCCGCCCAAAACGTCAGCATTTCGTTCCTAAAATTTCGGCAGTTCACCATATCCAAAACACTACCTACGCAGCACTCTACGTTTTTACTATTCCTAATATGTTCTTTAGCAGAACCTCATTATTATTTTCAGTTTTCGTACAGCTCATTATCTTATAGCTGGATTTCATTGCTAAACATCAAGGTACATCCCGCACCCTTAGGTGTCTAGCACATGTCTCAGTATTCTTGCAGTTCCCAACAAACAAGCTTTATGAAGTATCTGGAAATCAATTCTGATGCCTAGCCACATATCGAATATTATTATTATTATTATTATCATATATTATTATTATTATTATTATTATTATTATTATTATTATTATTTAAAGCTTGAGTATCATTCAATTTATTTTTCTCTTGATTATGATTGGTTACGTCAGCTGCAAATAACCGTGTACAAATAACAAGCAGCACATGCGCATTACTGAGCAACGTTGCTCTGCTACAAATAATATTCTGCTCACTTGTAAATGCTATCGACAACTGTAAACATGGCTCGTTTTGCCGAAAAAAAGAAAAAAATAAAAAAATAAATAAAAAAAAAAATTTGCTTCTGCCTTCGGCCATCCAATCACATTACTTTGCTCAACCTCGTCCAATAATTGTTAAATAATGGTAGAACTGTTAGAAACTTAACAGAGGAACAATAATAAAAGAGATAGTAAATGAATAAATACTACAAAGAAGTACAATGCATTTCGCTCTTCAGGTACGACGTCTGCTACTAAAATTAAATACGATGATGATGTCATCTCGTCCGTATGGACCTCGTGCAGACCCTGAGAACGAGATTAGTATCCAGGCTCACCTCGGAAAAGTATCTCCCGTTCTTTCTTGACCGCTGACCAAAACGATGCAAGGAAGATCAAGTAAGTCTTCGTAACGTTTCGGATACCACTCGTACGTACCGTCGCTTGGCAAAGCTAAATAAGAAGGAAACAATATTGTATATGAATATCGACCTGTTGACTAAGGATTTCATAACTGGAAAAAAAGCAACAGAAAATATTAGCTCAGAACGTTTTCTTGTACCTTTTTTATTTCGCCATACTCGTAATCTCTGTAAAAAATATTCCTCAACTTGCAAGCCCGACTCTCCATCATCATTAATAATTGCAAAACGATAACGAAAGCCAACCCTGGAATACAATTGGAACAAAAAGGTCAAAGGGAGGGAAGGAGATGGAAAGAGAAGGGACAAGGAGGAAAGAGCGTGTGAAAGAAGGGGAAAAGGACGCGCAGGCCTCATTAAAGTGCGCAAGCGTGCGAGCGCCGCTAGCAGGCACATTTTCAATTTGTGCAGGCACAAATTTTTTGCTGATTTTTTAGCTAATTATTAAAACTGTGTTTACAAAGTATGACGTTCACAGGCACTATTTACAATTCAGAAAGTTTGTGCAGGCACAGAGATTTTATTTTTTTAGTTCATTAGCTATTTTTACATGACGTATACGTTTTCAAAATAATATTTGTTGTCAGGAGCATGTCCGAGATGTAAGATTTTTCAGATTTTATTGCATGCAATACAAGTTTTTCGTTGAAAAGCCTGTCACAGAAATAAAAAGAAATGATTGATCGCGTGCGTGCAAACTAAGCACGTTTATAGACAACGAACAAATAATATCGTTTGCGGCAACTTTCCCCACTCCGCTTTACTCGCTTGAGACCTATAATTCAATGACCAGAATGTCAGTTTCAGCAGCCCTTTAAGTTCCAAGTCGTGGTGGCTCGACTACATCCGATTCAATTTGAATTTTTCTGATGTGTGATGTTTGGAAGTTATATTTCAAATACGAGACGGAAAACTTTTCAGGGATTTCAAAGTCAGATCGAGTGTCTTTTGAAAAGGAGAGACAGTGGCGTAAGTATAGGGGCAGAGGCAGTGCCTCCTCCTCCCCCCCCCCCCCCACACACACACACACAACATCTAGATGGTAATCTGTCGGAAAATGCAAAAAAACAGAACACCGTCTTTCTAATCTCGCATGCATCGGCGCTATAAATCGCGAGTATGTCTCATCCATTGCTGTAAGGGATCTCCAAAAGCCATTCTTAAACGCAAGAACAAGGAAAAATTTTAATCTATAAAGTAATCTCAACTATATGTTGAACTTTTCATATTGTACATATTTTCGGCTTACCAACCAGATCAATAGCGTTTACAGTTTTTTGTTTGCTACTATAATACGGAAGGACTGCGTAATTTAAGAACAATTAAGATTAATTTGTGTATATAAGACATAAGTAGAAATGATTTAATGTTATATAAATTAGTGAATAAACATGACAGCCCACATGACCACGCCCACTTGTCGGAAAATCTTAATGCTTGCCTCCCCCCCCCCCCCTTCGCTACGAGGGGGAGAGAGTGAAATAGCGTGAAAGAAAGGGGAAAGAGGGAAGAAGAGGCAAGGAGAGGGAAAGAGGGACATACCAGAGTAGAGTTTTACGTATAGATAATATTTCTATATCATCTTTCTATCAGCTTTCTTTTGGCAAGATTCATTGCCTATGAAGATTTGTTCAATCCCACCCTATATGTCCTCACTAATGAGCTCGCTCTTTATATATCCTAAATTGAGTTCACTGGTCCTCACCTGTCTCGTGTGTCCTTCAGTTTCTTGTACGCCCATGTAGCAAGAGCAGCACAGGGAACCCTTATTATCAACATTGCTCCCCGACCTCCGGGACTCCTCAAAGGACATTCAATGATATCCCTTATCACTTGCAATGTTTTAAAGGTACACTGAGGTTCGATGGATCTCAAGCCTGCTGACCACATGATCGCAGTCGTATAATGATGTATCAGCAAATAACTTCGTAGGATGTCGGAAGGGACCGTGGTGAGAAGGTTTGCTTTCAACGTCATGCCTTCAAATTCGTCGTCCTCTCTGATCAACGGTATCTGGTGCGTCCAGCTCAGAGACTCGGTGTACTCCCTCATGCCAAAATAGACAAAGTTCGTCTGGTTCGTCAATGATTTGTGGTCGGATGGCAAGAGAGGACCTGGGGATGAAATGAACGTCTAGTGAAATATAAAGGTTGATACAGAGAAGGGAGAATGAGGTTATGAGAAAAAAGCAGGGAAATGGAAGGAAAGAAATGAATTGAATGGAAGTGGAGGAAACAAAGGAAGGGATCATATGGAATGAAAGAGTTAGCAGAAAGAAAGAAATACAAGATAAGTGAAATGAAGGAAAAAGGAAGGAAGAGATAAAGATAAAATATTAGTGAGAAAGAAAAGAAGGATAAAGCAAGTGAAAGGAAAGAAAGGATAACGTAAGTAAAAGAAGGAAAGGAAAGATAAGGTAAATGAAAGAAAAGAAAGTAAAAGATTGAAAAGGAAGTAAGAAACAGCGAATAAATGGAAGGAAAGGAAAACTATGATAAAAGCTAAGAGAATAAAACAGGCAAGAGTAAGAGCACGGTAATGAAAGAAATTAAATAAAATGAAAAGGGCGGAACGGTTAAAACTTGCATAACAATATAAAACAGGCAAATACAAAAATGATTATATCTACCAACTATGCGTGCTGGATCACTCCAAAACACTTCGTTTTCAGGTCTAATGCTCGACTGACACGATTCCAAGAGATAGGGCACAGGGGTAGTGAGCACGACAAGGACGTTGGGTAAACATAATATTTCCTGGAAATATGGTAAGTTGGATGAGGAATCAGGTGAGAAATATCTGTGAGCTTGGTCACAAATAAGAACGAACATAACGTCGACGCAAGATTTGGCGTTCGTCAGAAAATCTTTTAGTTTTAGGTTGCTTTCTTCTGAACCATTGTTCCTGAAAGAAAAATGGAGAGAAAAACAGTGGGTGGAGAAATGGAAGAGAAGAAGAGGGTAGCTGAAGAACGTGCTTCTTAAACCATTTATATCAGCTTTATTAATACCATTGATACCAGCTCCTCCAGGACACCCATTGATACCAGATTTTTGCTTATGGAATCCATTTTAATTACGTTCCTTAATCCAATACTATGCAGACAAAAGGACTTTGTTTTCAGTCTGTCACTATTTTAAGTGTCACTTCGCTAGTGACATCATCCTACCTCTTTCCCTATAAATATGCGCTCTAAGTTTCAGTTTATCAGCAGACGTAGCACTTGATAAGTTGTCTATACTGAAATGCATCGTGCTCTTTTATTTTAAGCCTATTTATTTCTCAAATATTTAAACAGTTCTTCTAAGAACTCATTTCTTTTTCTCATCCTTTTTCCAACGTTACGCCATTATTAGTTTTTGGTAAATGTGTTTATAAATAAGCAGTTTAGTTTTCAGAACTTTCTGAACTTATTACCAATCACCATGGTTATTACTTTTTATAAAGCGATATTTAAATTTGTCACCACGACAAAGTCACTATTTTATTATTATTATTATTATTATTATTATTATTATTATTATTATATTACCAACTTCAGATTGCTCTCTTTGTCTGGCAACGGAAACTCTTCTTCACGTAGTGGCAGGTTGCCAGTCGTACCTAGAACGATTTACATGGAGACACGACTCTATCTTGAACTTTCTGACAACGACCCTACAGACCGTAAGTGATGTTGATCTTCCTGGTTATAAAAGTCCATCCATAATAACTGGTGACACATACCGTCCAGACTTGCTCCTATCAACTGCAAGTGGATGCCTCTACATTGTTGAACTGACTGTTGGTTTTGAGTCCAATCTTCAAAACAACATCGATCGTAAAAAATCCAAATATTCAGAATTGATTAGGGAACAAAGTCAAAGTGAACAATTCAGATCAGTTAAATTTGTAAACCTATCGATCAGCTCCCTTGGTGTCTTTGCAGCAGAATGTTCTACATTCGTAGAAATGCTAAATGATCTTAGTCTTGACAAGACTCACCAAAATTATTGTATTAAGAGAATGACGACGATCGCAATCAGAACCACCTATTACATATTCTGTTGCCGAAACAAGGAATGGACAAATCCCGAACTGCTAACTTTTTAAAATTATTGTGCTATATATTTGTTTTATGTTGTTATGTATAGTTATTAGTTATATATTGTTGGTGTTGATTCAAGTAGCCGATTGTAAGTTACCTTAAATAAGCGAGATTTACAGTTGTATATTATCTAAAAAGTCATTACTGTGATGAATGGTAAAGGTAACTTCAACTATGAGTATTCCATCTAGCCACGACCCTTAATCACTCCTGGTATCCCATAATGCACTGTGTTTCACTTACTGTATAATATGTTGATTAATAATTCCCGTATCCTTTGACTGTGTTGGTGGACCGAGTCCCAGCTCAAGTAGTACATCAGACTTCTCTACTTGGTGTAATATTTGATGAAGGTATGTCTGTGATGGCGGGATAATTATGGCGAAGTCGACGGAGGAAAAATGGCGCAAATTAAACGTTGGGACGCCATCTCTGGAAGCCAAAACACAGGAGAGCAAATGATAGGCCGCGGACACTTGAGGCACATGTAGTCCAAATTCTATAGACTGCAGACTAGTTCCCAGGGCCTTCTTGGGAAGCATACCAGCGGCTTCAACTTCTGTTATCTTGAAGGTGGAATAACCGTTAAAAGGTAGAAAGACTAGTTTGGTCTTGGTCGCCGTCTGTTCAAACTGTTTTATCAAATTATTGATAGTGGTGTTTACTATTTGATATGTTCTGTCCAAAGTGGTTATAAAGACAGTTAGTTCAGCAGAGGTTATTGAAGACTTGGCATTTATCTGGTGCTCTTGAAGAAACTTCGCTTGGTTTACACCTGAAAAGTGAGCAAAGTTGACGGGCAATATTATATCACAATTGATAAATGATAAACATGATGATGAAGATGATGATAATGAAGATGATGGTGGTGGTGATGAAGATGATGATAATGAAGATGATGACAATGATGGTGATGATGATGATGATGAAGATGATGATAATGAAGATGATGACAATGATGGTGATGATGATGATATTGATGATGATGATAATGATGATGATGATGATGCTGATAATGATGGTAATCATGATGGTGATAATGATTGACGATAATGGTGATGACGATGATAATGACGATAACGATAATGATGGTAATAATGGTAGTGATAATTATTACGATGACGAAAATGATGATGACAATAATGATGATGGTGACAATAATGATGACGATGGTGATAATGTTAGTGACAATTATGATTACAATGATGAAGATAATGACAACGATGTGATGATAATAAATATATAAACCAAGCATGATTTCCTTTTCCTCACCTGTAACCAGGACGCAAAACTCGGGGTTCTTTCCCGGCGGACTGGATAATATGAGTAGATAATGTGGCACCTGAAGCTTAGTCTCCCTGTGTTGATTGTGTTTAGATATTTGATAAAGAAATCCCACGCCCTTGCTGATTGCGTCACTTAATGACGTCACAGATGAAACAACCTTGACAGAGCCCTTGGAGGGGAGGGTGGCAAGGCTTGCAAAGTGGACAAGGTTGCTGGGATCGATGGTTAGAAAAAAAGGCTGAATGGTAGAGCTCTCTTGGTACGTTTGCCAGTAGAGTTCCTTGCTGTTCTGGATTAATTTGTGGAACTCTTCTGTGGACAGCGTCGTGTCCTCGGACAGCTGGGACAAGTATTGAGCCATAAGGATAACCAGGACATTAATGGATAGTTGGGGTAAGGTAAAACTGGTGGACGGTGAGGTGTCGGATCTGACTTCGGGATGGTTGAAAGTCGCTTGGGGTTGATTTGAGGGTAGTTGGTTATTGAACGATCTGTTCATGAACTGCATATCTAGAGTGGTAAATAATGGCATACACATTATAAAATGTATTTAATATAACGTTACCTCTGATTGGTTGTCGTGCGTGATCCATTTCTCAATCAACCAATCACAAACGTTCCAGATTTTTGGCTTCCGTAAGGAGCAAATTATATTTAATAAAAAAAATAAAGCTTATTTCTTATTATTTTATGTCTTATTCTATCAGACATACAGTAGTTTGACGCTACTCTGGCTTTAAAACGTTTTTTGAACGTAACTTTAAAAGTTACTGCCCATGACCCAACGTTTCGACACTCCAATCTAGTGTCTTCATCAGGGGTGATCGTTGTAAAGTTAGGATCGCTATTTACTGTATACCCTCATAGAACCGATGATGACGTTATCTATTAACAAGATGCAAATAAGCTTCTGGTAATAAACCACCGTCATCGCGATACGTTGTCTGGAGAGTTGGTGTATCAATAGCGCCCACGCCCCATTGAATCGCGATGACGGTGGTTTATTACCAGAAGCTTATTTGCATCTTGTTAATAGATAACGTCATCATCGGTTCTGAGGGTATAAATAGGGATCCTAATTTTACAACGATCACCCCTGATGAAGACACTAGATCGTAGTGTCGAAACGTTGGGTCACGGACAGTAACTTTTAAAGTTATACGTTCAAAAAACTTTTTAATGCCAGAGTAGCGTCAAATTATGTCTGATTTATCACCTGGTTGCGTTGGGAAATTATTTATCTTATTCTATGTTATAAAAGAAATTGTTTATGATTTGGCGTACTCCGTCGAGTTATAGATGTACTAAAGAAGTTAGGGGAACACTAAAAAATCTTGGTTATCGGTATCGCGTTCGGTTGCTTTGGAGAGAAGTCTGGGAGGGACAGTTCTGTTAGGAAAACAAAACACTGCCAATGACCGCAGTGGTTGGATGTGATACAGATAGTGATCGAGATAGCGATATAATAATTATTAAAATTTGCCCTTTTCTCCTGAGTAATGTACAAGAGAAACGTACTCAGCTAAAAACTCGTTTTTATTTTTACAATCGTATATGGATTATATATTATACAATATATAGTATGACGTGGTGACGTGAAACTGTTTGGACGTGCACTGAAGTGCTCCGCGAATTATTTCGTATTTCATTTTTTTCCTGTACGATTTTGAACGGGATACTTCTCAAAATGGTCGGTAAAGTGTTCTTCTATTGGAATCTGAGAGGCTCCAGGTATCCTTTTCGCCATCTAAATGGTATTTAGTGAAATATTGGATTGTCTATACCGAGATTTTTAACGTTTGTTTTTCAAGCTCGCGCAAAAACGGTTGGTCTTCACACGCAAGCAAACGAAGCACGCTACGTATGCTGACGAAAGTGCGCGTGCGTGTAGTAAGTAACTTGGAATAAAACTCATCGAACTGTACTCGCTGTAAACACACGCGCCATGATTTTCGGCTCCGAACAATCCACGTTATCCTTTTTGTTTGGTTGGTTCTTCGCGGGATTCGTCATACTGAGGAGAACCTAGTGGCCTTGTTACGTAATTAATAGTTTTAATTGATAGTTTTTTTGTTCATAGTGGTAATATATGTAGTAGGCTTTATCTTATAATGAAACTGTAATTAGTTTTATAAGTAACATTAAGAATATATTGTTGTAAGAGCATTGAGACTATTGTGTAATGCTCCTAATACGTCTTTATTATTATTATTAATACCTCTCGAGACTACTGTGATTAATTTAAAATCTTCTTAGTTTTAACTTTCAACCTATTTCGCTTAGGAATAACAATGCCAATTCGGGTTCCTCCGGGGGTTATGCATTAAATAAATAATCTCGCGAAACATTTATGACGTCATATTAATGACATCATATAACGTCATATTTATGACATCATATAACGTCATATTTATGTCATCACATGACGTCATATTTATGAATCATATGACGTCATATTTATGACATCATACGACGTTATATTTGTGACATCATATGACGTCATATTTATGACATCATATGACGTCATATTTAGGACATGATATGACGTCATATTTAGGACATCATATGACGTCATATTTAGGACATCATATGACGTCATATTTAGGACATCATATGACGTCATATTTCATTTACGTTTTACACACGTCTTTTACTCGATAATCTCACACATAAGAACTAAAAAGGTGCTGAAACAAAAATAATAAAATGTGCTATTTTACTTGATGTCGATGAAGCTCTCGCGGCACTGTTCAGAAACTGGAAACATTCCTGCAACATGTTGGACACGATGATATCTTTGTAGCTGCTTACAAAATGAGGAACTTGGTTGGGATAACCAAGCACCAACACAGGTCTCACACCACACACTTCCTCAAGCCACATGTGCGATGAAAAAAACTCTCCTATACACGAGAAAACAAAAAAACGTAAAGTAATAACACAAACGTAAGCTTAGTAGCTCAATGATTAGAGCATCTCACTGGTCATCAAAAAGTTACAATTTGTACACATATGTACCTTCACTCATCATCTTAGTCTATGTAGCTCAATTAATAGACTATAGAGTATCTCACTGGTTATGTTTAACTCAATGGTTAGAGCAACTCATAACAGGCCATCCCAGAAATGGTGTGGTTTCAGATGCACATGCCTTGGCACATACCTCCGCTCCTCAAGTACAATTTATCGCACGCCTTGAATAACCTTGCATATAACAACACATAATAAACAATTATTGTATGAGGCTTACACATGATATCAAGAATTATCCAGACCAAGGCCAATGTTATCTGCCGAAGCCGAAGGTTGAGGCAGACAACAATGACAGAGGTCTGGATAATCATTGATATCGTGTGTAAGCCGAATCCAATAATTGTTTTATTATGCAATTATAAATGTAGAAGCCTTTAGGGAGTTTAGGAAGTAAGCCACGCAAAGACAATTACGTCACCTGCAAACAATTTTTGATATTTTGTAGGTGGCAAGATATCAACCAACATTTCATCGAACATTTGTATCGCGCAACCAAGTTGTGGAATTTTCGCTAGAATTTCCCGCGGCCGAACAATTTTCATAAACATTTGCCGCGAACGTGCAATTTTCACAATTTTCGCAAAATTGCCTGTAGGTGCGTAATTTCTACCTAGATTAGGCGAAAAATGTAAATAAAAGTATTAAAGAGTGAGTATCAACCGTGACGCATTGCACGCTCGGTCGGCCATTTTTCGAAGCACGAAATTCACTTGGTGGACTCATCCGTAAATATCTTGTCAATCCTTGATATAAATTATTCATTTTGTCTTTCAATTGAAAGAAAACATACCTTAGAAAGTAATTATTTCTGCATTTTTCACAAAACTCAACGTTTTCTTGGCTTTCTTTTTGAATTATGTCAGCCTTGACTGACGCGAAGCGTGAAAGACCAAGGGAGGAGGTTCAAACAAAAAAATCGGGTTCTGAGTGAACGTATTTGGATTGTAGATAAATGAGAAAGCCTTTATAGGGTTTTTTGAGAAGACTTGGCGAATTTCCAAAGTATTTACAACGTCAAGTTGGCAACGAAACACTTTGTTATCGTACGAAAAGATAAACGCAAACGCGCAATGCACGACGGTTGACACTCACTCTTTAACTATAATTTCAAACATGAAGAAAAGACAAAGGAAATCACTACTATGTCCGTGGTTTTAAATGTGATAAAGATTCGTCCTGATTTACATAAACTTTACCTTTGATTTTCTCGGCTAAAACAACGTCAACGTTATTTTTCAAAATTACTACGCCAATGAACTTATCAAATGGGTCGTTTTCGAAGCCGTATAATAAACTCGCAGCACGTGTTTCATCAGATCTAAAACAGTCGGGCTACGCCCTCGTGTTTTAAATCTGATAAAACACTGCACATTCTCAAACTCATTAATAATTCATGAACCAAAAACAAAATAAATTAATGTTTAATTAGTGTTTTGAAACCGGAGGAAGATCCATCTAGCTGATCACGTGATGACGTTTTGAAATATTTCAAAGTCCTAGGACTTTGAAAATATGTAAATTACTATGTTTGAGAAGTCAGTTCAAACACTCGACGTCAGACTTTGAAAAACCGACTTTGAAATCCCGGTAAAGTCTTCCCTCTCGTGTTTGCACTATTGCGTACAAAACGCTGTTCACATACGTAACCTTCCTTTAGCATCTGAGTTCACATAGATTAATGGTTACAAGTCATTCCTTCCCACCACAACATTTCTCGTAAATTTCCCTCGTGTTAAACAAAGTCACTGATCTTAAAGTGTCTATGAAGTGAAAAATTCGCTAGCTTTTTTTTGCTCTAACGAACAAAGTAGCATGGCAGGAGCGTACACTGAAAATTTCAAGTAAATCTGCTGCATAGTCTTCGAGCTATCAACTCTCAAAGTTTGGCATGGCTAAATGTTTTTGGTGAAATCTGAAACGCGCGGTTCATTGTCTTGTGACGTATGCAGGTGTACTTACTATGCATAAGAACAATGGATTTGAACATTAATGATCCACTTGCATACGTTATATACAACATATATTCCTATTTTTAAAAATATCCATATTTTTTTTACGTTAAACTATGCCAATGGACAAATTTTGATCAGGGGTGATCGTTGTAAAGTTAGGATCCCTATTTATACCCTCAGAACCGATGATGACGTTATCTATTAACAAGATCCAAATAAGCTTCTGGTAATAAACCACCGTCATCGCGATTCAATGGGGCGTGGGCGCTATTGATACACCAACCCTCCAGACAACGTATCGCGATGACGGTGGTTTATTACCAGAAGCTTATTTGCATCTTGTTAATAGATAACGTCATCATCGGTTCTATGAGGGTATACAGTAAATAGCGATCCTAAGAGTGATCAGCACCCAACTTCTCCAAATAATATCAATGGTTATAAACCAAGCATATAGAGGTAATCAAAGAAATGATCACTAAAGATAAATTCTCCCAACTAGTAGTCTAAGAAATCTTTGGAGAGCAATAAGGAGAATTTATATGCTGATACTGGGGCTTAAAGAACTAACCATCTTTTTCTGAATCATCTCGACTTCGTTTATACAATGGTGGTGTTGTATTGTCATACGAGGAGCCACTGTCACAGGAAGACTGGGAGCTAGTTGAAGACCTTCCTTCTCTCATGGCTATTGCTTTGTGATTGACAACACCTGGAGCTGTGAAAGACGAAGAGCTGACCTCAGAGGTCACGTGTCTGGAGGATTGTCCTTCCAACATTGGTTGGAAGCCAGGGAATGGAAACGAACGTTTTCGTGGAGTTTCTGGAATGGATGAGAGATAATTATTCTTGACTTACAACCAATCCCTTGATACTCCGAAGACAAAGGTTTGGTGGCCATGTTGGTGCCACAAACAAAAGAAGTTAATGATATTCTTTTGTTTAATGACGCAACGTGCAAGTCATCAATGAGTGAAGTACGAGTGATATAGCTACCAGTGAAATATGAGGGGAATATGGGGAATACAAATTAAATATGAGGGAAATATGAAGGAAATATGAAGGAAATATAAGAGAAATACAAGCGAAATATGAGGGAAATATGAGAAAAATAAGAGGGAATACATAATTTAGGAAATTCCATGAAAATGTTATTTCAGGAATAAATTAATAGGTTTCAAGGAGAACGTAAGGGAATTTAAATGAAACAAAATAAAGTTTGAAGAAAACTAAATAGAGTCTCAAGAAAGTATAAGACAGTTAGTCACAGTTTCAAGAAATTATAAGACAGTTTCAAAAAAATGTTAAAAAGTTTCAAGAAAATGTTAAAAAGTTTCAAGAAAATGTTAACAAGTTTCAAGAAAACTTGAGTAAAGTACATACCTCTCCAGGGAATTCGAGGTCCACGACAAAGCCTTCCCAGGTTATCTTTCAAAATATAACATTTTAAATGCTTCTGTTTTTTGGGCTGTGTTGCAAGAACAAGGTTGATATGGTTAGAAAATTCTGTGAAATAACGGAAGTGTGGATCACCACACCCAACACAACTCCCAGAAAACCCGAGGGTGGTGGGTGATGTCGAGTCACCAGGTAGAAATCTTTTATCAACTGCAACCACCAAAACTATCTTGCCTAGTAATGGGGATTTTGCACCAGCAAGCACCATGCCAGATGGTATCTCAACTTCCATACCATTTTTAGCCAGATGAGTAAGGCTTATTGGTTTGCCATTCACACAGTAACCTAGGAGGTATTGTAGTGATTGATTAGAAATATATAGTTTTAATAATAGGTAATACTGATAATGGATTTGAGGACAGATTGTTACTTATAGGTCTGCTGACTGGGATGATTTGATTTGCCAGAGAGTCAGTTTAGGAATTAGTCTATGGATGAATGAAGGTAGATACAGTACAGTAGGGGGTTAAAGCAGGGTGAAGGGGAAGTAAGGAAGGAAGAAAGGAGAGGGAAGGATGAGTCTGGGGCAGAGGGAGATAGGGATGGGCAGAGGGAGGGAAGGATGTGAAGGAAGAGGAGGAAGGAATGATGGATAGATGGAAGGTTGGATGGATGGAGGCCTTTGGTGGAGGTTGGAGTGGATGGATAGAAAGTTGGACAGTTGGGAGGTCAGATAGATTTAAATGGAAAGAGGGTAAGATGGAAAGATGGATGTAACCTTAATACCTGGTGCTTTACAGTTTGCTTCTCTGGAAACAAGAGAATCTGCCGCCATAGTAACACAACCAATTTCCTCATTGCTTGTGTCTTGCCCATTGCCTTAACGATAAACAAGCAATAAAATACAATAAAGTAAATGACCTTTTCATTACTACAATAGGACCATGACAACAATAACAAAAAATAAATAAATGAAGTTTGATGGTTGAGAAAAGAGATCATGATCACGATCACGATCATGCTCACCATCACCACCATCACCACCATATAACCATCAATCATCATCCATCACCACCATCATTCATCACATTACCTGGTGTGATTTGCCTTGTGTATCGTTCAAGTTTGTGCTGATCATCTCCAGCTTGATATGGAGATGTCTGAGCTGGAGGCCAACACATTGAGTACATCTGATCTGCCATGTTGAAATTACCTTACACTATTTTGCACAATTACCTGGAATAAAGAAACCAATTAATTAAAAAATAGTAGGAACTCTGTACTAATACTAGTAGTCTAATGCAAATGCTGCAATCTGATTGTTGGACGCCACTTTTGAAAAATCAGATTTTTGGACGGCCACTTTTCGTATGTATGGCCATGGATGGCCTAAGCAAAATATTTTCCTCAAACAACAACTTACAGGTTTCTCCCTTTCTAATGTTTCTTGATTTCTGTTAGCTGCTGTTTATTTTAGCTATTGTGTAGGTTTCATTACTAATTTTTGACAAGAACATGCAGACATGACAATTGATTGCAAGATCGATTTAACATACAGTATATGCCGTAACATGAAGTAGCAAAAACGTTGTTTAATAGAACCACTGTTAAATACGTTTGATAAGCTCACTTGCACACAGCCACGCCCACCAAATTTTTTTCATTGCCACGCCCATCAAAATTTTTGGACGGCCAGTTTTGAAATCCTTGCTAAAAGCCTGGTGGTAAGTGACATGATAAGGCTAAGTTTTTTGCAAAAAAAACAATACTTACAGTATTTCTATTTTTTAAAAAATAATTTTGAAGAAATAACAAACATAAGTATGAGAGGAGATAGTAACTCTGTGTTTTACAAGCTCATGAAGTTCTGTGGGTACATGTACTTTACAATGCCTTGTAAAACCGATATTTTATACATACAGCTGTAGTACTGTAGATATTTTGATCAAATTCTAGAGGGGGTAAGTGCCCCCCTTGCAAATGTCCATTGGTCGTTGGTTACAATATAATATACAATATTTGCAACTTGCAGTTGCAGCTGTGTAACTATAATAATGAAAATAAATAAATATTACAACTAAACCTAATGAGAAAAATGTGTATGAATTATGCCAATATATTGCTAACATAGCCTCCTCCGCAGGCAACTCTATGACATCCAAAAAGGTGATTTATCTACACGCACAGTCTCCCGCGTGAACTCGGTCAATATGGAGCGCATGTAGATAAATCACCTTTTTGGATACCACAGAGTTGCCTGTGGATCAGGAGGCTATTGCTAACAGATGATGATCACATAGGTTGAGTAAAATGACAAGGGATGTTAATTGAATAAATTAAAGAAAAAATATGAAAGATGCTAAGTTCTCTTCAAGAACTGGATATACAGTAATTCAATGTGTCGAAAAATACTTAAGAGTACTAATTACGTATATTTATGGACACTGTTTCGGACGATGTGTCCTTCTTCAGGTATAAGATGACTGACCTGTTACCTAAGTATTTAAGTATTTTTAAGTATTTTTCTATACATTGAAGTTCTCGTCCAATTGGTTAATAAAACACATTCATCAACATCTTAATTCAGAAAATATGGTAAGGAATTAAGAGCTTTAAATATAATTTAAATTATATATACCACATCGACACTTCAGAAATATTTTCTAAGGATTACATGAGTGAGACAATATTGATGTTGTGATAAATTAATATCATGTAAAAAACATCGTAACCATGATGTTAATCTCATCTGCAATGTTCAGTGTTTTAGGGTAGATATAAGTGATATTCACCATTAATAATTTAAGGTATGTGTCTGTATAAGAAGAGAATACTTAATACAATTATGAATGACACTCAACCAATATGTAGTCCTTTCACAAATGATAAAGTTGTCTGGCTTTCAACAACATACTTAGCTTCGTTTTTATGGATAAACAACTATATAATTTGTAAGAATAACTCAAATTACATTACTCTAATTAGTTTAAAAGTGGCATTCTGGTTTGAACAAAACATATTTGGCAAATAAAAACTCTAAAAGTTCAGTTTAATGCTGAAATAGTGTGTAAGAGCTCTAATGTTTTACAGTAGGTGAACACCCTTTGAAGGCGACAAAGGGGCTTCTCTCAAAACATCAGACCTCCTACACGCTACTTCGGCATTACATTGACCTTTTAGACTCTTGGATTTGTATTTCAACACTACTACAGTATACACACGCAGCACAACACTTTTATAGTTAGCAACAGTATAGATATGACTGCCTAGTGACCACCAGGGTTAAAAGGTTTTTGTAATTGGAAAATCATAACTTTAAAGGTGTTTAATTGTTGTGGAGTTTTATTGTGAACTAAAGGTCTAGAGCACATTCATTATTGTAAAACTTTATAGTTTTCTAAACTAAAGATCAAATGTTGTGTCTGGCAGTGCACTTTTTCAATCATGGTATTCTCTCATCCATGTCCAGTGCAATATATAGATTGGCATGGGAACCTAACTAGGCAGCACTGCCAGGGGATGTGGAGCCCTTGAGATCAGTGAAGCTAGGCTGGGATAATATGGCTCTCCAAGACATTCAACTTTAAGCCCCAGTATCAGCATACAAATTCTCCTTATTGGCCTCCAAATATTTCTCAAGTTGGGAGAAGTTGTTTTAAAAACATTATATACATTGCTTTAGTGAATGTTGGATTTCCTTTATTATCATTATTCATTATCTCTATACTTGATTAACAATTGATACTATTAGAAGTTATATGTCCTAATGAACTACATGTACAGCACTACAATCACCAATTTGACACTGGGCGGGCTTAATGAGTTACTGTACAAGACCTTGCATTATGATGAATCACGATGGCATATGATTCAAACATTTTTACCCTAAATTTGTGGTAACTTAAAGATTGGTATCAGTTCAACTTCATAAACACATAAACACTTCACTTTACAACTTAATGGAAATATCAGTATATTTAATGTATATATATATTAGCTAATGTATAACTTAATGGGAATATTAGTTCAAGCTAACAATGAAATACAGTATCAGCATAAAGATAAATATTGGTAATATACTGTATTGATTAGTTAAAATTTGCAAGGTTAATTTTGGAGTGGTTTTTTTATTCAACATTAACAAGTAATGAACATTTAATAAGTAATATGATCATGATCTTTTCTAGACTTGCTTCTAAAATTTTAAGCCCTATATCTATACTGCAGTACACACAATACAATTAATTGTCATTCTGGAGTATGAAATTGTTTGTATGTGCCATAATTCTTGTTCATGATTCACTGCTAAATGTTGCGCACAATGCCATTTATACCATGCAAGTATGTCAGTGAATCACAAACATCACAATCACAAGGCATATTGTGTGGATAATCCTTAAAGAGATGCACATGTAACTTCAATGTTCAAGTACATTATATAATAGTTTGTACTGGTAGTTCTAGATTACACTATGTGGTTATATTTATTCTGAGATTTCGGCTCCTGTACTACTTTTGAATAAACATCACTCTAACAAAGAGTCTTTACTCAAAACATAGACCTTCTCACTAGTTTGGCAGCACCTTTTAGAGTATTCGATTTTCATTTGAAGAACAAATTTCTTAGTCAAATGTAGCTTAATGTTATAAATTTACAAATCTCACAGCAACTTATAGCTATATAACTACACTATAATTATGTTTGAAAGTCTATTCTAAAGGTGTTAATCATTCAGAAAGCAGATTAGATGAGATTATAGATTCCCAATTTTGAAAGTCAACATAAACTGAAGAAAAAACATAGCTCTTTGTAGAAGATGAAATCTTCAAACTTATCAAATTAATATTACTTATATAGCGCTTGAATCATTATAGACAATTCACGTTATAGAGGTACTTGTGGCTGTTCAATTACCACTCACACCTTAGTCTATACTGTACTTAATAACCAGAGTTCCACAGTTCTGCAGCTATTTTTAATTCTGTGCAACAGTCGTGCATGTGGGGGTATCGAAGAAATTATACTACCTGTCTCAAAACATAAAAACTTTTTAACTAACTGTACCTATAGCAAATCCTCACAGTAGGTCTGTTTTTTTAAACAACTTTTCAAACATTTCAAAACAGAGTGTTGTTATATATTCAATGCATTGACAAATTAGTTTTCTTGGTAAGATTGGTAAGACTTGTGATTTCAAATCAACTGAAGCTACACTGTATGGCTATCTATCTGTCTACATTTTCTTATCAAAAACTCTATTCTGACTCCACTTTAGATTTCACTTTCCGATGAAGAGCCTTCGCTCAAAACGTTAGACCCCCTACACACTATTTTGGCAGTACACGACAAGCCTTTTAAATTTGTATTTCTACACTTACGGATTTTTTAAATACTTCATAGAGCAAAATAAAAACAGCTTATTATTCTGAAATCCAGTACCTTCTCTGAAAGATTATTATAGTTACAACTCTATATTTAAATTTGTATAATATAATGCATATACCCACATATGAATTTTAGCATGTCATGAATTTTTAAATATAATTTTTATTGTCAATTGATCATATCATTTTTTGGTTGGTAATAAAAAAATATTGGACTTAGTTCCTTTTATGATCCTTATGAAAAGTAATGACAAAAATTATGGCACAAACAAAGTATGAATATATATATACCACATGTTATAATGATCTGTTAATATTTCCTATCGACATTTACCTAACACACAGCTAAAATCAATATATAAGTCTTTATATCACAGAAAAACTCTATATTTGCCTCTGGTTTCAGAAAACACAAATATTTAATATTTTACCCCACACTTGGTAATGACTTTGACTTATTGAATGGGCTCAGCTGTTAAAGTACACTATATAGTTAATGTGTTCCCACACAGACTTGTGTTTTGAGGAAGTCATGTTTTAGATAAAGTAATATACTGTCCCTAAAGCACCGTGGACTGTGCAATAGAATTTCATAAGTTTGCTTTTTAAAAACAGCGTTATTTAAATAAATAGATTTATTCAAATCCCACTTTCCATGTTATCTCCCCCGTCCGGGGTTTCTTGTTTACTTGAAAAACTAGCAGTCCAATATCTCTAAGCATCAAAGCTAATGCAAAAACCTCAAGAATGAACAAAACCCTCAGCGTTCTAAATTATAAAGATATTGGCAACTTCAATTGCATATAACAATGCTAAGATTCAATATCGATTGTGGGTCTTTGACGCGACGGGGAAGGTATAATATAGTGCCAGCGCCAAGAATACTTAAAAGTCTTTTCATCAAACTAGAAAAATAGGCTGTTGATTGAAAATGTTTGATTGAAAAAGTTTAATTTAAAAACCGCCAACTTAATTTGATGGTTTTCTTTACCTAAATAAAAAGTTTAGAAGTGTTTAGATCTCCTTCGAGCATATAAATTGCCTCTTGTACACCACCAGCTCACTGAATATTTAACTGCGTGACAGAATAAAAGTATGAACGAAGTTAAGATATAAAGTTTAAGAAATGTTCAACATAATTTAGTAGGACAAGAAGGACGACTCGTGTATCATAGAACCGGAACAAGCGTCGGGTTGTTCTTGAGAGCTTGACCAGAATATTTTTAAAAAGTTTGAAAAAAGTTGCTCGTCTGCTTCGTCCAGACATGATAAATTTTCGCGGTTATTTCGTGAATGCTTGCCGAGCAAGACGGCAGTCATTTGTCGTCAGTTTAATACAAAGTATAAAACCAACAAGAAGCAATTTTAAGGAATCTAGTAAGATATTCGGTATTCAAGCCCTCGGGTTTTTTGATGTTTTAACCACGGGCCAACGCTGATATTTTATTTTGTGGCGGCGATATCGTGCGCTCCCGGTAAATTCCTCCGCCACAGTTAGAATTGATTAAATAATATATTCCTTCAATATTCAATACAATATTCCTTCGCGGATAATAGCGCAGAATTTTGCGATACACTACGCATTTGACATTCAAGTAACTTACCAAAGCAGTCTGGGATAATACGTTCGCATATACACGCAGCTCCCTGTCCGAACAACAAACACTTCATGAACGATATCTGATTAATATTTTCTCTCAGTATTTACTCTTTTTACTCTTCGAATCGACCGGATCGTAAAATGCCAAGCTGTGTAACCTGTGTTCTTGAAAAGCTTGGTATTCTGCTGATATACCAGCGTAAATCAACATCATAATTTCGTTAATATCTGAAAGATATCGCGAAGACAATGATCCCAGCTGTTATTAAAAGCAAAGGCCTTTAGTTTGTTGGACCGCACTGCCAGACAACATTCCGGCCCTGTGTTCAAAATAATATATAAAAGTCCAAAACGAAGTCAACACAAAAATGCACTAGAACGGTCAAACTTACATGCTCATGGTCTGACTAGGATACGATTCTACCACGTTTCTTCTTTGAGTTCCACGGTTTTACATTTCTCGTCCGTCGTCCATTATTTGGTCTCCGGTCTGACCTTGACCACGGCCGGCTACGGGACTACTGGGGCCAAAAATCTCATTGGCTGCTTATATTGGTCCGCGCTTTGGTCTTCCCGTGACAATGACAGGTGCTAAAAGTTGAATATACATAATAACAAATGCACATAACTTCGGGGGATATTCAACATTCCCCAACATTAAACCTATATTTGAACACAAATCAAAATCTCGCTACGAATGTATATATACTGTAGAAATGCGACTAAAGTATCGAGCGATATCAGAAACACTTTGAATAATTAATAACTGTACACATAAAGGCCAACATGACAGCTGCACCTTCCTGACCGGCAGAACATAATCATTTAATATGACCGTCTGAAATTCACGTGCAGACTGATATAATAGTTAAAATATATGTATAACAATAGTGATATAATCCAATATCTTATGCTGAACTGGTTCACTTCATTCTTGACTGGTTCTCTTACAGGGACTGAAATCATGAAATTAATTTATATGAGGGAACTTCAGACAGCAACTATCTCGATAAATACGTAAATGTACTTACAAGCTGACAAGTTTCAGACGATATATGATTACGTGTCCTTCCGACAGTAGAAACTCTAGAAAATTGGGTGAAGTTTCATTATAAATCCCGAAATGACGTCACATAGTCTATCGGTAGCAAAATTCGAAATTAAAATTAGCTATTATTTCTAAAAGAAAACATTATCGTAAGAGTTAGGGTCAGTATTAGGTTCAGGCCTTAGGTCTGGGGTTAAGACTATGTTTTAAATTCGGGATACTCGAAGGGATACTTATATGAAACGTCAGCCAGAAAATTGATGCACTGCCGACCTCGCCGAGAGTGACTTTACGATTCACTCTAATCATAGTCAATCCGTCGAGATATGGTCTGGAAACTCGGCAAACTTCAAAGTGACTATAATGAGCTACGTTTTGATGTTGAACCGTAACTTACACCGGCACATCCTTTGTTTTAGGTTTATTAATAGCGACCTTTAGATTGAGTACGAGTACGAGTACGAAGACGAACTTTTCTGCGCAGTGGAGAAACAACAATGGAAAAGAACCATGCGCAAATGGTAAACTCGTCTTCGTACTCGTCTTCGTCCTCAAATCTATATAAAGGTCTCTAATATTTAAACAACACGGTTGAACGATTAAACCCAAACGATTCTATTGGATGATTGCTTCATTATACTAAAATACAATAGGTTCAGTGACCGTGCACCGTGCACAAAATTGCATAAAGACGAACAAAAAGATAGAACAAAGTCTTTAGCTGAGTTTCCAGACCATATCTCGATTGACTATGCTCTAATGTAGGGCTTTCGATAGAAAGTTAGGGTTGGCCTCCTGTACACTACGTCACTACCCACAATTTTAGACTGGTTTAAAGAATATATTTTAACTTGGAACTGGGCGCTTTTCGTAGAACTAGAATACAAAATGTCGACATGCTTAGCCCTGCCGCATCCTTTTTTCCTGCCGCATCAATTTTTTTTATTTTCTATTTGATTTGCATCGAAAATTTGTCGTCGAAGCAGTTGCAGAGAATTCCATTCGATTTTGTCATGGATTTTGTTTGTGCTTGTAATACAACGTTACTAATAACTTTAATAGGTGTTAAAATTAGGTTTTGTGCCCGCATTAGGACGATAAACTACTCTATATTTTACTTAGCCTTATGTCTCGTTTTTCGAAATACATTTGAAGAAATAACGAACATAATCTAGTTTCTACTAAAACAATTAGATTATTTGCTTTCAATTTCTGCACTATATATTTTTATAATTTCTATACTCGTGCTTCGCCCTTGTTAACTACACGTCATAGAAATTTCGAGCTCATAATCTAATTGTCAATCAGATAGGGAAATTAAATAGAATAGAATAGAATAGAATAGAATAGAATAGAATAGAATAGAATAGAATAGAATAGAATAGAATAGAATAGAATAGAATAGAATAGAATAGAGAAGAATAGAATAGAATAGAATAGAATAGAATAGAATAGAATAGAGAAGAATAGAATAGAATAAAATAGAATAGAATAGAATAGAATAGAATAGAATAGAATAGAATAGAATAGAATAGAATAGAGAAGAATAGAATAGAATAGAATAGAATAGAGAAGAATAGAATAGAATAGAATAGAATAGAATAGAATAGAATAGAATAGAATAGAGAAGAATAGAATAGAATAGAATAGAATAGAATAGAGAAGAATAGAATAGAATAGAATAGAATAGAATAGAATAGAATAGAATAGAATAGAATAGAATAGAATAGAATAGAGAAGAATAGAATAGAATAGAATAGAATAGAATAGAATAGAATAGAATAGAATAGAATAGAGAAGAATAGAATAGAATAGAATAGAATAGAATAGAATAGAATAGAAAATAATCAATATAATAGAATAGAATAGAATAGAGAAGAATAGAATAGAATAGAATAGAATAGAATAGAATAGAATAGAATAGAATAGAATAGAATAGAATAGAATAGAATAGAATAGAATCAATATAATAGAATAGAATAGAATAGAATAGAATCAGAATAGAATCAGAATAGAATCAGAATAGAATCAGAATAGAATCAGAATAGACTCAGAATAGAATCAGAATAGAATCAGAATGGAATGGAATGGAATGGAATCGGAATGGAATGGAACTAACAACCATCTGCCTGTACTCTGAAAAGCATAGCCAAGACTAAAACTGCACCAGAAAAATGTAACAAACTTTGCAGAGCAGAATAACGCAATTAGACTAATCGTTTAATTTAATTGTTCGTTATAGTAATGACAGTAATCACAAAGAAAAGGAGATTATAAAAGAGCCGGCATAAGTTGTCGAATTTATAATGTGAATGTAAAATATGCAACATTTCATTTCAAAACCGCAACCGATTAGTTATTCTGAAAACATTTTCCAAAACTACTTTGATTTTCTAATTTTTGATTCTTTGTATTTAATAGTTACTTTTTGTTAGTTTGAGGGCCCTCCTGAAAATCATCTATGATGAGTGTGGTCCCCTCTTTAAACATTATAATAAAAAAAATAATAATAATAATAATTATAGACTACTAGTATGGATATCGGGTAGCGACGAGTGACGCGAAAAAAACAATAATGTTATGTTTTTTTAGAAATAAAGGACAGACCATTTCATTTTTGATGGGGGAGGGGGTAGAATCCCCAAATAAATATCGAGTGCATCGAACAAGCCTTTGAGTTAGAATTTATTTTTAATATTATATCATATAGAGTCGCAAAAACATCGCGCAAGAGCCTAGGATGATAAAAAATATCGAGCAGCGTCAAGAGGTGGAGAAAAAATATCGAGCCTAATCCATCAAAAATCAAATGGTCCGTCACTCTAACGAACATATTGCGTCAGGATAAAACTTATTTCAATTCATAACATCAGGCTGGGGAATTCAGTATAACGAATTTTCAAATGTAAATAGAAATGCAAATGTCTATTGTGGTTTTAGCCTGATGTTATGAATTGAAATAAGTTTTATCCCGACGCAGAACGCGTCATTTTGATGCACAGTCGATATTACGAACTGGCTTATTAGAATTCGCTCTCAATTTCTGAGGCAATAGTTAACTCGTACTTTGCCCTCGTTATAACTATCACCACAGAAATGTTGAGCTTATAATCTAGTATAGTATATGATATAAACGCTGCGTAGGCGTACTGCCATAAATATAGTTTGTATAACTATACTGAAACCCAATCCTATTTAATTCTAAGTTTTAAAATAATGTAAAAAAATAAGATAAATAATGTAAAAAGAAATTCTAAGTTTAAAAATAATGTAATTCTAAGTTTTTATCGTGGTTGCAAAAGTTACCACTGAATTCACTTTTCATGCGAAGGTATATGGAAACCTTAATTTATTCAGATCAACCATGCTCAGATACTATACTTTAAATCCTAGCTGGCAAACACCTATAACTGTGATAATCCTAGATCCTTTACAACTATATGCTTGAAGTGTAATTCGTCTCGTAGCATTACTCGTACTATCACTTGTTGTTCTTAATTTTAGACTAATCAAATACAGAACGGCTGTGGGTCTGGGGGGGCATTGGTTATGTCGATCCTTACCATCTAATGATGAGTAATGATCAATAGATCATAACTAATCTTGGCGGGGTGTAGAAATGGAGTATTGCGGCCCTCCTGAGCTACAGTTGTTGTGTAATATTATTAAATTAACAGTAATTATTTATTATTATTATTTGTAAATATACTTTTAAGTCATCTGGTTCCGCAGTATTGGCTATGCTGTTGCGGTCACCCTGCCATTGTTTTATTATTGTATAGTGTAATCTATGTTAGGTTTCTTTTTGGTGGTTTTTTTTTTGGCACAATGGTGAAGCTAATAAAGTAAAATAAAAAAAATTAAAAATATTTGTTTTCAATAAACCCTCTTAATAATAATTAACAGCTATGTTAACAGGGATTAGTTTCAAGTGCGTTTATTGGCCCGTAATATGTCCAAATTAAGAGGTTAGGTATATGTTTATACACTGGCGATTAATTTGCTTGTTATGCATGATTCATTGGCTCGTAGCCGTCAGTTTTTTAAAGGAATTGGTTGTTTAATTGCTTGGATAGGTTATCCAATGGATTAATGCTAGGCCAGTGAATATATTTTTTATCCACTGAATGCTTATCTGAGAAAAATAGCGATTGAATATACCATTATCTGCATGTTTTCAACAACATATAACATACACACCTGTATTCATGTTCAACTCTTTCACAGCCAAAACAGTAGACTTATCCATCGGATAAGCTATCCGCTTCGGTTGTGAG
Organism: Chrysogorgia sp. JL179-B06; assembly: GCA_035772405.1. Classification (NCBI taxonomy): domain Eukaryota; kingdom Metazoa; phylum Cnidaria; class Anthozoa; order Scleralcyonacea; family Chrysogorgiidae; genus Chrysogorgia; species Chrysogorgia sp. JL179-B06. The sequence continues at coordinate 1,777,020 of JAYKKM010000469.1, read as the reverse complement.
ACTTTTGAAAAGTTAAAAAACATTTTTTTAGCAACATAAGTTTTTTACATTTGGCTGATCTCCCCAAAAGGCGAAGAGGCGTTTTAGTGACAATTACATACCTGAGTATATATCACAGCCGATATAAACATATGAAAAACCATATAAATCAAATATCTAAAAAGGCTGGTGTACTGCCGAAATAGCGTGTAAGTATAGTGTAACGTTTCGAGCAAAGGTACCTTTTTAGATATTTGATTTGTATTTCTACACTGCCTACGCAGCACAACGCACGTTTTATTACTCATTTGAAAACCATATGCTTTACTATTACTAAATTATCTGTTCACGTTTACTTAAAATAGCTGAGAGACAGAGGAAAGTATGAAGAATTGAGGAAAGTATGTCTGGCTATAATTAGTATAGAGCGGTTTAACCACCTGATGTACGGGGGTGCAAGCGAGGGCCGAAGGCGTAGGGGAAAATTTGAAAATTCGGATTGTTCGAGACCGCGCGCATTTGTTACATTTTGAAGATTGTTGGAAAAGAAAATCAGGGCGACTAAAATTGGTATGAACATTTTTTTAAGTTTCAGGTATTTTGACCGTATTTTTATGCACAAACAAACACTCATTGATTGATTGATGACGGCAAAACAGATCCAATAAAACATGTATACTATAAACGGGCCTGCGCAGACACTAGATAGTATAGATTGGAGTGTGAAAACATTGGGTCGTGAATTCATATATTGAAACTTTTTACGGTTACATTCAAGAATTTTCTAAGCCAGAGTAACAACATCAAACTATATGTGATATAGAGTGTTTATAGTCGAAATTGCTTCCCTTTATGTTTCCATAGTGAATGAAGTGGACAAGTTGATGCTGTTTAAGTGTCTAAGAAAACACTGAAGGCCGTGTCTATACTGTGAACAGCCCGCATCGTCTGCATGCCGACGTCATTGTGAACGTTTCTGGGGAGATGAGTTTACTGTAGAACTTTCGAAATGACAAGAGAATTGAACCACAAACCAAATTACCCTGCATGCAGAGAACGACCCTTCTAATCTTAAAATGTTAAAAGAGCCAGTTAGTCAAGCAATAGATGCTTTAGTGCTTAATGCCATACTTCAGCAATAATCTTGTATTGTAACGTTTAGCATGCACACTGTAGCTTAATTACTATAGAACGCCAAAACGTCAATCCAAGTACTATAGTATATGCGGGTACACTAGCTAACCTATATACATTACTATATACTAGCCTATAACCTATATATACAACACCAGGGACGACCCAGTATAACGATGCATAATAACCTATAATATAATACACATCATGTACGAAAACTAGGTTCACTTCACGCATTTCACTCCTGACGAAGGACCTTTGCGCGAAACTGGTCACTATATAACCGCTTGTGCATGCACTATTTCAACAGTACACCAACTTTTAGAATATTCTATTCAATTTCCATACACTTCCTACGAAGCACGACACTACTAGAACACTTTTGCATCATAAACCTTATTCGACAAAAGTTATTCGACAAAAGAAAAACAAATTCCGTAATTTCGCGCGCGAAATGAGACCCTTAATTATTAAGCTGGACTTCCATGCGAATATAACAAGCGCGGATCTATTGTAGAAATCGGAATGGTTTCAGTCTTCTTGGTTGCACACGAGTGACGAGGGCTGATAGAACAAAAAGAGAAAGTCGCTCGCGCAGTATATTCACTTAATGGCAATACAGCTTTAAACTAGCAGCTTTCTAGTATTACATGGAGGCGAGCTGATTACATGGAAGCGAGCTGGCCCGGTTACCCGTTTTGCGAATCGTTCCAACGCCATAAATATCTTCGATTTCAATAAACTTAAGGGCGACCTACGAACCAGACTAAGCTAATACTGTTTGTTAAGTTCGTTTTGGTTGGTACAGTGAAGCCATGAAATAATCTTAACGAAGCAAGTTAGCCCGGTAACCCGCGGGCCAGCTCGCCTCCATGTAATCAGGGCCTTAAGCCGGGGAAGTCCAATCGCTGAGGAAGTTGATAAATTTCAACTACTGCAGCAGCAGGACAACATTTCGTCGACGGCGACCGAAATGGCGAAGTGGAAAACCGGCTTAAAGCGAATTTGTTCGCGCGAACAGATATTTCTATTGTAAAAAATTAATTGAATAGAGACAGCCAATAGAATTAGTTCCATGCAGCCGAGCGCTCATACAAGAATACAAGATAATAGAAAAGTTGCTTAATCGCGCGACTGACAAATTCGCCTAAAATCCCCATCTTTACTATGAATATAAACCTGGTTCACACGAGCGACATAAGCATAAGATAGATCAATACGAAAACAAAGCATGACTTCTTCTCTGGGACTTGCAAAAACAAAACAACGATAATTTTTCTTTGTTTCGTCTTGTTCTGCTTTGGACTATATCTATAAATCATAACATAAGTCACATGTGTTATGATCGTCATAACATATCACTATATATGACGATCCTTATGTCGCAGGCTTAACTTCATTCCTTTGTTTTGCCTTTTGTTTTGTCCTGCTTATGCTTATGCACACGTAAACCAGGCTTACAATTCTCTTTCTCACAAGTGAGACCTGCATGACCTCCCACACAATATTTCTGCAGTACACCAACCATATTACAGTATTTGATTTGTATTTCTACACTGCCTACGCATCATAACACTTTTATATTATAAAACTAACTTATGGTTTTAAACCATCCTAAAGTTAGGCCAATATAGACCACTCTTTTAAGGTTTCAAAGTTTAGTCGTATATGATTGGCAGTCAGAAGAGTACTGCATGGATGGGGGAACCCCACAGGGCGTCGCGATCTCTAACCTTTGTTCTAACAATTGAGGCAACATTTGTTATGATTGCATCAATGTATATATATATATATATTATATATATATATATATATATATATATATATTATATATATATATATATATATATATATATATATATATATATATATATATATATATATATATATATATATATATATACATACATATTTTTTTGTAATTTTTAAACTGAAGAAGGCCGAACGGCCGAAACGTATTTTAAACAAAGGACTATATAGAAGTCTGCTGTCTTCTATCTATACAAAACCTTATACAAGTTACAAATACCGAAGCAGCGCTAGTATCCTTTTGGATCCTTCTATTGGGAGTTCATCGTTGGAAATAACCATTCTCTATTCATACTATATATATATATTTAAATAGTGACTGTCGTGGTGACAAATTTAAATATCGCTTTATAAAATGTATACTAACCATGGTTTTAACATTTTGGAAAATGTGTTTATCAATAAGCAGTTTAGTTTCCAGAACGTTCTGAACTTATTACCATATCACCATGGTAGCAGGTTTTATAAAGCGATATATATATATATATATATATATATATATGTTGAATTTAAAAAAAGGACAGGCAGACCAAAACGATGATGCTCCTAGCAGAAGGATCCACAAACATGGATGCAGGTTATGCTCTTGGATGATATTATATATGAATTGAAGAGAATGACAAAGAGCAAGAAAACTTCTCACCAGTCCAGATAATTTTTTTAAATATTTCGAACATTCGTTCTTCTTCAGTTAAAAAGAACGAATGTTCGAAATATTTTTAAAAATTATCTGGACTGGTGAGAAGTTTTCTTGCTCAATTCATATATATATATATATATATATATATATATATATATATATATATATATATATATATATATATATATATATATATATATATATATATATATATATATTATATCTTGTTTGTTCCATGTTTGTTACGAGTGGCCTCTCCACATTCGAATTTTCATTTCACGCGTTTAAGATTTCCGCCCAGTAAATCTCTGGTAACTATATATATATATATATACACATTACTATAATACATTATTAATATGTGTGATTACACAATAACCTGTTTACTATGCGCATTGTCATTGGTTGTTAGCCATGATCTACAGGGTGTATAAAAAAAAGCGCAACCTCGGAATTTCCCAAGAAATCCACTGTGTTCTTAAATAAAAAAGATTTTCGCCCCTATAGGGACACAACTGTCTAATTACTACAAACTCGAGCACGTAAAGCAGAATTGAATCGAAATTTATGCATTTATTTAATGGGAAATTGTTTATTTATTAGCAATTCGACAGTTATGCCCTTGGAATACGATTAGAAGCTATTTTAAATTCCCAGAGGCCTGGGAAATTCCGAGGTTACGCTTTTTTTATACACCCTGTATACTGATAAGAGGACAGACGCACGGCTCACGACAGATCACGTCAGTCGACTGCTTCACTTCACTATAACTGAACAGACAACGGCAAAATGGAATCTATTTGTTAATTACATAACCTTTCACCTTTGTACTATCTGAATTAGCTGAATGGTTAGAGCATCTTATGAGAATATATGTTATATATTAATATCTACCATCTGCAGTCGTGTGTAGCTCAATACTGGTTGGAGTTATAAATTATTGGATTGTGTCATCTTAACCATAACCCCCGCCAAAATAACGTAAGACCTTAGGCTTGTGCAGCGCACAGAAGTCAATGCGCAGCAACTTCGACAAATCCATCGTATTTACAATTCAATAATTACTGCTTACAATACATGCGGAACGGGTGAAGCGGCCGACCACTTTTCTACGCCGGTAAATTGTGTTTTTGTAACCTCTATAGTCCACCATTAACCGGAGTGTTTGAACAAATGAAGTGTGCAGCTAGCTCCAGCTGAACGGGGCTAGACCACCCGCTAAAGTGCGTCCCTGATAATCCAGAAAAATCAGTACATAATCGATTCTTCGCTCTTCATCATAGGCGAAGGACGTGGGGGCAAATTGCCCACTAAATTTTTTTTTGGAATAAAATTCGGGCCGACTTTTGAGGGAAAATTTCGGGGAATTATTTTGAGCATTTGAGCAGAATTCATATGTTAAACTATTTCTACTATAAAGTGTTTTACAGTACGATTGTTTTACAATTCCTGAGACACATAAATTCCTGTTTATTAAGACGAATGAAGACTTGCGAAGTACGATGAGACAAGACAGGTTGCAAAATCTCACGGCTATTATTAACATCGAACGTTCACACACAATTGAAGTCATTGAGGGTGAAATGAAGTGAATATTTGACGTATATTTGGTAAACGCAAAAGTCAGGGACTCGTTATGTTTATGAAAGCTGGTTGCAACTAAAGTACTCCACTGGACGAAAAAAACGGATTTACAAACACTTTGTAAACGTAGCAAATATGGTGCAAATCTGTAGCACAAAAATTGCTATGAATTTACTTAAACTGTAAATGTTATGCAAACTTGTGAACAAATTTAATATTTGTACAAGATTTTCTAAGAAAGTAAATGTGTTGCTTTACAGTATAAATATTGACGTGCAAATATGTTTGGAATTTTCTAGTAAAGCCGTTAATCAAATGTATAGATTTTCTAATCCTCGTAAATAACAGTAAATCTTAAAAAATTTGCACTGTATTCGTGTTGCTGTCCCTCTGTAGAACTGTGTTTCTGTTTAATTTCTTCTTTTTTCTTTTTTTTAAACAATTTTATTGGATAACAACTTGCCATGAAAAAGACAACAACAAGAGATCCAAAAGGGAAAGCGCGAACGAACGGGACTAAAAGTCCCATGCGAGGCGCCCTCTTAGATATATCATAGAGGTTCTATGACAGGGACAGTCGCGTACCAGTGTCCAGGTGCACGGACAATCTACATCAAAAGTAGAAACAACTACACTAGATAGTATCTGTCGTACAAAGTTCTTAAATGACATAGAACTGGTGAAACTACTTGGGTAGGCTAATTTGCAGACAAAGTCCCATAATTTAACTACGCGGTTAAAGCTACCCTAACAACATTCTTGTGATCTGTAATCCTTGAGATTATTTCCTGTTGATTTAATAATATTTAATTGCTGTACTATTGTCAATTTGTCTTATTTTGTATGGCTAAAATGCGTTGCCCCCCAAACAAAATTGGGCTGATACTCCCATAGGGTAGAGCGTCTAATCGGCAATCAGGTTAGACTCAGAAACATTTTCTGAGCATTTGAGTTTGAGGTCTGCCTCACCAAGGCACAAAATAGGTACGCAATGCGTACATATGTCTAACGTAACGTGACGTGACGTGAAACTGTTTGGACGTGCACTGAAGTGCTCCGCGAATTATTTCGTATTTCATTTTTTCCTGTCCGAACGGGATACTTTTCAAAGTGGTCGGTAAGGTGTTCTTCTATTGGAATCTGAGAAACTCCAAGTATCCTTTTCGCCATCTAAATAATATTTAGTGAAATACCGGATTGTCTATACCGAGATTTATAACGTTTGTTTTTCAAGACACGCGTTATTATGCAGTAATTAACGTGGAATAAAACTCATCGATCTGTACTCGCTGTAGACACACGCGCCATGATTTTGCTCAGAACAATCCCCATTATCCTTTTTGTTTGGTTGGTTCTTCGCAGGATTCGTCATATTGGGGAGAAACTAGTGGCCTTGTTACGTACCACAACGGATCAACTTCGACCACCTTATTTTTCTCAAACCTGTCGTTTGAAACATGTTTATGTATATGTTATGATATGTTGTATATATTGTAATGATATGTAATTTATAATGATGCATAAGTAATTTTAAGAATTTGTTGTAAGAGCATTGAGACTATTGTATGATGCTCCTAAAACGTCTTTATTATTATTATATGTCTACTGATGGTTGATTTACAGATGAAACAATGAAATTTATGTAATAATGCAAACACAGTAAGGTAAACTGAAAATATTAGAACAGAAAATGGCCCATATAATGTGATGATAAAATGGTTATCAGTATATGAAATGTACCTGAGCTCAGTACACGAATGGCTGCATGCTATGGTAGTATTTTAATTCTTATAATTTATGATAGTTATATATAATATACTAATTCAAGATACAATAGGTTATACATTGGATGCCATATTTGTTTATATGGTTGGAGAGAGGACAATGAAAAACACTGACAAAATAGTCACCGTCACTACAAAATTGAAGTCAATACTGGCAATGAAGTAAAGTTTACTTATAACACTTATAGAGCTGTACAATTCAACCTGTCCAGTATGCATAGATTGACCATTTTAAATGATCATTTAGCTGTTTGAATTTCGACTAGAATAACTACTGGGTTGCCTTAGCTGATTAGTGATCGTTGTTCTTGATGGAAATTGTTAATCTTGAAAACATTCAGTGTCATATGGTATCAACAATGTTCATCCAATATCAATTGATTTTAATTGCATATTGTATATTATACTTTTACCGTTTCATGTTTTTAAAACAGTTACCTCATGGGGTGAGGAGTGATGTTGCGCGTAGAGTTTTCGCTAGCCTGCGCACGAGACAGCGCAACCATTCAATTATGGCGCTACCTCGTAGGTATCACATCCAAAACTTATTTTTCAATTAGCGACTTTTTTTCTTCAATTTAGCGACTTTTTTGTTTGAATTTAGCCATTCATTAACTGTAATAACTGATGCCATTGCACAAGGTTGATTATAGTCAATACAGTCATGTCAAAAAAGCTATTTACCACAGGCTCATGGAGATAGGGATACCGTTATTAGGCCATTTGGGATTGCAATATGAAGAGATAAGGAACGTGTTAATCAGCAGGCATGGGTTTTAAATCTCTTTATCCCATTGAAATAAATCATAGCTGCAGTTGAAAGTGAATTAACTGCTGGCAATCACGATTGGCTACAGAGCAATGCATCAGCGATTGCAACGCATTATCTTCCTCGCGACCGCAGAAGCTCGTTGACCAATCACAAAATGTGTGCAGTTAAAGCTGTCACCAATCCTGCTGGCTTCGCCTGGGCCGGGTACAATTTACAAACCCACAGATTTACTAATTAGCAACATAAATATTGACCACACTTAAATTGGAGCCTACCACGTATTGCTGTTAATTTTTCAGATATTATTTATTATAAATTATTAAGTGGATAAAATGTTATAAATAATTAATAAAATAGATCAGTAAACTGATTAGTACCCAGACTCCTAACACGGACCTCGCACGTATTGCGTCAGCTTGGCAAAGACCATCGCTCACATGGTGTAGAAAGTGTTTTTTCTATTTTTGCAATTATGCCTCTTTCCTGTCGCTTTTATCAGCATAAATATCCCGAAGTCGACGATGTGGTTATGGTAAATGTAAGAAATATAGCTGAAATGGGAGCCTATGTAAATCTATTGGAATATAACAACATTGAAGGGATGATTCTGTTGAGTGAGTTATCTCGAAGGAGAATCAGATCTATAAACAAGTTGATTCGAGTTGGGAAGAGCGAATGTGTCGTGGTTATTCGTGTAGATAAAGAAAAAGGTTAGATACTTTAACTATTTTGGTGTGAGGACTGGCCTAGGGGGAGTGGGTCAGAGAAAATAATTACTAATTGTGATATTAATTATTATTATCTGATAATCAATTATTAGCACATTAATTACATTTCAATCAATTTTACTTACTCCCGATTAGGGAGCATTTATAATTTATTTAGTAAGGGGCTATGGTGATTTAAAACATTTTCCCTTGTATTTTTTGGAGACGGGGTTCTCCAAAAAATACAAGGGAAAATGTTTTAACAGGGGTGTTATTAGTGAATACCGGTAACAGGGATGTTATTAGTGAATTTTGTCTGACCCCCCTCATGTGACAACCTGCAAACAAAGATAAATTGTTTGACCCCACTTCCCAACTTGAACTGACCTCTTCTGAAATGGATTATGCAATATATTTTGCATCTCAGTATTTTACATTGAGAGTGATGGTACGAGCATTACTGAGAGTGATGAGAGTAACTAAACTAGAACCGGAATGCAACAAGTTTTGTGTTTAATGTCTGCAGGAGATGGCGGCATTTTCACAACATGCTGCTAGAGTCATCTTCATCACCATGGTTTTTGGTCAAAACATTTTGCAAGAAAATGTAAGAGGGTGTATCAACAAGGATAGTTTTTGAATGGACAATAGCATAAATAACTTATAGTTCGCAGATTCTGACTGCAATTAGTGACATCATAGTATAAACTGATATTATAAAAACATTTTTTGTCAACAAACTTTTTGATGACACCCCCTTGCACCTTGTCTTATTTTTCATGTAATTTTTGAAAGCCCCTCTCAAAATTACCACACCCCTAACCCTAGATAAATTCTGAACCCTTCCTTAGAAGTGTGAAGTTTATCGTCCATGTTGTTGTAGTCTTGAGAAAGATTGTCGGTGACATGACAGCCTGCACCAACCAGGGTTCAAATTATTGGTGTGCAATGTGCAATTTGCACATCGTTTTGGCAAATAGTAAAAGTTGCACATTAAAATTGTAAAGAAAATCCATCATTGATTGATGATTGTTGTATACACTTTTTTGTGTGTGTGCCCTAAACTGGCCTTGGCAACGAGTCATATTCTCACACAGGTCAGCACAATTTCCAGGAGCTGCCAGCCCAAAATGGCTGGTGAAAATCTCTGTAGTACATGTTAGCGATTTTATAAACTTTCAAATATCATAAAAGATTGTTTCTTTAGTTATATCCAACAGGGGCAAGGGCAACCGAAAGTCTCGCACGCCTAGCCTTGATTCCATTTAGGCATTCAATTTCTTGCACATCATTATTTTGCTTATTGAGAGGGCTTGAACAACTTGGTACAGTATGATACTCTTAGGTTCAGACCATTTAATTTATTAGTATTAAACTTTAATTTTTATCTACTAGGGGTGTTCAGGAAAAATACATTATGTGCTATGAATAATTCCAAAATATAACAAGATTTGTAATTTAAAAATTACATTTTTGGTATTGAGAACAAATTATTATCATTATTTGCATTTGGTGTTGATGTACCTTGGATGCCAAGACTCTTGTGTTAGTTTGAGCACAGTTAATAGACCTCTGGTCAAACTGGTTGAGAATCTCTACACAGTGTATTTCTGTAAGCCAATAGAAATTCATATTGTATTAAACACACCAATGATTACATATTTTAAAGAATAAAGTGACCCAATCACAAGCGAGGTTCATATTCTGTACAATGTAATCAAATGTGGAAGTGCAATTCTCAAACAATTTTACCAGAGGCTCTCCACCCCCCTCCCTAACACAAGTGCCTCTGGTATTCAGAGTAGTATTGATTTTAATATTTGTATTCACACTGACATATATCTGTTATTGCTAGGTTATATTGATCTTTCTAAAAGAAGAGTTTCCCCAGAAGAAGTAAAAAAATGCGAAGCCAAATATTCAAATGCTAAAACAGTTAGTTGACATAAATATTTAAATTATTACCTACTTCAGATGTACAAATGAAACTGGAAGAGGGAGACAAGACTGTGTTTAAAAAGTATTAACACAAGACTTGTATCAATATCTAGCTAATGTAGACCAAGTAGTATATTGCAATATATGTGGAAGACTACCACAACTAGTTTGTGCAATATAATATTTTTAAAGGAAGTATAACATTTCAAGAGAAGGTCTTTTGTCAGAGAGTGATATGCAAAGTGTTGCTAACAGTCTTTGCTCAAAACATTTAGCCAAGTATTAGGGTGCTAAGCAGGCTAGAAATGTTAGACTAGCTCCTATGAATTTGATTTGTATTTCTATACTGCCTATGCAGAACAACATTTTTATAACTAGATATACACACATGCCAAATAATTTGTACATATACTTATAAACATGTATAGGTACTGTCTTTTGATGATTATCTTAATGCCAATATAATTTCCAATATATCAATATATTGCAATACTAGACTGTCAACACAATATCTCTGATTAGAATAATATTAAAGTACTATCAACGCTTAACAAAATCACTTAATCTTCAACTAGGTCCATAGTATTCTTCGACATACTGGTGAAATTTTAAAATATGAAACAGATGAACAATTAGAAGAACTTTATATCAAGACAGCTTGGGCCCTTGACACTAATTTAAAGGGAGTTGGAAAGGCTTTTGAAGCTTTCAAAAAAGTTGTAACGTAAGTTTGAGTGGGAGAAGTCCTTTTTAATTTGTCATTATTTTGGAAGTATTGTATAATATACTGTATGTGGTCTCCTATAAGTTCCCCTGAGACGAAATATTGATTCCTGCCATAATGTTATCAATCATATAATTTTAGGTTAATAAATTTTCATATTTACCAAAAAAGATGAAAACAAACGTTCTATTACAAGGAATTTATGCTCTGAAGTTGCCAAAACTTTCTCCACCATTGCTCAAAACTTGTTCTTAATAAGGTCACAATTTCCAAGCATATTTTCAAAGCAGCATCAAAGACTCAACAGTGTAGCAAGTTTGGTGCTGTTTGGCTTGCTTCTGTGGTTTTCATTACATATTTTTATGAATTGTTGAGAATTATATAGAATAGTTCTGCAAAGAAGTCTTTATATTTAATGACGATATACCACTGTGGCTTTGACGTCACTTCCAGAACATATGCGAGTAAATTGGTGGCCTCGTACTCTTTAAAAATATGTAAAAATATGGGACACCAACAATATCATAGCCTCCTATTCGCTATTTTGCCACTATACCATTGAACCAACCTGTACAATATAGAGTTTTTTTATAAGGCAGTTTTTTCATTTATATTTTCAATAGCAATGAAATAGAGTTGATGAATATTTTATGTGATGTTCTAGTGATCAGACAATGTTAGATTCATTGGACCTTGATGATAATACAAAGGAAGTTCTACTAAATAACATCACTCAGAGGCTAATGCCACAGGCTGTAAAGTGTAGAGCAGATATACAGGTATCGTGTTTTACACATGAAGGAATCGATGCTGTAAAGGAAGCCTTGTTGAAAGGTCTGGAAAATGATAAGGAAGAAATGCCAATTAAGGTAAGGCTTGTTCCTCTTTTGCAACTCAACTCCTGGCCATCCCATATTCTTTTGTTCACTTCAGCAGAGTATGTTTTTCTTCTATATAGATAAACCTGATTGCTCCACCAACATATGTCATCACAACAACAACAATGAATAAAGATGAAGGACTCCAAGCTCTCAAAGACTCAATTGATGCTATTCAAGATGTAATAACTAGTAAAAATGGAACATTTACCATTCAACAAGCAGTAAGTTTGAGCTGATATTTTTTTAATGACTTTGCCATAGTTTACCAATAACCATTAAGAATCAGATAAATGCAAAAACTGTCCCTACTCTGGCAGGGCAACTGCGTGACATGGCTATTACTGCATCATAGAACATAAAAAGGTAAAATACTAATGAACTAAAATGTTAATGCTGCACAAATATGTAAAATCCCCAAACCCTAGTTTAGGCACTTTAAGACTAGAAAATATAATTCTACCAACACAACCTAAACTCTTTATATCAATGCCAGTCATGTCTTGGCCAGGGTAGAGGTACCTGTACTGTATCTTGCTTGTGTACTCATGGACAGACAACAGATAGATTGCACTAAAGTTGTTTTCTCAGGAGATGCTTTACAGGAACAAAAACCATAATCCAAATAAAAACTCTATGGTAGTCCTAACCCTGAAAACAATAAATAAATACTAACTCTACTGTACTTCTAATCCCAACTTTTCAATGAAGCCAATAATTATAATCTGTGACTGGTATACCAAGTAGCCCAGCATAGAGGTATAAATGCCAACATCTTTGGCTAACTGTTTCTTGTTATCTTAGCCAAGAGTTGTGACTGACATGGATGAAGCTGACCTGGCGAAAGAACTTGAAAAATTAGAAAAACAAAACGCTGAAGTGGATGGAGATGATGATAACCCTGATGAAGAAGATGAACAAGATGATCCATAAACTGTTGAAAATATTTTGCTATAATACTGTAGACTCCAAATCTATCACTTCATTGAACTCGTTAAACAGAACAAATTCTTATTAGAAATACATAAAAAAAAAAATAATAATGGTGAATTTTATATTTGTGATGCCAAGCTGGCAAAGAAAGATTTTTTGCTATTCTATTCAATCAAATCACAAAGGGCAGAAAGCAAATGACAGGTTGCAATTTAAAAAATGAGTTTAAAACATATCTTGTTCCTTTCCATGGAAAAAAGCAGGGTATAACACAAACAGAAATACTACATTGCTAAATATATAAAATGAAGCTCCCATGATAAAATATTCAGTGCAAATTGAATAACGTTTAATTACCGGTACTTAGCTCAATGGTTAGAGCGTCTCACCGGTAATCAGAAGGTTACAGGTTCGATTCCTGTACGGGACTCAGAATAATTTTTCTGAGGATATGAGCTTGACGATTGTCCACATATCGCCTGTCTACTCCAAGCTCTCCCACATTCACTACAATGTATAATTATAAACGTACTATAGTAAATGGCCACTCTTTAACTCTATGATGAAGGACCAGTCTGTTGCTCGAAACATTAGGCCTCCTCCTGTACACCATTTCAGCAGTACACCGACATTTTAGAGTTTTTGATTTGTATGATCAGTACAGTTGGCCATTCTATTCTAAAAAATATTTTATTTATTTTACGAGGGTAAACACTTTACACTGTCATAGACTGATAAACTAGTGGCCCTTTCATTCACCATTGTAGAGTTGAGAACTTGACATGATTTACCGCATGTAGTCGAACTGATATTATCATCTGTAATGCTACCATGCATTTTGTCTCAAATCGGTAAAATACTGCAATTCAACACACCCTCATAACCCTTGCATTTTGCCAGTGAGCCCACCCATAATTTCTGGGTGTTTTGATATAATTTTTGTTGACTGAGGTCCTTTGTCTTTGATGAAGTGAACAATGAATGAGAAATACTTGCTCAGAGAAATCATTCATTGTAAAAGCAACTAATTCATGTCATCCATGATTATGGCAGTTCTTGGCAATTAACCAAAGCCATATTTCTAATGCACAGTAAAATTTATAGGCACTGAAATTATATAACATCTGGATGTGGATGAATAAATTGTATTCTAGCCAAATTGAGTTTTAAAACTTGCCAACCTTCCACTGTGGAGGCAAAATGCCCCAGGTGCAATAAAACCATGACTGTTTTCAATGAGAAACTTACTGCAAATTATGGCAGATATAGAAAGTATATTTTTGTTTCCCCTATATTTATATATTTTTTCATGCTATCAAATAGCTCCACAATCCAAATTGGAAACAATGTTGGATAGGGGGTGACAATAGGTATAATTATCCTTTATGAGATATCCTCTAAGCCACCACCAGTGATAGTTGCATTGTTTCTTTCATCACCATCATTAAAAGGTATGACTGTGTCTGCTTCACTAGAACTTGTTGCAGTCCCCTCAAATACTTCCTCAAAATCCACAGTTGATTCAAAAGCATTGTTTTCTATTTCTTCATTGTCTTCTATTGATGAAGTGACATGATTGTTTTGTGTTGTTTTGTTTCCTTTTGATTTGGTCTTCCTTCCTCGTTTAAAACCAAGAATCTGAAAAAATAATTGTTAAAAGATGCAAAAGAAACCCACCTTCTGCTCAACAGTACAGCATCATTTGATGCTCTATATTTGTGGAGTTGTAATAGGATTTTGTTTTGTAATCTAACCCATCATAATTGAAATGAAATGATTGTTATGGTAGAGTATAGTCAAACCTCAAACCCATCAACTTAATGGCAACCCTTGCATACATGTATGTGACTGTACAACTGGACACCTATTGTAAGAATAACCTCCCTTAAACAGAAAGATTGTCAGCCTTTGCCAAATTTTGTGGCCTCCAAGACCACCTTTGTTAGCCTACACTAGGTATTAATAAAACTATATTTCTTACTAGTTAACTTACTTTCACATAATTTGCTGGCACAATTCCTTTTGTGGTTTCATCCACAGTTGCCAGCAACCAACCCCGTATCTTGGGTTGTTGCTGTTTTGGGGCAATCCTTAGACTATCCCCATTGCTAAAAGATAATTCATCTTCACCTTCTCCAACAAAGTCAAACAAAGCCTTGCCCATGACGTGATCTCCGTCACCTATTGGCACATCATACAAAACGTTACATAAACAATTACATTATATAAACATTACAGTATTTTAGTATGTTATGTAAACATAAATAAACAATACAGTACAGTATGTGAACATTACAACTCTTCCAGTTATAGCGATGGATACACACAATCAGGAGAGGCGGGGTTGCCGGGGCAACTGCCTCGGGGCCCGGCCATTCTAGAGGCCTGCAAATATGGTGCCAAGCAAATCCGGGGCCCATGCAGAAATTTACCATAAACTGCCGCCAACATCAGACATTTTAGAGACCTGCAAGACTACATGCCCCCAGGCCCATCCAGTCTCTTGGCAGCCCTGCACACAATACCCCAGAGCTACTGCACGGACACATGGCATATTTTTGTCTAATTTAAATTGGTTTTCAATAACTTAGACTTGAGATCAGTATATTACTGTAGATACCTGTCATCCAATCATTGTGATTCTCTTCTTCTCCAAGTGAGGACAAGAATCTCCATATTAACCATGGTGTCCCGAATACCACAGCAAAAAACAGCAAGAGAGGCCAGGAACGCCACACCTGTGCCCCACTCTGTCCTGACTGTCCCATGGCTACAGACCTCACTTCATTCCAGACCTCTTCAACAGTTGTTGGTCTTCTTAAGCCTATCAGAACCAACAGCTTGCGAAAAATGTTTCTTAGCCATTTTATCACAAAATTAGATCCCACCGCCTGAATAAGGTTATGCCGTAGACGGCTAAAATGATCTGCAACTCCCAAAACAGCACGAAATGAGTTATGTACTGCAAAAAATGTTGACTCAAACATCATAGCGATGGACCCAAAGGCCTGGACGATAGAATGAATAGAGTCAAATGCAACTCGAGAGTTCTGTTCTGCTTGTTCAACAAAGCGACTTGTTGGCTGGTTGTTGTTTGTATACCCTAAACCATATATATTTGCATTTCCACCATACATGTTGTGCATACCATATCCTCCATATCCGCTTGAGGACCCACCTACAAGCAGATAAAAACACTTGTAGTATCATCTGTATTGTGAGGTTAATGACAAGTTGTTGGTTTTTCTAATGTGTAAGTTCAATCAAGCATATTATACCCCAGGAGTGATCAGTACCTAACTTCCAATAATATCAATGGTTAACCATATTAATTAGAATAAAGGAAATGATATCAAAGGTGAACTCAGAACTTGTACTGTGCAACGCTTCTATGAGACGATGTTCCCAGTCAAGAAAAAGATCGCTAAGAAGTGACAGAGGACGGTGGACAAAAAAGATACGAGCTAACGAGAGAGCTAGACGTGTCAAAGCAGGCCATTCCTTTTTTTGTGGCGATACCAATAATCCAATAATTCCTGAGTATTAACTTTGCTGTTTCTCTTAATTTGGCTGTTTGCGGTAGCTGACTCAACAGACAAGACTTCAGATCATATGGACATTCTGCAAATTCAGTGTTGCCATTATTTGTGAACAAAGCTTCGTCGAAATTGTAATATTTTTTGTCATTCTGATTTTCCAGCCGGAACGGGAAGAAAACAACCCAACTCCGGCCTGTCTGCACAAAAAATGCCGGAGCTCCGGCGCACAGCACTAGTGATTTATCAGAAATTTGTTTGCCAATCACCAACTACATACTGTAGTCACAATGTTTATACTGTGTATGCAGTCAAAAGCCTTGCCAATTATATTCAGATAAGTGATAGTCATTTGTAATTTAAGTCTGCTGTGTTTAAATTAATAATTAAAATAATTGAAAAAAATATGTTCATACTACAGTTGCCTGGTTCATTTTGGAAATTTTATAAAAAATTCGGCTTCCCATGACTTTTGAGGCAGCCCTTGCAATAGTAACTTCTAGTACTATAAGAATACTTGGAGACCAATAAGGAGAATTTGTATGTTGATACTGGGGAGTAAAGTGTTGACAATACATGGACAATCGTCAAGCTTATATCCTCAGAAAAATTATTCTGAGGAATCAAACCTGTAACCTTCTGATTGCTGGTGAGACTATGGTAAGTGTGACAAGTTGTGTTTTTCCTAATGTGTACATTCAACCACTTCAACCAGTGATGTGTTAATTGCAACAACCAATACAGAATCTGAAGACTGTCAAACTACCATACACCTAATTCTTAAAAACTGTTTTGAGTCACCTTAAACTAGTCACAGAATGCCTGAAACATATTTATTCCTATTGATTATTACCATATGGTCCTTGGTATCCACCAATTGTATTGTAGTTATTATAACCTTAAACAAAAATGTAAAGTTACTGTTATCTGAATACAATATGCGTAGACTATTATTTATGAAATAAGTAGCATCTTATACATGCTGTGATTTGCCAATTGCTGTGTTTACGTAAGGCTTTGCAAAGACAGTAATGACATCACCAATCACATTTCATTCTCTGATGGGTTCAGTGAATGGTAGAGAGAATTTTAAAGCATTTGATATGAAAAATTTCCAAAGTACAGTGTTTGAAAAAATATTCAAATATCCAAAGTAGTAGCTTCAAAAAATTGCATATTGTCAATGTTCAATGCAGGCACATAAGATTTTTTTGTGTTTTTTCACCATTTCTGAGTGCTTGTAGCAAATCGTTTGAGCACTTTAAGTAAACAGACTGTTGAAGTAAACTGTTTGTTTTTCCCCCATGCTATTCAAACAATTTGGGAGACCATTAATTTGAACACTTTCACAAGCTCTGCAATTCCAAGGGGGTCGATGTTTGAATTCCAAAACGGAAATTCCAGGAGGGAGGGGGTCCCTACACGAGTTGCCTTCCATGGTGGGGGTAACGATATTTTCTATAACTATACACATTGCCTGACACAAATAATTTGCCTTCCATGGTGGGGGTAACGATATTTTCTATAACTATACACATTGCCACAAATAATCAGAGAGTTTTGGAAATGGGAGCAGGTTGTCTCATGCCTTCCCCTGAAAAAAGAAAAGTCTGGGGGAAATTAACCCAAAAATGCACATACTGTACCGTAGTAATGTAATATTTGGCTTGGCCATTCATTGCATGATTTGTATTAATTGGTTGGGGCTGCAGGGCCCCACTACATGTGTCAATATCCCCCCAGAAGGCAGTAAACATGGGGGTCCTTAAATTAGAAACATGGGGCCGTAAATGTACTGTAAATGCAAGGCACAAAAAACCTGTGGGCAGTAATGGATTTACAGGGGGGTGCGCACTCCCCTGGCAAACGACGCATTCATTCAATGTCCGTGTAAACTTCATAGGACCCAGGTAAAGGTATCATAGCTAACATATTCATAGATATATGATTCATATATTAGCTATCATATGATTCATAGGTATTAACACCACCACCAGCTCGGCCCTTGCACCGGCCCTTGCATCGGGGGCTTGTGTCCCCAGACCCCTGCCGTAGCTCCCTCAGATCAAGCTGGATCTATCACTGCCTGTGGGGACCCCACAAAAGGATGTGGCACTTTCCCAAAGTGCCACCTTGACAGATCAAGGCCCTTGAATGGGAGAACTCAGCTCAAGCAGTTGTGTACACCCTTGACCTTGGGCTCACACAACAGCTTTGAAGTTCTCCCAAACTCTTGCATCATGCTATGCAAACACGGGAAACTTGCAATATTGGGTATATTGCAATATTGCGATATTGCATTGACAGGCAGACAAGACTATGTTTCACCGATATTTCTATGGACATCGATGTAAAAGTGCAGAATCATATAATTATAATCGAAAAAAAGTACTAGTTAATAGAAAGAGATTACATGTCACCAACACTAGTCTTTCTCAACACTACAACAACATGGATGATACTTCACACTTCTATAGAAATATTGTCTCCTCAACGGAGGTCACAGCCTGGACAATAAACGTCACACTTCTATAACATGGGTATTCTATAATTTAATATTTCCACAGTACAATCTGACAGTCTATACTTTATAGTCTGAGTTACTGAGTATATTAAATATTTCACTGCTGTGAATGCAATATAGTGAGTGCAATATTGCAGAATTGATAAAGCTTGCATAATCTCACATTTAAATTCATGCAATTTGTCGGTACGTATAAACTAACCATTATAATTGGACATTGTTGTGTGTCGCTGTGGTCTAGCCGGCAATGGTGGCGCTGTTTTTCGTTCATTTTCATCCATTGTTTTGCGTTCTACCTTTCTTAACCCAACGTGAGTCCTGTAAGGAGTTGGATTACTTGAAACAGGCGCCGAGCGAAAATTATTTGATGGAGTTTCCCAAGGTTTTGTCGGAGCCCACATTACAAGATGAAAAATACGAACAAATACAAAGCACTTTGCATTAGGATTGCGCAAAACGACGAACTGTAAGGCCTGGGTTCTAGAATCTGGCAATCGGAGCCCCCCTAGCGCTGCCACATTAGGGACGGGGTCAGAAAAGTGATGGGGAGTGGTCATAAAATGATAATTTTTTCTGTGACGTTTCTGTTGCATGTTTTATTAAATCCTTTTTTGCTTGCCCCATCACTTTTTTTGAAAATTGGATTC
The DNA here is from genome assembly GCA_035772405.1 of Chrysogorgia sp. JL179-B06. Lineage (NCBI taxonomy): Eukaryota > Metazoa > Cnidaria > Anthozoa > Scleralcyonacea > Chrysogorgiidae > Chrysogorgia > Chrysogorgia sp. JL179-B06. The sequence goes on along the minus strand of JAYKKM010000469.1, from coordinate 1,757,431 downwards.
ATTTAAAAAATTGGCGCTTTCTCAATATATGAACAAACCGAAATTCAAATAATCGCTAACCCTAATCCTAATCCTAACCCTAACCCTAACCCTAATCCTAACCCAAATCCTAAAACTGACTTAAATAATTTTAAATTTCGGTTGCTCATATATCGAGAAAGGGACAAAAAATTGGTATCTTTCAGACTATTTTAAGAGATTATGTCAAAATATACTATTTAAATGTACATTAAATGTACTGGTAACAGAAAACTTGTCAGTTGAATTTAATACTTGGACATTAATAACATTGTCTCAATTCGCATTCTTGTTTCCAGTACCCACCACACAAATGTGGGCTCTGGGAATGTGAGTATTGTAAGGTTCCCACCGGTCTCAAAAGCCTTTGTTTCTTTCACATAAACAACTAATACAAGTTTTTTGGCAGTTGGAAAAGTATTGTGATTATTATTGAAAGATTTGGGGGGAAATATTTCATTTGGAAATTTTGGGTTGACATCCCCCCAATTATATATTTATTATATACTGTAGCTACTAGTAGGATATGAGCTATCTTGCAATTTCATTGGCTCCTATACTAGTATCTCATATCTCCACTAGTGTCTCATATCATAGCAGTAGAGAAAAAACAAGATTGCGGCATGGTTTTTTTAGGCCAAAAAAGCTGAAATCGATGGGGTTTTATATAAAGAAACCCCAAACTGACTAAGTGTTCGGCTATATAATAAAACAATTATACCATCCGCTCTCATCGTATATGAACTAATAACTCAGCGCTTTGCAGTTTGCACCTCATTGGCTATGAGCTCATACCAATGTACTACTCAAGCTCATGGTATAACTGTTAAGTATATAGTTACCAAAGATTGGTGGAAATCTTAAACGTAAAATGAATATTAGAAAATTTGAATGTGGAGAGAGCCATCTCATAACAAACATGGAACAAACAAGAAACACACACACACACATATATATATATACATCTTAAACATCTTGAAGTTTTTTTAGAAAATAACTGTGAATAAATATGAAAGTGTGTTCTAAACATTCCTAACAACAAAAAACTGAAGAAACAATTCACTTTAATATAGGCACTTTAACAAAACATAGCAGAACAAAAAAAACAAAAAAAAACTATATACAAGTTCAAATCCCAAATGAATTCAACTCAGTATCCATTTGTTTCAGAAAGTGTGTCATTGTGGCCATTTTCCTTCTTTTATCAGCCGCTTTTTCTCTTCCTTTATTCTGTTTATTCTTGCTGACTAAATAATTGAAAATGATATCTTTGCTGCTCTCAATGTGAATAAATAAACCACAAAATATAAATCAAATACTCTAATAAAAGGTTGGTGGAGTGCTGAAATAGTGTGTGGGAGGTCTAATGGAGGGCCTTGAATTCCAAATTCTGTAATTCCAAATCTGCTTAAAAATCAAAATTGGTTAAATATTATATATATTATTATAAACATATTTATTTAATTGAGTTTGCCCCAAGAGCGCATTTTCATAAAAATGAAACAAACTATTACAACATGTATGTACAGTATATATTGTGGTTTAAATATTTTATAATTGGTTAGAATTTTATTTTAAACTGGTTTGATTTCCCACAATCGTCTGCCATTACCCGAAGTTCACGCAATCATATAGAAGGCTCTGGGAACGAGATTGGCGTGAACCTTGAATGTTCGTTCCCAGGCCTTCGCCGACTTCCAAGATGGTGCCGTCTAAAGTTCCCCACCCCCGGAGGCTGAGATGGATATAAGAAGATTTTTTCAGAAAAAAAATCTTCTTAATGATTATTTAGGCATTCATTTTTAGAGTCAAACAATCTGATAAATTATTCCCAATTTGGATTTCGGCAGATTAAACGTTCCACACAATTGGCTGTGACATTATTTCTGGATAAAGTACGTGCAAATATGGACAAGGGTCTATTAACGGGTGTGGTCTTCATTGATCTCTCGAAAGCCTTCGACACGGTGTCTCATTCCAATCTACTGAATAAATTGGAGGGGTTTGGCGTACAATCAGTTGAAATGGAATGGTTTACTAACTACCTGTTCAATCGGTCACAATTTGTTAACTTTGACGGCTCCGTATCCGAGAAATTCCAACTGACATCGGGGGTTCCGCAAGGTTCCATCTTGGGACCCCTTTTATTCATATTATACATTAATGACATTGACGATCATCTAAACAGTGCAAATATTATAAAGTATGCTGATGACACCGTCTTGTTTCTATCTGGGCGTGAGATTGATAAAATTGAAAATCAACTCACCGATGAAATGCAAGTGGTTGCTAAGTGGTTGAATGAAAACGATCTTTTGATAAATCTCAACAAAGGCAAAACTGAGTCAATGCTATTGGGTACCAACAGGAGAATCCGGAACAAGACCTTGAAAGTCCATTTCAATGATCGGCTAATAAATTTTTCAAGCAAGTATAAGTACCTGGGAGTTTTAGTGGATCAAACCGCAAACTTAAATGAGCATTTCTATTTATCGTTCAAGAAAGCATCTGGTAGATTGAGGTTGCTGAAGAAAATACGATGGTCTCTAACAATGGATGCTGCTGAATCCATTTACAAGTGCATGATTATGCCCTTATTAGCATATGCAAGCATTGTTACTCTTAACCTGAATGCAACTCAACTTGCACGAGTTCTAAGCCTCCAAGATCGAGCTGCTAGAATAATTGATCCAAGTCAATCTGCACATCTCAGAGTACCGGATTTGTTGAACTTCGCAAAACTTCAAACTTGCCTACTAGCAAAACAGTGCATAGACAAGAATGCTTGCAGTAATTTTAACAATTATTTTGAGCGTCTACAACATGAGAAGAACACGCGCAATAACGGATTCAGTCTCAGAATCCCAAAAATAAAACTAGAATGTACAAAATGCACCTTTTATTATAATGGGGCAATTCAGTTTAACAAACTACCTTATGATGTCAGAGTTATTGACAGTTTCATGCTATTTAAAAGAGCATTGAAAGAACATTTTAGCTTGTAGTACAAATGAACGTTAGTACTCTTAGTATACCTATAGTGTTCCCTAGTTTATATAATAATTAATATTGATCTTAATTAGTTTCTTATTTTAGTTTGCATGTTTTTTATAGATATAGTTTTTAATAGTGATACCGTACAGGACATGCGTTGATAGCAGTAATCCATTACTGAAGTGTTTTATCCTGTGTAAATATTCTTTAATAATAATAATAATAATAATAATTTATTATAAGAAGATTTAAGGCAATATAAGAAGATTTTCGACATTCAAAAATTTAATGCTTCACGATGTGACGTCATTTTAGTGATTTGTATGATATTTGTATGAAGTGTCGTCAGGCAGTTGTCATATAAATCTATTGGTGAAAAACTAACAACTTTACATAAACAATGATTGATTTACATAACAGACAATTACCTACAATACACAAATAAGTCATAATATTATGAAGAGTCCATTGCGGCGTTATCGTGACCATGCATCAAGCTATTTTAAGGAAACATCCTTTTTGCATCATTTTATTGATAATTCATTAATTCTACTATAGTCTATTACTATTTAGTATTTACTAAATTAAGTAAATTTAGTGATTTTACAATTTAATTCCTTTTGTAAAGCTATAGAAAAATAAAATAATATAAGAAGATATAAGAAGAAATTTGGTCAAAAATAAAATCTTAAAATAATATAAGAAGATATAAGAAGAAATAATATAAGAAGATTTGCCATCCTGGCCGGAGCTGATGTGCCAGTCAAATTCCCCACATTGGGACTTACATACATTGTCAAATCCCCCAGGGTTGCCCGCACCCCCCACCAGGGGGAAAACTTTGATAGGTGCAATTATTTTGAGTAAATCAATACATGCTTGAGGTCAATTTTTCCTCACCAATTTTCGATGATGAAGGCATTCATCATAATCCTCTTTCTGTTTAACACATTTCAAATGTTGTCCATATCTTCCATGCTCATCAAAGCAATCCACAAGTCCTTGCCAAAACTGGTAGCATCGACCGTAGACTCCATCATTACTGACATTTTGGGACATTTCCTTGAAAATATTACCCAGTTATTTTTACATCAGGACAAAAAAGAAATATCAAATACCACGAAATGATAACAAGAAGAGATACACTTACGTTTAAAGCTATTTTAAATGAGGCACGACCAGCTCGATATGATTAATCTCAAAAAATTTTAGAGAACTGAAAAATAATTTTTTGTAGGATACCGCTGAGCCGCAAGTATGTATCGCAGGCTAGAAATACTTTTGGATCCGCTCCACGCTTCTCACACGTGTAAAATACACCGTGCCAATCAGCTGAACGTTTTATCCTTTTCCCATTTGTGATTGGTTAAGCCTCTCAAAAACGTTCGAAACCGCCAAATATTGAATGAAAATAAAGATTTACCGCCGAAACTCCCATAACGCTTCTCCTTCGTGGCTTGTGAACGTCTGTCTTCCCAAAGATTTTAGTATTTTCAGCTCGATATTTTAAATTCCCACCATGCTTTCAAGCGTAGACTATCCTGACAACAAAACCTGCACTGAATTTGAGAATAATTTTAAGAATCTCCACATCAACGTCAACGAAGCGAAATCGTCGAAAGCGAAGGTGAGTATACGGTGTTGTAGAGAAAATGTCTTCCCATAGACAACTAGACAAGAGCTTAGCTTTCGCCCTATTTATGCTTTTCTTCTCCCGCAGTAGAATTCAAATAAATATTCTATGACTATGACCTATTAGCAATACCCAAGGAACCCTTCGTAAGTTGGGATAATACCAGTTTGGTTCTTAACTTCTTGGCTTCGATGAAATGTACACCGCAGCTCGCACCGAAGAACTGTCCCTTCAATTTCATCAGCTTTAATCCTAGATTTTCAACCAACCAATAAATATCTTCAGTATCTGTTTGATTGTGTGCATTTTGAAACGCCTCAACGGATGTTAGAAAGGAATATTGCGCGTTTAGACCGCTTCGTTCATCACTCGTGTTTGAATTTTGGCGCCAAGTCGCCAACGACACCATTAAGCGAAGATGATGCCAAACCACAGGGCAGGGCATTAATTTTCCTTTGTTAATTTTAATTCATCTGCTTTTAGATAAGAACCAACATGATAAAGCCTGCATTTTTTGTATTTCAGAAGGTGATTAAAACATATGTCGAAGACGAACCATTGCTTCGAGAGAACCCTAGGCGATTCGTCATCTTGCCCATTCAATATCGAGATATCTGGGAGATGTACAAGAAAGCAGAAGGTAGAGTGTCTCTTGGAATATTTTGACTATCGACCGCTAGAAATAAAGAAAGAATTTTGCTGGAAATGTTCAATACTCTAAGATTGCTAAGGGGTTCCTGAAGGGTAAATGAAGATATCCTAGGGACAAAGACTTTTTATCCAAAGGGGGTTGAGAAGCAACCCTTCAATAGGCCAGGGTAGGGGGGTGCGGATATTAAATGGAAATGAATGGCCCAATTTCAGTGCTTGCCTGCCTTTATGTTTCACACTCAAAAGGCTTTTGCTCGAAATGTTAAGCAGCTGTGTTTACACTACAAACCCTGGCCTAGGTCTACATTTTGGTACTGTAAACATTTGTTTGGGGTTCCAGGCTGGTCCTAGGCTGTACACCTACTTTTAAGAATACATTATTGCTAGACTAGTGCCGCCTGGTATTTGGCTACATTCATATCTCTTTCGTTTTAGCTTCTTTCTGGACTGCTGAAGAAGTCGATTTATCCAAAGATCTTGTAGACTGGATGAAACTTAAGGTATGTATAAATATATAAATCTCTCTATATATATATAATATAATACAATCTATTTATTATATTTATATAATACATCTATTCATTATTATTATTAACAAATATTCACAGAGGACAAACTAATAAATAGTAAAATATACAACATGTATATTACACACTCACAGGTATGTTTCAATCCTGACAAAGGGGTTTTACTGAAAGCAGGTCTGTGGCCCGACCGTATGTCCATGGCCTGATTGCCTGACCGTATGTCCATGGCCTGGTTGCCCGACCGTAGGGCTGGACAGCCCGATGATTTGATCAGCTTTATGTAAAGACTAATTCTTGTTCCCGAACACAGAACTACCCTAGTATCAAGATTACAAATTCTCCTTATTGGTCTCCAAACATTTCTTATTGTACTAGTTGAGAGAACTAGTTGTTTTAAAAACATGTCAGTTTATTTGTTTTGTTTAATTTGTATTTCAACACTGCCTACGCAGAAAGACTATTCATTATCGTATACATACATAATTATCTTTAATGTATTTATAAAATAATGTGAAAAGAAAATAAGCAAAGAAAATGTTGTAGTAAATCCTGATAGCATGTAAGATAGACATCTAGTATATAGAGAAAGACATCTAAATAGACATCTAAGTTTTTCTATTATTTAATTGATATCATCCTTTATACTTATATTTCAACTTGATGTTTTGCCTTTGTAGGATGATGAAAGACACTTTATTTCTCACATTTTGGCCTTTTTTGCTGCCAGTGATGGAATTGTCAATGAAAATCTTGTCGAATGTTTTTCACAAGAAGTACAAATCCCAGAAGCAAGGTGTTTCTATGGCTTTCAAATAGCAATGGAGAATATCCATTCTGAAATGTACAGTTTATTGATCGATTCATACATCAAGGACACAAATGAGAGAGAGAAATTATTCAATGCAGTTGAACACCTTCCTTGTGTGATGAAGAAAGCAGAGTGGGCTTTGGCATGGATCAATCCTCAACGAGTAAGCTGTAGTAATTAGTGTGTATATATATATATAGTATATATATAAATCAATATAAATAAATATAAAACTGGAGTTTGTGAATAAATTTTTATATCAAGTATTTGCAGAAAAAAGCCAATTTCACACCAATTTTATTTCCATATGAAAACATGCTGGGGGGCACTGCGACTGTTAGGTCAAAAATATACTATTCTTGGAAAAAATATGCAATTGTCTTTTGCTAACTATTGGCAAGAAAAGGATCAAAAACGAATTAGAAAATACAGTTTATTATGGACACAGTACTATCTTGTTGCTGCAACCCCACCCAACTAATCTGAGAGTGACAGTTTATGTAGATTGCAAGGGGAAATTAGCAGTCATACAATGCAATGATATTAGCTGGACACACTGAGAAATTTACTGGTACTTATATTTTGAACTATGTTTTCAAGCTTCAGCTAATACATAATGATTGAACTGGTATCAATAGAGGAGCTTATATATATTTCCAAAGTTTTGTCTTTTCCTAATGCTTTTCTTCTCTTGCAGGCAACCTTTGGTGAGCGTATAGTTGCTTTTGCTGCTGTTGAAGGAATCTTCTTCTCTGGTTCATTCGCATCAATCTTTTGGCTAAAGAAGAGAGGTCTAATGCCCGGCCTGACCTTTTCAAATGAACTAATCAGCAGAGATGAGGTACTTGCTTTTTTTTCAATGCAATCTAATTTAGCCATTAAGCTAAGGCTTAAGCTACAGTACCTAATTATAGAGTTTATTCAACTACAATAAATGTTCCAAACACACAGTTAATATAGGGAAAGCCAACAAGCAAATAATTTAAGATGGAGAGCTGGTAATTTGTGATGCTTATTGTTAATGCATTGATCAATGTTTACATCTATAATTACCTTAAGAAGATTTTACCACAAAATAAATGGTTAATGATGAGAATGTTGTCGCCCCAGTCTGAAAATCCATGACTGATTGACATTCATATCTGAAATCATCTCCATTATCAGCATACAAATTTCTTATTGGTTGATTCAACCAATCATTTCTTTTGCTGGAAAAAATTAGGTAGGGTAGGTCGGTTTTTCATTTCTTTTTTTTACTTTTTTTCGCTAAACATTGCATGGATGAACAATAGGTTTTACCAAACCATGCTGACATTGAGGATGCTGCCAGGATTGGCAGCCATGTTTGCTATCCCAGGATACAAATCAAGCTGCAACTCTTGCCCAGTCTTCTCAAAAGTTCAATAAAAAGATTAGGGTTGGTATTTTACTGGCCAAAAACTAGGTAGGGTCGGGAAACTGGAAACCAAGGTATTTTTTATTTTGGCCTTAGGAAAAGTGGTTTTAAAAACGTATTAGTTTAGCTCATGGTTGCTTGGTAACCATTGATATATTATTAGAAGTTAGGTGTTGATCACCCCTAGGGCATTAAGGCTACAGAAAAGTGAGTGATAGACTAATAGATAAATTGTGTAGAATATTATTTAAATTACCAATTATTATTCATTTCTTTATCCTAGGGGCTACACTGTGATTTTGCTTGCCTTATGTACAAACATCTAAAACATAAACCATCAGAGCTCAAAGTGAAGAATATCATAATGGATGCTGTAAAAATTGAACAAGAATTCTTGACTGATGCTTTACCAGTAAGACTTATTGGAATGAACCATGAATTGATGAAAACCTACATTGAATTTGTGGCTGACAGACTTGTTGTGGCCCTCGGATACTCAAAGGTGAGCTGAGTGAAGCTTGTAAGCACCCATGGCCATCTACATCCGGGGTGGCCTCGTCCTCAAAGGGCCAGGCAATAAAATTGCAGTGGCCCCGCCCAATTTTCAACAAAACTAATTTCTTTTACCATTAAAAGATATATATTCACATGTAGATTAATCCTGACTTCATTTTTTATTTGGCAAGTCTCTTAATTCAAAATATTGGTCTCTTGTTTAGATCTTCAAAAATATATAGAGGATATTATGCATGGTCAATTCTTGCTGTTACCATCCTCCCCCGGGGCAAACGTGGGTCCTGACTGCCCGTGGGTGGGGAATTTTGTTGTCCGGGGTGGGGCCGGGAATATAAAACCTGAATGCAAAGGATGTTGGGGCAAAAGATGGTGTCGAACAGCAACCAGTTTCTTCAATTTTTCTCTGGAAAAACTTTCACATTTGTTGCTGACTTGACGATTGATTGCGAGACTGATTTAACGTATATGTAGATGCTCTAACATGAAGTAGCATAAAAGTTGTTTAATAAAATTGCTGTTCAATACGTTTGATAAGCTCACCCGCCTTCTCCGCAGACATCTTTTGCAGAGGAAGGAAAATCGGGAGTGGCCAGTTTTGGCCAAAAAAAGCCTGGCCACCTCTTGTTCTACATGTTCATGCTACAATTTTCCATTGTGATTGTCATCTTGTTAAAGAGAATTCATTTGGATTATTTTTTTATATTTTTTCTGCCAGGTTTACAAGTCTGAAAATCCATTTGACTTCATGGAACTTATCTCTCTTTCTGGGAAAACAAACTTTTTTGAAAAACGAGTTGCAGAATACCAGAAAAGTGGTGTAATGGCTAGCACACAACAGAAAGGCTCACATGAACTGAAGTTTGATTGTGATTTTTAGTGGATAGTGCACAATTAGTTGATATTCCTGGAAATACTAAAAAACACATTTAAAAACCTGATTATGTTTAAGATTTTAGCCAGTTTTTTTACCTGAAAATTTGTAAATATTTTTGTAAATAAAAAAATTAAAAATAACAAGTTGCCTATCCATGTAACATGTACAAAAACCTTGCCAGGTGTGTGTTAGTTATTAGCCAATCAGATGGCTTCTCATGGAAAGTGATCCCCAAAAAAATTTCTGCATGGAAAATGGCTGTGAAAACTTAATAATAACGAAGTTATAAGAACGAATTGTTTATCTGATGTTCATCAGTGATGTAACTAAGGTTGGCAAATTATCCCCTCCCTGCCTAGTAGTGGGGAATAACTTTTTTGAGATAAAAATGTATAGAAACTTTGTGAAATGCACGTTAATAGTGTTTTGGAGGCTCCAAAAGAAAATAAATTGTATTAGGGACTGAGTTCCTAATTTCGCTTGCCTCTTTGGTTTAGGTGCTATACCTTTATAATATACCTATATATATTTGGCTTAGGTGTTATAGGTACCCCATAATAAACCTCTAAGGTTAGGATAGAATCCTTCTCATTTTCAAGAATTAGTCTAACCCTGCTTTTAAGTCATCCGTTTTAGCCTGATCAGGTAAATAGAATAATTAAAAAGTTGAAATCAGAACAATGTTTAATAGCAAAATCCACGGAAATGGCTAAAAGGGATGACTCAAAAGGATCTTTTTGTTTTTGTTGAATAGTTGAACCATATTCATCAGCCTTGAGGCTACTTTCCAATGTTGCGTTTTTCCACGCGTAAACGCACGTAAAAATAGGCGCTTTCTCGATATATGAACAAACCGAAATTCAAATAATCGCTAATCCTGGTCGATGTTATAATAATTTTAAATTTCGGTTGCTCATATATCGAGAAAAGGCCTAAAAATAGTTGAATTAGACGGTTTGAAGTTGGTATTAAAAAGGTTTATTAAACGACGATGTTTTCAATGAAATATTTCGATGAAAAAGAAAGTATTAAAAGTTTATTTTCGGTTTCTAAAAAACGTGAGAAAATTATTGTGATTTGCGCTTGAATGTAGATGGCTGTATCGCTTCCATAAACTTTATTTTATCGCTATCATAGTTTTTACTTTTGTTAAAAAAATGCATCAAAAAGAATATTTGAGGCACGGAAAAGGGGGTTGCAGGCTAATTTGCCTCCCGCGACACGTGCGTGCAAGCCACGCACCTGTGATATTTTAAAAAGTGCAAATTTTATGGAAATTAATTCAAAAATTTACCACTTCGTTTGTAACCTTTCTCGCCGCCTAGATCAGTCCAAGAGAACCACAGAAAGGTATTGAAAGCCAACGAAGACTAAAGCACGAAATATTGCCACCCAACGTGGCACGGGGACAAGCGATAAACGAAGGTAACTTCCGTTTCACATCGATGTTTTGTGTATTTTTCGTACAAAGAATTTACGATGTTTATGCGGGAACAAACGTGGCTCAGGCAACGTTTGCACTCGTCTAAAACTCTTTGACATATTTTCATGATAAATGGGAAAATATTATCTTCAATTTAAAACTGTTTTTGTCCGCTTTCTTGAAAGAGACTCTAGTTTACTCTGCGAACTTCAACGCTTTCAGACGCGCTTCTGTGCCACCTCGAGTCTCGTTTCACAACGTGCCAGAAATTTGAAACCACAATGATGCGGATTATGCCGTCGCTGGAAGCCGTTGGCGCGCAATACGAAGCTGTCTCGTGTAATTTAAGTCAGTTTTAACATAGAAAGCAGGGCGCATTTATTAATAAATGGTAAAGGCGAAAAGAAATGCATGTTGTTTGCAGCCTTTGCCGATTGTCAGTCATCAACTGCTCGAACCATTTTTGTCTGGCCGCTTTGTAATGGCGAACGTCGTTGCTAAAACATTTCACCAAAGATATTTTTCACCGAATTAAGAATGGTGGAGTCTTTCTTGGCGGGAACGATAGCGATTTACGTCTCCCAGGTCTGAAGAGTGAAAGATTTCGACTGGCGCAATCGAAAAAAGTCTCCTTGCGTTTTCTTCGTGATACGCAGACAAGGTGTTCAATATTGAATACGCAATGAGCTTTCGCGTCTCGGCTAGTTTCACAACCCAAAAAGACTCTTGTCTTGGAGTATGCTTTCGCTGTTCTTAACAACTAAGTGTATGCTATGAGCTTTTTCGATAGAAACTTACAATGGTTTAAATTGTGATAATTCGGACAGCTTTTGGAAGCACTCGCGGAAGCCGAAGGTATTGTTTGGTTGGTAAAAGTCGTAATATATTCCGTCAAGATGCAAATTACGTCTTTTCTTTCAGTTCTTGTATGAAATGTCGCGAAAGAAGACTTGCTGGAGATAGCAATGTGACCGTCCTACACATGCTGACAACTGTTTTTAGGCTATACGGTTGCTTTCTCGTGTACTATATTTGAGCAAGAAAAGGCTGTAGTCTGACAGCGAATATACCATGATGTTCCGCTTCGACTCACCGCTACGCTATCTTTTGTTGTGGAAACCAGCGACCATTTCAGAGCAATAAATCGTGGCCGTACTGGCATCTTTCCGGTGTATTTTATATGTTTGCTGAGTATACAACAAGTTACTTTACGTAGCCAGGTAAAGTAGAACTGTGCCAAGAAGCGCCGGCCGGTGAACGCTCTCGCTTTGAGCAGATTTCGTTGTGGAAAAAACGCCGCAATAGAACCGATAGTTGTTGCTTTTCAAATAATCGTGAAACCAAATTAAAGCTATTTCCGTTGTGCGCAGTTAGTTGTCATGAAGAAGGGCAACGTTTGGTCATCTTAACGTGAGAAAAGTTTAGAGAATGTGGAAAAAAGAAGAAAGATAAGTGAGATCTGTGACCTTGCCCGGCGTTCGTATATTACTACCTAACAAGTTTATTTTTACAACAAAGCCAAAATGCGTGACCGGATATGTCACCTAAATAAAAAATACTTTGTTTGGTCGTAATACGAAATTACAGTATCTTGTTCGCGTAAAAATTATCGCCAGATTTTCGCTTTTTCCCACTTGAGATTTGATTGGCATTTTTTCAGTTTAAAAAAGCCTATATCTATAATTTCACTCATTTTGAGTAGCTTGTTTTCCTCTAAACTTTCCTAATGATTTGTTAATGAATTTTCTATTCTATTAAGAGGAATGAGTTAAAATATTGGATATTTAGTTGATGTTAAGTTCCATGTTTCCCTTGATATATAACTTAGATACTTTGTAAATAATTTAGCTGTAATTATAATTCATTACAAATAAGTCAAAAAGCAAACAAAGAGTAATAGTTTGAAATAAATATTTGCTAGTAGTGGTTCAACTATAATAATTATACTAACTATAATTAATGCATATTAAAACTTTCTAAAAATCAAACAAATTTCACTCGACAAAGGGCTGTCCACAAAATATATGATGCTTTTTTGCTGATTTTTGACACCCCCTTCACCTTGTGATGTTTTGTGACAGTTTTTGTTATCTCTCACTTATGACGACATGTGATGCTAGGACTAACACCCGCACATCACACAGCCTTTATTTAGTCTTAGAGCAATTTGATTTGCTGAACCATTCATTCACCATTCTTTCTAATATGTCATTTAGGGACATCCATTTGACGGAGTCAGTTATGGATGTAAATATCACACAGGCAAATATTGATTGGGACCACTTAGGTAGTTACCCACTTAGGTAGTTACCTTTTTCTTATTTAGCTTTCAAATTTAATATAACTGGTAGAGGTGTAGTTATGCACGAATCAAATCGAAATGTCAACATCCCCCCAGGCATACATGGGGAATTTGATCGTTCAACATTTTAGGTTGGAATTTGACATTTTAACCCAGTGGAGGGTGGGGAATTTGAACAGATTCTGTTCAAAATGGCAACAAATTTGTCAGATTTTACAGGTCAAAAAATTGTCTTTGTTTTGGAGTGGCTGGGACAAAATGGCCTAGTCAGGCTAAAACAAGTGTTTGAAGATAAGAAACTTGGCTAGTGTTTACTGAAATGTTCATTGTCCATGATACTCAATAAAAAATGTGTTCACAGATTTTGCATTAAATGAATATTTGAGTGTGGGGCATTTGATCTCCAATTTTTCCAAAACATGGTATATTTGAACGGGAGAAAAGAACATAGATGGGCAATTTGAGCTTATAAAATAAAAAAATCCAAATGCCCGGGGAGATGTAGACATTTCGATTTCATTTGCGCATTAGTAATGACGTCAATTTTAAAGGGCAACATGTCCCAGGGGTTATCAGCACCTAATCAATTATCATCTAGACTTTGGTACACACTCTCAGATCAAACAAAATAAATTAACTCACAATGCTTTTCTCCGCGCGCCTCGTTTGTTGTGAGAGCACAAAATCGCGCACCTCGTGGTGATCTGATGAATGAAATTGGAGTTGGATTTTGATGCAAGTTGTTCGAAAGACTCGTCGAAACGTCAAGCAGTTGAGCAAGCTATGCAAAAGTTATGTGGTAAAGGATCTTGACATTCAAAAGACTTGACTATCCAAACCTTTGTCTCTTGATCGAATTGATCACATGCGTTGCGGTTCTAATTCAGCAGTCGAAAGGGCCTTCAGCTTGTTGAGTCTTTTGTTAAGTGATCGTCGATTAAGCATGAAACATGAGACCATGACAGATTTAAGATTTGATCGAGTACACATTTTTATCGTACGGTTCTCAAGATCACAGACCAATCCATTTTGAAAGCGATCGGTGTGTGCGATTGTGAGCATACCTGTATATAAGATCAAGATCCTTGCCAGCCACATCATTATCTATTTTCAGTGAATAACACTTGAGGAAAGGTGACCTGCAGATGCAAGTATTAAAATGACAATGGTGCATGAAGATATGCAGTGGTCTCAGTTTTGTAAAGCCTATCTGGATGATGTGATTGCAAATCCTCAACATAAATAAAAAGGGAAAAATACAGAGTGCATTTTAAGACTCTGGCACCACAAGTAGCCTTAGTAATAAACAAAATCAACTCTATATTTTTATGATTTGAATTGCCCCAAAACAGCTAAAATTCCTGAAAAAGTGCCCAATTTTCCAGAAAAAATTCAGTTGACCCCCCCAACCAAATCAACCCCACCCCCCCCCCCCCCCCACCACCACCACCACCTCCTATGCCTATGCACGTAACTTTGAGGTAATGCAAATAAAGGAAATGAACACCAAGATAAACTGACATATTTTAAGAAATGTTTGGAGACTTATAAATAGAATTTGTATGAGTGATACTGAGGTTTGAAGACTTGATGGGGAAATAATTTGTATATTAAAATAAGATAAGTAACAGTTTCATTTGTTCAGTGCTTTCTTGTGTAATTGACATGCCATTTGTTAATTATATATGCAATATTATATTTTTACAGAACGTCACGAAAATCAAGTAAATGACAATATGCCTAAAAGTCTTCCAGAGCAGAATGGTTTGTCAGAATCTCCCAATATAACACAGACAAATATAAATGGAGTCTTCAATGAATCACAGACAAGAGTACAGCCATTTGTGGACAGAATTTTGTTTGGAAAACAACCATTTTTGGAAAACACAGGCAGAAAAAGGAAAAGAGATAGTTACAGTTTAAATCTTGACACAAGAAGCCTTCAAGAAATCAAGTATGGTTGTGTTGAGTTACCTCAAAGCCCATCGTCTCCAACATGGTCCAGTGTGGTTACAGTGCTTAAGTATCAGGATGGGGAATTTGTTAAAATTCATAATCCTTCATCCTCTTATAACAGTTCCATGAGCCTACAAGATATGAGGAAGACTATTATGGCTTCCCTGGAATCTTTCATCAATCAACCAAACATTGATTTTCAACCTTGCTTGGAACCTGTTTTGGAACCTGTTATACCAGTGAACACTCAAACTAGTACAGAAACCTCTCCTGAAGTAAAAAAAAGTGTTGAATGTCCTGAACCATCAAATAATGAGATAGAGGTCCCTACAGATATCAAATGTAACCCTCCAACGCAAGCACCAGTTAAGAAGGTCAAGTCTCCTGACAAAGAGTCCATTAAGTTTGCAAAAAGACAAAAGGAACTGATGACAATGAAAAAAGAAATGAAAAAGAAATTTAAAATGGAAAACAGTGAAGGTACGTTAACTGAAAGCTGATAAACCCAATAATATCAATGGTTACCGTATTTTCTGGGCAATTACGTGCACCGCGTATTACGCGCAGTTGCCAATTTTGGCATCAAAACAAATTTTTGATGACACATTAGACACACCGGAAGATAATGCGCATATTAGCAGTTTTATATTTTGAAAGTGTAAAAAATGTTAAACCAGTCAGTGTGACTTAACAACTAATATAGTTGTTGTAATCTATTTATTTTTATTGAATGCCGTTTTATTATACGTTTCGAAGGTTTGATTGTTTCGTAAATTTGACTAGTGACGTTTGGGCAGACAATACGCTTCGAGTTTCATATTTCTGACTAACTCAGATAAAAGTACTATTTTTAAAAGTACTATTTCTAAGTGGTGGGCAAATTTTATGCAATTTGACACCATTGAACACTACTGTATCTTCCCTTTGGCAAAACCCATTCAGTTTCTTGTGAAACCTATTTAACTTATTTTTGAAACTAAAAAAATTTTGCTAATGCATTGTCCTATAACACACAGCAACTTTTAAAAAAGAAAAATCAATAGATAACGCGCACATAATCACCCGGAAAATACGGTAACCAAGCATTAAGAGGTAATAAGAATAGCTTTATAACTGACATGTTTTTAGAAGAAGCTGTAGAAACACCTTGCTTCTGGGATTTGTACTTCTTGTGAAAAACATTCGACAAGATTTTCATTGACAATTCCATCACTGGCAGCAAAAAAGGCCAAAATGTGAGAAATAAAGTGTCTTTCATCATCCTACAAAGGCAAAACATCAAGTTGAAATATAATTATAAAGGATGATATCAATTGAATAATAGAAAAACTTAGATGTCTATTTAGATGTCTTTCTCTATATACTAAATGTCTATTTTAGATGCTATCAGGATTTACTACAAAATTTTCTTTGCTTATTTCCTTTTGACATTATTTTATACATATGTACATTATAAGACAAATGTATGTATAAGATAATGAATAGCCTTTCTGCATACTGCAGGGTTCGAATTAGTTGAGTAAAAACGATGTGCATTTCCCCCCGAAAACATGATGTCCAGGCGGGCCCTCTCAATATAAGCAAAATAATGGTGTGCAAGAAATTGAATGCCTAAAGGAGTTCTAGGCTACTGCGTGCGATATTTTCGGTTGCCGTTACCCCTGTTGGTTTAAGAGATTGGAAAGTTTATAAAATCACTAAAATGCACAACACAGAAATAAAATCTGGCCATTTTGTGCGGGCAGCTCCTGGAAATTGTGTGGGCCTGTGTGGGAGTGGTTTGTTCCCAGGGCACTTTAGCGCAGACTATTTACAATTTTAATAGCATTTTTGCATGGCTGCAGGAAATACACACAATTTTTCCACCTTTGGGAAATAGGACTGTTAACTTAACTGTCTTATAGTTTGTCAGAACTATTTGTTTGTGTTCATTACTGAGACTTTTTTCTGAACATCATTTTGAAAAGTGATGTGCAACTTTTACTATTTGGGCCAAAACGATGTGCAAATTGCACATTGCACACCATTAATTCCAACTCCGAACTGACACATTTTTAAAACAACTTCTCCCAACTAGTACTATAAGAAATGTTTGGAGACCAATAAGGAGAATTTGTATGTTGATACTAGGGCTTAAAGTAACTTCTTAAATTGAATATTTTCGTTTCTTTGCTTTCCTTTTGAGATATATCAATTTGTTTGATATGAAAAATGTCCGGAATGTACATCACACATTGCATAATGAGTTATCAGAGAATATTAATATAATATATCTTTGCGTTCATCAAATAAAAACACTAAAGTATGAATAACATATCTGTGCATGTTTCTCCCACAACACCAAACCTCTCGATTTTAAAGGATTTCGATTGAGAATGAAGAGATACCCACATCTCTCCAATAAGTCATTATGCATGTGACGTACATTCCGGACATTTTTCATATCAAACAAACTGATATATCTCAAAAAGAAAGCGAAGAAACGAAAATCTTCAAAAGAAGTTACTTTATCATTTTAAAAGTTCTTCCAAATCAGACAATAAAATATTTTGAGTTTAGTGGCACTTATAAAGAGTTAACATATTTATATATTCAGTATTTGTTGAAAATGTATTGATGTAGTGAGCATGAAGTGAGCATGTATTGATGTATTGATGTAGAGCATGGAGTAGACTTATACTGTAGGTTCCAGAAGCTTATATTCCAGTCCAGGACTCTGAAACATTTTTGAGGATTTGAGCTTGACAATTATCCATATAATATCTATTCATTATTTCCAAATTTTCTTTACAGTTGATGAAGCATCCAAGTTGAGTATTTGGGGTCGCACCGTGGGTGTCTCGTGCACTATGTGTGGGACACATGTGCAAAAATCTTACGGCTGCTTCAGACGAAACAATGCTCCAAAGAAACTCATGTATCTTTTTACGCCTGGTATGAATCGAATCAAAATTTGCCGTCGATGTCTGCCGTACAAGAAACAAGCGAGTGATGGTACACCTGAGAACACTGGGGTGAAAGCAGGAGAAAAATCACCAGAGAATGATGCCCAGAAGTCGAACACAAAACATACTGTTAACAAATCTTTGGTAAATGAAAAACCAGTATCGACTTCCACTTGTGATGCAATCCAGAGAAAGCTGACCAGCTGCACTGCTGCCAATGAAAATGTGGAA
This sequence comes from Chrysogorgia sp. JL179-B06, assembly GCA_035772405.1. Lineage (NCBI taxonomy): Eukaryota > Metazoa > Cnidaria > Anthozoa > Scleralcyonacea > Chrysogorgiidae > Chrysogorgia > Chrysogorgia sp. JL179-B06. The sequence goes on along the minus strand of JAYKKM010000469.1, from coordinate 1,739,157 downwards.
CCAAAATCTACCATCCTGCAATCAAAAATAGTTCTTGGTGAGTCTGCAAAAGGTGATGCCATAGAATACATCAAAAAGTTGGCAGAAAACCTCAAGGCTAATTATAACAAAGTAGACTTACCAGATGATCAAACTAAGACACCATTGTCCCAACAACATGCCACATTGTTAACTCCTGTAACTCCATCATCCAATCAAATCCAACCATGTTCAATCAGCTCCCCTGCAAACCCTGAGAAACCTGGAACTAGTCTCATCGCCACTCAGTGGACCCCCCTGGTCATAAATCAAGGGTCTTCATCAGCTGCCACACCAACAACAACATTGGGAAATATTAGACTGAGTGTTAGACAAGAAAAGACTGGGTCTAGCCTAATTCACACTCCAAGATGGACACCTTTAGTTGTGAAGCAAGCACTGCCTTCAAATATAACTTCACCATTCACTTTGGTAAGCCCTGCTGCAGCATCGACCAGCAAAGCTGTTCCAAGCTTTAGGGTATCTACCAATCAAGGTGTCCAGGCCATACCAGCCATAGTTGTGTCTTCCAAGAATGTTCAGCCAGGTAGTTCCTCAGTTTTACTCCAGATCCAACGCGTGAAGTTGATAAAAGAGAAGACTGGGGATAGCAAAGAAGTGAGGACTAAAATTAAAGTGGATGATGAGCCCGCAGTAGGTAGGCGAACTGTCGTTAAAAAAATATTTTTACTTAAGCGAAGCATTAATGGTTAAAACAATTAGTTCTCTCGACTAATTCACATGAATAACATGAAGTCCCTACTGCGCATTGGCGGAATTGACATCTAATTGACATTTAATTGCCGATCAATGTTCATTGTTCTCATGGGTGAGTGTTTCTTACATGAATCCGGATTGAGTTTCAGGATCGAAAATCGCGCGAAATCTGAAATTTCAAGACATCAATAACATTATATTGCTGGTATGTTTTTTCAACGATTTCTGCGGTTGTATACTTAAACGTGTGCCTTAAACTGTTAATTTGGCGAAGAATAAACAAAAAGAAAACCGGAAAAGTGTAACCATATATACAACGATAATCGATGCGGTCGCAAGTAAACAAGCATTTAATTCACCTTTAATTTATAACGTCGTCGACAAAAAGCTATTTATATATATTGAACAATTTGACGTCGGCGCAATTCTTGTCTCTAGCTGCAAATTGTTGTCTATAAATGTTAAAAGCACGCATGTGTTGTTCGTTTCAGTCTTCTATAGGTCGTATAAAGGGATTGTAACAGAACTGGTATGAGTTCAATCCGGATTCATGTAAAACAGCCCCGGATTTCGACCGTTTGGAATTCTCGACGGAGGAGTAAAGGCGTTCGTTTTTAGTCGAGAAGATAAACTCACAATATTGTGATCTTCCTTGGACCCCATATATACTAGATATAACAAATACATTCCAAACATTCTTTTGTGTGAGTCTCACAAACAAACAAATAAACAAACACCGTGCATGCGCAGTAGAGTCTGTTATTCACCCGTTTAAAATAGCGTAGTTGTACTACTCATCTAAACTTACAAATGTCACTAGTGCAAGCCACACAGCCAGCGGATCTTTAGAAAGTTCATGGAATTGAAAAACGCTATCTACTTGAACGCTATCTACTTGATTTTTTTATTACTTTCGTTATTTACAAAAGTTTGTTTTGCACTGTTATTTATAAAAAAGACTTTAAAACAATGGTTGTCTAAAGTGGTCTTTAAACCTAGTTTTCATATGTCGTAGATGTAATACGTCTCATTAAGCCCAATTTCCACTAGTCCACATTTCGCTCGGCCTCCAGAGAAACAACGTTTTGGCGAAAAACTTCGTTAGTGCAATTGGGTTCTCCATTTTCGCGGCGCGACAAAACGACCAGCAAAAACAAAAAACATGAGGTTATTGTCGACATTTTTGAAACGTACAGTGATGGAAATATCACGTCGGTGATCGGTAGTTACCGATGAAATTTGACCGGCGATAAAACTGTGAATTTCTAGCAGTAGCCTGCTACATTTTTGATAAAAAGATACGGGTGATTGTATATCTGCACGGTGTTAAATGTGGTGATATAACAGTCGATGTACCGGAGTAAATTCAGATACGGCATGGGGCTATGAGTTGGATGACGTAAATATGACGTCTTAAATAGTAGCCGGTTCTTTTAAAACTCTTTTCAATCCATCCAAGTTCCCAAAATATTAAAATTATTACCATTCGCATTTTGATTTTTCTGAGCGCCATTGGCTGGAATTTCTTTGCTTGGGAAGATAAGCGCAGGCCCAATTTCCGTTTCAACCTGTAAAGACTAAACGCAGGCTATAGGATGGAAACATATTAATGTTAAGTTTCAAAGCACACTGGCACTATACAGTCAGGCATATATGGATATATGGATAATATCATATATGGAAACTAGGATAAGATGAAGTTGTGTTTTGGTTTAATCAAATAATGTGCTGCAACGTGTATGTACCATTGCTTATACGACTGGTGAACGATGTTGAAGAGAATCCAGGCTGTTCCATTTATGATATCCATATAAAAATGGTATTTTAGTGAGTCTAAGTTTTCTAAATTTTCCGTAGCTTCCACCATAGTCAATGGAGGTATGGTATGGAAACTCAACGAAAGTCTTTCTTCTATCTTTTTCTTCACGTTTATACAAATTTGTGCACGGTGACGGTTTGTGAACACATTGTATTTTTGGTATAATGAAGCAATCATCCAATAGCAACGTTTGGGTTCAATCGTTCAACCGTGCTGTTTAAATATTAATAAACCGAAAACAAAGGGTTTGTGCACGGTGAGGTACGGTTCAACATAAATCGCAGCTCATTTGTTTAACAATGTAAAACGCAGACGATACATGGACGATCGTCAAGCTCGTATCCTCGGAATCGAACCTGTAACTCTCTGATTGCCGGTGAGACGCTCTAACCATTGAGCATCCAAAACATTACCGATATATAGTCGCTCTCCATCTGAGTCTCGGTGGCTCAATGGTTAGAGCGTCTCACCGGCAATCAGAAGGTTACAGGTTCGATTCCTGTCCGGGACTCAGAATCATTTTTCTGAGGATACGAGCTTGACGATCGTCCATGTATCGTCTCACAATGTACTAGGTTACCTAAAATGTAGTAAATGCTGCCTATTTAGCACAATATCAAGTGTCGAGGTCAAGAAAGATAGAGGCAAGAACACGTTCTACATGCAGAAAATTTTAATCTTTTTGTGTTTTTAAAAGTACCTGTAAATTATCTTGGTATGGCACACTACTTTTATATCATAGTTAGACCTCTTATTCATTATTTTGGTAGTACATCAACCTTTTAGTGTTTTTTATTCATATTTTAACACTACATACACACTTTTATATCATAGTTAGACCTCTTATTCATTATTTTGGCAGTACACCAATAATTACTGTTTTTGTTCTTATTTTAGCACTACCTACACGCACACTACTTTTATATCATAGTTAGACCTCTTATTAATTATTTTGGTAGTTTTTTTACACATCATATAGTTAGTCAAACTGACGCTGAAAGTAATGTGATCGTGCGAACACGCATTATAATGTTTCAATCATACATTCTCCTATCCTATATACTCTCACGGTCTTGAAGTCTCTTACGTTTATTACTATCACGTGACATGTTTTACGTCACAATAGTACATTCATCACTTTACGATTCACTCTCTGATGAAAGGCCTTCGTTCAAAAAGGTCTGTGCGGGAAAATATTGGTCTTGGCACTACAGACCGAGCATATGGACCAATAGTACGTATTCCATATAAGGTCATATCGGACGGGACTGGGAAGAGCAAATACGTTGCCCTAACGAGCATATACGTTGCTCTGACGCGCAAATACATTGCCCTCGTACCAGCCCACTGGATGTGGGATTGTTAACACGTTACTGAGCGCATGCGTCTAACAGTCAATTTCTAATCCCACATGCTTAGCCTCTCTCACTAGTCCCCAAGTAGGGGAGTGGATGTAGTGCCGGCTAGGGATGGTTCTAGAACACGTTAGGCGGGGTGTTAAGTAGCCTGTGTCACACTTTGTTGTTTTGCGGTCGGGTTACAATTGCAATCCAATCAAATATGAGGCTGGTACGAGGGCAATATATTTGCTCGTTAGGGCAATGTTTGTGTTCTTCCATATATGGAATACGTACAGTAAGTCCCTATCGCACCGAGCCGCGCAAAAAAGACCGAAGTCTGATATTTTCCCGTACAGACCGAGTAAACGAGGTTAATAAATCGTTTATTATATGGCTATTCAAGTTTTTCGACACTTATCTTGTATCAAAATTAGTATGAAAACATTAGAAATTCACGCCAGCAAAATTAACATCCGGTGGTCCGGTACGGAAAAAGACGGACCGTGGTCCGGATAAGCATTTTTACGGACCATGCGTTGACTAATCAGAACTCAGGATTATTACAAAGCCATATAATAATATTGTTTATTGCCTTTCAGGAAAAAACAAACGTGTTCGAATGGTTCGAATGTCATCAGCATCATCGTCGGCAACCGTTTACCGTCCCGTCACGTGCGTTTCATGCAAGTCTAATGTCGTGAAGTCGTATCGTTGCGTCAATCATTCATTGTCGCCGCCAAAACTTCAACACTTGTTCAGCAATGAGAGAGAAGTGCTGAGGATATGTCGAAAATGTCTTTTTAAGGACAGCGGCTTACAGCAGAAGACGTTTGGCAAAACGAAAGTAGAAACGGATGAGAAACAACTTAATAAATCCACTGGAGGGGATAGCCAGGAGTTTCCTGGGACATCTAAGGATCAAGAGGATCTTCGTTATACATCAAAGGATAACAACCTCGATGGAACACTTGGAGATAAAAGCACCATGGAGGGTCTTGAGGATACTGGCACGCTGAGGGGTACTGATGGAACTGTCAACATTGAGAGTGCAATTGATGTCAATAATGGAGATAATCACTCAATAGCTTTAGATTGTACACTTGAGGACAATTGCGAAAATGATGGGCTTCAGGGGGAGTTATCCCTCTCTGGCGAGAAAGTAGAGACGGTGGAACCAACAGAATCATCGCAGGAAGAGAACCTCGAGAGTTCGCCGCGTCAGTCAGTTGGTGGTCTGGAAGCCAGTTATCGAGACGCTGATTTGATTACTGTTTCTGAGTTTATGCTTGGTGTGGGCGACATAATTGGGTCAGCAGTATCATTTGGGACAGCGCCGGTGGATAGTGATGGAAATCTTGGAGCCGAGGCTGTAGATTTTCGTGGGATTGGAGAAGTCCCTCCAGCTGATGAAGATGATTCTGGGGTAAACAAGGACAACAAGGAACTATTGGAACGCTACGAAGAACAGGATGCGATTCTTAAGGATATTTTAGACGCAGAAGAAAGTGAGGAACTGGTAGTGACGTCTCATAGTTTCCAAGAATTGGATGTAGAATTCCATGAAAAGAAGTCAGAATTGCCATTGGTAAATGAGAGTGGCATTGAAGAAGGTGATACTGTAAAAGGTGCAAAGATCTCTGCTTTAGAGTCTCAAGGGAATGGCGAGTTTTCAACTGTTGAAACGGTTTCAATTAATACCAAAGGTAATGAAGTCGACAGAATTGAAGAGTTGAGTAAAGAGTTTCCCTGGGAGGAAGTTGGAGCGGATTTATGCACTTGTGTGGACAGAAAAGAAAAGGGTACTGGAAAAGCGGAAAATGAAGAAAAGATCAGCGAAAAAGAAGAAAGTGGAGAAAAGGGCCTTGGAAAAGAAGGAAATGAAGAAAAGGGAATTGGAAAAGAGAATAATGAAGGAAAGAGCACCGAAAAACAAGAAAGCGAAGAAATTGTCATTGGAAAAGAAAATGAAGGAAATAGCATAGAAAAAGACGAAAGTGAAGAAACGGAACTGGGGAAAGAGAAAAATGGAGGAAAGATCATCGAAATAGAAGAAAGTCATCAAGAAAAGGGCATCGTAAAAGAGGGAAATGAAGAAAATAGCACCGAAAAAGAAGAAAATGAAGAAAAGGGCATTGGAAACGACGAAAGTGAAGAAGTGGGCATTGGAAAAGAGAGAAATGAAGAAAATAGCATCGAAAATGAGGAAAAGGGCCTTGGAAAAGAGGAAAGTAGAGAAATGGGCATTGGAAAAGAGAGAAATGAAGAAAGTAGCATCGAAAACGAGGAAAAGGGCCTTGGAAAAGAGGAAAGTGGAGAAATGGGCCTTGGAAAAGAGGAAAGTAGAGAAATGGGCATTGGAAAAGAGAGAAATGAAGAAAATAGCATCGAAAATGAAGAAAAGATCCTTGGAAAAGAGGAAAGTGAAGAAAAAGTAATTGGAAAAGAAGAAAATGAAGAAAAGATCATCGAAAGACAAGAGAGTCACGAAGAAAAGGGCATTGGAAAAGAGAAAAATAGTATAGAAATGGAAGAAAGTGAAGAAAAGGGAAAAGAGGAAAATGAAGAAGATAGCATAGAAAAAGAAGAAAGTGAAGGAAAAGTTGAAAAATACAGCGAGAGTGGTTTTCCCGCAACTGAGGAAAAGCAAACCGAGGGAACATATGAAAGAGTTGATGAAAGAGGTTTGGAAATAGATCATGACGTGGAGAGTGAAATGATTTTAAACGAAGAGGAAGCCGGAATCTCAAATAAAAAGAAAGCAAGTGGGTTAATAGGAATTGTAAAAGATGACATTGGAAAAAGAGCTAAAGCCACAAAATCTGCTGCGACAGAAAATACTGCAGTCAAAGACAACGATAAAAGATTACGACAGAGAAGAACTGTTGCAAGTCCCCAAAAAAGCCCAGCTATGAATGAGAAAAAGACAGAAGCTAAGTGGCATCACAAGACAAGAGGGGCGTTGCTGAAGAAACAGAAAGAGACGGAAAAAGAGACTGAAAGCGTGTCTGAAACAACACCAATTCTGAAAAGAAAGAAGGAGAAACGACATGGCCGCGGGAAAAAGACAAAATTCGAAGATCCTGAGTGGAAGGTAATTTTAGATTTAGTGAGTATTTTACCCTGTTTTTTATAGAAATAATAAATCGTTTAAGGGGTGTTGGTGGCACATGCAGCACACGTCTCTTTCACCTCTGCAACCCGGGTTCGATTCTTGCTCAGTGCAGTTAATGCAGTTATCAGATTAAAGATTTCACCTTGGCCGCCCAAACACCGCAGGTTTTCTCCGGGTACTCCGCGGTTTCCTCCTGTAATAACACTGGACCAATGAGGGTGGTCCTTACTGGACCTCTAGGGAGAACAGTTTAATGACTGATAGGGTTATCCAGTATAAATAAAAGTTATATTTGGCATTTCACTCGATTAAATTACAGGTTCTAAGGATTTATAGTCTCCTTCGCAGCCGTTTAGGAGTGTCGGTCCTATTCCCTCTCCACTAACGGCTGCTTACTGCAACGCGACATTCCATTCCAATTGTATTAGCTCGGCCATCAGGAAACAGCCATGATTGAAAAACATCCACGTTCAGCCTGTTGCCGTTCTACCTCGCTTTCAACATCGCTTATGCTAACTGCTTTGATACCTAAATCACTGAGGTTCTTGACTCGTTCAACAATGAGGTTCACCAACGGCGAGACAACGACGACAATATGTCCTTGTTGGTGGAACAGGTAATCGAAGATCAAGGGTAAAGCTTGAAAAACCAGCATTTACCGAATCATTTTGTTTTGGTAATTATACATTCTGGCGAGCTCTAGTTCCCGATTTTGGTACTAGAGCAGTGATTATGAATTTGGAATGGAATGTCGCGCTGCAGTAAGCAGCCGTTAGTACGCTGCAGTAAGCAGCCGTTAATACGACCGACACTAAGAACGGCTGCGAAGGGACTAAAGGATTTTGAAGGAAAATTTCGAGTGTTGGAATATAGACCAAACCGGGACCAGTTGCGAAAAATGCAACTTGGAGTGCGATGTAAATAAAAGTTAGTTTAGTTTAGTTTAGTATTTTAACTTTATTGTAATCGAGAGACAATTTGTTAGTATTGTATACTACCAGGTCCCCCCTTATAAATAAATACCTTGCTCGCTTGATTCCTTGTTTCCATCCATCCTTGATCCTTCCTTTCTAATCTTTCCTTCCTAATCTTTCCTTCCTAATCCTCCCTTCCCTGCTTCACTATTTACTTATAGTTACTTATTTACTTATTTACTAAGGTGTCTGTTGATGAAACAAAAGCCACAAAAGAAGAACTAACAAACGATGCCGTTAAAGGCAGCCCATCAAAAAGGATGAAAACAAGAAAAGATTAATTATAACTTGAGAAAAACATTGTAGGTTTAACGTAATTACTGTTGCTTAGAATTTAATGTAAAATGCTTGTTCAATCTCTCATATATTATAGAGATTCATTTCTAAGAATAGTGAAGCAACTTGGGGTTATTTGACACTTTGTCAATAAAATTTTGCATGTGCTTAGCACAAAAATGGAACTAATTAGCCAAGATGGCTAGTGTGGTGTCGTCTCGTGTTTTGGGGGTAATAGGACCATTTAGCATGTAAATGAAGTTACGTTTAATTTCCTATCGTATTTGATACTCGAAGCTTGGTTTATGACTTTCAAAATGATTCAGCTACTGAAACGATTGCAGCGTGGACAAAAGTTGTTGAGAAAGACTGAAAGTATGAGATACATGCCTTTCCAAGTCATTTCAACTTCTATACATAATTTTATGAAAATAAACAACCCCCCTCCCCCTAAACAATATTGCCAATGTTCAGTTATGTTAAGAGAATTTTCAACACATTTTCAACATTGAAGAGGGGATGGAATGACAATTATATTGATGAATTACTAATTGTTGATTTTCTCAACAATTTTGTCCACTATTGTTGAAGTCAATCTTTAAGGACCAGCTCTCGTCTCTGCGACTTCACGACGTGAAAATGCCCAGAGGCATTGTAAACAGATTAGAACGAGGACGGTGTTGAGACGTACAAAAAAACAAAGCAAATTGGAGATCATTGCTAACAAAAAATAAATACTTGTAAATATGCTTGTAAAGTATTTTAATTGCACTGGCAAAGTTGCTAACCTGAATCTTTGTCCGCCATATTGGAAGTATTTTCGATGTGCGTGTGACGTCATCCTCATGTCTTTTTACCTTTTTCAATTGAACCACAATATTTTAAAAAGCATTCCGCCGGAATATGGTCACCCATAGTAGCTTCACCAGGTTTACCCCGGGTGTGGCGGATGAAAAAAATTAGTGCTGTTTTGTACAAGAGCAGTTTTGTTTACTTGGTTACCTTCGTAAGCCTGTTTGTTAATCAAAAATTGAAAATTGTGATTATTGTTGCCAATGTCGTGTACGCCTACCGGTGTACATTGGCAACAAAATTAAGTTTATCTAATATGAAAGAACTCGTAAAATTATAGAGTAACACCTTTTACAACTTTTCCGTATTTTACTTCGTTTTTGAAATATTTCAGTTTGTTTGATATGTAAATGAGATGGTCTCTGACGTCAGGTGCAGGGTAGAGAATTTTCATTCATTAAAATATTAGTTCCATCTTCAAGTTTGTTACACAAAATTACTTGAAAATGTGCGTAAAATAATGAACGTTGTAAACTTAGCAATCACTGAGATATAAGACATTTTTAATGAGTGAAAATTCTCTACCTGCGCCTGACGTCAGAGACCATCTCCTTTACATATCAAACAAACGGAAATATTTCAAAAACGAAGTAAAATACGGAAAAGGTGTTACTCTATCATTTTACGAGTTCTTTCATATTAGAGAAACTTAATTTTTGTTGCTAATGTCATTTAAGATGTGTATTGAGCAAGGCCGTGATAATGCCTTCCTCGAAATGTCCACCGCAATCACGAGGTAGTATACTATCACCTTTTAGTATAAATACATTAGGTGATTATAGAAATTGGTCGAGCTACCTCGGATTATTTCTCGATGATCACCTCCAGCGTTTTCTCAAGAAGGTCGCCAGCCGATTTGTCAAAGTGACAGGAGAAAAAGTCAAGAAACTAGTATTTTTGAAGGAAATGCTGTTCCTAAGAGTGGAAAAATGTGTATTTATACTAAAACAATTATTCACCTCAGTGAATATCGGTGAATAAAAACCTCGACTTCGTCTCGGTTTTTATTCACCGATATTCACCTCGCCTTCGGCGAATAATTGTTAAATATAACATAGATTTAATATAACGCCGCTTTTGATTGGCTGTCGTGAAGCACGCGAATTTTAAGCGACCAATCAGAAACGTCCCTAATTTTCGTCTTCCGTAAGAAGTTAGTAAAGTTACTTTTAATCAGCGAAATAAATTAAAGTTGTGTTTCATAGTCTGGCTAACCGGGCTGAGTTATGTTACGAATATCTTTCCTTGACCCAAAAAGATCATTTAAATTAACTTTATGCTCTTCTTACAGACAAACTAAAGTCTAAACCAGTTATGCTTTGAAATATCATTTTGGATATCTATAGTAGCCATGAGAATAACTTTAATAAGCTGATCAGCTCAGCTAACCAGGCTAGCCCGGCTCGTGTAAACAGCCCCCTATGTTATAAAAGAAAGGGTTCGTTTTTGAAGAGCACTAAAAAATCTAGAGTTAAATCTTACGCATTCGTCGTGCTATATCCCAAGTCGGCATCGGTCCATATAACAGCTACATGCAATAAAGCCTTTCATATTGATGAGAGAATTGTTCGTTTATTGCAGGCGCGTAGGAACTGTAGCGGCACTTTGGCCGCTACACTTTTTTGCACTTCAACGGTTTTAAGATAGACCATTCCTCACAGATGTTTTAGTTTGGCTGTTTGGCCTGGGTTATTGAACCTGATGGTTACTGCTTCTGTCAAAATGCAGGAAATTTCGTTTCAGAGCCTTAGAAAATCCAAAAAAATGTTTGGCGAGCTCGCACTTACGTCGCTCGCTCCTGGTTTGAAAATTGAAAATTTTTTTTATCTCTGTTTGACATTATTTGGTAAAATTAACGCACTCAAATTTCCGTGCACTCAGTTTGAACAAATTTCCGCCGCGGAGAGATGAAAGGCAGAATAATACAAGGGTAATTGTCATGAAAGTGGTCAAGTACGTATGACTTTCATGGACTTCGGGCCTGACGTCTGAATTCATCTTTTAGACCCAGACGCGGAGAGTATAAAACCCAGCAAAAATCTTGAATTTTCGCTGATAGGCGTATGCGCTTATATGCGGGGAAATAGTAATGTCGACTGCGCATCAAAATGACGTGTTCTGCGTCGGGATAAAACTTATTTCAATTCATAACATCAGGCTACAACCACAATAGACATTTGCATTTCTATTTACATTGAAATAAGTTTTATCCCGACGCAGAACGCGTCATTTTGATGCGCAGTCGACATATTACGAACTGGTTTAACAATGGATCGAATTCATTTCTCTTACGAATATTTATATATATTGTATTAATAAATATTAATAATTTATTATTTATTACATTGCAAAGTTGAGAATTTTTTTGGACAGCTTCTGGTATTTCAGACACTTCTTTTTTCTCTAACATCGAAATAATTATACGGTCACCTTTGTCATCTTTGTCACCGGCTTTGCTGAGCATTTCTTTACCGCAAGAATAAATATCATTGATAAGCATGCAAAAACAATGCAGAGAAAGGATATGCATTTCAGCTACCGTAAACCTCCGAATATAAGCCCTGGGCTTATAATATTCGTTCGTAGTAATAACATTTATTGACTTTATTTCAATAGATATCGTCGATAGCATCATAGTCGACGTCGTTGTCTTCTTCCTCACTCAAAGTTTGAAGATGAAATTCTTCTTCTGGTAACGACATGATGTAACCTTGTTCTCGTGTTAGTTTTTCTTGTCCATGTATAAGCCCATGTTTATATACGGGTGGGCTTTAGCCTTGAGAGTGTTAGTAAATTGGTGGGCTTATTACACGGGGGGCTTATATTCGAGAGGGGGCTTATATTCGCAAGTTTTATCAGTGTAGCATGTCCCAACCACCCCGTCATTGTTCACGCTTGTAGACGTAGACAACTTGCAAGACGTAGACAACTTGCAAGACGTGCGTTTTACGCGTGCATGTACACATTGTTCGTGTCAATCATTAGTACTATCCATACGATAATTGTTATGATATCCGTTATGCTCAATATAATGTTTGCACTGTTTAGTGTTTTCTAACTACAATATTCAACACCGGTGTAGGTCTCATTAGCACGAAAGTCACACTACATGATTAACCATTTAACCTACACTACTGAGTCGACGGAAAATTGTTGACTCGTGATTCTTTAGCCTGCGTAGCAAACGGTTGTTTCATTTTTGTGGCGACATTATTTTCGGGAGTCGATAAGTTTTCTCGTACCTCAGATGATTCTGAAATAAAGTCACACTATTTGCCTGGGTCGCTGTGGAATAACAAATCATTTTGCGGGTTTACATGTAAACATGGCGAAAAGCAAAGATAGTATTTGGAACAGCATAATATTTTTTATTACTTTTGTGATGACAATTATTACCATTTCACTTCTTGTGTACAATTTTCGACCAACATGGCTCATCAGAATATGGCGAAGGTGAGTAAAGGTGGAATATACGCAATGACGATTATTGTGTCTATAAATTTGTAACAAAATTAAGACAATCTAATAAGCATCTACTATCATTTACTATCATTTACTAACATTTTATATCTAGAGAAATTGTGTTTATGATAAGCAGCAGATTTTATTCAAATTGTCATCTGGATTTATTGGAAACACGATTTGTCCACTCTTTTGAGGGTATAAAACTTTTCAGTAGACAAGACCATCACTAGATCCTATGATATGAACCATGATGAAGCTCAGATCTGCATTACAAACATTTGTATGAGGAAAAATGCAATTTCTCATTATTTAGTATTGAGCCACCTTAATATTCTGCAAAAGTTTACAATATTTTCTAATTTTATATTTGACAATCATAATGTTTACATGAATGCATTGGGAGTGGGAGATAAACAAACTGATAATTAATGAGATTCAAAAATGTTAAATCATTTGCTACAGTATATGATGGGGTGAGGCTACTAGTCAATTGTGTAATGACAGGTTTAATACTGGGACTATCGATGGGAGTATAAAGCAGTAGGAAACAAAAACTTGAGAAAAGGAATGAAAGTGCTTGAGCTATAATAATAAAGTTCCTTGAAAACTAAAAAACAAAAAAACTTGTAGGAAATAAAAAAAAAAATGTTTAAGGCAATGGAGATGAGTGGATCGTTTAAAAATGAGATGCTTCTCTTTATTTGCGGTTATCATTACCACCTGAGATGGGAAGGGATGGCACTAACTTTTTTTCACTTTTTTTCACTTTTTTCACTTTTTAAACTTTTTAAAACTTTTTTTCACCTGAGATGGCACTAACTTTTATGTCTGAAGCCATTTGAACGGTTTTTTTATAAAATTTCAAACGGTTTATCAAACCGTTCGAACGCCAACGGCATACGAACGGTATTTAATTTATACGCCGTTAAATGCTAAATGCGGAAGAAGTTCTGGCACCCTCCCATTTCACTTTTAGGGCGTCCAAGACCTTGTACACAGACTCCTTATTTTCCATACTCTACGCTGACAACAACGTCAGACTCCGTGTTTTCCATACTCCGTTTTTTCCACACTAACCAAATGGTTATATATAGAGCTATATATTGAAATGGCTGGGAAGAATATTGCAGTATTGTTTTAGTGAAAACTGATTGGCATTTAATGCGATAACTGCAGGTCATATTTTGGTAATATGCTAGTACACTAAACATAGTATATATGTCATAAAAAAGTCAAGAAAAAACAACCTTAAATTACTATATATACTAAATATTGTACATATACATGTTGCAACCCATGATCTTACCATCAAATCATTTACAAAATGTCACTTATCACTAATCTGATAACGTAGTATACAGTAATAGTTTCGATCAAAATTTAAACACAATAAAACAGTTTGATAAGCTCTGATAGCAATATTAGAATTTTAGGTTCAATTTTTTTAATATTCCGTTCCCTGTTTAAGACAAATGGATGGATGAATGAATTAATGATCAGGATCCAACTGACTTTTAGTTCAGTATATACAGTATTTTTCCTGTAGGTTGTTACCAGCCTAGGATTCAAAACAAACCAAAATACATGTAAACTTGGGTCAGTCACGGATGAACACTTCATGCCGGCCTCAGATTCCAGATGATTTCCCCATATTTGAAACTATAACCAAGGCTGATTGTGAGGTGCGCCGGCCTCATGTACAGGTAAACAAGAGCTGAAATGAGGAAATGCATGCCGAACTGAGTTTAGACCAGCCTCATTGATAAACACCTTCTTACTTACAATATAGTTATACCTTGGCTTCCTTTTTAAATCCCATTTGTGTAATTAAGGTATCAAGTTTGGAGAGCTGGCGTCTCAGAGCACCTTCTTAAGATCACCAATGACTTACAAATATCCTATCTAGAAAGGAAGAGAGAAAGCTGTGATGATGAGATTTTACTGTTTGTCCATGGCTTTTCAGGAAACAAAGAAAATTATTGTGATTTGACTCGATTAATTCCAATGCATTTTCATATTATTTTGGTTGATCTACCAGGACATGGTGAATCAAAGCCAAATGATGAGAAAGGGGATTACACAATTGGGAATCAAGTTGAAAATTTACACAAGGTCAGTAATGCAATGTAAAATTATACAAGCAGGCAAGGGTACTAATAAATAATAGTGTTGTAAATGTGTAGGCAGGGTAGAAATCAAAATCAAAAAGTGAATACCCTTTGTCAGAGAGTGAAATGTATAATAAAAACTGGGTACTGTACCAAAATTTTACTTTTTTTATACCTAGTTTTTATTTCACTTTATTGTTTCACTTGGTGATGAAGGGCCTTCACTTGAAACATTAGACCTTAACTTGGTGTACTGCTGCAGTACTGTGTGGTACCTTTTATATTTTTCAATTTTAATTTGTAAGGATAATACTTTATAAAATAACATGTACGCTGTGCAGGCTCTGATTGGTCAATACCAGTGTAAGCAAACCAAACATGGAAATTTCCTGCCAAAACTTTCCTTAAGTTTTGCTGCTTAATTTAATTGTTCTCTTGTATTATTTTATAAAAGAAATACCTAATGGTTTTTCCATGTTTAGATACTGTGATCCAAACAATTGGGAAGTTGCTTGACTTTTGAAAAGCTAAAAAACACTTGCCTAACGTGGCTTGTGTTTTTTTACGTTTTTCTCCAGTCTCACAACTTCCCCTGTGTTTGAACACAGAAACTATAACGTATTTCTTTAGTAATAGCAAGATTGGATACAGTTGTAGTTTTGTCAAAACGTGTATACACTGTAATTAAAAACTACAATATGCAAAGTATACATTCTAAAATTGTGAGACCTTCTGAATACCATTGAGATGGTAGAACGAGGCTGAGTCTGCAAGTCTCAACATGATTGTAAATGCTCCTCAAGCATTCAAGTTCAGAAAATTTCTTATGAGAATTTTTGCTGTCAATATATACAATTCTATTTAAATCAACACTTTTTATTTTGTTTCATTTTCTTTCTTTCATTCAGTTTGTTAAAGCATTTGGTTTTGGTGAAAGAAAAATTAATATGATTGGTTTTTCAATGGGTGGATCCATAGTAGGTATCTATGCTGAGAGATATGGTGACATGCTGTCCTCTGTTGTGTTAGCTTGTCCTGGTGGTATTAACTCACCAAAAGTCACTCAGTTTATTGAGAAATCAAAGAAAAATCTTGAGCATAATTTGTTGATGCCACGAAATGCAGAGGAAATGAAAGAAATGTTAAGATTGGCTATTTATCATGATGTGAAGATATCAGATCATATTGCTGAGGCATTTATAAAATTGAGAGAACATAGAAAACCTGTTGAAACAAAAGGTGAGGCGATAGTCGAATTTTGATTTTATCATTAAGTAAGGTGAGAAGTGAAGGATTAATGAGGAGTAAATTATTAAGATGAAAGTGAAGGATTAAGATGAGGAGTGAAGGATTAAGATGAGAAGTGAAGGATTAAGATGAGGAGTGAAGGATTAAGATGAGGAATGAAGGATTAAGATGAGGAATGAAGGATTAAGATGAGGAGTGAAGGATTAAGATGAAGAGTGAAGGATTAAGATGAGGAGTGAGAGATTAAGATGAGAAGTGAAGTGAAGGATTAAGATGAGAAGTGAAGGATTAAGATTAGGAGTGAAGGATTAAAATGAAGAGTGAAGGATTAAGATGAGGAGTGAAGGATTAAGATGAGGAATGAAGGGTTAGGATGAGGAGTGAAGGATTAAGATGAGGAGTGAAGGATTAAGATGAAGAGTGAAGGATTAAGATGAAGAGTGGAGGATTAAGATGAGGAATGAAGGGTTAGGATGAGGAGTGAAGGATTAAGATGAGGAGTGAAGGATTAAGATGAGGAGTGAAGGATTAAGATGACGAGTTAAGGATTAAGATAAAGAGTGGAGGATTAAGATGAGGAGTGAAGTATTAAGATGAGAAGTGAAGGATTAAGATGAGAAGTGAAGGATTAAGATGACGAGTTAAGGTTTAAGATGAGGAGTGAAAGATTAAGATGAGAAGTGAAAGATTAAGATGAGGAGTGAAGGATTAAGATGAGGAGTGAAGGATTAAGATGAGGAGTGAAGGATTAAGATAAAGAGTGAAGGATTAAGATGAGGAGTGAAGGTTTAAGATGAGGAATGAAGGATTAAGATGAGGAGTGAAGGATTAAGATGAAGAGTGGAAGATTAAGATTAAGAGTGGAAGATTAAGATGAGGAGTGAATGTTTAAGGTGAGGAGTGAAGGATTAAGATGAGGAGTGAATGTTTAAGGTGAGGAGTGAAGGATTAAGATGAGGAGTGAAGGTGTTTTTTGTTTGTTTTTATAAACATATTTTAATTATTAATCATAATTACAATTGCCCAAGAGCAAATATGCTTACCATGGGGGCTCTTGTGATTTTACAGTTAAAGTACTAATTAGTTATAACATAAGTACTAAGCACTATGTATATGTAAATATATGTGCCACAGCATAGCACTATAATATATAATTATAGCACTATACATTGACAAAATTACCAAAATATTATTCAACATTTTTCAAAAATAAACAAAAAAGCAAAATAGAAATCAATCACTGGACAATCATTAAGTAATAGAAAAGCGATTAAAACTAATTATGAAATTTTGAACAGCTAAAAATAAATTACAATTTGAAATAAAGTCAACGTCATTACAACCACATAGCAAGAAATTGAATTTCACAGAATCATTAGCAGTGGTCCAGTGATGGCGAAGCCACTCTGCAGCCGAGGTAAATAAATGGGCGCGATGGACGTTAAAACGCGAACAATACAACAAATAGTGATTGGACGTCTCACGATAGTATCCACAAGCACACGCAGGAGAGGGGATACAGTTATGAAGAAAGAGATCAAAGTTTAAAGTGCTATTATTTAAACGCAATCTTGTATGCAAAGCACAGGCATATCTAAAGCCGACTTCCAAGAGTTTAGACCTCTTCCCTCGCGACAATAACCTGTAGATTTTAAACATAAAATTATCAAAAGAAATGGAGTTCCCAATATCAAGAGAAAGTAAATTCCATGCAGAAATGGCAGAAGAGAAAATTGAACATTGAAATCTAGATGTTGAACAATGCTATTAGAGAAATATCCTCTCTATTTCGAAGCGAGTAATTAGTTCTCTGAGAAACTGGCCGAGGTAACAGCGATAAAGATAATCTATAAGATTATTTGTGAAGGTAGGTTTAAGATGAGGAATGAAGGATTAAGATGAGGAGTGAAGAATTAAGATGAGAAGTGAAGGATTAAGATGAGGAGTGAAGAATTAAGATGAGGAGTGAAGAATTAAGATGAGAAGTGAAGGATTAAGATGAGGAGCAGAGGATTAAGATGAGCATTGAAGGATTAAGACGAGGAATGAAGGATTAAGATGAGGAATGAAGGATTAAGATAAGGAGTGAAGGATGAAGAGTGAAGTGAAGGATTAAGATGAGGAGTGAAGGATTAAGATGAGGAGTGAAGGATTAAGATGAGGAGTGAAGGATTAAGATGAGGAGTGAAGGATTAAGATGTGGAGTGAAGGATTAAGATGTGAAGTGAAGGATTAAGATGAGGAATGAAGGATTAAGATGAGGAGTGAAGGATTAAGATGAGGAATGAAGGATTAAGATAAGGAGTGAAGGATGAAGAGTGAAGTGAAGGATTAAGATGAGGAGTGAAGGATTAAGATGAGGAGTGAAGGATTAAGATGTGAAGTGAAGGATTAAGATGAGGAGTGAAGGATTAAGATGTGAAGTGAAGGATTAAGATGAGGAGTGAAGGATTAAGATGTGAAGTGAAGGATTAAGATGAGGAGTGAAGGATTAAGATGAGGAGTGAAGGATTAAGATGTGAAGTGAAGGATTAAGATGAGGAGTGAAGGATTAAGATGTGAAGTGAAGGATTAAGATGAGACGTGAAGGATTAAGATGAGGAGTGAAGGATTAAGATGAGGAATGAAGAATTAAGATAAGGAGTGAAGGATGAAGAGTGAAGTGAAGGATTAAGATGAGGAGTGAAGGATTAAGATGAGGAGTGAAGGATTAAGATAAGGAGTGAAGGATGAAGAGTGAAGTGAAGGATTAAGATGAGGAGTGAAGGATTAAGATGAGGAGTGAAGGATTAAGATAAGGAGTGAAGGATGAAGAGTGAAGTGAAGGATTAAGATGAGGAGTGAAGGATTAAGATGAGGAATGAAGGATTAAGATGAGGAGTGAAGGATTAAGATGAGGAATGAAGGATTAAGATAAGGAGTGAAGGATGAAGAGTGAAGTGAAGGATTAAGATGAGGAGTGAAGGATTAAGATGTGAAGTGAAGGATTAAGATGAGGAATGAAGGATTAAGATGAGGAGTGAAGGATTAAGATGAGGAATGAAGGATTAAGATAAGGAGTGAAGGATGAAGAGTGAAGTGAAGGATTAAGATGAGGAGTGAAGGATTAAGATGTGAAGTGAAGTGAAGGATTAAGATGAGGAATGAAGGATTAAGATGAGGAGTGAAGGATTAAGATGAGGAATGAAGGATTAAGATAAGGAGTGAAGGATGAAGAGTGAAGTGAAGGATTAAGATGAGGAGTGAAGGATTAAGATGAGGAGTGAAGGATTAAGATGAGGAGTGAAGGGTTAAGATGAGGAGTGAAGGATTAAGATGAGGAATGAAGAATTAAGATGACGAGTGAAGGATTAAGATGAGGAATGAAGGATTAAGATGAGGAGTGAAGGATTAAGATGAGGAGTGAAGGATTAAGATGAGGAGTGGAGGATGAAGAGTGAAGTGAAGGATTAAGATGAGGAGTGAAGGGTTAAGATGAGAAGTGAAGGATTAAGATGAGGAGTGAAGGATTAAGATGAGGAGCAGAGGATTAAGATGAGGAGTGAAGGATTAAGACGAGGAATGAAGGATTAAGATGAGGAGTGAAGGATTAAGATAAGGAGTGGAGGATGAAGATGAAGAGTGAAGGATGATGATGAGAAGTGAAGGATTAAGATGAGGAGTGGAGGATGAAGATGAAGAGTGAAGGATGATGATGAGAAGTGAAGGATTAAGATGAGGAGTGAAGGATTAAGATGAGGAATGAAGGATTAAGATGAGGAGCAGAGGATTAAGATGAGCATTGAAGGATTAAGACGAGGAATGAAGGATTAAGATGAGGAGTGAAGGATTAAGATAAGGAGTGGAGGATGAAGATGAAGAGTGAAGGATGATGATGAGAAGTGAAGGATTAAGATGAGGAGTGAAGGATTAAGATGAGGAGTGAAGGATTAAGATGAAGAGTGGAGGATTAAGATGAGGAATGAAGGATTAAGATGAGGAGCAGAGGATTAAGATGAGCATTGAAGGATTAAGACGAGGAATGAAGGATTAAGACGAGGAATGAAGGATTAAGATGAGGAGTGAAGTATTAAGATAAGGAATGGAGGATGAAGAGTGAAGGATGATGATGAGAAGTGAAGGATTAAGATGAGGAGTGAAGGGTTAAGATGAGAAGTGAAGGATTAAGATGAGGAGCGAAGGATAAAGATGAGTGAAGGATTAACATGAGGAATGAAGGATTAAGATGAGAAGTGAAGGGATGAGATGAGAAGTGGAGGATGAAGATGAGGAGTGGAGGATTAAGATGAGGAATGAAGGATTAAGATAAGAAGTGAAGGGATGAGATGAGGATGAAGATGAGGAGTGGAGGATTAAGATGAGGAGTGAAGGATTAAGATGAGAAGTGAAGGATTAAGATGAGGAGCGAAGGATAAATATGAGTGAAGGATTAACATGAGGAATGAAGGATTAAGATAAGAAGTGAAGGGACGAGATGAGGAGTGGAGGATGAAGATGAGGAGTGGAGGATTAAGATGAGGAGTTGAGGATTAAGATGAGGAATGTATGATTAAGATGAGGAGTGCAGGATTAAAATGAGGAATTAATAGTTATGATGATGAATGGAGGATCGTAAATTAAGGTCTTTGAAATCCTAAAAACCTTACATTTCAAAATAGAAAATTAAGAACTCATGAATTGTTGTTATTATTATTATTATTATTATTATTATTATTATTATTATTATTATTGGGTCAAACTATATTTGGCGCCATAGAGTTAAAAAAATACTGTCTTGAACAACTAATAATGAAGCTTAGATGTAACTAATTAGAATTTGTAACTAAGCTGATGTAATTTATGCTTGGGTTCTACTTTAGAGAGAAAAATATTATTATTATTATTATTATTATAATTATATTTTATGTCTTCAGTGTTCCGTGATCTTCTTGAGGACAGTGAACATTTTTTATTGGACAGTGTTCTTGAAAATATTCAAGTACCTGTGCTTTGTGTCTGGGGTGAGCACGATAAGGTATAGTTTTGTTACTGTTCTTATTATTTTACTGTTCTTAATATTTTTTCAGCACCAAATCTATTCTCTTCGGCCCCCACCCCGACCATAGATAATGACCAGTCCCTTAGACACTAGCCTAACCATAAAAATCTCAATCCTCCCTTGAGTGCTTCTTTATCGGCAATGGAGTTGTTTTAATGGCGATCACATAGTGATAGCTGACAGTTGTGAGTGCTCGTTGGAGGATAATTAGTCGAAATAAAGTATGTAGTACGTTCCTCATGCGGGAAAGTAGTGGAGCTTCTTTGGCATGAAAACTAATCGACATGATTAACCTACACTACTGAGTCGACGGACAATTTTCCGCCTTGGTGTCACTGCGTCCCTAATCTCTGAGTCTTGTTCAATACTTGAGGCGCAACATGAACCACTATCAGAGTTTTTGGATGACATTTCGAATTAAACCTGGGAAATTTTACTTTGAAAAGGCACTTTAGCAACATATCAAAACACTGAAAAATTAGCACCGGATTTGTGTTTGACACTGTGACGTCATGACGGACACCGCTGATTGTTTCCACTCCCGCGATGAAAAAGCAAGATGGCTGGTAAATACTAATAAAGACGTTTTAGGAGCATTATACAATAGTCTTAATGCTCTTACAAAAATGCATTGTTAAAGTTACTTAAGTTACTTATGTCATAAAAAATAGCTAAAAAACCAATGCACGTGTTTCGAATAATGTTTCTCAAAAAATAACTTGAAACATCATCTATCACTCCTCGAAAAGCATTTCAAAACGGATTAAGTTTTACATGAAATTACTTTAGTTTCCTTTAAGGTGGTCTTGGGAAAAAGTTTTCCAAAAAATCAAATTTTCAAAACTACCAAATTATACATTATTAAACAAATTAAATGTTTGACATATATATATATATATATAAATTTATACTTTTTTGAGGTTTACATGTTGGGTTTATCTATTGGCTTTACAATAAACCTAATTTTTCTTGTCTTTACTTCTCTTGCTATTCTGCCGGGTCGTTTCTAGGTTACCATGGTAACAGCACATATGAGATTGACTCATTTAGTGTCAGCATATGATATACAAGCTTTGAATCTTATAATGTTTGTCCAAGACCACCTTAAAGTGCCTATGAAACAACTCTGTTTTTATGACCCATTTTGGTACTTCTTGATGCGCTGAATCTTATGGTGGTATCGCTTTTTTTATCACGACAAACGAAAGTGCTTTATTTTTATGTAAAAAATTACATAAATTCACCAATTTGGTCCCACCTCATCGCGCGGTCAAATCACATCTTTGACGTCACACGTTAGAGTCGGCATATATTCTAGAGATGAAAAATTCATTACTGATCTCGCTTTCAGGAGAGGAAGTTGACTCTAACTCAAACGTCAGTACTATTTCTACAGCTAAGTATTCAAGCACCACAAAAATCATATCGATATTATCGACGACTCTAACGTGTGACGTCACTAGACTGCTGCTTCGGTCCCAGACTCCGGACATTCTTTCTATAAAAATAGCGGTGTTTGAACGTCGATAAAAACACTTTGTCGTACCATGATTGAAAATAGTACCATAATATCCAGCGCATCACGAAGTACCAAAGTGGGTCACAAAAACATAGTTGAAAGAAATTGTTTAAAGAAACATTTTCCTTTTTTTAGATACTTCATGTATCCGGAAGCGAGGTGATTAAAAAACGGATAAAGAACTCAGAGGTCCGCATTGTGAAGAGGTGTGGTCATGCAATACCAATCGACCGACCAAGAAAATTTCTCAAAATAACACTAGAATTTCTCGGAAAAATGAATGCCGTAAACTTACGAAATTAGGTTTAGGCTAAAAGAGATCGATGACTCAAAAGGACCTTTCTGTTTTTGTTTGGTCTTTATTTTTGGGTAGGTTAGGGTTAGCTACGGTTAGGGTTAGGTTTAAGGTTAGATTAAGGTTAGGGTTAGGATCAAGGTTAGGATTAGGGTTAGGATTGTGAGTGGGATTAGTGTTAGACTAGTTCTTGAAAATGAGAAGGTCCTTTTGAGTCATCCCTTTTAGCCTTCACCACGAAATTAATCCCCCCAGAAAATAAGCTCCCCCCAGAAAATAAGCTCCCCCCGAAAATAAGCTCCCCCCCGAAAATGAGCTCCCCCCGAAAATAAGCTTCCCCGACAATAAGCCCCCTTTATTTATATATATATATATAGTTTAATAGAATCTTCCTTGCAGCATAAGCTGAATTGTGAAAATTGTACAATGAATAATAGCTAAAATACATGAATAAATATCTTAAAATCTAATTATATACACGAACAATATTAATAAAATTTGAGTTCAGACTCGAGTAGCACTTGCGATCATAAAAGAGTTCTTAAAACGTTTAGTTTTACAATTAGGAATGTTAAAATATCTGTTATTTCTAAGGCGATTATAATTATTTTGTTCTGGAAGTAAATGGTACAGTTTATGTGATTGGTTGGACAAAACGTCAGCAAATGTTCTTTCGGAGTGCAATTGGCGTCTAGCATACAGTGTTTGGAGATTAGATTCTGATAAGCAATCTGAGTAAGATTGGCCATTGAGGATGATTTTCAATGCTCGTTTTTGGATTCGTTCCAGGTCTTCACTCAAATAACTTGGAAGCGAGTAGTGAAATACCGGCGAAGCATATTCTATGACTGGTCTTATACACGTGCTCTAAAACTGGATCATATCTCTTTTCGGAATCTTTGCTCTGTTTAACTGTTTCAAAAAATATATTCTTTTGGAAGCTTTCTTGATAATGGACTCAATATGGGTGTTCCATTTTAAATTATTTGATATTGTTAAGCCAAGAAGTTTGGTTTCTTTAATTGTTTCCAGGATTCACATGAGTCTTACTGAAATCTACGCGGAATTCTTTACATTTATTTTCGTTTAGTTCAAATTTACTTGTAGAGCATTGAGTTTCAAACGAGTCCACCATGGTTTGGATATTACTTGAGGAATGTTTTGGTACGATTTCCAAAATGGTGGTGTCATCGACATATTTCCACAGTTGGTGCGTCCACATCTATATCGTTTATCATTAACGCGAAAAGCCACGGACCAAGCTTGGTGCCTTGGGGTACGCCAGCACGGACTGCAGCCCAATCCGAGAAGCACTCATTCGAAAGTTTCACTCTTTGAAGGCGATTGGTTAAAAAGTCTGTAATCCATCCAACAATTCCTGGCAGTAGATCGAGGTTTTGTATTTTTTCCACTAAGATATGGTGGTCGATTAAATCGAACGCTTTTCGAAAATCAAATAGCACCATTCTCGCCATTGCACCTGTTCCATCAGTGGCACTGTAAAGGCTGTGGAGTACGCTTATAAGGGCATGGATAATTTTTAGAACTGCTGGTTTGAGGTGTTGGTCAACGATGAAGTCTTCAGCGATCTTGGATAGGATAGGGGTTAGAGAAATTGGTCGAAGGTGTTTATTGATGTCGGTGACAGGATTTATCTTAGGAATAGGAGACAAATTGGCCATTTTCCATGAAGTTGGTAGCTGTTGTTCACTATAGGATGCGTTGATGATACTGGTAATTGGTTGCGCTAAAACATCAGCATTTTCTCGGAGTAGCCAGCTAGGTACATTGTCTGGTCCAGAAGACTTTGAAGGATTTAGATGACATAATTTCTTGAAAACGGCTATTTCAGGCACAATTAAATCCTGACATATGGAAGGGGCAGCAGACGTTGTTGGCGTGACCAAAGGCATAACGGATTTCATTGGTTCAAGGAAAGCATTGTTGATGGTATTGGCAAGATCAAAAGCAGTAGACTCAGGACCTGTAAGGTGGAAGAGGTTGAGCGATGAAGAAATAGTGTCCATTCCACTGATGGCTTTGATAGATGCAAAAATCCTTCCAATAATAAACTCCGAAATTTAAGCTTATGGCATACTTAACTATTAGATTATGAGCTCGGTATTTCTATGAGGTGATAATTAACGAGGGCGAAGTACGATTAATGTGTGCCTATCTCACGTTTGGGCATTTTACATATTCGTAATATTTGGGTCTTCCTGAGAAAAATCATAATATATCTTGTCAGCCGAAAATTTCATCTTTATGGAGTTTTTCGCTGTCAAAGTTAACGGATGTGATGTCACAAGAGTTTTCTTTTGTTACTGAAAATGTCTCTTGTGACATCACATCTGATAACTTTAACAGCACAAAAAAGTCCATGAAGATGACATTTTCGGCTGTATATATTATGATTTTGCTCAGGAAGACCCAAATATTACAAATATGTAAAGATAGGCACTTATATAGGCAACTATCGCCTCAGAAATTTCGAACTTATATATATATTTTTTAAATTTTTATTATTATTTATTTATTTATTTATTATTATTATTTTTTTTATTATTTTTCTATTGATAGATACTCTTCTATTTTACATACTCGTCTGCGCCTAAATTGTAATGCTTTGAATTATTATCTGTTTAAAATTAATTGTAGTTTATCTCCAGCATGTTTATGCGGAGCTTGTTGTGAATCAGCAATTCATTACTTTTTATATTGTTCCCGATATGCTGCTCTTAGATTATCCTTACTCTCGGCTGCTGCTCAAGTTTATGGTGAAGGCTGGTATCTTTTGTCGGATTTTCAAAAATTGAAAATTTTCTTATTTGGTTCAATCGTTTTGAGTATAGATAGTAATAGATGTATATTTATGCATGTTCAAAAATACATCAAGCAAACTAATCGTTTTTCTAAAGATTAACCTATTCTATCTTTGAATTTTCAATGGAACCAGCTTTGACCAATTTTTGCTGTTGATCTAAATTTATTTACTTATTGTTCATATACTTAGTGTTTGTTTTCTCCTGTAGTGTACGTTATTTAATTATTTGTATTGTTAAATGTAGTGTGAGCCCCTCAAAAAAACAACTTATAATTTAATTGTTTTAGTAAAAACAATAAGTTATTACGTTTATAAGTTATTAGTTATTTACTTATTAGTGTTACAGTAAGTTTACAATAAGTTATAAGTTTATACATATCGGCCAAATTTTAGCCCATTTTCACGTATTTGCCACCTTAATAGCCAATTAGAACGTACATTTTCACAATGTTCAATATTTTATAATTACAACGTTGTGTAGAAAGTCTTGATTTTTATAACGTTATATCATGATTGTGTGAGGTGCGCTAATGATCATGGTCCGGCTAACAAGGGCTTCGTTTGACCGTATATAACGCCTGTTCTCTCTGACATTTCAATTGCTGAGGAAGTCTTTTCTCCAATGTTTGCCACGAATGTCAACGAGAAATTTGCGTTCCCACTTGGCGAGCCATTGAAGAACGTCCTGCAGGATCCCCTCCACCGCCATACAAGCGGCAGCCGCCGTGGTCTCCACCAGCGGCAACCTATAATCGTGTTGATCGTCTACCACACGAAGCCAAATCTTCGTTCGAGAGTTTCTTCCCTGTTCATCATCAACTTGGCCATCTCGGATCTCCTTATAGGCCTGGTCATCTTGCCTCTTATGATCCTCACCAAAGTTTACGTTCTCTGCAGTGATCTATTTTTGTTCCTTCGCGCTGTCCTAGAGTCCATCATGATCCCTTTCTTATCAAGTGTCTCCATCTGGACCGTCCTCGATGCTAGCGTGGACCGTTGCATCGCCATCAGACATCCCCATAAATACGCCTCTCCAGAAAACGTGATCATCTCGCTTTACTCCTCCTCTTGGATCCTCTTTCCGTTCCTTCCCGGCTCCATCGGTAAATATATCTTAGCGGTCCGCTCCTTCATCGGTTTCCTCGCCATCGTGCATGTCATCATCGTCTGCTGGGTTGGCGTTTACGACGTCGTGTACTAGTCACCTACAACTCGGCTAGCCAATAATTAGCTAAACTCCCCAGCTCCAAGGTGTGGTATTGGTATCGCATGGAACGCAAGGTATAGCCAGGATGTTTTTCTGCGAAACTGTCACACTCTATGCTTGCTTCTTGCCTAGTTGGGTGCGCGCCGTCGGTCACTCTCTCGATGCCCTTGACGATATGTCTTTCAATTCAGCTGTCAATCCACTCATCTACAGTTTGACCAGTCGGAACTTTCGATCTGGACTATTCCTATATAGCCGTATATTCGAAAGCATTCGAATTCAGTACTTTGGGCATCTTCTTGGACTTGGTTTAGTTTAGATAGTTTTATTACACATGTTATCGCATTCCTAAGAATTTATTACTTTGTGTTACAATATATATAAATTAGGAATATATATACATATTACAAAAACTAGCTATAAAATTTATAAAATGCCGCATAGGCAGTATACATATATCAATCGAACCGGTGACAACCGTGACATGTAACCTTCCGCGCTCTCCATCTGAGTCTGGTATAGTTCAATGGTTACAACGTCTCACCGGCAATCAGAAGGTTACAGGTTCGATCGCTGTCCGAGACTCTGACGATCGTCCATGTATCGTCTGTCCAAGCTCTACCACACTCACTACTGCATCAGTGTATTAGTATACAACATAACTATGAAGCGAAATCATATGATCAGGCCCTGAAAATGACTATATAACCCCAAATACAATATTCTATACATGAACGTGAATAGACATCTTTCACAATGGCGGCCAGTCTAAATATACATTCTTTTATATATATATGGCATGCAAATTAGCCTTTCTGGCCTCGTTACAAAGCAAAGATTCTTTGGAATTACAAATACACGAACGAGGTCAGAAAGGCTAATTTAAATGAATATAAAAGAATATTTAATTTGGGCCATTATGAAAGAGGTTTATAATTGAGTGCCAAAGACAAAGTGTTTTATGATTTAAGTTTTGCATTGATGTTCTATAAAGGATTGTTTGTCCGAAATGCTAATGATCGTGACGTCAAATCAGGCATTTGGTTTTTGTTCTGGCTGAATATTATTACGTACCCGAATGACATATGACGTCATCTCGCAAGATTATCTCTTTAACAAATTTGTCTGTTCAGACTGATGTTCTTACCACGTTCTGACATCTTCTGTGCATCTATAACTGAACAGACTGGCAAAATGCAATATATTTGTTTTATACAATAAAAATTGAAGACAATCCATTCGGAAATGTTTATTGAAGTTCTTAGGGATTTCTGGGGCATGGAAAAAGACAAAAGCAGTCGGCTGACGTGTATGGCGTGAGCTGACGTGGCCGTGCGTCTGTCCTCTAATAGATAGTAAACAGGTTATTGTAGAATTAATCATAAGCCCTGAAGAACATTAATTTCCATTGTTAATCGAAATATGTTAAAAACTAGAACAATTTCAACTGAATCACATGTAGCTAGTCTCTCGAGAGGTATTACTGTATAATATCATATGAATGTCTGTGTCGAACATCAACACAAAGTTCAAATCATAAAACATTTTGCCATTCATCTATTCATGACTTCGTGTAGAATCTATATCTGTAATATCGTATTTGGGGTGAATAAACCGTTTTAAGGATGTGATAGCTGTCATTTCTTTTAAATAAATTATGAGATGAATAAAATAAATTAAGTTTGTGTCATAAGTTGTGCACGAAAAGATGCAATCTTGCTGAATATCTTAGAACCGAGTTGTCATTTTTGCTGCGATTGCGGCAATGCTCATTCGACGGATTTTTGAAGCAATTGCACAGTGTAACATCCTTCGTGTGCGAAATAAACCATCTCAGTCGAATGGCTGTATATGGGCGAGATAAGTTGTCAGAAAGATTGCCTAGTATAACACTCCGCGTATACTCATGTAAGATCACAGAATAAGAGGATTGCCAATTTTTTTTTGGGGGGGGGGAGTCTATGGGGCAGTCCGGTGGCATGCTTTCCCAGGAATTTTTCAAATCTCATTCTTTCTAGAATACTATTTCCTTCATTTTCAGGAGCAACTTAAGACCTATTTTACGAAAAATCAAGCTATTGCAGTGGCGGCAGTACGGGTGTACAAACGGTGCGCCGCACCGGGGTCCATGGGCCGAGCGGGCCCATCTGGCAAACTGCATCTTTTTATTAATGGTGCTATTATTAATAATATTTTCTTAAAAAGAATGGATACACTACGAAAAAGTTATTTGTGGTCTTTAGACTTTACTCAAAATGCCATTTCAGAGACCCTAAATTCAAAAATTTCCCGGCGGAAATCTTGCGTATGTAGATACGTCATCACTTTGTAGGAGGGGGGGGCTATCACGTAGTGCCGCCACTGAGCTATTGTAATGGAAATTATCTAATGGCGATGTTAAACACGGGAAAATATTTTTCATTTTCTTTAGGGAAACTCTGAAATAACAAATACTTTAATATAAATATCATTACTAAAATGGTTAAG
This sequence comes from Chrysogorgia sp. JL179-B06, assembly GCA_035772405.1. Lineage (NCBI taxonomy): Eukaryota > Metazoa > Cnidaria > Anthozoa > Scleralcyonacea > Chrysogorgiidae > Chrysogorgia > Chrysogorgia sp. JL179-B06. The sequence continues at coordinate 1,709,858 of JAYKKM010000469.1, read as the reverse complement.
CAGCGCGTGCTAGGTATAGACATCAAAAGGCAAAGTTCTTGTCTTCAGATATCTTGTTTGCAGATTTTTGGGCGCTCTTTCATCACACATTCATATTGAACGGAACCTACTTGCTAGATTTTTTCAAAATAAAACTTTCCAATTTGCCAACAATAATCTGCGTCGGGATAAAACTTATTTGAATTCATAACATCAGGCTAAAACCACAAATAGTCATTTGCATTTCTATTTACACTTGCAAATTCGTTATACTCATGAGTTCCCCAGCCTGATGTTATGAATTGAAATAAGTTTTATCCCGACGCAGAACGCGTCATTTTGATGCGCAGTCGACATTACGAACTGGCTTATTGTCCCGCTAGATGTTCATTTTTCATCGAATTTCAATTCGCACATTAAAATCGGACATGGCGATCAAAATCGGACCGTGCCGGCCTGCCGGTGCCACTTATTGCGAGATAAGTTGCATAGCACCGCATAGAGAGATGGCAATCAACTCAAATTAATAATATATTGTTTGCGTCAAGTAATATTGGCTACCTGTCAGCACGAAATTGTCAGTGACAGCCCCCGACATGTTGATTTGAAAATTACTTTGTTTTGGAATGATTTTAAACAAATTTTCCGATTGTTTTGAGATTAGATAGTGAAAATTATAAGTAAGAGATAAATCCTGAGAACGAGGGATCCTCCGTCCTCCGAGGACCCGTAGTGTGCGAGGGCTGTATATCGCATACATCCCGACGCTCGAGGGATTTAATAACAATCGTTTATTTCGCTTCTAGTAATCACAAGATTAAATTGTAAGCTAATTACATTGTTCAATATTAAAACACTTTACATGATATTTACAGATTAAAAAGGTTCCAAAGCTCATGATTATGGATATATATATATATATTCTTATGTGGTAGATCAAACCTATATCTATTATATTATTTATATGCAGTTACAAAATTCCTACATCTATCAGTTCGGATCTTTCTTTGACTTATCTGGTTATTGTTCCCTGGTCTTAAATTATAGCCGTGTTGGTTCGTGTAAAAGTTCTCAATTAGATGGTGTTGGTAGTGAGAATTGTCATTAAGTTTTGTAATATACTTTTTACATAATTTATCTCTCCTATCTTCTAATTTTTCCAAACCGGAAGCTTCAAGGGCTTCTTCATAGTGTATTTCAGGGTAGATTATCCAGAGTGCTCTCTTCTGTATTCCTTCTATCTTATCACCAAGGTATTGTGGGAGGTCGGACCAAACTTCAGCAGCATATTCAAGGATTGGACGGATTAGTGACGTATATACAGTAATCAACTCTTTTTTTCTTCAACCCAGCTTTTCTTAATAGTCTTAATGCATGTAATCTTTTTCTTGCTTTCTTTGTCTTGTCTTAGATATGGTTATTCCACTTTAAACTGTTTTGGATGGTCACTCCGAATAGTCTATATGAGCTTATCTCTATTTTAACTCCATAATTACAACTAGATCTCTTCTCACCATGTTAGGATTGCACATGAAATTAATCCACATTTGCTTTGCATTTATCTGACTTATTTCATGATTGAGGAGGTTTTCCACAAAGATTTTCCTAGTTTTTTCTTCATTTCTTATCTAATTAGTATTCATATAGGACTTTATGCTATATAAAGCCCGCGGTACATCAAAGATAACCGACTCAATCATGAAATAATGTCTAATATTAATATCCATTTTAATATCTAAACAGTCGGCTGCCCACTGACAGCTACTCAATATCGCTTGACGCAAGCAATATATTATTAATTTGAGTTGATAGTTAATTCTGTATGCCATGAATACACAATTAATTATACGCAATTTTATAAATATTACTAGCCGCGCAAATGAAATTCATTCGCATGCAGCTCGTCATGCAACGTAGCTGATAAAACATCTCCACAAACTCGAAGTAATGATCTGTGTTTGGTAAAGAAAAGAAGAGTAACACTTTTCAAAAGTTGAAAAAATGTGGAGCATTCTTAGGTATGTTCAATTTGATCTATTAAATTTGTAGTTTTAACCGTTAGCGAGGATTAATCTAAATGTAAAATGGCTGGTATTACTGGCAGTAATTTTAACACGACGAATTAACAGCCAATGTGTTTACAACCGAGGATTAATATAGCCTAATGTCTTTACAACCGATTGAGTAGTATAGCCAAGGTCTTTACAACCAGCGAAAAAACTAATTTACCTTAAAAGCTTTATTTTTTATTGGTCTCTTAAAATTTCCGTTTCAGTCCATCGAGAAATGGAGCATGTACGACAGCTAATCAAAACCGGCGTTATATATAGCGGAAAAAATTGATGATGCTCGATCAGGATTGGACATTATAGAATAAAGACGCTTTCTGATCTAAAACAATTTTAATACTGCGAGCTTTCGGCTGCCAACATGCAGCCTTCGACGGGTAAAAAATAATGAATAAAAATATCATATAATTATATACAGTGGGATCTAAATAATTATAATATGTAAATTCTGCTTTGTAAAACGTACTAACCATGGTGAATGGTAATAAGTTCAGAACGTTCTGAAATCTAAACTGCTTATTTTATAAACTCATTTACCAAAAACTAACAATGGCGTAATGTTGGAGCAAAGGGTGAGAAAAAGAAATGAGTTCTTAGAAGAACTGTTTAAAGATTTGAGAAATAAATAGGCTTAAAATAAAAGAGCACGATGCATTTCGGCAGACCACTTATCAAGTGCTACGTCTGCTAACTGAAAATTAAAAACACAAGCCCTTAGATAATCGAAAAACTGAATCATAATCGGATGATGTCACCCCACACGTATAGGATGACATCTCACAATAACGCAAGTGGAAAACGAATCCTTTTGTCTGCAAAGATCCGGATCATTAAGTTTAATATATACGGACTCCATCATCTTTAATAGCGCTCCGTCGAGATGACGTCAGTACCGATGTTTGTCCGCTTTTACCCATAATTCTTGCGGCCATAACAAAAGAAATAGCTCATTTGCAATAATTTGTGAGTCAAATTTGGTTTGTTTGTCCGCTTTTTGAGCTATTAATAGCAGCCAGACTCTACGCTATTGAAAAGCTGACCGACACTTCGAGAGAATTCTAAAATTTGAATTAGAATAGGCATCAGCGCAAGGCTTACAAGACAGAAGGTGGTAAATCTAAGCGACAATGTCGCAAAGGCTGTTGTGGTAATGGCACTGTTTTATTTCTAATACCGCTAGGAACATGTTGCTTAATCCTGTCACTCAACCTTTGAGTTTAATTAGTTCAAATTTTAGTCGGTTTTCTTTGTTCCTTTATACGGATGTATATTCCTATACATCACTAAAAATTGGGGGATTTGAATAGTCTCCAGTCCAGGGAAACGCGGGGTTGATGAATTGAATTCAATAGATAATTAAAAATAGGCACGCGATGCGTGCATGTGTCTACCGTTGAGCAACCTGAAACTGTTGCACACTTATTAGAAGTTATCGGTATTGAAGAGAAGATTTTTCGAACTTTGCTAAGCATCACTTCAGACCTTAAACGATTATGCTTCTATTTTATGCCCGCGCGACTATTTCCCGATTATGTAACGAATTTGCAACGGTAAACCCAAAACGTTCAAGATGACAATCAATAAACACGTTGACATAGTTGGCTACCGCCTACGGTAACCACAAAAATGGAATGTATATGTATATAACGGAATGTATATGTATACAACCCAGGGCTGTATCCATATACATCCTGTGAATTTTTAATTATCTATTGAATTCAACTGCTCAACCTTGTTCTGCTATTATTATCATTAGAAGCTTCCTTCAAATTCATATTTACATAACAAATTACTAGACCAATGAACACAATACAATGAATTTGAATGAGGGATAAAGCTAATGGACACGAAATCCCAACAAGGCCCACACCAATCCCAACACCTCGGCATACTACGAAACTCGTTCTCGACTCGGAAAACCCGAACTCGCCCACGGAAAACCCGGACTCGCCCACGGAAACTGACCCATCTAACTCTCATTTAGTTGCTTTTAGGATGAATGCTTTACATGACCAAGTCTGTAGACCGTTTCATTCTCATCATTATTCACGTCAACAAAGTAAACAAAGACAAATGACAAAATTCCACATAAGTTATACCAAAAAACGCAGAAATTCTGGGTGTCATGTGACCGGCCGATCCCAGGGCCATTTTTGCCGACCTTAACCAGGTTGAGTTAGTGACTAAAAGATATAACGTGGAACGCTTTAAGAATAACGACACGAGGCAAGGCGAGGCCATGCCACGCCATGCCATACCATTCCACACCATACCACACCATACAATGCCATACCTTATACCATACCTTATACCATACCTTATACCATACCATACCATACCATGCCATACCATACCATACCATACCATACCATACAATACTATACAATACTATACTATACAATACAATAAACCTTTAATTACACTCGAAGAATGACGCTTATTAGGCCTCTAGCCATAAGCTAGTACAATCGAGTAAATAAACAAAAAATGATTTTCTAAAAAATAATATAAATATTTATATCAGTCGAGATGTTAGGTTAAATAATAGTAATGCAGATGTATACAATATTGTTATATAATATAATAATATTGTTGTTGCAAGCATGTCCAGCAGTATTCACAGTCACATTCGTTGGTTAACCTTTCATGTTACTCCATCACCAAATAACATCACCGGATAAAATAAAGGGAATCGAGGTGGGAGGGTTAGGAAGACACTTAAGGCGGGGGGTTAGGGTTAGAAAACTCATTAGGTGTGGGGGTTAGGGTTAGAATCTAAGTTGTTTTGGGGTTAGCGGTTATTTCATGACGATTATATACCTCGATTCATTTGGTGATGGAGTAACATGAAAGGTTAACCCATTCGTTAAAATTAATTTTTCTTGTTTTGGATTTAAAAATATCGAGAGAGCCAGTGAGTTTTATTTTATCAGTTAGTGCATTTTGGCACCATAGTACTGGAAACTATTGATGCTGAACTTTATGATTTCTTTTTTGGGGATTCGTAATTTAATGGTTCCTCTTAGATTATAACTAGTATCTCTTATGCATGCAATATATCTGCTATGAAACTAGGAGTTGACCATTTCAACTTTCAAGTGATTTATAAATCATGTATACACCTATTATGTAAGTCCTTATTTTTTCTCTCGCGGTCAGATCATCTGGAATACTAAAGTTCTTTCCTAATATTTTTAGGGGCGAGCGCCGTGTAACACTTTCTGTATCCTGTATTTAGTATGCTTCTATACTTTTATATAATAATATCTTCTGGTTTACATCTAACGCAAGTACATCGTCTATGAATGTGATTATCAATATATCACGTGTCAATCAAGTACAGTTCGTTAATAAGTAACTCAATACTATCACACGCCGTAGGCGCGAGGACCCGCTAGGGGGAGGGGGCTAGTGTACGGGGGCATGTTCCCCGGGAAAATGTCGAAATATAGCTAGCTAGTCTCTGAAATGCTATTTCCTGTATTTTGAGAGGATATATTAAAGAACTCTGAAAGCTATAAAATGTCATTTTAAACAATCAAAAGACAACATAATTATTTAAACTAGAAATACGAATCCGCAATAATCCCCTCGCTCGCCTTTTCTACTAGTACCCCCCACCCCACCCCTAGAGTTTCTTTTCCCCCCATCCATGGTTCCCAGTGCCCAGACCGCGTCTGTACGTAGATTTTGAACGTTATCTCGGGCAATATTTACTTGATTTCAATTCTGAAAACAGTTTTGGAATTACCGAGTCTAAATACATAACATACGTGTCTATTATATTACGAGAACGTGCATACCCTTTGTAAAAACGATTTATGTACTTAGAAATTAGTTGGCGATCAGCCGGAGGGATTCCTGCTAATAACGCCGGCACGATTCGTCGTATATTATTTTGAACGTTATCTCGATCAATATTTAACCGTTTTCAATTCTGAAAACAGATTTGGAATTAGCTAGTCTAAATACATAACATACGTGTCTATTATATTACGAGAACGTGCATACCCTTCGTAAAAACGGTGTATGTATTTAGAAATTAGTCGGCGATCAGGCACGATTCGTCGTATATTATTTTGAGCGTTATCTCGATCAATATTTAACCATTTTCAATTCTGAAAACAGATTTGGAATTAGCTAGTCTAAATACATAACATAGCCTACGTGTCTATTATATTATGAGAACGTGCCGCTTCGCGTTGTCTTGCCCAAATATTAGGGACCTTAAGCAAGAGGACGGGAGAGGAGGACGGGGACGTCTGTGCACGAGAAAGACTGGAGCGAGTATCGGGTGACGTCTTTGCCAATGTAAATATTACGTTTTTCTCAGTTTCACGTTTTGCCAAGATAGTCAGGGAGCATCTGTAATCCCGTGGGATTTTCTTGAAGATAACAATCCACCTATCTAAAAGTGTCAAGGGGACCCTTAGGAACACAGAAAATGTTGTCGGCAATTTTGCGACTTGCACCGGCAGCTGCTACGGTGGTTTTAAAATAGGCCCTGTATGGCTCAGCATGGAAACGAGGCTGAGATTTAAATTGCTCATAACTATCGCTAATTGCAACCAAATTTCACATAACTTTATCAGATTTATTATGGGATGGTATCTGACATGTTAATAAACATTAAAGTAATACATATAGTCACGTGACCTTTTTGACATGGGAGCGAGGCTCGAACATATACATATATACATGTTTATATCCGGCATAATAATATGTACATTCTTTCACAAATTACTGTCACTGTTTCCCAATGATACCTGCTTTGAATTCTGCTATAATAATCGAAATTAACATAATTGGTGGTCAGAAATGTGACAAGAATCCAAGCAGACAACTCCCAAGCTATCGAGGCAACTGAGCAAGCTACATACTCAACCGAAGAAGATCACCAGCATCCCAGTCTGGTCTGCCTATAACTCGCTGGTCACTGACCCGATACCCACCGCACGAGTAGGAACACCTCCTTTAGTTAATCGCCAGCCCACGATTGGTCCACACTTTTGACTGTGCTCATGCAAGCACAAGATATTAGCGTCAAAGTGGTCGGCCCAACAAGGAAGACAGTGATCTCGCTGGATTTAGGGCTATACCAGCCTGCAAAGAAACTCCAAATGACACGTCGTGATCTGAAGCACCTCATTCTTAGACCTGGAGAGCTCCACATTGTGATGGCTGCACTACGTGCAATAGGCGCCTACATCGACAACAGCGGAATCGATACATTCTGGATTGAGTCAGAGCTGTATGGCCCTTCGACTGTCAAACAGATCCTCGGCGGCAAGCATGTGAAGAGAGCGCAGACAGCTCACATGATCACTCTACAAGCGCTGTTCCTGATGTACCATGAGGTCGTTATGGAAGAAGACCCAAATTCGCACCGAAGCCTTGAAGAGTCCGTTACACAGTTGAGCGATGCCTGTGTTAATGGCTCCAAGGAGGCAGTGAAAGAGGCGCATGACAGGCTGGTTTCTACCATAGAGTCACAGAAGATTATAGAGAAGATGGATGTGTTTGATAAAGAGAAGGAGAAGAGTCCGTTGTTTAAAGTCGTGCGACAGTACATGAGAATGGTAATGGAAATGATGACATTCATTCGAGCAGTTCGAACTGGCGACTGGGCACTTCACCTAGAAGCTCTCGAGGTATTTACCAAGTACTTCTTCGCACATGACATTCTGAACTATGCTCGGATGACCCCTGTCTATTTGGCTGAGATGCATATGCTGGAAGAGTCCGATCCAGAGATCTATGAGGAATTTAAGCAAGGAAACTGGGTTGTTAATAAAAATCCATGTGTATCATTCTGTTCACTCGGCGCAGATCATGCACTTGAGCACGTAAATCGCTCGATGAAGACGGTCTCAGGAGGGCTGATCGGCATTACGCTAAACCCAAACGCTCGCTCGAAGTACTTCCTGATCGCACCAGAGCTGGCACGACTGGCAGAGAAGGCAAAAGAGATGTCTGGTATGTCAACTTGTAAGACGGAGAAGCACCACCATAGCCTAAGCACTGCTGTACGGGCGCGTTAAGAGAAGAACATCCAGCAGCTGGCTACAAGCTTCAGGAACTTCACAAATCCTTTCCTTGATGAGAGCAGTGACCTCTTTAACATCGCGATAAAGGTTGTAATGCCCGACAAGGTGAAAGAAGACCTCTGTCAACAAAGTGCTGTAGGGACCCAGCTGCTGAGCCGCTTCGTAAAATAAAGGGTTACGACAGGCACATATAGCATCTGGTATCCTATGAAGAAGCGAAAGCTCAACACGTGGAAGAGTGCTACGAAGGTAATCAGAGTGAAAGCCAACGATAAAGTCATCGAGCTAAAGGAAGATCGCTCCTTGTTCGCGCGCATGTCCTTGGTAGCAAAATCTCGCCCGGAAATCGACATCAAGGAAGCTGTTGGTGAATTCGAGTTTAACGTGGTACCAAAGTCGATGTTTGCCCCAGATGGCTCTATGCTTAAATGTTCCTGCATGAGCGCCTTAATGGCTATTCTAGAGAAGTTAGATGGCACACGTACGGATTCTAACACGGAAGAGCACGAGATCCCTCCTCCAGAAAGAACGGCTACTAGGATGAAAGTATCTCTTGTCGACGGAATGGCAGATGTGCAAGCGCTAGACAAACCGTCTTGGGTCAAGAATTGTTTGCAACTGGTGGAACACTTCTCAACACGCATCTTTGCTAAGTACGCTGAAAGTGACGAAGTGCGACTGATATTTGACAGGTAAGTTTTATCATCATTCATTATTTATCACTCTAATAAGTAAATGATGCATCAGAGATAACGATATGTATTGAAAATTTTAGATACGATGTGCCACTATCGTTGAAGGCGGCGACAAGAGTGTCAAGACAGGGCAAACAAGCGCCAATCTACTACAAGATCACTGATGCAACCCTCATCGCGAAAACTCCCATGAAGAGACTTCTATCCCATGTAAAGACAAAGTCGGAACTGACTCAGTATCTAGCCAGGAAGGTCTTGGAAAAGGGACAGGAGAGCGGAAAGAATGTGGTAGTGGCATGGGGCACTCGCTGTCAGGCCACTCACAGAGATATGGCCCATCTCGAGAGCAGTCACGAAGAGGCAGACACCAAGCTGTTGTTGCACGCTGTCGACGCGACTTCCTCCGGAGCCACCTGTATTGAGATGGTCTCACCCGACACTGACGTGTTTGTGTTGTCCCTTCGACGATACTCGCAGCTATGTGAGGACACATCATTTGTCACCGGCAAAGGAGAGCGTTATCGAAAGATCAAGCTTGGCCCAAAATATCAAGCGTGCCCTTGGGCCTGCTAAAACTGCAGCGCTTCCTGGATTCCATGCATGGAGTGGAGCAGATATCACCGGGAGCTTTACAGGTAAACTAATGATTTCGGTTGTCTGGATAAGTAGAATCTTTAGAAGGGCAAGGTAACGTTCTCATTGTTATGATGTTTCAGGTAAAGGAAAGATATTATGCTGGAAAGCTTTCACTAACGCTGATCAAGACAGCATCACTGCACTCGCATACCTGGGAACCACTGTTCAGCCGAATGGAAGTACCTATGCTGGGATCGAAAAGCTAGTTTGCAAGCTGTACCAGCCAAATACCCACATCACCAAGGTAAAGGAACTGAGATGGCTCCTGTTTCGCAAGAAGCAAGCTGAATCGGAGAGACTGCCGCCCATGCACCCTAGCAGCACTGAAGGAAGCTATCAAGAGAGCACATCACCAGTGTATGGTATGGAACAACGACATCGTGCCAAATCCAGAACTGCCATCGCCATCGAATTACGGATGGAAATTGGAAACAGGTACATATCAATGTAATATATGTTTATCTGAAATTATCCACCCCATGGCCAAGAATAATGCGCAAAAACTTAATGTATATGCTTTCGTTCACAGATGAATGGTTTCCAATAATGACACCATCACAGCCAGCGCCAGATGCCGTGCTCCATGTAGTCAAGTGTGGTTGTTCAAGGGAGAGGTGCTCAACGAACCGATGCCAATGTCGCAAGGCCGGACTCCCATGCACTGATCTCTGTAGTTAGTTGTATGGACAATGAAGAAGACGAGCCTTGCAATAATACCACTGTGGAGGAAGAGGAGATGGGCAGCGAGTCCAGTGACGACGAGGAGGAAGTGGATGTTGATGATGACGATGAAGATGACTCGTAAAAATCAAAGCTTCGGTCATCTTTTTATACCGTTTAAGTTAAAAAGGACAAATATAGAAATTTCTGAAATGAGTATTTGCAGAAAGCCTTAGGTATTTATTTAACAGCCTTATTGTTTCCATGCCATGAATGATGATATAAATGACCATGTCAATATTCAAAGTTGGTACCGTTGGGGAACAAGTGATAGTAATGTTTGAAAGAATGTACATATAATTATGCCGGGTATAATAATTTTGTTAGAGCCTCGCTTCCATGTCAACATGGTCACGTGACCTTGTTAACTATCGTTATGACTATTGTCATGTTAGATATCATCCCATAATAAATCTGATAAAGTTTTGTGAAATTTGGTTGCAATTAGCGATAGTTATGAGCAATTTAAATCTCAGCCTCGTTTCCATGCTGAGCCATACAGGGCCTATTTTAAAACCACCGTAGCAGCTGCCGGTGCAAGTCGCAAAATTGCCGACAACATTTTCTGTGTTCCTAAGGGTCCCCTTGACACTTTTAGGTAGGTGGATTGTTATCTTCAAGAAAATCCCACGGGACTTTAAATCGCGACATATGCTCCCTGACTAAGACGGGAAAACAATGAATTTCACGTCTTGTACGCCGAGACGACGGGAAGGCCTCACATTTGACGCATGCGCAGATCAATCTACGAAGGAATTTACTTCCGGTAAGACGTCGTCCTCCTCTCCCGTCCTCTTGCTTAAGGTCCCTATTATCCGATTCAAACGGATCACCCAAGACGACGTTTTACTTCCTTATAAGGAGTTGACCTACCATTTTACATTTAACAATTAGACAACGAGCCCGCGTTTTCTATTTAACAATTAGACAACGAGTCCGAGTTGTCTATGAGCGAATAGTCAACGAAGGCGAAGCCTGAGTTGACTATTCGCTCATAGACAACGAGGACGAGTTGTCTAATTGTTAATTAGTAGAAACAATTTAGTGGACTATTACAAATCATGCATTCTCCAAAAATTATCCAAAAACTCATCTGAAACCTCCCGAAAACGAGAGTTTTCTGCCATTGTTTTTAGCGCGTTTCCCAAACGTTGTCTATCACGAATAGACAACGGTTGAGTAGCCAATCAGAATGCAGCATTTGTAATAGACCATGGTCAGTTTCTACTAAGAGCAGATAGTCAACGAGGCGGAGCCGAGTTGTCTAATTGTTTTAGTATAAATTTACAACTTTCTAACCCAAGAAATAACTTTTATTTCGCATTTTTCATGGAAAAAAAGTAAATATTCTTTGGAAATCAGGCGACTTTTACCCCAGAGGTTTATATTTAACAATTAGACAACGAGCCCGCGTTTTCTATGAACAGATAGTCAACGAGGCGGAGCCGAGTTGACTATCGCTCATAGAAAACAAGGGCGAGTTGTCTAATTGTTTTAGTATAAATTTACAAGTTTCTAACCCAAGAAATAACTTTTATTTCAAATTTTTCATGAAAAAAAGGAAATATTCTTTCGAAATCACGCGACTTTTACCGCAGAGGTTTATATCAGCGGACAGTAACTCCTGCGTTAGCCAATGAAAATTGAGGATTTGTGATAGAAACTTGTCAATTTATACTAACAGCGGATAGTAACTCCTGCGATAGCCAATGAAAATTGAGGATTTGTGATATAAACTTGTCAATTTATACTAAATATACATAGAAACTTTCGGTGAGAAATGGATCCCTGCCGCGGCGAGATTATCACCCTCGCTTCGCTCGCTTGCGAGGAGAATATTTGAGTATACTTAATGTCTTCATTTCATCTTTTAGGTAATGAGTGAGAGAATTTTAAATATTAATTTCAAAAAATGTTTATTTAAATTATTCGGTATTGCTATTTTACGAATATCGACTGAAATATTTTCTCTATTCCTTATCACACTATTTCTTAGCAAATTTCAGGGGGGCATGCCCTGCTTTTCTCTAATTAATTAATTTTTTAAATTGTTTCTATTTAATTTAATTAAATAATTTAATTAATTATTTTTTCAGGATTTATTCTGCTTTTCTTCTGCCAATAATCCAACTATTTCAAGTATTTGCGATGAGCCAAATAAATTTCAACCTAAATATTCAAGAAAACAGTGCATTCGATGGTTACAGTTTGGTTAATATCAGTGGCATAACAAGCACGCAATGCTTCGAACATTGTCTTCTAAACTGTCTTTGTATGTCTTTCGATATGTGTAGCAACGATAAATGTCTGCTACGATCATCAAAGAAAGAGTTAGAGTCATCTAAAATAATTGTATTAAATGGCTGTAGTCACTTTGAATTCCAAGAGGTATGTTATACATTATGCGCGATATTGCAAGAATATAGAGAAACCGAAACAAACAGATAGATTATAGACAAACCATGACAGATAAATTATGTAAAATTAGAGTGCTGTGTAGGCAGAAATGAAACATTGACGTTTGAGAGACGACACTTCACGTTTCACTGCGATGAATTCGCTCGATATGTCATGTTTCTTTTTTTCAATGTTCTCTCTATTTTGGCAGTTCACTACATTTCTCGTTTTGAGATAGACACACACACAGACACACACACACACAGAGGCACACACAGACAGACACACGCACACACACAGACACAGACAGACAGACAGACAGGCAGACAGACAGACAGACAGACAGACATACAGACAGACAGACAGACAGACAGCTGACAGACAGACAGACAGCTGACAGACAGCTGACAGACAGACAGACAGCTGACAGACAGACAGACAGACAGACAGACATACAGACAGACAGACAGACAGACAGACAGACAGACAGACAGACAGACAGACAGACAGACAGACAGACAGACAGACAGACAGACAGACAGACAGACAGACAGACAAAGAGACAGACAGACAAAGAGACAGACACACACACAAAGACACAGACAGACAGATAGACACAGACAGACAAACAGACAGACAGACAGACAAAGAGACAGACAGACAAACAGACAGACCTTTATTTTCACTTCAATATGTTCATCTTGTTTTAGAATGAAAATCAACAATGCAACCGCATTTGTACGTCATCGGTAATAAATTGCTGCTTGATATCCAACCCTTGTGAAAATGGCGGAACATGTTTGTCCCCGAAGAACAACAATGATCGTTTCCACTGCGCATGTCCCGAAAGATTCGTTGGAAAACGTTGCGAAAAATGTAGCTCTGGCTATACCGGGGATCTTTGCGAACAGCGTATAACATCATGTCGAGGCTACGCCAACGGGTTACGTATCGCGGGAAAGTACACGATATTTAACGCCAGCGGTGTGCGCTATGAAGTTTACTGTGATTTTGACGCCAATTCAAAAATGACCTGGACATTAATCCAAACGTACAGTCTTGCAAACAACGTCGTATTTAGTAGTATATCACTTGTTCAAGACGTGCCAATAGAACCGCAAGGGTCAGATTTCTGGGAATCGTTTCGTCTTTCGAAGTCTAAAATGGAATCCATTCGAGATGATTCCAAAAAATGGCGACTCACGTGCGAGTTTGATAAAACTAAACAAGCACTAGAAAGAGACTCTATCCGTGCTAGCATCGATCAAGTTGATATTCTCACTTTCGCGGGAATACCAGGTTGTCACATCGTGGAATATCTTAACGTACGTGGGTTTAACTGCAGTAACTGTTTTATTCCCTTATACCAAAGGAAAGATTCTTACGCACTACATTTTGACTCTTATAATTCAAATATTGCTGATAAGGTCCATAAGTGTGTACTACCTGTGATAAAAGAATCACTGAATTGTGGGGATTCTGGAGGAGAAGATGATTTTGGACATTATAAGTGCAAAAATGTAAAACATAGATGTGTTACGCATCCAGATTCAACAACTCAAACTTGGTTTGGAGGATAAGATCGTGAGACGCAAATCCACAAAAAAGAGGGGGGGGGGGGTGTTCTACATCACGAATTTCGTTCCCGCTTGGCTAAAAAGATTACGCCATTGGATATGTGACTTTGATAATTTTGAAAAAACGTTCGTCAGACGTCCCTTGTAGTTTGGAACATGGCGATAGGTTATTTGACAGATGACAGGGCCCGCGGAGCGTATTAAAGAGTGGGGGGGGGGGGGGCTAAGTCATAAATACAACCGCCTGGAAAATTTTGGATTTTCTATGGCTCTTTAATGCTATTTCCTGCCTTTTGAGAGAAACTCCATTGCTACAGCTACGATTTTTGAATAATAATCTCGAGGATCTCGAGCTCGTTTTCGGAGCCTGTGGTTGTTTTGTACAGTGACAAGGTCACAGAACTTCATGTCAGGCCCGTATGATCTGAAGTTGAAAACATCAAGCAAATCTTCGCCAGTTAGTGTTACTTTTACTTTATTTTGGTTTCCAAAAAAGTGTGTGGGGGGGGGGGGTATGACCTGACAAGGGAGGCTTGCACCCTGCCCACCTTTAAATAGCCACATCGAAGAAACAAACATATTGAACCGTACCACTATACTACGGACTATTACGAATCCTATATTTAAATTGGCTAAGCTATTTACTGTCTAATAGTAATAGTTAACAATTATTCAACGAAGTTGAAATGAATAGTTAGGTATATATATATCGACGAATAAATACCAAGCACACAACCAATCAGATTGCAACATTTGCAATATATACCAATACGGTTTCTATGGCGGATATTCGAAACGCGAAGCGTCAAAGTAAATATTCACCACTCATGTTCACCGTCACAGAGGTGATTAATTGTTTTAGTATATGCTTTGTTTTCAGGCTATTCTTTTATAAAATAACTTATAAAATAACTCGTAGAAAATAGGTAAAATGTGTAATAACCTTCTTTATCAATGCGTAAATTCTCTTTACTGTTCATCATGGCCTATGATGATACCGTATAATGTGTAATCTACCCATGTTTTCCATACAGTTATAGAAACACGGCTTTCAGCAATCACCGCTTGCGTTTACAAAATATTATTTTATAATAGTTAATATATTGTCTTTCGTTTATGAATATATTCTTCGTTCTTTATGGTTATAATTTAGTAAATATTCCGCCTCCCAGAAATCGAAGTCCACTAAAAACTCACTTGATCACCGTTTATTATAAACCTCACTGTTAAGTTCACAGTTGTGTAGAATTAATATGGCACAAAGAACCATATATTCTCTCGTCCACAGAAACTTCAGCTTATACTCCAATTACAAACTGATCCACACTCTATACCAAATCACACACACATTATACCAAATCATACGCTAATAAAATACCACAGTCTCCGACAATAAAACAGTTGTTTCTCACAAATTCTCAGCCATTTGATACTTATTTAGTTCACTAAACCAAGTAATACTCGATAGCTTGCTAGATTCTTCTGCAGTTGTGTTTTTACGGCCGAAGATATCATTTTTTCGGCCGAAGTTTTGCCTGTTTTTATTGTAAGGATGATTTGTTATTGCTTGAAATGTTAGCGAATTCTACATAAAAACAATAAAGCTTATTTAAGTTGTATGTATTTAAAAAGAATAAGTACTTTTTCTCCTAGACATAATGATTAATGTGCACGATTTTCATTAAACATTTTTTGACCTATTGAAATACGATATCGCCTTGGAACTTGGGAGCTACTATGCTTTAATTTTTTACGATACGAGAAAAGAATGGAGACATTTTGGAGTGTGGGAGGTTTTTCTGGAGAACAGAAAATTTCATGCATTTTCAAAAAATTTGTTAAGGTATCTATCCATTTTGAGTAAGGAAAGTTCAAAAACGTTGACGTTTTTCATGGAAAGTAGCGTATAGGAAGAACAAATATTTAAGTATCTTGAATATTCGACGCTTAGTGGAGAACCGGCATAAAAAATTATAAATGCGAAATTAGTCGTTGCTTCGCAGTCCGTCCCATACCCCCAGCATATATGCTTTGGCTTTCGAGATACAAATATAACCAAATATTCTTGTATTTGCGAAGCCAACAGAATGAGACATGGCGTCAAGACTAGAAAAAAGACGAACTTCTCTACCAGACCAGTCTTGTATTTTACGCGTGAAAATACCGTACCGTATACACTATATACCTGTCACTACCTTCGCTACCGTTCACTACTTCGCTACCCTCGCTACCTTCCAGACTGCAGAGTACCGAGATTTGTTACGTCACAAATTTTGGCGCCCCTGACATACCTTTCGCTACCTTTCGCTACCCTCGCTACCTTCGCTACCCTCGCTACCGACATACCTTTCGGCTACCCTTGCTACCTTCGCTACCGTTCACTACTTCGCTACCGTTCACTACTTCGCTCGGTTATGCACCGTGTAAGACATCACTAGCTACGTCACAAAGGAGGGTTAGGTTAGGGTTGGGTTAGGGTTATATATATATTAATTGTCGTCTCACTTGTGACGTAGTTGGTGATGTCTTACACGGCACATAAGCCATCTACCGACATACCTTTCGCTACCTTCGCTACCCTTGCTACCTTCGCTACCCTCGCTACCGACATACCTTTCGTACTACTTCGCTACCTTCGCTACCCTTGCTACCCTTGATACCTTCACTACTATTAATATAAATACGTAATTGGCCATTGACCAATCACAGTACATCTTATTGGAGCTTACATGACCCTATATTTGTCCATAGTTAATTTGTCACACAATATTGTCACGTTTGGCGCCTCGTAGAGTTTTTAGTTTGATTTTGAAGTTGTTTTTCCATGGGTACTATAACAGAGATAACTGTGAGAGATATTCGCTTTCCAACATCCAACCATGCGCATGGCTCTGACGCTATGGTAAGAGAAATTAGAAACCATTTTGTCACTTTATAATGTTATATACATTTTAATGTTAAATTTTGGTTGCTTCGGTGGGTTAAGGTTTAGGAGTTCCTTTATTTCAGGGTTAGGACTAGAGTTTTTATTTGGGTTATGGTTAGGATTTTTGTTGTTGTAAAGATTCTGAATCTTGGGAAAATAACCTTGATATTTCTAGTAATGTCTAATGACGTGTCTGTGTCTGTCTCTCCCGTACACGAGGAATTAACCGAAATTTTCCAATCAGTCCAATGCAAACGAAATACGTGATTTAATGCATATATAAATAGTTGAAATAGTGATGTGGGAATGCTTTGGTGAACTTATAGTGAAAAAAGTATGAGTACAGAGTAAATATTATATCTTGATGAATATTAATGAGCAATAAATCGGGGACTACTTCGTATATGCCGATTTTTGTGTTTCGACACAAAATTTTGGTTAGGATTATAGTTGTGTTGGGGACAGGCTTACATGAAGTAATCAGCTTTAGGCATACATGAAGTAACTGCCAATAAATCCAATAATAATATTATAGTTAAAGGTACCGTCAAGTCTGTTCTGCGCATGTCCACGTTTCTGTTTACATCGTTTGTTTAAATGGCATTATATAAACATTAAACAGGGAGTATTGCAGATTTGTTTTCCATGCTTGAGCTTTTCCGCCCAAAAAGTGTGTTATAAGAAGCTGTTCTGTTCCTAAATGTGGATAATAATTATATCAAACTACCACTCGTGCCTTCGCCACCTTTGACGAATACTCACTTTCGACTGTCGCAAATCTGTTCCGTGTCGCAAAACAGTTTGTTGACATATGGCCCCATGTTTGAAATATCACACATGCGCAGAACGGACTTGACGGCACCTTTAAATGTGAATGAATATACAGTAACATCCCTACTGGGCATGTCAGGCTTGGACTTACCTATGCATGTGCCATTGTGCCATGGCACATGTGTCTCTTTCATTGTGGACATCAAAATGGGCCTTTGGGGCCTGGCCAGACACACTCATAGTGTCACACACCCAATGTCTAAGAAATGCACTCACCTTCCCATGCGCAGCTGAGTCCTGCAAGAGAACATTCTCAAAGTTGCGCTTCATCAATAATCGACTGAGACCTCTGCTTAGTCAACATCATTTGGAAGCAGTAATGATTTGTTCTGTAGAAGTTGATTTACTGAAGGCTGTGGATAACATGGCAGTGTATCCAAAACTTGCGTCAAAGTACTCGGAAATGTAACAGCTTCTTATGTTCTGAAATGTTGAAAATGTTTGAAATAAATTTTTCTTTCTTTTCTTATTTGTTGTGCTGGATCCAGTTCTCAAATTGGAAATATTACCTGTTCACATGCATAGATGCATGGCCCCTTCCCAGCTGAAATGGCGAGGCCCCTAAATTGGGCCCTGAGTCCAAGCCTGGGGCATATGTGTGGCATTTTTTGTTTGTGTGGCTCACACAAAAGAATGCTTGGAATGCAATTGATGCTGCTGAACAAGATGGCGACTGGTACATTTAACCATAATTCCTTTTGCGTAGTAAACATTGAATCACATAGAAATAGCAGAAGATAGATTTCAAAAAGATTACGTTTGGTAAAAAGGAAGCATGTTTACATTAGGTAAACAATATTTATTTGTTATTACAGGTGATTTAAGGTCACAAAGCATTCTGGTAAAATGTACAGCTGTCATCTTTTTCTGTACTGTCAATTAGAGTTGGGCGGTATGGGAATTTCAATACCGGTATTCGATGTTCGAAAAATACCACGGTATACCGGTATACCATTACAATTGTATAGCGAATGTGTGATCTACAGTAAGTACAGTTGACACCCAATAACCCAAAAATGGAAAAAAGTTCGAGTTATCGGGAGTTTGTTTCATGAAATGATCTAAAATTAGATTGATAAATCAGTGTTTTACTTTTAATACATATTTCAACTCCATATTCAAAAAGCCTAGTTTCGATTAGTACGATAGCCACAATTGATCAAATGTTCCCGAGACAGAACATTATCCATCTTAACGATCGTTTAAAAGTTAATATCTAATCTATATATTATTTTGCGCACACACACACATGTTTGTTTCTCATTTGTGAACTTTTCTTGCAGTTTAAATGAAAAGATAAACTGACGATAGTCATGATACCAGTTTATATTACGGTATACTGTAACAATGGTATACTGGTATAGCGTCAGAACCAATACCGCCATACCGGTATCAACTAAATATTGTGAATAACTAGAAATACTGGTATACTGCCCAATTTTACTGTCAATTGATATATCTAGTACAGTACTATATGTATGGATTCCAAATGAATAATTAATTATCTACAATTTCATAGCATTAGTCTTCTCTCAATGATAAGTAGGGTATTTACTATTTGCATGCATTAGTATAATATCAGCATAACAAATTATGATGCTTCAGATTGTTATAAAAGTTGTCTTTGAACCCAGTCGTCTTCTTGGACACTACATCAGTGACTGTTTTTTATTTTTTGTCTGTCACATTGGTCAACATGCTAATTGTCGAACCATGTTGGGGTGCTGCAACATCTTGGACCCAGGCTTTTAGCCAGGTGGCCGTCCAGCCGTCCTATCAATGGTCACTTTTGAAAAATCAGATTTTTGAACGGCCACTTTTCGTGTGGATGGCCATGGACGGCCTAAGCAAAATATTTTCCTCAAACAAAAACTTTAAGGTTCCTCACTTTGTGATGTTTCTTAATCTCTGTTAGCTATTAAGTTTGGCAAGCCCACTACAGTATAATAATATTTTCCTTTAATACAGTACAGTTCATTAATTGTTAATAACGGATGAGTTCAACACTTTGGCTAACGTTACGATTCTATAGAGCATTAGCATAGTTAAACGTTTTCTTTTATGTGGTCTCTAAACCAACTTCAAGAATGGTTTTCACCCCTCAAAGTCAAGGAAAAAGCGTTTCAGATATCTTAGTCCCACATGGCCACGCCTACCAATTTTTGGACGGCCAGTTTTGAAATCCTGGCTAAAAGCTTGCTTGGACCCAACCCAGATTTCCTCATGAGTTGGGGTGTTTCCTGGCTTCCATATATTGCAGTTATTCCAGCAATATTGCTGCAACCCAGACTGAGTTTATGTTAATTGGAGTTACAGTACTGCTCAGAAATAACCTGACACTGCGTTCGCGTTTGGAACGCGTTCCAGACGCGTTCCAGACGCGTTCGGGACACCATTGTGACTTTGGTTGAAAAGTTAATCGGAAAACTTCGTTAATTTCCGACTTTAGTAAACTGCTAAACGGATTTAACTTGATCATTTGATTGCTGGACTGCATGTTATGGTATATGTTCATTAGACGAGATTAAAACAGAAAGTATATCGTTCGGAACGCGTTCGAACCTCGTTCCGAACGCGTGTTTCGTTAGGTTAATTCTGAGCAACTGTAGCCGATCTTACCAGAGAATGTAATTCCTATTTTTGCAACAGCCAATAAGCATTAATGCCACAGTTTTTAATTCCCTATCATGACCGAGGTAAGGCTGGTAAATTTTTTGGGATGGTTTCGTTGCACGCATGGTTTGTTTTGTGTTGCTATTTTGCTCATCATTATCTTTTTTCACACTCATAAAATTCACTAATTTGCTGTGATACTGCAGCTCTCGTTATCACTATCCATTTTGGTATGTTTTCAAATACTGATGCCTAATTCTTTATGGAAAAAATAGTAAAAATTGCCAAAAAAAATTGTTTTGAGCATAAAAGGGTCCGTACATGAGGTGGATCTTGAAAAAATAAAAGATCTTTCGTAGTCAATTTATCCCGTAGTCAAGTGACCTCCCACAAGCAATCGTCTTCTGGACGATATTTTTATTAGTATTAAGGTTAGTATCTACAGCGGACGTCAAAAGGTCTTTCCAGGCTTGCCACTTGTTATTTATGTCGTGTTCAGATGAAGAGAGATGCCACGGGGCCAAATGCAAAAGGTTCCGCAATTTTTCCCAATCCGCCTTTTTATAGCAATAATATTTGCAGCTAGAAGGCTTAGTCTCATATGGCATTCGATTTATTATGAATGTAATTAAGTTATGGTCAGAGAATTTATCGCCCACACACACGTTATGCACGTACAGGTAGTCTGTTGATGTTGTAAGCACAATATCCAAAATGTTTTTATCTCTCGTTGGTTCACTAACCATTTGGCTTAAAAAGTTATCGTGAACAATGTCAACTAGTAAATTGGGTATGGGTGAAGTCGCTAATGAACTAGCATTTGACCAATTTATCTCAGGAATATTAATGTCGCCGACAACTATTAATTCTGAGGTCGAAATTTCTTGGAGAATTCTTTGTAGTTCTTCTAGAGGATATAGTTCGTTATTTGGTGGTCTGTAGAATACAACTAGTGTGATCTTTTCGTTATGCTTAAGTATGATTTCCGTAATAGTTTCCGTAATAATTTCCGTATTGGGTTGGGATCTAAGTTGTTTTGGGGTTAGCAGTTCTATGATGTATTTCATCATACAGCATGATAACAGTACAATCTCTCATGTCGTCCCACCTCTCGCGGATACTAAAAAGATCGTGCAGAAGACGATTGCTTGCGGGAGGGGTCACAGAATGCCCGGGATAAATTGACTACGAAGATCTTTATGTACCAGCTCTGACCACTAAACTATTAAGACACACGGTCACAACAATCAGAATGTTTTTACACTGTTCTTTTCCCCAATCTCTACCGAGAGACATTGCATCTTCACTTAGAACTGAGCCTCTCTCTTCAAAGAGGTCTTCTTTGCATCAGTTGTACTTGTATATATATAGAAAGCTTAAATATTATATCAATGTTTAATGGAGCTGGGGAGACATAAGATCAGAATAATTTAAATACTTCACATATCAAACTGAGCTTCTCTTACAGAGCATACTAATAGCATTTTTATTGAGTAAAACATTGTTGCGTTTCATGATCTTGCATGTATCCTTTTACAGCACAAAGATCCAGATTATTCAGCAGCTTATGTAGTTGTTAAAACTGACAGAATTGACAAAATTAATGGATATGGGTTAGCCTTTACATTAGGAAGAGGGACTGAAATTGGTAAGTTAAAAAAAAACAGAGACTAGTTTAGTTTATTATGTTTATTACTCTTTTAGGTGAACGGAATACCCCAACTAGCTAGTTTCTCACCACGCCCAACCGGACCACTTCCAAATTAGTGGCTACGGCCCTGTATTATGAACAAAACAATTATAATGCTCATTCAAGCTGCACATTCAAAATTATTCATTGTATTCCTTTTTTTAATGTGATATTACAGTGACTCTTGCTGCACAAACATTGTCGCCATTCATCATTGGATCTTCCCTTGATGAAATATTTAACAACTTTGCAACCTTTTGGAGAAAACTTATTAACGAAAGCCAATTACGATGGGTAAGAAACAGTTTTATTTAGTTTGCAGAGGTATACCTATATAAAACCTCTGTCCTGCTACTGTATGCTTGGCTATAATATAATGATTAGTATTTAACTGCTATTTAATTAAAACTAACACTTGTAAGGGACATGGTTTATTATCTTTAACATTAGACATATTTTGACGCTACTCTGGCTTTAAAAAGTTTTTTGAACGTAACTTTAAAAGTTACTGTCCATGACCCAACGTTTCGACACTCCAGTCTAGTATCTTCATCAGGGGTGATCGTTGTAAAGTTAGGATCCCTTTTTATACTCCCTCAGAACCGATGATGACGTTATCTATTAACAAGATGCAAATAAGCTTCTGGTAATAAACCACCGTCATCGCGATTCAATGGGACGTGGGCGCTATTGATATGCCAAGCCTCCAGACAACGTCTCTGATGGTACCGCGGATTATGGTAATAATTTTGGAATTTTTCCACGCAATCTCGTGGTAGGTTACACACGCGTGTTCCGACAAAGCAGAATTTTCCTTTTTTGAAAAGAAAACAGCCTTTTGGTGTTGTTTTAAACGCGTATACGAAACTGACGTTTAGTCTGACCGATGTACTCCTGATCACAGTCATGGCACGGAATGGAATAAATCGCGTCTTTCCTAGAATTTGCGGATTTTATTAAGAGTATTATTAAGAGTATTACTCTTAATACCGATGATGAATTGGTATCGTTTGACGTCGTTTCTCTCTTCACCAAAATACCAGTTGATCTTGCTATCACAATTGCCGACAATAGACTAAGACAGGATGTTACTTTAGATCAAAGAACATCGTTGCCTGTTGAGGATCTAATAGTTTTCTTGACTTTTTGTCTAAACACAACTAGTTTTGTGTATGACGGCACTTACTATCAACAGGTTTTTTGCACAACCATGGGTTCACCCGTTTCTGCTGTGATTGCTAATTTATTGATAGACGACATTGAACAAAGAGCATTAGCGTCCGCGCCAGTGAAGCCTTTGTTTTGGAAACGATACGTCGATGATGTCATTTCCTTGGTGTCCAAGAATGAAGTGGAAATTCTTTTGAACCACTTGAACTCAATAGAGCCTTCAATTCGCAGTAGAACGTGAAAAGAGTGAATGTTTATCATTTTTGGCATATCAATAGCGCCCACGCCCCCATTGAATCGCGATGACGGTGGTTTTTTACTAGAAGCTTATTTGCATCTTGTTAATACTATTAACAGATTAAATAGATAACGTCAATAGGTTCTATGATGGTATAAATAGGGATCCTAACTTTACAACGATCATCCCTGATGAAGACACTAGATTGGAGTGTCGAAACGTTGGGTCATGGACAGTAACTTTTAAGTTACGTTCAAAAAACCTTTTAAAGCCAGAGTAGTATCAAACTATGTCTGATTTATCACTTGGTTGCGTTGGGGAAATTATTTGTTTATATCTTTAACATTTCTTGACAATTTGTTGTATCGATTATCATAAAATAACATTATTATGATAATTCTGACATTCATAGTCGTTTTAACAGACAGATCAATGACATGTAGTGATAATAACAGTACATAAACCTTATTGAGTTGCTAAAGAATGGAATTGATTAGAACCAGATCATGAAAAGAACCACATTTTTATGTCAGATTGTGTAGTTCCATAAAATATCTTTTCCTCCACTATGGAAAGCAAAACTTGTCTAGGAAGCCCTCTCCCTCCCAGAATTTTCGTTTTGAGATTCAAATCTCTGGAATTTTCAACTTTGTCAACAGCTCTTTTGGGAGGAAACCAATTGTATTGTACATTGTATTGTATTGTATTGTATTGTATTGTATTGTATTGTATTGTATTGTACATTGTATTGTACATTGTATTGTATTGTATTGTATTGTATTGTATTGTATTGTATTGTATTGTATTGTATTGTATTGTATTGTGTTATTATATATGTACGCATGGTATTAATTGAGTAATGTAATGTAATGTAATGTAATGTAATGTAATGTAATGTAATGTAATGTAATGTAATGTAATGTAATGTAATGTAATGTAATGTAATGTAATGTAATGTAATGTCACTGAAAAACACTTCGGTGACGTGGGTATCCTGAATAAATATTATTATTATTATTATTATATGATTAAAAGCGTTCAATCAGTGTCCCAAAATGTTTGAATGGCATGGGGAAAAAACAAACAGTTTACTTCAAGCATTGGAACAGTTTACTTCAAGCACTCAAACAGACGTTTACTTCAGGTGCTCAAACAGTTTAATTAATAAGCACTCAAATGCTCAAATGCTCAAAAATGGTGAACAAAAACAGAAAAACTAATATCTTGTTAATGTTTGTTTGCATTGGTTGTACTATATGTACTATCAATAATCAATATGTGGGTTTCTTTCGATGCCCATCTGGAAAAAAACTCCCCTTTAACCCCACTCCTTTGGAAATTTTGGTGTCCACCACCCTACCTCCCACTGGTGGAGGTAAGCTTATTTTTTACGTATTATGACAGAGTGGTAGGTGCGATTCTTCTTCAGTGTTACTTTATTTTAATCTTTTCAGATTGGTCCTGAAAAAGGTGTTATTCACTTAGCAGTTGCAGCAATCATCAATGCAATCTGGGATATCTGGGCTAGGATTGAAGGCAAGGTAATAATCCTTTAAGCCCTAGTATATATTAACATATAAATTCTCCTTATATTAGTCTCCAAACATTTCTTATTGTACTTGTTGGTAGAATATGTTTTAAAATCAGTTTATCTTTGGTGATCATTTCCTTTATTCTCATTACCTCTATGCTTGGCTATATATAGCCATTGAAATTTATTAGAAGCATGGATAATAAAAAGACTGGATAGGAAACTAGCTGACGTCAGCGTGAAAACCTAGAAAATCGTGATATCACGAAGATGTCACGACTATGCTGATTTTGCTGAGTTTCTCTTTGATTTCTCCATATTTTCGTATTCAGGTAGCTATATTGAAATTCCAAAAAGTTTCATCGTCTTACAAATCTGCCTAAGCCACGACTAAGTGTTCGAGGGAAATGTTGTTCGTCTTTGTTTCAGCTGTTTTCTTTTTGTTGTGAAGCAACTGGCGTCGTAAAAACTACCGTTGTTTTAGTTGAAATTTGCGACGCGTTTTTCACCGTCTAAAGTTGGAACTTTTTTTCCTAGTCATGATTAATGACCTGACTACAAGAACACCAATTTATAAATATGTGGATGATTGCTCGACCTTTGAAGTTACCACCATAATCCACACAAGTCGTCTCCAAGACGAGCTGAACGAAATCTACAATTGGACCACTACTAATAACATGCTGTTAAATTTAACAAAGACTAAAGAACTTCGAATATCCTTTCTTAAACAAACTCCTACTTTTGACCATCTTTCTCTCAACGATACCCAAATTGAGAACGTGCCTCATTTTAAATTACTTGGAGTTATTATTTCATCTAACCTTACGTGGAATCTACATATTGATTATATTTGTACTAAGGCGAGTAAACGTCTCTTCTCTCTGCGTTTACTTAAACGCTCTGGAATACCAACTAAAAAACTGGTCACAATATATTGTTCTTTCGTTCGTCCCATCCTTGAATACGCCTGCCAAGTCTGGCATTTTTCACTCACTCAGAAATTAATCGACCAGGTGGAACAATTACAGAGAAGGGCTCTCAGGATAATTTTTCCAATGCTTTCTTATAATGAATGCCTAGATTCACTGAATATGGTTACTCTTTATGAAAGAAGGAGACGCTTATGCTATCAAATGTACAAATCTGCCCTCCATCCTAGTAACAAGTTGAATGGTCTTCTGCCAAAACCGAAGGTGAACAATTATTCCTTAAGAAACAATCGAACATTTCCACTTTTTAAATGCAGAACCGAACGTTTTTCCAAAAGTTTTATACCAAAATCAATAAGCACATGGGATAATTGTGCTTCTTATTAGCGTTTGTTTTTAAATATCATAGTTCTTAATTTTGTGCTTTTAATTGTTTTTACTTATGTATTTACTGATAGATAATTCTCCCTTTTAATAACTCATGTAAAATCAAGTTTTTTAGATTGTGTTTTCGCAATCTACCAGTTGATTATTTAATAAATTCAATTCAATTCAATTAAACTTTTTGCCTAAAATGAGTAATGGTAGTCGGATATTCCATCGTAAAGTGGCATTGTTATATTTTTTGGTAGTTTGACTATCATTTTTAGCTGTGTTATTGCTAAAAGTTGCGATTTATGGAGATTTTGTGACATCACGATTTTCAACTAGGTTTTCACGCGATCAATTGGTGCCTTAACCAGTCAACATGCTGGAAACGTCACACGTGATCTTAGTTTCCTATCCAGTCTTTCTACTATCCATGGGAGAAGTAAGGTGTTGATCACCACTTGGTAGTGATGTCAGTGATGGGCGATCCTGGAAATTTTAAAACGATACGATACCGAGTATATTGACCTCCAGTATCGGAAGTATTGATACCAAATCAATACGTGACTGACAGCTTGATATTTCCAGATTGGATTTCATATGAAATCAATTGTGGAAGGGACTGGAGGAGACCCATGGGGAGACCGAACAATGGCCAGTAGACATGTCAAAATAATGCTTTACGCATGGTTTTAACCATAAAAAATAAATAAAACTTTGTAGTTGTGTATATAGTTCTATAACTAGGAGTAATCAAAGATGATGTAATTGCGTTCGACGCATGTGGACCAGTAATGGCGAAAGAAGAGTGGTAATTATGCTGTACGAATTATGAAAATAAATAAAGCTAATAAATATATAACAGCGTCTTAATTGAAGGAGACACTGTAACTTCAATGTTTTTGACAACGTGGGTGACATCCTGAGTGATTTCCGTACGTTATTTTAATATTAGGAGGGTATATTTCCCGTTCGTTTGTTCGATTAGAAAGTTGACCGCCAGATACCTGTAAATCGTTCAATTCAGAAATATCACAATCGTGAAGTTCGATTTGGCAAGTTCGCTTGAATGGAAAATTTATAACTTCGCGAGGCTTGCCCGTTTCGAGTAAATGTTGTTCGAATTAGATGTATGGTGTTCAAATGATCAGATTGAATTTTGACATTATTATAAACGCGCATATTACAAGGCTATAATAAATGCTATAGAAAATTTCTAGCATCATTCTGCTGGCATGCCTAATCCTGAACACTTCTACAGGCAACTTCGTACTCCACTGCTCCTGTGTTAGTCCCAAGGCAGCATTTTCCTAGCTAGTATTAATGCCATAATTTATTCGAAATTCCAAAACGGTAATTTATTCAAAAAGGGGAAAGATTTTATCTTGATTTATTTTAGCTGTAAAGCACAGGAAACCCATAACATGCAAGATTAGAATGCGTTCTCCTTCGTCGAACGCAATAAACTTTAAAACACGCGATTGTTGATACAAAAGGTATCATATCGAAATTGAGTGGTCTGGTATTGGAAGTATCGCTATTTTCTATTGGTATTACCCATCACTACCACTGGGGCACAGCCCTCGAAAACGAGGTCGGCATTCGGCAAGCTCAATCTTTTTCTTTTCAGGAAAAGTAATGCCAGGTAAACTAAACTAAGGTAAATAATCAACAAGCATATATATGCATGCCTGCTGCTATTAAGATGCTTTGGTTCCCTTCTAGAGGTTGGAGGAGTTCTGAAATTATAATTCTATAGGTAGAAAGTGGCCTCCATTCCAAAAATGCCGAAAGGTGCCCGACCTGGGTCGGATTAAGGTGGACATTTTTTTGCCGACCCCAATATTTTTTCGAGGGCTGTGGAGGGTTAAATTATACACAGTAATATATGAGAGATAATTATAGATGCTTCCAGATGACAATTACATTTCTGTGTTAATATACACACTGCTATAATGAATGTGGGAGAGCTTGGAGTAGACAGACGATACATGGGTGATCGTCAAGCTCGTCTCCTCAGAAAAATTATTCTGAGTCCCGTACAGGAATCGAACCTGTAACTTTCTGCTTGCCGGTGAGACGCTCTAACTATTGAGCCACCGAGACTCAGATGGAGAGCGAAGGTTACAATGATGTACTGGTTCGATTGATATATATCAAATATATCAGTGACTGCCG
Organism: Chrysogorgia sp. JL179-B06; assembly: GCA_035772405.1. Classification (NCBI taxonomy): domain Eukaryota; kingdom Metazoa; phylum Cnidaria; class Anthozoa; order Scleralcyonacea; family Chrysogorgiidae; genus Chrysogorgia; species Chrysogorgia sp. JL179-B06. The sequence continues at coordinate 1,681,260 of JAYKKM010000469.1, read as the reverse complement.
CATAGGCAGGCATAATATCAATCGATCCAGTACATCATTGTAACCTTCGCTCTCCATCTGAGTCTCGGTGGCTCAATGGTTAGCGCGTGTCACCGGCAATCAGAAGGTTACAGGTTCGATTCCTGTCCGGGATTCAGAATCATTTTTCTGAGGATACGAGCTTGACGATCGTCCATGTATCCCACCAGAGCCAGTATGTGATATAGAACAGGTTTCATCACTGAAATTACTAGGAATAACTTTTCAAGATAACCCCATTATAATTTGGAGATGCAATTTGATAATTTAATGGGAAAAGCAGCTAAGAGAATGCATATTCTTAGAGTTTGTAAGGCTAATCGGTATTGTATATAGGATTTACACTACCTCTTTAACACCTTGATTATGTCTTTGTTCGCATATTGTATCAGAGTTTGGGGAGTAGCATCATACAGTAAATATCTAAGTAGGATAGATAGATTGCAAAGAAGAGCCCTTAAATTCGGTTATATTGAGAGTTATGTTGCTATTGAGAAAATTGTTAGTAAAAGAGACATGAAATTATGGAATAAGGTTATAAATATCCACACACATCGTCTACATCTCTTCCACCCCACGCCTTAGAGTAGAACATTGCGTACGAGATCACATCCTTCTCAATTTCGCTGTGTAAAAACTGAAAGGTTTAAGCGATGTTTTGTAAATAAATGCCTATATAATTTAAATAATTCTAAATATGATTAGTATAGTTTATAGCTACAAATTTCTGGTTTTATAACGTTGTAAACTTTGACGTTTGTTTAAGTATTTAATAAAAACGATTACTATTATTAAGTCATGAAAGAGGATGGTTTTGCAATTAATGCAAAATGTTACCACTAGTCTGTACTGTATAGTAGAATTTATATTACTGTTTCCTCTTCTATATTTTTTATCTAGCCTCTTTGGAAACTTCTAGTTGATATGGTATGTTGTACATAGACATGATACTTGGACAAGAGATTATTATTGTAGATTATTGATTATAAAATAACATTTTGTAAATGCAAGTGGTGATTGGTTGAAAGCCATGTTTCTATAACTGTATGTATGGAAAACATGGAAAATGACGTGATAAACTTCACAAACTTCCACTTGTGTTTCTATAACTGTATGGAAACACGGAAAATGTTTTCTATTATAATATATATTATAATAACAAATTAAAAACGCACGCGCTGATTGGCTGAAAGCTGTGTTTCTATAACTCGATGGAAAACATGGATTTTTCCCGCCATTTTTATAAAATAGACTGTAAGACGAATCTTTGCTCACAAACAGCTAAAATGTCGATAAATATGTTCTGTGACAGCCAACAAGAATAAAAACGAGAATATTGGATGCTTTTCTTCAGCCGACGACGCTGTCTAGCGTGAGTAAGGAGAATGTATATTTTCTTCATTTTAATAAGTCTTATTACTTATTTCCTCAGTGTTATTTATAAAAGAAATAGAAAACATCTTTCCGCGTTCCTAGAAAACATCTTTCCGTGTTCCTAGAAAACATCTTTCCGTGTTCCTAGAAAACATCTTTCCGTGTTCCTAGAAAACATCTTTCCGTGTTCCTAGAAAACATCTTTCCGTGTTCCTAGAAAACATCTTTCCGTGTTCCTAGAAAACATCTTTCCGTGTTCCTAGAAAACATCTTTCCGTGTTCCTAGAAAACATCTTTTCGTGTTCCTAGAAAACATCTTTCCGTGTTCCCATATACGTTATAGAAACACTCGTGAAAGTTTGGGAGAACTCGAAATAGCGTAGAAACATTCGCCCTGCGTGCTCGTGTTCCCACTACCATTTCTAGTTCTCTCAAACTTCCACTCGTGTTTCTATAACTCTATAATGAAACACGGAAAATATTTTCTATTTCTTAATAAATGAATACCGATACCGTATTGCATATTGTGAATACGATTAATCAACATAATATTTCATCACTACTGAATGAATGTGTAGAACATAATTTTTCACAGTTATGGAATGAACATGATCAGAGTCTGAGATGAGCCGATTATTAACGCTTAATCGGCTACGAGTTCTTATAAAAATACTTGGAAATCTACGTCATCCACACAAAAACAGCCGTAGAAAACCGTAGATTATCCAAAACGCCATTTTTTTGTATCTTGGTTTGTATTTCAATTCTACACCGGGACGTCCCGGTATACCGGGATCTCGGCTTGTTTATAATTTACTGTTATTTTCGCAGTTGCGTTTATATGGAGACCGGGACATCCCGCTTGACCGGGATCCCGGTTGAAGCAACCGAGATCCCGGTACACCGGGACAGATTTTTTCCATATAAACGCAACATCCCGGTACACCGGGATGAAGTGAATTGAAATTTAAAACGTCGTCTGAACCCGGTAAAATATCCAAAAAGTGACAAAATGAAAAAAACATTCGTTGGGATGCTTTTTATGCGAATAAAATTATTTTTTGTTTCATTGAGAAATTATTATCAATTATTATCAACATTTTCACGCATCCCGGTCACCCGGGACATCCCGGTGTACCCGAGATCATATAAACAGGCCCCCGTCATTTTCACGCACGAACCACGCAAGTTTTGTTCAGGACAAAATGGCTGCCGAAATTTAAATGCAATAAAAGCGTTAGCAACACGTCCCTTTAGTTTATATATAAATAAGCGCGACAGATAACAATAGATAACACACGATTACGGGTCATGATCGGCCACCGATTAATCGAATCCAGCTAATCGGTAATTTTTGGTGATCGGCTCATCTGAGTGGAAGTTTTGAGAGAATACGAAATTGAATTAGGAACACAAGCCTGAGTGTTTCTATAACTGTATGGGAACACTGAAAAAATGTTTTGCATTTCTTTTATAAAATAACATTTTGGAAATAATTAAATATAATGTAGGATTGCTTTTTCGTGACGTCATAGCCCTCATGTTGGTGTACTTCAACAATAGAAATTTTAATTAGCTTCTTTTGTGAGGCTACTGTAGCCTCCTCCGTAGGCAACTCTGTGGCTTCTTTAATCCGAGTCAAATAGCTTCCAAGGCTTTGGCCGAGCCAGAGAAATTAACAAGAGCATGTCCCCTCTTCGTCGACCAATCCCTTCACAATCCCTTCACAATCCCTATACTTCCCTGCAATCCCAACCAAAACATTACTCGCACAGCCTTGGAAGCGATTTGATTCGGAAAAAAGAAGCCACAGAGTTGCCCACGGAGGAGGCTAAGGCTGCTGCTGATTTCTCTTATTATATTATCACAAATTCTGTTTTTTCATTCAGGATCCTGAGAAATTGCTGTCAACAATTGATTTTCATTATTTGTAAGTTTTCCTTTTTAAAAAAAAGCAAATCTAGAGTTATATAAGCAGTTAAACATCTCGCTTTACTTCCAAATAGCTAGCTTTCTTCACTGCCACCCGCTTTGCACTCTTTCCATAGCCTTCTCTTCTACTTAGACTTAGTGGCCGACCATATGACGTTTGACTTTTTCAGAAAAAATATCCTGGTTTTGTACGCGAAAAAAGCATGCACTGAAACCACAAGAGAAAAATATCTTATATAAATTTTGAGCAAGAAAAAAATTCCTACAATGTTCTCACTTTGTAATTCAATAATTTTAAAAGGCAAGGTAGTAGTATAGCAAATAGCGGACCCGGCGTGTTTTTGTAATTTACACGATGGCCTGAGACCAACCCCACGTTAAGCTGGCAATGGTAGTGGTGTGTTGAAACGTTGTATGAAGCGACACCGATGGCATCAGTTGGTTGCGAATGTTCTCCTTGAGATGGCATATACTAGACGGCCGGGGTACAAAATCTACACAAATAGCATGAAACCAGCACCACATTTACGGTCGAGTTTAACGTCTTGAGACGGCTTTCGAGTTGCATTTTCGTTTTCCTTTATATCACTCATCAAAAGCTGCATTATGTTCAGCTGGGCTTGGCGGAACGTGGGGTTGCTCTCAGGCCATCGTGTAAATTACAAAAACACGCCAGGTCCGCTATTTGCTATACTACTCAAGTTTGAATACCAACTCTGACGCCTTTGATGGTCTTCTCTATATTTTCATAGATATTTGTTTTTTATATGGCGCTTCTGATAGATGCCATGCAAATTGCAACTTTTTATTTAAAGGGGAACTGTACCCAAAAAAATAGATTAGTTTGAAATAAACGGTCTTTAAGTATAATGTTTAGAAATGTTAATAGTTTACGGTATCTGCTCTTGTATACGAGAAATAACGTTTTCATTCTCGTGTTTTATGATTCTGGATGCCGCCATTTTCGAGTTTGTTCGACGGCTCAAGATTGATGTACAGCGGTGGTTTTATTTTCAATTTGACGTCATTGAGTGCTTGTCTTTTGTTCTTAGCACTCAAGTGACGTCAAAATTGAAAAGAATCCCCCGCTGGACGTCGAGTCTGAGCCGTCGAGCAAACTCTAAAATGGCGACGTCCTGAAGCATAAAATACGAGAATGGAAACGTTATTTCTCGTATACAAGAGCAGATACCGTAAAACTATTAACATTTCTAAACATTATACTTAAAGGCCTTTTATTTAAAAGTAATTTATTTGGGTAATATGTTCACCGAAAAAATCATGCCCAAACAAAATCAGCCTCAAAGTCAAATGGTCGGCCGCTTTGCATTATCAACCTCACCATTCCACCACTAAGCTATTTCTCTATACCTCACTGATCTCTTAGTCCACCTACATATCTGATCAGAAGCTTCCAAAAGATACTCCTTCAGACCATTTATCATCTACCTTTGGTCCAGTGACAACCAAGGGGCTATTTACATGAATCCTGATTCAGTTTCATTCCGGATTGAACGTGCATTCAAACCGCGTTTACATAGTAATTATATCCCAGGATCGAAAATTGCACGAAATCTGAAATAATAACATTATAGCGGGTATGTTTCTTTCAGCAATTTCTGCGCTTGTACACTTCAACATGTACCCTAAATCGATAATTTGGCGAAGAATAAACATAAAGAAAAGGGGAAAAGCATTACTAGCAACGATAATCGATGCGGTCGCAAGTAAACAAGCATTTAGTTCACCTTTAATTTATAACGTCGTCGACAAAGAGCTTTTTATATTGAACAATATGACGTCGGCGCAATTCCTTTCTCTAGCTGCAAATTGTCGTTTATAAATGTTAAAAGCACGCATGTGTTGTTCGTTTCTCTTCTCTAGGTCGTATTTTTCATTCCGGAATGAAATCTCGCACCGCCTTTACATGACACCGGAATGAAATTTAAATGAAACTCAATCGGGAATGAAACTCAATCCGGAATGAGAACCGGAACGAACTCAATACGGATTGAGCTGCATCTCATTCCGGATTCATGTAAACATCTAAAGGGATTTTAACAAAACCGGTATGAGTTTAATCCGGAATGAAACTCAATCCGGATTCATGTAAACAGCCCCTAAATTCTGATAGGGGTATCTAGTACGTATTCCTTATAAGGAGGCGCAAAGAGAAGGCATTGACGAGCAAATAGAGTGAATTAACGAGCAAATAGCTGACACGTTGAACCCTCGTACCAGCTTCCGAGTTAATTGGATTGTAACCGACCCCAAAACAACAAAGGTCTAACCCTTTTTTTTCCTTTTGCAAACGTTTTCTTGAGAAATAAACCACCCCCAAAGCTATAGAATATTCCAAAGGAAAGTTAAATGATCTATTTACAACATACGTACAGCTTTATCCCGGTAGCTAACTTAGTTCTCTTTAAAAGCGCGGATTATCGAACATGCCCAAAAATATAATTTTCGTAATACGGATACCATCTTGTACAAAAACACGAACTTTCGGCTGTCTTCGACGAACGTTTTCTTGAGAAATAATCAACTCCCAACGCTACAATATATGTTAAAACAAAGATAAATTATCTGTTTACAATATGCGTACAGCTTATCCGGCTAGGGAACGTAGTTTTCTTAAAAAGAGCGGATAATCGAACATATCGTAACGTGTTAACAATCCCACATCCAGTGGGCTGGTACGAGTGCCTTGTATTTGCTCGTCAATGCCTTGTATTTGCTCGTAGGCCAGCCACTTCCTTATATGGAATACGTACAAGAAGTACATATGTAAATTATGCCTCACATCTGCACACACATCTGGAGTTATAAATAGTTAAACAGAGGAAAAATATCTTAATTGGAGTTTCTAGACTAATTTATTGTTGCTTTGAATTCCAGGGATGATGTATTAACAAAGGAGGAAGCATTAGGTATTTTTTTATTTAACCCGTTAAGATACTGGATCAGCATACAAATTCTCCTTATTGGTCTCCAAACATTTCCTATATTACTAGTTGGGAGAAGTTGTTTTAAAGAATAAATAAGAAAGCTGCTAAGTTCTCAAAAGAACTGGATATACTATAAAAAATAGAAACAAGAGAACTTCAAAGAAATACTTAAGTACTTAAAAAGTATTTCCATTGAAGACGTTTCGGACGATGTGTCCTTCAGTTGTTTTAAAAGTTGTTTAAAGGACATTGGCAACAAAAATTAAGTTTGTCTAATATGAAAGAACTCGTAAAATGATAGAAAATCCGTATTGTACTTCGTTTTTGAAAGATTTCAGTTTGTTTGATATGTAAATGAGATGGCGTTTGACGTCAGGTGCTGGGTAGAGAATTTTCGCTCATTAAAAAATGTCTTATATCTCAGTGATTGCTCAGTTTATAACGTTCATTGTCACCGACGATTGCCAGAATGAGACAGATAATTATTTTAATCTTATCTAATGTCCCCAGATTTACACTTAAAGAAAAATATTAAATCCAAGTATTCCAACCAATAGTTGATAGGCAATAAATTTAAAGTTAATAAGCGATCTTTATAACAAAGCTTATTCTTTCCACATGAAGCTCTTCTTCGTATATGTTTTCTAACACCACTAAGTTAAGTTAAGTTCTCAAAATAACTGGATATAATATGAAAAGGAGAAATAAGAGAACTTCGGAGTGTCGAAAAATACTTAAGTAAGAGTACTTACGTATATTCATGGAAGACGTTTCGGACGATGCCGAAACGATAATAATAATAATAATAATAATAATAATAATAATTTATTTTTTTTATAATTTAAATTTTAATTAAATTTTAAATTTTAATTAAATTTTAAATTTTAATTAAATTAAATTTTAATTTTAATTAAATTTAAATTAAATTTTATTAATTTTAATTTTATAATTTCAATTTTAATTTTATATAATTTTATATAAAACATTTTTTTTATTAATAATAATAACAATAATAATAATAAACGACGTCCATGATCTTACTTAAAGTGCCTATGCAAAGAAAAATTCAGTTATAATATAACTCTTTGTTTGAAAGAACTCTTGAAACTATAAAGACTAACCATTTACAACTTTTTCATATCTCACTTCACTCTTGAGATATTAAGATTTGTTTGATATGTAAATGATCATACTTATGACATCACAATGCATAATGACTTATTGAAAAATTCTGCATAGCTTTACCATGTGATCATGGAATCGTTTGATGATTTGCATATTTGATGTCATTAACATGCACCTGCATTTCAAGTGATTTCATTACATAATCTCAAGGATATATACTAGGATATATAAGTTATTATGCATTGTGATGTCATAAGTGTGATCATTTACATATCAAACAAATCTTAATATCTCGAGAGTGAAGTGAGATATGGAAAAGTTGCAAATGGTTAGTCTTTATAGTTTCAAGAGTTCTTTCAAATAAAAGAGTTATTTTACATGTAGTTCAGCTGTAATAATGGCACTCAGAAAATGTCCACTTCATCTGTTTATCTTTGGTGATCATTTCCTTTATTCTCATTACCTCTATGCTCGGTTAAGCATTGATATTATTAGGAGAACTTGGGTGTTGATCACCCATGGGGGATAAATGATTAAAAAGTTGTTCTTTGTTAGAACGCCCTTGTGTTTTTATATTTGAAATTCCAGTGTTAATTTATAGTGTTTGCAATTATAAAAGGAATTCTGCATTTTGTTTTTAGAAATTCTGACGAAAAATTCAAGTTCAAAAAATAAGCGAGGTATAATAATAATATTTATTCAGGATATACCACGACGTCACCGAAGTGTTTTTTCAGTGGGGTCCTGTAATACTTCACAAGATTTCATCACTTCACAAGATCACATCATATCACATTACATTACGCAATTAATACCATGCATACATATAATATAATATAATACAATACAATACAATACAATATAATACAATACTACAATACAATACAATACAATTGGTCTCATCCTAAAAGAGCGGAAGACCAGACACAAAGCGGGCGCGCAAGTGCACGTGGGACCGTTTGGAGAACATTCATATTGTGTTTGTGTTTTCGTGTGTGACATTTTTCCAGCCAAACGACCCCAAGATCACCCGCGCGCCACCCTGCACCCAGCTCCCCACTCCCTAGGAAAAGGCCTATACATATATAGAAACCATACGGTTAGTTTCTTGATTAACTTTTTGAATTTATGTGAAGAGTCAGTGTTTCTTGTTTTGATGTCGAAGTTATTGAAATTCATTATAAATAAATATTTTTACTTCAGAACACCGCATTCTTGAGCATGGTTACCCAGCATACATCACTTCAGTCGGATGGCTGGGCTATGATGAGGAAAAAATACAAGAGCTTTGTAAGAAAGCTTTAAGTGAAGGCTGGAACAGGTAGTTATAAAATTCTGGCTAAAATCGCCTGGTGCTTAAAGTGCAAATGAAACCAAATTATTTATGTGTTTTTTTGTATGATTTAATACTTCTAAATTCTATATTCCACCATTTGGCAAGTTTATTTACAATTGATCAGCCCTAAATATGGGTATATACTTCATGTTAACAACCATATAGTTTCCCACTCATATTTGCATATTTACACTTGGAATCATAGTCAATCGAGATATGGTCTGGAAACTCGGCAAACTTCAAAGCGACTATAATGAGCTACGTTTTGATGTTGAACCGTACCTTACACCGTGCACATCCTTTGTTTTAGGTTTATTAATATTTAAACAACACGGTTGAGCGATTAAACCCAAACGATTCTATTGGATGATTGCTTCATTATACTAAAATACAATAGGTTCAGTGACCGTGCACCGTGCACAAAATTGCATAAAGACGAACAAAAAGATAGAACAAAGACTTTAGCTGAGTTTCCAGACGATATCTCGATTGACTATGTTCTGGACGATCCTTTTATTAGTATTAAGGTTAGTATTAGAAAACCATTAAGTGGGTTAGAAAACCCATTAGGCGAGGGGTTAGGGTTAGGATCTAAGTTGTTTTGGGGTTAGCAGTTCCATGATGTATTTCATCATACAGGCATGTCCGATCGTATGATAGCAGTACAATCTCTCATTTCATCCAACCTCTCGCGGACTAAAAAAGATCGTCCAGAAGACGATTCAGACCTAGTACCTCACGGTCGCCTCAACTGCGAGTATTCCATCTGGCCACGACCTTAGTAAATGACGTCACATACACTATCGGTAGTAAAATTCGAAATTAAAATCAGCTGTTATTTCTAAAATAAAGCATTATTAGGGTTAGTATTATTAGGGTTAGTAAAGCATTAGGGTTAGGAATAGGGTAGGGTTTGGGGTTAAGACCATGTTTTGAATTCGGGATATGAAACGTCAGCCCATATTCTCCTACCTATAATTAACAATAATTATAAATTGAAGGATTCTACATTCAATCAAACACCAATACTAACCTCCCATGAAGTATGTAACCTAAATATGTCTCTAAATGTCGTTAAATACTCGGGCTACTGTGGTAGCGCGAGTCAAGGTTTCGGCTTCATTACTAGTTGTAGTATTATTTTTGGGGTTCCACAAATCTGCAAAATTGCGCAATAATATTTCCCGTCAGGCTTTTACGAACCGTGAAGCATGTTGCGGGTCAATAGCCAATAGTTCTTTCTTTTCGACAGCTTTGCTTTTCGTCGAGTTGTTCTTTGACTCTATTGGTAGATTTTGAAAGTGTGTTGATCGTGAATACGTTCACCATATGCTTATAACTGCACACGCTGACGTCTTGTTTCAATAAAAGCTTGTCCGGAGACTGGGACCAAGTTTTTAAACAACGTGACGTCACGTTGTTTGCAAAGGTTCGAAAGGCAAATCGAAGGCTTGATATTTTTCCATTGACCAGTTTCGAAATGGCTTCGTTTTTGATCTTCCTCCTTTTCGTACTTCATTTGAATATTCCGCCATCAGTAATCAGTATTGTAAAGTTGCAAACAAAGTGACGTCACATCTGGCCGCGCAAAATGGCACCAACTTTTGAAATGGATTTGTTCTCAAATGTTTTTCTGCAAAATTGCGTTTTTATAGTTTTCTGTGCTCTCTCTATATATATATATATATATATATATAAAATATGCATTTCAGAACCAAAATCTGATATTAAAAAATTGGTTTCATAGGCACTTTCATGAGGAATTTTGGAAACTTAGGCCACGTTTACACTATACCGGACGAATTTTTGTCCGGTACAATGTTGTACCGGTACAGGTCTGTTTACACTGTACCATTTACTTTATTATCCTCTTTCGCGTGCGTTTTCACTGTACCGGATAAATATGCCCAAGCGAGACAATTTGGCCTTTTGCTCATGTGCAAAATAACCACACTGATGTTCCAGCGCATTTTATTGCTCGGTATTTTTCAATGAAAATGCCTAGCTCTCTTTTATTTTTACTCAAGAAAAGTTTTCCCGCCAAACCTTACGGATCCGGAAACTGCGCATTGTCCTCGTAGCCTATTGACTGTAAGGTCAATATCGTAGATTCCGGACCACTCAGTGACCAATCAGCGTGCGTTATTTTGCGCACAGACCAGAGAACGAACTCAGCCATATGAGTTGACATGCATGGGAATTTAACTTTGTTTTAGGTTTAAAATGAAAGTTGGTGCTGATATTGAAGATGATATTAAAAGAGCTACAATCATAAGGAACATTATTGGTTATGATAATGATTTGGTATGAAAAAATTAACTGTTTTAATACTGACTGACAGGTTGATTGAATTATGGGTTGATTGATTGAATTATGCGTTGATTGATTGATTTATGGGTTGATTGATCGATTGACTGATTGATTGATTGATTGCTTGATTGATTGCTTGATTGATTGCTTGATTGATTGCTTGATTGATTGCTTGATTGATTGATTGATTGATAAAAGTATTCTTCTTCTTCTTATTATTATTATTATTATGGATGGGATGGATGGAATGGATAGGATGCGATGGAATGGATGGATGGGTAGATGGGATGGGATGGATGATTTATTTACGAAATGGTTCATGGTTTGACGTGTTCTGTCGAGTTATAGATGCACGTGGGAGAGCAAGAAGAAATCGTAAAGCCTCTTATTTAGTCCTCTCAAGAATGTGTTCGCAACTCCCTACGAGTTGGTCAACATTTGATGCCATCTACATAAGCTCCAAAATCGAGAGGCCTGAGTACGAAGTTTACAGAAGCTTGTCTCAGGTCTCTGTTGATTTTGGAGCCGAGATGGATGGGATCTAATGTTGATCCACTCGCAGCAACGTGCGAGCACGTTTTTGTGGTGACTGAGGCTTAAAGGGCCCGTACTCCAGCCAAAATATAAATGAACTTCATATGAAATATCTTACTGACTTTAGTTTTTTACCAAAGTTTCATCATTCATATCAATTTAGTTAAGAAGATATGGCTAGTTGAAGTTGAAAATTTTGACACCATATTTGTTTTGAAAATACGACGTCGTTGAGTGCTTCTTTATCGGCAGTGAAGTTGTTTTGATGGTGATCACACAGTGATAACTGTGGTTAGTGCTCTTTGGATTCAAATTAGTCTAAATAAACTATTTAGTTCCTCATGCGGTTAGTAGTGGAGCTTCTTAGGCATAATACGAGATAGAAGCACTCAGTGACGTCATATTTGAGAAACAAATATCGCGTGAAAATTGGAGAAACTCTCCAACTTCAACTTAACTGATTTAAATGCTGAAACTTTGGGAATAAGCTAAAGTCAGTAAGCTTTTTCATATGAACTCCACATGTATTTTGACTGGCGTACGTCTTTTATAGTTTTTAACTCTAGATTTTTTAGTGCTATTTCATAACTTCCCAAGTGCATTTATAAGTCGACGGAGCACGCAAACCGTGAACCATACACAAAATAATAAAGAAATGTCTTAAGGTGATTCCTCAGTTTTGCATTGCGCACATTTACTGCGCACATCCAATAATCAGTGTTTTTTATGGCCATTATGCAACACTTTCAAAAAATTCCGACCATTTTAGGACAATTTAGTGCCAAATCTAACAATGGCCGCTTATGTACTGGTAGGGAAGAGTTATTAATGGACTAAATCAATATTTTTCCGACAACGGTTACACAAGTCTAGCTAGAGCTCCCTGTGCAAGTAGGTTTACCATAGTTGTTAAAGAAGGTCGGTGACCATGATTTTTTCCTTAATTATTTTCTTCTACCACTTTTACGTGTTATAACAGAAACTTAGAGAAAAATCATTTCTACAACTTAATATTTTACATTTTTGATGTTTCTTCAAATGTCAAAGAATATGGGAAACGACGTTTGTTTATCATAATAAACCCTGTTAGCTGTTTCTTTTCCCCTAAAATAGCATGTTTTCTTCTATAAAATTACTAGTTGCGAAAAATAAAAAATGATCTTTGTCAAAAGGTTCAAGAAAAAGTTGTGCAATGCGGTTTTTACTCAACTCGTAAATTGCCATATCTTCTAAACAAGGTCGGTGACCCCAACTTATTTTTTGGTTTTAATATAAAAATGATAGTCGATTCACTGTTTTTGACTTTCAATGGCAGTGGATTCCAGAGCTCATGTGCAGCTATACCTGGAATGTACGCAATCCAAAAGACTTACGTTTAAATATTGATTTTTTCAACAAATACTTGTTGCAAGATCTATGCGTGAAGGATTATAAAGTTCAAGAAATTCTTTAATATAAGCTGGAGCACGATCATGAAATTTTGTTGTGCAAGCTGTGTTAAGTTGTCAATACTCAGAAAAACTCTGAGCTCCAGACAGGACTCGAACCCATAACCTTCTGAATGCTAACCAGTCGCTGTATGACCATTGAGCCACTGGAACTCAGATGTCAGCGTCTGCCTAGCATTCAGAAGGTTGCGGGTTCGAGTCCTGTCTGGAACTCAGAGTTTTTCTGAGTATTGACAACTTAACACAGCTTATACAACAAACCCTTTACTAACTTCAAGCTGCAACTACCTAAGCTTTATTTCGTTGATTAAAAGCCGAGAATTTGGGACGATTCTGATTGGTCCCTTGAAATTCCCGTGCTCCATCGAGAAATGGAGCAAGCACGGCAGCGCTGATGTTATATTAAATCTATGTTGTAATTTTCTATGGCCCAGATGATGGATGCGAACCAAGTGTGGAGTGTTCAACAGGCTATTGATCACATGAAGCAACTTGCTTGTTTTAAACCAAAATTCATCGAAGAACCAACACATCCTGATGACATCCTTGGACATGCAAAGATTGCCAAGGCTTTGAAGTCAGATGGCATTGATGTGGCTACTGGTGAAACGTGTCCTAACCGTGTTATGTTCAAGCAGTTTATGGAAGGAAATGGCCTGCAGTATTGTCAAATTGACAGCTGTCGGCTAGGTGGAGTAAACGAAGTGATGGCTGTTCTATTGCTTGCTGCTAAATTTGATAGTGAGTTAAAAGTTCGTATATGTTGTGTTGAGGGGCGTTGCTATTCGAGGGTGTGGGGGTGCGTGGTGGAGTTGCGTGGTGTGATGAGAACGGTGGCAGTTGTGTAAAGTCTCGCTGCTAGTAGGTCAGCATTAGATGTCATCCATTTCGGCTCCAATATCAAGAGAGGCCTGAGACAAGCTTCGTTTTGGTCATAGCAATGCTTTTGTTGGAAGAGGATATAAAAGAAGAAAAACGTATTTCGAGCTGACCCTGGCTTCTAGAGAGAAACAACAAAGGTTATTTCAGTCAGCTTCCTCCTGATTTAGCTGCCCACGACACACCAGGATTTGAGAAATTTATGCGAATGGATTTTGAACATTTCAAAAAGATAGTTGATAACCTATCTGAAACGCTGTACAAGAAGGCGATTTTACAAGCTCATCTTTCGCCTGGCCATACAAAAGCGAATTTCATTGGCTGGTTTAAAATAATCATTGCGTTTCCTGCTGAAACAATGCCTGGGTAATTTGATATTTTCGGCAATCGTTGCCGAAAGTTCAAACATTTCAACTTTCCGCAACGATTGCCGAACGCATCGGGTTACAATTGCGTTACCGCGCCAGATATGCGACACGTGCAATTTCATCACTCGCGCCGGCAACGCAATGAAATTTGACCCGTTGCGTTGCCGGCGCGAGAAAAAAATCGCACGTGTCACCCGACCTTAAGAAGCAGTGGCGGCACTACGGATGTGCAAACGGTGCGCCGCACAGGGGCCCATGGGCAGAGTGGGCCCATTGAACAGACTGCACGGGTCGTTTATTGAAATTGCATGAATAGTTTAATTTATTCAGGGTTACTTCATCGTTTAAACATGTCCTTTGTTTGTTCTCCCTCTGCGCTATATTAAATATCATATAATTAAATGACACAATACAATAAACAATTATCGGCAAACTGCCTCTTTTTATTATTGGTGCTATTATTAATAATATTTTCTTTAAAATAATGGATACACTACAAAAAATAGATACTCAAAAGTGCTCTCAAAATGCAGGAATTAAAAGACCCTAAATTCAAGCTAAGCTGTTGTCGTGACATCTCGTATTGTTTTCATTTTAGTTCCTGTGTGGCCACATGCTGGAGGGGTTGGTTTGTGCGAGATGGTACAACATTTATCCATCTTTGATTTCATTTGTATTTCTCCAACTCTAGAAAACAAGTAAGTTTTCTCTTTTTTCTTCTCTTACTCAGTTTTCTTTCCCATTTTCCCTCCTGATCTTCTTTTCGAAAGTTCTTCGTTTGCACTACACGCCTAAATAACATTGAGAGTTTTCTTTTCTTAGAGCAACAGAATATGCTGGACATCTTCATGAACATTTTTTAAACCCTGCTATTGTGAAAAATGGCGCTTATGTTGCACCCATGGTATGATTATGATTGTAACTAGGATTGTGATTATGATTGTGATTACGATTGTGATTATGATTACGAATATGATATGAATTATTATTCTGATTGTGATTCTGAATACGAGTCTGACTATGATTGTGATTGTGACTCTGATTCTGATTACGATTGTGATTCTGATTACGATTGTGATTCTTATTACGATTGTGATTACGATTACGATTGTGATATAAATTATTATTCTGATTGTGATTACGATTGTGAGTCTGACTATGATTGTGAGTCTGACTATGATTGTGATTGTGATTACGATTGTGATTATGATTACGATTGTGATTACGATTACGATTGTGATTACGATTGTGATTGTGATTACGATTGTGATTACTATTCTGATTACGAGTGTGATTGTGATTACGATTGTGATTACTATTGTGATTACGATTGTGATTGTGATTACGATTGTGATTACGATTGTGATTACTATTCTGATTACGAGTGTGATTGTGATTACCATTCTGATTACGATTGTGATTGCTATTCTGATTACGATTGTGATTCTGATTGCGATTATGATTGTGATTACGATTGTGATTACTATTCTGATTACGATTGTGATTACGATTGCGATTGTAATTCTGATTACGATTGTGATTACGTTGTGATTCTGATTACGATTGTGATTCTGATTACGATTGTGATTACGATTGTGATTCTGATTACGATTGTGATTCTGATTACGATTCTGATTACGATTGTGATTCTGATTACGATTGTGATTCTGATTACGATTGTGATTCTGATTACGATTGTGATTCTGATTACGATTGTGATTACGATTGTGATTGTGATTACGATTGTGATTCTGATTACGATTGTGATTGTGATTACGATTGTGATTACGATTGTGATTCTGATTACGATTGTGATTCTGATTACGATTGTGATTACGATTACGATTGTGATTACGTTGTGATTGTGATTACGATTCTGATTACGATTCTGATTACGATTGTGATTCTGATTACGATTGTGATTCTGATTACGATTGTGATTACGTAGTGATTGTGATTACGATTCTGATTACGATTCTGATTACGATTGTGATTCTGATTACGATTGTGATTGTGATTACGATTGTCATTCTGATTACGATTGTCATTCTGATTACGATTGTGATTCTGATTACGATTGTGATTCTGATTACGATTGTGATTCTGATCACGATTGTGATTCTGATTACGATTGTCATTCTGATTACGATTGTCATTCTGATTACGATTGTCATTCTGATTACGATTGTGATTCTGATCACGATTGTGATTCTGATTACGATTGTAATTCTGATTACGATTGTGATTCTGATCACGATTGTGATTCTGATCACGATTGTCATTCTGATTACGATTGTGATTCTGATTACGATTGTGATTCTGATTACGATTGTGATTCTGATTACGATTGTGATTCTGATCACGATTGTGATTCTGATCACGATTGTGATTCTGATTACGATTGTGATTCTGATCACGATTGTGATTCTGATCACGATTGTGATTCTGATTACGATTGTGATTCTGATCACGATTGTGATTCTGATCACGATTGTGATTCTGATTACGATTGTGATTCTGATTACGATTGTGATTCTGATTACGATTGTGATTCTGATTACGATTGTGATTCTGATTACGATTGTGATTCTGATCACGATTGTGATTCTGATCACGATTGTGATTCTGATTACGATTGTGATTCTGATTACGATTGTGATTACGATTGTGATTACGATTACGATTGTGATCTTGACTGTGATTACGATTCTGATTACGATTCTGATTACGATTCTGATTACGATTGTGATTACGATTGTGATTCTGATTACGATTGTGATTACGATTGTGATTCTGATTACGATTGTGATTCTGATTACGATTGTGATTCCGATTGTGATTACGATTGTGATTGTGATTACGATTGTTATTTTGATTACGATTGTTATTTTGATTACGATTGTGATTATGATTACGATTGTCATTCTGATTGCGATTGTCATTCTGATTGCGATTGTGATTATGATTACGATTGTGATTGTGATTACGATTGTGATTGTGATTACGATTATGATTCTGATTACGATTGTGATTGTGATTACGATTGTCATTCTGATTGCGATTGTCATTCTGATTACGATTGTGATTATGATTACGATTGTGATTGTGATTACGATTGTGATTGTGATTACGATTATGATTCTGATTACGATTGTGATTATGATTACGATTGTCATTCTGATTGCGATTGTCATTCTGATTACGATTGTGATTATGATTACGATTGTGATTCTGATTACGATTGTGATTGTGATTACGATTATGATTCTGATTACGATTGTGATTGTGATTACGATTGTGATTACGATTGTGATTACGTTGTGATTTTGATTACGATTGTGATTGTGATTACGATTGTGATTACGATTCTGATTGTGATTGTGATTACGATTGTGATTACGATTGTGATTGTGATTACGATTGTGATTACGATTGTGATTTAATCTTTAATCTTTAATTAAACTTATTTATACACGGTGGCCTATTCAGTAATAAAAACTGGTTTTCAAAGGGCCGTGATTACGATTGTGATTACCATTGTGATTCTGATTACGATTGTGATTCTGATTACGTTTGTGATTCTGATTACGATTGTGATTCTGATTACGATTGTGATTCTGATTACGATTGTGATTCTGATTACGATTGTGATTCTGATTACGATTATGATTACGATTGTGATTCTGATTACGATTGTGATTACGATTGTGATTACGATTGTGATTACGATTGTGATTACGATTGTGATTATGATTACGATTGTGATCTTGACTGTGATTACGATTCTGATTACGATTGTGATTGTGATTACGATTGTGATTACGATTGTGATTACGATTGTGATTATGATTACGATTTTACGATTGTGATTCTGATTACGATTGTGATCTTGACTGTGATTAGGATTCTGATACTAATTTAGATTATGATTATAATGATAATTAATCGTTCATAGTTCTTAAAATACAATCTTTATATTAAATTCTAAATTGAAATCCATCTTTTTTTATCCAGTCTCCTGGCTACAGTACAGAGATGTTCTCGTCATCTTTAGAAAAATATGAATATCCCGAAGGACATTATTGGAAAATAGACAAGAAAGAGGTGCCAGGAAGGAGCGTTGATCCATTCGGACAGTTTAAGAAGAGGAAAATAGAAAACAATGAGACTGAAAGTTGTTAAGGTTTGAAATTAATTTAGTTTCCTCTCCTCTTTCAGTTAACCAAACTCTTTTATTTGTGCTGCGTAGGTAGTGTAGAAGTAATAGATCTAACACGAGTTTGAGTGTTTCATCAGGGGTTCCAAACACGAGAAAAAATGAAAACCGAGGGGTGTAGCTCCGAGGTTTTTATTGTTTTCCAGTGTTTGGAGTCCCCTGATGAAACACGATAAACGAGTGTTTGATGTTGCTTCTCAAACGAGCATGCATATGATGAAGCACGATAAACGAGTGTTTCATTGATTGCTTTCATTGTGTTTCATTGATTTTAATATGGAGATTAAGAAATATGATTCAGTTCACCAGCAAGTTTCCTACAGGTTTTCATTGGGTATCAAAACTCATGCATGTGATATACATTCATGGAATGGCTATGATAATTCATGAATTATTTGAGAAATTTGAGAAATACAAATTAAAAACTCTACTAGAAATACGAATCCGCAATAATCCCCTCGCTCGCCTTTTCTACTCAAACCCACCCCACACCACCCCACCCCACCCCTAGAGTTTCTTTTCCCCATCCATGGTTCCCAGTGCCCAAACCGCGTATTTGTAATAGTCTCTGTCGATAACAAATTTCAAAAGGCCGGATCGTCGTACGTAGATTTTGAACGTTATCTCGGCCAATATGTACTCGATTTCAATTCTGAAAACAGATTTGGAATTACCGAGTCTAAATACATAATACATACCTATTATAATAATATAATGCATATAATACATATAATACATACCTATTATATTACGAGAACGTGCATACCCTTCGTAAAAAACGGTTTATGTACTTAGAAATTAGTCGGCAATCAAGCACCCGCTTCGTCGTATATTATTTTGAACGTTATCTCGATCAATATCTAACCCTAACTAATTCCTAAGCCTAACCTGACCCTTTTCACGATCTTCCGAAGGTCGACCGAAATGGATTGGGAGCCACCTTCAGAAAAAGTCCCACACAGTCATGCCATCTAACCTTTTCCTAATTCTAGGTGAGATCATGTTGCGTGAAAAGGACTGGAACTGATATACAAGACCGCGTAGGGGACTGAAACTAACAAATTGGGCTAGGGAATGCTTTTGGAATGCTGTAGAAGGGTATTAATAATAATACTAATAATAATAATTTATTTGAATAAGTAGCGCCTATAGGAGCAAAAAATGCTCGTTAAAACACGCACGTATATGTATATCTAATACAATTACAATAAAAATAGAACAATATTAAGAATAGGTTTTACAGGTTACTAGTGGAGTATATGTTGATATTGGCTATGTATTACACAATAGTAGAAAAAGTACTTGTAGTAGCTCCATATGAATATATAGTACATAATTAGAATGGGATTAATCCAGATAAATATTCGGTCTAAACTCAACTTCTTTTAGTAGTCTTTTAAAAATATTAAAATTATCTTCTTGACGAATTGTTAATGGTAAACTATTCCACAATCGGCTGATTATTAACGAGTAGGAATTTTTAAGCCATTTTGTTTTAAATAATTGTTCAAGTTTTGTACCGGAACCTCTAAGATTATAGCTGACTGTTCTTAACTTAAAAAATTGTTGAATGTACTGAGGTCCATGTTCTCTCATACATTTATAAAGTAAAACTAGTGATTGAAAATATTTTCGGTTGGTGAGAATATTTTCGGGATTCGTAACGCGGGCGAGGGGAGCGAAGAGAGGAGAGAGGGGAAGCCTCTGCCAGATCTCAGGCGATATCTTGACGAACTCGGCGCTTTCTTGCAATCCATTTTATATCTCGGCAATCCTTTTGTTTCTTGTTCTAATTTTTGTGACTACCGCTATAAGCGGGATGGCTCTAAGCAGGCGAGTTCTTGCTTGAGGATTTGAGGGTTTGAGTGCTTGTCTTGGACCTCAATACGTCATACTCGACCAGCTATCGTGAGATGTCGACAAGATCGCTAGGTATTCGAGAAGTGATCGCGTTAGATCGTGCGTTATCTGCTTTATTAACAACAAAGGCTGAATATGGGCGGTAAACATCAAGAAAATGCAGTTTCTTTTCTGAACAAAGCGCCATGTTCGACATTGTATGCGAAGGAAGAGCAAAGAAGCAAGCCATCTATCGCTCTATTAAAGGTAAGCGTATTACATATTTTTATCTATATTTTATCTGTCTTTGGTGATCATTTTACTTTCCTATTGATGTTCGTTCAAAATTATCATAAACTGTGCGGGTATACACTAGAACCAGCGAAGTGTCGAAGCAGTGCTTTGAGTTAACTATTTTTGGTGTTAATTAAACACTATGACTATTAAGGCTTCGTTTAATCATTTGCTAGTGTCTGTATACCATAAGCGGAAAACTAAGATACACAGTACAATTTATTGAATGGATTGTTTATATATTATTTCTCATAGAACACAGATTTATTAACACCATATATTTACATTCGTCATTACTGATTTCATATCAAGTTACAAATATAGCGTCTGTTTTATTTCTGATGACTTGTTTTAATATCTTAATATTTTAGATCTGACGCATCTGGAAATTGTTTATATAGCTCTGTGTCCTTAGCAATGGTAGGAGATCATTCTCTTGTTGAACGTCTGAGGGTTATGGTATACATTGAGCTTTTTTTAAATTCCAATTTTTATTATAATCATCTGTCATTTAATTCCATCTATGCAAAGCACAAGGAGCTTCACATACCTTCTCCTTGCAATACAATATATTGTATTGTATTGTATTGTATTGTATTGTATTGTATTGTATTGTATTGTATTGTATTGTATTGTATTGTATTGTATTGTAAGGAGAACTGAAGGTATGTACGAGTGTAAACAAACGTTTTCCTTTGTCCGTTTTGTTCGAAAGTTTGGATTTTGGTACATCTGGAGAGGAATTTGAAGCCATTTCCAATTCTGAGGATAAAAAATGGGCTAGCTTTCTTTCTATTCTCGTTCTCTCTTCTGTCACAAATAGAAATATTACTTTGTTCTATCCTGTCTGTGGAGAACGTTTAAATTATTATTTAATCAACAAGTCAATCCTTCTGTTCCTTTAACAACTGCATCTGATGATCTATACTGTACATACACTGTATGTTGTTTAGTTTTGAAGGTAATGTCATTGCTGGTGAAGTATTTAAATCAAACCATTTTGTGCCGATTGTCTTTGGTGTTTCTCTGATTGTCTTTGGTGTTTACCTGTTTCTACTGTTGATGGCTGGCTGTCCATGTCGGAATCACTATTACTTAGTGTTTCTAGGCATGCCTGATGCGTTTTGATATATGCCAAAACAGCCAAATTTCTTGTTTCCGTACAACATATCGAAATCACTAGAGTGGTTAATTGTTGTTTCGGAAACCAACGTTGGAGGTCAATTTGAATGTACCACGTGATATGAAAATAATGCATCATGTGATTAAATATGGTGTTCCATCTCCGCCAAAAATGTATATTGCGTGTCAACATTCAAATTCATATTCGTCAATCGACCATGAACATTAGGTAGTGCTTTTATGAATTCTGTAGCACTATACGTCGAACCGCACAGGGATGAACAATCGACTTTATAATGCGATATCGAAGTTTGCGATTCAACATTCAACTTTGCAAAGCATTGACGAAGTTTGTGATTCAACAATCAAGTTTACTTATCAAACATTTGACATTGAATTCCCATAGCAAAGTTCGCAATTCAACAGTCAACTTTGCAATGCGATATCAAAGTTTGAAATTCAACATTTAACATTGAAATACAATATCGAAGTTCGCGATTCAATATTCGACTTTGCAATGCGATATCGAAGTTCGCGATTTAACTTTCAACTTTGCGGACAAACTCCGCCAAAAAACAAATTCCGCCAAAAATCGTCACGTGATCCACCAGCATGAGATAAATAGGGATAAGTGGTTCCTTCTTTCGTCCAGAGATCTCTAGTTTTTCGTTTGTTTGTCGTCGACGCTGTGGCAAATATGGGTGATACCAGTGATCAGCAAGCTAGTGATCAGGTGAATTACGTTCGCCAAACACTCAAGGAAACACTTCTCAGCGTTGCTAACCCATCTAAATGTTTTGCAAAGTCCGACTTCCGGCCCTTTGGAAGGTGAGTTATTTATAGACTATACTATAAGTATACAAATATTTACTCTTTAATCTATGTATTTCAACTCACTTTGTAATCACAAATTCATAGATTGCAATCACAGAAGAACAGTTTTAATCAGTGGGGTAATGGAACTACTGAGACTTTAGTGACCTTAGGAATTTTGCGTTCAGGGCCCTTGTCCCCTTATATTTCAAGCAGTGGTGTAACAGAAATTTAATAGTAAAATGGTTGTTGGGGCCCCAACAACCATTTTATTAAGCATATTTATCAGCATGAGATAAATAGGGATAAGTAGGGATAAGTTGTTGGATCACGTGATGATTTTTGGCGGAGTTTGTCCGATGCTGGTCGATATCGCATTGCAAAGTCGAATATTGAATCGCGAACTTCGATATTGTATT
The DNA here is from genome assembly GCA_035772405.1 of Chrysogorgia sp. JL179-B06. Lineage (NCBI taxonomy): Eukaryota > Metazoa > Cnidaria > Anthozoa > Scleralcyonacea > Chrysogorgiidae > Chrysogorgia > Chrysogorgia sp. JL179-B06. Next base: position 1,658,285 of record JAYKKM010000469.1, on the reverse strand, counting down.
TCAATGTTAAATGTTGAATTTCAAACTTTGATATCGCATTGCAAAGTTGACTGTTGAATTGCGAACTTTGCCATCGGAATTCAATGTCAAATGTTTGACAAGTAAACTTGATTGTTGAATCACAAACTTCGTTAATGCTTTGCAAAGTTGAATGTTGAATCGCAAACTTCGATATCGCATTGTAAAGTCGATTGTTCATCCCTGTGCGGTTCGACGTGGTGCTACAGAATTCATAAAAGCACTACCTAATGTTCATGATGGTCGATTGACGAATATGAATGTTGAAAGTCAAACTTGAATGTTGACACGCAATATACATTTTTGGCGGAGATGGAACACCATATTTCAAAGATATATTTGCCGATTTTGCCCTGCACTCCCACGTGTCACAATTTCATAACAACAAGTCTTGTTTCTCTGAAGATGGAAGTATAAGCTTCGAAAAATTCATTTAGATCACTTGGCAGATGTTTTCGAATCAATCCGCACTTTGCACTTTACCTTCTTGTTCTTCGATCATTTTCCTGATGAAAATATAGGATTGAAGGTGGCTAACACTACAGTATCTTTTCAGTCAGTATAGGTAAGTTCTTTTCTGCTTTTGACTGCAGTAATCTACGCATTTGCTGATGATTTAAACGCCAGCGTTGAAGTGATGGATTGTTCGGAAGCTGATTTACGCGCGGCCGACCTTTGGCTGAAAAATAACGGCATTGCCATTGATGTAGTATGCGCATCCTGCAGTTGCAAATCCATTTGTCTCGAAAACATCAGCCAAATAATCTAAATGAATGTTTCGAAGCCATATTTTGGTTGTAGTTTCGCCTTTACTTCCATATGCTTCCATCTTTCGAGAAACAAGATTTTTGTTATGAAATTGCAATTCGTGCAGTGCAATATATCTTTGAATCACATGATGCATTAACTTCATATCACGTGGTACGTTCAAATTGACCGCCAACGTTGGTTTCCGAACTCTATAGTGATTTGGATAATATTATACTTTACAGCTGCGATTGCTTGGTCCCCCAAATTTTGGGGAGGCGTTTTCTGACCACACACCCCGGAACTTTTGAGTGGTTTTCTAGCTAGGACTACCCTGGACACAAGAGGTTTTTGAGGTTGTCCGCCAAAAATATTTGTTTTGCTCCGCCAAAACGAGCTATCCAAAACCTCTGGCGCCCAGGGTAAGCTAGGACTTATCCACCGGATAAACTATCCACGCTTAACCAGCCCCAGATGTTTTATTTACATGTGAACTTTACAAGTTCACTTCAAATGAAACTTGGGGGCATGTTTATTTATTTATTTATTTAACCATCTTCAGACACGGTGGCTTATCAACCAGTATAAAATACAAGTAAAAATATAATAAATGGTTGCTTTTCATAAGGCCGTGTAGTATATATACAAGAAATATTGATAAATATTGATAAAATAGGCTAAAATTTACATCTAAGAATCGTAATCTAAAAACTATGATAATAAGAAATTGTTTCATTTATCATTTGAGAGTAAAATTAATTTTTTTTATCATTAGGTAGACAATTCCACGCCTTTGCAGCCGCGTAGCTAAAGCTTCTTTTCATGGCATTTGTGTTAGGTTTTGACAACATCAACATCAGATCATTACTTCTAAGATTATACATCTCACGTCTTGCAAAAGTGAACATATTCGAAATAGATTCAGGGCATTGCTTTTTAATGACACTTTCCATGTACGAAGGAAATCCTTCGTTTATGTAGAGGATCCCATCCTAATTTATTTAAGACCTCTTCAGATCTTACTTCATAATCATCACCAGTTATAACTCTTCCAGCCCTGTTTTGTAAGTTTTCTTGAAGTGTTTTACTGCAATTCCCCATACCATTGCACAGTAATCGAAATGAGGTAAAATTAGTGTTTGATATATACATTTTAGGGAATCTCTATCAACAAATGGTTTAACCTTCTTGATCATTCCTATTGTCTTAGAAACCTTTTTGCTGATGTTGTCAATTTCAGCATCCCAGTTTAATTTTTCGTCAATTATTATTCCGAGACTTTTTGTAGATGATACTCGTTTGATCTTATCATTTCCAATGATAATCTCCGGATCATAAGTGGTCTGAGAGAGCCTTTGGTAAGACCCAATGACCATATATTCTGTTTTCTTAATATTTAATGTCAATTTGTTAGCAGTTAACCAAATATGAACTTTTTCTAATTCACTGTTTAAGTTAATTTCTAGATCTTTGGTTGTTTTTCCAGAAACAGTAATATTTGTGTCGTCAGCATACATTGCTGGAGTGATCTAAACAATTAGGCAGATCATTTATGTATAGTAAAAAGAGAAGTGGACCTAAATTAAATCCCTGGGGAACTCCACACTCAATAATTTTAGAATGAGAGACTGACTGGTTTATTTTACAGAATTGCTTTCTGTTTTCCAAGTACGATCTAAACCAGGCCAGAGCCTTCCCTTTGATACCATACAGATATAGTTTCTTATTAAGTACTTCATGATTAACGGTATCGAATGCTTTTCGCAGATCAAGGAACAGGACTCCGTTCAAGAGGCCCGAATCCATGTTCAAAAACCATGTATTAGTTGTGTTTAACAGAGATGCAGAGGTTGAATAACCTTTTCTGAAACCAGATTGGTATTCAGACAGAATATTATTTTCATTTAAATAGTTGTTCAACTGATTATATACTAGTTTTTCAAATAGCTTTGAGACAACAGATAATATAGAAATAGGTCTGTAATTTCCACAATCGTCCTTACTACCTGATTTATAAATAGGCGACTCTGGCATTTTTCCAATCATCTGGAAAAATGCCAAGAGTTAATGATTGGTTGAAAATAAATGTTAAGTAAGGAGTAATTACAGTCTTTCAGAAGCCCTGTTGGTATTTTATCTGGACCAGAAGATTTGTTGGTATTTTATCTGGACCAGAAGATTTAGAGGTCCGAAGAGTGTTAATTGCCAACAAGACTTCACATTGAGTAATATCAGTAAAAATAAATTCACTGGATGTTGGAGTAAGATATTGTTCAAAACCTTGATTTGTATGTGGAATCTTATTGCTAAGATTCTGACCAATGTTTATAAAATAATTATTGAATGCTTCAGCAATTTTTTCATCTTGATATAATGTTTCATCCCCATCTTTTACAGCAACAATATTTGTGGTTTTAGAACATCTTCCCATTAACTGATTAAGATGCTTCCACATAGTCTTCAAATTACCTCTGTTTTTATCAATATTATTATGACAATAATCTTTCTTTACTTTCTTAATGGCCTTGTTAACATGGTTTCGAGCTTCTTTGTATGCCATTTGGTATATAACTGATTTAGTTTTCACAGCCTTCTTTTTCAAGAAATCTCGATGTTTCATTTGTTTAATAATAAGCCAGGGAGTGTACTGGCTTCTTACTCTGCGAATTTTTATTGGAGCATGAATTTCGGCAATGTGATTAAATATTTCTTTGAAGACCTCCCAATTTATATTGGGATCATCCGATGCCCAAGTATTGGACATCAGAGCTTCATTCAAATCTGCCTCGAAGTGAACAGGATTGTAACATTTAAAGTTTCTAGTTTCAATAATTTTCGGTTGGCTTTTAATTATTGCCACCTTCCGACACGCATAAATAAAGCTGCAGTGATCACTAATTCCTAAATGGTTTACTCCAGATTCTATAATCTTTTCTTGTTTGTTAGTCAATATAACATCTAGTTAGGGTTTCAGAGTTGTCAGTAATACGAGTTGGTTTTGTAATTAATTGTTGAAGTTGATAAAGATTAATTATATCCAAAAATCTTTTGGCGGAAGAGCTTTTAACATAAATTCTTTATCTTCCTTATCAATGTTTTGAACAAAATTTTCAAATTTATTTAAAAATTCGACTCTTGAGTTTGGTGGTCGATAAACAGATGCGACGAGTAGGGGTTTTGTTTTTTGTCCTGTCACTTCAATGCAGATTGCCTTAATATCAGCGGGTAGGAGATCGCTTCTAATTTTAACATTTAGATAATTTCTGTAATAAATAGCGACCCCTCCTCCACGATTTCGATCGTTTCTTACAATTTCAGAAACCATTTACAATTTTTACCATTACAATTTATGTCACTAATTGATTCGTCAAGTCTAGTTTCATTTAAGCTAAATATATCCAATATTTCTTAAATAGATATTCAGCTGATCAATATATTTCGTTAGTGAATTTATGTTTAGATGACCAAGTGTAAATCCTTTTAAATTTTTTAGTGTTTCGATATGATATGTAGATGATAAATTCGAACTTCATTGACTGCCGATATCCCCAGGGGTCATTCCGAAATCGAACCTGCAAAGACGCAGACTTGACTCATTGTTGTTCAATCTGCTAAAAATTCTTAATATGATTAATAATGTTTCTGGCCAATAAAGACGTGCCAATTTGATTAAGATGAAGACCATACTGGTCAAGTCCTCTTTTATCTAAATTACTGTGACTTAAAATAGAGATGTTTGTATTATCAAAGGAATTTCGTAGTAGTTTATTTTATTTACCTTTTTTTTATGATCATGCTATATTTTGGAAACAACCCATATAAAAATGTATGTATAGTATGTGCCATGTTCAAATTAGCAACACATTTATAAAATGATTTATAACAATTATAAATTTCTTTATGCTTTTCATGCATTTTCATGCATTGCTTCTTAAGTCCAATAGCGGTCGTCACATGTACGCATTACGTACCTATTTTTAATGTTAGGAGACATGCGACCAAGAGCGTTTGGCTGACGTCTTAATTTTTGTATTTTAACGTTGTTATGATGCGATGGAAGATCCTGGTGATAATTTACACTCGAGGCAGTTGCTGTTGATATGAACTGTTCTGAAAGTTCTGAAGTCGATATTTTGAGCACATCGTCCCAAAATTTCTCGATCGATCGATGGTAAGTTTGTCTAGAACAAACGGGACAACAAGTTTTTCCTCTCCGCCAAGCTAGAAGAAACTCTCTACGTGGACATGAATTATTCAGATTATAAACGTACGTCGTGTTGCTCTCTCAAATATATCACAGAAGATTGCGCCCCCCGGTTTGGCGCCATATTTGGCCCGAAATCTGGCAGACCTCCCTCGCCCGCGTTCCGAATTTCAGCGGTTTTTCTTATGCCTCTGCCCGGAACATAGTCCTTCAGTTTTATATAGAGCTCGCTGCAAAGCCTAACAAAAGAAGCTACATAAAAAAATATTGTTGAGATACACCAATATGGCGGCCATGATATCAAGTGAAAATTCTTTATCCAATAGAGAACTGGATGTGTAATGTAGATTTTCCTGGTTAAGGTCACAGAATTTCGGTAAAACCCTACTAGTTCTAAAATTTCGAGATATATGTAACGTTTTCTGACCTTCAGAATTCTATAAAATCAGGAAATTTTAGAGGGTCTACATTTCAAAATTTTCCAGGGGAGGCATGCCCCAGCACCCCCCTAGAGGTTTCTCGCGCCTTCGGCGCTCGACGTTAAATTCGTGCCCGCCTACTTTTTAAAAGTCCCTCCTACTTGGAATCTTAACAAAAACCCTGGTTCGGTCAATACAGCAAGGCCTCGGTTTGATATTTTATCATTCGGCCTAAACTCGGAAATGGAATATCCAAGATGGCGGATATATTTTTAGTAGCCGGTCAAACGAGTAAAGTAGCGTGTAATTTGACCGGTGACCGGCACTTAACAAAAACCATGCGAGCGATAGCGAGGTCAATACAGCAAGGACGAGGTTTGATATTTTACCATAAAGACCGAACGGTCGAGATTAATGAGTAGTTTATTATATGGCACTTTTTATGAAAGTAATACCACTACCTGTCATAAATTTGTCAAATTGGCGACTTGGGTGACTATTTTTTTCAGTTTCTTGCTCGTTAGGACAAAAAAGCTCGTTGTCAAAATGATTCCCCTCGCTCATTTCCATAATTTTAGCACCTCTTAAGTAGTTCTAGATTCGTTATCACTGATTTTCAAGGAGTTCTGTTTGTTTTTGCTGAGAGGGCATTAACAATTTTGTAATGCCAGCGGGCAATCACAAACTCGCAGTTGAACTACAGTAAAAACCCGCGTATAAGAACCTAGATTTTAAGAACCTGTTAGGCTAAGCCATTTAGACCCCCTTTACGTATAAGAACCTGCAATTTCAGGCTAAAATTTGAAAGGACCTTGAATAGTGTATATAATATAGTGTATATATGTCTACAGTTGTATACGTTGTTTTGTTCCATTGAATTTACACACAGTAAGCTGTAAATTACATACAGTGTAGCTTTAAGTGCATGGGGGTTTGTATTTGCTTAGATTGCAGTCATTTGGAGAACATTTATGCATAATTTATATAAATAATAGACCACACTTACCAAAACCAAGTCACTTTTTTCTTAAGAAAATAAGAACCTGTTTAAGAACCTAAATAGCCTAATTTTGCAGTAAACACCATTTATATAAGAACCTTTTTAGGCTAACTTGGAAAAATCTAGGTTCTTATACGCGGGTTTTTACTGTATCGCGTCAACTGGAAACTGTGTGTTAATTTTATCCATTTAAGTGCTCGAAATATTTTCTCGACAACTAACGCTTATGATCATCTGTAAGGATGTGTACATAGGCGTACGAGCCGGGAGGTGCCTCCCCCCCAGTTGTCCGAAAAATTAGCTCTATTCGGGCAAAAATGGAGTTGTTGTTCGGGCAAAAAGGGTCTTGTCTTAAATTATTCTAATATATGAATGCAACTTAATGACATTATAACGGTTCTCATTGAGGGAATTAATCTGGCATTTCATTGTTGTTCTTTGTTGATCAATTGTCAGTGGCATATAACCAGGCCTGGGTCCGGGCATTGTCTAAACGTTATCTCGTATATTCAACTTGAATATACCTAATACATTTGGTTTTGTGGCTAATTGCTTTTCCTTCTTTCTCTTCTGCCGTCATGTAACGCATTCCCAATGCGCGGGAGGGATAATCCACGCGGTCTAAATTTGGAAAATCTGTGCTTAAATACTTCGAATCCCGCACACTGCCGCGGCTGAAAAAACGAGAAAAGTGCCCTCAAATTTCAGGAAATACACTTTCAGAGAATCAAAAATTCAAAAAAATTCCCGGGGTAACATACCCTAATTGGACCCCCTAATGTACGTGTCGAAAAACGTGCATGTATAATAATACTTAGGCATATTACAATGGCAATTTGTGTTCTGGGATTAAATAGATTAATAATGACGTCATTAAATAGATTAATAATGACGTCATCATTTATTCGGGCAAGTTATGCTCAGCCCCCCGACAAAATTTTGCCCGTACGCCGGATGTGTAGTGTTTCAATCAATAATCTTTATTTATACACGGTCGTATCACTTCATAAAAACAACATGCTCTTCCAGTGAGCCGTGTACACTTTAAAGTAATTACAAATGTATAGAAAAATTACAATATATATGAAATACTTAGTTAATACAATGCTTTATGTAATGTTTAAAACACGAGCAGCAGTGTTTTATCAGATATAAAACACGAGGCGAAGCCGAGTGTTTTATATCTGATAAAACACTGCTGCGAGTGTTTTAAACGGCTTAAAAAACGACCAGCATTTGGTAAGTTCGTTGGCGTAGTATTTTGAAAAATAACGTTGTCTAAGCCGAGAAAATCAAAACTAAAGTTTATGTAAATTAGGATGAATCTTTATCACATATAAAGATACGACACGGTGGTGATTTTCCTTTGTGTTTTAATAATGCATGAGCATTATTAATGAGTTTTTAAAAATAATATACCTAATAACCTAACTACAATTTAAAAATTTTGTTTCATAATAATGACTTATGACTAATAACCTAACTGCGATTTAGAAAGCTTTTAAAAGATCTAATATCGTCCTGACTTCTTCTATCTCTCGATAGACTATTCCAGAGAACCGCCCCCTGTAATGAAAGCTGTTTTTGCCAGCTTCAGTATATGGTCTCGGAACATAAACATTATACTCTGAGTTTCTCAGGTTATGGAAATGTACAGAAGATATGTTTTCAAACATATTAGTTAAGTAGCTTGGTGCGCTGTCATTGATTATTTTATACATTATTACAGCTAGTTGTTTCGATCTTCTTATTTCTAAATTATCCCACATAAGCTCATCCAGCAACTCGGTGGATTGTCTGTTATAACTTGAAAAGGTAACTACTCCAGCAGATTCAGATTTCAGAACCATCCTAAGGGTAAAGTTTACTTCACGGTGTTCGTTATTTCAGTTGTTCCTTATGTAAGGTATTCAATTTCTTGCTGCATCCTCTGATCTTTATCATTGTTTCTGCATGTGTACCTTCGATTCGTCAAAGTTTGAATAACAAAATTCGTTTTCTAGATGTTTTTAGTCTCTCAAGATTTCAACTGAGAGAAAAAATAACAATGAGTAAACAAGCTGCTATTAAAAAATTTCTGATATTTTGAAGAGTTTTGTCGTGGACTTTTTGTGTCTTTGAATTTCAAGGTTATTAACCAACCTCGTACCCAGGGAATTTTGCCTCCACGGCGGAAGGTCAGCGAAATTGGCCCTGGGATCGGCTGGTTCATTCTATAATGCGATTGGCTTGTCATAAAACTCAATTAATTCAGCCGAATATAATTTATTCATCTAAATCTGAATTCTGTCTTCGAATTTTATAGCAAATTAGAAGTGATAGCTTTCGCTAAATTGGATATATGCTTCTTCATACCTTTTGTAAGAGATAACCATGGATGTATGGTGGATTATTAAGCTTGTTAGCTGCTTTTATGCCGACGAATGCTGACACGAACAACTCTGAAGAGCATTAACATTTCTCAATTATTCAGGTCAACAAAGTAGACAAAGGCAATGGAACAAATGTGACCAGCCGATCCCAGGGCCATTTTCGCCGACCTTCCACCGTGGAGGCAAAATGCCCTGGGAACGAGGTTGGGTTATTAACATGTTCGTATAATGCCCTGTTGCAACCTGCTGTGCAGGTTATTACGATAAAATCCGCACCAATCATATTGCGTAGTTTTATCGGAAGTAGCTGCACTGCGTATATAATATAGTTAAGATTATTATATTAGTCAATCTGTGGTTTAACATCAAACAAAATGCAACAGAAATGGTTTTAGCTTTCTCAGTACCTTGATACATTCAGAGTGGAAAGTTTAAAAAATCAAGTTTTTCTTACAATTTACCTACAAAAGCACTAGCTATTTTCTATTTTTTAACTAAGTTCACGTTTAGAAAATATTTCCTATGTATTTAGAAAGTTCTCAAAAAGCTGTATGAACGACATTTAAGAGGTAATACAATTTTCTAAGCCCATTTTGAGTTATTCGCTCAAGAAAAGTGGAAAACGCAACAAAATTCTGTTTCTTAGCCCTGGAAAATTGTATACTACCCGCATAAATGTCCTTCATATGGTTTTTTTTGAGAACTTTCTAACGACATAGGTGATATTTGGTAAAAGTGAACTTGAAATTTCACTTTTTATAAAGGATGGTGCTTTTGTAGTTAAATTGTAAGAAAAACCGGATTTTCTGAACTTTCCACTAGATTGATTTCTAGGGACTTTTGGTGTGTGATTTCTGAATGTATGTAGGTAGTGAGAAGGCTAAAACCATTTCTGTTGCAATTTGTTTGAAGTTGAACATTTATTTCAGGTAGATTGACTGGACTATTAAGTATCATTATTTTATGGTTTAAAATACCAACCAAAACGAATTTAAGAAACGATATTAGCTCAGTCTGTTTCGTAGGTCGCCTTCAAGTTAATTGAAATTGGCGCGTTGCAGGAATGACTTAAAACGTCTGCAGCCCGACATATCAGGCCAGTTCAGCTCCTAAAATGCTGTGACTAAAATCATAACATATGGCAATTTTTGTCAAGTTTTGGGTAATCTTTTCTGAAGATCTCTTCTTTTCATATTAATTTGCATTATTTGTCTTTTCACACCTTGAGCACGTAGAGTTTATCAAGATAAATGCTTTTAGTGACGACCAAACCACGATCACGATTATATATACACAATATGGGTTTCTGGCTTATGATCCTACAATTACTGATTATTGGTAATTCAATGGGAAGAGGTTAGACTCTGTTGGACGTTTTCCGGATGGCGCCAAGTACGAATTTGGATCCGGTATGAATTAAATTCGTACGGTTCAGTTCTGTTTACACTGTACCGGACGTATTTTGATCCGGTTATGTTTGCGTTTACACAGAACTCATGCAGAGCAAATTCAAAATGGCTACCTGCAACACAAAAAGAAAGTCTGCCAGACAATCTGATACAGAATCAGTCTCAAATGAGAGAAAAAGCTTAAATTCACCTTCGTCTTCTGCTTTGGTATAAGCAGACATGCATGTTTAACATCATCAGGAGAAAAATCATTTCCATGCAACAATGCACAATACTTATCTTCTTATGCTGTTAGTAGTGACACATTTTCGATTGAAAAGCAATAGAAACAACATAGAAAAACGAAAACATACTCTTTCTGAACGAATTAGGTAACCCGGCCAAATCTCCCTAGCGCTCAATCGTAAACCGGCCATCTGCGGGTACAAAACTTATCCGGTCGAAAGTGTTTACACGCATACCGGACGGATTTGGAACCGCACAGGTACAAAATTAGACCTGCTTTTTTGCAGGTACAAAACTAGTCAGGTTAGGCGGTAAACGCAAGGCCTAACCGTATACGAATTTCATACCGGATCCAAATTCGTCCGGTAAACACAGCCTAAGGCTACGTTTACATTGTATGGATAGGTTTCTGCTTCGTTCCAAAATGCTTTCGGTGCAAATGTAAACAGTTTCCGTCTGCAGCAGGGCGAAGGATATGTCAGTTAGTGTACAAAGCGGGTTTTTTCTGTATGACTCAATTTTGAATGAACGTGACCGAAATGTCGCAATGATTCACCGTTTTTGCCGTTTAATTATAATCGGAGCGTCGCGATAATCGATGCGACACGTACCACTTCGGACAGCTGCTTCGTTGCAAAAGTCGGTACGATAGCATCGTTTCATGTGTAAACAGAAGCCTTATCCGGCATACTTTCTGCGACGCAACGATAGGGATCCGATACAATGTAAACGCCGCCTTATAGTGTCTGCATCGAAAGCCAACAGTGCAACCCTAACCAACCCTAATCCTAACCAACCCTAAGCCTAACCTAACCCTTTTCACGGTCTTCCGTAGGTCGAATTGAAGGATAAATTGAAGTTTACTTCACAGTGTTCATTCTTTGTTGTCCCTTTATAAAGTTTTCAATTTCTTGCTGCATCCTCTGATCTTTTTATTGTTAATAGTCTGCATGTGTATACCTTCGATTCATCAATGTCTGAATAACAAAATTCGCTTTCTGGATGTTTTTAGTCTCTCAAGATTTTAACTGAGAGAAAAAATAACAATGAGTAAACAAGCTGCTATTAAAAATGGATTTTTTGATATTGTGATTTTGTCGCGGACTTTTTGTGTCTTTGAAATTCAAGGGTATTAACATATTGCGATTACGGCTACCTCGGTTAGCAAATGTTGCTTCACTTGGGCAAAGTTACGTTACTTTTACTGCAGTTATGCTGATGAAATTTTTTGTAAGTATCGTTAATAAAACGATTGTTATTGTCTTGACTAACTCGCGAAAACGTCTTCACGAAGACTATAATTAATTGGGGTTTCGCCAACTCTTTACGAAAAGGTGAAATTTTCAACTCGCTTAACGGCGAGTTGGCCCGGCAAGCAGCAACCGGGATCCCGGCAAGGCGGGCCAGCTCGGTTGCCATGATGTAATAGAAATTTTGAAACAAGAGATTATAAATATACGAAGCAGGCCAACTCGGTTAACCGGGCCAACTCACCTCATGTAATCGGCCCCTTAAAGCCCGACTTATCGGGCCAGTTGATCGGCTAATGTATACTCAGTCCCTAAAATGCTGTGACTAAAATCATAACATATGGCAAGTTTTGAGTAATCTTTTCTGAAGATCTCTTCTTTTTGTGTTTACATTATTTGTCTTTTCACACCTTGAGCACGTAGAGTTTATCAAGATAAATGCTTTTAGTGACGACCAAACCACGATCACGATTATATATACATATCGTGATAAGCATCTTTTTAGTCAAGTAAATATCGACATGTATTGTCGTTAATATATATATATATATATATATATATATATATATATATATATATATATATATATATATATATATATAAATATATATATATATATATATAAATATATAAAAGTAGAGTGCTGCGTAGACAGTGTTAAGTGTATATAGCAAAGTGAAAAGGTGGTAAACTGCCAAGAATTTAGTGACGAGATACTGACGTTTCGAGCGGAGCCCTTCATATATAATATATATAATATATATATATATATATATATATATATATATATATAATATATATATAATATATATATATATATATAATATATATATATATATATATCATATAATAAAGATATTGTATATATATATAATCGTGATCGGTAGTTTGGTCTTAGCGTGATAAGTATCTTTTTTAGTCCAATAAATATCGACATGTTGTTGTTATATACATATTTTGTATCTGTTTTATAGTATTACACATGTTCATGAACTACTATATATATATTGTGAATAGATGTTGAGAACGGTTACAACACAAGGGTGTTCAACAAGGTTAAACTAATGTAAGCAAGCTCATTGTCAGCTAGCCTCCATTAGAACTCTGCATGGGTATACGAGGCTGTACTACCTTCCAATCAAGCCCACCACTTATTTTTGCAATTTTGCATAATATCACGACTACCTTGGATTTCGAGGCAGCACTTCCCTTGCGATAGTAACTTCTAGTTTATGTTTATATATAATCGTGATCGTGGTTTGGTCATAGCTTGATAAATATATTTTTAGTCAAACAAATATCGACATGTAGCTATTAATATATATACATATAGTTTTTACCCACAACATGTTGATATTTATTCGAATAAAAAGATGCTTATCATGATATTGTATATATATATATATATATAATCATGATCGGTGGTTTGATCTCAGCGTGATAAGCATCTGTTTAGTCAAAAATATGTCGTTATTATATACATTGTTTTTTTGAAAAAAGGTGTGAACAAAAATAATCCTTTTGCCCAGTTAAAAAATATTAAAAATATAGAGACTTTAAATTAAAAAGTTAAAGAATTACATGACTTTCATACTTTGTTTTTAACAGACACCCACAGCCTACGTATGCTGCACGTAGTGTTTATAGTTATATACACCGTTTACTGCACTAGCAGTTTAGCCCAGGCTGAGGCTCGCCCAGGCCGAGCGAATTTTCAAAGCAATCATTTGAGTCAAAATATTTCGTGTGGAACGCAAACTTGGGCCGAGTTTGGGTAGAATTATAGTAAACTATTACTGCGCATATTCGAAAATTAGCATTACAATTAGCTACAATTAACATTACAAAAATTAGGGCTGGCTGAGGGCTGTTTTGCGTTTACACCACTGATCTCTAAATAAAGACTGGATCGAGCAACTATTGTTCAGAAAATGAAGCCGGAAGTCCGCCATTACTAAGGGACCAACTGAGAATCCTATGAGGTTTTTTGATGCTTTTGTGCTCTTACCATCGACAAAATAAAATAATATTACTATAAAGAGGACCAGAAAACATTTTTCAAATTACTGGGTAAAACGATTCATCGCCTACCTACAGATTTACTGCGACTTTGATCCCTTAGCAATGGCCAGTGAGAGAAGCCTGATATGAGACGTCAAATTAGGTTGAAGATTTTATGCATTTAATGTTAACAAAGAAACTATATTGGCCAGACACTAAACCTGTTTTGCTAGCGTCACAGTTTGATTTGCTTGCAAACTCGGAGTTTCTAATGATCTCTCGTTAATTTACATTATGCGAATATGCAGGCTTCAAAATCAGCTCATCAGATACAATAGAAAGCTCTATCCAGTCTTTATTAGAGATCAGTGGTTTACACTGTAAAATCCGAGCCCCAGGCCGGGCCGGGCCTAGGCCGAACACTACCCAATGACCAGGGCTACTTGTAACCTAGGCCGAGCCTGGGTTAACGCGTTTACACTGAGAAAACTAGCCCAGACTAGGCCCAAACAAGGGCTAGTTTCGCCAGTTTAAACGGGGTAATAGCAAAACCGATTGTTTTGTTTTGCTTTTGAATTGTTTATACGTTGGGCTGTTGATTTACGCTATTGAACCATGCTGTAGAATCTCGATTGCTGTGCATACATTTGAAGTTATAGTTATTAAATTCAAAGGTTTGGTTAATATTAAATTTAATGATGAGATGGACTTATATTATTATGGAATATGTTTTGTCATTGCATTATATGATCTTAATTTTTCTGTTAAAACGTCCTTCAAAATGCAGGAAATAGCCGTTTCGGAGCCTTAATAGAGTTCAAAGATTTTCGGGGGGAATCATCCCCCCCCCCCCCCACCTGCACTTTAAAACACGCTGCGCGGGCCTTGCAGGTAAAGGCTCTAAAAATACACAAATCTCTGGCCTTAAAGTTAGTGAGCAAACTAGTAACTAGTATCACTAAAAAATCCACTGTCTCTAAAATATTCGAAAAATTGGTTTGTATTCAGTTGAATCCGTATTTGAAAGAACACATGGTGAATGGTAATAAGTTCAGAACATTCTGAAAACTAAACTGCATCTTATTTATAAACACATTTACCAAAAACTAATATAAAAATGTCGTAATGTTGGAGCAAATGGTAAGAAAAAGAAATGAGTTCTTAGAAGAACTGTTTAAAGATTTGAGAAATAAATAGGCTTAAAATAAAAGAGTAGAGTTCTGCGTAGACAGTGTTTTGAATATATAGCAAAGTGAAAAGGTGATAATGGTAAAGATATGTAGAAATGTTCAATGGTAAACTGCCAAGAATTTAGTGACGAGATACTGACGTTTCGAGCGGAGCCCTTCATCAGAGTCGTAAGACCTCCGCTCCAAACGTAAGGGCTCCACTCGAAACGTCAGTATCTCGTCACTAAATTCTTGGCAGTTTACCACCTTTTCACTTTGCTTAAAATAAAAGAGCACGATGCATTTCGGCAGACAACTTATCAAGTGCTACGTCTGTTGATAAACTGAAACTTAGAGCGTATATTTATAGGGAGAGAGGTAGGATTATGTCCAACCTTGAGGTTAAGGGTACGAGGTTGGATTATGTCACGCCGATAGCGAAGTGACACTTAAAATAGTGACAGACTGAAAACAAAGTCCTTTTGTCTGCATAGTATTGGATTAAGAACTTATAATTAAAATGGGTTCCATCACCTTTAGTTGGAACAATGAGCGGCATTTCTTAAGAATTCTAAATTTAAAGATGCTTTACGATGGCTGAGTGAATTTCAAACTGTAAGTTGCTTTGTTACGACATATGCACTGCCGTGTTGGTTGTTGGCGAGTGGAAGTAGTTTTAAAAAAAGTTCCTTCCGTAATGTGTTTGAGTTTCTTTGCAAAATCATCAGAAATATTCCCTATCTACGGTAGTTTGAGATACACCGGGCATTTCGTAGGACCAAAAAAGGGTTCCTTCATGTTCATCCAATAATCGGCCTGGGTAGCCGTTGCAAAGAAAAATGGATTTTAAGTCATTTAGATCACCTTCTAAAAATCTACTAGAAGATAACTTATGAGTGCGATCAATAAGACATTTAACTATAAAGCCTATTTTATATTTCGGAGAAGTAAAATAATCGAATGGAGTGTGATAAACCCGGAAATGTAGATTTACGCTAGATGCTAGTGAGAAACTGGCCACCTTGTTTGTGTACGGCCAATACATCTAAAAACGCCAGCTGATTGTTACGTTCAAATTCGCACGTGTATTTGAGCGAAGGATGGAGTGTATTTAGAGTATCACGAAAAGAGTGTCCTAAGTGTCAACCAGGCATGGTCATTCAACTGATTCCTCTCTTTTGCCATCAACAGATTCGTGGTTAATATGGATTCTGGTTTGATGAATGGCGTTCTGTTTCTCGTCCTAGGTATTTGATAGTTTTTTGATATTATAAAATATTGATTAGAATATCACCCTTCAAACACTAAAGTGTAACAGCTAAGCAAGTTATATTGGGAGAAATAACAGTTAAACAACATTTACTGGGAGAATTATGTTTAATACAAGCCTCAAGGCCAGCGCGCAGTTCGGCAGTTGAAATCCGACGCCACGTTTATGTTAACTGTTACGGTTTTCTTCATTGCTTGTTTTACATGTCATATATATACGCGGTATACTTCATATTGAAAGGATTTATGGTGAAGGAAAATTTCGAGTGTTGGAATACATACATTTTAAGACCAAACCGGGACCAGTTGCGAAAAATGCAACTTCAAGGCCTTCCGGCTGGAATTGAATCCGCGATGCTAGTGCAGTGCTCTGACCAAGTCCAGCCGGAAGGCCTTGAAGTTGCATTTTTCGCAACTGGTCCCGGTTTGGTCTTAAAATGTATGTATTCCAACACTCGAAATTTTCCTTCACCACAAATCCTTTCAACATGTAGTTTGATCGAGTGAAATGCCAAATATTACCTATAATATACCCAGAATGTTATCCCGGCATTACCACCATATATACAGAACTCGTGACTAGGCTCTCGGCAACGGCTTCCGTATACTTCATATATGCATGTATATTATAAATCTTAAATTGTTTTTACAAAATCATATATGTTCCAGCTTCCCCAAATATAAGTAACAGCAACCAAAAATATAAATGACTATTTGTTACAATTGATTCAAATCCCGTTCATAAATATACTAGGACTTCTTATCAGAAGTGAAATGCTGCTTTGGGACTATAAATATAATACCTCCACTAAAACTGGGAAAAACACGTTCTCGAATCCATTTTTTTTTCAAGGGCAGCGCTCCGAACGATTTATTCGATTAATATTTGTTATTTTCATGTTGGTTGGTTATTTTTGGACGAGTTATAAGTAAAGCGTAATGACAATTTAATGGGAGAAGGAGCTGGAAGGCCACGATTGCCGTATACTATCTTGAACAAGAGGCTGAAATTAGTGCTGGCTGAGTAACCAGGCAAATCGTGACATAGCCACGTGATAATTGGAACTCGCCAAATGCGCTCCTAATATCTCCATTGATGGAAAGATGATGAAAAACGCGTTTATGTCAAGAAAAGTTTGGGAATATTAATAGATGATATAGAAAAAAGGTTTTTAAGGGTATTGGAATGTTAAGGCGTGTCAAACCATATATTTCCCAAGAATTATTAGGTTATCTTTTCCAGTCATTAATTCAACCCCATTTTGATTAATGCTCTTATGGTTTGGGGAAACTGTAGCATAACATTGAAGAAGAAGTTACAGAAACTCCAAAATAGAGCAGCAAGAGTAATAACGGGCGATACATATACGAAGTGCGCTCCCTTGATATTTTAGAAAAATTGAAATGGGAAACGCTTGGAAAAAGAAGAGACAAGCAGACATTGTGATATGTGACCAAAGAATTAAACCATCAATGTCCAGATAATATTTCAGAAATGTTTAAACTGTCAAACTATACAGAACCAAACTTCCAAACTTCCAAAACTATTTGTTGTAAATGTAATACAGTGAACTCTCTCTAAGGGGGTGATTACATGGACCGGGCTGGCCCGGTTAGCCGGGCTAGCTCGGATAACCGGGCTAGCCCGCGTCTTATATAAATCGCATATTTTTTCAACATTTCGATTACATGGCAAGAGGGCTAGCCCGGTTAACCGGGATGAAATTGCTCATGTAATCGTTTCATCTCTGTAAAGCGGGCTGAAAACTGTTTGATGTATGCCGATACTCGTTTGTTTATTTGACGATGTGATCAAATAAGACTAAAAAGGAACTTATTAGAACATAAAAACATTGTTTTTGTGTTTCGTGGTTGTTTTGTCACGGCTTATTTTCTGTTAAGAGGCATTCGCGAGTAAGCTACGACAGTGAACACTTGATTTATTGACAATACTTACAAATAATTCCATCGACATAACAACAGTGCAAAACTGCGGAAAAAGTAACGTAACTCTGTGCAATGAAACGATATTTGTCAATATATTATTTGATAATTGTGAATTTTGGGCTGTAATCGTCGACGTCAACTCAAAACTTATCCCGGCTTACCGGGCCAGCCCGCTCCATGTAATAGTAATTTAAAACTCATCCCGGCTTACCGGGCTAGGCCAGTCCGGTCCATGTAATCACCCCCCAAGCGGACACCCCTCTAAGATGGACACCTCTCTAAGATGGACACCTCTCTAAGGCGGACAACAAATTTGGCCCCGAAGGTGTCCGCCTTAGAGAGAGTTCACTGTATGTCCTATTACTTGTTGTTTTTAGCTTCGAATTATTATCATTGTAGATTTGCAGGGGCGTAGGAAGCAGGGGGGGGCCGCGCCCCCTCCCAATATTATAAAAGGGGGGGGGGGGCGGAATAGCTTTCGGCCCCCCAAAAAATAATTGAATTTGAAAGAAAAATTGCAGTAAAAATTCGAAAGTAGAAGTTCGAAAACATCATCTTCTTATTGATGTTCTGTTAAAAAAAAAAATCACATTATCTTTGCATGTTAACCCGAGTGTTTTACTAAACTAAAGTACTAATATTTCTCTAGTTTACGCAGCCCTACTCTAGTAGGCTTTCTTTTTTAACTAAGCAGAATTGGAAAGGCGGAAATCGCGGAATGATTGAGGCTAAAAGGTATGTCGGACTCGCTGACCATTGCATTAATATGTTGTCAGTGGTTCCCAGGGGCGGCGTGGCTCAAAAATAGGTGCGGGAGAGCAGGGTGTGTCATTGTTTGGGGCCCACCACAGTCCAAAATATGAAATTTTATAAACTTCTGAGCTGAAAACAGAATGGAGGAAATGCCATTTGCGGGAATCTAGATTTCAAAATTTTTCGGGGGCATACCCCCGACCATCCTAGAAAACCACACACCTACGGCGCTCGGATTAATAGTTATCATGACCACCCATTTGGACTAAATTCGCCACTGACTAGCCTGTGTACAGCCTGAATATACACCTGTAATACAGTCTGTGAAAACTCGCACGATAGCTTGTCGACCCCCCGCTGAGCTACTCAGATCTGAGTAGTAGATTTTGATTGTTCAAATCACAACCCTTGACTTATTCCAAGGTACAATTGGTTCTATGGGAATTCTTGTGAGATCAAATAATCCAATCAAATAAACAATTATGAATCATATGAGTATTAAACCACTCAAAATCTACTACTCAGATATGAGTAGCTCAGCGGGGGTTCGACAAGCTATCGTGCGAGTTTTCACAGACTGTATTACAGGTGTATATTCAGGCTGTACACAGGCTACCACCTTCAGGTGCAACGAAAATTTTGCTTTGGTCGGCCCCCCCAAGTTTACAAAGCTTCCTACGCCCCTGGATTTGTGTAACTTATTCTGTAATTTTACGATAATTTGACCTTAGTGTTGGGCCCGTAGTAATTGGTTATGTTGTTGCGGTCACCCTGCGTTTCTTGTTTTGTTATTGTAATTTTATATGTAATTTTATTTTTGCAATTACTGCTTTGTTATTGTAATTTGTAATTGTGAAGTCACGTATGGCGAAGATAATAAATTCAAACTCATACAGTTACAATTTAAGAAGTAATAATAATATGCTAATGCTGTCTAAACAAATCATTCAATGAAAAGGACTTTTGGTTATGCTGTTGCTAAAATCTGGAATAGAAGTGCCAAAGATATTACATGATTGTAATTTTTAGATAAGAATTAGTTTTAAATTTATGTAAATACACTAGATATATAGATCAGTGCCGTAGGAACGAACCTGGGGGGGGGGGGCAAAGTAACTGTGACTACCCCCTTTAAGGGGGTTCCGGGAAATTCTCCCCCGGGAAATTTTGCATTTCTGAGACCTCTGAAATGGCATTTCCTGCATTTTGGAGAGCAGAAGTTAACAAATGTAAAGGCCGAAATAGGGAGCGTTTAGTGACATTTTTTTCTCGAAATTGTGACAAATCTGCAATTGGTACTCGTTATATCAACAAGCATTTTTGGATTGTTTCAACGATGTCCTACGGTTCTGCACCTATATCAAGTTGCAACAAACTTACTGGTTGCAAGCTTGTTAAGCCTTGACAAAATAAACAGTTTACCACAAACTGTTAGCAGATTTGCTGCAAGCTTGCAACAAACACATCCTCCAACAAATCACGTGTAGCCACTAATAATTATTTGGGTATGGCTGCAAGACTATTTACTTACTGTATATAGTTTTAGTTTGTTTAGTGAAATATAACATATAATTATTTTTCAAAGTATTCTTTAAATATTCTAAAATAAAATCAGAAAATTTGGGAAAAAGTGGGGGCACATGGCCCCCGCTCCGGCTCCTACGGCACTGTATATATATGTAGGAATATATCTTGCAAATTACTAAACATGTCTTGCAAATTTTCGACCAGTTACGTTTCAGTATAGTTGCGATAAATTTATTTTCACCATGGACGTCAAGTCCTTATACACCATCATTCCCCATTGTGATGGCCTTGAAGCTCTGAAGTTTTTCTTTGATAAGCGCACTCATTTAGAACCCTCCACAACCACGCGGTTATGTTGGCTTGGTTATGTTGAAAAACAGATCTTTGAACAATACACGGGTCCCTTGCCTGATTTCTTCGGCAGATTTATCGATGACTGTTTAGGAACAGCGTCATGCTCACGTGTCCTTTTAGAGCAGTTCATCAACTTTGTTGATGATTTCCATCCTGCTCTGAAGTTCACGTGGAAATCAGCGAGACCTGTGTGTCGTTCCTTGATATTTTAATTTCGATTGATGGTGATTCGCTGAGAACGTCGGTCTCGTACAAGCCTACTGACTCCCATAGTTATCTTCTATTTTCATCCTCTCATCCCAACCTGCACACTAAGCAATCCATCCCTTATTCTCAATTATTGCGTCATCGCCGCTTATGTATGAATTCCTTTAGTTATAACATTTCATCCTTTCAATTTTAAAGTTAAAAATATTATTAATCGGAATTTTCACATTTTACAATTTCTTGCGATAAATGCCCTAAAATCTACATCGGTGAAACTGGGCGACGCCTTTCAGACAGGTTTGCTGAACATCTTCGTTCCGTGAGGAACAATGATGTTGACAAACCTGTAGCCCGCCATTTCAACAGCTCTAACCATTTGGTTTCAGACTGGTAACGATAACCGCAAACGGCAAGAGAAGCGTCTCATTTTTAAACTTGGCACCACACATCCTCTTGGTCTTAACGAACGTTTTTCTTTTATTAATTTCCCACAAGTTTTTTGTTATTTTAGTTTGCTTGGAACTTTTTTATTATTTGCCTATGCACTTTCATTCCTTTTCCAATTTTTTGTTTCTTACTGCTTTAATATCGCCTAATCCCTAATATTGGACCTGTCATTTCTCCCTCCCCCTCTGATCGACTGTAAAAATAGTGAAATGATTTAACTTTTCGCATCTCATTAATTATCAGTTTGTTTATCTCCCGTGCATTTGATTGGCTACTTTCTACTTGTGGCAACCTACGAATATGTCAGCGATTTCCTCATCACCAAAAATCCTTAGAATATATATCCGTTGGCAGTTTACCACCTTTTCACTTTGCTAGGAAAATGGATAGACTTTTTATATTAATTTTGTAGGTATTTATTTTTTCTTATATTTTTCAATTGTAAACACGGCCTAATGAAAAGCAGCCATTTTTAGCTTGGGCTGATTAGTTACCGTGTCAAAAGAATTTTAAATTAATATTTAATTAACAAAATTTTTTTTTTAATATTTAAATAAAGACCGACATTCTACGGACCGAACAAGCAATAAACTGTTTATTATATGGCCTCAATTAGGGAGCGTTCGTTATTTATGGCTGGGTTTGGTCCTGGAAGAGTCGATACTAATCCTAGACGTGAATTTACGTAATACGGACAAACCTATATCGGGCGAGAAGGGTATCATGACCACAGAAAAAGGAAGCTTAAAATGGTTCGGTCAATTTGAAGGACTTCGTGATCTTGTCGATCAGCTACATATTCTGCCAGCAAAATGGGTATCTCCTGGAGGAGGTTCTAAACTGTATGAGAACGAAGAAATATCAATTCGTTGGTATTCTGGTAATAAAACATTAACCGTTAAAGGAAGGAAGTCCGAAGAAGTGAAAGTAGAATTATTACTATCTGGTCAAATTGGTAAAGATGGCAAAAACGTCTCAGTAAACCACGAAAGTCAACCCGACGAAGATTTGCATAAAGAATATAATATGCCCAATCCCTTGGGAAACATAACTACTCATTACAATTATGCCTCTGATTTGGATGAACTGAAATCTAAACTGGTTAGATTTACAGAAAATGTTAATATCAAAATTGAAGTTCTCGCAGCTGAAGTCAACAATCTTAAAGAGAACAATCCTCGCGCTATTTTGGTCTTAGAGGACGCCGTCGCTGAATTAAGGAAAGAAAACCATAACTTGAAGAATGAGAACGACGAATTGAGGGAAAGAAACATGAATATTTCATATATCATGTCGGATTTAAATACCAAGGTAAAGGACCTTTAAAACGAGAGGAAGAGCTTGATGACGGCTTTAAAGCTATTACAACATGACTCTGAGCATAGTCAAGCTAAAAATTGTCATGTAGAATCCTGGCAAAGAGTATCTAAGCCAGGTGAACAATTTAAAACAACGAAAAGATCAACGCCAACCGAATTTGCTTCCGGTATAGAAATAAATAATAGATTTCTAGTCCTGAGCGACAGCGAAGAGGACGTTAACCAAAAATCGTCCCTCCTTGCAACAGATGACACAGCTGTAAAAGATGACTCAAAGAAATTGAAAAAACAAAACAAAAAGAAAAAACAAAACAAAAAGGCTAAGAAATCGAATTTAGCAACGCAAACGTCTAACTCGACAATCGCCACTGCTACACTTGCAGATGACACGGTTGTTTCTGAGCCTATTCCTGTACACGAGACCACCTCTACTCAAACGACGAATCCTGGAAAGGAAAAGAAAAAGAAAACTGTTGTTATTGCAGGCGACTCTTTGGTTAAAAATATCATTGGTGCGAAAATGAGTAGTGTTGATGCTGATCATTTCTTTGTTGTGAAGCCGTTCCCTGGAGCAACCATGGCAGATATGAAAGATTTTATCAAGCCTTTAACCAGGAGAATGCCAGATAAGCTCATTATACACGCAGGAACTAACGATCTAAGAAGTTCGTCCCCTGAGGTAATTGCGGACTCCATTGTGAAGCTCGTAATCAAAATCAAGGAGGACTCTCCAGATACAAGCGTGGGTATCTCAGCACTGTTGGTAAGAAATGATATTAATGATCTCGCCGCTAAGGCAAAACAAGTCAATAATATCCTAAGAGATTATTGTAATCAAAAGAGGGTGCCATTTTTAGGCAATGCCAACATTAACACTTCTCACTTAAACTCTAGGGGTCTTCATTTAAACAAACATGGTAGTGTAGCTCTCCAAGAAAATTTTATAGAATTTACTAATGATATTTCTTGACATAATCTTTTGCCGTGTGAAGCTGCTGCA
Source organism: Chrysogorgia sp. JL179-B06 (assembly GCA_035772405.1). Lineage (NCBI taxonomy): Eukaryota > Metazoa > Cnidaria > Anthozoa > Scleralcyonacea > Chrysogorgiidae > Chrysogorgia > Chrysogorgia sp. JL179-B06. The sequence continues at coordinate 1,634,648 of JAYKKM010000469.1, read as the reverse complement.
GTCTCCGATGATCAGCAAAATCATTTTTCCAAAGAGTCTATTTCATTCATACCTACTATGCGGGGCTTCAAATTAGCCGCACTTAATGTGACAAGTCTAGTAAAGCACATCGACGAGCTAAGGCTTTTGCTTGTTGATAACCCAGTCGATGTATTAGCAATAAATGAGACAAGGCTTGATTCTACTATTAATGACAACGAGGTGCATATATCTGGCTATGAAATCGTACGTCGCGATAGAAGCGTCAATGGTAGATTTGGTGGAGGTGTTTGTTTTTATGTTCGCCGTAATATTAATTTCTCACCACGCCTTGACCTGTCTATCGATCAGCTTGAAAATTTATGCATCGAAATTCGTAAACCTAGATCCAAGCCTTTTCTCATTGCGACTTGGTATAGACCACCAGACTCGGCCGTTGACAAATTTAATTATTTTGAGACACTAGTAGGCAGACTTGATGCGGAAAGTGTTGAATATTATTTAATGGGTGACCTGAACTGCAATTTAGGGTCAACCGTATTAGATCGTAATTCAACTTTGTTGACTGGTATTACCGATCTTTATAGCTTAAATCAATTAATAAGCGAACCAACTCGTGTGACCAAGTCATCTTAACTTTAATTGACTTGATATTTACTAACACTCCTGACAAAATTGTTTGTTTTTTTGTCTCTCATATCGGTATTAGTGATCATAGCCTAACTTATGCTTTTCGTAAACTTTCAACTGGTTTGTTCACTAAAGGTCACTCTACAGTAACCTATAGGAAATTTAAGAATTTTGATTCAGCCAGTTTTAGAAATGATATCTGTTTACAGAATTGGGATGATATAAAGGCGTACGAAAATCCAAATGATATGTGGCATGTTTGGAAGAACACATTTCACAGTGTTGTTGAAAGACATGCCCCCCTGTGTACAAAGCGTGTTAGGGCTTCTAAATCGCCTTGGATCACGCCTCAATTAAAACAACGTATGCACGAAAGGGATACTCTCAAGATAAAAGCGACTCGCTCTAATGATCCAAACGATTGGTTCGCCTTTAAGAGAACCCGCAATTCTGTAAACACTGAAATCAAACATACTAAAGAAATATATTTTATGAACGCTCTTCACGAAAATAAGAGCAATTCGAAGAAGACTTGGAATATTGTTAATGAACTTACTTCAAGAAAAGTTAACAGCTCACACATAAAAGAAATCAAATTGAACGGCTCTTCAATTAGTGGCTATCATGAATTATCTGAGGCGTTTAATGATCATTTCGCCAGTGTTGGGCCTAAGCTGGCTGACAAAATACCTTGCAATGAAAACAGCCGTTCACATTTGGATTATCTTACATGTCACGAAACTAGAGCTAGTTTTCAACTGAAGGCAACAAGTTCGTCCACAGTCTTTTCTCTTTTATCTAAGCTAAGTAAATCTAAAGCAACTGGCTTAGATAAGATATCTGCCAGGCTTCTTCGTGAATGTCCTGACTTGATTGCAGAATCCCTTTGTTTAATTTTTAACCGCTCCATTAACACGGGTATTTTTCCCGATGAATGGAAGTGTTCAAAAGTTATACCATTATTTAAACAAGGGGAACGTAAGGATCTCGATAATTATCGGCCCATCTCAATTATTCCGGTCGTGGCGAAAATTTTTGAGAGGATAGTTTACGACCAAGTCCATGTTTTTCTTATCGATAATAAACTACTTTCCAATTGTCAATCAGGGTTCCGAAGTCTTCACTCCACAGTCACTGCTCTTCTTGAGGCCACTAATGACTGGGCATATAATATTGATCGTGGCAATGTTAACGCTGTAGTCTTCTTAGACCTCAAGAAAGCGTTTGACACCGTGGATTATGGAATTCTGTTATCAAAATTAAATGTATATGGTATTGGAGGTGTTGTGAGCAATTGGTTTAAGTCTTACTTAAGTGACCGGAAACAAAAATGCTATGTGAATGGTTTTCTCTCACAGAAGCGTTCATTGTCCTGTGGTATCCCACAGGGAACTATTTTAGGGCCACTATTATTTTTAATTTATATAAATGACTTACCCAATTGTCTCGCACACTCCCAGTCACGTATCAATTTCTAGAGATAGTGATGAGTGAAACGTACATATTCTTTGCCTAGACCCGATGAACATGAATTCTGTCTTTGATTGGTTTAGAGTAAGCTTGTTTGCGATAAGCCATTCATTAACGTTTGCCAGGTCTTGATTGAGGTTCAGATTAATATCATGAACATTATTTGTTGCGAATGTTAAATGGGTGTCGTCTGCATACATGGGATCCCAATTAATCAGGTTTCCCATACAAAGTCTCTTGGTGTACATATTGATGAGAATCTATCTTGGAACGTACATATTAATAAGCTATCTAAAAAGATTGCTTCAGGCATTGGATCTCTAAAACGTATAAGATCTTTTGTCCCTGATACGACGCTACAGCTTATTTTCAATTCGTTAGTTCAACCGCATTTCGATTACTGTTGCGTTGTTTGGGATAATTGCAACAAAACCCTCGCTGATAAACTTCAAAAATTACAAAATCGTGCAGCCAGGGTGTTAACATTTTCTAGTTATGACACTAATGGTGATTTTCTCCTTGAGAAACTTGGCTGGAGGAAACTTGACTCCCAGCGCAAGTTTCAAAAAGCTGTTATGGTCTACAAATCACTTAATGGGCTCGCTCCTAATTATTTGCGTCCCATGTTCACAGACCGTAGCAGTGTAACGAATTATTCATTGAGAGACACCGAGGGCAAACTAGCTATTCCTAAGCCTCGTACTAACTACTTAAAAAATAGCTTTAGTTATAGTGGTACGGTGCTATGGAATAGCCTTCCTATCGAGTTGCGGAAGGCAGACACTCTGGGTGAATTTAAATCCGGCTGCAGTAGCTTCTTAACCTCTTAACCTTTTTATCGCACGGCACTCATGGAAAGCAGGTATTTTTAGCTTAGTATTATTAGGAATATTAGAATTGTAATGTTGTAATTTGAAATTTGTGAATGTATGTATTAGAACAATAATTTTGTAATTTAGGTAGTGCATGCAAAATCCTGATGAGTTTTTTACCGTGGTTAAATAAATTAGTAATAATAATAATAATAATACCCGACAACGCTGGATTAAAATTAACAACCAACGGGGTTCGAACTAATTCTCTTTTCTTACTAACACCTTGACTTAAAAGGTTATCTCTAGATTTCCCTTTGCATGCCTACGAAAACTGAAAATCAATAACACTTTTCTTAAAACCTCTCTTAACAAACTGTCCGCGTAAATCCTTAAACCTTTCATCAAAAACCTCATTAGAATTACAAATCGTTTTATGAATGCAATGCTTGTCCGTAAGCAATGTATGTTTAATTTACATGCCCCAGATGACACGATTTGTTATCCATGCAAATACTGATGCGTATACCCATGCATAGGTTTAGAATATACATCGATCAGTACCTATATCTTTCCATCCCTCAAACTAACCAAACATCCAAATATAAAAGCTGAGATTTCGACCATTCCCAAGTATACTTTATATGGTACTATGATATATGAATTAACATACTCTAAAAACACTATAAATGGTTCTTCTCCATGTAACCAAACCAGGAATACATCATCCAAAAAATCTCCACCAAACAATGAGGACCAAACACTTAATTTTCCTTACAAACTCTATACCAAATCCTTATTCAATTTAATCCTTATTCAATTTAAACCTATTTATTTCCCTGGGAGTAGAACAAAAAATAAGTCCCCTAAAACATCTATTTCAAATTTGGTGGACTTAATTTTTGTCCTACTCCCAGGCAGGTAGAGTTTGGGAGGAAAATGAAGTGTAAAGCGTATTTTAAAAGTATACAAGGTTTAAACCGAAGTCTAAATGGGTATCGGATTCGGTAGACCCGGTCCCATGAGCATGTTTATGTTTAAGAAAATTAGAAGATAAGGTATTGGAAATTAACGAGAGTGGTATAGGAATTACAGTGATTTGAATAAGGATGAAAGACAGGCCCTTAAGGATTTACAAAGCTATAAGGATGTGGTTATTAAAAAAAACAGATAAGGGATCTGCCGTAGTGGTGTGGGGGTTTGAAGATTATTGTGACGAAGCTAATAGGCATCTGGATGATGATTTAGTTTATGAGGTTGGTTGACAAGGATCCATTAAGGATTTGTCGGTTTTGGTCGATGAAAGGTTGAAGATACTGTTAAGTGAGAAAAAGATAACACAGAGTAATTATAAGCCGTATTCAGGATGTAAAGAATTTAAGCTTGGTAGGTTTTATTTGTTACCAAAAAATCCATAAGCGTAAGGTTATTAATGTTCCTGAGAGACACAGGGGCGCAACTAGAAAATTTCGAGGGCAGGGGTTGAACGCAAAAAAGGGCAAAGTCGCTCAGTCATTGGCGGCAGAAGACGTTGTGTTTGGGGGGTTAAGTGGAACCTCTAGGGGGGTGGGGGGTATGCTCCCCCGGAAAATGTTTGAAAACTAGAAACTCCGAAATGGTATTTCCTGCATTCTGAGATCTGTTCCTCACAGAATTGTCAGGTTCATTGATTGTGCCCAAAATGTGCACGTTTGGGAGGTGAGAAAGTCAATAAGAACCGACATGGCACCATAATTCAAGGGGAAAACGAACCAGACCTTTGAATAATTTAGCTTCTCTTCGCTTAATATCCGTTGGCGTTAAACAAGGGAACAAACAGTGTTTTTGCTCTAAAATCCTAAAAATATTGGGAACATGAATGATTTACAAAATATATAAAGCACGTTCTAAGAGTTATAACACGCGTGTAGCATCTTTTACAAGGCAGAGTGCGTTTGAGTATGTAGACTATATACATTAAGAACATACCCAAAATGTTGTTCTGCCACTTCTTCAGCTCTCCGCAGAAAATACGGAAAACCGCTGAAAGCATGCAGGAGCCGCCGCGCCGTGGAAGATTAGAAACCGAGCTTGAGCGCCCCTGAGACCAGTGGTTTCAAATTGTGGTACTCCTACGGAGGGTGTGTCGGAGTTGGTTGATTTTCATCTTCAACCTTTCATTGACGGTTTGCCATTTAAGGATACATGCGTGCAACGAATTTTCGTAGGAAGCTTGAAGGATGAAGAAGGTTTGAGAAGTATGAAGGAGTTTATTTTGGAATGTGGGAGTATTATTAATAAGGAAAATTTTAATTTTTCGGTTGATATAGTTGGTTTGGCTGGAATTATTCTGAAAAATAATGTTTTTGACAGAAAAATCTTTGGTCTCTTATCGAAGGCCTAAGAATTTAAAGGATTAGTGAAGTCTAAATGTGAGTACAAATTGAGCAAGTTGTTTCGGATAAAGGAATGAGGAAATGTGGTAAGGCACGTTGCCAAATATGTTTGTGTGGATGAGGGAACTACATTTAAAGGTAAAAATAGGACATTTAGTATAAATTATGCTTTTGATTGTGATTCCAGAAGTGTGATTTATACTGTGAAGTGTGAGGCTATAATGGCTATTTCAGATACGGTAGAACACCTAGTCACCAGGACCTTGGTGATTGTTTATATAACATATATGCTTCGTTCTTTAAAAACCCCGCTTTAAATTTCTGTTTCGATTCAGAAAAGCAGGGTTGTTAAAATCAGGGTTATTACTGAATCGAAACAGAAAAGCGAGGTTTTTAAAGAACGAAGCATATATGTTATATAAACGATCACCAAAGTCCTGGTGACTAGGTGCTCTACCGTATCTGAAATAGCCTCCACCCTAAGTGTCGGAGGTGTGAAAAATGTATGTGGAAGTACTTATACTTCATTTAAGCCTGGTTTACATACTGTTGTAATTGTTGTAATTCAGACGCCGATTTCTCCCTAATACTCAGGACGTCGCGGTTTAGTAATCACCGATTTATGTTGAAACTGCGCATAGAGCCGTGTTAGTGCTGTTCAGTGTTCTTCTCCGACTGAATTCGACCACACTGTCCTGAACTTCTTTCTGTTCTTTTCCGTCACATGAAATCATAAATACGTTGAATGTCTACGTTGAATGTAAATGGTACAGTATAATCGTTTGCCTGGCAACGCAACGCTTGATGCTGATTGGTTATTTACCATCATATGACACTTCTGTCGCGACTGTCGGCGATTATGTCCCATTAACTGTTGTCGCATCGGCAACTGTTGTAATTGTTGTAGAAGTTGAATCTGATTCAACTTCTACAACAGTCGCCGATTGAATTACAACAATTACAACACGCGTTTCCATATAGTTGTAATTGTTGTAAGACTTTCACTTGATCGGCGATAGTCGGCGACTGAATTACAACAATTACAACGATATGGAATCCAGGCTTTAGGAAGAGGTTTAATAACCATAGAATCAGTCTAAATCGATATGGGAATGGACAGAGGAATATAGCTGCAGTGGACATTTGTATGCACATTTTTATACCGAAGGCCACCAGTGATTAGATGATGTAATAGTTAAAGTAATTCATAGGACAAATGCAAATATGGTTCGAGGGATTTTGGGCTTATAACTAAATTGAACACGTTTTTCCCAAATATAGTGAACTTGAGAAGCTTTTTGTAATTCAAATTAGGTTGTTTGTATAAATAGGGCCTCTGCCGTCTTGTAGTTTAGAACTGCCGCACTATATAGGCAGTATACATATAACAATCAACATATATCAAGGCTAAAAGAAATGACTCAAAAGGACCTTCCCATTTCAAGAACTAGTTTAATCCTAACCTTGATCCTAACCTTAAACCTAACGCTAACCGTAGCTAACCCTAACCTATACCAAAAATAAAGACCACAAAGTCAGAAAAGTTTTTTTGAATCATCCCTTTTAACCACCTTAATAGCTCTCCATCTGAGTCTCGGTAGCTCGGTAGCTTAGAGTGTTTCACCGGCAATCAGAAGATTACAGGTTTGATCCCTCGGCTCCGTGGAATGCGGGGCTCAGAAACATTTTCTGAGGATTTGAGTTTGACGTCCATGTATGGTCTATACTATACTCCCTCGCACGTCGGCGGCATTTTGCTGCACCGCGTAACAAGGCGCCACAAACAAAATTTGTTTATTAAAAGTCCTTTATTTATTTATTCGAAAAGTTGATGTGCTGCTGAAATGTCATGCATGCCTACACTATTGCGGCAGAACGTCAAACACGGATGAACTACATTTTATTTATTTATTGCACTAATGTTTGGCGGGCGCTAACACGTATATGCCACTTGGATAATTTTCAAGGCCCTGCATGTCAGAGTAATATATGAGCCGCTGGCTAGTTGTGTCACGAATATCTTTCCTTGACCCAAAAAGATCATTTGAATTAACTTTATGCTCTTCTTACAGCCAAACTAAGTCAGTTCTACTTTAAAATATCATTTTAGGTATCTATAGTAGCCGTGAGAAGAACTTTGTTAAGCTAATCAGTCCGGCTAACCGGGCTATAGCCCGGCTTATATCAACAGTTCCTTTGTGGCGGGCGCTAACATGTATGCCACTTGGATCATTTTATTTTCTTCTTAATTGGCGAGCGGCGGTTTTTGCGAACTAAATCATGTGTTATGTTTAGAATAGATTATATCATTTAAAAGTATACAAGTTTTGCCATTAATTATTTCCCTTTTCCCATCTTTTGATCAACATATTAAAAATATAAACATACGATATACATGGAGCTCAATATACTTCAGAGAGTGTTTCTGAGTCCCTGACGGGGATCGAACATGTAACTTCGGATTGCCGATGAGACGCTCTAACCATCGAGCTACCGAGACGCGAGATGATGAGAGCGAACATTACAATGTACTCACTGCAGGTTCGATTCATATAGATGTACTGCCTACGCAGCAGTATATATATCAGGAATGCACGCATGCATGGTGTATGTGAATGTGGGAGAGTTTGGAATACACACGATACATGATGGACGATCATCATGAAAATGTTTCTGAGTCCCGGACAGGAATCGAACCTGTAACCTTCTGATTGCAGGTGAAACCTCGAAGACAATCAAATTATAAACAAGATGAAACTTCACAAATCATAATAAACTGTATAATAAAAAAATCATACCATGCACATGGTTTTTCGCGCAGGATACTGTGATCTAAACACGCGGGATGTTATGCGGGACTTTCGAAAAGCGTAAAGAAACACGAGCCGATCGACATAGGCAAGTGATTTTTAGCTTCTCGAAAGTCGAGCAACATCCCAAGTCGGTTTGGATCACAGTATCCTGCACGGAAGGTATTTGTTTTATAAAATAATGACAGAGATATATAGCTGTAATTTTATTAAAACTTAAGCCCGAAAATTTCCGTGTCCTGCACGGGTATCGATCGAGTATTGACGAGCGCTTTTATGGGTATCAACGAGCGTTTGTTGTGTACATGTTATAATTATACTTTTATCTCTAAAAACCGCTTCTTTGCGACAAAAAATGTGTTGTCTACCATCTCGAACTGAACGCAAAGGCAAACTGCTCAAGTATTCTCATGCCTTAAACGAAATTTTCATTTACCGCGGTGACCTTTCATTAAAAATTCATGCCGTCCATTTTCAAGTTCGCTAACTGGTCTCGCAAACCTAAGATTAGCCGAAGGTGTAAGATATTAATAGATTATAAATTTTCTGGAGATTAGAATTTTTCTAGAGATTAGAAAAACACTTAATTAAATGTGTAAATTGTTTAAGCCATCTCAACCACATAATTTCGCCACAGATGTTCGTATATAGCTATCATCTGCATGAGCTAACTAGAGAATACTTAATTTATATAGCATATATATTTTTAATTTATCGGAAAATACGAGAAATACAGCTACTGTAAAACCCATATATATAGTGGAGATTTGGTTACCCGTAAACCCGCATTAGTGGATAATTCATTATGTAATAGAGAAATTAGTATAGGGTGACGCTATATATGTTTTGTTTGATCAAAAAAGTTAATTGTGTTTCGTAGACAGCGTAGAAATACAAATGGAATACTGTAAAAACTTGGTGTTTACCACAAAATCATGTTTATAAAATCCAGGCATACGATTCCCTCTTGACTTTTCAGTATCAACTACCATTTGTCCATGTCTAGCTAAAAGGTGGCCATACTGTCGAAATAGTGTGTATACGAGTCAAACGTTTCAAGCGATGGCCCTTCGTCACTCAGACAGCGGTAAAACGTAGCTTTTTTTTCACTTTACTATTCTTTGTTTGTTGTTTTGATGTAGTTATCCGATGCAGCTGTTGTCCTCTATGGCTACATTGTTTTCAAGATGCGTTGGCTTTTACGCTTAATTAAAATTTAAATGTCTCCAAGCTATTTAAGTACCCAATCTCACCCCAGTTTAACACACATCTTAAGCCGCTGTTAGACATTTGACGCCTGCATCAAGTTAAATTTTCAACAACTATAATTTTCTGCGAAAATACTTCACAAAGGTTTGTTGATCTGTTATGTTTTTAATCGTTTTTCCCCACAGTAAATAACCGCACGTTATACAACTTAGAACCTGCCCAATTTTTCGTGTATAGTTTTATTTTTCCTGTAGGTGAGTTTTGCGTTGTTAATCTTTATACATAGCGGTACGAAGACACAACATCCGAAACGTCGTCAATAGAAATACGTATATAGAAGTACTTTTACTTAAGTACTTTTCGACAAATTGAACGGTTCTCTTCTTTCTCTTTTTTATACCAGACAGGTATAATATATACCAGTATATATGCAGCTCTTTTGAGAACTTTGCAATTAACTTCTTTATTCTTATCAATCTTTATACACGTTTTGGTAATTTCAAAAAATGTTGTTCCTCGATATATTGTTCCGAGTATAAGTCGGTTACTTTGAGTTACCGTTACAAGATAGCGCAAAATATAAAGATTATTGACCGGCCTGCGAGGTCTTTCAGTATACAGACCGAGAGACGAAGGAACGAGCGACGTCTGTGTGAATAGACCAAGGGCATGCTGATTTTGCAGTAAAGACCGACCAAACGAAGTTTTTCAATTTTTACGCAAATATTTAAAACGTTTCAGTTGTTTTGTAATGACCGCGCTCTTTGCCTGTAAAGACCACTCAGGAACCAATCATATTGCAGAAACGCTTCGTTAAGACCGCTCATGAACCATCATAATATTGAATAGCATGTTATATTGAATATGAAATAAACCTCGACAGAACTTGATTGTGAGTAGGTACATGACGTAAAAACGACATTTTATATGTTCAATGTATTTGTTTAGCTCACCAAAATGGCATTTTGTTCAGATCGTCGTCTAGAAAAAACACGTTATTTTTTACTTTTGGTTCCCGTGGAGGTCTCATTCAGCCTTATGCCAAGTTTTGTCATATAGAATTGTTGATATAGAATTATAAATAATGCTGCTGCTAAGTTCTCAAAAGGACTAAATAATTCTTTATTTAAGGAGGATAATTATTCAGCAGAGCTGGTGGGGTCCTCCATTTAGTATTACATTAATACATAAAACTATAGTGAACTAACAAATAAATATCAATGAATTAGTGGTCTAAAATAATCTAAATAAAATAATGGCCAATATACGAAAAATATTTAAAAATAAAAATAGTCTTCATCGTTATTATGGTTGAGAGAAACTCCTTGCGAAAATGAGAAGCTGGTCAGCTTCTCCTTCGTTAAACCTAATTTGAAAGAATTTAAATTAGTTATATTACGAGTGTGTTTCGGTATTTAAATCGTTCCAGATGAAGAAAACATTTTTAAAAGTTAAAAAAATACTTAGGTATAAATAGAAATAATGATGCTCGTGCTAAGTTCTCAAAAGAACTGAATGTAACCTTACGTAAATGAGATGAAGAAAACTTCACTAAAAGTTAAAAAAATACTTAAGTAAATAGAAATAATGATGCTAGTTAAGTTCTCCAAAGAACTGAATGTAACCTTACGTAAATGAGATGAAGAAAACTTTACTAAAAGTTAAAAAAATACTTAAGTAAATAGAAATAATGATGCTAGTTTAGTTCTCCAAAGAACTGAATGTAACCTTACGTAAATGAGATGAAGAAAACTTTACTAAAAGTTAAAAAAATACTTAAGTAAATAGAAATAATGATGCTAGTTTAGTTCTCCAAAGAACTGAATGTAACCTTACGTAAATGAGATGAAGAAAACTTTACTAAAAGTTAAAAAAATACTTAAGTAAATAGAAATAATGATGCTAGTTAAGTTCTCCAAAGAACTGAATGTAACCTTACGTAAATGAGATGAAGAAAACTTTACTAAAAGTTAAAAAAATTATAATAATGCTGCTAAGTGCTCCAAAGAACTGAATGTAATCTTAGGTAAATGAAATGAAGAAAAACTTTACTAAAAGTTTAAAAAATACTTAAAGTGTTTATGAAACGAAAATTGAGGTGACTTTTTTTATTGATTTATTTGAGAGAACTCCTCAAATGATAAAGAATGGCGTTTGTAGTTCTTTGATATCTTATCTCGTTCTTGAGTTATTCAAGATTGTGTAATATGACCTATGACGTCACTAGTTGTACCCATCATTATGATGAATCAGAAAATGAAGCATATCTACAAAACTATTGAACAAAATTCCTTGAAACTTTGCACAAGTATATAGGTCACTAAATTGAATATCCCCACGTCAACGTTATCATTACCATAGCAATATATATTAGTTCCCAGACCTTTCATCCTACAGCAAAAAATGTCTATTTTCCACTATGCCCTAAACAGATTTTGACTCGAAGTTGCTCTGTTTTGTTGGCAATACTATTGAAAATATCCCTCACTGATCAACAGTTATAAATATTGGTTTAGAAAAGGCAGAATATAAACAAGTTTATGAGAGGAATAAAGGAGTCTGGGAACTAATCTGTTACCATGGCAACGATAAAGTTTACGTGGGTTATTCAGTTTAGTGACCTGTATACCTGTGCAAAGTTTCAAGGAATTTTGTTCAATAGTTTTGAAGATATGCTTCATTTTCTGATTCGTCATAATGGTGGGTACAACTAGTGACGTCATAGGTCATATTACACAATCTTGAATAACTCGAGAACGAGATAAGGTATGGAAGAACTACAAACGCCATTATTTATCGTTCGAGGAGCTCTTTCAAATAAATCAATAAAAATGTCATCTCAATTTTCGTTTCATAAACACTTTAAAGTGCCTATACAATGAAAAATTCAGTTGTAAAATAACTCTTTTGTTTGAAAGAACTCTTGAAACTATAAAGACTAACCATTTACGACTTTTTCATATCTCACTTCAATCTTAAGATATTAATATTTGTTTAATATGTAAATGATCATACTTATGATATCACAATGCATAATGAGTTATTGAAAAATTCTGCATATCTTTACCATTATCACATGGAATCGTTTGACGATTTGCATATTTGATGTCATTGGATACATCCACGCACATGTACCTGCATTTCAAGTGATTTCATTATATAATTTCAAGGATATATAAGCGTTTTCAAGAAGTCATTATGCATTGTGATGTCATAAGTATGATCATTTACATATTAAACAGATCTTAAAATCACAAGAGTGAAGTTGGATATGAAAAAGTTGTATGGTTAGTCTTTATAGTTTCAAGAGTTCTTTCAAACAAAAGAGTTATTTTACAACTGAATTTTTCACTGCATTAGGCACTTTAAGTAAATAGAAATAATGATGCTAGTTAAGTTCTCAAAAGAACTGAATGTAATCTTAGGTAAATGAGATGCAGAAAACTTTACTAAAAGTTAAAAAAATATTTAAGTAAATAGAAATAATAATGCTGCTTAGTTCTCAAAAGAACTGAATGTAATCTTAGGTAAATGAGATGAAGAAAACTTTACTAAAAGTTAAAAAATACTTAATGTTTATGAAACGAAAATTGAGATGACTTTTTTATTGATTTATTGGAAAGAGCTCCTCAAACGATAAAGAATGGCGTTTTTAGTTCTTCCATACCTTATCTCGTTCTCGAGTTATTCAAGATTGTGTAATATGACCTATGACGTCACTAGTTGTACCCACATTATGACGAATCAGAAAATGAAGCATATCTTCAAAACTGTTGAATAAAATTGCTCAAAACTTTGCACAAGTATACAGGTCACTAACTTGAATAACCAACGTAAACGTTATCGTTGCCATGGTAACAGATTAGTTCCCAGACACCTTTATTCCTCTCATAAACTTGTTTATATTATGCCTTTTCTAAACCAATATTTAACTGTTGATCAGTGAGGGAACTTCGAGTCAAAATATTTGTAGGGCATGGTGGAGCTACACCGCATCAACTGGGAACAGTGCTAATCAATTTAATCCATTTAAGTGCATATACCAATTGTATATATTCATACAAACTACTATATATATTCATACCAACTGCTATTATTCATACCAACTGCTATATATTCATACCAACTAGTGCTATATATTCATACAAACTGCTATTATTCATACCAACTGCTATATATTCATACAAATTGCTATATATATTCATACAATTTTTATATACTTCAGATGCAGAGAACCTTTGTTATAATCTTGACACTTGCAGTTTTGGGTGTTCTTTGCTCCGCCCGGCGAACTTGTCCTGCTGGCATTTGGTGCAGCCACGGCAACGACGAATCAGGGAGAAGAAATTTGAGAAAAAATTATGCGAAATTCACTAATTCCGACGAATACGAATATAGAAGACGTAAAATATACGATGAAGACGAAGATCACTCTAAAGTTGATGATTTGATTGCCGCACATGAGGGTGTACTCGATAAATAATGAGTTCTGGACACAGTGTTTTATGATGGCCATGCTTCTATCTGAAGAGATATATAAGACGATATTAAATAGATTGTGATTTGTGATTATTAGTAAAATTGAATAAAAGAAACATGTTTATGTGTATTCAAAAGCAAGTGATTTTATTCAGACTCTAAAAGGTTGAACAAGATGCAGCGTTTGCAAAACTCTGCCGCTAAGCTAGTCACCAGAACCAAGTGTAAGGACCGTATAACTCCTGTTTTACGCCAACTGCATTGGTTACCTGTGAATGAACCTATATAGTTTGTAAGGTTTAACTTTTAAAGTTATCAAGGGTTACTCCCCGTCGTATCTAAGCAGCCTAGGCGCTCGGAATTTGTTGCAACACTGCCACAGCAAGAGACATATCCCCGAACAACCTTTAATCCAGTCAATCTACGGTTTAACATCAAACAAATTGCAAAATAAATTATTTTAGCTTTTCATTACCTTGATACATTCTCGGAAATAACATACCAAAAGTCCCTGGAAATCAACCTAGTGGAAAGTTTAAAAAATCAAGTTTTTCTTACAATTTACCTACAAAAGCACTATTCTTTTAAAAAAGTGAAATTTCAAGTTCATGTTTAGCAAATATTACCTATGTCTTTAGAAAGTTCTCAAAAAGTTATATGACGGATATTTAAGCGGATAATACAATTTTCTAAGCCCATTCTGAGTTATTCGCTGAAGAAAAGTGGAAAATGCAAAAAAATTCTGTTTTTTAGCAGGAAAATTGTGTCGAGGAGGATAAATAAGTTTCAGTTCCGTATATATTAGTAAAAAGGTCCGGGGGTTAGGATTCAGGGGGGTTGGGGTCATTGTTTAGGATAGCAAATACCGTTTGGGATGGCAAAGATTGTTTACGAAAATAGGAACGATTTTTCACCTGGGGGGGATTTTCATTTCTGAGACCTCTGAAATGGCATTTCCTGCATTTTGGAGAGCAGAAGTTAACAAAATTTAAAGGCCGAAACAGGGAGTGTTTAGTGACATTTTTTCTCGAAATTGTGACGAATTTGCTATGGGTTGACCGCAAGCTTGTTGATAATCGTTGTGATACTCGTTATATCAACAAGCATTTTTGGATTGTTTCAACGATGTCCCAAGGTTCTGCTGCAAGCTTGTTAAGCCTTCACAAAATAAACAGTTCACAAACTGTTAGCAGATTTGCTGCAAGCCTGCAACAAACACATCCTCCAACTAATAATTATTTGGGCATGGCTGCAAGACTATTTGTTTCTTAAAATTGAAATACACTTACTGTATTAAAGTTCTTGGATTGACCTAAATTTCAACAAAATTTCAACAAGAGCTTACTAAAAAGTATAGATTTGAAAACAGACAATATATATATATATATATATATATTACTAGAGTAGCTCATGGTGGTTGAGTATGCACTTTATTGTACAGACCTAAACTCTTCAGGAATCCACTAATTGAAGGTCCAGGAACAATATTTGGTTGGTAACACATTTGCCACTGACGGCGAAATAGCTGAAATGGCCACACCCCTTTTTGGGCCACGCCCCCTTTTTTGCCGTGACTGTATCTACAGAACCGTTGGACCTAGGAGGTTGCCCGACCACTCAAAATTTGCGCAATGGCCACATTATGGGGGGTCAGTAATACATTTTCATATCCAAAAGTCAATGGTTTTTAAGATAATTGCCAAAAACCGATTTCAACATGTTACGAACTACAATTGTACGTATGATACCACCAAGGCCACAACATTATATGACACTTTATCATAACCTGTTATACCTTTTGCATCTTCCTATTTTGGAATTTACTTATTTGGATTTCTACACTTTTCGCCTTTACTACAGCCACAAAACGTGACACATTTAATGTTCCTGTCTCTGCAAGTGCACGTTTTGGTACTCATACATGCTCTTGGGCATTTGCATGGAGGAGGCAGGTCATCGGGCCTGCACGATACTGGCAGTATCACTGGTGTTATGCCAACGTCCGTTGCTTCATACCCATACTGGAGTGGATCTGGTTTGGTGACGGCAGGAGTTGGGGCTTGCAACCACATCTTACACTGAAGAAATGCTCGCTTTATGTGTTCTCGTAGCGTTGATGAACAGCACACAAGCTGGTTGAAGTCCAGTTCTTTCTTGGAGTTGTGGTACTGCTCCCATCGATATTCATCGAAAGTGGAACAGTCGGTCTTCTTTAATCCAGACACAAGGAACTTTTCAGCATTGCTTGTTATCTGTGGTGACAGTTCTTCTACACCAAACCCTTCCAGTAGGGAGAGATCGATGGATGCTTTCAGGCCAGACAGCTTTGGACCCACCTTGCTGGTACTGTCGCAACCGCTGAGAGCATGAATGGCTGGGAGACACGACACCAAACCGTTGTCCAGTTGATCAACCAACATGTGGACTGGTACAGTTTTCTTTGTTTTCCGGTTACCGAGCTTCACGTACAGCTTTTGTAGTTGCCAGGTTGTGTTGAAGTGGAAGATGAGGTTGACAAAGACATCTGTGTCAGGCGAGTCGACCAAGACTGATTGAACCCCGTGTTTCACAACACCATCATTAATATGGAACATGATTCTGTCGTCGGCTTCTTCTTGGTTGCTTGAGAGCTCTGCGATCTGTGTTTCAGTGCCAGCTAACAGTTTCCTGCATTCACCCCATATACTCCTCCAAAGAATATTTCCTTGTCCGACTCGACATTCTGCAGCATCCACTTGAAGACATACTCCTGCAACCGAACTTTGTTCAACATTGAGCTCCAGAACATATCAAGATCGACAGGGAGTTTCTGATTGTCAGACCGAATGGTGATTGTGATTTGTTCTGAGGAACTTCGCTGTGCCCGTTCCATTTGCTTGATTGATGATTTTTGATAAACATCAAAAATAATGTCTATTCTTGTGGACACGGAGCCTGTAGCAAGAATCCTGTTGGAAAGACTCTCAGCCAATTCCCCGAATGTGTGAAGGCCCATCTTTTTCATCGGTAGTTTACGCACAAGTGCCATGAAGTCCACTATTGTCATCTGAGCGTCACTCTTTGCATTCCTCGTCTCCTGTGGAAGGCGACTGACAAGTTCCCTGGCTAAGGAGGCTTTATCGGGCTTCTTCAATTTGATGCCATCTTTACATTCAGTGGTGAGGAACTGGGATGTGCTGGTCAATTCATACTTCAGGAGTTCTAGCATGCTGTACCCTCTTTCTCTAGCATAGTCAATGTACCTAACCGTTTCCGCTGCATCCTTTTTCGCCATCGATTTCTTCGCTGTGAACGGAGTAGAAGTACGTTTCACGAAAACAGTCTTGCGGTTGGTAGGGATTGTATCATGTAGGTGCTTCTCCTTATCCTGAAATCTGGTCTCAACAAACTCTTCATAACTCTTCTCACCAATTTCCAGGCATTCAAGTAATCCGTCGACAACCTCCTGGGGAATGTCAGCTCCAGTAGAGATGTTCTGAAGTCTGATTCCAGCGTCGAACGGATTGTTGATGGATTTTATGTAATCCAGAAGGGCCTTTGCACGAACATGGCCAATCTTCGTAGAACTTGGATTGAACTCATGGTGTAGGCTCAGCTCACTGTCATCTTTGTCTCCCAAGTTGCACCATTCCAGCAGCTGTGCCACATGAAGATCTTTCTCATGCTTTAGGAGATTCCATAAGGCTACTGCTTCTTTCTGTCTCGTCATCCCAATGATACCTCCAGCAACCTTGGCGGGTTTATTGTAACACTTCTCGAGTGCCATGTCAAATCCTACTGCACTGCCTTGTCGGGTAGTGTGGTACATCACCCATCCACCATCTGTAAAGCATCTGTAGATACCCGGGAACTTCCTTTGTAGGTCCAGGCAATCTTCAAGGAACAGCGTACCCCATCTGCTATAGTTTGTCCGGCCAAACCCGAAGAACAAAGGCATGCACCTCCGCACAGCTGAAACGAAAAGATGCCAATCGCCTTGCCGAATAGAGTGTGTAAGATCTCTCAGGATAGGATACAGCTCATCCAGAAACAAGCTCCAGTACCTCACATTCTCATTACAGGCCGTTTCTTTCCATTCGGTGAAAGACTTCTTCAAGTCTGCATGTAAGATCTTGCTTTCTTCCCAAATCTCTCTGAACTCTGTATGGTCACTATCTAAAGCCTGCTGCATCTTAGTTTCCATGGTCTCTATTTGCTGGTCTAATTCACAACTAGTACTGTCCTGGTCAGGTTGAAACTTCTCAAACATAAGAACTGTCATCACCTCTGATACAAGACTCATTCCCTCCTTGCCTTTGCAATAGTGACCTCCAGTCATGACACTATTCTCTACAACGAGCTTGCCAAAGGCTTCAGTCTCAATCAAAGCCAGATCAATACCGATACAGCCTAAAAACTTCCCAAGGCAAGCGATGACAATCTTCTCCATGTGAAAAGGTCCCATTCCAAGGAATATGTTACCAAACTGATCTGGCTTCAACAGCTGGATTTCCTTGGCGATTGCATACACCCCTTCATCAGACCACAATGCCCCTGACACGGCATTCTTCTGCTTCAAGACATCCTGAAAGTTTATCATGGATGTAAATATTGTGTCCATTTCGGTTGCGACATATGGAAGGATGGGTACAAATGACGTCTTTGTAATATCAAACTTCAGTGGATCCTGGAGTGCACTCATTGTTGCTGTGAAGCTAGGAAAAGAGCCCTCCTCACGATCGGTGTACTTCTGTCTTGCCATGCACCAAAGGAAATAATCATCATCAACACTGTGCTTTCGATTATCCTTGTATGGTGTAGTTGAAAATGTCTCCGGTATATCACCAGTGCCTTTGACAAGGTGTGACTTCTCAATGACCTGACATGGCAGCACATCAGCAAACTTTCTCTTTCCTAGTGGTGTTGAGCAGCTTGTCGTCTGAATGTCCTCAGAATCGCTATCTCTCGGTTGGTTCTGAAATATGACTAGAACAGTGTCATGACTGCCATCTTTTCCTGAAACTGTGTTCTCTGTATGGTCAAAATTGTCCATTGCGCCTTGGACAACATGCCATTCAGAGATCATTGACGATACAGGACATCTGTTGGGTAGGGTATCCTCCACCATCTTTTGGGCAGCCGAAGCGTTGATCCTCTTCATTGAATCATAGCTGATGGCTAAGTTCAACCTATTCATGATGTCAATCAGCTGTCTTGATCTTGACAGGTTGTGGACAGTTTGTGTCAAGCTACAATGAAATGGAGTTTTACTTCCAGAACTTAACCAATAATGCATATACTGAAACAGTGTGTCAAACTTCAGGAGCCATTCATCTGTGTTGGTGTTGCTGGTGTTTGGGAACATGTACTTCATGAACTGCATCCAGTGTTGGGGGCGGTGTACTCTGTAGCGGTCCATTGAAAGTTTAACATCCTGACTTGTGCAGTACGTTGCATCCAGACCAAACTCGTAATTCTTGCATTCATGGAGTAGCTCCAGTGCACACTTCTGTGGGCCTGACTTATCAGATGATCGCAATGTCTCTATGATGTTACCCTGCAGGAGAGAGCTAGAAGAAACCATTTGTGATTTCTTTTTGTCATCAGGATAAGTGAAGCAGATTGTGTCACAGAAGCACTTGATCAGAAGAACCTTGGTCCGTCTGTTATCTATTTGCTGATCTGTCTCCAAGTTAGCATTGACGAGATTACGAATGTGGGAAACACTGTAGCTGCTAGTTTTGAAATCGAGACTATCAAACACACGTTTGCAGTTTAAGTCAATTGTGGCTGCCTGGTTTGATCGCTCGATATTTTCAAACAATGCATCAACTTGTCTTTTATACTTTAGCACGTACTGTAGGAAGCAGTTCGCATGATAGAAGATATCTGCAGCAAACACATCACCAGCTGTATCCAGAAAAGCACATCTGGTCTTAACTTCATCCTTATAAAAGTTTAAAGCATCTACGAACAATGCTGCTCGGTTGGACTCCGATATGCGATACAACACCCGGTTCCTATTACCACTACTCTCTCTTGCTCTGTCACAGATTACACACTTCCTTTCTACGTCTTTGCCACCGGAACTCTTTCGTCTTTTGGGGGCCTTATATCTGTCACTGCTTTCTCCCTCTTCAACCTCCATAGGTTCTGGCTCACTATTGGTTTTTACTGATCTCTTCGACTTCAGAATGTAAGTGGAATAACAGGCTTTTGGCTTTTGATGGTACTTGAATGTGTTGCTGCACATGTTTATTCTTGAGATGACGAAAGAATCATCCAATTGTTGTGCTGCCATCCGGATTTTGGCACGACCATCATCAGTTCCTGAAAAAAGTTTCAGCATGAGTAAAATCTATATGGCCAACTGCTGATCTTGTAGCACTTCATGTATATACATACAATTCACATAAAACTTGTAAACTGAACCCAAAATGGAGATTATGGTAAAATTTACCTGTTAACGTTTTCCTGATGCAGTGTTGCATATAACGCATACAGTCCCATCATAAACTGCTTCGTCTGCTGGGCTTGATAACACTAAAGTTTCCTGTAAAAAATATTTTTGATTAATTAATGATATGGAACAAATATTGTTTCAGATTGATTTAATGTGCATGTAATAAATGCAACTATTATTTAAAAACTTACCATGTTTTAGTCACAGCAAGCAGGGATCGAAAGTAGAATTACTTGCCATCAGAGAACACTTTAACACTTCACCTAAACACCTTCACCTAAGAACAGAGGAGAAAGAGTTAAATTGCCTGTAATCTAGGCCTCTTCGGCCTCTACTCGCTTCTCGGTGCGACGCCATGTTGTTTTATGGGATACCGCTGCCTGCATGCAGGCTCAACGACAAAACACCCATGACCGGAATTTCTAGCCATGTCTAGACTCTAGTCTAGACTCTAGACTAAATTCTAGTCTAGACTCTAGTCTAGACTCTAGTCTTGACTCTAGTGTAGACTCTAGTCTAGTCTAGACTCTTCAGGAATCAAGTAATTGAACAATAGGAACAGGAACAGGAACAATTACGAATAATATTGTAGTTCGTAACATGTTGAAATCGGCTTTTTTTTTTTTTAGTTTTTGGCAATTATCTTAAAAACCATTGACTTTTGGATATGAAAATGTATTACTGACCCCCCATAATGTGGCCATTGCGCAAATTTTGACTGGTCGGGCAACCTCCTAGGTCCAACGGTTCTGTAGATACAGTCACGGCAAAAAAGGGGGCGTGGCCCAAAAAGGGGTGTGGCCATTTCAGCTATTTCGCCGTCAGTGGCAAATGTGTTACCAACCAAATATTGTTCCTGGACCTTCAATTAGTGGATTCCTGAATAGTTTAGGTCTGTACAATAAAGTGCATACTTTTTTATCGGTGTATAAAAGACGCGAGCCGAAGGCGAGCGGCTTTATACACCGATAAAGCCCGATAACGAGTTTTGTAAATGGCTTCAAAAACGTCCATTAATTAGTATTTATCTATTGTGTGAAATTATTTAGCAATGCAAACGAGGGACACGCTGCAGTGCGTTTGGACTGCTGCTTGTGCCGCAGCATAGTTTTGGTATAATTGTGAGATGAAGCGCTTCAGGCTGGCTGAATGAGTGTTCTATCAAATTTAAAGACACTGATGTTTTATTAATGAGTGTTCTATCACATTTAAAGACACTGATGTTTTATTAATCAGTTCTGTACTACATGGTAGAAACATTGATTAAAGATGCATTTCTTTTGTGTTTTCTTCATGCATTATTAATGAGTTTTTGAAATATATATATATATATATATATATATTTAAAAAACTCATTAATAATTCATGAGGAAAAGACAAAGGAAATCAGTACCATGTCCGTGGTTTTATATGTGATAAAGATTCATCCTAATTTACATAAACTTTAGCTTTGATTTTCTCGGCTTAGACAACGTTATTTTTCAAAATTACTACGCCAACGAACTTACCAAATGCTGGTCGTTTTTTAAGCCATTTAAAGCACTTGTAGGAGTGTTTTATCACTTGTAGGAGTGTTTTATCACTTGTAGGAGTGTTTTATTACTCGGCTGCGCCTCGTGTTTTATATCTGATAAAACACTCCTACGCGTGCTTTAAATAGTACATATTAACTGTATGTCAACAGGTCAGATTCCTGCTGTCAACACAACTTGTATTGTCTCACTCACACTAAAACATTGAAATAAATAAAATAATCAAAAACCGGCATATAGCCAGGTTGATATACTGAGTAAAGAATTTATGGTGAAGGAAAATTTCGAGTGTTGGAAATGGAATACATACATTTTAAGGCCAAACTGGGACCAGTTGCGAAAAATGCAACTTCAAGGCCTTCCGGCTGGAATTGAACCCGCGACCCTGCGATGCTAGTGCAGTGCTCTGACACTGAGCTACGGAAGCCTGTTACACCTCGATTACATTACTAATAAGAGAGATGGGTTTTGTATTTGTTATTGTAGGTTTACTACAATGATTCATAGACCGCTCTTGCACTACGCGCACGAGTTAGAATCGAGGAATGAATTTAATTGTCCAATATGATATCCGGATATAGAAGTGATTAACTTGTGATAAGCATGTGATTTACATGTGTGGTGTTTGGTTGTAATTAGATCCTAAGTAGTTAGATACAACATTTCTCCTTTGTTTAGTAATTTATGTAGGGTTATGCTAAATAGATTTGTCCATCATTCTAATTGCTGCCGTAGGCAGCTCACTAATCTTGACATGGGTTGCTGTGTCCTCGTACCCAGATCTCTTCGCGGACCTATTATAGTCAACGCAATCTCGATTTGTGTAAATTGCCTCTGTCGAGATATTTGTTCCATTTTATGACGTTTTGTGACGTAGAACTTTAATACACGTGTAAAACTTCTAGGAAGTATACGGCCAACTTTAGATCGACGTCGCACTTTACTCGCACTTCTAATGAATAGATGCGAGGATTCGTCAACGGCTTTATCCGTCGCACTTTTAGTTGACTCGAATCTATTCGAGTTAAGCGGTGCGAGTATGATTCGTCAACGGCTTTATACGTCGCACTTTAGTTGACTCGAATCTATTCGAGTTAAGTGCGAGTATGATTCGTCAACGGCTTTATCCGTCGCACTTTAGTTGACTCGAATCTATTCGAGTTAAGTGCGAGTATGATTCGTCAACGGCTTTATACGTCGCACTTTAGTTGACTCGAATCTATTCGAGTTAAGTGCGAGTATGATTCGTCAACGGCTTTATCCGTCGCACTTTAGTTGACTCGAATCTATTCGAGTTAAGTGCGAGTATGATTCGTCAACGGCTTTATACGTCGCACTTTAGTTGACTCGAATCTATTCGAGTTAAGTGCGAGTATGATTCGTCAACGGCTTTATCCGTCGCACTTTAGTTGACTCGAATCTATTCGAGTTAAGTGCGAGTATGATTCGTCAACGGCTTTATACGTCGCACTTTAGTTGACTCGAATCTATTCGAGTTAAGTGCGAGTATGATTCGTCAACGGCTTTATACGTCGCACTTTAGTTGACTCGAATCTATTCGAGTTAAGTGCGAGTATATGATTCGTCAACGGCATACGTCGCACTTTAGTTGACTCGAATCTATTCGAGTTAAGTGCGAGTATATGATTCGTCAACGGCTTTATACGTCGCACTTTAGTTGACTCGAATCTATTCGAGTTAAGTGCGAGTAGGATTCGTCAACAGCTTTATCCGTCGCACTTCAGTTAGCCTGCGTGCAGACGCTCCGTATCCGGCCCTCTTCAGTTGACTCGAATCTATTATTGAGTGCGAGTAATGCGAGAAAAAAAGTAATTCGAGTTGAGTGCCTGCCAGTTGACTCGAATCTATTATTGAGTGCGAGTAATGCGAGAAAAAAAGTAATTCGAGTTGAGTGCCTGCCCGCAGCCCGAAATTTCGGGCTGCGGGCAGGCTTACAACATGAGACCTACGTGCTGACTCTACATCTATATCATTCTTGATTAACATGTCCGTTACAATTTATACAATCTGAATCAATCCCAGGGTTCACCTTTGAAATTTCATCAAAACTGACTCACTGCCCATGCAATGGCCTTTGAGGCAGCACTTTCCTTGCGATAGTAATTTCTAGTAATTACATGTATACTGTATGATATTAGTTTAATATTCGTTTATACTTTGATCTCCTAATTTTGTTCACGCTTGAAAATGTTCTAATTTTAACTAATTGTTCACGCTCAATAATGTTTTAATTCTACAGTTATTGATCATACTTTTTTTAATGTTCAATATCCAAGATGATCTGGAGTGGATCTCTCTCTGGTGGATCTGCGGAGTGCTGGTTCTTCTGGCTAGCTTGGGTTGTTATTTTGGGGGTTTTCTTTGGTGGTATCTGTGATCGTTGGATTTGTGGTGTTACTTCGTTGTTGTTGTTCCGTTATGGTTGGATCATCATCTTCCATTGTTGTGATTTTTTATTTCGTCCAATATTTCTTTACATGGGATGAGTTGCGTATATGTTGTTTCCCATGAATATCTCTTAATATAATCTGTGATCCGTTGATCTTCGTGATTGTCATTGGATCTTTGCAGAACCTTGTTGAGTACTTGTTCTTGCGCTTCTGAGTAACCAATACCTGGTCTCCTATCATGAGGTGTCGTTCGGCTGCATGACACGTCTTGTCAGTGCACGCTTTGGCCTTTGCTTTTTCGTGATCGTCCTTTGTGCGAACCTCTTCATCTTCCGTGCTAGTTGTCTCATCGACAGCTGGGATTGTTGGGATTTTCGTTCTCAGTTCCCTTTGCATTAACAGCTTTGCTGGAGTCTGTCCTGTCATTCTGTGAGGTGTTGTTCGGTAGTCGAGCAGTAGATTTGGTAGTAAATCTCTCCAATCGTTTTGCTCGGCTTGCGCCGTTAGAACATGTTTCTTGATGATCTCGTTGAAACGTTCCACTTGGCCATTCGCTTGTGGCCAATACTCTGTCACGGTTTTGAGCTCTACACCCCAGGTCTGAAGGGTTGTTTGGAATTCGGTGGATGTGAAGTAGGAGGCGTTGTCCGACTTCAGTACTTTAGGATAGCCATGTTGAGCGAAAATGGAGTTGAGCCATTTTAGGATTGTCGCTGAAGTGATGGAGTAATAATCTGTGAGGACTACGATGTACTCGCCAGTCGGGAATGGTCCACAGACATCTATGGCTAGGTTGGTCCAGCGTTCTTTGGGTAACTCTGTGGGGCACATTGGTTCAGGTGCGCAGAGTTCGTCTATGATCGACTTGTAGGGTTTTGGAAGTTGGTGTAATTGATTTGTGTGTGGGCAATTCCGTATCTGTGCCAATTCTGGATCTTCTATAGAGGCCTGTTGTATTTCCTCTATTGCCATAGCTCGCGGTGCTAGGTGCTGTGTGAGGTAGTGGACGTATCTGTCCGCGCATGCTTCCATGTTGCTTCTTGTGTCGGCTGGAGATTTGTTGGGAAGTCTTGACAGGGGGTCTGCTAGGTTTCCTGATCCTGGTCTGTACACGACTTTAAAATCGTATTCTTGAAGTCGTATAATCTCCATCTCTCGATTCTTGCTGGGGTTGATTTATTCGCGTTGTTGGCCTTAGGCTTGTAAATATGTTCTAGAGGTCGATGGTCGGTTTCAAGCTCGAAATCTCTCCCGTAGAGGTACATATGGAAGTGTTCGCATCCAAAGACTATGGCGAGAGATTCCTTCTCGATTTGTCCGTACTTTTGTTCGGTCTCGCACAAAGACCTACTTCCGTATGCGACCGGGCGATATGAACCATCTTGTTGCTCTTGCAGGAGTACCGCGCCGACTGCCCATGGTGATGCGTCGACCACAACTCGCGTTTTAGCTTCGAGGCTGTAATGGACCAAGACGGGGGCACTAGTTAAGGCTTACTTGAGAGTCTTAAATGCTTTCTCTTGCTCTCTGGTCCATTGGAACTTTGCTTCTGTTTTCGTGAGCTGTCGAAGTGAGAACGTGATGGTGCTGTAGTTGGGTATGTATCTGGAGCAGTAGTTTGTTAGGCCAAGGAAGGATCGGACTTCGGAGGCTGACTTTGGAGGTGGAGCGTTGTTCACTGCTTCGATTTTGGCGTTGTCTGGCTGAATTCCACTTCCAGAGACGAGTATTTTGGTAATTTCAGGGTTATACCACTGGTTTGCAACTTCGACAACAGCTGTTCCAATTGCTTGTAGTGGAATTTCTTATCATCAGACCATATCAGATGTTATCTGAGATATTAGCGCATCTAGGAATGTTCTTGATAAGGCCATGTATTATCTCGTGGAAGTATTCCCCTGAGGGTGACGCTCCCATTATCAGACGCTTGAAACGATAAGGTCCATCGTCAGGAGTGGTAAAGTGACTCTTCTGCGAGGGTGAGTTGAAGGTATCCTTGAGATAAGTCAACTTCGGTGAATATTTTGGCTCCCTCCATTTGGTGTAGAATCTCGTCGACTGTGGGAATTTGAACTCGACGCCGGATTAGTGCGGTGTTTGGAACGCGCATGTCTAGAACTAGTCTGACATCACCCGTTTGTACCATCTTCCTTCTCGATAATTCCGTCTTCGCGCATTTCGCGTAGACTGCGCTACGGGTGGTACGGTGTCGTCTATCTCGAGTTTGACCTCAACTCCTTTCAAATTTCCTGTTCCCTGGAAAAGCTTCTCGTGTTTGTTGAGTAATTTTGCTACGATTGGGTCTTCATGTTGCGCAATAGTGTTAATAATGTTCAACGTTATTAGTCCTAATGCGGTTGATGATTCACAGCCAAGGATACATTGAGATTTTCCGTTTGTGACATAAAACGTCGCTTCGGTGGGGGTAAGGATAAAACGGATGACGGATGGCGGATACGGATGGCGGATGAGAAAAGGCGGATAGAGGATAAAACGCGGATGAGAAAAGGCGGATAGAGGATAAAACGCGGATGAGAAAAGGCGGATAGAGGATAAAATGCGGATGAGAAAAGGCGGATAGAGGATAAAACGCGGATGAGAAAAGGCGGATGAGAAAAGTTTATACAGATATCAACTATATTCCAGGCGTCATTCTATAAGCAAGAAAATCTGCAATAAAATTAAAATCTGAAGTAAATTAAGATTGAAGCTTCACCACGAGTAACTTTGATTCAGGTACGCTCAGCGTGTCGTAAATATTCTTGCAGAGAGTTTACAGCCGTGGCCGGGGGAAATTATTGTTGAGTTGTAACTCTTCGTTGGAAAAGTGTTATTGAGATATGTATTATAAAAATGTCACAAAAGGGGCAGCCAGTTGTTATCTCTAGTAAAGATATATTCAAAATGGTAAACTCAAACTAATTCTATATATACGGACTTGGTGCTATAGTGATGATCTATCATACGATCTGTCTTGCGAAGTGTCGGCGGAGTATCGATAAGAGCACTTTGTGACCAGCTGCACGGTGTTCTTTTCTGAGCACTTTGTGACCAGCTGTGTTAATATGGCTTTTAAGTTACGGACAGAGGTAAAACGCGGATGAGAAAAGGATATAGCTTATTTCTACATGCTTGCGGCTAATGTCGCCGGTAGTACCCGACTAGTTATGTTACTGAATTATTCAATAAATGTTAAAATGAAAATTATAGCCATAGGCTACGCAGCAACAATATAATCAATATTAATTGTTTATATAATAATTATTAAATAATATTTTTTTTTATTAAAGTCATGCCTAATTAAGTTTTAGTTATTTAAATGAACTCCGAAAATGATAAGGAATGGTAATTTAGATCTCCTTCATACAACTTATGATATTACCATTCCTAACCAATTTAGGAGTTCGTTTAAATAACTAAAACTTAATTTTCATTTCATTTCATAGGCACTTTAAACAAACCAAATACAAATTTCCTTAAGATAAGTTATTCATATAGAGATTATTAAGTATATATAGAGATTTTAACACATTTTTAATTTTACATATATATATAAATATATATATAGATATAATGTATATATTTACTAACTAAGAATCGGAACTATAATAGAGTGAAATATCCAAAGAAAAATATAAAAAGTATATTTTATTTTCTTTATAAATACAAAAACCATAAAAAACTATAAAAATAAATCAATGCGCAATATCACGCGCGCGCTGGGCAATGGCCGGCTGTTGTTTTGTCGTTTCCTGTTCAATTAAACACTGTTTTTCCTGACAATCTGTAATATTCCGACTCTCTGGATATCTGTATAAACTCATGCGTTAGGAAACAACAACAATTACAAATACATTAGCGCATTATAGTCTTTCGCCCGCAGTGGTCGTGGAGAGTCTGCGAGGACTATTAATTCTAAATTTCTACACACAGACTAGCTACTTTCCTTTTCTCAACCGCGTTTTATCCTCTATCCGCGTTTTATCCTCTATCCGCCTTTTCTCATCCGCCATCCGTCATCCGCGTTTTATCCTTACCCCTTCGGTGGTTTGGCTCTTGAGTGATTTGATAGTTGTGCGAAACTCTCCAGTGAGTTCTATCGGGGCTTCCACATTCCATATGCGCGAATTTTCGCGTTGGTGTTGATTGTCATCGCTCTTGATGCGCTCGAAGATCTTGTTATGGGTAATGTTTACAGACGCGCCAGAATCAATTAGCACTTTTACTTGGGTGTTCCCGATGGTAAGTATCTGTCATCGGGTACCTTGAGCGGAGTAACATTACCAAAATTTTTCCAAAATTGACGAAATTTTACCAAAAGTAAAATATTTTATTGAATCTGGTCACACTGTTGCACCCAGGAGGCTGGGACTGGATATTAAATATGGCGGAATTTTTGTGGTCTAATGGATGTTGAAGTTGTGACGCCTGAATTTACTTCTGTTTTGTGAGTCACTCAGTTACTAGTAATTATGTTAGATAAATGAATAGAGGTTTCATTAATATAATATTTTTATAAATACTTGTAGCTATTTCAGTATTTGCTTGTCCATAATATAGATGGTCGATGGAGGTCAGATATCATATTGATATTGGTGGCCCTTTCTCGATATACGAGCAACCGAAATGTAAAATTATTATAGCATCAACCCAAGTCAGTTTTAGGGATAGGGTTTGGTTTGTATTTCGGTTATAGTCTGCGTCTGTATACACACATACATATATATTGAGAGAGTTCATGAGGTAGTTCTCATGAAGCTGAGGTCAACATGTTTCTGAAATGTCATGAAAAGCTATATATTATCTTTTATCCTCTTTTATCCAACTTCAGGTGTTAGATTTGATTAAGCTACTGTATAGAGGTGATATCGAAAATATTTTGAAGTGAAAACTAATCATTTTGATTGAAAATTCGGGCTCAGTATGAAAATGATCATTGAATTTTCTATTATTGCTGCCAATCTTCTATTTTGTAAACCGTACATGTGGAGAATTGAGACTCACAATTTCAGCGGAGCCTTTTGTACACGGTAAGGTACTTTGTATGAGGGGTGGTTAAGGTCAAAATTCAATTCGGAATGCTATTATTCGTGTTCTCTATGCTGTTATAATTCTTGTTCTCTATGGTATTATTTGTGTTCTCGCTACTGTTATTCACGTTCTGAACATGGAATAACAGATATGAATAACATGAATAAGAGATAATAGAGAACACGAATAACAGCAGTGAGAACACAAATGATAGCATTTCGAATTGAATTTTGACCATATCCACCCCTCATAACTTTGTGCATGTTCTGTTCTTGTTGACGTTTATGTTTGATAACAATAATAAAACACCTTTTTTCTTTTAAAAGCTATTTTTCTGCTAGAAATAGCAATATATACATGTAATTAAAAAGTTCCTGGGTGAACTTCTCATTGCATTTCTGTGGAGTCCTGTAGCAGGAATTTGCAAAACAGCTTGCACAAAAATGTACAAAAATATCTAAATCCGAAATATTTATTTTGAACCCTGGAATGAATGATTGAATGAACGAATACCAATATCTTTCAGGCAGTAATGTCTAATAATGATGGATTTACCCTGGTGAAATACAAACACCCCAAGCATATCAAACCAAGCCACAAAGACAAGTTACTTGCAGTGAGTGTAAGTTCTGCAACACAAGATCACAACAATGAGAAAAAAGTGAACACTGTTAGTGAAAGCATTCATAGTTTTAAACTTGAAATAAGAAGCAGTTCATTTTACAAAGAGCTAATCAAATCAATACTGGGAAATATTTCTGAGAACATTGATGAGAAGGATCAAGAACAAGTTGGAAATTTCTCTAAATTATTCACAGATTTTGTTTGCTATGGTATTGGGAAATTATCAGAAAGCATAGTTGCAAGGTATCAATTTGCTTTGCTTGTGTTGCTATGGGAACAGCTCAAGCCTGGAGGTGCCTGTTATATTTATGATCCAGTATTTAGCTGTCTGGACAAAATAATTATCAGAAACTTTGGGCTGGCATTGATTTCTAAGAATGAAGAAGCCAAAAGAAAGGTTTTGGTGAAAACATTGATTTTTATACCCCATGGCAGCAAGCGTTTATACAACAATATTTTGTGGATTAACTGGGGACCAGCGTTGAACAATGTTGTTCTCCTTGGTAATAGTTTCCGTAGCTACCATGAACGTATTCCATCGGTTCAATTGTATTTCGAAGCTCCGTACATTGCTCAGATTCTGCCTCTAACACATGAAGTGAAGTTTCCGATTACGTTTTATCATAATGATGTTTTTAATGATCTCTCTGTTCATTTCTTCTTGGCTTGTGATCTTCAAAGACAACCATCATCATTTTGGCGAGATCCCAAAGAGCCAGTTTACGAAGAGGATGATGGCGAGATTGTGTTAAACACATCAATGACTTGAAAGACCTCCAGATCGATGCACTAGACGAGAATTTCTTTCAATGTATAATCTAGTAAACGATAAGTTGTGGTGGATTATGAGTGTCAAATCATACTTTTGAGACCGAAGCGTGACCCGCAGTTGCAAAAAATGGGTCAATTCCATGCCAGGTTGCTGTTGGGAAAGTATTGATTTGACACTTGTAGTTCACCATGACTTTTCCTTAATCTGATTCACTGAGTGTGAATGCCAAATGTTAATAATATAATCTACTAACGTAGTTTATACCACTACATAATTAATAGATGATAAAATCAGGCCTATGTCCATTGCTCTAGTGACTAGTATTACTGGTAGTTGTTCCTTTACTTTGCCTTTTCTATAAAGATAAGTGGGTTCCAGACATCCTATACTGTATCATCTACAAACAAAAACATATTTTAAAATTTAAGGAAAATCTTCAATATTACTTCATGGCCAAGGGAAATGGATGGAAATTTTTATTTGCTATACAATAGATCATCATGTTAAGCCCCAGTATGTTAAGCCCCAGTTCTCCAAATATCCAGCTCTTACAGTATGGAACTATACAAGTGTTGTGCTGTGTAGGCAGTGACAGTGTAGAAATACAAATCGAGTACTATAGTTAGGAGAAATTCTGCCTGGGAAGCACTTCTGGGGATTAACAGTTAACTGGAATCACCTCTGGCACATAATGGTTATTACTGCATGGTCTGTTAGGTTTTATAGTGTACGTGTATATCAACCAACAGAATACATTATCAGTTAGAATTTTTGTTCGATCCTGTAAAGCTTTTGAATCTTGATAAAAACAACCTTGACGCATCTGTACAACATAGTCTGTATCCAATTGTTTCTCCAATACACAAACTAAGAAGATGGCCTGGCAAAGAACATAACATTTAAATGAAAGAAGCAATCATCTCCTTACCGTGGTACCACCATCTTGTCTTTTTAGGATTTTTGGAACATGTTTTAATATAGAATTCATTATCAGGTGGATGTTTCTATAAAATATGCCAAGAAGATTGATTGAAGAACAAATATGATCACACAAAATGTATTTCTCTTTCTGCTTTTAAGTCTTCTTTTCAGTGTCTTTACAATAAATTTCATTTGGTCATATTTTTTCTACACTCTTGGTCATATATGATTCATATATTGCTATTATTTTAAACCCCAGTATCAACATACAATTTATCCTTATTGGTTTCCAAACATTTCTTAAAGTACTGATAAAAGTGTTGTGTTGTATAGGGAGTGTAGAAATACCAATAGAATACTCTAAAAGGTTGGTGTACTGCCAAAATAGTGTGTAGGAAGTCTAATATTCAGAGCAAAGGCCCTTCATTGTTGAGATTGAGTGAAATGTAACATATATAGTACTACTGTAGTTGCGAGATGTTGTTTTAAAACATGTCATTGATCATTTCCTTTCTTCTCATTACCTCTACTTGGTTACCATTGATGTTATTAGGAGAACTTAGATGCTGATCACCACTAGGACATAATGGTTAATGCATTTCATACATGTACTTTAGTCTTTATATTCCCCAACCTCTGCCAGCATTCTCCAAACATAGATGTAATGAGAATAAATTAGTAAATCATCACCAAAGATAGTCGGATATGTTTTAAAACAACTTCTCCCAACTAGTACTATAAGAAATGTTTGGAGACTAGTGAGGAGAATTTGTATACTGATATACTGGGGTTTAAAGGGTTAACATGCCTTTTCCTTGCAACTGCTCATCATGCTAACAACACTTAAACACACAGACTGCACTGATAGTGCAGGAGACCAGTCGTCAGTTAATATTGATAAACAAATATGGCCATTGGAATATATATGAGGATGAACAGGGACATCAGAGCCAATGAAGACAACCTACAGTTAAAACAACAGCAGGTTAGAAAATCAGAATATTTTCATTCAATTTGCCATATCTCCTGTCGATCACATAATGTCCTCCTTAATGCTAGTATCTCCACGTTCTCATCCAGTCTGACTCCATGTATCTTTGGAGCTGACTCTTTTCCGCCTGAACCACATCAATCTTGCTCTCCTCAATACCTCACCTATCCTCTCAATAACTATATATTCTCTCTCACCATGGTATAGCCATGGCATGCATGTCTGTCCCCACCTCTGTGAAAAGTTTAATTCCATTGAGAAACTTGGGGGGGGGGGGGGAATCTTGCTTCAGGTCAGCTGAGTTGAACAGTCAAATTGTAATAACTTATAACCATTTATTTACTTTCTAAACTCTAAAGATATGAGGAAAAAGAATATGTAGGAAATGCTGTTTCAGAGGCAAATATTTCAAAATTTTTCCTTTCCCCTAGGTCTCAGCCCCCCCTAATGAAAATCATTTTTGAAAGTATTAATTTTTTGTGTGGCAGGGGTGTTGCCTCCCAAAGGCCAGATCCTCATGGCTACCCAAATGTCTCCCTCAATACACCACTGTCGACCTCATGTATGTTCTGAGTTTTAACATTTTTACTTGCCAGTAATTTACACAATATTTTGAAAGTGATATTATTTGGATTATGTACCTGGGGAGACTCGAAAGGATATCTGGAAGGGAATTTGAATTGTAGTTGGAATTTCTCCCCTTCATAAAGTGTTCCTAAAAAATTTCATGAATATATTAGCACAATTATTGGATGAATTAAATTTGTGTCAAAGTGCCCATCTTGTATTATAATCCTTGGCACTGATAAAAAATGCTTAATAATATCATATGCAGCTAATGTGAAGATGAACTTCATGCCTTTTTCTCCTGAAGTACTTAAGGTTTGCTATTCACAGGAAGTCACATCAACCTAGGGACATACAAAGATGTCGCACAGTTATTCAAAAGTGAAATAAAATAAAGTTTGTCCTGATATTTAAACAGACTGATCATTCTCAAAACTATCATTGTATTTCAATGTTGAATCCCCATCTGTACATGTCCCTGGTTAAGATGTCATTTCCTGTGAATAGTATAACTAACATGATCAGGGAAAAAGGCATCAAGATGAAACTTTAATAACGATAATGAAATAGATCAGCTATAGATACCTATAGGACAACTACCATAATATACTACCAGTAGTAGTAAAATCTTAAAAATTATTCGATAATGAACTGGAAGCCATTGAGGGTCTAATAGCACGGGAAATGATGGGTTTATGATAATATTAAGCAAGTTCTATCAGAAAGTGCCAAAGATTATAAATATATAAAAATCCAAAACATGCGATGGACAGTTAAACATCTTTATTGGGTTATTTCATTGTGGCATTGACATGATGAAATCCAAAGCAGGAAGTTGTTCAACAAATTTCATCAAACCAACTTGTCAAATGTGAGGAAATGAATTTTCTCAACTTTTTCATAACTCTATTGCCACAACAGTGAATTGCAATTTAATATGGTATATAACCCATTGTACAACTCCTATCTGGGGTTTGTGTTCTTGATCCTGTTGAGAAGTATCTTGTGTGAAAATTTCATCTTCATGCCTTTTCCCCTTGCTAAAGTTGATTTACTATTCACAGGAAATGACAGTGATTCAACAATGAAAGTTTGTGAATTGAGCAAATTTTGTCTGAACAGAGCCAAACTTTCTTTGTGTTTCACTATTGAATCAGTGTGCAATGTCTTTGTGTATTAACCTGCTTTGATGTCATTTCCTGTGAATAGTAAATCAACTTTAGCAGGGGAAAAGGCATGAAAAAAGGCATGAAATTTTCGAACGGCAAGATATTTTACAATTCTTCTTGGTAGAATCCAATGATTAGGAATATATATGTAAAATCCCCAAACACATAGGCACATTAAATTAATTATGTAATTTTATTATTTATGATTTTAATTATGTTTTAAAGAAAATACCTGAAGCACCTTCCACATTTATGATCCAACTAAAAAATCCGGCAATGGTAATATTATACAATAATTCATATTATATAGATAATATTATAATAATTTCAATATTTGTTATGTACGATGCATATAGTGGAATCGATGTATGTTACGCCAAATATCTCTCGCTAGAAACAATTTTGGCATGGCGTAAAGCCGTAAACTACTAATATAAAATTTTGACGCAGCATGGAAAAACCATCGTATTAATTATTCAAGCGAATTTATTTTAAAACCAAACAACTGTTT
Organism: Chrysogorgia sp. JL179-B06; assembly: GCA_035772405.1. NCBI lineage: Eukaryota > Metazoa > Cnidaria > Anthozoa > Scleralcyonacea > Chrysogorgiidae > Chrysogorgia > Chrysogorgia sp. JL179-B06. The sequence goes on along the minus strand of JAYKKM010000469.1, from coordinate 1,599,913 downwards.
TTTTTAATGTTTGGTTATTTTTCTTAATATGGTGATACAATTTGGCGTAATTCTGGTGTAAAATATTCGAAAATAAATGTTGGTGTAACATATTATACACCGATATTCCACGATATTCTATGTCTGTCTATAGTGTACGTTATTACTTGCACAATTTACACGTATTAATACCAGAAATACACACATTCACTCACGTATCTAAATTATCTGATAGAGAATTATCATCAATGTTAATTCCTGCCAAAGGATTAGTTATCAGTTCTTGTAGTTCTCTATTTAACCGGCGAGTTCTTGTTGCGTTGCCGGCCATGATTGTTTTATGAGAATTACAATATTTTCCTCCCCAGTTTTCTTGCTTTTAACCGTGATTCTTAGAAATTTACCGTAACATTTTTTAGCAGTTTTTACTCAAAGAAATTTACTGTAGAGGTAATTACTGGTAATGTCACGGTTTATGTTTTTAATTTAAACAAAAGTGCTTCGAGTAAACAAAAGTGTTTCATAGAAACGTAAAAATTCAAGAATGGATAACAAACAATTCGGGTTATTGTCGAGAATTCTCGACGACTACTCGTAAAATGTGAAAATAACCATTTTATATATTTTTCGCGAAACACGTGTTTTTAAAATTGCTTTGAATAAATGGTCATTTTATTTAAAAACGTTGGTGTTTTTGCGAAGTACTGTACTCCATACGTCTCAAAGGTCAGTTTTTGCTTGTATGAGGTATAAAAGAGGAGTCGAACAAGCAATTATGTCGTGTAAAAGACGCAAAACCAATAGCCCAAATCTGGAAAATGGTCGTCAATATCTTGTTGGGATTGTAACGGAGCCTCAACAATCGGAAGGTAGTTCGTCGGAAAGTTATACGGATTTTTCTGATTCTCTTGTTTCATGTTCAAAGTCTGACATAAAGGATTCTGGCCCTTTTGAAGACTGTGTTTCTGGAGCAGAAATTAATACGCGATGTGTTGCTGTTGACTGCGAGATGGTTGGTGTGGGTAACAACAGAGTCAGTGCCCTTGCCAGATGTAGTGTCGTAAACTACAACGGTGAAGTCTTATTTGATGCTTTTGTAAAACCAGATAGGCCAGTTACGGACTACCGTACAAAATGGAGTGGCATTAGGGAATCTGACTTAAAGGAAGCATTGGTTTTTAAAAAAGCAAGGAAAGAAGTGAAAAAGATTATCAAGAATTGTATACTTATTGGCCATTCAGTACAGTGTGATCTGCATGCTTTGAACATATTCCACCCTTGGCACTTACTAAGGGATACGTCGAGGTATCAGCCAATCAGATTATTGGCAGGGTTGTCAATCAATGCTACACCCTCCTTGAAAGAATTATCAAATGTGTTATTAAAACGGAGTATTCAAGTTAGTGAACATTGTTCTGTGGAGGATGCTCAAGCGGCAATGTCTTTATATAAAGTATGTGAACATCAGTGGGAGAAGGAATTAAGAGGTGAATTAGGCACTGGGTCATATCTCTCTGATATATACTGGCCATCATGGACACAGATGGGAAATGACACTTAGTGTGAAATTAGGAATGTTATACTCAAATCTTTATAGGTTAGCTTGTCTCTGGTTTATACTCCTTTAAAGTTAATACAAGTCAATATTTCACTGAACAGTCCTAAACACTTAAGCCCTAGTAACTATTGACTTGTATTAAGTTACTTTAAAGGAGTAAACCAGAGACAAGCTAACCTAGAAAGATTTGAGTAGATTTCACTGAACAGACCTAAACACTTACATGTATCCCTAACAAAAAATGTCTATAGGCAACCTATAAGATCCTATAGAGAACCTATAGGCTTCTATAGGAAGTTGGAACATTTTCTATAGGTGACCTATAATGAAACCTATTAGCCTATAAATGTAGACGCCTATAGGTGCCTATAGGCTTCTATAGGAAATTGGAACACTGCCTATAGACTTTTTCTGTAAGGGATTAACAGGGCTCTGACTTCCCGTTGCTACGAATTCCTTAGATTCTGGGCAAAAATTCCTTAGATTGAGTAAGATTTCCTTAAAATTGTGCTGAATCCTTTTTGTGGGTTAATGCCAAATGGGGTCTTACAGTCATTAGTTTTTCTGGAATCCTGCATTAAAAACTATTAAAAATGTCAAAATTTCCTCAGTTTAAGGAAATTTCCTTAAAAGTGAGAGCACTATGCCTAGTATCAGCATATCTCCTTATTGATCTCGTCATAAAATTAACGTCATAAATCTGTGGACATCCATGAAAAATTGAGCATGATTTTAATGTAGTTCGACTATATTACATAGTTCCGCGAAGAGGTCTGAGTACGAGACACAGTAACCCAAGTCAAGATTAGTGTGCTGCCTATACGGCAGCAAATACAGGAAAATGATAGTATTTCACTGAAAGTAAAGAATATGTTGCATTGGGCATATGATGTGAAAATTGAGATTTATTGATTTATTTGAAAAACTCCTAAAACGATAAAGAATGTTTTTTTGCAGTTCATATTTTCATAATATTTGTGTAATACACTGTATTACCTTGACATCACAAGTTGTACCTAGCATTATGACCAAAATGAAGCATTATCTTCAATACTATTGATTAGAACAATTGCTTGAAAGTTGAAACTCAACCTTCATTCCCAGGGCCTTATCTCCACTCCCCCCAGGGAGCAGAGATAAGGCCTTGGGAATGAGGTTGCTTGAAACTTTGCACAAGTGTATAGTTCATTTACAGTTCACTAAATTGAACTTTGTTTTGATAGTAACAGATTAGTTTCCAGTTTTTGACTGTTGAAGTATGTTTTCCATAGCATTGCCAAACAGGGCAACTTCAAATAAATATATTTGCAGGGCATAGTAGAAAATAGAATTTTTTGCTTCAGGAAGAAATAAATCTGGGAACTAATCTGTTACTATGGCAGTGATAAAGTTGCATGACATGGACTGTATACTTGTGCAAAGTTTAGAGTAATTTTGTTCAATAGTTTTGAAGATACTGTATATTACATTTTCAGACTCAGATTGGTCATAATGTGGGTACAAGAATGAAAGAAAAACCATTCTTTATCGTTTTAGAATTTTGGCTTCATATACCTTTGGTAACATTTCAATCACTTTCAGCGCCCCCAAAATCAGGACAAGCGTTGCTAAATTTAAAGTGCCTATCACCCAAAACTTTTTATTGTCTTATTTGCAAGAACTTTTAAAATGATAAAGTAACTTCTATTGAAGATTTTCGTTTCTTTGCTTTCTTTTTGAGATATTTCAGTTTGTTTGATATGCAAATGCCTGAAAATGCCTCGAAGTACGTCACACATGCATAATGGCTTATCCGAGAATGTTATGTATCTCTTTCATTCTCGAACGAAATCCTTAAAAATCGTGAAGTTTGGTATTGTGGGAGAAACATGCACACGTGTTATTCACACTTTAGTGTTTTTATTTGATGAACGCAAAGATACATAACATCCTCTGATAAGTCATTATGTATGTGTGACGTACTTCAAGGCATTTTCAGGCATTTGCATATCAAACAAACTGAAATATCTCAAAAAGAAAGCGAAAAAACGGAAATCTTCAATAGAAGTTACTTTATCATTTTAAAAGTTCTTGCAAATAAGACAATAAAAAGTTTTGGGTGATAGGCACTTTAATGGTTTTTTTTCAATTGTGTTAGTACAACTATAGAATGTAGATGCTAGCAGGCTTCATCTACACAAGTGTTTCCTGAAGTGTTAGCCAACCCCTAAACCCTTGCGACACAAGTGTTAAATTGTTCCCAGACCCTTCTGTCAGAGCTAGGCACAAAAAATGGCATCAGCTAAGGGGCAGCAGGCAAGCTTGGATTCATTTGAATTTTAAACTATGCTTGCTGTAGAATTAGATGATAACGTTTTTGCTCAAATTGTCTTTCCGAGCTTCTAAATTTCAAAATTTTCCGGGTGGGACCCCCTAAAAATGCAGTCACTGATTACCTGCTTGTCAAGTCCTATGCCTCTGATGTACGGTACTCTCCTTTTCTCATATTTTATAAACTATCCAGATCTAAACATTAACACTTCAAGGGATTAATTATTATCCCCGTACATGTACCTAAATAACTAAGTGAAAATATCTGACATATAGTACATTATTTAGTTATTTCATTACAAATAAAAGCAGTGAAGAAAACGGTTCTACAACAAACATCAAAAGAACTCATTAAATACAAATTTCTTTACTACTGTAAGTCTGGTATTAATAGCACTTTGTCGAGATGACGCTCGTTTGCTTGCATTTACCCATAATTATTGCAGCCATAACAAAAGAAAATAGCTCATTTGCAATCACTTGTTAGTCAAATTTGGTTTGTTTGTCTGCATTTTGAGCTATTAATAGCAACTTCTTAAAGGGCTATTTAAATTGATATTCAGAGTGATTCTCCCATCACACACATGACATTTGCTATTCCTTTGGGCTTCACACTAATTGTGAAGCCCAAAGGAATAGCAATGTGACGGGAGAATCGCCCTAATAAATAAATAGAATGCAAAATTTTAGCATAGGTCACTGGACAAAATACTGAAATATGTATGCAGATTTTTTATTGGGAAATGTTTTGATGGTTTCAGAAATGTGCATGGCGCATGCATCAATTTGCATGGATCAATTTCTATATTGAGCCACCAAATGTGCAAGTATATATCCTCTTTCAAGATCACAATTATATTAAAATGCCTATACAGGTTGCAATTTATTCGACAACTTTCCCAGAAAATATTCATGATTATGTAATGATGCAAGTAGTCCACCATGGTTTTTTACTAATGATCTTTCTCCATAAGAGATCTCTTTTCCTTGAAGTGTCGTCATCTTTCCCCCAAATGAACGAAGTAATGCATCTCCTGCACAAATATCCCACTTCTTAATCAATGTTGTGTGAATGTAGACATCGGCTTTATTGTTAAACAAAGACAGTACTTTGAATCCAGCACCTCCTGCTGGTAAAATATTAACACCATTTCCAAAGGCCGCCAAGGCAGTTTGATTCACTTGGCCAGCATGTGATCTGGATACAGTAATCCTTGGGTTTTTCAGTGAAGCATCATTTACAGTTGGTTTTGAAAGGTCTTTAGAGTGCCCGTGTTCAACCCATGCCCATGTTGTTGTCTTAAAAAAAGGACGATGAATAACACCTGCAATGGGGACTCCCTTGACGGTGACACATACCATTGTTGTCACATACTCCAGCAGCATTTCAGTGTATTCTTTTGTAGCATCTAGTGGGTCAACCCACACTAGAATATCATCTTTTGGTATATTAATCTCACTATCGCCATGGAGATTATCACTGATATTCATGATGGCAGAAGTGTTTAACTCTGCCCCAGAACGTTTGCTACCATCGTGTTCTTCAGAAACTACGGCGACTAAAGGAAACAGATCATGGAGGCCATGAACTATGGCTTTGTGGGATTGTAGATCACCTTCAGTTAACATATCCTTCACTCCTTCAGCAGTTATCCCCTTGCTTTTTTCCTTGGAATAAAATTGCAAAGTAATCAGACATAGTTTGATGTTATTCTCTTAAAAGGTTTTTGAATGTAACTTTAAAAGTTACCTACTGTCCAAGACCCAGCATTTGGACACTCCAATCTAGTGTCTTCATCTAGAACTGATGATGACATCTATTAATGATGGTCTATACTACCAGAAGCTCATTTGCATCGGTTCTATGAGGATATAAATAGAGATCCTATTATATCTACTAGATTGAAGTGTGGAAACATTGGGTCATTTAAAGTTACGTTTTAAGTGTTACTACTAAACATTTAAAGTTACATTTAAAGTTGTAAACTTTTAAAGTTACATTCAAAAATTTTTTAAGCAATTTATCAGACCTGCAGGCTGCATTGGGAAATTTTTATTTTTATAAGCTTTGCCACATCTAGACTTATAGAGAACAAATATTTACACAATAACATTATACAAGACGATGGCAGGGTGTCCGCAATAGCTTTGGCTAATTACTGCGGTCCCTATGAATATCACATACGTGTAAAGAGTATAAACAATTATACACACCTTATAAAATTATATAGTTACAGATAATTACAATATACAAATACAGATACAAACTAGAAACAACATGAAAGTGGTTTTGTTGTATATTCCAACTAATACTATAGTTTTGATTCCCCACTCGAGGCTTACTGAGAACACTGTAATTTTTTGCCCAAAGTTTGCCACAAGTATTTCAAATACTAACCAGATTTCTTAGCTCCTAACTAACAATTATTAATACTTTATTTTAGAAATAACAGTTTATTATCTGTTATTATTAAGGACTATATGTCTTATTGACTGAGTGGGAGGTCCCTATAGCAATATTATCCTGCCTGTGGACCAAGCGATGAAGGAGTGCAGTATTTGCAAAAAGAGCAAGGGCAGGATAATTTTGCCGTAAAGACCAAGCAAAGAAGGTTAATAAGGTTTTTATTATTATGACTCCTTTAAATTTCTCACATTTCCTTAATTTATTTGCAATTTTTTAAAACTTTTCAGTTGTTTTCCAATGAGCACTCTTTATCAGTATGTAATGCACCTATCAATGTAAACCCGGTGGGGTGGGGGTGCAGGCAAAGGGCGGGAATTTGACAGCGAAATACATCCCGCAGTCGCGCATTTGACCATAAATTATTCCCCAGGAGTTGAGACATTTGACCATACGCGGTATTGATTACAAAAGACCTGGAGACGAGTGTTCTTCATTTGTCGACCCTTCAACTCTTCAAGAGCAGATAATTAACGCTAAGGTGAGTAAAATCAAAATATACAATATCTTTGCTTCCAACTATCCATCTGGTCAAAAACGTTCACAATTTCAAACGCGTTCTCATATATGTAGCAACTCCTCATCGCAAATCCCTCATCGGCGACCGTCGCAAATCCCTCATCGGTGACCATCGCCGATATATGAGAACCAGTTGCTGTGCTTTGTTTTTGCGCTAGCTTTTGTACCAGCATGTTCTTTAAACTTGTTCAAATTTGGTCATAAAAATGGTTTCAAAAACATTTGACTTGGTGCAGTGTACAATCTCTTGTTTTAATCTCTCCCCAGGTGCGTTCTTTTGGAAACATTTGATTGATATACAATTCCCCACCCTCGGGCATTTTACTCAAATTTTCAGTTTTTTGTCAAATCCCTGCCCTTTGCACAGGAAAAAACTGTAAAATAACATTAATGATTTTGTATGGGTTTTGCTGATTTACCATTGTTAAAAAAACACATTAATGGGAATTAGTATCTTATGTAATTATCATTCATGTGATTTTAGCTTTCATTAATGGCAATTCCATGAAAAACATTAATGTGAATGTGAAATCATTAATGTAAAATGGTCACCAATTTTACCATTCATGTGATTTTAACTTTCATTAATGGTAATTCCATGAAAAACATTAATGTGAATGTGAAATCATTAATGTAAAATGGCGACCAATTTTACCATTCATGTGATTTTAACTTTCATTAATGGTAATTCCATGAAAAACATTAATGTGAATGTGAAATCATTAATGTAAAATGGTCACCAATTTTACCATTCATGTGATTTTAACTTTCATTAATGGTAATTCCATGAAAAACATTAATGTGAATGTGAAATCATTAATGTGAAATGGCAACCAATTTTACCATTCATGTGATTTTAACTTTCATTAATGGTAATTCCATGAAAAACATTAATGTGAATGTGAAATCATTAATGTGAAATGGTCACCAATTTTACCATTCATGTGATTTTGACTTTCATTAATGGTAATTCCATGAAAAACATTAATGTGAATGTGAAATCATTAATGTAAAATGGCAACCAATTTTACCATTGATGTGATTTTGACTTTCATTAATGGTAATTCCATGAAAAACATTAATGTGAATGTGAAATCATTAATGTAAAATGGCAACCAATTTTACCATTCATGTGATTTTGACTTTCATTAATGGTAATTCCATGAAAAACATTAATGTGAATGTGAAATCATTAATGTAAAATGGCTACCAATTTTACCATTGATGTGATTTTAACTTTCATTAATGGTAATTCCATGAAAAACATTAATGTGAATGTGGAATCATTAATGTAAAATGGCAACCAATTTTACCATTCGTGTGATTTTGACTTTCATTAATGGTAATTCCATGAAAAACATTAATGTGAATGTGAAATCATTAATGTAAAATGGCAACCAATTTTACCATTGATGTGATTTTGACTTTCATTAATGGTAATTCCATGAAAAACATTAATGTGAATGTGAAATCATTAATGTAAAATGGCAACCAATTTTACCATTCATGTGATTTTGACTTTCATTAATGGTAATTCCATGAAAAACATTAATGTGAATGTGAAATCATTAATGTAAAATGGCGACCAATTTTACCATTGATGTGATTTTAACTTTCATTGATGGTAATTCCATGAAAAACATTAATGTGAATGTGGAATCATTAATGTAAAATGGCAACCAATTTTACCATTCGTGTGATTTTGACTTTCATTAATGGTAATTCCATGAAAAACATTAATGTGAATGTGAAATCATTAATGTAAAATGGCAACCAATTTTACCATTGATGTGATTTTAACTTTCATTAATGGTAATTCCATGAAAAACATTAATGTGAATGTGGAATCATTAATGTAAAATGGCAACCAATTTTACCATTCATGTAATTTTGAGTTTCATTAATGGTAATTCCATGAAAAACATCCATGTGCATGTGAAATCATTAATGTAAAATAGCTATTAAAAAAGGCGCGAAAATAGTATAGCGATTATTTCATTTTCTAATGGTGTTATATATTATTCAGTTTTGAGTTACTTTATAACTTCGTTTCATTTTCAACTTTTATTCCTTCATTGTTTCGACGTTTGTTTCCTTTTTAATGGACATATTCTGTTTGGTTTCATGATGTATGTGTGTAAATATGTCCACGAATATGCCAGTGACAGATTGATGCAGAGACAGTCATATTATTTATCAAATGGTACGCAGGAGCAGCTGAAAGCATGTGATTTACAACTGGTTAGCGACCAAATTAAGTTAAAGAGGCTTGTGGCAGAAGAGGCTGAAACGTTGGACGATGTTTCTGGCGAGGTTTCTTGGTTGGAGCATAACATTTTCAGCGTCGCCGTTGTGAAAACTGATCAGGCAAAAAATATCAAATGACCCACAAGCTACACAGAAGAATCTATGTACAACATAAAGTAAGGTCTTATCTTATACGTATCGTGTATTCATTTGGTTAAATTGTATACTGGAAAAAGACAATTGTAGAAAACTAACGTGTTTGGTCATTTTGCTCGTTGACAATTGATGCCGCAAATTTAAAAATCAATAACAATTTTTTTCTGTATAATTGTTGTAGACAACTACTTTTATCATCTGTTAGCCCAACTTATGTATATACACAGCTTTATTTTAAACATATCTTGATTATGGCCTGTGTCAGAGCAAACAATTAGCAATCTGTTATTTTAATATACATCGAAACCCACCGAACATGATTATAATAATTCAGTTTCTTGAGGGCGGGGGTAATTTGCAGACTGCAGATTGCGGAACGAAGGGTTAGAAAACTCATTAGGCGAGGGGTTAGGATCTTTGTTGTTTTGGGGTTGCTTACAATCCAATAACTTATTGGGTACAAAATGTATTGGTTACAACGTGCTCCTAATATACTGTAGTCACGTTCTGCATTCTGCAAATTGTCAAATATATATATATAAGGACTTATATAGATTATGTTGACTTAGAAACGAAAATTAAGTTTTAGGTATTTAAACGAACTTCTAAAATAACGAGGGATGGTAATGTAGAGCTCTTTCATATCTCACATCTTTCTGAGTAACCACCGACTTCAGAAAATCAGGTAATTAGAAATCATCATCATTGGTTATCTGCCAGTTGGCAGGTTTTAGGCATGTAGTTTCTCCAAACTTCTCTGTTCTGTGCCATACTCTTAAGTTCAGCATAGTTGATTCCTCCATATAAGTCGTTTAACATCATCACACGTTTCCTTCCTCTTGGTCGCTTTCCAATGATACGTCCTTCTATAGTTCTATCACCTCTCTCAGCAATCCGTCTCCTCTCAAAATGTGACCAATCCACTTTTTTTTTCTTTCCATTATTACATTCATTATCGTCCATTTCTCTTTCACCAAACCTAAAACCTTCTCACTTGACATCTTGTCTCTCCAACTTATTTTCTCAATCTTTCTCCACATCTCAAATGCCTGTATTCTTTCAGCTTCTTTCTTCTCATTGTCCAAGTTTCACATCCATATAAGGCCACACTCCATACAACAGATTTTATGATTTGTTTTTTCAACTTTATATCCATTCTCTGGGTTAGCAGTTCTCTTCTATTATTGAAAGTCTTTTTTGCCATAGCAACTCTAGCCTTTATTTCTTCTTCGCATCTACCATCTTCCGTCACTAAAGCTCCCACATATCTGAATTTCTTCACCTGCTCTACTGTATTTCCATAGATTTCAATATGTAGTTTTACTCCTCCTCGCCTTGATATTCTCATCGATTTCGTTTTCTTCACGTTGATCTTCATATCGTACCTTCTTCCAGTCTCATCCAATTAGAAATATAGTAAATTAATTTGGCATCGCTATTTTGGTATAATGATTTTATAGGTTTCACAAAGTGTCGTAATGTTGGGAACTAGTCTGAGGTGCAGCGTGACGTGAGTTGAGATGTGAAGGAGATAAAACAGTGAGTATGCTATTTTAGTGATGTGCGTGAGTTTAGACCTAAGGAATGCGAGATCAGTCAGTCAACGAGTGTTTAATGAGTGTAGGATGTTAACCAATGAAGAAAGAGAGAGCTAAGAGTTTTGAGTGAGATAAGTTGCGTGACAGTAGAATTAAGTAATTGAGGCGATATATTATTGGGAATTTTGAGCTTGTGATTTGAGTTGTTAGGGGTGGGGGGGTTGACTCGGATCGAGTGAATAAATAATGAATAACTTGGAATTTGTGACTTATGGGTTTTCTACTGCGTTCCCACAGTAATGTGCAAAGTTTCAAGTGATTTTGTCGAATAATCTCAAAGATATACACCTGATTTTCTAAAAACGTGTAAAAACCTCATGACATCGGTGGTTACTTATTTGCATAATATCACAAATGTCTAAATATCTCAAGAACGACGAGAGATATGAAAGAGCTCTACATTACCATTCTTCGTTATTTTAGGAGTTCGTTTAAATACCTAAAACTTAATTTTCGTTTCAAACACTTTAAGGCGAGTATATAAAATGTGTAATTGTGATAGATTATTAGAAGATTACTAGAAGATACTTAAATTAGCAACCATAAAGCAAGATAATTTTATTAAATCTATAATCTTAATACATCAGCTGTATCATTCACGCTTTGTCGAATAAATACATAAATGTAAATAGAAATACATTCATGGTTTTTCAAAGAAAACCACGATTCGAGATCGAAACATTCATGGTTTTTCAGAGAAATACATGAATGTAAATAGAAATATATTCATGGATTTTCAAGGAATACCGTGAATGGAGATCGAAACATTCATGGTTTTTCAGAGAAATACATGAATGTAAATAGAAATACATTCGTGGTTTTTCAAATAAATACATGAATGTAAATAGAAATACATTCATGGTTTTTCAAAGAAATACATGAATGTAAATAGAAATACATTCATGGTTTTTCAAAGAAATACATGAATGTAAATAGAAATACATTCGTGGTTTTTCAAAGAAATACATGAATGTAAATAGAAATACATTCGTGGTTTTTCAAAGAAATACATTAATGTAAATAGAAATACATTCATGGATTTTCAAAGAAATACATGAATGTAAATAGAAATACATTCATGGATTTTCAAAAAAAAACATCAATGGTATTGTTCTAAATACCATTGATGGGTTTTGCCACCATTAATGGTTTCACATGAAAACCCATTAATGGGAACAGTTCGGATTTCCCATTAATGGTTTTTTGAATGGGAATTGGCCATTTATCATTGAAACATTCATGGTTTTTTAAAGAAATACATGAATGTAAATAAAAATACATTCATGGTTTTTCAAGGAAAACCACGAATGCAAACAGAAATACATTCATGGATTTTCAAAGAAATACATGAATGTAAATAGAAATACATTCATGGATTTTCAAAAAAACACATAAATGGTATTGTTCAAAATACCATTGATGGGTTTATGAAAACTCATCAATGGGAACAGTTCGGATTTCCCATTAATGGTTTTTTGAATGGGAACTGGCCATTTACCATTGAAACATTCATGGTTTTTCAAAGAAATACATGAATGTAAATAGAAATACATTCATGGATTTTCAAGGAATACCATATGAATGGAGATCGAAACATTCATGGTTTTTCAAATAAATACATGAATGTAAATAAAAAAACATTCATGGTTTTTCAAATAAATACATGAATGTAAATATAAATACATTCATGGTTTTTCAAAGAAATACATGAATGGAAATAGAAATACATTCGTGGTTTTTCAAATAAATACATGAATGGAAATAGAAATACATTCGTGGTTTTTCGGCAAAGAAATACATGAATGTAAATAGAAATACATTCATGGTTTTTCGGCAAAGAAATACATGAATGTAAATAGAAATACATTCATGGTTTTTCAAAGAAATACATGAATGTAAATAGAAATACATTCATGGATTTTCAAAAAAAACACATAAATGGTATTGTTCAAAATACCATTGATGGGTTTTACCACCATTAATGGTTTCACAAGAAAACCCATTAATGGGAACAGTTCGGATTTCCCATTAATGGTTTTTTGAATGGGAACTGGCCATTTACCATTGAAAAACCCATTAATGTTTTTTTACAGTTTTTTCCTGTGTTGCCCGCATGGTTTACATTGATAGGTGCATAAGACTGCTCAGGAACCAATGAGATAGCAGAAAAGCTGTGTTAAAATCACTCACTGGCCAAGCCATATAATGTAACTCAGTACAGTAGTATGTTTTGAAAAAGTTATATATGAAACTTCATCTCATTTTCCTTCTTAGAGTTTTTGTACACATTAAAATTTATACTACATTATTAAAATTTATACTACATAATTGTATTTATAATTGTATAATTATATTATAATTTATAATTTATTCAATAATTATTTTACAAGTATTATATATTACATTATATTTATTTTCATAATGATAATTTGTGTGCCACTGACCTTTAAATTATTATTTTCTCTGATCTTTTTGAGAATAGTTCCTCCCTTTTCTGCCAAATAAATTGATGTTTCTAACAACTTTTTTATCGAAACTTTCTCTCCGGTACGTTGATTATCAACAACCATTAGTCCTCCTGAGAACATGAAATGTCTTGCAGTATAAAGGATAACAAAAACCACAGTAACACAGCAAAATATACCAAATGGTGAAAAACGGATAGTGGACGCCATATTGTTGTACATTGCGCCCGCGCGCAGGGCTTGGAAACTTTTATACTTCAAGTTATGTTCAACTTGGAAACTTCAACTTGTGAATTTAGTAGTTAGTGCATTATCTGTTTTAAGCCTTCGTCTAATTACTAAGCAGTGATTGTATGAGTCGAACGTTGAAAAACAGTTTAATTTAAAACGCTTTAGTTTTAAATCTTATTTATAATTTAAACGAACCAATCAACGTGTAGGTGACGAAATTTAAACATAAAAAACCGCTGTCCATTCGCAGTGAAGTCGTTGAAGAAGAGAAGGCGTCGCTTGTTCTTGTATTCGGTGGAAATATTTCGTTTTAAAATCTCATTTTGTTGGCCCTCTAGCTCTTCAAAATTGTTCTATTTTCATAAATACAATTCATATATCCATAATACAACCATTGGTCCGTTTTTGTTGCAACCATGAGTCAACGTGTAGTCTCAAAGAAGAGTTCAAACTCAAAGGATGACCGTTCATCACTGTACAAAACAAAGTCCCGCACCATTTTTGGCGATCGTTTGGCGAGAGGAATTCGCTATCAGGAAGAACGAAAGCAATCTAGAATGGGTGAATTTGATAAACGTAGAAGAGCCCCATTGTCGCCACTTCACACCGAGAATCAAGCCAGCAATTGTTTGAAGGAAGGTATTATACAAAACAATTTGACCATGTTTTTTTTGTTGAAAATATCATATTATGACTGTTACTGTTAGGGCTTGTTCTGGTTCTGGTAAGCGGGCTGACCCACTTTTAATAGTGAGATCTCAAAATCTTGCATACATATGGTAGTTTCATACCCACCAGGATGAAATTGGCAGTCAGCATTGTTCTATTTTGTCAGCAATGGCTTTTTGTCAGCAATGAGTTTAGTTTAGTTTATTAGATTTATCACTCTTTGGTGAACGGAATAACCTAACAGGCTAGGGCCATTCCATTTAATATCCACACCCCCCTGTGGACGAGTCGCGATGTTTAATTGATAGGGGTTCTGAGCTACCTCCTCCGCAGGCGTTTCTCGCCCGCTATTTCTCCCGCCCGCGCCCCTCCCACCAGCGCCCTTCTCACCCGCACCCTTCTCGCCCAAAAAACGCCTGCGGAGGAGGTAGGGTTCCGAGTGCCTACGATTTAAGGTCGTTATCTGAGAAGATCCGAAAGTCTTACCATTTGCTGATATTATTGCAAAGGCAGCACTTTCTCCTCGATTATTTTTAAGACCCTGAGTGGAGGTACGATCTAGGATTTGAACCTGTGTCTCCCAGCTCATAGACATGTGTGATAACAACTTAGACCACGACAGCTGTTACAACAATGGCTTTGTTTGCATGCGCACTTGAAGATTCTTCATCCTGGCAGGCGTGACAAACTGTTCATATCGGAAAATTTCATCCCACTTGCCATCATCCCACATTTAATATAATTTTGGTCGACAGCCACTTTCAAGCATCCCACACAGACACACACACAGACAGACAGACACACAGACAGACAGACACACACTAGACAGACAGACAACAAGCAAACAAACAAGCAACTAATCAAACAGACAATTAATTACACAAATCACACGAAGACCAAGGACACGAGTGTAGTTTAAAAACAACAAGAAGGGAGGACCAATAAACTGCGAGCCGAATTACACTTGACACAGACTGTCTTCCATGTACGTGTGTCCTCAGCGTTGAAAGTTGAGCGTAGAGCAGAGTCATAGTAATTTTTAGATTATTTTAAAATTTTGTCAGAGATGTTGTGTGACGGGGCACTTCCTTTGGTCGCGCGTTCCATGTCCTTGTTGACCTGACCAAGTATGATCTGCTGTACGTTGATGTTCTGCACAGTCGCTCCTCAAAGGTGGTGCCAGTTTCTTTACTACACGATCTCGTTGATCTCTTAGGTTTCTTTTCTTTGGGTAGGATTGTTTTATCCAGAACAGTAACTCCATTCATAATGTTAAAGAAGAACACCATGTCTAGGTACTTGTGCCAGTACGTTAACGGAATCAGGTTTGCTTGGATCAATCTGTCCTTGTAGTCGATCTCGCAACGAAATCGAAGACGAAGAATATACTTTGTGGCACGTCGCTGAACCCTAAAAAATATATATATTAAAAATGAAATATATTAGTTTCACATAATTATGAAATATATTAGTTTCACACTTGTAAATTCCTGTATATCACATTGAGTAGATTATAATTTCTTTGACGCTCTAATTTTTGCTTACTAGATACGGTCTTGGATACAGATACAGTCTTGGATACAGATACAGTCTTGGATACAGATGAGAAAACGGTTGTGGACAAAAGACGTGAGAAGCTGCTGAGATGGAGAGAAGAGAAGTTACTTCGCAAAAAAGCAGAAGAGATAGAAAAGTCAAAGAAAAAAACGTTTGTGGTGAAACATATCACTTATTCTTCAGCTCCCATTGCTCCTCCCATTGTGGTTCCCAAACTAACCTCAGCGAAGACTGGTACCAAGAATGGTTCTAGCTGCAGTAGTGGTACTACATCAATTAGTCATGTGACAAGAATATCTGCAAGGTTAGCTAGCAAGGCTGTTGTTGGTTGTGCTGTTAAAACAAAAAAACAGGTAATGCTTAAAATTCTTACTAAACATCTTACAGTCCAAGATCTTGCTGAGATTCTCATTAGGATTTCTAATGAGATTCTTGTAAGAATCTTATAAGAATTTCACAAACCCTTCATAGAGCTGAATGTTTGCATAGGCAATATATAATATATATATATATGTATATATATACATATATATATATATATATATATATATATATATATATATATATATATATATATATATATATATATATATATATATATATATATACAGGTATATGTACGGTATAGGAAATAACACGGTTTGAGAAGAATTAATGAAAAATCGCACGCGTGTTTGGCGAAATATTCATAATACCACAAGTGCGAAGCATGAGTGGTATTATATATATATATATATTATGGAACAGCGAAACACGTGTCTGTAGATTGTACTATTACGCTCCTTCACTTTGGTGTACGTTGTTGAGCACTTTGTGAAGTTGGTGTGGGTGTCCTTTAGCGATAATGCAACTCCCACTACCCTTGTGGTAGTTTGACCACTCTGGCCCTATACCGCTTCACACTCTCTGGATGTGCGCATGACTGCTATTGTCCCACAAGCTGTAGTGCTGTGTGCCGGAGCTCCAGCGTTTTTTTGTGCAGACAGGTCGGAGTTGGGTTGTTTTCTACCCGCTCCGGCTGAAAAATCAGAATGACATGCATATTATCTGAAGTCTTGTCTGTTCAGTCAAACCATTTCAGCTACCACAAACAGCCAAATTAAGAGAGACGGCAAAGTTAATACTTAGGAATTATTGGATTATTGGTAATGCCACAAAAACGAATGGCCTTGTATCTTTCTTGTCCACCGTCCTCTGTCACTTCTTAGCGATCTTTTCATTGACGAGGAACATCGTTTCAAAGAAGTGTTGAGCACTCCTACCAGGCCATAGTGGAATCGATGGCTTCCAGACAACATCGCTCGCTTGAAGTTTTAAAAACCCTTGGCAATTTACATTTGTATTTCTTTTTTTGTATTTTGTACTTATTCGGTTCTATAAAGTTTTTCTCATTTCTGGCATTCCTACCTAGTTGTAGCATTGCATTTGCTTGAGTTACAAATTTGAGGCAAATAATATCCAGTTGGACTTTATACCCAGCAAGCCGGAGCCAGATGGCCCAGATATCAGAGCTGTAAGTGGCCGGCAGGGTTTTTGTTAAGATTCCAATTAGAGGGACTTTTAAAAAGTAGGCGGGCAATTTTGAAATGTAGACCCTCTAAAATGCCATTTCCTGCATTCTGGAGGAACATTTTATAGAATTCTGAAGGTCAGAAAACGTTACATATATCTCGAAATTTTAGAAACTAGTAGGGTTTTACCGAAATTCTGTTACCTTAACCAGGAAAATCTACATTACACATGTCATGGTGCAGATTTACCTTTGTTTCTCCTTCGTCAGTTCGTTGGCGGAACCAAGATGGCGGAAGTACCCATTCGTGGAATATCCAAGATGGCGGATATATTTTTAGTGTAAAGTAGCTGTGTAATTTGACCGGTGACCGGCACTTAACAAAAACCATGGCTGGAGCTGGAGCTGAAAAACCAGAGTTTGCACACCTCTAACATGGGTTGTCACCGGCAATCGTTTGGGTATAAATAAATATATATATATACGGTATATATGTTTAAAAAATCTTTATTGAAAACTGATCTAAGTAAAAATATATACAGAAATTTTTGGCTGCAACCTGTCAACCTTCCTCAGCTATTAAAAAAAATAAATATATTGGTCTTACTCTGATGAAGGGCTCCGCTCGAAACGTCAGTATCTCGTCACTAAATTCTTGGCAGTTTACCACCTTTTCACTTTGCTATATATATATATATATATATATAATATATATATATATATATATATATATATATATATATATATATATATATATATATATATATATATATATATATAATTCGATGATTTGTCTACGCTGTTGCGAAAGTGCTCGATACGTTGTATAGCAGAGCGTGATACTATATATTGTAAGAAATCAAAGACAAGACATGCTTTTCTGTAACTCTGAGTTTCACAAAAGCATGTCTTGTCTTTGATTTCTTACAATATAATATATATATATATATATACATAAGGATTTGTGGTGAAGGAAAATTTCGAATGTTGGAATATATACATTTTTAAGACCAAACCGGGACCAGTTGCTAAAAATGCAACTTCAAGGCCTTCCTGCTGGAATTGAACCCGCGACCCTGTGATGCTAGTGCAGTGCTCTGACCACTGAGCTACGGAAGCCGTTGCCGAGAGCCTAGTCACGAGTTCTGTATATAATTATAGTTGTGGTAATGCCGGATAAGATTCTGGGTATATTATAGGTAATATTTGGCATTTCCCTCGATTAAACTACATGTTCATAAGGATTTGTGGTGAAGGAAAATTTCGATTGTTGGAATATATACATTTTTAAGACCAAACCGGGACCAGTTGCGAAAAATGCAACTTCAAGGCCTTCCTGCTGAAATTGAACCCATGACCCTGCGATGCTAGTGCAGTACTCTGACCACTGAGCTACGGAAGCCGTTGCCGAGAGCCTAGTCACGAGTTCTGTATATATAGTGGTGGTAATGCCGGGATAAGATTCTGGGTATATGTGCATGTATATATATATATATATATATCAAGATGTATAAAAATTGTTAGTTGATAGACAAGAGTGCTCAATACCAGAAGAGGTATAGAGCGAGATATAAATATATAAACTTTATTAGTCTTTAAAATGTCACTACTCGGAGTTTCACGCTGATTAGTCATGGCGATCATCAGGTAACTGAGTTACTCTACTTCAATTGTTCCTTATAATATATACATTCTATTACGTCATGGTTTGGGGTACTTAATTACGTTATACCGTTTGTGCGACATGCATTGTTCAGATATGCTTTGTTCTCATGCCGGCATTTTGAAAGGAGCTCGCCATGAGCGTGAAATTCCGAGTAGTGACATTTTAAAGAATAAAGTTTATATATTTATGTCTCGCTCTACAGTACTGCTTAGAAATAACCTAACAAAAACCGAGGTCAAACCTAGGTTGAACCTCACCTTAATAATGATATTACTCTGTTCAGTGTTAGTTAAACTGTCTCTAAAACACACTGAATATAAATATGGACTATTTTCTGTGTTATTATATAATTCTATTGTGCTTTGCTAAAGTTTAGCACTAGTTCTATCATTGTTTAACTCAACCTCAGCCACACTGTTAGGTTATTTCTGAGCAATACTGTACCTCTTCTGGTATTGAGCACTCTTGTCTATCAACTACCCGCACCTGGTCGAGTACTCTGGTTAGCTGAAAAACCTTTCTTGAAATGCAGCAGCTCCACTTCAACTATTCCTTAAAAAACATCCGTATTCCTAAACCCGACCTGTACAGAAAACTTATGATCGAGAAAACAGAAAGTGTTATAAAACGCATGCGATGGAAAGCCTATTTTTTCTTGACAGAAGAAGCCAAGGACAACGCTCCGCAAGAAACATTTGGTTTCAAAACAAGAAATACGCCGCCCCAATTATATAATACCTGCTATGAAGGACTTCGAAGAAGATATGCTTTTAATGATTGAAAATCTAGAATTCAGAAAAACCAACGACCCATTCCTCAGCTCGCTTTCGAAAGACACAAAGAAAATACAATCTTCTCCAAACGTTTTTGTTTTTGCCGATAAGACACGAAACATTTATGAAATGAATACCGCAAAGTATAACCAACTTTTAACCGACAACGTCACAAAAAGCTACAAATTCAAGCGGACACCACAATTGAAAAGAAAATCAACCTTGACCTAAAAAGCATCGCCGACAACCTGAACATTTCCAACAGAATGAAACCCATCGCAAAGAAAGAAGCGTTCATTACCGTAAAAGACCACAAGGATAACTTCGAAAACCATCCCAAGTGCAGATTAATTAACCTAGCGAAGAGCGAGTTAGGAAAAGTAAGCAAAGCAACTTTGCCTTTGGACGAAATCAACGAAAGACTGAGAATTGCAACCGGCGCCAACCAATGGAGAAGTACAGAAGCTGTAATTGAATGGTTTAGCAACATCAACGAAAAAAATAGACATACCTTCCTTTCCTTTCTATACCTTCCTTTCCTTTCTATACCTTCCTTTCCTTTCTATACCTTCCTTTCCTTTCTATACCTTCCTTTCCTTTCTATACCTTCCTTTCCTTTCTATACCTTCCTTTCTATACCTTCCTTTCCTTTCTATACCTTCCTTTCCTTTCTATACCTTCCTTTCCTTTCTATACCTTCCTTTCCTTTCTATACCTTCCTTTCCTTTCTATACCTTCCTTTCCTTTCTATACCTTCCTTTCCTTTCTATACCTTCCTTTCTATACCTTCCTTTCCTTTCTATACCTTCCTTTCCTTTCTATACCTTCCTTTCTATACCTTCCTTTCTATACCTTCCTTTCCTTTCTATACCTTCCTTTCCTTTCTATACCTTCCTTTCCTTTCTATACCTTCCTTTCCTTTCTATACATTCCTTTCCTTTCTATACCCGTCCATTTCCTTTCTATACCCGTCCATTTCCTTTCTATACCCGTCCATTTCTGTAGACTTTCTGAACAGAGCTTTGACCTTGGCCAGTAACCTTATCAACATCCCCGACAAACAAACCAAAGTCATAAACCAAGCGTGAAATCAGTCACTATTATTCAAAGAAGGCATGCCCTGGATCAAACGAGAAAGTTCATCAACATTTGACGTCACTACAGGTATGGGTAGTTTTGATGGGGCCGAAGTATGCGGGCTAATCGGGCTCTTCATTTTAAACCGGCTCTTGGTAATACATTTGGAAAGGAAAACATCGGCCTGTATAGAGATGATGGACTAGCCGCTTTCAAGAACACAACTGGTAAAATAGCAGACAAGCTAAGAAAAGAACTAATAAAAACCTTAGACGATTTTGGCCTAAAAATCACAACAGAAAATAGTAAACGTAACGTTGAACCTAAACAACGGTAAATTTCAGCCATTCCGAAAGCCCAATGATGAACCGCGCTTTACATAGACAGCCAATCAAACCATCCACCATCTACCCTGAAACAACTCCCTATACAGCAATCAACAAAAGAATCCAAACTCTCGCGTGACCATCCTACGTTCCAGACAGCAGCCCCCATCTACGAAGACGCACTTGCAAAGAGTAATTTCAACATCAATCTATCCTACATTAACCAAGAAACTTCCGAAAGAACACCAAATAAACGAAGACGGCGGAGAAACACCATATGGTTTAAACCCTCCGTACAGCAAAAATGTTAAAACCAATGTAGCACAAAAATTCCTAAAACTGATAGACAAACATTTTCCGAAAACCCATCCGCTAAGCAAAATTTTCAACCGAAACCACCTCAAGGTCAGCTATAGCTGTATGGAGAACATGAAAAATATAATCAACCGACACAACTCTCGCATTCTCTCCCAGAAGCCGAAACCCAGCACCAACAGTGATAACTGTAACTGCCAGAAAAAATCCGAGTGCCCTCTACCTGGAAATTGTTTAGCCAGCAATATAATATACCAAGCCGAAGTTAACACTCCTGACGACAATACAACAAAGACATATATTGGTATTGACAAGCACCACCTTTAAGCAAAGATATAGTAACCACAAAAAATCCTTCCGCCACGAAAAGCACATTAACGAAACAGAACTCTCAAAATACATCTCAAGCTATGAGCTAAAATGGTCAATTATGAAACACGCAAGTGCATACCGCAATGGATCAAAGAGGTGCTGTCTTTGTCTGGAAGAAAAGCTTTGTATTCTAAAGGCGAACAAAACACACTTGTTAAACAAAAGAACCGAGCTCCTTTCAAAATGCCCATGCCTCACAAACGGTAACTAGAATGTATAGGAACAGTTGTTCCGATGATCAACAGTTGTTCCGATGATCAACAAGTTCCGAGTCAGTTACCCGATGATCGCCATGAGCGTGAAACTCCGAGTAGTGACATTTTAAAGAATAAAGTTTATATATATATATATATATATATAGCAAAGTGAAAAGGTGGTAAACTGCCAAGAATTTAGTGACGAGATACTGACGTTTCGAGCGGAGCCCTTCATCAGAGTAAGACGAGATGAAATAAAATAAATAGGGCTTATATAATGCCAAAAGGGTGTCAAGCGGCAAGAAAAGCGTCTCATTTTTGTGGGTACCGCGGTCAGCGGTACCCATATAGTCATGGCGTTGAGGTTATCTAGGTAGGGGTTCAACATCGAAATTACAACTGCGCAACTCAGATACTCATTCGGAATTCATCGGAAAATGTCGTCCGCTCGATCATCGAAACAAACTATACGGTAGAAAATCTCGAAAAATCTTAACTTGTCGACGACTCGACAAGTTCAACGTACAAAGGTCGTGTCGTTTAAGTTGGCAATCAATTCGTGGTGTCTTCTGATCGAATGCGTTTTAATTTTGGCTTAATAATTCGCTCTTCCTCGTGGCGGATCGAGTGCGTTTGGCTTGTGTAGTTTACATTAAAGGTAAGTTGTATCTTTCTCGTTTTCACTTATTTAGTGTACAAGGTATTTCTTTGATCATAAAATTATGTGCTTAATAGCTTCGCTCCTCTGAGTAGCTACAGGTACTATGTTGTTTATGTGACTGTTTTTGTTTTATATTTCTTCGTCAAATTCAAATGTTATACACTAATACAGTATATCCATCTGACAGTTTCAGGTGAGGAAGTGAGGAAGTCAGTCTAAATTTGGCGACAATGCTGGTATACAGTGTATAGCAAATCATTGACCGCTATAATTTTTGCATAAGGTAAACATATTTATGCGGTAATTGCATGAATGGCTTGAACAATATTTTGTTACATGGGAATTGTTTGTATGGTTGTATTAAAGTCATTAAAGGTTCTGCAAATAAAGATGTTTTGTTGTTAACTGATGTTCCTGTCGTGGTATCAATAAATGAACTTATAGTGAATAACTAGCTGGAGAAATTGCATTTACAAATTTATTTTTTGGTTTAGAAACCAACTATGAATATTTAACACTTATTTACTGGGACCGAGGGAAACAGTATGTGGTCCCAGTATGAAAGACCGTCGATGAAAGCAGAATGTCAAAACATACTGCTTTCCCAATGTCCCAGTAAACAAGTGCTTTATTATCATACCAAGTGTCAAAGAAAAAAAACAAAACGTAAAGACATGAAATATTTTATTCTTCAAACATTAAATTAAATACAATTAAGGCGTAAGGAGAGTTCATTCCAAAGATTACATTTTCACGTGGTATTTCACATGATATTTTCATTATTGACGGTCGACAACATATTATTGCCTTCTCAGAGCTATTGCAGGGAAACAGCTAAATTTCGTCATTTTCATGTGATATACTCTCGACTAATAACACTAGAAAAAGGGAACTTTGACACTTGGTATATGCTTGTTAACAATTGATTTTACAATCAATGTTTCAGTGTTCGCAGTGTCAGAAAATACTCCATCATTGTATTTGAAAGAACACGAAAAATAATGAAAAATAGCTTTTACATGACAGTAACTTTTGTATCTTATGTCGTTCTTGAGTTACATTTCATGTAACTTGAGATATGACGTCACAAGATGGACATAGCATTACATCAAAACTCAAAAACAGGCTTATCTTTGGATTGGTTTGACTAAACTGGCTCAAACCATACAGACTTACTGAGTCAACAAGACTCAGCATTGAGATTGTTGTTATTAGGTTCCCATGGTAACATATTCATTCCCAGGCCACTTTGTAAAGAAACAAAATGTTGTACTTTTCATCATTGCAGTTACTTTTTTATTGTTTTAAACAGTATTGTTACATTGGAAATCATTGAAATCATTGACTAAAACTGAATAAGTTGCTGTAAATGTGGTCGAAAACAAATAATTCATATAAAGGAAGAGAGTAATCTGGAAACTCTGTTACCATAGTAACCACATTAGAACCATGACAATGTTTAGTTTTCTTGATTTAGTTAGTTAGTCAGCTAGGTTTGAATCGCTTTAGTCAAACCGGTCTGAAGATATGCCTGTTTTGGTGTAATGCTGTGTCCATCTTGTGACGTCACAGCTCAAATTATATAAAGCGTAATAATTCAAGAACAGAATAACATGAAAAGCGTCTAAAAGCCATTTTTCATTATTATAAGTGTTCTTTCAAGTACAATAAAAAACTGTGGCAAATTTTCATTTCATAGACACTTTAAAGGCACCACATGAATATAATGATAAATAGCCTCCATGACAATAATACTAATATTTCAGTTAGTATCACAGATTTGGATTTTTCTTTCCTCAGTTTAGATAACATAGTGTTTTTGTTTCATAAAAATGGGCCTCCTTTTGGTCACACCCCATGCTCATTGCTCCCGGTACCCACATGTTCGCATTGCGGACCTATTTTTAAACTTGGCACCACACATCCTCTTGGTCTTAACGAACGTTTTTCTTTTATTTAACTTCCTAAAAGTTTTTTATTATTTTAGTTTGCGTGGAACTTTTTATTATTAGCTTATGCACTTTCATTGCTTTTCAAGTCTTTGCTTCTATTATTATCGCCTAATCCCCTTGAATATTGGACCTGTCATTTTTCCCACCCCCTCAGTCTGCTTATTGATCAACTTTAAAAATAGCAAATGATTTAACTTTTCCCATCTCATTAATTATTAGTTAGTTTATTTCCCGTGCATTTGATTGGCTACTTTCTACCTGGGACACCCTTTTGGCATTATATAAGCCCTATTTATTTTATTTCATCTCGTCTTACTCTGATGAAGGGCTCCGCTCGAAACGTCAGTATCTCGTCACTAAATTCTTGGCAGTTTACCACCTTTTCACTTTGCTATATATTCAAAACACTGTCTACGCAGCACTCTACTTTTTATATATATATATATATATATATATATAGTACAATATCTCAGTGTAGCTTGGTACAATCTAGATATGGGCATGAGAACTAATTATACACAAACGATTGCCAGTGACAACCGCTTGTGGGATAAACAGCGGTCATGCGCACATCTAGAGAGCGTGAAGCGGTATAGTGGGCGTTGCATTATCGCTAAAGGACACCTACACCAATATATATATATATAAACTTATATTACCGGTATGTCTCAACTACCGTATAAATTGTCCAATCAAGGAGCTAGATTTGTACCACGTGACAAGTCAATTTAAACTCAAATTCCGCGCTGTGGAGGGGTATTATAATAGTGAATATCACGCGCGAAACCAAATACCACGCGCGAAAACCATTAACACACACGTAAACCAAGACGAGCCTGTAAACAATGGAGGAAAAACAAGACGTTTCAAGACGTTTCTGGTATAATATACCATAAACTGCGGAATATAAGCCCCCCGTTTATAAGCCCATCTATCTACAAACAGAAATTATATTTCGGTTATAAGCCCCTCGAATATAAGCCCCCTCTAAAAATCAACGTTTATCCACCCCTGCCCCATCTCTCTTACTAGTAATGTAATCTTACGGAGTATATCAGCCTGGCTATGCCGGTTTTCGATTATTTTATTTATTTCAATGTTTAGTGTGAGTGAGACAATACAAGTTGTGTTGACAGCAGGAATATGACCTGTTGACATACAGTTGTTTGTGACACAAGTGGGAAAATTAAATATACCGGCGAATGGAAAAAAATACTCAATATTAAGCGAGCGAGAAATATAGAATAAGTAGAAAAATAACTTTCTTACTATAACATCAAATGTTAATAATGTATTAACTATTCAATGTCTTACTGCAGTACCGTATTTAAAATGTACGACAGTTAAAGTCAGCAGACACAGCACCTTTTCAACATACAGTTATTAGTTACATTCGGGTTGTTACCTTTGTTTTGTTTAGAAAACTGGTATGTGTTTTTGTTGATTTATTGTGAAAGTTAGGTGCTTGAATAATTAAAGACCAGTAAATAAAAAAACGTATATTGATAATGCCGTATGTTAGTCTCAATTTATTTCAATAGCAGTTCGATCATTCCCAAACGTTTTTCTTATACATTACAAAATTATCAAAATGGCGTCTCGTGTAGACGTGCTGTTATGTGCTCTAGTCGTTATTGCGATTATTTCAATCAATAAAGTCCAATTCATAGGCAGCGACTCGCTTGGAATAATGATGAACGATTCCAATGTAATTGTGCCTACAAGGGAAACGTTTATGTACTCATCCTTGTGGAATATTCGTGCAAACTTTAGCACACGAAATCGTGAGCATAGAGTGAAGGCTAAGCCTTCTTCTGATTTTAATGTGTGGCGATATTGAAACATGTCCTGGCCCTACAAGATGTACGACCTGCGAGAAATCTATAAGGAGAAATCAGAGCAGTATCAACTGCAATGATTGTCAAAGGGAATTCCATCTCAAATGTTTTGATGAGAGCGATAAAGTTGGTGTTTGTCTTCGCTGCAATGGTTCAGTGAATATGGCCCCCACTCAAAGTGATACTCAAACTGGACAAGGTTTGTTTGATTTACCAATCTTGGAAGGACTATCTAACATTACTAAAGCGAAGGGCATGAAGTTTTTGCACCAAAATATCTGTGGTTTGGTTTCTAAAATTTCACACATTGAATATATTCTAAAGAACTTTAAAGACATTCACATGTTCACCCTAAGTGAAACGCATTTAGGCGAAGAGAATAGTACTTTATTATCAGATATCCCGGGATTTAAATTGGCTTTTAGAAATAGGCTTAACGGAACTTATGGAGGCGTCGCGGCTTTTATATCAGATCGAGTTCAGTGGTTAAGAGACGACTTAGAACATCCTGAGTGCTTATGGGTCGAAATTTTAATCAAGAATGCTAAAAGTTTGTTAGTTGGGACCATTTACAAGCCCCCAGTCGGATCTAAATTTCTACCAAAAGATTTCCCTGTCTATTTTGATGATATGCTATCCACAGCGACTGCTGAGAATAAGGAGCTAATTCTAATGGGTGATATAAATTGTAATTTTCTAAAGAAAAGCAGCGATGCGGACATTAAATCTATAATAGATTCTAATGGCCTCAAACAATTGGTAAAAGGTCCTACGAGAATTACTAGCGAGTCCTCAACGTTAATTGATGTTATCTGTACAAACAAACCCCAGAACATAAATAGGGTTGATGTAATCTCGGCATGTTTAAGTGACCATGAGTTGATCGGATGTGTACGTAAACTAAACAGTCACTCATTTAAACCTCGTACTATCAAAACACGTGTTTACAAGAATTATAACCAGGAGGATTTATGTTCGGATTTGCGTCAATCGGGTTTTGAACCGGTGTATTCTTCAATAACAGTTGAATCAGCTTGGGGAAGCTTTAAAAACATTTTCAACCCTGCTGTGGATAAGTATGCACCTCCAATTACAAAGAGAATACGCGGACAACCTTGTCCGTGGTTGAGAAACGACACGAAGCGTGAAATAATTGATCGCGATCGGCTCTTGAAAAGAGCAAGAAAAACAAATACGGAGAATGATTGGAGTATATATAAACGGCAGCGAAATCGTGTGAACAACCTGGTTAAGATGAACAAAAACCGATATTATAAAGATTTGCTAAGCGAGAACTCCAGAAATCCCAAAAAGTTTTGGAGTACAATCAAAGATATTTTCCCAAGCCAGCCTTTAAATTGCACTGGTCGTTCATTCCAAATTAATGGTGAGGTAATTACGGATAACAAGTGTATAGCAAATGCTTTCGGGTCATTTTTCTCTTCGATTATTCACAAACTGAAGGAACAATGTCTCCCATTGGTTAATTTTGCATGGAGATATCGAAAGTCATCTTGTGCACGGAATAGCTTAACTTTTAACTTTAACCCGGTTACTGAACAATTTGTGGAGAAGAAGTTGAAACAGCTTAAAAGATCAAAAGCTGCTGGTATTGACAATATTCCACCAGGAATTCTCAAGGATTGTTCATCTGTGGTCAGAAAGCCTCTAGCTCATATAATTAATATGAGTTTAATAACTGGAGAAATACCCCAAGAGTGGAAAGAAGCTAAAGTTGTCCCAGTCCATAAGAAAGGGCCTACCAATGATTTTGATAATTACCGACCTATCTCCGTATTACCGGTCATCAGTAAGATCATGGAACGGATAGTACATGAACAGTTTATGGATTATTTAGAGTCAAACAATCTGATAAATGATTCCCAATTTGGATTTCGGCAGAAACGTTCCACACAATTGGCTGTGACATTATTTCTGGATAAAGTACGTGCAAATATGGACAAGGGTCTATTGACGGGTGTGGTCTTCATTGATCTCTCGAAAGCCTTTGACACGGTGTCTCATTCCAATCTACTGAATAAATTGGAGGGGTTTGGCGTACAATCAGTTGAAATGGAATGGTTTACTAACTACCTGTTCAATCGGTCACAATTTGTCAACTTTGACGGCTCCGTATCCGAGAAATTCCAACTGACATCGGGGGTTCCGCAAGGTTCCATCTTGGGACCCCTTTTATTCATATTATACATTAATGACATTGACGATCATCTAAACAGTGCAAATATCATAAAGTATGCTGATGACACCGTCTTGTTTCTATCTGGGCGTGAGATTGATAAAATTGAAAATCAACTCACCGATGAAATGCAAATGGTTGCTAAGTGGTTGAATGAAAACGATCTTTTGATAAATCTCAACAAAGGCAAAACTGAGTCAATGCTATTGGGTACCAACAGGAGAATCCGGAACAAGACCTTGAAAGTCCATTTCAATGATCGGCTAATAAATTTTTCAAGCAAGTATAAGTACCTGGGAGTTTTGGTGGATCAAACCGCAAACTTAAATGAGCATTTCTATTTGTCGTTCAAGAAAGCATCTGGTAGATTGAGGTTGCTGAAGAAAATACGATGGTCTCTAACAATGGATGCTGCTGAATCTATTTACAAGTGCATGATTATGCCCTTATTAGCATATGCAAGCATTGTTACTCTTAACCTGAATGCAACTCAACTTCCACGAGTTCTAAGCCTCCAAGATCGAGCTGCTAGAATAATTGATCCAAGTCAATCTGCACATCTCAGAGTACCGGATTTGATGAACTTCGCAAAACTTCAAACTTGCCTGCTTGCAAAACAGTGCATAGACAAGAACGCTTGCAGTAATTTTAACAATTATTTTGAGCGTCTACAACATGAGAAGAACACGCGCAATAACGGATTTAGTCTCAGAATCCCAAAAATAAAACTAGAATGTACAAAATGCGCCTTTTATTATAATGGGGCAATTCAGTTTAACAAACTACCCTATGATGTCAGAGTTATTGACAGTTTCATGCTATTTAAAAGAGCATTGAAAGAACATTTTAGCTTGTAGTACAAATGAACGTTAGTACTCTTAGTATACCTATAGTGTTCCCTAGTTTATATAATAATTAATATTGATCTTAATTAGTTTCTTATTTTAGTTTGCATGTTTTTTATAGATATAGTTTTTAATAGTGATACCGTACAGGACACGCGTTGATAGCAGTAATCCATTACTGAAGTGTTTCATCCTGTGTAAATATTCTTTAATAATAATAATAATAATAATAATATTCCGCTTATAAGCCCCCCCCCCGAATATATCCCCCCCCCCGTTTATAAGCCCACTCAAAAACCCTTACGAAATTGTATAAACCCGCAGTTTACGGTATCATTTATAGACCGTCCGTTCGGGGAATTCATCGAAATATTACCCCTCGGGATGATATATCCCTGCGTCTTCGCCCCGGTATTCTTACCATTTATAGACCCGGAGCGAGGGGGTACTTGAGTGAATATACCCTGCCACTGAAGGGTATTTCTATGATAAAATTACTGGTCATATGGTACAAATCTAGCTGTCTAGTGTCTGATTGGATAATTTACGGTGAATCTTAATAATACATGTATAAGTATATATAACCCATTTTATCCCATTTTATCTATTTTTACAAAATAGAGGATAGAAAATGAGACGACAACTCGCATTACAACAAATAGGACAGAGAAACAAGGTAATGAATTACTGTGTAATGAGTCCAGCATAGCAAATATTATGAGGGTTTGAATTAGCAGGTCACAATTTGCAAACTGAATTTTCTCGTGCAATTTTTTTTATTTTCAAGAGACTTGAAACCGCACACTGTGAAAAATAGTGTGCTGCGTTTTTTGGGACATTGTTTTGGATTACACTAAAGCGAAAAATTAAAAACTAGTTTTAACTGTCTTTTTGTAACGTCATTTCCAAAATAACGTAACGTCATTTTCAAGTAACGTCATTTTCAAAATTTCATTTATTTTTCAAAATTCGAAAACCATATATGACCATTTATAAAAATACAATCAATTAACCTGCCAGGTTTTGTTCCCATCCGATTAAAACTGACTGCAGAGATTTTTTGAGATGACTACTTAGTATGGTTTTTTCTACTTTCTCAGTATGGTTTTTTCCCCAGCATGAAACATTTAATAAGGCACCTGATTCACTTTTTTGCTGCTATCATAATCAATGGTGTCATTTTCTCAACTATGTGGGAACAGTGGCTTAGCTAAGAATAATTGCAGCTTGCTGGGGCACGACAGGGGGCACATGTTGAGTACACTGTAATACTAAGTTGTCATATAATAAAGAAATACCTAATGATTTCCGTGTTTGGATACTGTGATCCAAACACGCGGGAAGTTGCGAGACTGGAGAAAAGCTTAAAAAAACGCGAGCCGCTAGGCAAGTGTTTTTTAGCTTTTCGAAAGTCGAGCAACTTCCCAAGTGTTTGGATCACAGTATCCAAACACGAAAAAACCATTAGGTATTTCTTTTATAAAATAAGACTCAAGAGCAAGCCTGGAAATAATTAATTTCGCAGAATGACCAGCACAAATGAATTTGTAACGGACGTACAAAAATGTGTACCTGTCACGGTACAACTTATTGTAACATCTCAAAACTTAGCGTAACGTCTCTAAACCTAGCGTAACGTCTCAAACTTAGCGTAACGTTTCAAACTTAGCGTAATGTGTAACGTCTCATAACGTAGCGAAATATCTCCAAACTTAGCGCAACGTCTCCAGACTTAGCGTAACGTCTCATAATATAACACAATATCTGCAAACTTAGCGTAACGTATCATAACTTAGCGCAATGTCTCAAAACTTAGCGTAATGTCTCTCATTCACATTGAGATTCTACAACACAAAATCTAAAGCTGAGTCCATTCAACACAAAAATGTTTAACTTTCACAAAAAGTTGAGTTAATCTTCGGACAAGATGAGCATCGGACAAAATGACAGAGAGAATTAATATTGTAACTGTCAAATCTAGAAATGGAAAATTTGTACCGGACAATGTCCGTGACCGGCCGTTAATATCCAGGCTTGCTCACGAGAACGAGCAGCAAAACCTAAGGAAATTTTTGGCAGGAAATTTCTGTGTTTGCATGGATGGCTTGACCCAAACATGGGTATTGACCAATCAGATCCTGCGTAGCATAT
This sequence comes from Chrysogorgia sp. JL179-B06, assembly GCA_035772405.1. Classification (NCBI taxonomy): domain Eukaryota; kingdom Metazoa; phylum Cnidaria; class Anthozoa; order Scleralcyonacea; family Chrysogorgiidae; genus Chrysogorgia; species Chrysogorgia sp. JL179-B06. The sequence continues at coordinate 1,568,280 of JAYKKM010000469.1, read as the reverse complement.
ATGTTATTGTATAAACAGGGATGTAGCTACGCCGGGAGGACAACCCGGCACAAATTCTAAGCGCCTGGGAATCAAGGTAATTTTTTCAATCTCGCCCGGCACATGAAATAGACAGTTTTCGTGCAGTAGATATTCCTGCAATTTAATCCATTATTCATTATCAAGCTCGCAGATAAGTACGGAATATAATAACATTATATATTTAATATTAGAGAGGATTTAATATAGTCAAATACATATATGGAAAAAGTGACTGCCCCAACCGGGAATTGAACTACCTTGGTCTCCGAATCAACGTTTCGGCGCTCTGACCTTTGAGCTATTGAGACACTCAGAACAGTAAGTGATTTTGCCATATACATATTAAATTCGCCGCTTTCACTTGACACCAACAGGCAGACATTGCATCTAACCATAACGTGGAGCAAGGCCTCTCGAGTGCACTTCCCAAAGTAGCGAAGCGATACACAACTTCTCAAAGGTTAGAGGCATAGAGCGCCGAAACGTTGATTCGGAGACCAGGGTTCGATTCCCGGTTGGGGCAGTCACTTTTTCCATATATGTATTTGACAATATTATATGTTATACATAATAGCGCAAATTACTGAGTCTGATGTATACAATTAACCACACGCCTCTTGAGGCCACCAAAGTCCAAAACATTAAAGGTTGTGACGCATTTGAAATTTCATATCTTGCGCGGGAAAATGACTCGTTCCAAATAACTATATTGAGTGGAACGATAACGTGAGGCAAAATGTTCCAGGCCCCTACGCGGTTTGCAGGTAGATTTTAGGCCTTGGAATTCAGTAGTCTGCTTCAAGGTAAACGTTTTTGCAGTATTGTAGACCTTATAAAATTTTTGGTAAATAACTTACTTGAACCATGGATAGCTAATAAAATAAATTGATTTCACTATCCATGATTGAACTGGTGAATCGCTCAGTAGCTGACTTCGTATTTCGTAATACGCACGCTATCTTCAAAAAAAAAACACAAACTTTCGCCTATGTTTGGCAAACGTTTTCTTCAGAAATAAACCACCCCAAAGCTATAGAATATATTAAAGGAAAGATAAATTATCTATTAACAATATACGTACAGCTTTATTCCGGTAGCTAACTTAGTTTTCTTTAAAAGCGGATAACCGAACATGCCCAAAAATATAATTTTCGTCACGGATACCATCTTGTAAACAAAAACACGAACTTTCGGCTGTCTTCAACGAACATTTTCTTGAGAAATAATCAACTCCCAAAGCTACAATATATGTCAAAACAAAGATAAATCATGTGTTTACAATATGCGTACAGCGTATCCGGCTAGCGAACGTAGTTTTCTTAAAAAGAGCAGGTAATCGAACATCCAAAAATAAAAAATAAAAAATATGTACCTGCAAACCGCGTGGGGGCCTGAAACCTTGCCTCACTTTTTACCCGACTTAACGGCTTTTGTTCATATTTTCGCCTTATTACTGGGGTGTTACCTGTTACCGAGTGGTAGCCGAGTCTAGGTTTCGGTGGCGTTTCTGTATTTTTTTAATTTTTCGGGTCGGCAAATTGGGCTCTTACTTCGTGTACCGACACAGAATTTTTGTAATAAATAAATAATAATAATGTTTACTATTTATATAGCGCAAATTAGCATGTGTATATGATCAAATGCGCTTTACAACATCGACAATTTATTCTATTACATTCAGTACCTATAGTACCCAGTACCCCAATCAATTAACCTTAGCTATTTATTTTTACAGTTTTATCATCATTAGTTTTCCTAACTATTTATCCTAGCCCGCCCTGTCAACTCCCCTGTGGGAGGAAACCGGAGAACCCGGAGAAAACCCACGACTTTCGGCAGAGTGTTGACCAACTCTTCCCACGTGCGTTAAAAACTGCCTAGAACTGTATAGAACTGTATAGAACTGCCTCGTTTTTTAAAAAATTTACTTTTGTCCTGGATTTGTCCAATTCCTGAAATAAACCTACCCTAGATAAAATAAACCTATCCTAGATAAAATAAACGGGATTTTTTAAAGAAAAAGGCAGTTCCGGTGCTAAAATTCTGTTTCCTGTACACGAAGTTTAAGCCACAAATTGCAATTATTTCAGCATCCCGATAGGCTTTGCGAAACCAGGTGCTGTGCTCATCTCATTGGCTCATCTCCATGCGCCATCTTGAATATTCTTCTTTGGTCGCTCTTGCTTTGTTCGCTGGCAAGTAATCTTAATCATAAACAAAATTTGATTGCGATCATTTGTGATCTTAAAATATTTCGACCAAAACGCATGTCACCCCGGGTGAGATTTCGTCTCACATTTCTCCTGAGATTTCGAACGGACATGTAAAGCCAATTGCGTCGGGTATACAGTCAACTCTCGTTATAGCGGACACCTTGGGGACCGCCATTTGGTGTCCTTAATAGCGAGAGTCCGCAATAGCGGGATGCGATGAAAATATCCCGATTTAGTTAACGTTTACTGTGATACATAAGTACAGTACAAGTCAAAATACAAGTCAAAAATTTGTACTCAAATATTATTTTTATTCCAAAACCAAAAATACAACAGTAACATGAATCAGTGTCAAATGTCTTTTCTTTCCTTCACTGTAAAGGTACAGTAACAAAACTCGGTAAACTTACACGAAGTTTTATTCTGTGATGAAGTACCTCTCTAGCGTGCTTTTTTGATGTGATCTGATCAATTCCTCTTTCCAAATCAGGAGAAAGAATTGATTGAAAAATTGGATCCCAGGCAATGGCTGTCGTGTTCGGCGGGAAGGGTACTGGGAACGCAAATTATTTCCTAGGGTTGATATAAGACTGTTGATGTTATACACTGTTGTAGCAGTCGCCTTGTCCGATCGAAAATAGAGGTCTTTGTTATCTGTCTGGGCATAATAAAGGATCAGAACTAGTAGGTCAGTGTCTTCTCCTATCAAAGTAGTAGAATGATATCTGGACACTTCAACTGCACCCTTGGCAATGTCTCATCCCCAGGTGAATCTGTCTCCAGTGGCGTACCGTGACCATTTTGGATGGGGGGTGTATCGTCTTAGTTTTACCGACGAATTACACATGGGCGCAGATTTTCTTCCATTGCATTGTACGTACCGGTAACAGTGACCTTGTATCCAGAATCTTCACTCGGCGCTCCTTCGGAGAAAAGTACCTGGATACTCGGTTGGATCGGGAAAAGGGAGGAATATTCATTTAACATTAACCCATGCAATGGTAACAATATTACATTTCATATAAATCGAATTTTATACAACCGACAACGTTTAAACAGTCGATGAAGTCAATTTTCACTCGATAAATTAAAAAAATCATTCGCTTTCATGTGTCGAGAGAAAAATACGTCCAAGGTGTCCGTTGTAACGAGAGTAGAACAATAAAAATGTTTTTTGTGGACCGCATGAAGTGTACGCAATTTCGTAATAGCGAGAGTCCGTAATAGCGAGAGTTATTTCAATACATTTCATAGTAGTTTCGGCCGGGGATTTCCTTAATAGCGGGGTGTCCGCAACGCGAGAGTTGACTGTAAGGATAAAACGCGGATGTGAAAAGGCGGAGGAAGGATAAAACGCGGGATGAGAAAAGGAAAGTATGTATATAATAATATAATAATAAATAATACTGGGTTTTAATAAATATACATGAATAAAAGGTATACCCTTAATTACCATGCATTTACAATAATTAAATTAAATAGTTAAAATTAAACTTACAATTTTCCTAGGATATAAATATATACAATATTATTTGGAACCATCAGATTAAAAACTACTATTATTACAAGTTAATTAAAAATATTAAGATTATACAGTGTTGTTATAACTATTAATAGCGTAGACCAAAGGGTTATTTTTGAACCGATCTGTTCGACATTTAAAATTGTAAAATTTGTCGCCATCATATCTTGTTTGTCTTTGCCTAACGTCATTTACCCTATCTGGAAGCAAATGATGAAGTTTATGCAACGGTGAGGACATTTGCTTAACTAATTTAATACAATGAGTTTCACGTCCATTTTTAAATGTTCCAATGTGTCTAGAAATTTAAAATTAATAGTCTCTCGCAGACTCTCCACTGCGGGCGAGTGGCGACTGCCTCGCAGACTATAATATTATCCAAACCGCGCTCTAATGTAATTGCTCTGGTTTCCGAACGCATGAGTTTTTGCAGATATCAACTATATTCCAGGCGTCATTTTATAAGCAAGAAAATCTGCAATAAAATTAAAATCTAAAGTAAATTAAGATGAAAGCTTCACCACGAGCTCAGCGTGTCGTGAATATACTGGCTGAGAGTCAAATATCACAGCTTGTCATGTAGTAAAATACTTACTTAACCTTACCTTACTTAGCTAGTAAAATACTTAGCTTAACCTTACCTAGGGTTACAAATCGCGGAATTTGTAAAAAAACGTTGATTTGTGTCTATTCTATTGTGTGTTTTACAGAACACAATTAACCGCAAGTAAGCCCGAGTTAACGCCTAGCGGGCGTCTTGTCTCAGATAGAAATTGTGCAGCTCAGGCAATTATTGTACAAAATGCGCAGCCATGAGAATATCCGTACATGCGCGATACAAACTTTCAAGATGGCCACCAATCCCTACGCGGCCATTCGGTTCAGTGACCAGTTTCTTGTATATAATTATATCTCGCAAGAGTTACAATATTTGAAGTTGTTGGTTTTATATTGTAAAATATCTTAAGTTGCTGGGGCACCCAGCGTGCCATAACGTGGCTACGCTACTGTGTGGAAATTGGGATATATCAGAGATTCTCTTTCGAGTAATATATAATCGTGTTGTGTGCTGCAACTACATAGGCATAAGTGTAGAAATACAAATCAAATACTCTAAAAGGTTGGTGTACCGCTGAGATACTATTCTGGCAGTACAACAGCCTTTTAAAGTACTGTACACTGTATTTGATTTGTTTTTCTCTTGTATTTGAAATATAACTTTTACCTTTTTAATTGCTTGACTTATTTAGTCACTGCTCCTATGAAGCCAACCAAGCCACATACAAAAATCACAACCAGATCCAAGTCTAAAACTGAACGCAAAGTTGAACCACTTACAGAAACAACACCAGCAGACATTGATAACAACCAGACTGCCACAAAGGGATGTCCAAAACAAGCCAGTGAAGACGAAGTTGAGCCAAATGACACGACTCTATCCTCGATTGTACCCAATGATTTCTCGTTCAAGGCCCCTGTTGGCGTGGACAGCTTTAAAAGTCTTGCCACATCATTTAGGTTTGAGCCGCTGAGTCCTGGTAGTGCCGCGAAATTTATGTTTCCTTCCGGGTCGTCTGTTTTTGACGATACCCCTGTTACCATGGCAATGCTTGACGCCAAGAAGGCATTGCAGAGTGGGGAGTCTGAGGAAGAGCTGCTGCAGGCAAACAGTTTGTTAGAAGTAACTAAGGGTGGTGTTAAAGATGAGATGAAAGATGGACATGGTGATGTTGTGGTGATGTGTTCGCAGGTGAAGAAGGGGGTAGATTGTGATGTGAAAGATCAGCACACCACAAGCGATCAAGCCGGTGAAGGAGAACCTAGGAGGGGCAGTTTGGGTGTGAGTGGGGAGGAGTGTTTGACAAAGAAGGGGGTAGATTATGATGTGGAAGTTGATCACACCACAAGTACAATTGATGCCAGTAAAGGAGAACCTGGGGACACTTTGGGTGTGAGTGGGTTGAGCAGCGAAGACAAGGATAATTACGATGGCGTGAATGTAAATGAAGCAACTGAGGACAAGCATAGCTCTCCTGCTGCAGCCGATGGAGATACTGGAGCTTCGTATTTCCGAGGTTTGGCTGAGACTGAAACTACGAAATTGCAAAATCTATGTTGTTTATGGAAGGAGGAAATAAATGGGGAGAACCCCCTTCCTGAAGAAGGTAATGAGGCAACAAAAATTTTAGGATTTAAACTTTGGAAATAAATGTACCATAATGAATAGATGATCTGACTGTGAGAAAAAGGACTGGGAACTAGTACCAGAATAAAATTAAGCTTTGAGTAAAAATTCTCCTTATTGGTCTCCAAGCATTTCTTATAGTACTAGTTTGAACAGAGGAAAGACGCTATTTATTATTTCTTATAGTACTAGTTTGAACAGAGGAAAGACGCTATTTATTATTTCTTATAGTACTAGTTTGAACAGAGGAAAGACGCTATTTATTATTTCTTATAGTACTAGTTTGAACAGAGGAAAGACGCTATTTATTATTTCTTATAGTACTAGTTTGAACAGAGGAAAGACGCTATTTATTATTTCTTATAGTACTAGTTTGAACAGAGGAAAGACGCTATTTATTATTTCTTATAGTACTAGTTTGAACAGAGGAAAGACGCTATTTATTATTTCTTATAGTACTAGTTTGAACAGAGGAAAGACGCTATTTATTATTTCTTATAGTACTAGTTTGAACAGAGGAAAGACGCTATTTATTATTTCTTATAGTACTAGTTTGAACAGAGGAAAGACGCTATTTATTATTTCTTATAGTACTAGTTTGAACAGAGGAAAGACGCTATTTATTATTTCTTATAGTACTAGTTTGAACAGAGGAAAGACGCTATTTATTATTTCTTATAGTACTAGTTTGAACAGAGGAAAGACGCTATTTATTATTTCTTATAGTACTAGTTTGAACAGAGGAAAGACGCTATTTATTATTTCTTATAGTACTAGTTTGAACAGAGGAAAGACGCTATTTATTATTTCTTATAGTACTAGTTTGAACAGAGGAAAGACGCTATTTATTCCATTTCTTATAGTACTAGTTTGAACAGAGGAAAGACGCTATTTATTATTTCTTATAGTACTAGTTTGAACAGAGGAAAGACGCTATTTATTATTTCTTATAGTACTAGTTTGAACAGAGGAAAGACGCTATTTATTCCATTTCTTATAGTACTAGTTTGAACAGAGGAAAGACGCTATTTATTCCATTTCTTATAGTACTAGTTTGAACAGAGGAAAGACGCTATTTATTATTTCTTATAGTACTAGTTTGAACAGAGGAAAGACGCTATTTATTATTTCTTATAGTACTAGTTTGAACAGAGGAAAGACGCTATTTATTCCATTTCTTATAGCACTAGTTTGAACAGAGGAAAGACGCTATTTATTATTTCTTATAGTACTAGTTTGAACAGCGGAAAGACGCTATTTATTATTTCTTATAGTACTAGTTTGAACAGAGGAAAGACGCTATTTATTCCATTTCTTATAGTACTAGTTTGAACAGAGGAAAGACGCTATTTATTATTTCTTATAGTACTAGTTTGAACAGAGGAAAGACGCTATTTATTATTTCTTATAGTACTAGTTTGAACAGAGGAAAGACGCTATTTATTATTTCTTATAGTACTAGTTTGAACAGAGGAAAGACGCTATTTATTATTTCTTATAGTACTAGTTTGAACAGAGGAAAGACGCTATTTATTATTTCTTATAGTACTAGTTTGAACAGAGGAAAGACGCTATTTATTATTTCTTATAGTACTAGTTTGAACAGAGGAAAGACGCTATTTATTCCATTTCTTATAGTACTAGTTTGAACAGAGGAAAGACGCTATTTATTATTTCTTATAGTACTAGTTTGAACAGAGGAAAGACGCTATTTATTCCATTTCTTATAGTACTAGTTTGAACAGAGGAAAGACGCTATTTATTATTTCTTATAGTACTAGTTTGAACAGAGGAAAGACGCTATTTATTATTTCTTATAGTACTAGTTTGAACAGAGGAAAGACGCTATTTATTCCATTTCTTATAGTACTAGTTTGAACAGAGGAAAGACGCTATTTATTATTTCTTATAGTACTAGTTTGAACAGAGGAAAGACGCTATTTATTATTTCTTATAGTACTAGTTTGAACAGAGGAAAGACGCTATTTATTCCATTTCTTATAGTACTAGTTTGAACAGAGGAAAGACGCTATTTATTCCATTTCTTATAGTACTAGTTTGAACAGAGGAAAGACGCTATTTCTTATTTCTTATAGTACTAGTTTGAACAGAGGAAAGACGCTATTTATTATTTCTTATAGTACTAGTTTGAACAGAGGAAAGACGCTATTTATTCCATTTCTTATAGCACTAGTTTGAACAGAGGAAAGACGCTATTTATTATTTCTTATAGTACTAGTTTGAACAGCGGAAAGACGCTATTTATTATTTCTTATAGTACTAGTTTGAACAGAGGAAAGACGCTATTTATTATTTCTTATAGTACTAGTTTGAACAGAGGAAAGACGCTATTTATTCCATTTCTTATAGTACTAGTTTGAACAGAGGAAAGACGCTATTTATTATTTCTTATAGTACTAGTTTGAACAGAGGAAAGACGCTATTTATTATTTCTTATAGTACTAGTTTGAACAGAGGAAAGACGCTATTTATTCCATTTCTTATAGTACTAGTTTGAACAGAGGAAAGACGCTATTTATTCCATTTCTTATAGTACTAGTTTGAACAGAGGAAAGACGCTATTTATTATTTCTTATAGTACTAGTTTGAACAGAGGAAAGACGCTATTTATTATTTCTTATAGTACTAGTTTGAACAGAGGAAAGACGCTATTTATTCCATTTCTTATAGTACTAGTTTGAACAGAGGAAAGACGCTATTTATTCCATTTCTTATAGTACTAGTTTGAACAGAGGAAAGACGCTATTTATTATTTCTTATAGTACTAGTTTGAACAGAGGAAAGACGCTATTTATTATTTATTATAGTACTAGTTTGAACAGAGGAAAGACGCTATTTATTCCATTTCTTATAGCACTAGTTTGAACAGAGGAAAGACGCTATTTATTATTTCTTATAGTACTAGTTTGAACAGCGGAAAGACGCTATTTATTATTTCTTATAGTACTAGTTTGAACAGAGGAAAGACGCTATTTATTATTTCTTATAGTACTAGTTTGAACAGAGGAAAGACGCTATTTATTCCATTTCTTATAGTACTAGTTTGAACAGAGGAAAGACGCTATTTATTATTTCTTATAGTACTAGTTTGAACAGAGGAAAGACGCTATTTATTATTTCTTATAGTACTAGTTTGAACAGAGGAAAGACGCTATTTATTCCATTTCTTATAGTACTAGTTTGAACAGAGGAAAGACGCTATTTATTCCATTTCTTATAGTACTAGTTTGAACAGAGGAAAGACGCTATTTATTATTTCTTATAGTACTAGTTTGAACAGAGGAAAGACGCTATTTATTCCATTTCTTATAGTACTAGTTTGAACAGAGGAAAGACGCTATTTATTCCATTTCTTATAGTACTAGTTTGAACAGAGGAAAGACGCTATTTATTATTTCTTATAGTACTAGTTTGAACAGAGGAAAGACGCTATTTATTATTTCTTATAGTACTAGTTTGAACAGAGGAAAGACGCTATTTATTATTTCTTATAGTACTAGTTTGAACAGAGGAAAGACGCTATTTATTATTTCTTATAGTACTAGTTTGAACAGAGGAAAGACGCTATTTATTCCATTTCTTATAGTACTAGTTTGAACAGAGGAAAGACGCTATTTATTCCATTTCTTATAGTACTAGTTTGAACAGAGGAAAGACGCTATTTATTATTTCTTATAGTACTAGTTTGAACAGAGGAAAGACGCTATTTATTATTTCTTATAGTACTAGTTTGAACAGAGGAAAGACGCTATTTATTCCATTTCTTATAGCACTAGTTTGAACAGAGGAAAGACGCTATTTATTATTTCTTATAGTACTAGTTTGAACAGCGGAAAGACGCTATTTATTATTTCTTATAGTACTAGTTTGAACAGAGGAAAGACGCTATTTATTATTTCTTATAGTACTAGTTTGAACAGAGGAAAGACGCTATTTATTCCATTTCTTATAGTACTAGTTTGAACAGAGGAAAGACGCTATTTATTATTTCTTATAGTACTAGTTTGAACAGAGGAAAGACGCTATTTATTATTTCTTATAGTACTAGTTTGAACAGAGGAAAGACGCTATTTATTCCATTTCTTATAGTACTAGTTTGAACAGAGGAAAGACGCTATTTATTCCATTTCTTATAGTACTAGTTTGAACAGAGGAAAGACGCTATTTATTATTTCTTATAGTACTAGTTTGAACAGAGGAAAGACGCTATTTATTATTTCTTATAGTACTAGTTTGAACAGAGGAAAGACGCTATTTATTATTTCTTATAGTACTAGTTTGAACAGAGGAAAGACGCTATTTATTCCATTTCTTATAGTACTAGTTTGAACAGAGGAAAGACGCTATTTATTATTTCTTATAGTACTAGTTTGAACAGAGGAAAGACGCTATTTATTCCATTTCTTATAGTACTAGTTTGAACAGAGGAAAGACGCCATTTATTATTTATTATAGTACTAGTTTGAACAGAGGAAAGACGCTATTTATTCCATTCCGTGCAATGACTGTGATCAGGAGTACATCGGTCAGACTAAACGTCAGTTTCGTACGCATTTAAAACAACACTAAAAGGCTGTTTTGTTTTCAAAAAAGGAAAATTCTGCTTTGTCTGAGCACGCGTGCGTAACCAACCATTACGTGGGCAAATTCCAAAATTATTACTACTAATCCGCGGTACCATGAGAGACGTTGTCTGGAGGCTTGGCATATCAATAGCGCCCACGCCCCATTGAATCGTTATTACCAGAAGCTTATTTGCATCTTGTTAATAAATAACGTCATCATCGGTTCTATGAGGGTATAAATAGGGATCCTAACTTTACAACGATCACCCCTGATGAGATTGAGTGTCGAAACTTTGGGTCATGGACAGTAACTTTTAAAGTTACGTTCAAAAAACTTTAGCCAGAGTAGCGCCAAACTGTGTCTGGAGCATTAAGGGTTAAACGTAAAAATTTTAATCGTAAAATAACTTAAAGTTCGCCATAATTCTGTATAAGAAAATCTTTGGGAATACCACATTACTTAACCTACGTAATATATGAACTTTTTTGTTTGTAGTTGAAGGTTTAATTCGTACAGCTGTTGGTCAAGTACAACTTTTAGTGACTAAAAAAATTAAACAGTTTAGAGGACTCATTGATATAAGTGAGGTATGTAAACTATAGTAATATCTTAATTGAAAGGTTGGGAGCTATATTTGTAATCTTAGGTTAAAGTGGCAGAAAACAGTTTTTTATTATTTAGGTGTATGGCAGTTTGAATACATTAAAAACCCGCGTATAAAGGCCCGTTCACACGGACGATGTTTGCTGCGATTTTATTTGCGGTTTTTATCGCGCTCGCGCTGCGATTTCAGCAATTCTAACTTCTCCTGTGACCAACATTTCTTTTCTTTTTCCCTTTCTTACTCTTGGAGTGCCTTTGCCAGATTCTGCCGCCCCCATGTTTGCGCTCGAAATCAGCCTCTTTGTGTGTGTTGGGGGGGGGGGGGGGGGGGGGGGGTCCGCGCTAGCGTGTTTTGGTCCTTTTCCACAAAAGATCGCAGCGAAATTCGAGCAAACTCGAAACCACGGCGATTTGCTGCGATTTCAAAATAACAAATCGCAGCGAAATCGCCGGCTGTTCAAATGCGCGGTTTGAAATCGCAGTGTGAGCGCGATAAAAGTCGCAGCTAAAATCGCAGCAAAAATCACCCGTGTGAACGGGCCTTATGAACTTAGTGTCTTAGTGAGTTAAGAACCTGCAGCCTGAAATTTGGCATTTAGACACCCATTAAATAAGAACCTATTCAGCCTGAAATTTAAAATAGGTTCTTATTTGGGAGGTCAGTTACAGTTATTGCACTGCACTGCACTGCACTGCACTGCACTGCACTGCACTGCACTGCACTGCACTGCACTGCACTGCACTGCACTGGCTATTTAGAATAGCAAAGTTAATCTATGCTAAATAGCACTAAATCAGGTATAAACTGAATATAAATAAAAGTAAAAATATATAGAGGATATTACACAGTTAATCCATTCCATTCAAAATAAATTGTTAAACAGATGTTACAATTTATTTATACAATAGTTATAGACATCGCACGTTGCTACTTTCGGGGGGGGGGGGGGGGGGGGTTTACTTTAAGAGTTGCGTCTATTTTCGGGGAGCGGTTACTTTCGAGATTCTACGGTATAGTTAATTTCAGTTTGTTTAGGCTTATCGTTTTGTGTTGTGTAAGGTGTCATTGTGGCAAAAAACGATCAAAATAAATCGATGCAATCAAACAAATCAAGTAAACAGCCATTTTCAATTTTTTGTTTCAAGGATCCTGATGCTGAACAGAAAACATTAAAGTCGGATTTACAGGGATTTTGGGATATGATCTATTTTCAGGTTGGCAGACTTTTTCCATTTAAAACCACGTGACAGTACTACTGACAATTTTACTATCATCCCCTCGTGAGCGAGGGTGATAATATCGCTTTCCTTTCTGTTCCGTAGGTTGAGGACATCGTCAGGAAATTCAAGAAACTAGAAGAACTGAAGATGAACAACTGGGAGGAAGAGAAAAAAGAAGTAAAGAAAGTTGCGAAGACAAAAACAAAGGTGATTTCGTTAATAGAAAATTCTTAGAAATATCGCGAGTTTCTAGAAATGCCAATGTTTGAGGCTAATTTCCCACGCTCACTCGTTTCTGCTGAACCATATTCAACTTAAAGATTGAGTGTCAACCGTGACGCATTGCACGGTCGGTCGGCCATTTTTTGAAGTATGAAATTCCCTTGGTGAACTGCATGCGTAAATATCTTGTCAATCCTTGATATAAATTATTCATTTTGTCTTTTAATAGCGTGGCGTCTGGCTGCTATTAATAGCTCAAAATGCGGACAAACAAACCAAATTTGACTAACAAATGATTGCAAATGAGCTATTTTCTTTTGTTATGACCGCAATAATTATGGGTAAAAGCGGACAAACATGGATACTGACATCATCTCGACGGAGCGCTATTGAAAGCAGATATACCTTAGAAAGTAATTATTTCTGCATTTTTCACCAAACTCAACGTTTTCTTGACTCTTGTTTCGAATTATGTCAGCTTTGACTGATGCGAAGCGTGGAAGGCCAAGTGACGAGGTTCAAAAGAAAATCAGGTTCCGAGTCCATGTATTTAGATTGTGGATGGATAAGAAAGCTTCTATAGAGTTTTCTGAGATGACTCGGCGAATTTCCGAAGTATACCACATCAAGTTAGTAACGAAGAACTTCAAAACACTTCGTTATCGTATGGAGCCTTGAATGATGAGATATCTCCGAGATAACTGGGAAAGTAGTGGTTTAAGTTCTTTCGCGTTTCGCTTCCGCCATTGTAAGTAGTCATTATCTCCGTCAACAACAGGGAATGCACCGATGGCGATGTAGAAGTCAATCCCTTTGCATAAACGAAGAGACACTGGAAATCATAAACCACCACAGAGAGATACTCGACATATTGCAATCCTTACTAAATTCTTACGAATCTATATTTTTAGAAAACTACGAGGAAGCCGAAGATAACTGGCGCCAAAGCAACTGAAACGAGGAACAAATTCCGTGAAATGAGATCACAGATGAAAGTAAAATTACAAGGAGAGCAAACCAGTTGTCAAGTGAGTTGCTAAAATTCTGGAAACTTGACGTGTGAGTTTCTGGAAACTTGACTTAAGTTTTTGGAAACTTGACGTACGTTTCTGGAAACTTGATATAAATTTTTTGAAACTTGACGTATGTCTCTGGAAAACTAACTTGAGTTTCTGGAAACTTGACGTGAGTTTCTGGTAACGTTTCTGGAAACTTGATATAAATTATTTGAAACTTGACGTATGTCTCTGGAAAACTAACGTGAGTTTCTGGAAACTTGACGTGAGTTTCTGGTAACTTGACTTAAGTTTTTGGAAACTTGACGTACGTTTCTGGAAACTTGATATACATTTTTTGAAACTTGACGTATGTCTCTGGAAAACTAACGTGAGTTTCTGGAAACTTGACGTGAGTTTCTGGTAACTTGACTTAAGTTTTTGGAAACTTGACGTACGTTTCTGGAAACTTGATATCAATTTTTTGAAACTTGACGTATGTCTCTGGAAAACTAACGTGAGTTTCTGGAAACTTGACGTGAGTTTCTGGTAACTTGACTTAAGTTTTTGGAAACTTGACGTACGTTTCTGGAAACTTGATATAAATTTTTTGAAACTTGACGTATGTCTCTGGAAAACTAACGTGAGTTTCTGGAAACTTAACGTGAGTTTCTGGTAACTTGACTTAAGTTTTTGGAAACTTGACGTGAGTTTCTGGTAACTTGACTTAAGTTTTTGGAAACTTGACGTACGTTTCTGGAAACTTGACGTAAGTTTCTTGTATTTGTTAAGAATGTACGGTTGTCTTTCTTTAACTAGGATGCTTTTAAAATGGTGCTAACGCCTGTGAAGAATAAAAACTCACGCATTGGTAAGATCAATATTGTATAAAAGTGTTGTGTTAAGGCGAGTGCAATTTGTAAATATCGCGGGTAGTGTAAAAAGAACATCGAAAAGCTTGTTCCATAAATGACTGGTTTTCCAAAGTGACCCAACACGCAAACAATGAACACGAAGATGTTTCTTCGCACGTAAACAGTCAATATGTTGCTGTCCTACACAGTGAACTCTATATATGGAACGCTAACTCCCAGTCATAAGTCGGGTAAAAAGTGAGGCAAGGTTTCAGGCCCCCACGCGGTTTGCAGGTACATTTTGAATTTTTTATTTTTGGATGTTAGAACAGTTAGATTATCCGCTCTTTTTAAGAAAACTACGTTCGCTAGCCGGATACGCTGTACGCATATTGTAAACACATAATTTATCTTTGTTTTAATATATATTGTAGCTTTGGGAGTTGATTATTTCTCAAGAAAATGTTCGTCGAAGACAGCCGAAAGTTCGTGTTTTTTTTTACAAGATGGTATCCGTGACGAAAATTATATTTTTGGGCATGTTCGGTTACCGCTTTTAAAGTGCTTATGAAACGAAATTTTCGACCCCTGTTTTATTTGATATTCTTATAGTTTTTGACGCGCTGATTAACGTGGTGTGATTCATTTTTTTCTCCGAGTTTTAGAAAGTAGTTTATTTTTCGTCTGAAAGTGAGCATTTTGAGTAACAAGACGTCCGGGGTCTGGAACCGAATTAGTTGCGGTTTGACGTCACTGGTTAGAGTCGTCTGGAGATTCTTGTAGTATTTTACTATGGTTTCTTTATATGATTCGTCATAATAAGCTTGAAACTGCGTTTTTCCGATGTGAATAGTCGTTCATGCACGTTCAGTAATCATACAGTTTGTATGCTTTGTTTAATATGCTTCTACTTGTCGTATTTCAAACATTGAGAGGCATAAGTCGCAACTCGGACAGACGCATATGGTCCATATGTCGGATGAACTGCGCTTGTGGCAGCTTTCATAGACTCTCAAATAGTATACAGTGTGAAAGTAAAACAAAATCCCTTGGTATGCCTGAATATATTATATTTTATTTAGATATCCAAAACAGAAATATAACCACCTACTTTCAAGAGAACTGTTCAGCCGCGCGTTCAGCCGTTCATTCTAAGTAATTATGTGTGGATAGTAGTTATTTGCGTTACCGCGAGTACCGGCTACCACACTAGTAATTCACATCACAGACCGCGTCATATTCTTGATGTATAAACCTGATTTGTTGGCAAACAGAAAACAATGCGAAGTGATATCTATTTATTTTATAGGCTGACAATTATTTAAGTTTGGAGTTGCTTCGCATCATGTTTCAATCAACTGTGCTGCTGCATGGCGTGAAGGCCGTCGGCAAAAACAAGCTACGGTTTAAAGCTATACACGACCCAATCGTTTTGAATTTAGTAGTTATTGCTTTATTAAATGATATTTTATCATCTAAGTCCTTTAGATCCACGAAAAAAGCTACCTTATGCGTGTTAATTGGATGGCTGCACGTTTACTATTAGCGCACAGCTGACTTTTATACGAGTAGATGTATCTACACACGGCCACAGGTTAAGTTTTAAACCACATACATTCACGCGGTATCGAATAGAAATGAACCACTTGTGTTGCCAACGTTTCTAAATATACATCAAGTCCAGTCGGTATCAACAGCTCAAAAGAAAACACGTGAAAATCCGATGATTTATCCACGGAACATATTGAATATATTCAATGGCGTACACTCGACGCACCACTTCGCTTTCTTTGTGCATATTTAATGTACTATTTTGTTGTTAATGATGAAGATTAAGCAGTGAATTTCGTCCTCTTGATTTAATAGCAAGACTTGCGATTTTCTTTAGACACTTCTGACTTTCTTTAGCATTTATTATCGATACGTTCTATTTTCACTGCCGTGATTCTGCTATACTTGTTTATGTTTCTTGACACGCTGAGTACAACCAGTGACGTCACAAGGCCTGTTTTGGCCGCGCGACGAACCGGACGTCTAGCTGTCAAAAATCGTCAACTTTGAAGGTCGATAAAACTACTTTGCAAAGTCATAGAACAAAAATAAACAGCACTACGATAATCAGCGAAGCACGAACTATAAGAATATCAAATAAAATCGAGGTCGAAAATTTCGTTTCATAAGCACTTTAAAGAAAACTAAGTTAGCTACAGGGATAAAGCTGTACGTATATTGTTAATAGATAATTTATCTTTCCTTTAATATATTCTATAGCTTTGGGGGTGGTTTATTTCTGAAGAAAACGTTTGCCAAACATAGGCGAAAGTTTGTGTTTTTGTTTTGAAGATGGCGTGCGTATTACGAAGTCAGTTACTGAGCGATTCACCAGTTCAAGCATGGATAGTGAAATAAATTAATTTTACTAGCTATCCATGGTTCAAGTAATTTATTTACCAAAAATATTATAAGGTCTACAACTACAAAAACGTTTACCTTGAAGCAGAGACTGAATATATCAGGGCCTAAAATCTACCTGCAAACCGCGTACGGGGCCTGAAATCTACCTGCAAACCGCGTAGGGGCCTGGAACTTTTTGCCTCACTTTTGCTTTACGAGTTATCGTTCCAGTTATATATATTGAGTTCACTGGTCCTACATCGTGAAATATTGAACTGTCACGTGATGCTAATAGCGACAATTGATTGGACGATTATATGTGAGGGTATAACCAAAGCGCGCGAAAATTACAAAATAACAAAACAACAAAATGCTTCTGTTGACGAAGACAACAGTGACGATGAAGACAGCATTTGACGACATGTATAATAAAACAATTATTCGATTCGGTATTTTGATAGACCTTTCGCTCTGTTATTTTATAGACAACGGAGAAGCTGAGGTTATTTTGACGCCATTGAGACGTTCTACAAGAAAATCTCTCTCTATACAACCGAGTGTTGTATCAACACCAAAAGACCAACAAGATTTCAAACTTCGGCTGACGCCAACAGCCGCTGAAGAACCGAGTTGTGCCGAAGGCATCACGATTGAACTGAAGAAACCGGAAGACCAAAGTGTCAATGGAAAAGACGAAATAGGCCAAGAAGATTTTAAACTCCGGATGATTCGTACAGCCGACGAAGACCCGAGCTGTGCCGAAGGTATCGCGAAGAAATCCGAAAACCAAGGTGTTAATTTGAAAGATGGAAATGAAAAACCATACCAAGAAGCAGTTATAACGAACGCGACTTCCGAAAGCGCGGACATTGATGTAGACATACCCTCCGCTGACACCTCGTCAGAAAACGTTGAACTCACCCAAATTTTTAACATCGCCGCTCAACACAGTACCGGAGGCCCTGGTCAAACGGGATTATCTACCACCGGCGTTTCACCTACGCGAGTTGTTGCCGATGCTTGTGCAACGCCGTCCAGTTCTGATGAGGGTAGTAAGGCCATTGGTAGTCAAGGTGTGTCGTTAAGAAGTTCCGGGAGAAAACGTCGCCGTACGAGATCGGCACGCGTTAGGTTCGAGTGCTCATCGTCGCCCTCCGAAGACTTCGCTGGATTCCCGAGCAAGCGGTCTCGTCGTCGGGTTCCAACGCCATTCGCCAATAGAATTGCCAATACCAGTACTAGTAACGACGACGAAGCCTTGTCGCCAAGTTACGTCACCGAAATCTCATCGGAGAGCAAGGAGACTGAGGACGAACAGAAAAAGTCTCCTAAAATAAGTAAAACACCAAATACGTCATTGTGCACGCCATCCGCTCTTAGCCAATCAGAACTTGTTACACCAACGCCATCCAAACTGAACAAGACCCCGATGCCTGATGCGCCTTTTACACCGACGCTGAGCGAAAGAAAGTAAGTAATTTTTAAATGTTGCAAGTTGATCATAATGTAATAATAATAGTAATAATAATAATAATAGTTTAACTAGAAATATCCCCTCGCCCGCCTTTTCTACCCCCCCCCCTACGGGAATTTCTCCATCCATGGTGCCCAGACCTCGCACGCCGTGGCCGTGTATTATTTCTGTTTTGCAAAAATTCACAATTTCCAAAAGCCCGTTTCGTCGAAGAAATGTTTGAACGTTATCTCGGACAATATTTAACCGATTTAAACTCTGAAAACACATTTGGAATTAGCGAGTCAACATACATAACATACGCGTTTACTATATTACGAGAACGTGAATACCCTTCGTAAAAATGGTTTATGTACTTAGAAATTAGTCGATTATAAACTGGTCACTTCATCGTATATTATTTTGAACGTTATCTCGATCAATATTTAACCGTTTTCAATTCTGAAAACAGATTTGGAATTAGCGAGTCAAAATACATCACATATGTGTCTACTATATTAGGAGAACGTGAATACCCTTCGTAAAAATGGTTTATGTACTTAGAAAGTTAGTCGGCTAAAGATTTGGAATTAGCGAGTCAAAATACATACTCGGACTCGGATTTCTATTTCCTCAAAAACCTATGTCTCTTGTGACGGTTCAATTTAATCTGAGTATCTAGTTACCAGTGCCACATTTTTCGATGCCGCGCATGAGGACGGTTGATCATATATATATATATATATATATATATATATACGAAAGTATACAAATGTGCCCTACCGGCTATCACCATATGGCTTTATGGTAACTGTGGACTTGGGACCCACTATGTACGGCTTATATATATATATATATATATATATATATATATATATATATATATATATATATATATATATATATATATATATATTATATATATATATATATATTATATATATATATATATATTTATACTTATATATATATATATATATTTGTATATATATATATATATATATATATATACCTATAAAGCCGATCCTAGATCAGGATCCGCTTGGATCTCGCGTGATAAGGGACTAAACGCCGGTCGATATTAGCACCCTCGCCCTCAGGCCTTCGGCCGGCGCTTCGCGCCGGGCGAGGGGATAAAATTCCAATATTGCAGCCATGCAGCTGAATTACATTGGGTTCATAGTCGGTTAACAACTGCAAATTACTAATTACAAAGACTAATTACTTACGTTACTATATAACACAATGATTATCTTACTACTGAAATACTACTAATTATTTAGGCAGTTAGCACTTGCCATAATGAAAGAGTTTTTAAACCTGTTTGTTCTGCACTTTGGAATATTAAATTGAAGTCTGTTATTCCTAAGAGGGTATCTATTGCTATTATTAAGTTCTGGTAAAAGATTAAACAGTTTATGACTAGGATTTATGTCGCTACAAGCTTATACAATACTGAAATACAGCAATAGTATTGAAAGTTTGAAACAATAATTACATATATATGATATTCAACAATATTTGCAAAACGACTAACTTTATAGATTTGATCGGTACGTTTTGGCGGGAACAATATTGAGTTGATTTGAATGAAAATAAAAGAGAGCTAAATACGCTAGGCGTACATAACATGTATCTGCACCTTAACCATAGTCGTGCGTTATCGTCGTCACTTTGATCGCAAGCAGCCATTTGGAACTTGATTGGCTCCGAAGTTATGCTATTGTTACTTACATCACTCATCAGCGCGACTCGTGCGCGACTACAATATATCTGCGCGTGCGCAGATACAAAAATACAGGGTGAAGTTTCATATAATCCCGAAATAACGTCACATAGACTATCGGTAGTATGTTATTTCTAAAAGAAAGCATTATCGTAAGAGCTAACTCTTACGATAATAACTCTTACGATAATAACTGAGTCCCAAGACTCAACCTCGTTCCCAGGGCATTTTGTCTCCACGGTGGAAGGTCGGCGAAAATGGCCCTGAGATCGGCTGGTCACATGACACCCAGAATTTCTGGCTGTTTAGATATGATAATTTTTGTGGTTCTTGTTCCATTGCCTTTGTCTACTTTGTTGACCTGAATAATTGAGAAATATTCAATGCTCTTCAGAGTTGTTGATGTCAGCATTCGTCGGCATAAAAGCAGCTGACAAGCTTAATAATCCACCATACATCCATGGTTATCTCTTACAAAAGGTATGAAGAAGCATATATCCAATTTAGCGAAAGCTATCACTTCTAATTTGCTGTAAAATTTGAAGACAGCATTCAGATTTAGATGAATAAATTATACTCGGCTGAATTAATTGAGTTTTATGACAAGCCAATCGCATTATAGAATGGACCAGCCGATCCCAGGGCCATTTTCGCCGACCTTCCGCCGTGGAGGCAAAATGCCCTGGGTACGAGGTTGAAGAGGACTATGTTTTGAATTTGGGATACTTATATGAAACGTCAGCCAAAATTCCCAGCAATAATAGAACATTAGTATTGCTTTTCTTCAAAGGTTTACATCTAAAAGCACGGCAAATAAATGCCTAACTAGTGTAAAAATAGGTACGTACTGCGTACACGTGTCGGCGTTTTGCGTATAACAAATTTGAAATATGAAACTAAACCAGTAGCAAACCGAAAATAAAGTATTATTGACAGAAATGTTTATGCAAATTAGTTTTGATTAATATAGCTAAAGATGCTTCATATGTCAGAATTAATTTAGTGGCTAATAACTTCCTTGTGACGAATTCATGAAAGCTCATGAAAGCTCTGTCTTCAGTGCAAACACAATGGCTCCGATAAAAACAACAAGAAAAGCAAGTGAAGACAAGTAGTGAAACAATACTTATCGTGTTTGCTCAAAAAGCAAAGTTTCTTCTGTGTAAACCGTCGGCGAATGTTGGTATACCGTTCGTTTGAGAACGTATATAGCATGGAGTATTTCATTTTATATCCATTTTTACTTGATATACACGTCTCCTCATTGCCACCCACAAACACTACCACAATAGTCGATTACTTAATGTGCGATATCTGATATCATACGACTGACGCCGACACAAAAATGAAGCGAAATGTGCTTGTGGTAAAGCCCGGAACTACAGGGGCGTGTGGGGGTGCGACACCCCCCAAAAATCTTTTTACGAGTTTCAGTCGGCAGAAATTATTACGAAACGTTGCCCAGTGTAACACCCCTTTCATACAACTGCAACGTATAGCAGATTGAGCCGCTGAAAGACAAGTTGCATTAAACATTACGCAGTGTACAGGTGATTTTTACTGCGATTTTTCTCCTTTTAACACATGCGATCGAATGGATTGTCTTACAAATGTATTGAACCATTTGTGCAGATCTATGACGTTCAATACTTTAGTGAGTCATCCACTATATCGAATACGTCAGGGTCAGAAAAATCGCAGCAAAAATCGTCTGTGTAAAACGGACCTTAACAGCGCCTTTATGCACATGCTCAGACTTATTTTTAGGCAGTTATTTACTGCTGACGTTGCGACTTCACAGCCAATCAAAATTGAAAGAAAATAAATTGACTAATAATTACTACTTATTGACCGAGCGTGAGGTCTGTACTAGTGAAATATCGGACCGACGTTTTTAGTACGGACCGAGCGAGCCGAGGTCTGTGCAGAAAACGGAGGTCAGATATTTCACTAGTACAGACCGAACAAGCGAGGTCAATAAGTAGTTTATTATATGACCACAAATGTTGTGAACGTTCTGTGAAAACTCTACAGTGTTAGGCTCGTATTCGCCACCATCTTTCTTGCGAACTAAACTAAAATGGCAGATGTTTTCCAATTTTTAAAGTACTTTCCGTTTAGCTAGATTCCTAAAATTTCTACCTCGAATAGCATTTTTCATTTTCTTTTGTTTGGCATATTGTTCAAGGTTGTGCGTTAAAAAACACACCTGAAATTCTAGATTACCTGCGAGAAGTAAATGTTATATTTGTTACGAACGTTTTGGACATTTTAAAAAGTTTCAGATAACACGGAAACCTGAGCTATACATCAAATGAAAGCTTATAAAATTTCTAACAACATACCTGCATGATATATTTCAACAATGAGTAGTTCTGAAATTATTATCCATCTGTTGCGTATGACATGACTTTCATATTTGTTTATAAAATTCTCACAGCGGTCCGGAACGGCAGATTCCGGACCGCTCAGGAACCAATCAAATTGCCGGATTTCACGTTCCGGACCGCTCACGAAAATTGTCATATAATAATCCTAGTTATTTAACTTTTAGTGCCAATGTGACATCACAAGATAAGAGTTATAAAAACTGGTGCCCAGGACCTAACACCGTGTACATTGCTGGCTGGCTTTCATTTGAATGATAACGAACCAGAATTGATGAACGACAGCGTGTTCTTCCCACGTGAAAAGCCTGGGGCTCAGTCTACTACGGATGTGAACGTCTCGCCGCCCAAGGATCTGATTTTCTTCTCGCCATCAAGCCCTTCGAGGAGAGGTAAACCACGCAATGAAAAAGATAAAAAATTAAAAGTGATGTGCTGCTTCCGCAGTAATTCGTAATTTCTTTCAACTTCCAAATCTTACCAGCTGTTGTGGTCTTGCTGTTACCACATATGTCTGAGGTGACATTTGTCGGACCACCACTCCGGGTCTTAAACGTGTACTCCAGCCAAAATGCAAATATCCAAAATGCGATACTCCAGCTAAAAGGTACTCCAGCCAAAATGCAAATATCCAAAATGCGATACTCCAGCCAAAAGGTACTCCAGCCAAAATGCAAATATCCAAAATGCGAGTTAATATGAAAGATCTTACTGATTTTAGTTTATTTCCAAAGTTTCCGCATTCAAATCAATTAAATTAAGATGATATCGCAAGTTGAGTGTCAGGGTAGTGCTTTGCGCGCTTGTTTTCTTCTTGGCGGCCATTTTATGGGACGCCTATTTCAGTTTACAAACGAATCCGTCGATATTTGATCAATCCTTCTTATAAATTATCCATTTTCAAGTTTTCTAAGAAGTAAATATACCTGAGTGATCAATTATTGTTAAATTGATCATTTACTATAGTAATCTTTTCGATACATAGAAGCTGCTACGAGCGCTTCGCCTCCGAAGCGTGGAAGGCCGGGTTATGTTGCTGAAACAGCGCGAATAAGTTTGCGAATGGAAGTGTTTGATGAGTGACTAGTAAAGAAATATATTTTGTTTCTTCTGATGTTTTGTTCATTTGAATTTGCAAAGATTCAGGAACTAAAGCTATCCGGGCCAGCTTGTTCGTCAGAAACGCCAACGCCGTGGTTCACAAACAAGCGAACCGCAACTGTTCAAATCGTCTTGAACATTAACTTCATAACGTCCCGAAGTCAGGATCGGACTCCAATTTCAACATTTCCAAATAAATCTAGAGTTCACATGCAAATTATAGTTCTAACGATGCGATGCACTGCAATCAATTCGTATGAAAACAAAAACACAAGCGCGCAAAGCACTACCCTGACACTCTTTAAATATGACGTTACTGAGTGCCAGCCTTTTAAGACCGCCACTTTTCGTATAGACGGCCTAAGCAAAATATTTTCCTCAAAAACAACTTACAGGTTTCCCCCTTTCTAATGTTTCTTGATTTCTGTTAGCTGCTGTTTATTTTAGCTATTGTGTAGGTTTCGTTACTAATTTTTGTCAAGAACATGCAGACATGATGATTGATTGCGAGATCGAATTAACGTGTATATTCTGTAACATGAAGTAGCAAAAACGTTGTTTAATATAACCGCTGTTCAATACATTTGATAAGCTCACTTGCTCACGGCCACGCCCACCAACATTTTTTCGTGTTTTGAAATCCTGGCTAAAAGCCTGCTGAGTGCGATCTTGCCTAAGAAGCTCCTCTACTATCGCATGAGGAACTAAATAGTTTTTTTCGACTAATTTCCATCCAAAGAGGACTCACAACAGTTATCACAATGTGATCGCCATCTTTCAACTCCACTGCGGACAAAGAAACACTCAATAACGTCATATTTTCGAAACAAATATAGCGTCAAAATCCTCAAATTTTCAACTTGAACTCGCTATATCTTCTGTTAATATACACACTGCTGTAGTGAATGTGGGAGAGTTTGTAGTAGACAGACGATACATGGACGATCGTCAAGCTCATATCCTCAGAAAGATGATTCCGAGTCCCGGACAAGAATCAAACCTGTAATCTTCTGATTGCCGGTGAGACGCTCTAAGGGCCTGTTTATATGATCCCGGTACACCGGGACGTCCCGGTATACCGGGATCTCGGCTTGTATATAATTTACTGTTATTTTCGCAGTTGCGTTTATATGGAGACCGGGACATCCCGCCTGACCGGGATTCCGGTTGAAGCAACCGAGATCCCGGTACACCGAGACAGATTTTTTCCATATAAACGCAACATCCCGGTACACCGGGATGAAGTGAATTGAAATTTAAAACGTCGTCTGACCAGGTAAAATATCCAAAAAAGTGGTGAAATATCCAAAAAGTGCCAAAATGAAAAAAAAACATTCGTTGGGATGCTTTTTATGCGAATAAAATTAGTTTTTGTTTCATTGAGAAGTTATTATCAACATTTTCACGCATCCCGGTCACCAGGGACATCCCGGTGTACCGAGATCATATAAACACGGGATGAAAACGTCTCGGGCAACCGGGACATCCCGGTGTACCGGGATCATATAAACAGGCCCTAACCATTGAGCCACCGAGACTCAAATGGAAAGCGCGAAGGTTACAATTATGTACTGGTTCGATTGATTTATGTACTGCTTTTGCGGCAGTCACTATATATCAATGGTTAGAGCGTCTCACCAGCAATCAGAAGGTTATAGGTTCGATTCCTGTCCAGGACTCAGAATAATGTTTCTGAGGATATGAACTTGATGATCGTTCATGTGTCGTCTAGCCATATCTTAACGTAATTGATAGGAATGCTGAAACATGCTAAACTGAATAGTCGGGCGCTTAAAAGTTGAGCCTCTGGCTCGAATAAATAGGGCAAACTTATTCTGTGTGATCGACTCTAAGTAGATCATATTATATACGCGTATTAAACATACAGCTAAATGAATTAACGTTGTCCTCGACAAAGCTAAAAGGCCAAAGCTAAAAGGTCAAAGCCAAACGCGAAACGTATACGATTTCATTCAAACTTTTTACTTTTAGCTCTTGGCATGCAAGTCTCCCCTGTATTTCAATTTTCAATGGAGAATTTCGACACAACTAAATTAAAACTTGTCGCTATTATCGTACTTTTCGCGCTTGGCTTTGACCTTTTAGCTTTCGCCTTTTAGCTTTGTCGAGGACAACGTTAATTCATTTAGCTGTATACCTAACGTCGTATAGCTCAAAGTTGATCTAAAATGACGGCATCCCGATGTATAAAATACGAGAATTTCTCGTGTACAAATTATTAAAGTGGCTATAACGTCAAAGATTTAAAATGATAAAGTAACTTCTTTGAAGATTTTCGTTTCTTCGCTTTGTTTTTGATATATTTCAGTTTGTTTGATATGCAAATGTCTGGAATTCGTCACACATGCATAATGACTTATCAGAGAATGCTGTATATCTTGATTAACATTAAATTAAAGTGTGAATAACATGTGCGCGTGTTTCTCCCACAACACCAAACTTCTAAGCATAACACTTGAGTGAGATTTAAATATTTATTTTTTGCGCACATTATGCTTTTTCTTGTTTCAGTGTGCAAAGAAGAAACGTCTTGTGGATCTATCAGAGTATTTGCACCAGTGACGCCCAGTAAAAAACTCGAGTACGGTCTCAATGTTGTAATAGAGAAAAGTTTTTTTCATCATAGTTATCCTTAGATGTGTGAAGTTGATCGATCAGTTGGTGACTGACATTTCGACGGCCTCAGCGGCGGTCATCTTCAGAGTTAAGTAAAGCGTGTTTGTCAGGTTTGCCAATATATACGTCTGGTTCATTACGTCATAGTTTGTTTGAGTATGACGTAATGAACGTATATATAGGCAAACCTGACAAACACGCTTTACTCGACTCTGAAGATGACCGCCGCTGAGGCCGTCGGAACGTCAGTCACCAACAACAGTCTTTCTCAAGACTACAACAACCTGGACGATCAACTTCACACATCTAATGATACTCCTAGGTTCAAACCATTTACTTTATGGTTATCCTTGTCATCTTTTCCCTCGATGTTATCGTCGTCTTTATCCTCATCTTCATCATTCTTCATCTATCAAATTCCATTTGTATTTTTATTTTTAGATCCTACCTTGGGACAAGTGCGGTATATTCTCCTGTCCGTCGCTCTGCCCGAATTGAGGCAAACCACCCTCCAACCCCGAAGCGATCTGCGTTCGTCAGTCTCTCTGATGTCCCAGATACTGATTATGGCTACGTGCCAAATAAGGCGCTTATTAACCAAAAACGTTGATCAAACAAAATAACTATTGTACATATTAATTTCAACATGAGTTATTTATAAGTAATAGCATAAAAAGAGGTGCATTAGCTATTAAACGTCCCGCTCGATGAGGGTCATTTAGTAAATTTTACTAAATGACCCGATCGTTTAATGGTGAATGCACCTCTTTTTATGCTATTCCTTTGTAATATAATGTTTGCGGGTATTTATTTTGTTCTTTCGTAATCGTACCTCCGTTGGCGTCAAACCGGGGTATGATTAGTTCTAATCAGTTGTTGTCGAAGTTTTGTTACTTTGTCAGTTTGTCAACCGTTCGCGAAGCTTTGAGCTTGCGTGTCATGGCGCGTGACCGCAACCGGATGTCAGGACTTAATTCCGGTTGTGCCATATAATAAACTACTTATTAACCTCAAACGTTCGGTCTTTACGGGAAAATATTAAACCTCGGTTTAATATTTTCCCGTAAAGACCTCACTTTCAGTTAATAAGTAGTTAATATCAGTTGTTAATGGCCCTGTGAGAACAAAAGAAATACCCGCAAACATTATATTATTGTTAATGTTACTACTTCATTAGTTTAAATACGAACGATCTTTTAGAAAATATAACTTGTACCTTTCACTTACACTTGAAATTATACTCTTCTGATTTTTTATGTGTTTGGAAATAGTTTTTTGGGTAGGGGGAGAACGATAGAAGAAATAGCATTTTGTCGAGATGACGTACGTCACTACCCATGTTTGTCCGCATTTACCCATAATTATTGCGGCCATAACAAAAGAAAATATTGAACGAATTTTGAGCTATTAATAGCAACCGCTTAAAGAGTGAGTCACACACGCTTCGTGTATGAAGACCATACATGTATATATACACGAAGCGTGTGTGGTCTGGGGCACAGGCTAGGTAATGCATTGCACGCTTGTGTTTTTCTCGCCGGTCATTTTGTTGGACGCCTATAATTCAATCGTGATCCGAATCCGTCGATATCTTTGCAATCCTTTCTTCAACGTGTTAGTTTGTCGATTTTCAAAGTGAAAATATACTAGACTGAATATTTTTATTGCTATTTCAGTTAATTGTGATTGGCTAGAATAGTGAAACAAACGACCAGAAGTCCAATGAAAAGTCGTGAAAGAAATACTTAAAGTGCCTATGCAATGAAATATTCAGTTGTAAAATAACTCTCTTGTTTGAAAGAACTCTTGAAACTATAAAGACTAATCATTTACAACTTCATATCTCACTTTACTCTTCAGATATTAAGATTTGTTTAATATGTAAATGATCATACTTATGACATCACAATGCATATAAAATACATGTATGTTACGCATGCTCTGATTGTGATGCAGGGATGTGTTTAGCCTGCGTGGCGGCGTTAGGGGGAAAAGGGAGGAGGGAACGCCTGCACGAAAGACCCATGATTTTGGATTTCCGCCCACATGAAACTGTCAAAAACAACCAATCAGCGACTAGCGGGCTTTCCTCGATGATTAAAACATTTCACTTCGGGCCGAATCGTGAAATATCCATGTATGAAACTCCGTAAAAAGCTTGACTGCATCTGGTGGAAACAAGATTTATTTTAACAATTTATTCAAGCAATCGTGTAGACATGGAAGCACAGAGTTGATTCTGGCTGAGGCTTGTGAATCAATCGGCTTTGCATTACTACGCAGTGAAACTTTCTCTGAGCGGGTTTGTAGGTCTTGCGGCAGAAAAAATAAGAAATGCTTTTGAACTTTATAACTTTACGAAATCAGTATTAACACATGCGAAAGGAGACAGCAATGTTCCACCAACCGATAACATTAATAGCCCTGATAGAACGAAGCAACATCTGACTGCCCAACTCCAGAATGGGATTTGGCCAAGAAATTTCATATACAAGACAACGTAGTTAGAAACCCTCACTTATATACGTGTAGCCGTAAGTCTCTCTATTCTGAAACGTCGAAGGAATTCTCCGAAGGCCCAGAGAGCATTGTTGAAACACCTGAAGACAAGGACAAGGTAGAAATCACAATAATATAGATGCTTCCCCTGCCGACTGATAATCACGCGCTCGCACGAACGTCTGGTAAATCTACCAAATCCATAATCAAACTCTCGCCAAATCCCGTTGGTAATACCATCAAAACATCTTTTCCTGGCAGCAGCTCCCTCGTAACAACTTTTTGTTCCTGTTTTAATTTAAAGCTACGACCAGCAACGAACTGAAGATCGGTTAAAGCTTTCGAAAGAAAATAATCTACCAACGGCAACACGGTTTTTCTAAAGTCGCCGTTTTTAAATGTTTATTTCCTGACAGGAAACCCATGAATACTATAATTAGTATGAGTTAGCCAATCGGAATTTAGCGTCCTCTGGTGGACGTAGAAATCCAAAAACATGGGTCTTTCGTGCAGGCGTTCCATCTGCACTCACCCCAGTCCCCGGCCCCCTCCCCCAATCGGCCTAAACGCCTGCTTCGCAGGCTAGGATGTGTTTGGCGAAACACAATCAAAAAGACTCCAAAAACTCCAAAATCGAGCTGCGCGAATTATTATGAATATGAACAATGACACAGATCATTCTGTTGCTCTGCAAGCATTGGGCTGGAAGCCACTTAAAACAGAAAGAAAGAAAGGGAAAGCAAAAATAATGTACAAATTATTAAATAAAATGGGTCCTAAGTCACTCACTAATCTTTTCACATATAAAGGTGAGAAAACAAATTATCACCTTCGGGACATTTCAAGTAGCCTTTGTTTACCACAACCGCGTACTAATAATATGAAAAAAAGTTTCATGTATGACGGAGCACACCTTTGGAATTCTATTCCAAAAGAAATTAGAGAGAGCAAATCCCTTTCTGCCTTTCGAAAGAAAATCGCTGTTCACATTGATTGATTGATTGAT
Organism: Chrysogorgia sp. JL179-B06; assembly: GCA_035772405.1. Taxonomy (NCBI): domain Eukaryota; kingdom Metazoa; phylum Cnidaria; class Anthozoa; order Scleralcyonacea; family Chrysogorgiidae; genus Chrysogorgia; species Chrysogorgia sp. JL179-B06. Next base: position 1,538,654 of record JAYKKM010000469.1, on the reverse strand, counting down.
TGATTGATAGTAAATGCAACTTGAAGTACTGTACCTGTGAATATAGATTACTGTATACTAGTTAATAACTTAGATTTTATCTAATACATATAATTTTGTAAATAGCTTTTAAAATTTTTTATCTGTATATTTTTGCACACGCCCCCCATGGAAATCAGCTTCGGTTGATGGGGTCAGCGTGTATAAATAAAGTTTTCTATCTATCTATCTATCTATCAATACCCGTGTTTGGATCAGGCCATCCAAACACGGAAATTTCCCGCAAAATTTTTTTCCGTGTTTGGAAATGTATCCAATGACATCAAATATGCAAATCATCAAACGATTCCATGTGATAATGGTGAAGTATGCAGAATTTTTCAATGAGTCATTAAAGAAATACCTAATGTTTCCGTGTTTGGATGGCCTGATCCAAACACTTGGGATGTTGCTCGACTTTTGAAAAGCTAAAAACACTCGCCTAGCGGCTCGTGTTTGTTTACGCTTCTCTCAAGTCTCGCAACATCCCGCGTGTTTGGATCAGGCCATCCAAACACGGAAACCATTAGGTATTTCTTTAATGACTCATACCTTCACCATTATCACATGGAATCGTTTAATGATTTGCATATTTGATGTCATTGGATACATCCACGCACATGCACCTGGATTTCAAGTGATTTCATTACATAATCTCAAGGATATATAAGCGTTTTCAATAAGTCATTATGCATTGTGATGTCCTAAGTATGATAATTTACATATTAAATAAATCTTAATATCTGAAGAGTGAAGTGAGATATGAAAAAGTTGTAAATGGTTAGTCTTTATAGTTTCAAGAGTTCTTTCAAATAAAAGGGTTATTTTACAACTGAATGTTTCATTGCATAGACACTTTAAAGTGTTATAACTCCAAATATGCATATGAAGTGGTTGAATGCCAAAATGTTTTATAATTTGAGCTTTGCGTAATTCAAACGTTAAAGGGATATGGTAATAAAAATTAACTTTGTCTCATTTGAAAGAACTCGTAAAATGGTATAAGAAGACCTTTTACAATTTTTCTGTATCTTTCTTGGTTTTTGAAATATTTCCGATAATTATGACAGAAGACAGTCTACAATCCGCCATCTTGTTGTAATATTTGACCTAATTAACTAGGAAATTGGTGACGTCACAAGCAGGGTAAACCTGATGAAACTACTCCATAGGTGACCGATTTTCCGCGGAAGGCTTTTTAAAATGTTGTGGGCCAATTGAAAATAGTGCAACATAATCGAGTTTCTGGCTCATAATGTCGTATAAGGTTGGCAAGATAAAAATTTCACTTTACCCTGCTTATGACGCCACATGCATATCGAAAATAATTCCAAGATGGCGGACAGCACGCTGTCTTTCGTCAAATTATTTCGAAAACCAAAAAAGATACGGGGAAATTGTAAAAGGTCTTGTTATACCATTTCACGAGTTCTTTCAAATGAGACAAAGTTAAATTATATTGCCATATCTCTTTAATGATATGATCGATGTCTTCGGGCACTTTTTGAAAGAAATTTCAGGTAAATTTCGTAACTGTTAAAATTCTCAGAAAACGGGTAACCGTTTTCAATTCTCAGAAAACAGATTTGGAATTAGCGAGTCTAAAACACTGATCTATATATACATAACATAAGTGCCTATTATATTACGAGAACGTCTTTCGTAAAAACGGTTTTTATTTACTTCTTTTATGTACTTCGTAAAAACGGTCTATTAGTCTGCCGACTAATCAAGCGGCCGCTTCTTCGTGTATTATTTTGAACGTTATGTCCATCAATATTTAACCGTTTTCAATTCTGAAAACAGATTTGGAATTACCGAGTCTAAATATATAACACACGTGCCTATTATGTTAAAACGTGTTACCCTTCGTAAAATTGTCTGATTCAAACGGATGACCCAAAACGACGTTTTACTTCCTTATAAGGAGTTGGTCCTATCCATGTGCGGCTTTTATATATATATATATAGATAGATATATAGATATATATATATAGATATATATATATATATATATATATACCGCGGGTACATAGTGGGTCCCAAGTCCACAGTTACCATAAAGCCATTATGGTGATAGCCGGTAGGGCACATTGTATACTTTCATGTATACATTGTATACTTTCATGTATATATATATATATATATATATATATATATATATATATATATTTAAGAAATAGAAAACATTTTCCGCGTTTACATACAGTTATATAAACACGAGTGGAAGTTTGGGAGAACGAGAAATCATAGTGGGAACACGAGCCCGTAGGGCGAGTGTTTCCACGCGATTTCGAGTTCTCCCAAACTTCCACGAGTGTTTATATAACGTATGGGAACACGGATAAAAATGTTTTCTATTTCTTTTATAAAATAACCCGTAGAAAGCAAATAAAATGTACAAATCTCTTTTTTATCAACACGTAAATTCTCCTTACTGCGTATGATGGCGCCGTGATGTCTAATTGATGGCTAATTGATGGCGTATGATGACTAATTGATGGCGTATGATGGCTAATTGATGGCGTATGATGGCTAATTGATGGCGTATCACGATGGCGTAATCCATCCATGTTATATTTAACAATTAGACAACGAGCCCGAGTTTTCTATGAGCAGATAGTCAACGAGGCGGAGCCGAGTTGACTATCGCTCATAGAAAATGAGGGCGAGTTGTCTAATTGTTTTAGTATAAATTTACAAGTTTCTAAGCCAAGAATTAATTTTTATTTCACATTTTTCAAAAGAAAATGTAAATATTCTTTCGGATACACGCGATTGCTATCCCAGAGGTTTATATCAGCGGATATAAACTCCTGCAACAGCCAATGAAAATTGAGGATTTGTGATATAAACTTGTAAATTTATACTAAAGCCTGATATAAACACGGTAACTGACCAATCACAGCGTGCGTAAGACACGACTTATTTTATATATATATATATATATATATAATATATATATATATATATATATATATATATATATATATATATATATATATATATATATACTAAGCTCTGTCTGTAGATTGTACTATTACGCTCCTTCGCTTCGGTGTTGTTGAGCACTCTGTGAAGTTGGTGCTATACCGCTTCACGCTCTCTGGATGTGCGCATGACCGCTGTTTGTCCCAAGTGGTTGTTACCGGCAATCGCTTGGGTATAATTAGTTTTCATGATGAGCTGTGGAACAGCGAAACACGTGTCTGTAGATTGTACTATATATATATATATATGAGAAATTGATCCCTGCCGCGGTGCGATTATCACCCTCGCTTCACTCTTAATTTTTCGGGCAAAAATGTTTCCCTTCATCAACATAACTGGTCAGGTACGCCACAGTTAGGGTATGCAGTGGTTCGTCACCAGATCTAACAGTAATCCCCAGCTGGTGAGTTAATGCCTGGGTCAAACTTTTCCTCGAACCAGTAATTCAATTGCGCGGCCGGCCGCCGTATTTGGCGCTTTGCGTCATTTTTTGCGATTAACAAAATGGAGTTACCAAGGAGCGATAGATCGAGCAGGAAGATGTATATTTGCTTGGAGGCGATCGTGGTTTGTTAACGTCATGCTTTACTGTACAGTAAATTTGAAAACGACGAGTTATTTGAAGGAAGTCGTCAATGGTCAAGGTACGCAATATTTATCTGGTTGTTAGTATGAAGGCCGAGTTGTTATATTTATAAATATAGTGTATATTTTGTTTCGATAATCATAATATAAAAATAATAACCAGAACAGTGAAGACAAACGCTTGTACGGTTTTGTCTTCACGCAGCATTTCAAACGTTTATTCATAAAATTACATGTTAAGTTATCTATAACTAAACTTTATACATTTTATTGAATACTGTCAGTAGATATTTGTTGTTTACTCCAGCCTATTATAATTATAAATATATTCCTAGTGCCTATTGTTATTCTTATACAGTCTACCTGCACAGTTGCACAATTCGTTTTTAAATCTACAGTACCTCCCTACAGACATTTTTAAATCTTTTGACCACTTTTTCTCTGAATTGAAGCTCTTGCTGTGCAATTATAGATTATTATTTTTACTTGAGTGGGTTTATCATATACATGTATATATAATTAGCTATGGCTGATTCATTACACAGTAAATTTGAACTATATAGAACAGTAAAGCTTGAACTAGCTGCCGAAAGACTTGAAAGTCTTGACAACCCGCTGCCCAAAGACGTGAACATCTTGACAACTTTGAAGTTCTAGCTATTGCTGCACATATAGGTTTAATTGAGATGTGATTTTATCATTATAATACAATATTTATAACTATGGCTTGCTGTAATTACACAGTAAAGCTTGCACTAGCAGCCAAAAGACTTGTAAATCTTGACAACCCGCTGCCCAAAGATGTGAACATCTTGACAACTTTGAAGTTCTAGCTATTGCTGTACATATAGGTTTAATTGAGATGTGATTTTATCATTATATATATAGTATTTATAACTACGGCTTGCTGTAATTACACAGTAAAGCTTGAACTAGCTGCCGAAAGACTTGTAAATCTTGACAACCCGCTGCCCAAAGACGTGAACATCTTGACAACTTTGAAGTTCTAGCTATTGCTGTGCATTTATATATTAGGTTTAATTGAGATGTGATTTTAACCATTATATATACAGTATTTATAACTATGGCTTACTGTAATTACACAGTAAAGCTTGAACTAGCTGCCAAAAGACTTGTAAATCTTGACAACCTGCTGCCCAAAGATGTGAACATCTTGACAACTTTGAAGTTCTAGCTATAATTGCTGTGCATTTATATAGGTTTAATTGAGATGTGATTTTATCATTATATATACAGTATTTATAACTATGGCTAACTGTAATTACACAGTAAAGCTTGAACTAGCTGCCGAAAGACTTGTAAATCTTGACAACCCGCTGCCCAAAGACGTGAACATCTTGACAACTTTGAAGTTCTAGCTATTGCTGTGCATTTATGGTTTTATTTTTAATTGAAATGTGGTTTTATCATTATAATTATTATCACTATGGCTTAATTACACAGCAAAGCTTGAATGGCAAAGACTTGTAAATCTTGACAACCCATTGTAGTTGCTTTGAATAAACTGTTGACTTTTTTGTTTTCAGGATTCCTTCAAATTGGCAAAGATGATCCAGTGCATCTCCAGGCATTGTCATAGCACATAAAGAATGAATCCAAATTCAACACAATACATAACAATGTACATGTACATTAATTTGGTTTGGACTCCCAGTAATTGAAGAAAACACCTGTACTAATATGGCATATCATGTATCTTTGCACATTGTGTATATAATTATATACTGTGGTGTACTGTATTTTGACTTTTGAGGTAGCAAATGAAGTGAATTTGTACAGTACATTTTTGTGATGTCTTACTATTAATAAAAGTATTTGTACAGTATTGTATACAGAGTGTTCATTTCTGGCATGATGTACTGTAGGTGCACAGTGCTATCTTGTTATTGCAAAATATAGTGTGGGCTTGACCAATAAAAACATGCATTTTTACTTTATAATGTCCTTCAAATTATCCCACTAGGCCCTCCAGAATTTTACTGTCAGACTATAAATTCAAGAATATTTTACTTGTTGAACTGGGTTGATTGACTTTCCTGCTTCCCAGCAGCTTACAGTACCTGTCGCAATGTATTGCCATTATTCAAGGTAGTTACTTGACCAATTAATTTTTATGTACAAGACAGCAAATCTAATTAATCAGGCACCCACTTGAAGCCATCAAAGGAAGCAAACTCATGAACCATTGTTCAGCAGCAGAGTACAGGCTATTAGCATGAACTAGACAGCATGAACAGTCCAAAATAATTTTCTTTAGCACAGGTGAAGTAGTTAGGATTTAGGAAGGATAATCAGTTCAAAATCATTTTGGCACAGCAGTTACCTCTAACGTCAACAAAACTTTCCACAAAGTGATCGAATACCTGCTTCATTTTTCGGGCTTCGTATTCCTTCATTCCTTCGTCACTCATTTTCATCTCGTTGGATAAAAACCGCTCTAGTCGCTTCCTACGCGGCCACTTTGGCAAATCCGCATGTATGCGGGTTAATAGGACTTCTTACCATACTAGATAATAAAGCTTATGTAAATTATGAAAAGATTTGCATAAAGAGACAGACCACTGTAGTATATATCTTTGTACTTTGTCGAGCGCAAAAACTTGAATTTGGCGCAATTTACAAGGTCGCGGAAAGCCGCTGAACAAATGTACTTCGGTCTCGCCGAAAGAAATGGCGAATGGCGCTCACCTCCTCTTGGCAATAAACTTGAACTTCGCTCGCGTTGCCCATCGGTTTTCTTCGTTTAGTAGAAAACATTTTACGCTATATCAGTAGACTATACCTCCAACTTTATGAATCAAACTTCGAAAGTGACATTTATATCTCGCAAATAACTCTAAATTAGATAATCCGTAATATTTTTGCCAAGTTTGTTGTTAATGTCGTTAATACGTACGATTTATAAAGTAATAACCACATTCGAAGTTTGAATGGAATAGTACAACTTGGTATCTGAAACATTAACTGTCAAACAACGTTTAGGAAAGCGATTTTCCTATCGCGCAGGACGGGTTTCTTAATGACCTATTTTTGTTGATGGTTTTATGCCTATAATTAATCACGTGACATTGTTTAATTCAAATAAAAATTTCCAAAAAATTCGCGAGGTTAGTTTGTGTAACATTAACTTTGTAAAGTTTCCCATTTCTCCGTACTTTGATTATCTAAAAGGACGTTTCTTTTGCGCTCTTCATTTCATGCCGCGTAAGAGACTGGACCCAGGCATTAAGACACCTGAGGCTCGGTTCAATTTGTAGTCCGCAAATGCATAGTCTGCGATAGCAGCCTGCCTCTCGCCCGCACCCCCCCCGGGAGCTTGAATGGCAAAGATATATATAGGATATATGTTTCTCTTCCGCTCCCGGGGGGGGGTGCGGGCGAGAGGCAGGCTGCTATCGCAGACTAGCAAATGCACTAAAAACTATCTTTCAAAAATCATTTTTTTCAAACAGGGCTACTAGAATTTGGAACGCGTTAGTTAGCAACCTTTAGATCGTACTGTCCATGATGATGTCGAACTGTTAATGATGATGATTAATCATGATCATTTTTATCATGATTCTCGCTCATGGAGGACTATTTGCTTAAACTGTGGCACCCCACCAGCCTCATTGGAAATATTACTTGCTGCTTTTAATGTTTTGTTATTATATGCTTGTTTTTTTCAGTTTGTTATTTTTTAATATTGTGTTGTTATATATATATATACTTGTTAATATTCTTTATTGTAGTTAGTTTTGGGCACCCTGCCATCGTTCTATGAAGTTTTAATATTGTAAATTGTGGCGAAGTTAATAAAATAAAAAAATAAAAATAGAAAATGCTTGTGGTTTGCTTGAACAGCGCAGTTCCAAAAAATTCTGCAAAAAAACAAAGTGAGGGTGGTGGGTTCTTCACGCGTTTTTGGAAGGGAAGCAACAAACTCTTACAGCTTATCTCACCATGGATAATAAAAGGACTTTAAAGAAAGGTCTTTCTATTATCCATGATATCACTATTGCATTTGCAACGGAATGTTGCGAAAAGTCACATCAACTTTTCCCAACATTTGGCCATGCTGTAATTCGGCAACGCAACAATATTGCGAAACAAATTGCCGACGTTTGTTTTTTATATTTTTTGGTTTGTATATTTTATATGATAATGATATTAATAAAAACTCAATATTCGCGCCTATTTATATATCCACTATATAAATCGCATTATCATAATGCGCCCGCAAAATTTAACCTTTTTGACCGCAAATCACGTGAAGAAATTAAACCAATGAAATCGCAGCGTAGTGGAGGCGCTCATCTTGCGAAGCTAAGTAGATCATTTCACACATGAGGCTACGAGCGAGGACTTTCTGTATTTCTTGTTTTTTATAAGTTTTCCACATCGACAAACAGTATTCAATCATTCGCTTACTTTCTGCGGTTCCCTAGCCACACTATGGTGGATCAACCAGGCGCGGGAACAGCTCGGTCGTATAAAATTCGAGGGCACACTAGACAACGACGAACGACGAAGCCGTATTCCCGACCCAGCGAAGTGAAGAAAAAAGTAAGGCATACAAGAGATTTAACTGTATTTAAAACACGATATTACTTTCCTTAGTTTATACTCTAAAAATTTCTGCCCAACGCAATGTTTGATCCATTTATTCGACAACAATCTCTAGGGTTTGATTGAAACAGTACGAGATTATTTAAGCCCTTCGTGGTTCTTTGGATATTTTCAAACGAATGAAGTAGACCCAGAAGATTCTTCGGACTGTGAGGTGGATGTCATTGACGACGACGCAATGGGCAACGAACGAGACTCTGAATCTGCGAGAGATATTCCTAACGCAATAGGACTGCCGTCAATAGATGAAGAGGATTCCTTTTTAGGAGTTCGAGAAAGAACCCAAGTTGTCACTTCGTCTGGATTGCAAGAACAAGATAGTGTTTCTGATACGGAGCATTCCCATTCGTTTGAATATTTGGAGAATAATAATAAAGGTGAACCTTGTGCAGATGACGGAGTGACGGTGCAATCACATGAAGATTGGAATGATCCTGATGTGAGTTTTTTAGGAAAAATCAATACTTTTCAATGTATACTTTAGTGTATATATATATATATATAACAGGTCATTAGGTCCGTTAGCATTTATTTTGCGCATTAGACTGATCACTAATATTTAATTATTGTTCATTTTAACCGTGAATACGTTAACAGTAATCCAAATAAGCGCTCTAGGCCATTAACCCTTTATTTCCCAGTAATAATCAGCACCTATTTTCTCCTAATAATAGCAATGGTTATTACCACCAAAGGTGAACCATGGGTGAACTCAGACGTACTTTAATACCAACTAGTACTGTAAGAAATTCTGTAGACCAATGTTGATACTGGGAAGTAAAGGGTTAACATATTAAACATTTATAGCAGATCTCAGTTTTGTTGCTCAAATTTTAATACTGTATTTTGGTTAAATCAAAGGTTAAGAGCTACCTTACGTGTTATGCATGAATCAATTCCAAACTTGACCATCCCATCCCCCCCGGTATTTGATTTTTTGCGAAATACATAGGGCATACCTCTGGGGGTGCGCGATCGTGCAAGCGTGTGCCCACACGTGCCCAGATGAATCTGGGCACGCGATTCATCGCGTGCGCAAAAAGTTAATTTGAAGAAAATCGAGCGCTACTGTTCGCTGAAGGAATCGTATGGTCTGGGAGCGGGATTGTGAGGCGCCAACGATTGCGAGTCACTTTGAAGAGCCACTGTCACTGGCATCGTTTGATACTTCCCGTGCCCTGAAGGAATGGAAAAGCTTTAAGACTTTTGTTAGAAGCCACTGCGCGAAGTTGCCTGATGCCAAATCTTTGTGGCAGTCAATTATGTCTTATCGTCGCAAAGAGTTCCCGAATGTTTGCAGATTAGCCAGCCTTATCATGAGTATTTTGGGCTCAAATTCATCGGTAGAGCACACATTTAGCATTGTGACAAACATTTTATCGGATAAACGCCTTTCGATGAAACACAACACCATCAATGAGGCGTTGATTGTCTACGGAAACGATAGATTGTCCAGCAGAGAAGAGAAAGAGGAGATTTTGAATCGTGCGGTGGAAATTTATGTGGAAAAGAAGCGGCGCCGAAAGCCAACAAATCGACCAGCAAAGAGGCGGAGAGTTGAGGAGAACGATTCAGAAGATTCAACAGCGTCAGACGACTCAACAGAGGGAGAGAGAGTGCTCAAGCGACTTTGAGTCTGAAATCGAATTTCCTCAGGACATTGACTCTGAAATTTCCGATTAATTAGTATTGTAACCACCGTAGTTCTGTTTCCGTGTTATTTATAATAACTTATATAAAATAAATTATCTTATTAACAACATTTAGAGTTTCCTTTGCGTGCAGCAGTTTTCGGGTGCGCGATTTACCGCGTACGCGATTTTCTGAGTTGGAAAGCCCTGAATATAGTGCTAATTCCTGGCCATGGGGTAAAACTGATGGGCCATTTCCTCTCCCTTGGGTAGTAAATAAGTGACAAATTCCCCACCCCCGCGAGCACACATCAGTCAACATCAAAAATGAATATATAAATCAAACATCAATGCAAATCATAGTAGACCGATTGCAAATATGGCGGCAATTTTATGAAAGTGAGACTTTTCGGTAGTTATGGTTGTTTAATTATTAATAGTGTTCAGTTTGTCTTTTCTTTAATTTCTGAAATCCTTTGGTCGAGTAACTTGTTTGTAACTTGATTTTGAGCAAGTCTTAATATAACTACAGCTATATTCAAAGACATGTAGCAGTACATTACCGTAATCAAGTGTTGCGTAGGCAATGATTTAGATATAGCAAAGTGAAAAGGTGGTGAACTGCCGTAATTTTTGGTAACGAAATACTGACGTTTCGAGTTGAGCCCTTCATCAGAGTAATAGTGTGATGATATAAAATAAATTGGACTTGTTTGTAATATTTTGTACCGTAAATCGAAGTGTATCATGATGATGGTAATTTCCCATGGATGCCATTGGATGTTCTAATGTAAACAAATTCTATTTCTTCCCTCTCAAACTCATCCATATTCACGAGGAAACATTTACACCCATAGTCCTTTGTGGTCTTAGCTTGGGTCAAATCCCGGGGGTTTGGAACGCTTGTATAATGCCCGGCCCCGGTGCACTGCTTAGCAGGAAAATTCCCGACCCCTGGGAAAGATTAATACCCACTACCAATAATAACCATAGGAGTAACTATTTAACTCTCTGCTGTCCTGCCCCAAAATGCCATAAATTGAGTACACCTCTTCCTCAGCTTTTTTGAAAGGGTGTTAAATAAGCTTTCAAAATTTCATTCTACTTTCAAAAATTAGTATTGCTAACGTCTGTGGGGATTTAACATATTCAGGGTGCGAATTAACGCATTGCGATTCGCGAATCACTTTTTAAAATATGCGATGCAAAAAATTTAAAAACTAGCAAAATCGCAATGCAATTTTTTTTGTTAATTAAACACCACTGCCTTCCTATATTTTCTGAGTGAAACATGACTGAACTGATCGAGCATGTTATGCCGTTGTTGGAGAGGAATTTGTGTGATTTGTGGCAAGGTTGAAGATAGATTGGCGTAATCAACTTGGTAGGGATCGACTTGAAGCAAGTCTTCAAGTCAGCAAAGAAAGTCGTGGTTCATTGATCAATGATTTCTGCCCAGATGCAGCGATCGAATTATGGTTTAATGCCAAAGTTCGACAATTGAATTGTTCCAGCCATAGCTGTCCAAAAACACAGAAAACAACCTCATCCAAAGATGTGATCGACATCACTGAACTGACTATGTTAATACATTTGGAAAATGATGATCTGGATTCTCACGATGAAACCTAGCAAATAACTTTTTAATTCTTACCTTTAAATTGATTAATCCGTTTTAAATGCTATATTTACATCAATTACATGTAATTTTTAGATTTAGTAATCGTACAATGTTCACTACTCCCGTATTGGTGTGGTATTTATACGTGTAAGAAATGTGCAGTTTGTGTATTGCTGTTGATTGTACTTCACTGAACTGCGAATGATTAATTTTAATCATAGGAGGTAGAGTAAAACTTTAGTTGAGAAAGTAAAGATTGTAATAATTAAAACTTTGCAAACGTGTCATATTTTAATACCAGAATGTCAAAGTATCCATGGGGGAATGTCCCCCAGTCCCAGCCTTTCGACAAAATATTATTGCGATGCACTTTTGAAACGTTAATTCACACCCTGCATATTTGTAATCTATGGATTCTCCTGATCAGATAAATTGTAATATATCTTATCATCTTCGTAGACTTTTTTGCTGTTAAAGTTGACGGAAATGACGTCAAATCGGGCATCTGTAAAGAGGTTTTCATGTAGTAGACAGATTCCCGATTTGACGTCATTTCCGTCAAATTTAACAGCAAAAAAGTCTATGAAGATGACATTTTCAGCTGACAAGATATATTACAATTCATCTCGGGATAATCCATAGATTACATACTGTATATGTTAAATCCCCACAGACGTTCAGTGTCTGAAATTTAAATTTTTTTCAGTATCCCACTTGGATACCAGGGTCCAAAGTTTTAGTACCCCCCTGAGAATCCAGTATACCACTTCTGGATACTAGTTACCCTGATTTTCAGTATCCCACCAAATGATGTTTAATACAATAATATTAACTTGCACACCACAAGTCATCATCACAGCTGGAAAACGTTAATCATAAGTATATACAGTTTAATTTAACACTAATTACTAAAATCCATCAAAGTCACTTTCAGAGTCAGACTTCCGATGGAAGTTGGTACATCCATCCGTTTTACAAACTTCGAGTCCTTATCACACAAAGTTGGATATGCCAAGCATACTTCACAAAACATCTTATCGTCTGTCAACTTGACCCACGGAAAAGCTTTTTTCAAACTTGCTGAATATTTTCTATAACGTTTTTCAAGTTCGTATTTACGTTTTATCTCCGCCTGGCGCTTTTCTCTGCGATCATTTTCTGCACTTCGTCGATCAGTTCGCCGTACATCTTCATCTCTGACGACTACAACGTCTTCTACGGGATATTCTGCAGGCGCTTTTGATTTTTTTATTAAATATTTTAACATATTCACGGCCGTAATTAAGACTGCCTCTTTAATCACCCGATTCGTTGACTGATATACAGTAAACCCCTCGATTTCCAAGATTAACAAAGCTATCGGGAGACCACCGGAGGCATTTACGATTATCCCGATTTTTGAAATTTTGTGGTATCCTGTCGGGATACAAGTAAAACAGAAGTTAGCATCCAAAACGAAATTTTGGTATCCCGTGGATATCGGGATACCGCAAATTTCAGACCCTGACGTTATAGGAACTTTAAAGGAAAATTAGGAAATCATTTCCACTATTGTTATTTGTACGTATTAGAAAAACCATTCCAAATAAATTTATTATTAACCATACAGTAATACTGCTTTCTTAACTGTTTTTGAAGTGCGAAAATGTTGCATGCCATTGCGTGCCTAGGTAGCCAAGGCGTGCGAAGCTCCGCACTCCTGTATTTTTTTCTCAGTGATAGGCCTCATGTCCATAGTTACAGAGAAACAAATGCAATTTTTTATCTCTTATGCAAAATAAAAACATCATTTGTGTGTCTGTACTCTGAGAAAATATAGGGCTCAACCAATAGGAGCCGTGTGCAAAGTGAAAAGATGGTAAACTGCCAAGATTTTTAGTAACAAAATACTGAAGTTTTGAGCAGAGCCCTTCATCAGATTAAGAAGGGCTCCGCTCGAAACGTCAGTATTTTGTTACTAAAAATCTTGGCAGTTTACCACCTTTTCACTTTGCTGTTATATTATATAACTTTTTCATACCGATACTGTCCCTCTGCCTAGGACCACCAAGATGAAGGCAACATCTCTGATCCAGAAATTGAGATACCAGCACCACCTTTGAGTCTTTCTTATTCTTCTCAACTGAAACGAAAACCTTTGCCATCCATCCTTCATTCGCGAACCTCGACCAGCAGGTTATTTCAACATAGTCAAATCCCATTGCTTTCTGTTGGATCAACATCTATGACATCCACCTGTAACACCTTACCAAGGAATGCTATGACAAGCTCGACTGGTTTGAGAAGATCTCATCCCATAACTCCTGTGACTTCAGCTCCTGCATTTTCTGTATCTACATTTGTTACTCCTGTGGTATGTCTTAACTTTCTAATTTTCTTTTTATTGACAAATTTTAATTTTTTAAATTTAAATTTTATTGTTAACGTCAGGCTATTGCATCTATGACTATACTGTACATGTAGCTATTATGTGTTGTACCATAATCTCATTTATTATATGACATTCCGCATACAGTAGCTTGTTTTTCTACATAACACATGCTGAGAGGTCCGAAATCCTACAATATGGCCTTGATAATCCTACAATAAAACCTATACGCTGCGAGGGCCATAATATTCCAGATCGGACAGTTTTGGCAGGAAAATTTGAATATGTACTATATATGTACATGCTTGTATGAATTTTAGTTTGATAATTCTAACCTTTATATACTTTAAACTTGCGATTAAACCTGTAGTTAGAGTTTTAGGAATTAAAGCTTTATTTGTTTGAGACAGTGACCTTAGCTCCTGAGCCAATTCTGATGTGTGTTGTATTTCAGCCAAGATCCTTCACAAATAAGAGGTCAGAGTCACCATTTTATCCGGGAAAGGTCACATATGGTGGTGCTTTAACTAACAGTGGATACACTAATCAGAGTGGAAAACGACAAAGAAGGCATTCACCTGGTAGCGAGGTACAATTTTGGTATAGATTTGTTATAAAATAATGATTTTGTCGTGATGACAAATTTAAATATCGCCTTTAAACTTGTAAGTGGTGAAGTGTTGGTTCTGATGATACAACATAGTTCCTACAAGAACTACATTGTATATATGCAAATGCCAATAAAACCCTTGGTTCTATAAACAGGGTTTATATAAAAGAAATATAAAATGGTTTTTCCATGTTAACCATGTTTATACTGTACATTCTGTGTCTATCTTAACATCGTCTAGCATCTCAGTATCTACTATATGTGTGATAGAGTCAATTGATAATATTAGACTCTGTTTAATACTTTCACCCGTTCAGTTTTTATAATAACTCTCTTAGAAACCTATACCTCTTATGAATAGTTAAGAAATGCCTTGAAGGCATTTCACCACTATGGTATATATCTAAAGAACTTAATTTTTATCTCAATGAATCTGTTCATACATATAGAAACAGAAGAAGTAAGGACATTTGCTTACCTAAAGTAAAACTAGAGATAGCAAAAAGGTCATTTTATTATAGAATACAATAAACTTCCGAATGAGATAAAGAGTAAAATGGCCCCGGTAAAATGGAGCAGAGTGTTAAGGAGCATTATCTATTGCCCAATCAGACAAGTCAAAGGCTGGAGTTGGGTTTACTTCCTGCTCCAGTTATCCTGATTTCTCAAAGAATTTAAAGAAACGTTGCACACTCCTTCCAGGAAACATTGGTCACTTTGCATTCATTACATTTAATTATAAAAAAATTTAAAAACCAAGTGTTTGGATAACAGTATCCAAACACGGAAAAACCATTAGGTATTTATTTTATAAAATAATACAAGAGAACGAGCAGCAAAACTTAGGAAATTTTTGGCGGGAAATTTTTGTGTTTGTATGGCCTGATCCAAACACGGGTATTGACCAAGCAGAGCCTGCGTAGCATACATGTTATTTTATAAACATGGTTATTTAGATGCAGTTGTTTTTGAAGCTGTTCAGCAACTCGCAGCAGTGTTTTATCGCGTCTAAAACACTTGACTATTATTGACTATATCGCCTGATAAAATACTACTGCTCATGTTTTAAACTATATATATATGAGCATAAAAAGCCATTTTATATTTCTTTTATAAAATAAAAATTAGATTTTAAAAAAAGGTGGGAAAATTCCGTGTTTATCTACTCTTATCCAAATAAGAGTACTGTAGATAAACATGGAGTATATACAGGTTTGGAGATATGATGAAATTTATCCAATTACCAGTACACTAAATAGTGATGGAAAGGTTATTGAATATTTCTTTTTTATTAAAGACCTATCAACCTGTTAGAAAACAGCAGATAAGAGCAAAACCATTACCAAGTGAGTTGCTAAATTCTGTCAAAGTTTAACTAATTGCCAATCTCTTACATGTATGGATTGTTGTCATGTATTTTTGTTTTGCCATAATTTACAAGATTTTACAATTTACTCCTACTGTGGATGGCTTAGTTGGTAAACCACAACTGCTTATGCCAGTTACTGTGGCCAGAATACATGGTTATTGTCTTATTGACATGAAACTACAGTAACAATAGGACAATAGGACTAGTGTTGGGTGATATTTCGATATATCGATATAATCGCGATATTTTCACTCACGATTATCGTATCGAAGGTAGAAACTTGAGCGACGATATATCATAATTATCGCCATGCTCGTTGACTATCGTGATATTGCTTTGCATGTGTACTTTAAAGGTGCCGTCCACTCCGTTCTGCGCATGTGTGATATTTCAAACATGCGGGACCCCATATGTCAACAAACTTCAACGGAATAGATTTATGACACTTCGAAAGCGAGTATTCGTCAAAGGTGGTGAAGGCGTGAGTAGTAGTTAAATATATTATCCACATTTAGGAACAGAACAGCTTCTTATAACACGCTTTTTAGGCGAAAAAGCTCAAGCGAGGGAAACAAATCCGCAATACTTCTTGTTCAATGTTTATATAATGCAATGTAAACAAACGATGTAAACAGAAACGGGGAAATGCGCAGAACGGAGTGGATGGCACCTTTAATCTTTTATAAAATCCTAAAAAATTCTTTCAATTCCTTGAAAATATAGTTTTTAAAACTATTTTTTGTAAGTTTGTCACGTTTGGTATTTGTGCCAGTGCAAACAGTATATTAATATACAACGTCAGTGCATTATTTTAGTATTGTAATCAACCCCCCCGGTTAGCGAGTTTTCTAACCTTAACCCCCGGCCGTATTTTCTCCGTCCCGGCCTGACAGCCACCACATCCACTCCTCTACTTGGGTTCCTAAATTAGCAGACTAGTGAGCAGGCGTGTGTTTGACGTGGGGCATGTGTGGCGGCTTGCCACAGGTGACGAAACTTTTACTCGAAAAATAAATACAGTAGAACCTGAGTTTTACGACCACCCCTGTTGCCAAGCAAAAGTGGTCATAAACGACAGGTGGTCGTAAATGGCAGTTAGTGATGTGACGTCATGCAAGTAATACTAGAAAACGCTATTGTTTACGACTCTATTCTGTGTTCGCTAGTCGACTAAAAGATGGCTTTATAATTTAAAACCAATATAATATTTCTTAATAAAGAAAGAAAGTCAGAAAAAGTTCGGAAAAAAGCATAGTTTGAACAGAGCGATGTGCGCGCAGTGAAAGAAAACGCATTATGCGTACGACGTACTTCATCTTTGATCGCGAAAATATTTTATTTACATACAGCAATTTGATCTAAGAAACAGCCAGACTAAAACAGTAAGGAGCAACGATATATACTGATTCGTATCTAACTATGTTCGTTGGCGATCTTGCGTTATAAACAAAGATGGCGGATGCGAAAATATAATTTTCGAACGGCGAGGTTTTCGAACATTTTCAAGCGTTGTACTAAACGTAAAAGCTCATACGATATAATAAATCAAAGAACGTTTAATGATCTACAACATACGTAAACTATGTTAAGCTTTATGTTGTATTAGCAAAGTTATTTGCGATCTCGCACGACAAATTTTAACCCTGACAAGATGGCAGTAACAAACAAATCTTAGTTCGAGCTTTTCGTTAATTTAGAAACGTTTCCCTCAACAATGTTAACGGTTTAGGGGCTTGGGATTGTCGCTAATAAGGATATTTATTATGTACTCTCAAAATGCGATCACTTATGATGAAAGTAAGCAAAACAATACTAAAAAAGCAACAAGTGCGTCTTCTTGTTCCCTGCACTTTTCGCACGTGGTCAAACTTCTTGCTTGTTGATTGTAACGTATTTCGCATTTGGGATGCTAAAATGTGGTCGCTGATGAGACCTGTTTCCTGTATTCGCGAGCTGTCAAAATTCTTGTATGTTTACTGCAAAAGACGAACGCTTATCTCATAAAAAGTCGCTCATGACAGGTACATATCGTGTTCGGGTCGCCAAAAAGCGGTCGCTGGTCGCGTTAGGCAGGTGGTCGCTCATTCCAGGTACATTTTAACTACAATTCGTCCGTGCCAGAAAAAGTGGTCGTAAACGGCAGGTGGTCGTTAAAAGGGGTGTCGTAAAACTCAGGTTCTACTGTACTGTACACAAATTTTAAAATTGCCTAAAGTTTTTAAAATGCCATAAAATTGTTGGGGGAGGGTATATTTCTCTAAGAGAATTTCGAAACCAGTCGGCAGATTTTCAGTCGCAGTCAGCAGATTTTCAGACACAGTCGGCAGATTTTCAGAAACAGTCAGATTTTCCATTGAACTTCAAAAGTCGAAATCATTTGGTAATTAGATGAAGAATTTGGTTACAAACACAGCAGTAACCCATGACCACATTACACAAAGTTTCTATTTCCATAAGTTCCGCAGTTTGTGTGATAAATGGCCCAAACACTGAACCACTTTTGAAGTAATTTTCAAAATTTTCCCAATGAAGGCATGTTATAGAAGAAACAGGGGCTGTTTAACCTTTTGACCAGGGCCATTTCAGAAAATCGTGGGGCCATTTTGGAAAATCAACATGTCCATATGGCTCCTATTCGGACTCCAATATTTATGACTTCAAAAAAGTGTCGATTCAGCTTGCGGAGCAGAGCTATTTTGGCTCCAACAATAGAGAGCAGTTTCAGCCCCAATGAAGGGCTGTTCTGGAAGAAGCAGGGGTTGTTTCAACTTTTGACCATTTCAGAAAATCGTGAGCATGCGCACGTAACCCTAGCCCCAAGGATACCGAGCCTAATGTTTCGGCTTTTCTGACCCACTCAGCAGAAAAATTTTGCCTCTCCCCACGTGAGCAACAAGCGAAACACGCGCCTGCTAGTGAGAGAGACTATGAATGTGGGACTTGACGACTTGTAATTGACTGTTACACGCATGCGCCTACAATCATAACGTATTCCAATCCAATAACTTATTGGTTACAATGCTAAAATAATGCCAATAATTTATTGGTTACAACGTGCGGAATGAGTGACAACATTTGTCAAATATTAATGTTTTAAAATATATTTTTATATATCTTATAAGTGTAGCTTAAAATTAGTAAGTTATATATTGAGGTTATTGTGTTTTTTTGATATTTATTAAAGACCTGAAACTGCATGTGTTGGCTTTTATTGCATTGATCGCGATATAATTGAATATCGTGATAATTTCTCAGACGATAATCGTGATATGATTTTTTTAATATCACCCAACACTAAATAGGACTGAACACTACATTTGGCTACAGACATAACAATAGGATTTTCTAGATACTATGGATTTATAAGTACAGGAATGTGCTCCAGATTCTTGTTGTAAGAAATAGGACCAGGAGTTTTTATAATTTATAGATTGGGCAGTATTTTCATGCCATATCGGGGCTTTAGTGTATTCACATTAGATATTATTATGTGTTATTCATAGATTTATGTTTGTTTTATATTTAGATGCAACTAAAGGAGGAACTAGTCAGACAGCACAGAGAATCCTTGAGGCTTTGGAGTCTGTTTCTTCTCCTCTAAAGGTTAGGTTGCAAATTAGACATATCAAACAAATAATACAGTAAATAAAATTAGGGGTGCACCGGATATCATATCCGGCCGGATATCCGGCCGGATAATGAGATAATCCGACTATCCGGTAACCGGATATTTTTTCAAGGCGTATTAATTTTGTTTCAACTTAAAAACGGAAAAAATATCAATAAATATGCTATGAAAAGAAAACAGTTGGACATCAATACAACAAACAAAAGAACAATATTATATGAATTGGTTTACTCAACTTTACTGTTCCAGTATTTCTGGTTATAATTATCTAGAAAATAACTACCTTCCTTAAATAGACAAACAAAATATCAAATATGTCAACTGACTCAACTTGTTACAAAAAAGTGAAAAACTACACTTTGGTCAGTATCATATAACTGCAGGAGGCCAGTCTTGAATAAGAAAATAATCAAAATATCCGGTATCCGGCCGGATATCTGGGCCGGATATTTTTAAACTATCCGGCATATCCGGTATCCGGCCGGATAGTAAAAAGTACTATCCGGTGCACCCCTAAATAAAATATGCACAACTATGTTTGTTTTGTTATTTCTTTTGTAAAACCAGTACGTATCAGGCCTCTTACTTAAATCGGATTAAGGTTATGGTACTGTGTTTGTAAAGTACTGGTAACTCCTATTGATTTCTCTAGTGTTAATGGTACTCTACACTTTTGCAATCTGTTTTTGACATAGACAGGACCTGTACCTGGTCAATTGCAAGGGAACTGACCCTGTCACAAGGGACTAGACTTTAAAAGACTTGAAACATTTGTAAATCTGTTTTTATCTTTATTTTTTTATTTTTATTGTTCATTCCTTGCTATAACTGCATTGTTATAGTATGGGACTCTATAACCCATGGGCTATCCCAGGAATG
This sequence comes from Chrysogorgia sp. JL179-B06, assembly GCA_035772405.1. NCBI lineage: Eukaryota > Metazoa > Cnidaria > Anthozoa > Scleralcyonacea > Chrysogorgiidae > Chrysogorgia > Chrysogorgia sp. JL179-B06. The sequence continues at coordinate 1,518,325 of JAYKKM010000469.1, read as the reverse complement.
CAACAAAGGCAATGAACTAAGTTTGGAATTTCCCTGTGGACGTTAACGGTTAACGTTTACATTCCCAGGGTGAAGATGCCATCAGAAGCATCCCAGCCATCTTGTATCTCTTCAATACTAATATTTTTAAGAATTGATAAAACAAGCGAGGTCAATAATTTGTCAATTATACAGCCTCAATAACAAAAACTTTTCAGCGATCATATGTATATATGACTTTGCTAGCATGCATTTTATTAGATTCAGTTTTCAAAGTAAAGATGAACGGTGTTTGTACTTTGTTGTTCCTTTACAAAGTTTTCAATTTCTTGCTGCATGATTGTTTAAATCCTAAAGGCTTTTGTGTCTTTGCATTCCTAAGACATTAATGTCAAGTCAATTAAAGGGATGTCTCTTAACATCTGAGTCTGATGTCAGGAAATCCAGTGGTATATCCTGTGGCATCATGCACAATCTCACAAATTCCCCACCCCCTGTTTCAGTAGTTATGAAATCACTGAATAATATTTCCCACGTCCGGGGTAGATCCGGGGCTTTTCTTTCAATTCCCCTGTATTCTGCCATATTTACCCGCCACTGTGCCGGGGTTACCCCCGTCGTGAAAGACTATGATAGGTGATTAACACGGTTGAACAATGGATCCAAAAATTCGAAAATGTATATGCCTATCATTATATCATACGAGAAGTAATGAATGTACCTTTATACACATATCATATGCAAAATATATGCGTAACCTATGCAAAGTAAATGTGTACTATATCATACGCGTGAAGTATATGCATAACAAACCCTGTATCATACATACAGGGTTTGTAAACATACAAGTATACACATAGTCATAACATTTGTGTCATTTACAGGTTTATAAGCATACAACACGCTCTTTTCCATTATAACGAGGCTCCTCTGAACTTTTGTTTGTTTGTTATAAATTTGTTGTTTGTTATGAATTTGTTGTTTTTGACCCAATAAAGCTGTTATAACGAAGAAAAAACGAACTAACGTTTCACTCGAAATATTTGACCTACACACTATTTCGCCAGCACACCAACATTAAGTCTGCATTTTCATGGGCAGCAATAATTGAAAATATTTTGTATATATTTCGTTTTGCTTAGGATGTCCACAGAATCCCATCTCCTCTTACATCGCCCTCAGCTTCTCCTTTGTCCTTCTCAGTAAGTACAAGTTAAGAGCATTTTTAAATTGCCTATGCAATGAAAAATTCAGTTGTAAAATAACTCTTTCGTTTGAAAAAAGTATTGTATTGTATTGCAAAGAACTCTTGAAACTATAAAAACTAACATTTACAACGTTTTCATATCTCACTTCACTCTTGAGATAGTAAGATTGGTTTAATATGTAAATGATCATACTTATAACATCACAATCAGGGTTTCCAATAGAAGCCGGCAGCCTGCGGAAAACTGCCGGGAGCTTGCACACCAATTCACCACTGTATACTTTGAGGAATTTTTCAAAGAATACTAGTTTTATATATAGTTATGACCGATGGAAATTCTATTGGAAACCTGCACAGTGCATAGTGATTTATTGAAAAAATTCTACATATGTTTACCATTATCACATGGAATCGTTTGATGATTTTCATATTTGATGTCATTGGATACATCCACGTCCATGCACCTGCATTTCAAGTGATTTCATTACATAATCTCAAGGATATATAAGCGTTTTCAATAAGTCATTATGCATTGTGATGTCATAAGTATGATCATTTACATATCAAACAAATCTTAATATCTCAAGAGTAAAGTGAGATATGAAAACGTTGTAAATGGTTAGTCTTTATAGTTTCAAGTCTTTATAGTTTCTTTCAAATAAAAGAGTTGTTTTACAACTGAATGTTTCATTGCATACTGGCACTTTAAAGGCCAGTTAGAATGATGTGCATGAAGAATGAAGAAAGATTTCATTAACAAATAATAATATACAATACGTTTCTTTTCTAAGCCATCGAAGGCAAGGACAAGACCACCCAGACATTTTGGCCCAAGAGTTACATCATTACAGGTAAAATTGCCGCCCATAGGCACTGAATCTGAATGACTATTGTAAAAATAAATTGTGTAGATTGTGTAGGGAAGGGCGGTTAAAAAATAAATTACTTTTAAATGAAAGGTATTTAATTAGTCTTCTTCGTTTGGAAATTCTGTGCGTTCAGAAGATCACACGCGTTTCACATTTGGCAAATAGCAAGGTCAATTTATCAACAATTGCATTTCTTTGTAGACACATTTGGAAAACTAAATTATAGATTGTTGTTGTTTTTACCATCACCGAATTACAAATATCACTGAATTACAAATAGCACTGAATTGCAAATATCACCGAATTATAAATAAACCTGTGTAATTCCAAAATTATTACCACTAATCCGCAGTAGCATCAGAGACGTTGTCTGGACTCTGAATGCTTGGCATATTAATAGCGCCCACGCCCCATTGGATCGCGATGACAGTGGTTTATTACCAGAAGCTTGTTTGCATCTTGTTAATAGATAACGTCATCATCGGTTCTATGAGAGTATAAATAGGGATCCTATAACCTTACAACGATCACCCCTCATGAAGACACTAGACTGGAGTGTCGAAACGTTGGGTCATGGACAGTAACTTTTAAAGTTGCGTTCAAAAAACTTTTTAAAGCCAGAGTAGCGTCAAACTATGTCTGATTTATCACCTGGCATGCGTTGGGAAATTATTTGTTTATTTAACATGCTATTTTCTTTTCAGGCAAAACTTCTTGGTCGCCCACCTGTTGAAGCTCTTACCACTCCTCAAGTTGCCAACGTAACTAGCATTGATCACCGCGAACCAAGTAACCCAAGAACATCTTCTTTACCATACCCAGCTGCTGACAAACCTTTGTCTAAATGGCTTGATAAGTCTCTGTAAGTCCAAGCTAAACTTGTTTTCTCAAAATTCTGTAAAAAAATAAAAACACTCTTCTAACCATGTTTTCTTGCCAATTTCACTTTCAGGTTCAGTGGACTGAATGACACAGTTTTGAAGGTTGGTGTTTTTCCTTATCAGAGAGAGCCATAAAATACGAGATTGAAAACGTTATTTCTCGAGTACAAGATCAGATGCCGTAAAACTATATTATATTCGTAATCTTTGGGTTCATGTCTTTTCCCCCTGCTAACGTTGATTTACTATTCGCAGGAAATGACGTCAAAGCAGGGACACGCGAAGTCATTGCACACTAATTCAACAGTGAAATACAATGAAAGTTTGGCTCTGAACTTTAAACACACTTGTTTGGACAAAATTCGCTCAATTCCCAAACTTTCATTGTATTTCACTGCTGAAGCAATGTGCAATGCGTGTCCCTGCTTTGACATCATTTCCTGTGATTAGCATGGGTAAAAGGTATGAAGATGAAATTTTCGCACGACAAGATATTTTAAGGACATTGGCAACAAAAATTACATTTGTCTAATATGAAAGAACTCGTAAAATGATAGAGTAACACCTTTTACAGCTTTTCGGTATTTTACTTCGTTTTTTAAATATTTCAGTTTGTTACTTTGTTTGATATGTAAATGAGATGGTCTCTGACGTCGGTGTAGGGTAGAGAATTTCACTCATTAAAAAATGTCATATCTCGGTGATTTCTAAGTTTATAACATTCATTATCACGAGAAGTTATTATACGCACATTTTCAAGTATAGATTTGTGGAACAAACTTGAAGATAAAACTAATTTTTTAATGTGTGAAAATCTCTACCCTACACCTGACGTCAGAGACCATTCATTTACATATCAAACAAACTGAAATATTTCAAAAACGATGTAAAATACGGAAAAGTTGTAAAAGATGTTACTCTATCATATTACGAGTTCTTTCATATTAGACAAACTTAATTTTTGTTGCCAATGTCCTTTAATATTTCTAAACATTATACTGAGAGTCCTTTTATTTAAAAGTGATCATTTGGATACAGTTCTCCCCTTTAACAGGTAATAGCAAACCAAATGGTTTTCTTTGCAGACCTCTCTCCCAGCTGCTTTCATACCTAAGGCTCTGCCAACATCATTGTCACCTGGAGAAAACCCATCAAAAAGCTCTGGGAAAATGAGAAGTGCTCTCCACGGTGCAACACACTACAGCTTGAAGAATAATGTTGAAGATGAAGAGGTTTGTGCTGCACTTTCATTATCCACTGAAGTATAGAAAGTAGTATATTAAAATTCTCATGGTTAATCCCTCATCATCATCATTTTTGTTTAAGCTAAATAAAGTTTTCCCTGCTTACGGGTTTGTCCTCCCCATGTCTTTTGCTTCCATCATCTCTTGTCTATCACGTCTGTCTTCATTAACTCTTTCCTGTCCGGCCCAGTCAAAAGGGGTCATAGAAGACCCATCATGAAGTCGTCAATCGAAAAACACGGCACACGGTAACGCAAGATTAAAAATTGAAATTCGACAAGCGCCAGGCACATGAGATCCACGCACACGAGATCCATAAACAACTTTGCGATTGGTGGCATTTTTAATTTTCATGATGCTACGCGGGCGCGCGAGATGGCATTTTCTAGAAAAATGAAAGTTTTTCAACCTGTAAAATTAATGCTAATTTAGATTAACATCATGTGTCTTGTTCGGGAGATTTAAAAGCACTGGTAAAACCGGTTTATTGGGCTTTCAGAAAATGTATAGCTTTCGCAACAGTTATGCTTATTTCCAGAGATATCAATAGAACGAAGAGGTGGTTCAATTTTGGATGTTTTTAGGACGCCGAAATAGCTGATAAGTTACTTTACATTTTTTTTGGTCCATTCGTTTCGGAGATATAAGTAATACTGGGCATTTTACTTGTGAAGGAAAATTTCGAGTGTTAGAATACATACATTTTATCATGACCAGTTACGAAAGGCCTTCCGGCTGGAATTGAACTACTGTTATATTTTTTCATTTACACATGTAGGTTGTAAATCCTTTGCCTGAAATAGTTCATGCTGTTCCATTACCAATGAACACGGCCAAGAATAAGTCTCCATTCTTCTCAACTTCAAGCAAAGCTGCCGTAACGATTACCTCGCAGAAAAAATCGGAGAATCGTGGGAAACGTTTGGAGGTATGACATATATCTTTTTCGATGATTTCTATAGGAAATAACACGGTTCTCGAATAATTAATGAAAAATCGCACGCGTGTTTGGTGAAATATTCATTATGAATATTTCGCCAAACACAAGTGCGATTTTTCATTAATTCTTCGAGAACAAGTGTTATTACTTGGGCTACTTGTGGTAAGCACAAGTCTTAAATCCGGCTTGATTTCTGTGTTCGTCATGTTCGTCGTCGTGTTCGTCGTCGTGTTCGTCGTTTTTACGTCGAGAGAATGTAATTATTGCGTGGGCGATTTCCGGCAGTTTTATAGTCAGTTTTATAGTCAATGAATCACGGTCGGAAAGCATTTACGAGATGTAAACCAGCAAACTAATGCAAAGATTCTCTCCAGGATAACTGGATGAGAGAAACACAGATGAGAGATTAAAGAAACAACTCGCAGAACCGTGGATGAAACGTCAACATGACAACATAATCGTTGCAAGGCAATGCAAGCGAATTGAAGCGAGTTCGGACTTTCGTTTTATTGACAATGAATCGCAGTTGGAAAAGTTTACCGAGACCTGTAAACCCGCAAACCATTGCAAAGATTCTCTCCAAGATGAGAGAAACACAGATGAGAGATCAATCATGAAGACGAAAGGACAGCCGAAGGACAGGGAAATATTATATTATGTTGTGTTGACCTCGGTGTTGACATTTATCCCGTGAAACTCCGTAATATTAATCATTATGAAACGTGTTTTTGTCCGATTTAAATCAATTCTATATCGAAATGATCACTTGAATCTGGCAAATCGAACGCTGTAGGTTTCGTCTACTTAAAATATGAAGATCAGATGTTTATATATGAGAAAATGCGGTAAGCGATTAAAGCGAGCTCGTGGACATAGCTTCAAGATCTATTCGTTGTTTACCCGATGATTTAATGCTTTTATGTCCATTAAACCGATGTAATTTCGTAACAGATATGTTTCGTACACCTTGCCGTTGATTTTTATATAAATTTTGACACACGAAGACCTTCAATCGAACAGATATTAGAAAAAATAGCATTGCCGTGGCGGTGTTGTTTACATTAAATTTCGTCTGCGTGTTCGGGTGGGGGGCTAGCCTGCGTATAGACGCCTGATTTTTCTTCAGTGCCTGATTACAGAAATCAATGCATTAAAAATTATCCTTTGTTCTATAAGACAAGTGAGCGGGTTTTCTAATTCCAACTGTCTAACATGCGTATATGCCACCAATGCATACCCATCTCCGCAGGCAATATGCGCGCCATGTCCCTAAAAGTAGCCCAAGTTAACGCCTAGCGGGCGTCTTGTTTCCTTTCAATACTTTTTCAATCAATTTTACGCGTTCCTGAATGTAGCGAATGGATAAATTTACTACGAAGCGGGAAACCTGATGTTTGTAAATATTAAAATCCAACATCCCGGATGTGATTTTTTACTTAAGAAATAGAAAACATTTTCCTTGTTCACATAGTTATATAAACACGAGTGGAAGTTTGGGAGAACGAGAAATCATAGTGGGAACACGAGCCCGTAGGGCGAGTGTTTCCACGCGATTTCGAGGCATCCACGCGATTTCGAGGCATCCAATCGTTTCCACGCGATTTCTTTTATAAAATAACCCGTAGAAAGCAAATAAAATGTACAAATATATTTTTTATCAACACGTAAATTCTCCTTACTGCGTATGATGGCGCCGTGATGGCTAATTGATGGCGTATGATGGCTAATTGATGGCGTGGGATGGCTAATTGATGGCGTAATCCATCCATGTTTTACATAGCCTGATATAAACACGGTAACTGACCAATCACAGCGTGTGTAAGACACGACTTATTTTATAATAGGGGTATATTATATTAGTCCGGGCGGTGAGTGAGGTAGGTATCACCTGAGCGGGTAATTTACGGGAGTAGGATTTTCTAGACCAGTTTTTGACGTAGAACGCGAATCTGGATGTTATTCAGGCAGACAAGGCTGCTTTTAAGAGTTATAGCCGGATATTGCACAATTTAGACTCATTTCCGTGTAAAATCGTTAGTTTTAAATAATTTTTTATTATTACTAGGAATCCCAGAAAAACAGGTCTACTGGACCAGTTTTGTATGTAGAATCCAACTGGCGAGGTATTTTTTAGAAAAAATATAACTGAGGCTGTATTTGACTATATTCTGAATATAGCCTCGTTTTCATGCAAATATGTAATTTGAAATAAATTGTGATGCTTATCAAATTAACGAGAATAACTTTTCTACATTTGGAAGGGACATCCATATCTGAGTGTTACAATATTAAATATACGAGAGGTGTCTCAAAATTAACATTTTCTAGTTCCGAACTCGAGCTGTATGCGTTGTCTTCGTATCCGTTGTCTTCGTATCCATCATCATTTTCCCCATCACGCTCGACAAGTAGCTCCGGAACGTCGTCAGGATACGCTTCAACGATCCAATCGGTCTTTAAGTTAGGGAGCCAACCATGGAACTGTGGATCCCCTCCAATGCCATGATTGGGTTTTCTCCAAATTCTAGCCCCATAGTTTGCTCTGGCTGTGTGCTTTCGTACACTGCTGCTACATGGCGGCAAAAGGGAAATGTCAACAACATTGTGCTCTTTGCTCATCTTTCTCCAGAAAATAGCTGACCTTGCCTCGTTCACTTGTTCGGTTTTCTTTTCTCCATACAGGAAGCACACATACTTTTCAATGGCACCAAATATCTCGTCAGACACATGGATCTCCGTCCCCAACCGGCTGAAAATGTCCAAGAACACTGGATCTTTGCTCGCTTGTTTCCATGGCAGAAGGGCTTCCGTTTGCGTAAAAAACTTGCCACATAATCATTTCCAGTAAATGCATGGTGTCCAACCAATGCTTTCTTTTCCTGATTGGTAAGACTACACGAGTTCAGGTGACGGAGCTTTCTTGTCTTTCCAGAACCGTTGTCGATGTAGACTTCCACATTCCTGATTGGTTCCATTCCAAGTAAAATTATGGGAATATCAATATCACCAGAACTTGATCGTACCACACAGGTTATTGGTTGATCATCACTGCTCCTTGCAACATGCTGAATCAAATACGCAATTTTAGTATCAGCCTCCTCTGGTCTGTTGCTAGTTCCCTTACACAAAAAGAACCGTTTTGCGTTATCTTGAGGGAGGCGTTCCCCCTAGCGAAGTATACAACACGCTCTCCCAGTTTATTCCTATTTTGAACCCACACTTCTTCGATAAGCTGAAACAGTCGCTCTTTGTTGTCGCCGTTGCCAAGAAACTTCTTAAAATCAGCAGGTACACGCACATTCTCACTGACCTTGTCGCTATTACATGCAACGTAGACGATGTTATACTGCCTTGGAAGATCTGAGAAGAGTCGTAATGAAACATCTTTAAACGGCTACGTGAATAATGGCTGCGAGATGGAGAATATAGATTCTGCGAGCATGTGGATCGTCGGGCAGTTGCGGTTCAGTTAATCAATGAAGTTAACGCGGCATTTAACAGCTCGCTTTTGGCGGTTTTTTTTCTGATTCCATCGCATGTTGCCATCGATAGTGGGACTGGTGCAAGCGGGTTACAAAATCGAAGAACAACGTCAACAACATCGTAAATGTATTGAAGAATGATTTTATTGATCCCTTCAGGACTGACTTGGACCACGACAAATTGTACAACCTTGCCTCTGGTAGCTCCTTACCAGACGACGTAGCAGAAAGCCTTTTGTCTGTTCAAGAGCGTGGAACATTGTTAAGAGACAAATTCTTATTAAACTCAGAGAGTTCCGAGGAAGATCTTTATTTCAGTCCCATAAAACGAGTTCAATGGAAGAGTTTTACGGACGTCAGTAAGAAGCTAAAGGTGTCTGCGAAAGGTAAATCTAAGGAAATCACTGTTCCGCGGGACATTCTTTGTCTTCTTGCTGCCAAGTCACAACAACAGAATGCTGCGATAAACATCGATAAAGCCCTGTGTTACCCGCTTGCACCAGTCCCACTATCGATGGCAACATGCGATAGAATCAGAAGAAAAACCGCCCAAAACAAGCTGTTCAATGCCGCGTTAACTTCATTGATTGAAAACGATGCGCAACTAGTGCCCGACGATCCACATGCTCGCAGAGTCTATATTCTCGATCTCGCAGCCATTATTCGTAGCATGGTTAAGGTACCAAACACGTTTAAAGATGTTGCATTACGACTCTTCTCAGATCTTCCAAGGCAGTATAACATCGTCTACGTTGCATGTGATACGTACAAGGTTCGATCAATAAATGAGAATGTGCGTGTATACCTGCTGATTTTAAGAAGTTTCTTGGCAACGGTGACAACAAAGAGCGACTGTTTGAGCTTATCGAGGAAGTGTGGGTTCAAAATAGAAATCAACTGGGAGAGCGTGTTATATACTTCGCTATAGGGGGAACGCCTGCCTCAAGATAGCGCAAAACGGTTCTTTTCGTGTAGGGGAACTAGCAACAGACCACGAGGAGGCTGATACTAAAATTGCGTATTTGATTCAGCATTTTGCAAGGATCAGTAATGACCAACCAATAACCTGTGCAGTACGATCAAGTTCTGGTGATATCGATATTCTCATCATTTTACTTGGAATGGAACCAATCAGGAATGTGGAAGTCTACATCGACAACGGTTCTGGCAAGACAAGAAAGCTCCTTCACCTGAACTCGTGTAGTCTTACCAATCAGGAAAAGAAAGCATTGGCTGGACACCATGCATTTACTGGAAATGATTATGTTGCACGTTTTTTACGCAAAGGAAAGCCCTTCTGCTGGAAACAAGAGAGCAAAGATCCAGTGTTCTTGGACATTTTCAGCCGGTTGGGGACGGAGATGCATGTGTCTAACGAGATATTTGGTGCCATTGAAAAGTATGTGTGCTTCCTGTATGGAGAAAAGAAAACCGAACAAGTGAACGAGGCAAGGTCAGCTATTTTCTGGAGAAAGATGAGCAAAGAGCACAATGTTGTTGACATTTCCCTTTTGCCGCCATGTAGCAGCAGTCTACGAAAGCACACAGTCATGTGGCTAGAATTTGGAGAAAAGCATGGTACGCAATTATGGCATTGGAGGATCTATGGTTGGCTCCCTAACTTAAAGACCGATTGGATCGTTGAAGCGTATCCTGACGACGTTCCGGAGCTACTTGTCGAGCGTGATGGGGAAAGTGATGATGGATACGAAGAAGACAACGCATACAGCTCGAGTTCGGATGATGAATAATAAAAGTACTGTAACTAACCAATTAGAAAATGTTAATTTTGAGACACCTCTCGTATATTTAATATTGTAACACTCAGATATGGATGTCCCTTCCAAATGTAGAAAAGTTATTCTCGTTAATTTGATAAGCATCACGATTTATTTCAAATTACATATTTGCATGAAAACGAGGCTATATTCAGAATATAGTCAATTACAGCCTCAGTTATATTTTTTGTAAAAAGTACCTCGCCAGTTGGATTCTACATACAAAACTGGTCCAGTAGACCTGTTTTTCTGGGATTCCTAGTAATAATAACAAAATATTTAAAACTAACGATTTTACACGGAAATTAGGCTAAATTGCGCTATAACTCTTAAAAGCAGCCTTGTGTCTGCCTGAATAACATCCAGATTCGAGTTCTTCGTCAAAAACTGGTCTACAAAATCCTACTCCCGTAAATTACCCGCTCAGGTGATACCTACCTCACTCACCGCCCGGACTATATTTAATAATATTATACCTCAACTATAAATTGTCCAATCAAAGAGCTAGATTTGTACCACGTGACCAGTCAATTTAAACTTGAATTCCCCGCTGTGGCGGAATATAATAGTGAATACCCCTTCGTGGAGGGGTATTCGACTCGAGTATCACGCGCGAAACCAAATAACACGCGCGAAACCAAATAGCGCGCGTGTTATTTGGTTTTCGCGCCAAATAACCAAATAACACAATGGAGGAACAACAAGACGTTTCAAGACGTTTCAAGACAGCATTCAAGATTGTTTCGGTATAATATATCATTTATAGACCCTGGCATGAAAAAGTTGTAAATGGTTAGTCTTTATAGTTTCAAGAGTTCTTTCGAACAAAATAGTTATTTTACAACTGAATTTTTCATTGCATAGGCACTTTAAAAAAGTCATATTTTCCGTAAATAAGTCGACCGCAGTCACGAATACGTCGAAGTTTAGTTCTTTAATATCGTCAAGTATTAACAACAGTTTGCATCGGCCATTTTAGCTTTGAGTTTCGGCCATAGGAGGTGATTTGACTTCTTCAAACAGGTAAAACAGGTAGAGAACAGTGAAATAAGGAATTTAGTATGTACTATACCGCATACCGTGCATACCGCGGACCACATATCGTGGGATGACAGAGAGAGAGAGAGACTTGGAGCCTAGTATGTACTTAACTCCGCTATCACATTTAACTGTACTCATAGCCTTATTAGGCAAAACTACGTCACAGTCATATAATAATTCAAAATAATAATTGCACATTGTAATAATGAGTTTATGGCGACTTACATGAATTTCAAAATAAGGAATCTTTTGATTGCATTGTCGTAATGGAGCTGTCATTAATTCCACCGGGGAGGGGGGCAGAAGGAAAAGTGCTGGGCCATGAAACTATAAATCAAAAGTTGGTGGGGTAACGAAAACATTTGGAAAACCTTTGATGCGCCATGAAACCTTTTTGATTAGTATCAAAAGTAATCGAAGAAAACAAATATTTATAACATAGGAATTGATATACGCTATGTAAGTCCAAAAAAATCCATATCACACCCAAAGAAAAGTTGTTTTTAGAACCCCTTGCCCCCAGAAATTATGTACATGTATATATAGTTTGGATTTCAGTGTTTCGAGACTACGAGTTCAGGAATGCGAAAACCCGGTTGAAAACAATGTTGATTGTTTTCCTTGCTCTATATGGCAGACTACCCTCGGTTCCCAGCACTCCTGTGTTGTCGGTATGAATGAACATTTAAGATGTGCTGGGCCAAGAAACTAAAACAAAATGTATAGTTGGGTCATGAAACCATCCAGGGAAATTTGGTTGGGTCACGAAACTTTAACAAGAATTTTCAGTTTTCCTTCTGCCCCCCTTCCAGGTGGAATTAATGACAGCTCCTTAACACAACTATAGAATACTGTTTTTTCAAAATATTTGAATTTTAAACCCTAAATATGAGGAAATGTTAAATTGGAAAAATTCAAGGCGTTTGTCTTTATCTTTCCAGGCTAACTCATCACTGGATAAGACAGAATCTACCAAAAATGGCTTTATATTTTCAACTCCTAAACCCAAAGCACCTGCTGTTGCTGTGATGGAAGCTCTGTCTAAAGCAGATGATGAGGTAATGTAACCTGGACACTTCAAATAAGAAACTTTAAATGTTATGTTAAAGTGGTACTACGATCAAATTTTTACCTATCGATATTTTACGTATTTATAAAGTAAACTAATATAAAGCAGAGCTGCTAAATATTACTTGGTCGAAACCGTTTTCCGATTCGACGATGGCAAGTGTTATTTTTCTGACTCAGAATCTCGAGTTGTTATGTCCGCCATTAATCGTTCATGTTCCTGACCAGCGTAACGAAGTGACGTCAGACTCTCAACACACGAAGACTCTACATGGCTAATTCTTCAAGTAAATCCATAGTGATCAAGGTCCTGTTTTCAAATTCTTTGTCTGAAAGGCTGGATATTTCATCTACTTCTCGAAGAAAACAATAAAACAAGTAACTAAATTCAGGCGTAGCATTGAGAGTCTGACGTCACAAACAATATTACCTTTTGAAATTGCGGGCTCACTTGTTACACGTTCTTAGTAATGATGGCCTAAATAGTAGTGATCTCAGAGCTCAAAATACTTACTTCAAAATACCATCTTTTAGTTGTTTTTTTACATCGATGATCACTTTCGACCCTGAAATACTATTCTATGCTAAAGAAAATCTAAAAAACGGAGGTGAATTTTCATCGTACTGCCACTTTAAATCGATGTTGTCAAAGGAGGAATAGATGGGTCAAAACCGAGGGAGAAAGAGAATTATAATGCTGGATGATGTGAAGGAAGGAATAGGTAGTTTAAGATTCGAGCAACAGACTAAAACTACGGTTGAATATATTATAACTTATAATTTCAACATATTTATTCAATAGTCATCCATATATAATCGCATTGAACTGTAGTTTTGTAGATTCGACAATGAGTCAAGTTATTTTTCCACTGTTTTTTTCTTAGAAGCGACTCAACTATAGGGGTGCACTGGATAGTGCTTTTTACTATCAGGCCGGATTTGCCGGATAGTTGAAAAAAATCCGACCAGATATTTTCGTATACAACGCTCAGTCCTTTCCAGGTGTAGAATAGTTGAATTGCCATATTTTGACTAGTTTCTGGGATATAACCTGTATTGTGACCGAAATTTGATTCAATGCATTGAAAATCACTAACCCATGCTCCAATTCAGGTTTGTCTGCAGTTATTACCAATAACAATGTTATAACTGTAGTTTGCAAGTATAAATAGTATTAAAACTTGAAACTTGTCTAATGGTCTCTAAACATGTGTAAAAGATAAAAAGATATATATGAAATTATAATTTAATGGATTTTCATAAATGTAAACAAACTGAAGCGGCATTATGGAAAGTGTTAAGTTGTTAAGTGTTAACTGTTATGAGCGACTTTGTGTGTGAGCTATATTATTACTAAATTTCATTACCGAACTTAGTTCTTTGCAAGTTGATATATTTTATCTGTTTAAGAAGATAGTTAACCATAACCAATAATACTGCAACAGTAAACAAGCTCAATGTTGCTGTTTTGTTGTATTGATCTCTATTTTTATTATGTTTGAATTAACACAAATTTAATACGCCTTGGAAAACTGTCAAAAACAAATTATCCGGTGTCCGGCTGGATAATAGAAAATATCCGGCCGGATAGTGAGATTATCCACTATCCGGCCGGATAGTGAGATTATCCACTATCCGGCCGGATACTAAATCTGGTGCAACCCCACCTTGCATTATCTTTAAAATTAAACAAACGGCGTTTAGAAATTTCGGGTACCTAGAGTATTTTTCACACCATTGTGACCCTGTTGTTGTTAACGCATGAGATAAAGCATTTTTTGTCAGTTGTAAACACAAGGAGACAACGCGGTGCTTGAGCCGCTACGAAACCGTTGAAAATCATAACATCAATCCCGCACAAACAACTATGGGAATGACTTCCCATAGACCTTTTCAACGGCGGCCAGTCTAAATATTCTTTTATATGCATGCAAATTAGCCTTTCTGGCCTCGTTACAAAGCAAAGATTCTTTGGAATTACAGACACACGAACGAGGTCAGAAAGGCTAATTTAAATGAATATAAAAGAATATTTAATTTGGGTGCCATTATGAAAGGGGTCTATATGATATGTATTATCATTCCTACAAGATTGAATTGTTTTTGTAGTTGTAGTCCGTTGTTGGAATTTTAAAGGGAACTGTACCCAATAAATGAATTACTTTTAAATAAAAGGACTTTAAGTATAATGTTTAGAAATGTTAATAGTTTTACGGTATCTGCTCTTGTACTCAAGAAATAACGTTTTCATTCTTGTATTTTATGCTTCTACGTGCGGCTAAATCGAGAGTTGGCACCTGGCCGCCATATTTTTTATTTACAATCTTTGTCACAAGTGACAGGTTAGTCCCACAGAGCTTTTGCTCCATTACGGGTAACCGTAACATGACAAATACAATAAGAATTTATATTGAATCCGCACTGGAGACTGGGTACGACTATTTCGCAATTAATGAATGGACTGGAGAGTCTGGACTCACTCGCATTTCCTCTTTTTCTTAGTTGATTTGAATCTACGCTGTTTATCAATAGATTTGTTGGCAGGTGAACTTGTGACCAGTTTTAACGGTGGCAAACATTTCCGTTCTTTCATTGACATAAACAAGTGTATTTTTTTATTTAGTACACTGATTGCCTCATTGTCCTCACAATGAATTAGTTGGTCTACCAGAACCAAAAGTTGTCTTTTAGTGGCTTCCTTTGGTGTTATCTTGCATCACTTTATTTTTCTGTTGAAGATGAGATGCAACCAATTGTACATCCTTATTATAATCTGTATCAATGTATTTGGTAACTACAGGCTCAGCTGAATTATCATTTGTTTGATCTTTCTTGGCAGACAAGTACCGTTGTAAGAGATGTATGTGTTTACAAATTGTGTTATATATCAGACTGTCAGGTCTCGGGTGATCTCGTTCCAATGCCCCAGCTCGGTTAGAATTCAATAGGGCGGCCATGGTGCCAACTCTCGATTTAGCCGCACGTATGCTTCTGGACGTTGCCATTTTCGAGTTTGCTCGAGGTCCAGCGGGGGTTTCTTTTCAATTTTGACGTCACTTGAGGACAAGGAACAAAAGACAAGCACTCAATGACGTCAAAATTGAAAAGAAAACCATCGCTGTACGTCAATCTTGAGCCGTCGAGCAAACTCGAAAATGGCGGCGTCCAGAAGCATAAAATACGACAATGAAAACGTTGTTTCTCGAGTACAAGAGCAGATACCGTCAAACTATTAACATTTCTAAAAATCCTTTTATTTAAAAGTAATTTATTTTTTGGGCACAGTTCCCCTTAAAGTGCCGATGAAATGAAAATTAAGTTTGTCTTATTTAAATGAACTCCTAAAATGAAGAGGGGAATGGTAATTTAGATTTTAGATCGCTTTCATATCACACGTCGTTCTTGAGATATTTAGACTTGTGTGATATGCAATCATTTGCATATGACGTCAAGATCTTTCTACATTTTTAGAAAATTAAGAAATTAGAAATAGTAAATTAATATTTTAAGATCGCTATTCCAATGTAATGATGTCACGAAGTGTCGTAATGTGCAAAGTCTTAAAGTGGCACTACGATGAAAATTCACCCCCGTCTTTTAGATTTTCTTTAGCATAGAATAGTATTTCAGGGTCGAAAGTGATCATCGATGTAAAAAAACCTAAAAATGGTATTTTGAAGTAAGTATTTTGAGCCTCTGAAATCACTATTATTTAGGCCACCATTACTAAAAAAACGTGTTCCAAGTGAGCCCGCAATTTCAAAAGGTAATATTGTTTGTGACGTCAGATTCTCAATGCTACGCCTGAATTTTGGTCGAGGTTATTTGTTTTCTTGTTTTTTTCGAGAAGTAGATGAAATGTCCAGCCTTTCAGACGAATAATTTGAAAAAAACGACCTTGTTTTACTTGAAGAATTAGCCACGTGGAGTCTTCGCGTTGAGAATCTGACGTCACTTCGTTACGCTGGTCAAGAACATGAACGATTAATGGCGGACATAACAACTCCAGATTCGGAGTAAGAAAAATAATACTTGCCATCGTCAATCGCAAAACGGTTTCGACCAAGTAATATTTAGCAGCTCTGCTTTATAAATACGTAAAAATATCGATAGGTAAAAATTTGATCGTAGTGGCACTTTAAAGTGCCTATAACGTCTGTGGGGATTTAACATATTTGTAATCTATGGATTCTCCTGAGATAAATTGTAATATATCTTGTCAGCTGAAAATCTTATCTTCATACACTTTTTTGCTGTTAAAATTGACGGAAATGACGTCAAATCGGGCATCTGTAAAGAGGTTTTCATGTAGACAGATTCCCGATTTGACGTCATTTCCGTCAACTTTAACAGCAAAAAAGTGTATGAAGATGACATTTTCAGCTGACAAGATATATTACAATTTTTCTCAGGATAATCCATAGATTACAAATATGTTAAATCCCCACAGACGTTATAGGCACTTTAAGTGATTTCTAAAAATGTAGAAACATCTTAACGTCATGGTTATTCATTTGCATATCACAATAGTCTAAGTATCTCAAGAACTACGCGAGATACGAAAGAACTCTAAATTACCATTCCTGTTCATTTTCGGAGTGCATTTAAATAAGACAAACTTAATTTTCATTTCATAGGCACTCTAAACTCCCTAATAATGACGAACAGGACAGTTGTGTTCTTAATATATTGAAACGGTATCCATTTTTTGTTGTTGTGATAGGTTTCCTTTATGTTCTGTCAGCCAGTGTCCATTAAAGCCAAAGAAAATAAGGTACAGTTGTGGGTGCACTTTTGCCTACCGATTTACATAGTTTTTTGGGGCAAACCTGGGGAGAGATTGGAAGTGAGAAGGCCTAGCATGCAGATTAGAAAAATCTCTCTTCAAACAGTTTTTGTCCTAGGAGTGTTCCTGTGTTCTAATGGGATTAGATGATAAATATATTATTTATTATTTCCAGGATATGAATACTGAATCCGTGAAAGATTTCCCCAAGAATCCTCCATTCAACTCTAAGAGCTCATCAAATGGTTTTAAAACTACTTCAACTCCGTTGATATCATCACATGATAGTGCAAAGTCACCAGCAACTCAGAACTCATTGGCGAAAATGTTTGGTCCTGCTCCAGGGGACTGGGAATGCTCTTCGTGTATGGTCTGGAATAAAGCCGCTGACCAGAAGTGTGTTGCTTGTACTGCGAGACCAAGTAAGACGTCACGAGAACAACGTAATAATACCAGTGCAACAGATGTTTCGAGCAACGGTATTGATTTAGCCACGAAGTTTGCCCCAGCTGTAGGCACTTGGAACTGTGCGACATGTTTATTGAACAATACATCCATTGCTGTGAAATGTGTGGCATGCAATGCCGAGAAGCCCCGTGAGAAATCCTCAGATCCTGAAATAAACAAAGGAGCTGAAAGTAATGACTTGAAAGCGAAATTTGCCCCGCCGGCAAATAGCTGGGATTGTGCGACGTGCATGGTTATAAATACATTAGGAGCGAGAGAGTGTGTGGCATGTGGGACAGCAGCAATGCCAGGAACTACCACGGAAAACGATTTAAAAAATAAGTTTGCTGCTCCCACAGGTTCATGGGAATGCGAGACGTGTATGATTAACAACCAACCATCAGCAGTAAAGTGTGTGGCGTGCGAGACTAGTAAGCCTGGGATAGAGACTGGTAAGTTGATGGCTACCCCATGTTGGGTTCTGAACTTCTGGATACTTGTATAAAATAACATTTTTAAAAGGTATGTTCCGATTGGGAGCGTTCTTATTTATGGCTGGGGTTGGTATCGAAGAGAAATGGGTTGGGTAAGCCAATTTGTTTTTTGTTGCTTTATAAATATTGGGTAACAAATTTTGAAACAATAAATCAGTGTTTAATGTCTATAGTTATAATAATATAGTGATACAATATAAAACACAGATATTACTTAAAGTGCTTATAAACCCAAAATGGGTTTTTGGTGATTCGGATAGAGCATAAAAAGTTAGTTAATAAGTTCTGGATTAGTTTTTGCGTTAAACTTTTAGTTTCGGAGATATAACGGCTCAAACATGCAAATTGTGCCATTTTTTGGAAAAAAGTAGCGCCACTAAAATAACACACAGGGGATCCGAGGAACCCATCTTCAACGACAACTAGGCTTTTGTATAGGAGAAGACAGTTATCTTAAGAGTTTTATTGAAAAATGCCCAAACGATGTGTCTTTACGATGTTACCTTGTCTACTCGAATTGTAATATATTTTTATAAGTATTGAAACATAACACGTTCCTCGGATCCAGTCTCCCGGCCTGCGCTACTTTTTTCACAAATTGTGACTTTGAGCCCTTACATCTCCGAAACTAAAAGTTTAACGCAAAAACTAATCTAGAACTTATCAACTAACTTTTTATGCTCTATCCGAATCACCCAAAACCCATTTTGGGTTTATAAGCACTTTAAGACATTGTCATGAGGTAAAATCTCTTGTTAAGTAATATTTTAGATAGACATATTTTCATGTTGATAAACAGCAACACAAACTTTAACTTCCTTAGAATATTGTAACGATCTCACACGATGAACCAATATTTATCACCATAAATATCCGATAAATACTTCTGTAGCTAACAATTTTTAGAATTTTGCGCACGGAGCGGGATTCCTTTGTCTTTTGAGCTCTTAATAAAATTACTTCCGCACGAGAGCTCACAGGTCGGGGCGTCCCGCTCCACGCGACCTCACTTCGGGACCGCAGTAGTAATTGGCGATTGCTGTTGCGGCCACCCTGCCACATGTACTATTCTTATAATATAACCTTAGCAAATAACTTATTCTTATATTCATGTCAATCACTACACATTCCAATATTTGTGGCGAAACGAAATAAATAAATAAATATCTATATAGTGATATATGATAAGAGCAACAACGGGACAGTAAGCATAGGGCGTATATTGTATATATGGTTGCATCATCTAGCGATGGTTGGGTAGAAGAAAAATTCGGTCACATAGACTATCGGTAGTAAAATTCGAAATTAAAATCAGCTGTTCTAAGATAAAGCATTATCGTTAGGGTTAGGGTTAGGATTAGAGTTAGGGGGTTGGATAAAACCTTTTTTTTGGTTTCAACTTGTTTCTCTTCGGTACCAACCCCTGCCATAAATAATGAACACTCCCTAACTATATAGAAACACGGAAATTTTCCCGCCATTTTTGAAGTCAAACAAAAGCTGCTAAACGGTTTTTTAAAGTGCTTATCCGTGGTTTGGGGATTTTACATTTTCGTAATCATTGGGTGAGCATATTTACAACATCAAACTATTATATTCTGGCTATTTAAGACCCGTACGTTGATCCAAAAGGTACTTATTTTTATTGCCAATGTCCTTTAATACGACATTAGTTCGAGATTTGAAGAGATGAAAGTCAGTCTTTTGATTCTTGCATTTTGATTCTCTTATTATATTTCATATTTGGTTTCATTTTGATACGTTTCACTTGATTTTCAAGTTCCTATGTGTAGGAAGTGTTCAAAGGAGGTCTTTACGCTTAGAGCCAAGGTCCTTCGTCAGGCAGTGAAACCTTAGTCTTCCTACAACACCATTAAAAGGGTACTCCAGTCAAAATACAAATGAAGTTCGTATGAAAGATCGTACTGACTTTAGTTTATTTCAGCATTCCTATCAATTTAGTTAAGATGTGGCTAGTTGAAGTTGAAAATTTGAGGATTTTAACGCCATATTTGTTTCTCATATATGACGTCTTTGAGTGCTACTTTATCGGCAGTGGAGTTGTTTTAATGGCGATCACATAGTGATCGAAATAAATTATTTAGTTCCTCGTTCAGGAAAGTAGAGAAGCTTCTTAGGCACAATACGAGATAATTGTAGTCAGTGACGTCATGTTTGAGAAACAAATATGGCGTCGAAATTGGACAAACTCTCCTCCAAATTCAACTAGCCATATCTTCTTAACTTACGGTGGTTCGATAGGAAAAAATGGACATTTTCGGTAGCTTTTTTAATCATAACAGACACTGCACTGAAAACATATTCTGTGGGCATAAGTAACATACTTAGCACATTAACAAAACAAATTTGCTGCATATTTGTTAAATTCCATAAGAGCCACCTTAATTCTGATCGCATCTTTTTTGGAGATCGAATTAAGGGCGTCGCGGGAAAGTTAATATCTCAAAATATAAACAAGGTGGTAGTCTAACACCTTTTAGTAGCATTACTTGGGCTATGCAAGGAACTAGGATCTTGTAGATATGACCATGCCTTCATAAATTTTTAGCATCCTCAATAAAGATGGAGAAAAACGTTCCAAGTCCACTGACTAGAAAGTCAACAACTACTATGTTAACTGAAAAATCCTAGTTACTGGCACCGCTAAAGGGCACATGAATATACAGTAACAATTTGTTACACAAAAATAAATTCCGACAACCGCTAAAAATGACAAATTGAGGAAGTCAGTTATAAAGGTTGGTGTGAACATTCAGTTCAAGTTAGAGGCTCAAAATGCACCAGTTTCATACTGCGGACCTTCCCTTTCCTCCTGACCATCAGTGTAGCCTTTTTTCTCTGTCTGATTATTTTCCTCATCTTTTTATGTGTCTATGAGCTCTTTCGCTGGGAATGACGGAGTAGGTCAAAGTCCAGTTTCTTACAGGCTTTCTTGCTGTTACTTCCCGCATAGATCCCAAGGTTTTCCAGCACAGATAAACATTTTGTAGCACCATCATTGAAATGGCCTACAGCTAAGAATGTTGCCAGTTCAACAGTTGGGAGGCTGGAGTGGGTCTCCTTAAATACCCTAAGTTTTAGGAAATAACTCGTGTATTTAAAAAACCCAATTGTATAGTAAAATTTATTGTTTTCAAAAATTTCATTTTTTGTATTTTTTCCCTATCGAGCCACCTTAATTTATTTGAATGCTGAAACTTTGGAAATAAACTAAAGTCAGTAAGATCTTTTATATATGAACTCCAGTTGTATTTTGACTGGAGTACAGTAAAAACTCGCATCAAAGAACCAGTGGATAAAGAAACATCAGCATGAAATTTAGGCAATTAAGCACCCAAAATACAAGAACCACTTCAGACTGACAAATGAGACTGGTTCTTAAAAAACCCTAACTTTTGTACTTTAACTGAATTAGAAAGCATGTTCTAAGGGCAGGTAAATGCAAAAACATAATCTGTTGTTTAGTACTCAACGAGGATACATTTTATCAAATTTGGAGGCTTTTAAATAGCAATTATTGGTGTAATACTGTATAATTGATTAGAATACAATGTATATTATCACAGTAGGAAGAAACAACATAAATACTGTAATCTTGGAAACAAATCATTTAAAACACTAAACCAGGAACAATTGTTTTTGACTAGAAATAAGAACCAGTTAAGAACCAACTCGGCCTGATTTCTCACTAAGTACCCATTATATAAGAACCACTTCAGCCTGACATAAAAAAATAGTGGTTCTTTTATGTGGGTTTTTACTGTACCCCTTTTAGATATACTTGTAATAAGAACATATTGCATTGTTTTTTCCTTCATGTCATAAAGATATTCTGAATGATTTCTCGATCGTCTTTTCAGGTGCCAACCAGCCTGCGTTTAGCTTTGGCTTGAACACTCCAAGTACAGACATAAGTTCTTCTAGTGCTAGTGGGTTTACATTTGGTGGTGGAGCAGTGAGTGCATCAAGTGGACCATCTGGTTTTACGTTCGGTGGCGGTTCTACTGAAACTGAAACAACAACAACATCTGGGTTCACGTTTGGTTTAAGTTCGACCGAAGGACAAGATACGACCAGTAGAGGGTCAGGACAAAGTGACAACAAAGCTGGTGCATTTATCTTCGGTGGTTCTGATAAGAAATCTTCCTCAAATGAAGAGAATGATAAAGAGCATGAAACGGTATCTGTAGACGCGGACGTAAATGAGGTTATGAAGCCAGTAGTCCAAGGTAGGGTTTGCTGCGAAATGTTACTTTTAAAGTAGCATCTTCTTTTTAAAGTAGCATCTTCTTTTTAAAGTAGCATTCACTCTGAAAGTCTGTTCACATTGCTATGAATGTGTACATTGCTGTATAGTGAATATGGGGGAGCTTTGAGTAGACAGACGATACATGGACAATCGTCTAGCTCAAATCTTCAGAAAATGTTTCTGATTCCCAGACAGGCATCGAACCTGTAACCTTCTGATTGTGGGTGAGACGCTCTGCGGTTACAATAATGTACTGGTTATCACATATGGATATATTACACCTCAACTGTAAATTGTCCTATCAGAGAGCTAGATTCGTACCACGTGACCAGTTAATTTATCATAGAATTACCACCAACTTCGGGGATGGCTAAAAGGGAATGATTCAAAAGGACCTTTTAGCCTTCACACCCCCCCCCCCCCACGGGTGTTCAAGCTCGAATACGACGGTAGTTCGAATACCTTGCTGTGGCGGGGAATATTTTAGTGAGTACCCCGTGAGTATATTTTAGTGAGTACCTGTGGCGGGGAATTCGAGCTCGAATACCACGCGCGAAAACCAAAACGAGCCTGTCAACAACGCAGGAACAAGAAGACGTGGCAAGACGTTTCAAGATTGTTTCGGTATAGACGCTCCGCTTGGGGAATTCGACGATATATTACCCCTCGGGATGATATATCCCCCGGGCATCAACCTCGGGAGTGAGTACCCCACGGGTATATTTTAGAGCATACTACGCGCGAAAACCAAATACCACGCGCAAAAACCTCCGCTAAATGAACCATTGTAATCTTCACTCTCCATCTCGGTAGCTCAATGGTTGGAGCGTCTGACCTGCGCTTAGGTTACTGTTTCATCCCTGTCCGCGACTTGGAAATAAAACTTGAGCTTGATGATCGTATGTGTCGTATGATCGTTCATCTGTCTACTCCAAGCTCCCATATTTACTATAGCAATGTATATAATGCTCCTAAATTTACACGGAGCATTTACTTCATTGGTAAGACGTGTTGTGGTATAAATTCTCTCTCTCTTTTGTCTCTTGTATGTTTAGCGCCATCGAACATTGCTCAAGCTGCCGCCGCAGGTTTACTTCAAGTCCCAGGGATTGGTGTTAAAGAATCAAATAACAGAAAAGGTAAGCTATTGACTTTTATCAGAATTTTCACAACTATAATACAACTTTTTACAATTAAACACATGTGTAGAAGAAAGAAAATAAGGTAGGTAGAAAAAAGATAAGTAGGACTGAAACGGGAAGGGGATTGGAGCTAAGGGAGGAGAAGGAGAGCCTACCCGGTAATTTTCTCATCAATGCCTACTATTACATTTCAATAGCGTAGAGTCTGGCTGCTATTAATAGCTCAAAAAGCGGACAAACAAACCAAATTTGACTCACAAATTATTGCAAATGAGCTATTTCTTTTGTTATGGCCGCAAGAATTATGGGTAAAAGCGGACAAACATCGGTGCTGACGTCATCTCGACGGAGCGCTATTATATGCGCATATATTGAGTTATTTACTGCTTTGTCCAATCAAATTTGTGCATTAATTTTCATTGCAAATATATAATTTTTTGCGTTTGTATTATTAGTCTATGTTCGCGGAAACACCGAACGAATATGTCAAAAAAGGGATAAAATCATTAAACGTAGATGATTGATAATTCGGGACGGTCCAGTGACCTCGACCTATTAACGTCCAATCCTTTATAGTAAAAACTCTCCCTAGTTAAAGAGTAAGTGACATGCTTTACGCGCTTGTGTTTATGTTTTCATACGGGAACCCTTCTGTTTCAACAATGTGTTGTTGTCGAACAACTTTCAAAGCATATCGCCTTTGAAATTCACTTACCAGAGCAAGATTATACGCATTTTTATCTGTCCGTCCAGGTTTTATCATTCAAAGTTTGAATTTGATTGCACAACACGACATTAATGCAACGCTGATGCACAACGCGTGAAAAGCGGCGCGCTCAAATGGAACCAGTAGTAAACAGTTTTACGAAAAATATCACAATAATTGTTCAATTCGGTATATTTACTTCCCAGAAAAGTTGAAAACGAATAATTCATAAGCAGGATTCATGAGATATCAACGGATTTATTCACGAGTTGAATTAGGCGTCCTATAAAATGGCCGCCGTGAAGAAAACAAGCGCGCAAAGCATTTAAAGAACCTTTTCTTTGTGGAAAGAAACTTTGACTGAGCCAGTGAAAGGTGTTAGGAGTTCGACCAATAGAATTATTACGCGGCCGAAAGTGATGAAAATTACCAGGACTTGCTGGCAGGCTCTCCTTCCCTCCTACCCCAAGGACCTCTCCCCCAAACCCTCCTCTAGTACAGGCGAAAGTCAGCCCGGCGAGCCGACCTCGTGCAATCATCCCCTAAGGCTTTCGAGTTGATCAGTGTCATAGTGGAGTTAATACAAGCAACAATGCCGTTACGTTGGGAGTTGAGCGCAGGATTATATAGTCAAGAATTTCAAAAAGGGCGTCCATTTTCAGTGGTAGATTTCACATGTAGTGAAGAACGAGTGGTTTTCACACGACTCCGGCAATCATGTTGTTTAAAAAAGTCATGCCAAAAAATGAACCTCTTATTAACCTCGACCGTTTGGTCATTACCGAAAATCTCAGACCTCGGTCTTTCACAGGGAGCCGTAACGTCTATTAGTGAAGCGAGTTTAACAGTAAATCGGGTTTATTTGCTATTTTTTTACACAATAATTGTATTAAATAATATAAAGAAAATACGCGCGCGGCGTGCGAGACGCTAACCGAATTGATGTGAACACTGACTCGTTGCCTTTCTGGTCTGGTTGCCTGTAATTTGTCCTGATTGTCGAACAAAGAGAGAGTAAGAATAAGAACATTTTAATAGCGATTTAATACAATTATTGTGTACAAAAATAGCAAATAAACCCGATTTACTGTTAAACTCGCTTCACTAATAGACGTTACGGCTCCCTGTGGTCTTTTATGTACGAACCTCGCCCTTCCCGTAATGACCGCGCTCTCGGTTAATAAGAAGTTATTAATGAATTTGTTGCTTGCATTTCTTCGTCTTTATGCATCATATACCAGTGCATGTTTATGTGCGTGGCATGTTTCATGATTTCTGTTTCAATTTCCACCAGCACCAACGTTCACGCTCCAATCCTTTGATACTCCACCAAGTGGCTCTGCGTCTTTTATTCCACCACCTAAAAACCTACCCGACTCCACCACCGTACCACCAGCTTCCATAGCAACCACTAAAGATACCACGCCATCGCTGGAAATCTCTGCTAAATCCACCTCGGGAACTATGAAAATTACTCCATTTAACTTTGGTGCCAGTGCTGCGTCATCCACCGTCTCATCCAGCACTGTCGCTGCGACAACCCCACAAACCTCCCTCGGGGGGAACCCTGAAAGCCCTGGTTTTGGTTTCAGCGTGGTTCCCGCATCGAAACCTAAAACATCACTGTTCAATTTCACCTCTCAGTCATCGGCTGCAAGCGACAAAAAAGACGGCAAACCAGCGTTCGCTTTTGGTAATACTGCGAATAACGCAAGTGAGAAGAGTGCCGCGGGTGTCTTCAAGTTTGGAGCCGCTGAACAGTCTACTGCAGTTTCAGAGCCTCCCTCGTCGTTTCAGAATGCAGTCGCAGTTACGAGTTCAGCGGTAGTGTCTGAAACGAAGACCCCTAGTTCTGGTTTGTTCACATTTACTAGTACAGCTACGGCCGACGACAAGCGCAAACAGACTTTTAATTTCGGGAACTTAAATGGTCCTTCGTCAAGTACTGGAACAGCACAGCAGACCCAAGATGCTTCAGCTGGAAATGCTCTGTTTGGTTTTAACGCTGCTCAGGTAAAGATTCTTATTCTCCGCTTGGGGAATTAGACGGAATATTAGTGTGGAGTTCGTTTATAATCCGTCAGTATCTTGGGAATCCTTTAAGTAAATGTGCTACGTCAACCATTAAAGTGCATATAACGTCTGTGGGTGGGGATTTAACATATTTGTAAAAATATAAGATAAATTGTAATATATCTTGTCAGCTGAAAATTTCATCTTCATAGACTTTTTTTGCTGTTAACGTTGATGGAAGTGATGTCAACGAGGGCATCTGTCTACACGAAAACCTCCTTACTGAACACACAGGTTTATCGTCGTCTTCCTGAAGTCATTGATAATCCGATTTCCACTTGGAGATTGTCCCTTGTTTTGGCAGTTTTAGACTGCCTTTCATCTCGCCACTTGTTCAAATTCACTCGCATGTGACGCTTAATCATTTGATATGTGTATGCAAACTGCACCGACCACGTGTAAAGCAATTTCCTCTATACGGGGGGTCAGTACAATCGCGAAATACATCGGATGTCGACGGCCATTGGACTACAGAGCACAATCAAATTTGATAAAAATTTGGTGAAATTTGGTCGGACATGTGCGATGTTATTTCAAAACCTGCTACAGTATTCATTTATTTCATGCAGAATTTAATTTCTGTTGCAGCCATCCAACGCTGACGGTGAAAATCACAACTCTCCGGCCGGAGAAGAGATGGAGGCCGACTCAAATAGTAACCATGACAGCGGACAACCTACATTTGGTTCCACCAGTGGTTTCAACTTCGCAGCTCAAACACCAGGTACAGGAAAAAGCCCCGGTATCAACATACAAATTCTCCTTATTCGCCCCAACTTGTCTTATAGTAATAGTTGGGAGATGTTGTTTTAAGAACATGTCAGTTTTATCTTTGGTGATCATTTCCTTTATTTACATTACCTCTTTGCTTGGTTAAAGTCCCCTGTGATCAAATTTTTGGTATCCCGAATTTTTACATATTTGTAAAGAGCATGGTGTTCTTACTTAAGCTGTGTACTTACTTGTTTTTATACGAGATTATACGGCCGCCATTACTCGAACATGTTCCGGACGCTTAATAGGTTGCGATTAGAGGAAGTGACATCAAAGACTCAACACGTGGCTAGTTGTGTATGAATATAAAGCTACTTGGGGAAAACTTTCTATTGTAACTTGTCGTATAATTTTCATAAAGCTTTGTCACGTGTTGAGTCTCTGACGTCACAATCGCGGGCTCGTCTGGATTAAGTTTCGAGCAATGGCGGACAAAATTTGGGCGACTTTGGAGGTTAAATTTCATGTGATAGAATGTTTGTTGTTCATTTTTTTTGGTAAATGCGAACATTTATTAACCTAAAATGATGTTCTGTAACAAAAATTCCATGAAACGTAAGTGATATTTCGTGGCAGGGGCACTTTAATCATTGATATTAGTAGGAGAGGTTAGCTGCTGATCACCCCTGGGGCATATAGGTTAACAACATACGCATACACCTTTTACTAATCATTTCTTAGATATATAGCAAAGTGAAAAGGTGGTGAACTGCCGAGATTTTTAGTAACGAAATACTGACGTTTCGAGCGCAGCCCTTACTCCGATCATGGATAGTAAATAGACTGGATAGGAAACTAAGATCACGTGCGACGTTTCCAGCATGCTGATTGGTTTAGGCACCAGTTGGTCGCGTGAAAACCAAAGTTGCAAATCGTGATGTCACAAAATCACCATAAATCGTAACGTTTAGCAATAATACAGCTAAAAATGATAGTCAAACTACCAAAAAATATCACAATGCCACTTTACGATGGAATATCCGACTACCATTACTCATTTTAGGCGAAAAGATCCAACTTTAGACGGTGAAAAACGCGTCGCAAATTTCAACTAAAACAACGGTAGTTTTGCGACGCCAGTTTCTTCACCACAAAACGAAAACAGCTGAAACAAAGACGAACAACATTTACCTCGATCATTTGGTCGTGGCTTAGGCAGGTTTGTAAGACGATGAAACATTTTGGAATCTCAATATAGCTACTTGAATACGAAAATATGGAGAAGTCGACGAGAAACTCAGCAAAATCTGTGTACTCGTGACATCTTCGTGACATCACGAATTGCAACTAGGTTTTCACGCTGACGTCATCCAGTTTCCTATCCAGTCTATTTACTATCCATGCTCCGATGAAGCTCTAAAGGTGGATTTCGATTAAGCGAATATAGTCGCGCGGATGACTTTTCTATTGTATAAATTGAATGGTTTTCTACTTCGTTGCACACGAGCGCTCTTAAAACAAAAGGAAAAAGTCGTTCGCGCGACTATCAGTTCGCTTAATCGAAATCCAGCTTTACTCTGACGAAGGGTTCCGCACGAAACGTCAGTATTTCGTTATCTCGGCAGTTCACCACCTTTTCACTTTGTTAAACACTGCTTACGCAGCACTCTGCTTTATGACTAATAATTTCTTGTTTTTTTTTATATAGGCAACACCAGTGGCCTATTTGGATCTACAGGAACCTCGGGAACACCCGGCTTTAACTTCGGCAGTGGCGGAAGTAGTATACCTACTGCTTTCCAGTTTGGTACTCCAAGTAATACCAACAATAACACACCATCTGGTGGTTTTAATTTTGCTGCCAGTACCGCTGCAGCTTCTAGTGGTGGTACTGGTTCCCCGTTTCAGTTTGGTGGTTCTGCAGCCAATTCTGGTAATGCCCCAACAAGTAAGTTGACGTAAATATATTTAGCGGATGTATGTTAAATATGATGCAACATTGAGAGCAGGAAGAGTGACAGAACGAGGGAGGGCGAGATGGGTGGATTCATGGATGGATGGATGGATTGATTGATTGATTCAGAATTGATTCATGGGTGGATTGATTCATATATGGATGAATGGTTTGATTGATGGTGGATGATTTTCATTCATGGTGGATGGATTTATTCATGACTGGATTGTTTTATTCATTCATGGATGGATTCATGGATGCAAGGAGGGAAAGGTGGACAGGAGTAGACAGTAATTTGGACAGGCAGAGTAGATTTTCCTCTTAATTATACGACTTTTCTTTCGATCTCGTAGATTCATCTGCTGGATTTAATTTCAACGCCACCTCAGCCAACAGCACACCAGCACTTCAATTCAACCTTAGCCAGGGAAGTACTGGTGGTGGGTTCAGTGTTGGGGCAAATAGTCAAAGTACAAAATTACCTCAGAGAGTCATTAAAAAAGCCGTACGACGACAACAACGACGATGAAAACGAGAACAACGAGAACAAGAACGAGGACGTCAAACAACTGGAAGGAGAGACACGAAACCATACACACGTGAAAAGACGTTTTTTGAAACAGACTTGGACATAAAACGATCGTTCTAGGAAACTGTCCTAATCCAGGAATGGTGGTTCCAGGAGGCAGACGTGTGAATGCTGAGAACATCCTTGTTTAAGACGGATGTTGGACGTAATTCCAATAATTGTTCATGGAAACAGACTTCGATTTGCAGTAAATGAAGTGTGAGAGTATGGTTCTAACAATTCTTGGAAACAGACGTGAAACCTGAAACAATAATTATTGGAAATTGACGTGAAACCTGAAACAATAATTCTTGGAATCAGACGTGAAACCTGAAACGATAATTATTGGAAACAAACGTGAAACCTGAAACAATAATTCTTGGAATCAGATGTGAAACCTGAAACGATAATTATTGGAAACAGACGTGAAACCTGAAACAATAATTATTGGAATTAGACGTGAAACCTGAAACAATAATTGTTGGAATTAGACGTGAAACCTGAAACAATTATTCTTGGAATCAGTCGTGAAATCTGAAACAATAATTATTGGAATCAGACGTGAAACCTGAAACAATAGTTCTTGGAAATAGATATGAAACCTGAAACAATAATTCTTGGAATCAGACGTGAAACCCGAAACGATAATTGTTGGAAACAGACGTGAAATCTGAAACAATAATTCTTGGAAATAGATGTGAAACCTGAATTGACAATTCTTGGATAGAGTGAAACCTGAAATGATAATTCTTGGAATCAGATGTGAAACCTGAAAAGATGATTCTTGGAATCAGTCTTGAAACCTGAAACGATAATTCTTGGAAACAGACGTGAATCAGATTAGTTGTTTCAGGAAAAAGTGACACACATGCCACTTAAAACGATTGTTTTTATAAAGAAACGCGATACGAAAAACAAATCATAAAACAAACTCAAAACACATCACAGGAAACAAACTGAAAACACATCACAGGAAACAAACTGAACCTCGAACAATTCAAGACACTAACCTGTGTGGAAACAGACATGAAATGTAGAACAGTTTTGGAAGGATATAGATGAACTTCTGATGATTCTAAAGTAGAAAAAAGGAAAGTCGTTACATAAGAAGTTTAATTTCGAAATAAAATCTCAGAGTTCTATCAAGTCTTAGGAACAGAAATTAAATCTTAAATCAATAACTACACGTTGAAAAAACCACTTTATCCTGAACTCTGGTCTAAACTTTGTTATTTTTTATATACCATAACTCGTTTCAGAGAAGAGACTTAGAGACTGCGCAATTTACGTAGCGTCATTCATTCATTTACATTTCTAGATATAGTTATGTGTGCTATAGACTAGCTGCTGTGAGCTGGTCCAGGTCGAGCCAATTCAAGTAGAAACCATTTTGTTAAGATGGTTTAGGCGAACAAAAGACTTATTTATTTTTATACTGTACATAGAGCGACCGAGGGCAAATTTCGCAGAAATGGGGTAAGGGTTTTTAGTTGGTTGAAATATGAGAAATAAAATTGTTGATTTGAATGGAGTTGATTTGGAATAAATAGGAACCTTGTGGTGATTTTTTGTTTATCCTTGATTATCTATCACTGATCTCTAAATAAAGACTGGACCGTGCAACTATTGTTTGGATGCTGGCGGCCATCTTGAAGGTACCACGCTACATAGTTTTCCTGAAGGCGATAGAGACTATCTGTCTCTGATCTTTTAAGACGCTAAAATGAATCCATTGTCGAAGGTTTTCCCGTAATTTAGAACGCAAACTACGGCTCCATTACAGTAACTATGAAGCCGGGATTAGCGCGTGGCGGCCATATTACAGTGAACCCGGTGGTCTATTAGATCATCTGCCTAGGCGGGGCGACACAGGCTAGCAATAGAGTGCCAGCAATGGTTGATAGAAGGCTATAAAAGCAATGGTTGATGGGAAGGCGAAAAATTTAGAGCCTGCGAAATCGTGTGTCGAAACTCTGCAAATTTGTTCGAAACATTGAAAATTGGCTTTGGAAATGGCGAAGACGCGAAGTCGCTTGACAAACTTGCAGCTAGAGACGGGAATTACGCCGTTGCCATATTGGTCAATATAAATAGCTCTTTGTAGGTGAAAACCGCGTCCGAGTATTAAATAACAGCACGAGTGTTTATAACGGCGATATACCGCCGAGTGTTTTACTAGCTTCTCTCGAGTGCCGTTATAACGGCATATATTGTATTTGATAATCGATATACACTGTACAGGTGGACATAGCAATATAATATAATATAATACATAAATACATCAGTCATCACCCACCCTTGTTTACAGCTTTTTATGACAACGTTACGCCTCCATAGTTATGCAATTTAAACTCTATTTTGTCAGTGTTTGACCTGGAATAATTTACTCCTACATATTTCCTCTACAAAGCATATTAATATTCACAATAGACAGACAGACGTATACCTTCCCAAGCAAGGGAATAGGCTTTACAGAGCTAGGTTCTACAAAGATCACAGCGCATATAAAAAAAGTTATAAATTCAAGTCTCTAATCATCTACCTGCACTTTGCTTTGTCGAGAGCCATTTGTCGACTTCTATGTTTGCTTTCTTCAGAGTTTTGTAAAAGAGCGACCATACGTATATTGAGGTGCCGCTCTGGGTCTCTTGAGGACACAGACTACGTCATAGTCTGATAAACGTTATTTTCGGAAGAATCGGAAGCTTTACAGCAACAAAAACTCTAACCATAACCCAAACAAAAACTCTCACTAACCCTAAAATAAAAAATACTAACCCTACTTCTAAACTCAACTTTTCGATTATGCAAATTTCTGTGTCCTCTAACCCACGAAGATAACATCTTTCTTGGTAGCCGTGACCAAGGCATTCGTTATGATCACTTGGAAACTGCAATGTGATATTCCAAAATGTATCTTCAGAACAAAGATGGATGTCGTACTAAATGGACGCAGTCATCGAGCACGTGGTGAAGAATTTCCCCTACTCGATTCGGAATATGCTGACGATACAGCGGTCTTGTTTGATTCTCGAGAAGATCTAACAAAAGGAGTGTGTAGCATCATGTCGCACTTTACATGTTTTGGATGCATGGAAGACTAGTACACTCAGGAAAGATCGAACCAAAAGAAGACTCAAAATCAGAAATATTGTTCTGCTCAAAACCACCGTCCATGTATGAAAATGCGGACAACTGCGATAATACAGATCTTTCTGATGTAATTGTTGGAGAAAATCGTTATATTCCAATAGTGGACAAATTTACAGACCTCGGTAGTGTTGTTACTTAATAGAAGACATACTCGTGAGCACAGAATCTCGAATGGTATTTTGTTGAAGAGACTTTCATTCAAATCAATCGACACATACATCTGCAAACATGCAACAACTGCGTTGGGCTGGCCATGTTGTCCGGCTGTCATAAAAATGTGAATAAGATTGGTCCAAGTATGCCACCTTGCATTTTGACACCAATAATACACTCAAACGTTTGTGTGACTTCATCGACCGTGAACTTGACTTTAAAGTCAGAATGCAACGCCTTCAGCAAGCTAATAAGTTTTGGTGGTACTCCAAATTTAGCAAGGATGTTCCATAGCAATTCCCTTGGTACGCGGTCAAAGGCTTTAACTATAGACGACTTTCATAATGGCTGCCATTTTAAATATTCTTTGATGTGCATATAAATTAGTCTTTACTCTACTAACTGTGGCCTTTACAACCTCGTTACGAAGCAAAATTATTTTGAATTGCTGACATGCAAACGAGGCCATAAAGGCTAAAAGGAATATTTAAAATATTTAAATTAGCAGCCATTATGAAAGTCGTCTATAAGTCTAAGAAAAAGACCCATAACTCTAAACCATGTTCCCGCCGCCTCTTGGCGTGGAAAAGTCTAGTTGAGTGCGATGAAACATGGGAAACTGAAGTTGTATCTTCATGCAAAGAAAGGTGATTTAAGCTGGCAAAAGAACTATCGAGGCATATGCTGCTAGAAGTGGCATACAAAATCATAGCCATTCTATTTCATAGGGGGCAAATCCCGGATTGGCAAGTCTGATTTCTTCATTAGTTGGTGTATGATCACATCCGTCCCTAACGGGTTCTGTGGTAACATGTCAAGCACAGTGTGATCGTATTGTTAGAAATGGGTCTTAAGAAGACCTTGCGCATTCCAACACTTCACAAATATAAGAAAAAGGTTTTTATTCACAATCACAGTGTTCGCTCGGTCGCGGTTCACTAAGGAAAATCGGTCTCTATATTCGCGTATCTTATTACATTCTTTCTACTTTCTATATCTGTCATCACGTTCTAAATTACTACAATATGTTGGTTACATTCACGCGATTATCTATTTATGCTATCTAATGCTTTGGCTGACACAATTCCCAACATACTCCCCTATTCGGCTCCATATAGGAGACGAATACACTATTAATTGTGCCTACCCTAATCTAAACCAAACGATGAAAGTAATGAATTATTAATACTGAGTCAATTTAAATTGGTCTCTCATAGTTTATATATGATGATAAGTTCGTAATGTTCTATCCATCTACTTCGTCTTCTTCGTCGACTGCGATTGCAGTTATGCGATTACTAGCTTCAGTAGCTGCAGCACGTCTTGCTCGCGGCATGAACTCGGCGGCTTCGGCGTTCAGGTCTGCGTTCGGCTCTTTCTCCTTCAAGTCGCAGCTCAGCTCAAGAGGATACAGGTGTTGTATTGCTCTCTCCAAACGGTTGTTGCTAGTTCGCACTTTCACCACCCGCACCACGCCATCTCTACCCGGGACCATCTCTTCAACTACACCAACTTTCCACGTTCCACGATTCTTCGCGTCTGATTTGATCATAACAACTTCTCCCACTTGAAGCTCGGATGATTTGTCGGAATGCTTCAAGCGGTGGCGTTCTCGTAGTCCTCGGAGGTATTCTGTTGTCCAACGCTTCCACACGGTTTCTTTGCATCGTCGTAGATGTTTTGCTCGCTTTCTCAACTCTCGGTCTTCGTAGCGGTGTGGCTCGAGCTCAGGTAGTGCGTTGGATTGGTCGAACAGGAAGGTGTTGGGCGTTAGGACAGTTTGTTGTATGTCATCTTCCACGTAGCTGAGCGGTCTGTTGTTTAAGGCGATTTCAACGTCGAGTATCACCTCTGCTAGCTCCTTCCACGACAGGAACCCGTTGCCGATGGTTTTGAACAAGGCTTGCTTGACCAGCCCCACCATTCGCTCAAACTGCCCTCCCCACCAGGGAGCACGGCTTAGGTTGAACTGCCAGATGATGTTCTGATGGGCGAGGAAGTTGTTGAGTCGTTCGTCTTCCATCACTCTCTTCATCCAGTTGGCTGCTCCAACAAAGGTACCACCATTGTCGGAGTAAATCTTCTCCGGTCTCCCACGTCTTCCGATTAGACGCTTCAGGCAGCTGATGAACTCTGTCATCTCCATGTTCGGCAGCAGCTCGAGATACAGGGCACGGGTCACGCTGCAGCTGAAAAGCACCAGGTATGCTTTCCCTGCTCCATTTTTGCTCTTCTTGTATCTCAGCGGACCAGCGTAGTCCACCCCGACCACTTTGAAAGGTGCGCTGGCAACCGTTCGATCTCTCGGTAAGTTTCCAGGCGGTGGATTCTGCAAGGCCCTAGCTTGAAATCCGTGGCAAGCTCTCACGACTTTCTTGGTCAATCTTCTTAGTCGGGGCACCCAGTAGCGATCACGTACCTTGGCCATGGTTAACCCCACTCCTCCATGAAGTGTATCTTCGTGTGCTTGTTGGACCACCTTACCCGCGTAGGTCGTCTTGTCATTGAGGTAAACGGGGTAGTGCCCTTGGATTCGGCCACGACACTCTAAGGCGCCATCTCGGTTGGGCTGCAGGTTGAGTTGTAACTGATCCTCTGCATAATGTTCTTCTCTCTCACCTTCACTTCGAGCACGACGTTCCCAGAACTTTACCAACTCCTCGGTCGTCAAAGCGTGCTTCTTCCTCTCGTTGGCTGCCACTCTGCAGTTGGCCGCGAATCTTGCCACCCACACGCAGATCCTCAATGCTTTCCAGCGATCCCACTTCTCAAGAATTTCATCGAATACATCTCGCTCCTGGACTGCCATGTTGAAGAGGGTCTTGGTTGCTCTCGTTTCCGCTAACGTATCTTCATTCGCAGTAGTCACGATGTCTTTCGGCCAGTGTTCTGGGGACTCAAGCCACGTCGGACCACTCCACCACAGTTGGTTGTCATCGACGTTTCCACTTCGGCTGCCTAGGTCGGCCGGGTTGTCTTTCGTCCCAACGTGACGCCATGTTGTCTCACCTCGCTCACGGATCTTTCGAACACGGTTGCGCACGAACTGCTTATGATCACCGGGGTTACGAATCCAGTGTAGGGCCACTGTACTGTCGGACCAACAGCACACTCGAGACACCGGCGACCCCTCTAGAGCTTCTCTAACGTTATGCGCCAAGTTGACAGCCATATGCGCGGAGACCAACTCGAGTCGTGGGATAGTTAGACCCTTTTTGGCCAACCTGGCTCTGGCGGTCACCAACCCCTTGCTGATTCCGGAAGGTTGCTGTACGACGGCGTACACCGCTGCTGCCACTCCCTTACCACTAGCGTCGCCAAAGGCGTGCAACGTGATATCGTTGATCTCTTCGCGATATTTCGGGATGGATCTCGGCGCGGCAGTCAATGTTGGGAGATTGCTTTCCCAGCGTTTCCATCGTTTGGTCAGTTCGTTCGACAAACGCGAATCCCAAGCAGTTTTCTCATCACACGCATCGCGGTATAGGAGCTTCCCGCCAAGGGTGACGGGCGCTACGATGCCAAGTGGATCAAAGATTCGAGCCACTTTTGCTAGGATCCCTCTCTTTGTTGGCTCAGCTGGTTCTTTCGGGAATGTCACTCCGATGGTATCACTTGCTTTGTCCCATGTGAGACCAAGCAGACTACTTTCTCCCCACGCCGTCCCGAGTTGCTGCTTCGCGTAACTGCTTTCGTCTTCTTTGCCTTCTCCGGCTGTTCCTTCCAACTCTCGGTCATTCGACGCCCATTTATGCAGTTCGAACTTTGCGTCTTCGAACACCTCTACGGCTGATTCTTTCAGTTTCTTTGCCTTCTCGACTGTGCACTCTCCCATGATGAGATCGTCCACGTACAGGCTCCGTTCAATCTCGTTAACAACCCCTGGCTTGTCAGCACGATGGAGTTCGAGGTGTTGCTGGATCACTCCCCCTAAGAGGAAAGGAGAGGGAGCAAGACCGAACAGGGCTCTCGAAAACCGCAGTGTTTCGATTTCCTTGCTCTCCATATCGGCGTACCAGTGAAACCGGAGGGCGTCGCGGTCTTCTGATTTGATTCTCACCTGCAGGAAGGCTTGTTTCAAGTCTCCGGCCACCGCGACCGGACGGAAACGATTACGTACGAGGACCTCCCACAGCTGGTTCTGGAGAGGGGGCCCACCTCCAGGCACTCGTTGAGAGACGGCGCTTGTTGATGTTCTCTGGCTGAGGCGTCGTAGACGACCCGCAGTTTGGTGGATGCTGCGGTCTCGCGCGTCACAAGTTTGTGGGGGATGTAGAAAGTCACACCCACGGCTGGCTCGGTCGCTTTCTCTACGATGCCGTTCTCCTTCTGCGTCTTGATGATCTCATCGTACTGCTTCATCATGTCGGCTTTCTCGAGCTTGGTGGTCAGGGTCTTGAGTCTGCGGAGGCTCCCTGTCTCGTTACACGGTAGCGGCGGGTGGTCGCCCTTCCAAGGAAGGCCCGTCTCATACCAACCCTGGTTGTCACGCTTCAACTGCTCGCGAAACTCGTCATACACCATGTGTTGGTCTCCAGTCGGCACGTCTTCCAGACCCAGCACGTCTAGACGACACAGCTCGTCGTAATCTACGGCAGACGTCTGCGCAAGAAACATGTTCGATTCGTCTGCTCCTTCGACGCCTGGCGACATAATGCTCCACCCCAGCTTCGTTTTCTCGGCCACTGGATCACCGACTCGCCCCACTCTCTGACCACTTCCGGTCTTGATTCTCGCGTACTCGCTCGCGCCGAGAATTACATGCACGGGTAACTGCTCTCGACTATCAACGTCATCCATGACCACGCCTCGTAAGTGGGAAAATCGTTTAATCAGGTCGCCATACTTCGGATTGTTCACCGTCAGTAGCTCTTTCCGGTCGACTTTCGTCACTTCTGCTTCGAACCGGAAGTCTCCTTTCACACTTGATATTGGCAAATTATAGATCTCCACTCGTTTCGTCACGGCTCCGATCATCATCTCGATACGTCTCACTTCTGCGCGCTCTTGTTTCAATCGTAGCTTGTCTAGGAACGCCGCTGACGCGTATGAACTGCCGGCTCCGGTGTCCAGCAGCGCTCGACACTTGACACCGTTCACTTCAATGACGACCAGCGGGTGACAAACTGCGCTCACGTCATGCCTGGCGCCTTTAAACGGATCTTTTAGCACTTTGTCGCAAATTGAAGTATGATGCTTTCGCTTACATACTTGGCATACCGATCTACTTTTACAGTCCGCCGCTCGATGTTTACTCCCCGTGCAATTGAAGCATAACCGTTTCTCGCTTAGTTTGCCTCTGCGGTCTGCCACCGAGGCGATAATGTCACAGTTTATCGATTTATGTCCTTCGCTTTCACAATATACGCATACCTTTGGATGTTGCTGATCTTGATCTTTCGCGTAAAAACTTCGATTGCGTCCAGGAGTATACCGGGGGCTCTTGTCGTCTGCTGTCTCCTTCTCTTCGACCGGATGAATGTCTTTCCACTTCTTCAAGGACTCCAGCAGTTGCAAAAAATCCCAATCTTGCCAATTCACTTCACCTCGTACCAGGTCGGCCTTAATGCCCTTCAGCTTGTCAAGAACAGTTCGAACGTTTCCTTTCACATCTTGTAACTTCCCGAGCGTCTCCAATGATTGTACATTGTACATTAGCGTTTTGTAAAATTGGTTGATCTTCGCTGGGTTTGACCCCGTTATGATAGGAAGTGCCATCACATTTCGCACGTACGCATGGACTATCTCGCTTGTTTTCCCGTATTCGTCGGCGAGAATCTTCTTCGCGCGTTCGTACCCGGTCTCAGTGAATGGTAGACCGTCGATTTCTACTCTCACGTGAGGCTCGAGGAATTCTTGTAGATGCGCGAACTTGGTAATTGTCGGCATGTTCGCCTCGTCGATCTCCGTTTTAAATTTGTTCCAGAAGGGAAGCCACTGTTCAACCGTCCCATTAAATTTAGTTATTTCAAGCTTTGGCAATCTCACTTGCGGTTTTGACGATGCGTTTCCTGGCGATGTCTGCGTTGTTAATTCCCTTTGAAGCTCTAGTTTCGTGCGTTCAAATTTTAACTGTTCCTCTCTCTCCATGGCTCTTAGTTCACTGTCTCGTTCTCGCTTCCTTCGTTGCTCGTCTTCCTCGATTTCGCTGATAGTTTTGGATAATCGCTCAATTTCGCAATCGGCTTCTTCGATTTGTTCTTCGATTTTCACGGCCCATTCTGCCACATCATCCGCGCTTTCTTCGTTTATCAGTTTCGCTTGTTCAACCTCACGTTTCAGATAGTCCGTTTCTTTTACGATGTTCGTAAGCGCGTCCTTGTGGCGCAAAATTGCTCGCACGTTTCGTTTCTCCAAGATAGTTGTTGTTTTGCTTTATTGCGTTAGTTTGAACAGCTCAAGTTTCTTGCTCAGCAGTTTGATTTTATCATCCATTTCACAGTTATTTTCGCTTATCGCATCCCGTCGGAGGTGCCACTATGTTAGAAATGGGTCTTAAGAAGACCTTGCGCATTCCAACACTTCACAAATATAAGAAAAAGGTTTTTATTCACAATCACAGTGTTCGCTCGGTCGCGGTTCACTAAGGAAAATCGGTCTCTATATTCGCGTATCTTATTACATTCTTTCTACTTACGGCTTGAGTATATCTGTCATCACGTTCTAAATTACTACAATATGTTGGTTACATTCACGCGATTATCTATTTATGCTATCTAATGCTTTGGCTGACACAATTCCCAACAGTATGTTGCTGATCTTCCATACAGCATTTTAAAGTGGTTGCACAAGACAGTGCGTTTTCTTCCGGTGTTTTGTTTGTAGTTCCGTCGGGTGTTTCATTTGCCTGCAGTTAGTTGGTTTTGTTTTCGACAGTCCAGCTTTCAAACTTTTCAATGAATCCCATGCTTGTTTTGTGCCAGATTCAATACATCACATTGATTTTTGATCCATTTGTTCTTTGCATCTTTCACAGCCGATTTCAGTTTCTGCCGAGCAAGTTTAAGTCGTTGGACGCAAGAGCGAGTTCTTCGATTGAAAACTTCTCTCATGGCTTGATTTCTTGCTTCAATGAGAGAGAGCAATTTGCTCGCGTTTGATCGAAATCATCCAGGTCGAGCTCGCTCTTTCTTTGGCAGAGATAAAACAAGGTAAAACATGCCTTCCCGACTGCTTCAGCTAGTTCAGTATAGGTTGGTTGTGATGTGGATCCCCCACGTTGCTAATGACTTCTTGACAAAAGCTCTTACGTTTATTTGGGTCATCCAGTTTGATATGATCAAGGTTGATCATTTTTTGGCGCGGTTCCGTCTTCTTTTTCAACCGTTTCGTCACACGAAGTTTCAGAGAGATAGCACGATGGTCGCTGTCGAAGATTTGCGGAGCAACAGCAGCATCTGTAACACGATGGGACATCTCCCTATTGACGATGATGTGGTCAAAATTTGATGTTGTTTCTTACTTCGAGGGTGAATCCAGGTTGAGTAGTTATTTTTCCTGAAACGTGTTGTTGTAACTGCGAGATTGTTGATTGCCAAATACGATAGAAACCTTCCAGAGTCATTCGTATCCTGGAGACCATAGCCCCAAGAGGACCATCATTTTTTTCTTTAACATGGTCCAAGCTGGAGTTGCAGTCAGAACCGATTACCAGTATGTCGTCATTCTGCTTTCTTCCCATGCATCTGTCAAGTTGATCAAAATAGACATCCCAGACGTCATCAGATGCGGATATCAGAAATACTCCAACATCCTTGTTTTGCCGATCTTTCAGGAGCAAGCGTACAGCCATCACACGTGCACCTAAATCGGTGTGAGTTTCTCCTCCAGCAGCT
Source organism: Chrysogorgia sp. JL179-B06 (assembly GCA_035772405.1). Lineage (NCBI taxonomy): Eukaryota > Metazoa > Cnidaria > Anthozoa > Scleralcyonacea > Chrysogorgiidae > Chrysogorgia > Chrysogorgia sp. JL179-B06. The sequence goes on along the minus strand of JAYKKM010000469.1, from coordinate 1,477,541 downwards.
TTCCAAGCTGAAACACCATCTGGACTGAGAGCAATAGTTACTTCCTGCGATCCTCTTTTACCTTCCAGTAAGGATTGGTCAAGTCCAGATGTAATAAGCATATATTGACCATGTTCAAGAACCTCTTTTCCATGTCGCCATGTTTCTTGTAAACAAACGGCAACAGCTTTTCTGTTTGACAACACCACCGTCCTCGAAGAGTTCATCCAATCTGCCATCTGATTTGATGCCACGGACATTCTGGGACAGAAATTCGACTTTCATTCCTTTCTTCTTTTTACCTTTTTGTCTACTATGCTTGCGAGGCATAGCAGGCAACGGAGCTTAATTGGATGTTAATTGGATGTTCAATTATACCACAAACGGAAGCCCGCAGGACTTGCACGCTTGCAGCCTCTTGGATCGAATAGCTCCTTCTTCCAACAACTTCTTCTTTGAATAGCTTTAGTCCATCCAGTGTTGCCCGGCTCTCTGGATAAGGCTACTTGTCGCCACTTCCCATCAGGTATCGTTCTCGTCCTCATAACGCAGCGGCCATTCACTCCTCGGCACGATTAACACCTTGCGTTGCGGGGTGATTCTGCATGGTACCACCACTAGATGGGCTGCCTGCCATGGTTGAAGGGCCCCATCTGCCCTGGTTTGTGATCAGAGTTTTCCTTCTCGTAATGTTACCTTATAACCCAGGTAGGGAAGCTTAGGGGTTGTTATCACTTTCTCAAGGTGAAACCCCAGGCTAGTGGAGGGAAGGAGATGCCTTACTTCTCCATTGCAAGACGATCAGGTATTAACCTAATGGCCACTGCCCACTGTATTTTGGCAATAGCGCGTATTTGTTCACGCGATTAATTTAAGAATTGTCATCAAACTATAATATTTTACCTTTAAATCTTTAATTTAAACGTCATCGACAACTATTTATATTGTCAGATCAATATTCGCTGATCTCTATATAGAGATTAATGGTGCCACAGAGAACCCCATTTTGGCAGTAAATACGTACCTAAAATGAACAGGTTTTGCGATTGGCTATATGGAACAAAAGTGGTTAGGTTAGGACATTGGTTTCTTTGTGGTTGATTCTATTGTTTTAATCAACCAATCACAAAACTTGATAGTACAGGTAGGTGATGACCCCATTTTGGATGCAGGATTTCCCCAGCATTTCGCCTTCCTCTCAAATTTCCGCGCGCCGGCTCTCGTAACTGTATGCGAGCGACTCAGTAAGATCATATAGTCTCTAGAATATGCGGCCAAAGTCTTTGTACTGTGTTTTTGTTAACGTTCGTGCAAATGTATTCACTTTCACACTTACTGAACTCATTGTATTTTCTGTATGAGCAAGCAGCCAATAGCAGCGTTCAACCATGCTGTATATAAATATTATGCATCAGTCAATTCTAGTATTGCCCATCACCCCCGGGCATTTGCACTTTATTTTTCTTTAAGTGTAATTTGTTTTGCCAGGCACTGGGGAATTGTATGCCAAATGCCCGGCCCCGGGGATTGTGCAGATTCGTAAGAATATCATGACATGAGGAAATGGCAAAATGTTCAGAGATCTTTGTATGCAGATTTAATGTAAAATTTCACATTAATTCTTCATTTACTGATGTTTTAATGAGCCCCGTACAGACACGCAAGTTTTTCTTGACAAGTTTAAGAACCATGTTTAATCATGTTTAATCTCAATGTTTTAATAAGGCGAAATAATAGAAATATTATCCGGATAAATAGAGAGCTTAAGATACACCCGGTTCGGTGTAATCGACAACCCGATACAGGATATGTCCTTCAATTTTACTGGAGTTTTGGTCTTTCACATTTACAAATAAAGGCTACATATAGCTTTTTGTATCGTTTGTCTCATTAAAATATAAAAGTACGGGTAGGACCATGCTGATTCGGTTACGTTAGCAAAAACCGGAAACGAACAAGTTTCATAAACTTATCCACACCAAGATGGCCGACTTTGCACGTCAGTTTCAGTCCCCTGCGCGGTTTGTACGTCAGTCTTTCTTTATATAAACCGCGTAGGGGACTGAACTGACGTGCAAAGTCGGCCATCTTTGGCTTCAATTTTTGCCTGGCCAATGACTGGCAGATAGCCCTCAAGATATATATATATATAGAGCTCACTGATCCATACTCGATCAATATTCACGAAGGCTCCGCGAGGCAAGAGCCTGGGTACGAGGTTGCCTTTCCCGTTGAGACAAATGCCCGGCCGCTAGACAATGCCCGTCCCCGGGAAAATTTTATAAATACCAATGCCCGGCCGCCGGGCACAGAAACGTTGGAAATACCCGGGGGTGTCCCGCGGGGGGGGGGGGGGGGGGGGGGGGATGGGCAATGCTAGAATTGACTGATGCATTAATGACGTAACACAAAATATTTGTGCGCTTTCAGGGCATCCTCAACATAAATCGAAGCTTATTGTTAGCCGCATTTCCGAGACAATTTAATTCTAGGGACTATGGTTAGATTGTTGGATTTGATCATGTGTAATAAAATTTGATTATATTTGCTGCTTTTATCATTCCATTTATTTTTTACTCCAGTTTGATTGGTTGTGAAGATAGTCTGAACATGTGCAAAAGACGCAACCGTTGTTTTGCGGTCGGCGTTATAGCCATATTGGGCAAACGTACATACCGTTTTTTGTATAACCATAGAAAATACAGCCGAGGGTTAGGAGGACACTTAAGGCAGTGGCGTGCGGTAATTTAAGCGCAGGCAAGCGCCGCTTGCCTAGTCATTTTTGCAAAATAAAAAATTCTAGAGCATTTCTCTTTAATCAACGTATACTCGATTATAAAATACCGTGTCTTTTGCGTTTGTGTGATAATTGCGGTTGTTTTCTCTGCGGGGAATCAAGTGGATAATAAACGGCTTATCTTCTTCTGTTATTGGTTGTTGTAATATTGCGCCCTGCGGCGCTTGCCTTCAGAGCTCAAAATCAACAATTGCGCATGCGCTAAAATACGTTGGGAAGTTTCCAATTCGACTAATTTTCACTGAAGGCAAGCGGCTCTTCTGAGGGCGCCGCTTGATAGTTGATAGGTCAATAGGCGCGTTGTTCTAAATTATATATAAATACATATAAATAACGAAGAATAAGTCGTTGGTGAATGGTGATATAATTTGAAAGGTAGTGTTTAGTTCTCTGTGTCATTTATTTACTTATTTCCACACTCTCCTCCGCAGAGGCTTCTTGCGCTTTTTTTAGAGTTCGGGCAAATAGTTTGGGCAGCACGGACTGGCGGGCTGGGAGGGCGCGCTCGTAATTCCGCGTCCCGATTCTCTCCACGCGTCCCCAAAACACCCTGTGAGCCCAATAATAGCCCACCTATATTAAAGTATTAAGCGCAAGAAGCCTCTGCGGAGGAGAGTGTTATTTCCCTAAAAGTATTTATTGTTTATTTAATTGTTTAAACGCGCATTGAATCGGTGACAATCACAGAGATTTAATGTTTGCGGACGCGCGGTTTTATCAACTATGATTCAGCAACTGAAATACTCCAACGCTTCAGAATAGCGAATACACTAAGCTAAAATCACTGACCCTTCCCGGATAGTCCAGAACATACGAGACACGGTTTTGTCGGTTTGCCATTATAAGATAAGATGTTATGTACCAGTATCTTGATTAATATACCAGACACATAATTTGTTCGACGCATGCACGCAGCACGTTGACGTAGCCAACAAAATAAACGATCATGTTTAATTATTTAATAAACCTTCACGTGCCTTTTGCTGCGCAAATTTGATGCAACTATTTAATCATACAATAATGGTAATCTTCAGTGACAACTTTCAATCTGTTTGGAAATGTGCGCGACTTTATGTATGGTTAGCTGAGAACAAATGTGCGCGACTTTATGTATGGTTAGCTGAGAAGCAATCTGTTTAGTACAACAAATGTGTGACACCTTCATGACGTAATCGAATACGCGTGCTCTGGTAGAATCAAGAATAAATATGTATTTTTTATATCATCCAGAGCGCGTGTATATGAACTTTATACTGTTATCAGGAATCACCAATATTATAAACTATTCGTTAATTCTTCTGATAGAGTTCTGGGCAGTCTTTCTACGTTATTTTTAACTGGCTGAAGAAAATATCTACTTTTAACTCTTGACTCATGCAAAGCAAAGACGCAGTGAATTAACATGTTTATCCTAAAAAAGTTATGAATAATACCCTGCTCATCAGATAACTTTTTTGGAAAACTCGTTCCTGAAATCGCTAGAAATGCACTTCTGGAGCTTTCGAAATTCAAAATTTTCTGGGGGGGGCATGCCCCCATAACCCCCCCGTTAGAAAACTCATTAGGCGCGGGGTTAGGTTTATCTAAGTTGTTTTGGGGTTAGTTATTTGCATGGTTATACTAAAAAACATCGTCCCAAAGACGCGGACTGTTAGCTAAATTATCTAACGCCGATTTTGTTTTGCTCAGGAGCGGGTGGTGACAAGGAATTTTTTTAAGAATATTTTTTATTTAATTGTGTGAAGGGGCCTCCTCTGAGGCTCTTCAAGGAAAATCGGGAGTGTGTAGGCTAGGGGCGGCGCAGGCAAGCACTCACCGCCCGCTCTCCTTATAATGACGAGGCAGTGATGGAAAAATATTTTCAGTTTATAGGTTACTGGTTTCTTAGAACACACAACCAATGGTCAGCGGCAATGCATATTCAATTCATCAAGGATATATTAAAGCTGAAAAATTGCTAAATGTTTGGGGAAAATTGGAAAAAAAAACGAGTGACCGCCTCATCCCAGTCCTCCTTGCCACACGGTGTCCCCTCCAGCTGTGATGTGGAACGAAGCAGAACGTCTTTGTTTTATATGATCAAATTGAGATTTGTAAATCACGAGAAAAGAAAATGGCTGACGCAAGATGATTTTCATGCTGAATTGGTAAGCTCTTGAAATGATTTGAAGTTCCTCCCTATTTTCTATAATTATCTCGTATTTGATTTGCGTTATGACTTTATATGTCGGAATTCTGCCAAGGTGTTCCAATTTAATAAATAACCTCGCTTAAATTATGCAAGATGATCACAGAAACGTGATATCTTGTATGATACTCCGCAGATTATGAAGCAATGTACCTCTGAAATCCTTTATCTGTTGCTGAGGAATATTGAATAGTCTAGCATAATAATATGCCATAAATATTGCATAGTTTGCAAATATGCAAAGAGTATACACACTGTATCAGTCATGGGGAAAGTTTGCATGAACCGCTCGCTCGGTCCGTACTAAAAATGTCGGTCCCATATTTCACTGTACAGCTGGGCAGTTAATTTTATCATAGCCATTTTCAACACTAAATTGTTTTGTTGGAAATATCTATTTATCATCATCCATCTGGCACTTTATACTTTAGTTAAGATGCACTTATCATCGGCTTTCTCTGGGGCCACCCCCTGGGAAACCCCAGGGGAATTGAGGGGAATTGAGGGGAATTGTAGTGATTTGAACATTTTTATTCTCCATTAGGGGCATTGTTTGGTTTTAATTTTCATATCACATCTGTTCCCGGGGATGTACCAGCGGTAATTTGTTTGGAATCGGTCAGTGGTAGGTTGTTTCATAAGACCCGGATGTAATCCCCTTGTCCACCATTTTCTGTTAATTGTGTGGGCATCAGATTTCCATATTTTATTTAAATTGTTTGTGGAAAATTATACCATTATACAAAGATATGAATTGTCAATCTTGTTCATTATTTTAATAAACTTTCTGTTGAGCTTCTCCAAAAAGATAACTAGTTACCGTTAGTTACTCAAAAAAGTAATGATTACTTGTATTAACTACTCACTAGTTAATTGTAGCAAAGTTACTTACAGCACTGCGTGTGTCACACTTAAGGTGGCACAATATAGAAATTTGCATCAAACAATGCATGCAGAAGTAAATTTTAACAAACTTGTGTGACCATTTATGCCTGTGAGAAATATAGCTATATAATGTCACCAATTAGTTGACAAAGCTAAACACCTGGATACTTCAAATAATGTTTTTCATTCATTTCATTCATAGACAATCAGGACCATCAAAGTTGAGCTATACTGATATTTTGCATCATTGATTTTATCTATTGCTAAAATCTACCTGCACACCAAAAATAAATGCACTGTAATGACAAAAAATTTTTATCAAAGAAAACAATATTTTTGTTTCTGAAAAAAATGACGTTACAGATTCTTTATAATCTGCCTATTGATTGTCCATGCTTGAAGGAAAAATGTAAATGAACAAATGGGGGTCACCATGCTTATATTTTCTAAATACGACGTAATACGTGAAGCATTAATATTTGAAGGGGATTTGTTATATGTGTGTCACCATAATGTGCTAGCCACTACTTACCTAGCCAAAGACGACTATCAAAGAGCCACAAGCTAACCTACCCAGACGTGATCTACATGCATTGGATCTAGGAACTGCTCTGGCAGACAAAGAGTTTTATTATACAATACTCAATAGTCATGCAATCTCGATTGTGATTGGTTAAAAAACCTACACACAATTCTTGATGTCTTAATTGACACCTACAAAATCTCAAAAATTGTCTGTAGGTGATGTAATTGTTAATTATCTGAATTTATAAGTTTTACAAGCTTTTCTTAGCTTTTCTTATAATTGTTTAATAAAACAATTATTGAATTTGGTTTTTGCATGATATCTTGTGTTATCAAGCCTCGGTTTGTGTTAACTGATAACACAAACCTTGGTGTTGATAACACAAGATATCATGCTCAACCCCGTCCAATAATTGTATATTGGCATAACAATTGTACAAGGCAGTCTGGCTGCAAGATTATTATGATCACCACATAAGGCCAAGAAAAAAAATACCTGGGTTTCCTATTTCATGCTGAAAAAAATTAGGTAGGGTAGGTCGGTTTTTCTTTTTTTTTTTATACTTTTTTTTCCAAACATTGCATGGACGAACAATAGGTTTTACCAAACCATGCTGATATTGAGGATTCTATGCTGATATTGAGGATTCTGCCAGGATCGGCAGCCATGTTTTCTATCCCAGGATGCAAATCAAGGTGAAACTCGTGCCCAAGCTTCTCACAACTAAAGATTAGGGTCGGTATTTTACTGGCCAAAAATTAGGTAGGGTCGGGAAACCGGAAACCAAGGTATTTTTTATTTTGGCCTAATTATGTTTGATTTGTGCCAAGACCAGAAAGTTTTTTTATTGTATGTTTTCATGAAATATTTCTCTCCAATCAAGCATTCTCAAACTGCATTCAGTTTTAGTTGACTGAATAATATTCCATTCTTTGTCCACAAGGTATTAATATCAGAACATCAGAATGTCAAACAGTCGAGAGTTTGGTGATGGATATGGGACTATTAGGGATCAACCAGGGAGTGGTAATGAGGTTGACGAAAGGACTTCAATGGGATATCAATCTGATGGTATATTTATCCCTCTATTGAGAATAGAGCATGTTTTATATTTTTCTCTGATATTTCACTGAGTATCGGAAGGACATTTCAACCCTTATGCCCCAGGGGTGATCAGCCCCATACAGAAAAAGTCTATAGGTGCCTATTAGCCTATAGGCAATGTTCCAATTTCCTATAGAAGCCTATAGGTTCTCTATAGGATCTTATAGGTTGCCTATAGTCTATAGACATGCCTATAGGCAAGCCTATAGACTTTTTTTGTTAGGGGCAAGTAACTTCTCCTAATAATATCATTGGTAATGATATAAGAGAATAAAGAAAATGACCACCAAAGATAAGCTGATGTGTTTTTAAAACAACATCTCCCAACTAGTACTAGCTAAGAAATGTTTAGAGACCAATAAGGAGAACTTGTATGCTGATACAGCTGGGATTTTACGGGTTAAAGGTGTTCACATGAAACGATTTTGAAAATGGGTAAAAATTGGTTCCATCAAATCAGTGGTGCCGGCAGGATTGGCAAACTAGGGGGGGCAAAATGTAGGGCGTCCGTGGGTATATGTTCCGCCGGAAATTTTTGAAATCTCATACTTTCTAGAATGCTATTTCCTACATTTACAGGAGCACTTTAAGACATATTTTACAAAAAATCAAGCCATTGTAACGTGAATGACCTGCGGGTGCAGCACAAAAATGGCGATGTTTAACATGGAAGAAAAAATATTTTTGATTTTCTTCAGGATCACCCTGAGAAACACGACAAATACTTTAATATAATTATTAATAAATAGTTCATAACTAAGATGGTTAAATGGTCACTGTGAATTCCACTGTGAATTGTCTTTCACGTGAACAGCGCGTGCTTGGTATACTGCATATATACACACCAGTGGCGAAGTTCGCGTCTTCACCTATAGATCACGATAGTACTGCACCTGCACATACGTCATAGATAAAAACCTATTATCCACCAATAGCTTTTTCAAAATAAATAAAAGTTTCTATTTTGTCAACATTAAAAATAGATCGACCCCCCTATGTTTCTCGGCGAATTTCACACCATCTCAAAAACGGTCCTGCCGAAAAGTGGGGGGCGGCCACATACCCCCCCCCCCCCTTGCCGGTGCCACTGCATCAAATTGGCTTAAAGTTAAATGGCAGTACAGATTTTTTTAGCCCCTGATACACAATGTCTGTGTTTTCCACAGGAATTTTTGATAATAGACATGTCATAGGAGAATTTTTCAATGTTGTGCCATTTGCAATTTTTTTAAATATGTTTGGTTTTAGATTACGTTCAGTTTCAGTCACTGAGTGACACCATTGGTGGGAATATTTTTCAAATTAATGGCAATGGTGAGTGGATAGATGGGTTCATCTTTTTGTTAGATATCTTTCTCTAACTGATTTCTTCAGTAAAAACAAAATTATTGTATTTTGCAAAAAATAGCATGTATTTGTAATCAGTTCTTATGTAATAAAAACATGACAATTAGTATTGGTAAACTTTCGATTTTATAGAAATCAACAATAAAATATAATAATTATACATAATCTGATTGGTTGAGAAGATTACAATTATTTTATACAATGATTTTCCCAAAACAAACAAAATGGTGGATCAAATTTTATCATGCATATAATAAACAAGTAATCATGATATTGCTCGCGTACAATTAAGGATTTACACTATTTACCTTGCTTAATTAACGGGTACTTATAATTGTACTTGCTATCATATGATTACCTATACATATACAGTACTGCTCAGAATTAACCTAACGAAAAACGCGTTCGGAACGCGACCGGAACGCGTTCTATTCTCGTTCCGAACGCGTTCTGAACGCGTTCTGAACGATATACTTTCTGTTTTAATCTCGTCTAGTGAACATATACCATAACCAGTCCAGCAATCAAATGATCAAGTTAAATCCGTTTATGAACGCGTTCGGAACTCGTTCTGAACGCGTTCGGAACGCGAACGCAGTGTTAGGTTATTTCTGAGCAGTACTGTAGCCCTTTAATAGACAGTGTTGTAAATACTCGTTACTAAAGTAACGCGTTACTAATTACTAATTACTTTTTGAGTAATTTTTATGGTAATTAATTACCTGCTCTGCCAAAGTAATTTGTAATGTAATTAATTACATTTTGTAGGTAACGAGTAAAATTCCTCTAAAGTAACGTTACGTTACTTCTCAGTGTTCTCACTTTTATTTCAGCCAGTCTACAGCATTATTTCGCGTATATTTTGTAAAAAACATTAAAACATTAAAACATTAAAAGTCCTCGTAGTCTGAACTTTAAAAACAGTGATGAATATTTTATTTCGTTAAAATGAGCCTGTAATGTTGCCAATAAGCGACGTGAGCGAACGACCATGTACAATACTTCATGTATTAGTGTATTATGGACGTATTTCCTGTTTCCCGCGTAGTGAAGTTCAGTACACTTTGTAATTCTATTAAGATTCTATAAAGATCTATTTAATAATAAAAAAATAATAATTTTATGTTAAAGTATTGGAACGAGTTACATAAAAAGTAATTTTAAAAGTAATTGGTAATTAATTACTTTTTGACAGGTAATTTAGTAATTGGTAATTAATTACTTTTGGAAAAAAGTAATTTGTAATTGTAATAATTACTATTTTAGAGAAGTAATTGTAATTTTTACTCATTACTTTTTTTGAGTAATTTTCACAACACTGTTAATAGCTCAAAATGCGGACAAACAAACCAAATTTGACTCACAAATGATTGCAAATGAGCTATTTTCTTTTGTTATGGCCGCAATAATTATGGGTAAATGCGGACAAACATGGGTACTGACGTGACGTCATCTCAATAATATTAATAATTAATAATATTAATGAATAATTAATTTATACTATTTACGGAATTACATCTAGTGAATTAACTGTATCTCAGATGGAAAGGAAAGTCGAAAATTACATATTGTAAATTATCTTCTTGAATGTTCTCTTCACAGTCCAAGCCCTTGAAAGGATTTGCAAGCAACTTGGTAACCAGCTAAAGGAAATGCCATATGACAAACTGTATGTTTTGATGTCATGGGCCATGAGTTGTACAAAGTCTGGATAAGTCGCTATATATCTTATGGATAACTAATTGCTATATGTCAGAAAAATCTGCCCTATACCGTCATAGCCGTACGCAGGATTGTTTTGTCAGGGGGGCAGTAAGACAAATCCTCTGAAGTTTGTATTCGCGGGTTTGCCGCGAACCTCCCGAGGGGGGTCTTGAATTTTGATAGCCCCATGAGTGCAATTCCGGCGATTTCTGCGAGCCGAGAAAATCTATCCGTAAGGTCCGGTAATATTTATTTTTTTATAAATATTATTTTATTAAATATTATTTTTTTAAAGCACCAAATGCATGTGATGTGATTGTTTATTTTGTTGGCCTATGTGTCTGGTATTATGTTCTCTACTGCTATTTATTACTTATCTAGTACAGAATACTTCTTGTATAAGTTTATAATGTGAAAACATGTCTCCCATGTGCTACACTGCTATGGAGTATCCTTATCCAGGTATGGATAGTGATGTTTAGATTCGTGTATATTCTGGAGACACATGGGGTCATCTTATTTTCAGCCACTGAATCAGTTCAGTTCGTAAATGATTCATGCGTGGTTGAATTACTATTGATTGGCTTAAATTGTAAAGACGCTTGACGGGATCTTTTTGCACTAGGCTTCATAATGGCGACTGCAGTTTGGCCGGCTGGTACCCGGGCAGCAGGCGCAACATCGCAAACGAGACTGCGTACGCAAGTTCTACCACGCGCTCTAAGCATGAGTTGAAACCAAAATTTGCATTTCAATTTGAAATTTTCAAGACGAATTATCTATGTTTACGTCTGCATAATGCAGCACTCGTACTAAATAATTGTCTGAATACCTATATTAAATTGATATATATTGATATAGTGTGTGTGTGTGTGTGTGTGTGTGTGTGTGTGGGGGGGGGGGGGGGCAGTTAGCCCTCATGCACTGAATTGTACTGTAGTTCTCGTATTGATCTGCTGGGTAACACTTATTCAGGCTTTGGACAACTGGCCCATGTGCTTTATTTTCACTCTACATGCACAGTATGATCCCCTGGCAGTTGTGGAACAATGTTGAATGCTAGCTAAATTAGGTAGAATAAATATGATAGCTGCTACTGTAAGTTCTCAAAAGAACTGGATATGATATAAAAAGGAGAAATAGGAGAACGTCAATGTGTCGAAAAATACTTAAAGGACATTGGCAACAAAAATTAAGTTTGTCTAAAATATGGAAGAACTCGTAAAATGATAGAGTAACACCTTTTACAACTTTTCCGTATTTTACTTCGTTTTTGAAATATTTCAGTTTGTTTGATATGTAAATGAGATGGTCTCTGACGTCATGTGCGGGGTTAGATAATTTTCACTCATTAAAATATTAGTTACATCTTCAAGTTTGTTCCACAAATTTACTTGAAAATGTGCGTATAATAACTCCTCATGATGATAATGAACGTTGTAAACTTAGCAATAACTGAGATATGACATTTTTTAATAAGTGAAAATTCTCTACGCTGCACCTGACGTCAGAGACCATCTCATTTACATATCAAACAAACTGAAATATTTCAAAAACGAAGTAAAATACGGAAAAGGTGTTACTCTATCATTTTACGAGTTATTTCATATTAGGCAAACTTAATATTTGTTGCCAATGTACTTATTTATCTACTTGTATTACTTGACCATTAATGTACGTAAATACTAGCTTAATTAAGTATTTTTCTACACATTGAATTTTTCCTATTTCTCCTTTTTATATCACATCCAGCTAAGTTAGGTAGTTGTAAATGTTTTTCTATACAAGTTGTGTGTGCATGTGCAATCTGTGAATGTTGAATGGGTTCTAAGTTTTTAAAAATATTTTGTTTAGACATCGCATTCAGCAGGGAACCAATAAACTGGCAACAGAAACAACAACGTGTTACAAAAGAATGATAAATTTATCTGGCAGAAATGACACAGAGAGAGTAAGTTAGACACAGTGGTGTAGGAAGGCACCCCATGCACAAAACTTTATTTGGGAGCACAATACATGTATCTCCCCCCTAAACACATCTGCCTATATACATGTAGCTCTGCAGTTGTTTTCATCTCTTGCATAACATTTGTTAACAGTTGCTTAAACTTTTTTTAATGTCCATCATAGGCTGATGCGATATTGAAGAATATCGAATATCGAAAAAAAATATGGACTATATCGATATTTATGGAATAAGAAAACTCAATTTAGGCCAAAAAAAAAAGTATTCTGTTTCTGGTCAGTATGTTTGTCGAAAATCGACGCAGCAACGCTTTTTGCAGAAATTGTGAGTACTTTTCTATATTTCTATACTTCTCTATATATTTATAAGTGCATACATCGATTGTTTATGCTAATATAAATGTTAAACTGTCACAAAGTTTACAGGTTTAATAGAATAAAAATGAGAACTACTAAACAATGTTAAATCACTAAAAAATACTTCGACGCGCATAGTCAAAGATGACGCACGCGCTGACCAGAAACAGAATACTTTTTTTTTTGGCCTTATTAGCTTTGCCATATGTAACCTACATACAAATAATACACACAATAAACAATAAGATTAACAATGGCAGGGGATCCACAACAGCGTTAGACAATTACTGTGGGCCCTTAGACGTATACAAAAAGTAGAATGTTAACTATAGAAAAATATATATCACACTACAATATGAATATTATATACAACAAGAAATTGGACCAGGGAGACTACGAACAGAGTTACATTTGAGACAAATAGATTTGAACGTACGAGTATCTTCACAATTATAACAAGTTATCAAAGATGAAAAATAATACTAAAGATGGTTAGGATAATACGGCAAGATGGTTCAAATTAGGCAGGTTCTGATGAGTAAGGATTTTTGATTGGTAGTTGTTTTACATTGACGAATGATAAATTTAGCTGTGTTTCCATTAGAAGATCTGGTTGGTCGGGAAGGACGGAAGATTTTAGATTAATTAATCCATGTGTTATTTTGAAAAATAAAACCATGTCTAAATACTCATGAATTTTTATACATATCTATGAAGAGAAAATATACATTCTCAAAAAAGAATCCATTGGACTCGCTTTGACATTACTATCTGTCTGGCTTTGCTAGATAATCTTTCGTGTGGGATCGCCGCTATGCGCTTTTAAACGCAATAAGCTCTCTTCACATGAATTAATGGTCATGCTCAAATTTATGACAATAATTGCCGAAATAATTAAAAAAAAATCGACTTGGATGTCTGTTTTTGAGAGACACAGTAGTGAAGTTGAAACTTTCGATATTTTCGATATGCGTAAAATAGATTATCGATATTTTTACAATATCGATATTTATCGAAAATATCGATATATCACATCAACCTAGTCTATCAGTACAAGTGTGATAACATAGTTCTACACAAAGTAGCGCAACAATTTGCTGCGTCAAATGAACGAAGAAGGTTCTTTTCTGCTTGTTTTCAATAATTAAAGAAAATATGTCGTTTTTTATTCAATCTTCATTTATTTAAATTGCCTATGAAACGATATACATTTTACCTGAATGCTTTGCGACCTTAAAGAGGGGAACTTTATCCAAAAATAAATTAGTTTGAAATAAAAGGCCTTTAAATATATTGTTTAGAAATGTTAATAGTTTTACGGTATCTGCTCTTGTAGTCGAGAAATAACGGTTTCATTCCCTTCTTTTATGCTTCTGGACGCCGCCATCAGAGGTGGAAAAAGTATCAGATCCTGGGAGCCTAGTTCCCAGAAATTATATTATAAGTAAATTAATAATGTCATGAAGACGAAGCTGTGAGACGAGATTGTGAAAAGCTCCAAGCTCTTCTATCATTCCAAATATCTGTCGAACCCAAAAACGATGTTTCCTCGGCACAGTTAGCAAAGTGCCTGATAAGAGCAACTAGCTGTGCTTGCGATAGTACTAAAGATAGTTAATTGAATGGAACAGTCCATGTGGAATTTTCGTAAGGGAATTGTCTCTGTTTACTTCGTCCATAGCTTTAAGTGACAAAAAAGCTGATTAGCTCTGTGACACGACAGAGCCCGCTATCAATGCCGTTTGTTTTGCGGAGATCGCAGCGATTATATGGAAAAATTAAAGGTACGATCGCTACAATGGCCGCGATCGCTACAATGGCCGCGATCGCTACAATGGCCGGTTTTAAAATTGAGCGATCGTAGCGATCATATGGAAACCAGGGTGCCTGTTTGGAATATCACTTTTTAGCTTTTTTCACTATTTATCAAGCCTGGAAATAATTATTTTTGTTGTACCTGTCAGAATGACCAGCACAAATGAATTTGTAACAGACACACAAAACATTGTACCTGTCATGGTACAACTTAGTGTAATGTCTAAAAACTAAGTGTAACATCTCAAAATTTAGCGTAACGTCTCCAAACCTAGTGTAATGTCTTAAAACTTAGCTTAACGTCTCCAAACTTAGTGTAATGTCTCATAACATAGCGCAATATCTCCAAACTTTATAGTGTAAAGTCTCATAACTTTAAAGCACAATGTCTTCAAAGTTAGCGCAATGTCTCCAAACTTAGCGTAATGTCTCAAACTTAGCGCAATGTCTCAAACTTAGCGCAATGTCTCAAACTTAGCGCAATGTCTCCAAATTCATCGTAATGTCTCCAAACTTAGCCACGTCTCAAAAAATTAGCGTAACATCTATCATCTGACAATACGAAATCTAAACGCAGTCCAGTCGACACGAAAATGTTTTACTTTAACAAAAAGTTGAGTATAATGTTCGGATAAAATGAGCATCGGACAAAACGACAGACACAAATAATATTGTAACTGTCAAATCTCTAGAAATGGGATATTTGTACCGGACAATGTTCGTGCGGTCCGGCCGCTAATATCCAGGCTTGCTATTTATCTTTTATGAAAAAACATACAGTAACAGATTTACAATGATTTACATTACAGAGACACCAGAAACTCCAACAACAAAGATTAAAAGATGAATTCGAAGATTCTATTTCAAGATATCGTAATGTACAGAAGGTAAGTAATGACTCTCAACTACGGATGTAGTCTTGAAAATTAAAACTCACAGTTTCTAAATTTCTCCTCCTTTTCTAGAAACTGGCAGACAAAAGTAGACACATGATGAATTCTACTGCAGTAAGAACACATCCTTTGCTTTCTAATAAGCTGTTTTAAAGTCCACATAGATCCTCCACAGTTTTTAGATAACCAGACGTATATATAGGCAAACCTGACAAACACGCTTTACTTGACTCTGAAGATGACCCTCGCTGAGGCCGTCGAAACGTCAGTCACCAACAATAGTCTTTCTCAAGATTACAACAACCTGGACGATCAACTTCACACATCTAACATTACAAGTAATATTGGGCATTTCACTCGATTAAACTACATGTTCTAAGGATTTGTGGTGAAGGAAAACTTCGAGTGTTGAAATATATACCGATTAAATTTATAGACCAAACGGGGACCAGTTGCGAAAAATGCAACCCCAAGGCCTTCCCTGTGATGTTAGTATAGTGCTCTGACCACTGAACTACATGTACGGCCTCAGTGGCTTGGTTTATAAATTTACCTATTTCAACACTCGAAGTTTTCCTTCACCACAAATCCTTAGAACCATAGACGGATTTTCTGGGGGGGGGGGGTGCAGGGGGGTGCCACCCCCCCAAATATCAGTTTTCACCCCCCCAAACAAACTGTTCACCCCTCCAAAAAAAATTTCAACCCCCCCCCAATTTTCGGCATAATAACTAAATAGTCCACTCGAACGTGCAGAGTGTTGATGATAAAAAATAAACGTAACACTCTGAAACTAATCGCTCCTGGTTTATTGGAGCAATATAAAGCTTTAAAACTCTATTACCTCAGCTTAGATCATCCTTCGCATAGCCCTTTGCTTTTGAAGTTGATAATAAGTATTGCTTTACAAAGTTTAACACAAAATATAACGTAAAGAAACGAGAAAATTAAAGAATTCTTAACGATACGATCTCCTCTCGTAATGTCCGACAATTTCTGACACGTTTTTGTTATGCGCAAAGAAGATGCGCACAAGGCAGACTTCGACCTTTGCCCTATGGTCATTTGGTCAATGAAAATCATGCGCGTTTTAAGTAACCCTCGACGTAACCCGTGGTTTAAGCCGTTTAACACATGTAAAATTTATGAAATTCAATTGCCAATATATATTTTCGATTTTTTGCAGCCTCATGAAATTTCTCCTCTGAATAGAGATTTTTACTAGCTTTTTATGCGGGATCGAATGATGTTGTACTCGCCTCACAATATAGCTGATAACCAAGAGACGCTTTGAGAATTGAGACTGCATTTAAGATAAAGTAAAAAATGGACGAAAACTTGATTATTGATCTTAGAAACCTTTTGAAGGTCTTTATAATTAGTATTCGAGTAGCGCGCCATAAATTGTACTCGGATTCAAACAACAGTACAACACAATGATTTTATAAAAGTAAACCACTAAACCCGTATTTTGTGTTGGGTTTACACTTTACACTTTACAGGTTCATTTAATTTTAACTCTCTCAACGGAAATGCCAAATTCATTGATTTGACAACTTCAAAAAAACTTAGTTTTTTGCGAGGCTAGAAATCTTGATTTTTTCAAATTTTTCCTGGGGTACTTTGTTTTCTACTCTCTAGCCTCCTTCTCGCGGCTCTACCCCTAGAGTCCAAGAGTCTAGACCTCACCTTCGTTTGGTGACGCTTTGTGTTAGCTCACCTGCTCACCCCCCTAAAATTTATGGCACCACCCCAGTAAAAAATATGAAAATCCGTCTATGCTTAGAACATTTAAACATTGTTATTTGCAAGAAAAAACCGAGACGAAAAAATCCGAAAGAGGCCTGTGACGAGCCACCTGGAATGCGATAAAGTGAAATTCCGTTTTCTAAGTCTTATTCATTTGAAAAGTTTTCACTAAATTTTAGACCTCCTACACGTAAGGACTCTGTGGGACCTTTTCCGAAGATGGCGCCTAGTACGTCACGTGCACTTTAACGCTAATCCTAACCAATCCTATAACCTAACCAACCCTAATCTTAACCCTAATTCTATTCACGGTCTTCCGAAGGTCGACCGAAGCCGACTGTGCGCCACCTTCGGAAAAGGTCCCACAGAGTCATCCCATCTAACCTTTTCCTTCCTCACCTTTTAGAGTTTTCGATTTAAATTTCTATACTGCTTATGTAACACAACACTTTCATGTCACTCGTTTAGATTTTTAGTGCTGTCCCAACTTCCCAAGTACATCTATAACTCGACGGAGTACGCCAAATCATAAACAATTTATTTTATAACATAGAATAAGACATAAAAAGATAAAAAGCAAGCTTTATTTCGTTGATGACTAAAATAATTTTCTCATTATGGAAGCCAAAAATTTGGAACCATTCTGATTGGTCGCTTGAAATTTTCTGCGCTCCACATGACAGCCAATCAGAAGCGGCGTTGTAGTCTTCCCTTTCGTAAACGGTCTTTGCCATACCGAATGGTATTTGCCATCAATCAGAGGCGTAGGAACGGATTTAAAGTTAGGGGGGGGGGGTTACGTGTCTGAAGTCGACAAACAGGTAATCAGTGACCGCGTTTTTAGGGGTCCGGGGTCCTCCCCGTATAATTTTGAAATCTAGAAGCTCGGAAAGACAATTTGCAGCAATTTGAGAAAACTTTTTCATCTATATAATTATACAGCGAGCATAGTTCAAATGAACCCAAGCTTGCCTGCTGCCGCCATTTTTTGTGTCTAGTACTGACAGAAGGGTCTGGGAACCAATCTAACACTTGCATGGCAAGGTTTTAAGGTTGGCTAACACTTCAGGCTACACCCGTTTGTAAAATCTCGTGTAGATGAAGCCCGTAGGTAGATTACCTGAAGTAGCTTCTCTCCTAGCCTCTATAATCGTACTAATACAATTGAAAAAATAACACATTAAATTTAGAAACGCTTGTCCTAACGAAAATTAAGTTTTAGTTATTTAAATGAACTTCTAAAATAACGAAGAATTGTAATTTAGAGCTCTTTCATATCTCACGTCTTTCTTGAGATATTTAGATCAATCAGGTATATCTTTAAAATTATTCGACAAAATCACTTGAAAGTTTGCACATTAGGACACTTCGTGAAACTTAACATCATTACACCAAAATAGCGATGCTAAATTAATTTACTATATTTCTAATTACTTGATTTTCTGAAAATTTGCAAACCTCGTGACGTCGGTGGTTACTCATTTGCATATCACATAAGTCTAAATATCTCAAGAAAGACGTGAGATATGAAAGAGCTCTAAACTACCATTCCTCGTTATTTTAGGAGTTCGTTTAAATACCTAAAACTTAATTTTTGTTCCATAAACACTTATGTTATAACATTATTTTGTTCATTTCTTAGGTGACGTTTACGTCTCATCGAAGTGAACCTGTTCATGATGATACTAGTGATAAAATAAAACTTCTCGCTGAAGACAGGGAGAGGTAGCAAACTAAAAGCATATAATGGTTAATGCTAGAAACAATAGTCTCAATATGCTCAGCCTTTTCAGTTTTTAGTGTTTTAAACAGAGGATGAAAAACTCGTTGATAAGTTCTTTTACAGTTTTTGAATTGATCCATTCGTTTCCAAGATATTTCTCTTTTTTTTATATGTCCTGTATATCTGAAATGAAATTACTTTGGAACTTTATATTGTCACCATAGCAACATTAGTTCCCAGGCCTCTTCGTTTCGAAAGCAAAATAATTTGTTTTCTCTAATGTGCAGAACAATTTCGAGAACAATTTCGAGAACGTTTTCACAAAATTTATCAATACAGGACCCAAGTTTGAAATTGCCAACGTTGCTTGCTGTAGCAAAAAACAAAATCTTCTACTATGGAACTGGAAACTAATCTGTTACTATGGTGACAATATAACTTGATCCATGTTTTTAGGTTTAGTGGTATGTATTCACATGCAAAGTTCCAAGTAATTTCAGTGAATACTTTTGAAGATATTCTGGACTTTTAGATTTGACAGAATGTTGTTTGACTTAGGCCAGGTTTACACTAGTACGGTACGGTAAGTGATCCGGATTAGGTTGGCGTACCGTTGTGAAATTTACGTCTGTTTACACTACAAAGGACAAAGCGAGGTTTTTCGTTGACATCAGCAGTTGTTTTACTACGCACATTCGTATTGCCCGACATATTTTACAAAATGGCGATTTTTTCGGCTGCCGGAAACGTTTAAAAACAGCATGTTTACAAGCCGTTTCCTTTTTCGCCGGAAGCTCTCCGCACTCGCGATTGCAGAGAGGTTTAATGCTTGCATATAAAATTGCTGCCGATAAACAACCAAAATAACCGGCGCCATTTTTTCCCGCTAACATTTTAAACGCGTATGCATATGTTTACACTACTACGCTACGTTAAATTTGCCGTAGCGTAGTGATTTACATCCGGAGTGCTTGGCGTAGTGACTACGCTACGGCAAACCACTCCGGATTAGGCAGGTACAGTGTAAACACAACAAAAAAACGTATTGATTTTGTAACGGATCACTTACCGTACCGTACTAGTGTAAAGCTGGCCTTAAATGACGTCATCATCTACCTCATTAGCATATCACAAAAAGAGAAATATCTTGGAAACTAATCGACCAATTAAAAAACTGTAAAAGAACTTATCAACTAGTTTTTGGTCCTCTGTTTTAAAAACTGAAAAGGTTATATAGGCACTAGTAAGGCATAGGCACTCTATAGGCACTGTATAAGCTCGCTCTACTTCGTCGAAGATGAGATGTCTTCCTGTAGAGATTTGAGAGTCGGGGCGATGTATAAATATGTATATGATGTTTGACTGTTCTGACCGTGTCTCAATAGCTCAGTGTTTAGAGCGCCGATGCGTTGATTCGGAGACCTCGGGTTCGATTCCCGGTTGGGGCAGTCAAATTTTCATAGACATATATTTGACCAAAACTAATTACAAAACATTATAAAATCAAAACTACTACATGTATAACCAACAAAACCTATGATGGCTACAAAACTATTAATTCTCAAAAAGAAAAGTCTGGTAATGAATTCCAGAGTTTTACAACGGCAACCGAGAATGTTCTGTCTCCAAATATATAAATAAATTATTTGAATTATATTTGCAAAGGTAATTTTTTCACTTTTTTCTAGACAACAGCAAATGCAAGTAGAAGATAGTGTGTCGTTTGATCAAAGTCGTTTAGAAGAAAGGGAAAGAATGATGCGTCAGTTAGAGGTGAAATTGCTTTTTTACTCGTCTAATGGCACGTGCAATTTTGGCACAATGTTCAAATATCACTCGTAGTGTAATTCCTTGATGGTACTCGCTATACCTATTCAAAGCTATATACATGGCTTGGTATGACCTTCTGGTGTCTGCCCAGCAATTTACGTTGCAGTAAAACGTACATGTAGCACCACAAACAATGGTAGGAAATTGGTTGTGAAAAAGTGCAGAACTACCACTTACCAAAACAGCTATTTTATAAGAGTATCTAAACTATGGAACATTTTACCGAGTGATGTAACATTAGAAAACCAAACTCATAGTTATTTTAAAAAGAGCCTGTATTCATATTACAATAAAGCCTTAAACACGGAGTGCTCGCATAAAAGGGGAAGCCCCTCCCCCTCGAAACAATGGAGTTTAAAAATCAATTCAAACAATGGAGTCTCGAAACAATGGAGATTTTGTTGTTTTGATTACTTCTCATTTCTCTTATAGATTTAAAGATTTGCTGTACTAATACGTTGATTAATCAATTAAGAAATAATAAACGTGTCGCGTGTGATTATCGAGTTATAATGGCACGAGAGAATGGTGTAAAACACGAGGCGATAGCCGAGTGTTTTACTAGCTTCTCGAGTGCCATTATAACTCGATAATCACACAAGACAAATTGTTTTATTTCTTTTATAAAAGAACACCATTAAATTAACAATAAAGCCATGAAAAATGTAGATTTACCAGTTATAAGTGGCGTTGCTATGTGCGTTGCTAGGAAGCCTTTCTTGAAAACACGTTGGCGATTTTAGCGATGAAAATGCACTCAGCGTTGCAGTTAAAATATTCTGTTGTGTTAGTACCTTGATTAGCCTTGTATCCAGGTATTCTTTGACTTCCTTTTGTAATTTAAACTGGTTAAAATCCGTCAAAAACGACAAAATCTACGCGAAGAATCACGTCAGCTTATGCTTTATTGAGTTAAAATGCACGGTTTTTTAGCTAACCACACAGATAGCGTGTTCTCGCTCATTTACTTCCAGTTATTTTATAAACGTTTTTAAAAAAGATAAAATAACGTAATTTTTCTCTATGTAGTCTGACGTTCTTGATGTGAATGAGATATTTCGAGATCTTGCTTTGATGGTGCACGAACAAGGAGAAGTTGTTGGTAAGTTGATGTTTTAATAAAGTTAAAGGGGAACTGTACCCAAAAAACAAATTACTTTTAAATAAAAGACCTTTAAGTATAATGTTTACAAATGTTAATAGTTTTCACGGTATCTGCTCTTGTACTCGAGAAATAACGTTCCCATTATCGTATTTTATGCTTCTGGACGCCGCCATTTTCGAGTTTGTTCGACGGCTCAAGATTGATGTACAGCGGTGGTTTTCGTTTCAATTTCGAGCAAACTCGAAAATGGCGGCGTCCAGGAGCATAAAATACGAGAATGAAAACGTTATTTCTCGAGTACAAGAGCAGATACCGTAAAACTATTAACATTTCTAAACATTATACTTAAAGGCCTTTTATTTTGTGTACAGTTCCCCTTTAATTATATGCGGTTAATGCACCACATAGCTACAATAAGACACTACTGAACTTAAATAATACTATAAATATGTTCCGCAATAACCCCCCCTCCCCCCCACCCCTAGAGTTTCTTTTTTCCATCCATGGTCCCCAGGGCCCAGACCGTGCACGCCGTGTATTTATAGTCTGTACGTAGATTTTGAACGTTATCTCGGCCAATATTTACTCGATTTCAATTCTGAAAAGAGATTTGGAATTACCGAGTCTAAATACATAACATACGTGTCGACTCTATTATATTACGAGAACGTGCATACCCTTCGTAAAAACGGTTTATGTACTTTATTAGTCGGCAATCAGCCAGCCGGCCCGGCCGCAGGTAGAAAAGACGGGCGAGTGGTTATTGCGGAACGTATTTCTAGTGTTATAGTATAAATTGACAAGTTTCTATCACAAATCCTCAATTTTCATTGGCTATCGCAGGAGTTACTATCCGCTATTAGTATAAATTGACAAGTTTCTATCACAAATCCTCAATTTTCATTGGCTATTGCAGGAGTTACTATCCACTATTAGTATAAATTGACAAGTTTCTATCACAAATCCTCAATTTTCATTGGCTATCGCAGGAGTTACTATCCGCTATTAGTATAAATTGACAAGTTTCTATCACAAATCCTCAATTTTCATTGGCTATTGCAGCAGTTACTATCCACTATTAGTATAAATTGACAAGTTTCTATCACAAATCCTCAATTTTCATTGGCTATCGCAGGAGTTACTATCCGCTATTAGTATAAATTGACAAGTTTCTATCACAAATCCTCAATTTTCATTGGCTATTGCAGGAGTTACTATCCGCTATTAGTATAAATTGACAAGTTTCTATCACAAATCCTCAATTTTCATTGGCTATTGCAGGAGTTACTATCCGCTATTAGTATAAATTGACAAGTTTCTATCACAAATCCGCGATTTTCATGACTATCGCAGGAGTTACTATATCCGCTGATATATACATCTGGGGTAAAAGTCGCGTGATTTCGAAAGAATTTTTTTTTTCATCAAAAATGTTTGTTGAAAAATGATTTCTTGTGCTGGAAACTTGTAAATTTATACTAAAACAATTAGACAACTCGCCCTTGTTTTCTATGAGCGATAGTCAACTCGGCTCCGCCTCGTTAACTATCTGCTCATAGGTTCGTTGTCTATTAAATTGTTAAATAGAAACCTCTGAGAAAAAAGCTCGCGTGTTCTCGTGAAAGAATATTTACAATTTTTTATTAAAAATGTGAAATACAAATTATTTCTTGGGTTAGAAACTTGTAAATTTATACTATTTATACCTTCGTTTTCTATGAGCGATAGACTATCCGTTATAGAAAACTATATATAAACCGTTATAGAAGACTATAGAAAACTCGTGCTCGTTGCCTAATTGTTAAAAAGTAAACTGGCAGATATGAAAAAAGTGACTGAACTTCTGTCTTGCACCGTATATTAATATTGTCTTTTGGTTTCTCGTCATTTCTTGTCAGATTCAATCGAGGGTCATGTGTTCAGAGCGCACGAAGACGTCACTAATGCGAACGAACAACTTATGAAGGCGAGCGTTTATCAGGTTAGTTGACAATCTCGGTCCCAGGACATTTTCGGCTTGTAACTTCACAGACGGATTTGATAATAATAATATAAATATAATTTATCTGATTAATAATATATAATAATATAATTTATCTGATTTCCGCCCCAACCGGGAATCGAACCCAAGGTAGCGTTCTACCTGAGCTATTTAAGGTGGCTAGATAGTCAAAATCATGAGAAATTGCTTTTTCCGCATAAAAATGTTTGTAATGCAGATCTGAGCTTTATCGTAGTTCATTGCACAGCTCTAGCGGTGGTCTTGTTTATACTGAAACGTTTTATACCTCAAAGTTTACCTGAGTGGAGAAATCGTGTTTCCAATAAATCCAGAAAACTAATTTGCGTAAAATCTGCCACTTATCATAAACACAATTTCTCTAGATATACAAATGCTACAAGTGTGAAACGTTTCAATAATCAAGACCACCGCTAGAGCAGTGCAATGAACCAAAATAAAGCTCAGATCTGCATTACAAAACTTTTTATGGGGTAGACTATCGACTCATGATTTAGACTAACGCCGTCTGTATACAAGAGTTGTGTATCACTCCGCTACAGATAGAAGTGAGAGGCTGATAGAAGTGAGAGGCTGATAGAAGTGAGAGGCTGATAGAAGTGAGAGGTTGATAGAAGTGAGAGGCTGATAGAAGTGAGAGGTTGATAGAAGTGAGAGGCTGATAGAAGTGAGAGGCTGATAGAAGTGAGAGGCTTGGCTCTACGTGAAGTGAAGATGTGATGTCGGTTGTCGCCCGCGGTAGTGATTAGGGGGAGGGGAGGGAGAACGCGGCGTCTAAAAATTATCTGACTGTCCTGACCGTGTTTCAATAACTCAGTGGTAAGAGCACTGGTATGTTGAACCAGAGACCTTGGGTTCGATTCCTGGTTGGGGTAGTCAGATAAATTTTCAAAAACACTTTATGAACATATTAAATCCTCTCTCCGTTAAAGTGCCTATGCAATGAAAAATTCAGTTGTAAAATAACTCTTTTGTTTGAAAGAACTCTTGAAACTATAAAGACTAACCATTTACAACTTTTTCATATCTCACTTCACTCTTGAAATATTAAGATTTGTTTAATATGTAAATGATCATACTTATGACATCATACTGCATAATAAGTTATTGAAAACGCGTATACATGTATATCCTTGAGATTATGTAATGAAATCACTTGAAATGCAGGTGCATGTGCGTGAATGTATCCAATGACATCAAATATGCAAATCGTCAAACGATTCCATGTGATAATGGTAAATATATGCAGAATTTTTCAATAAGTCATTATGCATTGTGATGTCATAAGTATGATCATTTACATATTAAACAAATCTTAATATCTCAAGAGTGAAGTGAGATATGAAAAAGTTGTAAATGGTTAGTCTTTATAGTTTCAAGAGTTCTTTCAAACAAAAGAGTTATTTTACAACTGAATTTTTCATTGCATAGACACTTTAAATATTGATTTAAACGCTTCTGCATGAAAGAGTTCTAAATGTAGTGAATGCGGGAGCTTGGAGCAGACAGACGATACAGTTTAGTTTAGTTTAGTTTAGTTTAGTTTAGTTTAGTTTAGTTTTTGTTTTTGTTTTTGTTTTTGTTTTTGTTTTTGTTTAGTTTAGTTTAGTTTAGTTTAGTTTAGTTTAGTTTAGTTTATTAGATTTATCACTTTTTTAGGTGAACAAAATACCCCAACAGCTAGAAGCCCAATTATAGGGGTTCCGAGGACCTACGATAATACGATACGATTTAAGGTCGTTATCCGAGAAGACCCGAAAGTCTTACCATTTGCTGATATTGAAAATTTTCAATTTTGAAAGGCCCAGAAGTGCTTTTACAGCAATTTCTTATTTCTAACATGATTTTTTGCGAAATTAGGCTACCAGACGATGGTTAAAAATTCCATTTTTAGCTTTTACATCGTGCTAATAATTAGTTATATTTTATCCAGCCTTTCACTATTTATTCTGACAGTAAAACACAATTGTTTGCTTATTTTAAAAAAGGCGTAGGTTTATTAAAAAGAAAACTGAACACGGAAACATATTTAAATCCCGAGACTAATGTAAACAGTTTGACTTTTTCCGTAGCACAAGCACTTTGTTTTGTGATGAATTTATGAAGAACAAGCAATCTGTAAACAAATTAATCATGTACTGTAAAATATTTAGTTGAATGTTTGGTTTTAGTTCAACAAGCAAGGGTACGGAGCTGCGGCCGCTCCCCCCTGTCTACGTCCCTGCTTTCTCCTCAATTATTTTTAAGACCCTGAGTCACCGTCCGACCCAGGATTTGAACCTGTGTCTCCCAGCTCATAGGTATGCGTGGTAACCACTAGACCACAACAGCTGGTATTATACACAGACGATCGTCAAGCTCAAATCCCCAGAAAATGTTTTTGAGTCTCAGAACCTGTGACCTTCTGATAATCTGATTGCCAGTTAGACGGAGAGCAAAGGTTACAATGATGTATTGGTTCGACAATGAGAAGGTTACAGGTTAATTCTAGTATATTTGTTCGGGACTGCGTATTTGAGTTTGACGATCGTCCATGTATCGTCATTATAGCAGTGTAGGTTAATCATAATATCGATCAATTTCCACGTTCTTTCACTCTTTCCCTTGAGTTTTCATGCATTTCGGGTTTCTTTTTTTAGAAAAGAGCAAGAAAAAAGAAGTGTTGTCTTCTCATAATAGTTGTGCTCGTGTTAGTCGTAATATGTCTAGTTATTTATTTCGAGGCGAAATGAATCCTTAATAGTATTCTCAGAAACATTACTTTAAAGAGTGAGTGTCAACCGTGACGCACGAAATTCACTTGGTGGACTCATCCGTAAATATCTTGTCAATCCTTGATATAAATTATTCATTTTGTCTTTTAATTGAAAGAAAACATACCTTAGAAAGTAATTATTTCTGCATTTTTTACAAAACTCAACGTTTTCTTGACTTTCGTTTAAAAATCGGGTTCTGAGTGGACATATTTGGATTGTGGATGAATGAGAAAGCCTCTATTGGGTTTTTTGAGAAGACTTGGCGAATTTCCGAAGTAATTACAAAGTCAAGTTGGCAACGAAGCACTTCAAAACACTTTGTTACCGTACGAAAAGATAAACACAAACGCGCAATGCACGACCGTTGACACTCGCTCTTAGTAAAATGTCTCTGAATGATCTGAATTACCTTAATCGGTTTTTGCCATTCCGAACGGTATTAACTCCCCTGAATTCTAACCCCCCGGAATTTTTCGCAAAACTGCCACAACTTGACACAGTTTTTCTGTAAAATTATGGGGATTAGGATTCAGGGGGGTGCGGTTATTGTTTAGGATGGCAAAGACCGTTCATGAAAGGGAAATCCAAACTGGTAACAATATAAGATTTCAAGTTTATCTGTGAATTCAAGTAGATGATTTATCACGCATGACTCTTTCAAATAATCTAGAAAAAATTGACAATAGAGAAATGGGTCTATAATTAAGTTCTGGATCATCTGCATTTTGGTAAATTGAAGGCCGCCATTTTTGTTCTGATTGCGTGCGAATGCGGTCGATGGAAACACAATGCAAAGAAACCCTTTACAATAACATGGTAATAGCGTGGTTTTAGTCTATAGACGAGTTTCAGGGTCATGCGCAGCAGCAACAGCGTGCAACGCCCGCCCGCCAAGCCAAAATCCTTATTAAATCACTAATAAATCCCTTTTGAAATGGCCAACTTTCTGCTTGTGTAACTTCTTCCTTTTTTTACACAATTCCTTTCAAACTTTGCACTTCTACTATTTTCAATATGCTCTTTCCAGCTGAAACAGTTGTTTTTACATACGATGAAAATTTGAATATTTGTTGCTGCTGCACATGATCGTGGAAGTCGTCTATTGTGCAGATTTCTATTCACACTATTGTGAAAGATTTCTTTTCATAATGAGCGACCTCAGTCAGAACAAATATGGCGGCCTTCAATTTAGCAAAAACACTAGAAACAAAGTCAAATTTATCTCAAACTAAAAAGATTAGAAGAAAGTAATACCCATTCTCATGTAAGGCGACAAAGAATTTTCATTTAAGCAACCCTTGTTTTTTGGTGGTGGAGTGTCCATTTAATAATTGTAAAGAAGGATATAACTATAAAATAATTTACTGTTAGCTGTAGTTAATATTCCAAACTATTACCATTTTGTAATCGATGTCTCTAGCTTTTACAAGGCAATAAATGATTTATATAACGCTCATTTCGCCTTTCGGCACAAATGCATTCCCACTACATCAACCGACAACTACTGTCTATTCTCTGTTACGTAAAGAACACAATATAAACGTTTTTATTAGTATGCATTTCTCGAGTGAAGTTTCATATAAAATCCATATTCGATGATGTAGAGCGAAGCCTCTCGCTTTTTAACAATTATTAACAAGATATATAGTCCCAAAACAACAATAGACAGTCCAATAAATATATATATTACTGTAAACTCCAGCCTTATAAGTTATGCCCTCCTTTTCTTTTCTTTTTCTTAGTCTTAAAGTGCCTATGTCACAAAAAATTTTATTGCATGTTTGGATAGATGAGAGCAAATTATACTTTAAGTTCTTTTCTAGTTTTCGATTTGCTCTTTTAGTTCCCGAGATACAGGTCTCTAAACATGCCAAAAACGGCTTTTTGCGAAAAATTTACGCGCCCATAGGAAATGCGTGAAAAGGGACTGGCGCGACAGAGTGTGACGTAGCATAAGGACATCGACTGCGTGTTTTTGCTTGTTAATTGTTATTATGCTTTCTATTGCAAAGTGAAGCAAAATGCCCGATAGATGCGTATTGAAAAATATAGAGAATGAATATTGAAAAATATAGAAACTGCGTAACGCACACGTCTATCGTCCCTGGCCCCTGGCAATTTGCGGCTTTTTTGCCAAAACCGGCCTTAAAGTGCCTATATCTCGCGAACTAAAAGAGCAAATCGAAAACTAGAAAAGAACTTAAAGTATAATTTGCTCTCATCTATCCAAACATGCAATAAAATTTTTTGTGACATAGGCACTTTAACGATTTCATTTCGATGTTCGGTTATTCTTTCAACTAAGTCATTCGTTTGTGACTGTAGAGTATAGTTTCAACAGGTATAGGGCTTCGCGAAGTGGACGATTTAACGACAGTTGTATCTCTGTTCACACATGATTTTCGGTGGAGTATATCTATCTGCGGGAAAAAGGGCCCATTTCTTCGTGGCTTGGATTGCCGTAATCACTATTCTCACGTGGATACATAATGTATATTCTGTATACTTTACACCGGACTTGTTTGCTTTGGGTATAAAAGAAAGTCTAATATGGTGGGACGAAACTGTTCACACGGTTGTAGTGAATTATTATTATTATTATTTGATCCCAATAACTTTTAACATAAATAAGTAGAGAAGTTGTTTTAAAACCTGTCAGTTTATCTTTAGTGATCATTTTTAGTGCAAAGTTTTCTTTGCAACTATTGTGATTGGGGTAAAATTTGCGTCAGTCAGTCAGTCAGTCAGTCAGTCAGTCAGTAGTCAGTGACCGACTTTAGTGTTAACATTTGGCAATTTCCGGGGGGTCTCTCTCAATGTAACGATTTCGTAGTTCTTCAATACTTAAGAGGCTAGTATCATTGGAAAGGTTCGTATCAGGTTCCAGGCAGTTAGTGGCACACGGTTTAGTGGATTCGTGATGCGTATTTTATTACGTGTCGAATCCTAGTGCATTTTAATCTCTATATCGTGAAAGTTTTATTTATCTCAAATAAAAGGAATTCCCCCCGGATTTATATGATCCCCCACTACTGAGCATGCGCGGGAAGACACGGGGAAGAGAAATATATTGGCAACAATATGGCGTTCAATAATACAAGTACGATGAGCCTTAAAACTATGGGTAAATCGTCTGAAACGATGACTTCATGGACACGGTGTTGGCGATATGATTCGTCGGGTGTTATTATACGATGTGGAAAATAAAGCGCTGAATTTCAGGACATTTTCTGGCCGGATATATTATTTGAATCAAGCCGTGAAGGTAAGCGTACAATAACAATACCCGTACCGGCGTACGTTGATTTATTATTAAAATTTATGAAGTCTAAAACGTGAAGGCTTATTAAACTAAAATATAAATTATAGCGTACGTTGATTTATTATATTAAATGAGTCTTTGCTATTGATGAAACTACAGTACTTATGAAACTATCAATGAAACCCAAATCAAACTAGATCTTACTACCATCAAGAATACCAATGAAAAAAATAGTTAATATGATGATGAAGAATAAACAACACAGACATAAAATAAAATCATTAATAAAACATTTTATCCCCAAATCTTCAACCTTACATAACTTGCTCATTACAACATACAGAAAAGATATTTATCAACGTTTAAATGATGCATTTCCATTGTGGAAGATAGCCAAGCACCATTTAAAAAATATATAGTACATGTAACTGCAAAACAAGGACGATTACATGTGGAAAAGTATATAAGAGCAAGAAAACACAAATTACTCAACCGAGACAGAACCATAATAAGTTTTTCTAGTAAATGTGATTGTCAAAGAATCAAAACATCCAGCAGGTTTTTTCTTATAATGTGCAGTGACATTGAATTAAATCCAGGCCCTATTTACCCAACACCAAAGGTATCGAATACATTAAGTTCCAACTCTTTGTTAAGAACTAGACTATCCCAAATAGGTTTAAGACCAGTTGATGTGATTGGTGATGGTACTGTAACTGCTTTTTCTGTAGTGTAAGCCACCAACTTTATGGTACGGAAGCCAGGCATTCGCAAATACGAGCCCATGCAATCCAGCATTTAATAATGCATCCAGAACATTTTATTGAAAGCAATACTGAACAGTCATGGTTACATTATTTACAAAGTATGTCTCGCGGAGGAACATGGGCTGATCATATGATTATACAAGCACTTGCAAATTGTCAAAATTTAGCAATTCATATAACCAAGACTGCCCTAAATTTTTCATAGTCTACAATTGTACATCCTATATGTTCTTCATTGAATACAAGACATATTAATGTTGGGCATTTAGATGAAATGCATTATGTTTCTACAATCCCTATAAACCAGTGTTTACCTGTACAACCACAACAACAAAATGTTACTGAAATTGAGAAATTTTACCTTCCGTGTCGACATTTCGTGCGTATGAAACTCAGTGTCTATTCCCTGGTGTGAAAGGGACGCCAGATGTTACAGAATAAAGCTACTGACAACTGTGTTTACTAAAGAAATCTTTCGAGTACTTGTGATACTTCACGTGCTATCCTCGTAGTATACTTGTGGTACCCCATATTTGCAGTTGTTTACGCCACAAACTTTAGCCACTGTGAAATCGTATTCATACTAGCCTGTGTCGCAACCCGAATTTTCTAAAAATGATCACTTTTATCTACCTTGACCTTGTGATTAAAATTATAAAAATCAATTATTATACGAGGGCCACAGAAGGTGTGATTCTCAATTGACTCAAGACTGATTTTTACCCAGTGTATATAGACCTGTGTAGAATGTGTACTGCGCAATTAATATAAAATCCTGCATGTCATTGGCCTTGTCACTTGGGCACATTACTGTTAATGTCTTATCATTCCATTTAAATAATTCTATTAACACTATAAAACTTTGCACTGTCCTTGGGACCTAGTCTTTATTCTCATTACTTTTATGCTTGGTTAACCATTGATATTATTTATAGGATAAATTAGTTGTTGATCACGCTTGACGAAGTATCGGGCACAAATTTGTGGGGGGGGGGGGGGGGGGGGCGGAGAACGTTTTGCCCGACTTTGATACGGAAATTGCCCGACTTGTGATATAAAAAAGCCCACCGGTAATCATATATACGTGTTCGTATGGATATGACTGTTTTGATAAATTATTATTTTGATTACTTTTCCCCATTTTCATCCTATTTTTTATTTTTTCGCGCGACTTCGTTGAAAATTTGACCGACTTAGCAACATTTCCATTCGTCTGGGGGGAGCAGTCCCCCCATCCCCTCCCTCCCCGCCTTGTACGCCTATGTCTTGCAAGAAACCTGCAGACGTTGCTAAATTCTCCGTGTTCCGGCTTGGGAGACTGGTTCTAAGGCGGGAAAACCGCCATGTTTTTTTAATTCAAATCGCGATGTTTTTGCTTGAAAGTTGAAACTTTAAATCATTATAAGCTATTTCAAAGCTTTTATTCATGATAAATAGATGGAAATGTTAGAAAAGCTTCATAGTTTAAATGTTTAATGGGACAACGTTACTTACTGTGGCTGTTTTAGGTATGTGATTTTAAACTATTAATTATTATTTTATCTAATAACTAACAGAACTAGTACTGTATATTCACTATTCACGGGGGACATGATCCAATTTTTGAAATTAGGATCTCTTAAATAGGATTTCTTGACTTCTGAGAATAATTTCCAGCAAAATCGCCAGAGCAAATTATTGGGGGGGGGGGGGGGTGTGGGGCCCCCGGCACTAACTCGCAGTACTTTATATTATAAAACGAAGTGGTTACAGGTCTGACAATTTGTAGGGTTATTTTAGGGTTATTTTGTCGCGTTTACATGTGGGTCCGTTGTCGGACCTGTATCCACGGCGTATTATAAATGTCTTCTTAAATATCTTTTATTCAATTTCAAAAATTTAATCATACAGTTACAGTTACATTTGTGTTTGTACATTGGCACACGACTGCAAAAGTCCAAACTGCTGCCGCACACAGAAATTGATTCCAAACAGGGGTTGTGAGGGGGTGCTTGCTCTGCAGTCTTAATATGTAACAACTTTTAAAATGGACTTCACAAGCTATTAGACTAGAGGGGATGGGGTGGGTGAAACAATCCTCTATTATGAATTCACTTATTTCAACTTGATTCTTTACTAACCCCATTGCATTGTACTGTGCTGTAGAGTTCACCACATTACAAATTTTACAATAAATACAACAGAGTAATAAATAGTATAAGGCCAAAAAATATATACAGATCTTTCTCATCACTGCGGGCATACTATACTGCGGGTCATCTCCAAACCTGCGGGTCACTCACAACAGCACTTTGTCAAGATGACGTCAGTACCCATTATGTTTGTCAGCATTTACCCATAATTATTGCGGCCATAACAAAAGAAAATAGCTCATTTGCAATCATTTGTGACGTGTATTGCCACTGACCATTGGTTGTGTCGTCTAACAAACCAGAGTAATTAAGAAACTGAAACAATTTTTCAATCATTGCACTTGTTCATTATCCCAATTCCATCCCCACCCTTCTTCACACAATTAAACAAAAAAAATTCTTTAAAAAAAATTTCCTTGTCACTATGTCATTTTAAACATTGAATTATATAAAGTGGCAGGGGAAGGGAACAGAACTTGTGTCCCAATTGAGACCAGACTATATTGTACTATACTGTACTGCACTGTATTGTACTGTACTATATATACTGTATTATACTGTTTTATACATACATCTTATTGAATGGTTTTACAGCTATAATACAGTTGGGTATTTTACGATTTTGAATGGGCGAGGAAATACCCAACTGTATTATTGGTAAAATCATTCAATGGGATATTTATTACATGACTTTTCAAATGAAATAGACAGTTTGCATCCAACATTTTGCCTTGGATTTTCCATACAAGGCAGATTTTAGCACTTCTAAACCAGTTTAACTGGTATACATGTAGAAGTGTGTAGTATGGAATTTAGTGTCTGTTCCAGGATTTGACCAGTTCTCTTAGCTTTATTAGGAAAAATGATGCCATTGTCATATAATAATGGACCGTATTGCACTGAACTGTACTGTTTAGTTGGATAAACACAGACTATTTATTATAAAAAAATTTTTTTAAATAAAATATTCCTTTCAATGTTGCATGTAACGCTTAACTCGGCAGCAGCCATGGATGCATGAAGGCGCACAAACGTCTGGACATGGAGACGGACAATGTCTTCGTTTCAACTTCTGTCTGTGGTTTAAATCTTTTAAAAGCCGAGTTTTGAGTGAAAATGGTTGAAACCTTATCAAGTTTTGCTGCTGGTTGTTGTACGTACTGGGGATGATTTGGTGGTTAATATCTGGATGTAGATTTGATAATACATTCCCCTGCCGGCTGATTATAAATGGTTGGTACTGTTCAAGTTGTTGCTGTGGTATGTGTTTCAGATAATCCATGTACTGGTAGTTCAGTAGTTGTTGTCTTAGTTGTTGTTGTTGTTGTTGATGTTGTTGTTGTTGCTGCTGTTGTCTTTGTTGCTGCTGTTGTCTTTGTTGCTGTTGTTGCTGCTGCTGTTGTTGTTGCTGTTGTTGTTGTTGTTGTTGTTGTTGCTGCTGCTGCTGTTGTTGTTGTAATTGTTTTTGGTGTTCCAGTAATTGAGATTGCAAAGTTGGTATTTGTTCTAGATTATTTACTTTAGGATCATGTAACAGCTGTTGCTGTAGTTGCAATAGTGGTTGTTGTTGTAGTAGTCTTAGTTGTTGTTCTGTTGGTCTTAGTTGTTGTTGTAACAGTTGTTGATGTTGCATTGGTTGAACAAATGCTTGGTTGTTATTCAATCGTTGTTGTTGTTGTTGTTGTTGTTGTTGTTGTTGTTGTTGTTGTTGTAATTGTTTTTGGTTTCCCAGTAATTGAGATTGCAAAGTTGGTATTTGTTTTAGGTTATTTGCCTTATGATCATGTAAAAGTTGTTGCTGTGATTGCAATGGTTGTGGTTGTTGTTGTTGTCTTAGTTGTTGATGTTGTCTTAGTTGTCGTTGTTGCTGCAGCAACTGTTGTTGTTGTTGTTGTTGTTGTTGCACTGATTGAAGAAATGCTTGGTTGGTATCCAATCCTTGTTGTTTATGTAGTACTGGTTGTTGTTGTTGTCGTTGCTGTTGTTGTTGTACTTGTGGTAGTAGTGGATGTGGTTGGTTAAAGAACACTTGTTCAACATTGCTCATTTCATTTTGTAATTGCTTATACTGTTTGCTTGAAAATTCTTTCATTGCATTTGTGTGTTTTGGATATAACTGACGAGGTATATATTTAGATGGTCGATATCTTTCATCGTGTATCTGCTTTCTGGTTTCGTTGGTGGATGTCTTGAAAGGAATAGCGTGTTTAGAATTGGATGTTTTTTCTTCTAAATTCTTGATTAACGGTGGAACAGCACTTTTGCGTCGAGTTTGATAAGTTCTACAACAGTAAATTGGGCAAGAAGATAATTTACAAGCATCACTTGTGATGAGGCAGTTGTTAGGACACGAGTCGGGATCCTCTAGAAAACATGAGAAAACACACAGATCAATGAGGAACTAAACAGTACATATATCAAGAACCTATCAAGAGTACATAAATTATTTGATTTACTTACTTTCACTCACCATTTTGAAGTGAGACGTTAGTTAATATCAAATTTTCTCCATTTATAAGACCAGTTGATTCAAGTTTGGTGCGTAACTTATCGAGAGGATCTGTGGGGGCGTCGCCATCTGGCGAAAAACGTAACTTAAATGCAGCTGTAACTTTGTCGTCAGGAGAGGTACTAGATAAGAAATAAAATATATAATAAATAAAGCAGAAGGAGAATCGAAGGAGGGAGGAAGGAAGAGAAGTGAAGGGGGAAATGAGGGAGGTAGGAAGGGAGATGAAAGGACTGAAGGGAGAGGAAAGGAGGGGGAGGGATAGGCCATAGGGAAGGAATCAAAGAAGGGATGACTCATGAATTATTTACCTGAATCCTTCAAAAAGCATGTCAACAAACCAATCGTCATCGTTATAAAGATTCATAATCTGTAAAGCGGAATATATACACATATTTACGCAAAGATTTTAGATTTAACAAATGAAAGTACTTTACAAAACAAATTATTTAAAACAATCATGCTGTACACCTCGATCCGCAGCGAAATTCAAGTATTCAACCCTGGCTCGGGAAGCTTCCGTACATTCCAACTCTTACCGCTTGGTCCAAATGTTTTTTCATCGCCATATAACGTGGACTTCCTTCACTTTTTAAGTTATCAGACCATAATTTCTCTGGATACTTTAGGTCAACTAGATATGTCATTATATCTGTAAAAAATATCAGTAAAATAAGACTATTGGCCTGGCATATCTTTGATATTTTTAAAAGGTAAAATGAAAAAGTGTTGTACTGCGTAGACATATTGTGGAGATACAAATGCTTAAAAAAGAAAAAAGCTATTTTGGTTGATTGTTGAAAATATTACAATGGATTAAATTCGTTTTAAATCCAATCCCCTTATCCTCTATCAAATTGGGTAACTTTGGGACCAAATATTAATAAAGAAGAAGCATAAGACAAAAGTGTAATGTCCGTTACGGCTTCTGTGTAATGTCCGCTACACACAAATTTGTTATTTATTTCATAAAAAGGTAAATTTTTTTCCAACATGTACAAATAATTTTAAAGTATGTACAAATGGATTCATAATTTAGGTGTTTTGTTGTAACAATCATTGTAATTGAGAAGATATGTTTGAAAAAGTACTAAAATAGGCATGTCTTCTGGAGTAATGTCCGTTACGCAAAATATTGTGACTGTAAATATATGACATTTTCCAAAACACTCTGAAAAATTAGTTAGTTGAACATCAATTGTTGTGCACTTATCAGAATTTCTAATTCAAAATGAAACAATGGTAAAAGTGGAAGAAATATATCAAATTAGTTTTCAACATTTGACAAACTGTGTAATGTCCGTTACGTGGAATTGCCCTTTTGCAAGTTTTGACCTAAAAAGATAAGTGCGAAAGGTCCAAACAACCAAAGCTAAAGCTGGAGCCGAAGGCAAGCTTAGAGAGCTTCTATATCAGATACAACACTGATACGAACTGATTGTAACTTACTTAAAATACATCCGTCTAAATTTCCAAGTTTATCGACTATTTTGATGAGTAGCTGGTAAATCGAATGAAAAAGTACAACTACTAATTATAAGCCATAGGCAACCATTTCTTTTGTTTTTTTTCTTCACGAATTATTACTTATTAATGAGCAAATCTTCAATCTTGACTTGAGTTGCCGGGTGCTAAGACCTCTTTCGCGGAACTATGCCGTATAGTCGATTGACAAGAAACAAATTCTGCATGATTAATGTAGTTTATCAACTGTTTGTGTTCATATATTGAACTGCATTTTTATGCAAGCCTTGTACAGAGAACTATGTTATACGACTGTTTTATCTTTATGTTCAATTGCATTTTTATGCAACTGTTCAAGTTACATCTGTTTAATATTACACATGTTTATGAACTACTATATTGTGAATAGATGTTGAGAACGGTTACAACACCAGGGGGGTCAACAAGGAAGGGGGCAGACGTGAGGCATCCGCAAATGTGCCGCGGCTGTGCGTAATGAATGTCTTACCCCATATAGATGTCTAACCCCAGAGTGCCCCAGAGTACCTATGGTCGAGCAAGCTCATTGTGAGCTTCATATATATGTAGAGCTCACTGCTCTTGTCTCACCTAAATCATAACCGCATGGGTACGAGGCTATACTACCACTTATTTTTGCAATTTTGCATAATATATATCACATCTGCCTTCATGGATTTCGAGGCAGCACTTCCCTTGCGATAGTAAGTTCTGGTATTAATATTTATGTTGCGCAGTTTCCATATGATCAAAACCCATCCAACTAATCCCGTCCAAACTTCAAAGCTCAGCGATTAGAGGCAACGCGCTTGCTGGCACAGTTAAGTATTTTAACGTCAATTTACATGTGGCGTTACAACAACGGCTAATGTTTCAACATCTAATATAGTTACCACTTGCGTTAATACAGCATGCAATCTATGAACGCTACTTAAGAAATAGAATCCTAGAAATTAAAAACAAGGCGACTACATTAATGGCGCCAGTGAACAACCAACTACAAGACCCAATTTTCGCCAAACATTTTGTACAACCTTTATCATATAAGTCTGTCAATATTTTATATTTATTTTTTACACTTCTTAAAAGGACATTGGCAATAATTCGATCAAAGTTTGTAACTTAAACAGCCGGAATATAGTAGTTTGAGGTTGTACAAATGCTCGTAAAGCGTATTAATTGCAATGTCAAAGTTGCTAACCTGAATCATGGTCCGCCTGCCTCGTACACAGGCGTCTCAATCCTTGTACGCGCGCGTAGATTGTCCGCCATGTTGGATGTATTTTCGATATGCGTGTGACGTCACAACCGGTAGAGCGAAATTGTTATCTAGGCATTCTCGTGTCTTTATAAGTTTGAAACTCGATTTTTGTGAATGTCTTCCTTTTTCAATTGAACCATACCATTTTAAAAAGCATTCCACGGAAACTCGCCTAACTGAGTAGTTTCATCAGATTTAC
The DNA here is from genome assembly GCA_035772405.1 of Chrysogorgia sp. JL179-B06. Lineage (NCBI taxonomy): Eukaryota > Metazoa > Cnidaria > Anthozoa > Scleralcyonacea > Chrysogorgiidae > Chrysogorgia > Chrysogorgia sp. JL179-B06. The sequence continues at coordinate 1,439,186 of JAYKKM010000469.1, read as the reverse complement.
CCCAGGTGTGACGTCACCAATTTCCCAGTTTATAAGTATTACAACAAGATGACAGATAACGGATATAACAACGGATGACAGATAACGGATGACAGATAACGGATATTACAACGGATAACAGGATTGTCAAAATTAGTGCTGTTGTTTTGTACAAGAGTAGTTTTGTTTACTTGGATTACCTTCGTAAGCCTGTTTGTTAATCATAAAGTCAAAAATTTGAAATTGTGATTTATGTTGCCAATGTCCTTTAATCTCGTATAAAGTCTTTGAAAATCGTTTGAATCAATCAAGCGTATCGCCGCGGCGTCAACATATATCTCTATCGAGTTATTGAGGCACGGATCTAGCCAATCAGAGCCTGCCTAGTATCTCGTCATTTTATAATGCTGTTGGTTTCCATTCTCCTCACCTTTCAACCTTTTTTTGCAAATAAATCCAAAGGCATCTTTGCAACTCTTGTACATCCATCCTTCCGTTGTTATGGACAACGTGGCACATTTCCGGCCTACTGGGACGTCATGTTGATTGTCATCTTGATATGTATTCCAGTTCGAATACTGCATTGTGTTTCCATCCACCCAGATCAAGTCCTTGGAGACTGGGTTGACGCGGTCGCTCAGCCCGATCCAGGCTTCCGCACCTTCGTCAGTAGCTAATATGCTCCGTACGGACGTTTCTTCCTCTACGCTCTCAAGAGAGGCCAGAGAACCATGTTCGTCATCACATAGATTGACGGCGTCTGACCATTTGACTTGGTTATTAAAATATCTAAATAAACAATGGATTTACAAATGTTAAGAGAGAGCTATAAAGTAGTGCAAAAACGTACCTTTAGGAACCTTACCTGTAACAGCTTTTTTTTAATTTATGCCAACCAAATGGACAAGAATCTAGGAAATTGTGTAAAAACTGCTTAGCATTAAAAAGTAGATTGGGATTGACCTAACCAGGCTCGTAGGAAGGATATACAAACTATCCTCAACTATTAACAACAATCACTACTCACATCTATATTTAACAATTAGACAACGAGCCCGAGTTGGACAACGAGGGCGAGTTGTCTAAATGTTTTAGTATCAACCATAAACAACCTTTCATTGACGTAAAAAAGTCTTATCAAACATTGGTCCAAATTTTCAGATAGTTTTACCTTTTTGTTTGTAGAAGTCTCCCCATTCAAAATGTAGAGTAGCTCGATGACACATGGTAAACAATCGCTCACAAAAAACGAGATTGCAATTACTTTGCTTCAAATTTAGTGTAGATATTTACAACCAAATATGTACTCCATAGGCATAGATATTTACTCCATAGGCATAAGCGAATTAATTTTCTTATTCGAAAATGTCAAACTGAACAATTTTCGATTACTTTCGGGCCAATGTTTTCATCACTCTTTATAAATTTTAGCGGACGCCATGTTTGACCTAGATTTCAGGTTTTGCTTGCAGCGTGAATATGTCGTGGCTTTTGATTGGTCAGAATAGGAATATTCCAGTTATAAGAAGGTTTGTGATTGGATAGCGCTACTAGTGGTCTATCACCAATAGACCACTCCACTAGTTGGTTGATACTAAGTACTAACATCAGTTATCCTCAATTATCATCAACTACTCTTATCTATTATCAACTATTCTCAACTATATCATCAACTATCTTCAATTATCAATTATCCTCAACTATCCACAACTATCATGCACCGATTGGTAGTGGTCGGAGCTTAAAGCATGCTTAAAGTTATTGTTACCTGGCCCGAGCTTTCCGGCTCCACTACCTGAAAAGGAAATCAAAATCTTTCAGACGATCAAAAAGTCAAGATGTTATACACGCGTAAAAACGCACAACCTGTTGTACATTGTGCTGCTAAATGTGAACAATATTGTGTTGTAGTAGTTCATCCATAGTGACAATAACGTTACAACATTGTTCAACCATCACACTGTTACAACTTGTTAAAGTGCCCTTGTGATCAAATTTTTGGTATCCCGAATTTTTACATATTTGTAAAGAGCATGCTGTTCTTACTCAACCAAATTTCAAGCAATTGCGAGCATGGGAAGTCGCCTTTTCAGACTGTTTTTATACGTGAGATTATACGGCCGCCATTACTTGAACATGTTCCGGACGCTTATAGGTTGCGATTAGAGGAAGTGACGTCGAAGACTCAACATGTGGCTAGTTGTGTATGAATATAAAGCCACTTGGGGAAAACTTTCTATTGTAACTTGTCGTATAATTTCCATGAAGCTTTGTCACGTGTTGAGTCTCTGACGTCACGATCACATACTCTGCTGTGGAATCGCGGGTTCGTCTGGAACAAGTTTTGAGCAATGGCGGACAAAATTTGGGCGACTTTGAAGGTTATATTTGTTGTGATAGAATGTTTGTTGTTCATTTTTTGGCAAGTGCGAACATTTGTTAACCTAAAATGATGTTCTGTAACAAAAAATATTTCGTCGCAGGGGCACTTTAAAAAAAGCGTATACTATTATTTTCATTCAACAAATGAGAAATCGTATACGACAATTGGATCATGTGAGCATTCTTTATAAGATATATGTCGCCTGACTCTCAACAAGAACTACCATTATAGTAATTATTCATCATTTTGTAATCACCTGTCACTGGTAAAACATTCTGGGCTATTTCTTTTTGTATGTTTCCTGGAGGATTGAATAAAGCTACAATGTAGGACTTTCCTGTTGCGCTAGTCGCTTCTCCAATACCAACCTTTAAAATAATAAGTAATCATTGTGAGAGATGGACATAAAGGAATGGATGGGTGGTTGGGTCGGTGGGCGAATGAATGGATGGTGTGGATTGACGGATGGATGGATTCAATTCAATTCAATTCAATTCAATTCAATTCAATGGTCTTTATTAAAAACATCATAGGGTAAAAGAACATATCGTATGTTTGTATTATATTTAAAATGTATTCGATTGATAAAAGTGTTCATAAAATGGCTGGTGTTTATCTTTGGGCGTTGACTTGTCTTATTTCTTAAATTGTATTTAGTTAGTCGTTTTACTTATGAAATTAGATGATGAAGTGGATGATTACTCAGCCTGGTTACTTTCTTAATGATCTTTTTATCTTGGTTTTCCATAAGGGTGCGCACCATCACGTTTTGAAGTATATCTGCGTTTATAGCAACGATCTAAGAAGCACTGAATTGTCGTCAATTCAGATTCGGCTGCACCATATACTGATATGGGCCATAAGTAATGTTAGGTAGCACAATGCTTTTAAAAAAGATGGTCAGTTTCTGTTTGGCCCGCTGCAACCTTCCTTACGTAATAATCTTATAAAATGAAGACCTCTGTTCGCCTTAACTAACTTATTTTTTACATGAGAGGTAAACCTACAATTATGTTGAAATGTAACACCTATAGTATATAGAAAAAGCTTCACATTGTGGGATGTTATCGAGATAGTGGGATAAGTTTCCTTTTTTCCTTTCTTACAAAATGTTAGTTCTTTACATTTACTCTGATTGCAAGACATGGAATATGAGTCTGACCAATCCATGAACGGCCATGAACTGAGAAACAAGGTCCTGTGAGATGGACCGGATAAATGGATGGTTTGATGAATGGATGGTTTGATGGGTGAATTATCTGAAGGGTCTCTGGTTAAAGATGATTAAATTATTAATTAATTATTATTATGAAAAGATGTAAGTTGATTATTGGCCGTTGACTGATTCACGTGTACTATTTTGATGTTTTCTAAGACTACTGTAAGTACCTGTTTTGAAGCAGCCCAGACTAGCTGCGTAAACTGCATGGAATTTGTTGCAATCTTTGGATGATTCCAGGCGTAATTCTTAATCCTATTATACCAATGACGAGCTGAGGCCACTCCGTCATTCGGAACAGGATCGTCACCAGAGAAGGTCAGCTGACCATATTTAGAGTCTATATCTAGTGACTCTTGGTCATCTTTAGCCATCTTTTCAGCCCATGCAATGGCTTTCCTAGCTAGGTCGTAGTTTAGTGTGGCCGGTGCTGCTCCGTGCATCGTGCGATATTTATTGATCTCGTCAATTAGGTTCTTTTGAAATGCATTACCTGGAATTAAGATATTCAAAACGATCATCATTAGTCGTATAAGTGACTCCGTCCGTCCGTCCTTCCTCAGCCCCGTCTGTTTGTTTGTATTTTCGTCATGGCATGTGATCCTTAAAGTGCACCTGACATCAAAATTTTGTATTGTCTTATTTGGAAGAACTTTTAAAATGATAAAGTAACTTATTTTGAAGATTTTCGTTTCTTCGCTTTCTTTTTGAGATATATCAGTTTGTTTGCTATGCAAATGTCCGGAATTTACGTCACACGTGCATAATGAGTTATCAGAGAATGTTATATATCTTTGCGTTCGTGAAATAAAAACACTAAAGTGTGAATAACACGTGTGCGTGTTTCTCCCACAACACCAATCCTCTCAATTTTAAAGGATTTCGTTCGAGAATGAAAGAGATTATTTCTCCAATAAGTCATTATGCATGTGTGACGTAAATTCCGGACATTTGCATATCAAACAAACTGATATATCTCAAAACGAAAGCGAAGAAACGAAAATCTTCAAAATAAGTTACTTTATCATTTTAAAAGTTCTTCCAAATAAGACAATAAAAATTTTTGATGTCAGGTGCACTTTAAGGTTTATTATTCACGATATTCAATGGTAATTCGTTTCCTATTCTGCCATATACTTACCTCGAAACGCCGCCTTTGATTCACTCTCTGGAACTCCAGTTTGAGTTTCTGAACTTGTATCACTTAGAGCGTCTGACTCCACCAGTTTTGCTTCCACAATTTTCTTCGGTTCCTCTGTTGGGACCGTTTTTGACAATTCGGAACTCTTTGTTTTAGAAGTCGCGGCGGTTGTTGAATATGGTTTATTAGTTGTTTCAGTGAACGTTGTTCCTTCACTAGCTGTCGTTGTGTCAGGTTTTCCTGTTACATAGGAACCTGAGGTAGTGGTACCTTGGTAGGTTTGGTAGGGCGCTGGTTCTGTATACTGTTGCGAATCACCAGTGTTACTGCTAGAACTATAGGAGGCCTGCATTGGTTGATATTGGTTGATAGGTTGTATCCATTGCGCGCGGGTAGTAGGGCAGAGCGAGAGAATCAGCAAGTAGTAAATCACGAAATAAATCATGGTTCTTCTTATGTCTTCTAAAAAATATAACACAATTATTACTGAAATATAGTGAATGCCGCACAGGCAGTACATATATTCAATAGAACTAGTATTTCATTGCGTGTAACGTTCGCTCTCTGAGTCTAACTCAATGGTACAGCGTCTCACAGGCAATCCGGTTACAGGTTCGATTTCTCTCCGAAACTTAGAAAACATTTGAGCTTGAACATCGTCCATGGATCGTCATTAAATAGCATATTACATCACGAGGTTTAGGAAGGGTGGTTCTGTCTGTAGTATTCGACGGGTTTTAGAATAAACAACTTTCCATTCCTCATATATTAAAAAATATATATGTATTTAATCATGTATATTTCGCATGTCTTTACTTATAACATTGATCACAATAACGACTCTACATATCTAACTGAGTGTCTGCCATAAATTATAGTATTAAATCAATGTAATGCATGTGTTTTACTTACCATTCGAACGCAGATATCTGCAATGACCTGTTGTTTTCAATTGAAAGAAGCTTGTGTGTAAATGATACGATCACGAACAATAATTTCGAGACAATCCCGTTGTTTCAATTCTTGGATTCTCAAGAATAGATTCGAAATACCTCACTTGTCTTGTATTTTTTTAAATATCAAATATGAATATTTTCTTTGTACCCCATCTTGGCAGGAGTAGGCCACGAGTACTTCCCGCTCGAGCCTGTTGCAAGAAGACTACTGTCCACTCAAACGTGACACGGACACCTAAAATGCTTTGTGTTAATTTGCAAAGTATACAACAGGTTTGTCATTGTTCGAAATGATTTTGTTTAAAGAACCAATCGTGGTCAATCGATTTATATAAATGTGTTTGAAGCAAGTGTATTAAAGAGGTGAAATGGCGATGTGTATATGTTAACAAATGTGAAACAAATAATAAATACAAGAACTGAAGCTGAGAATTCGTATAATTATGGAGAACTTTATTATTTCATATACAACAATCGAATTTTTGACAAAAAATTCACGAGGCCCACGAGTATAGTTAGTTACCAGTTCATCGACCGCGAGTGGCCTATCTGTTTGCCGGCTAAAATAATAATAATAATAAAGACGTATCGGTTTGTGGCAACTACGTCACAACCGAACACGTTACGGAAGATAGCGAAAGTTCGCCGACGTTATTTAACTGACCACGCTGTTGTTGTCAGAAGAGTTTCGGGAGTGAAAGAATCGAACACTGCTTTCTTTATTTTTTGCTCACAAGAAGTATTGAATTTACTTTTGTTTGCACTGACCAATATTTCAGTCAGGTTCTATTTGGCGTGAAGATCACGCACAAATCAACGGGAGTGAAAGAATACACTTCTTTTTTGGTTTTTGAATTTTACACTTTTGCTTGCACAGACCAACATTTCAGTCAACAAGATTTTTTAGATACGAAAGCAAGCCGTTGTGCCACTGCTATTAAAATATACAAAAGCAAGCCGTTATGCCACTGCTATTAAAATACAAAAGCAAACCGTTGTGTCACTGCTATTAAAATTAAATACAAAAGCAAGCCGTTGTGCCACTGCTATTAAATATAAAAGCAAGCCGTTGTGCCACTGCTATTAAATACAAAAGCAAGCCGTTGAGCCACTGCTACTTAAATACAGAAGCAAGCCGTTGTGCCACTGCTATTAAAATATACAAAAGCTCAAGCCGTTGTGCCACTGCTATTAAATACAAAAGCAAGCCGTTGAGCCACTGCTACTTAAATACAGAAGCAAACCGTTGTGCCACTGCTATTAAAATATACAAAAGCTCAAGCCGTTGTGCCACTGCTATTAAATACAAAAGCAAGCCGTTGTGCTACTGCTACTTAAATACAGAAGCAAGCCGACTACCGATTAAAATTAAATACAAATTGCAAGCCGTTATGCCACTGCTATTAAAATACAAAAGCAAGCCGTTGTGTCACTGCTATTAAAATATACAAAAGAAATTGTTTAAGCAGTGTTGAAGCATTTTAGACGTCATAAAACAAACTTATTAAATACAGTTAATCGACCATGGCTCTTTTAAATACTAAAATTTTACATCGCGTTTTAACTACCCTCGCCGTTGAGGTTGCGATCGTAAATCGTAAAAGTCCCTATTTTTCCTCTTCTGACGCAAATGCGCCGGGCTTTTCACTTCTGTGCGCATTGCGTACCTATTTTTGATAATTGAATACACTGCCGCAGCAAGTTCAAAAGGATTGGGGGGCTGATGCGCGGTGATAATTTCATTTTTTGAAGCTCTGAATCGCATTTTCAGCCATTTCTGTGAGGAATTTTTCGGAAAATTCATTTTCAATATAATGAGCGATATTAATAATAGGTTTTATCAGTTTTAAAAGATCGTGAGACTGACGTTTTGGTTTTTGTGAATTTTTCATCTGCATTCTCCTCTAGCTTGAGAGAGTAAGGTGTATATTATTATTTTCAGACTGATTTAGTGGTTACCACACTTGTCTGGGGAGTTTGAAGACACAGGTTCAAATCCTGGGTTGGAATAGGGTTAATGCAACCACTCAGGGTCTTTTTTGCAATAATACCAGCAAATAGTAAGATCTCGGATAATGACTTAAAATGGCAATTGTGGAGTTTTCATTCGATAATTGGTGGGCCTGGGAACTAGAATGCCGCATTGGACGCCGGGAAATGAAACATTTTAACATTTTTGCATCCTGGCGCAGGCCAAAAGGAACGCAGGCTCTGGAAACGAGATTGTTTGTTATGTTTGAGTCTTTGATAAAAGTTTAACTCGTCGTTTTATCTGGCATTATACGAGGTAAATATCTAAAGTATATTTTATGTTTTTTTAATATGAAAACTTGTGTTTATATGGGGAAAGTAGAAGACAGACGTTAGTATTTCTCGACATTTTAAGCCAATATGATTTTTACATTTATATAAAATTGTTACAGGTAACAGGTACCATTGTTACAAGAACTCAGATTTTTATCCCAGCCGTACCAAAACTAGAGTGTAGTGTAGATGCGGCTTTAGACTGGATATAATATGAAAAGGAGAAATAAGAGAAAGTCAACTGAAACCCCGCCCCCCCGGGACAGGGCGGTGCTGATTCCCATAATTAACTTATATTTACTGTATAATAATGTTGATTTATATAGTATGTTGGTTTGTAGATGTAGGTTTTTTCTGTAGGTTGTTCACATTGGTCCAGCCTGAAATATAATAGCTCATGCTGGCCGAAACTTAGCCTGCGCCGCAGACGACTAAACCCCGGTTTATTACATATATAAACCCAGGTTTAGTTGTCTGCTGCCCAGGCTGGCATAAACTCTGTTTGAGTTGCTAGACTGACCTGAGATTTTCCATGTAAGCCCAGACTGGAAACTTTGTGAAATGTGTGGAAGAATTCCCCCCGTAATATGCGCGCTTAGCGCTTGTTATTGCCTGCGTATACGTGCCTACGCTGACCATCTATTGGTGGTATTGTGGGCTCAGAATCATCAAACGATACACAGAAATTGCGCATACTTATCTCACCGTCAGGCGCGTGCAAAAAACATTTTGCTTGTGCGCACGTAGAACTGCCCTACGTAAAACATTTTGCTCAGATTTCACTTGTACGCACTGCACGAGGTAATATAGTTGTCAAAAACTGGTCTTCAGCCATGCAAACCAAGTAACCAACCACGGCATGCACATACGTCGGGGGAGTCAGTCAATTACTTTTGTGCACACTATAGTTACAAAGTTCCCAGACTGGCCGAACAAGCCTTCTAAAAAGTGCCCCTAACCACAAAATTTTTTATTGTCTTATTTGGAAGAACTTTTAAAATAAGTAATTTCTTTTGAAGATTTTCATTTCATCGCTTTCTTTTTGAGATAAATCAGTTACAAATGTCCAGAATTATGTCACACTTGTATAATGACTTATTGGAGAAAATGTGTGTTTTTATCTCTTTCATTCTTGAACGAAATCCTTTAAAATCGAGAAGTTAATGTTGCGGGAGAAACACGCACACATGTTATTCACACTTTAGTGTTTTTATTTGGTGAACGCAAAGATATATAACATTCTCTGATAACTCATGTATGTATGATGTAAATTCCGGACATTTGTTTATCAAATAAACTGATTTTTTTTTTTGAGGTCCGTAACTCAGGTCCGTAACTAAAATAGAGCCTTTTGATTGGCTCAGTACGAGGTCCGTATCACACCAGTACGGACCTCTCGCAACTTTTCGCGCCAAAAAATTGCAATTTTTTTGACTTTGCTCGAAAAAAACAAACACGTTATTTACCGTTTTGGTCGTCCGTACTGGAAAAATATTTTCCCTCAGTCTCAGAAGCGGCCTTCGGTCTCGGGCCGCTTCTGAGACTTCGGGAAAATATTTTTCCAGTACGGACCTCCCAGCCGGTAAATAACATATATATATCTCAAAAAGAAAGCAAAGAAACGAAAATCTTCAAAAGAAGTTACTTTATCATTTTTAAAATAAATAAAGTAACTTCTTTTGAAGTTTTTGATTCTTCGCTTTGTTTTTGATATATTTCAGTTTGTTTGATATGCAAATGTCTGATACTTTATGACAATAATGACCAAGCTGCAAGTCACATTATTTTAATATTTATATTAATCTCCCTATTATTATTAATTTTACTGATCATTCTATGTACTTCTTATTCTAAATTTTAGACAATTTCCTGAGTGGTGTACAGAAACGTTTTGTGTAGAAAGTGAATTATACCTGTTTGGAATTGTTTGAGATAACATGGATGGTTGTTCAGCAAAGTACAAAGGTAACTGTCACAAAGCATTTACCAAAAGCAATAATTTATCAAGCTTGCAACAACATAAAAGAATGCGCAGTGGAGAAAATACCCACAAATGTGACATGTGTAACAAATCATTTTTTGAGTTAAGTACCTTGCTTTACCATAAATCAATTCATAATGGAGAAAAACAACACAAGTGCGATCTTTGTGACAAAGAATTTTCCCAGTTCAGTACATTAATGCACCATAAAAAAATTCATAATGTGTGTGACATCTGTGACAAAGCATTCTCCCAGTCAAGTTCCTTACTATACCACAAAAGAACTCATACTGGAGAAAAACCCCACAAGTGTGATCTCTGTGACAAAGGATTCTCTCAGTCAACTCACTTACTAACCCATAAAAGAACTCATACTGGAGAAAAACCGCACAAGTGTGATGTCTGTGACAAAGCATTCTCTCAGTCCAGTCACTTACTAGGCCATAAAAGAACTCATACAGGAGAAAAAACCCACAAGTGTGATGTCTGTGACAAAGCATTTTCTAACTCGAGTTACTTACTATCTCATAAAAGAATTCATACTGGAGAAAAACCCTACAAGTGTGATGTCTGTAACAAAGCATTTGCCCATTCAACGAACTTACAATCTCATAAAGTAACTCATACTACAGAAAAACCCTACAAGTGTGATGTCTGTGACAAGGCATTTTCTCTGCGAGATCGCTTACGTAAACATAAAATAACTCATACTGGAGAAAAACCCTACAAATGTGATGTCTGTAATAAAGCATTCTCTCAGTCAAGTCATGTAATACGCCATAAAATGACTCATACCGGAGAAAAACCCCACAACTGTGATGTCTGTGACAAAGCGTTTTCTCACTTATGTAACCTAGTAAGCCATAAAAGATCTCATACCGGAGAAAAGCCCTACAAGTGTGATATCTGTGACAAAGCATTCTCTCAGTCAAGTCACTTACTATCTCATAAAAGAACTCATACTAAAGAAAAACCCTACAAGTGTGATGTCTGTGACAAAGCATTCTCTCAGTCAAGTAACTTACTAAAACACAAAAGAACTCATACTGGAGAAAAACCCTACAAGTGTGATCTCTGTGATAAAGCATTCTCTCAGTCAAGTTACTTACTATCTCATAAAAGAACTCATAGTGGAGAAAAACCCCACAAGTGTGATGTCTGTGACAAAGCATTCTCTCAGTCAAGTAACTTACTAACTCATAAAAAAACTCATACTAGAAAAAAACCCTACAAGTGTGATCTCTGTGACAAAGCATTCTCTCAGTCAAGTTACTTACTATCTCATAAAAGAACTCATACTGGAGAAAGACCCCACAAGTGCGATCTCTGTGACAAAGCATTCTTTCGGTCAAGTCACTTACTATCTCATAAAAGAACTCATACTGGAGAAAATATCCACAAGCGTGATGTCTGTGACAAAGCATTTTCTCAGTCCAGTCACTTACTAGGCCATAAAAGAACTCATACTGGAGAAAACCCCACAAGTGTGATATCTGTGATAAAGCATTCAGTCGGCCAAGATACTTACTAAAACATAAACTAACTCATATGGCAAAAACTGCACAAGTGTAATTTTACCCAAATATGGCAATTGTGTAATTTCTGACAACAATGTTGTTTATTCTTTGATTCACACACTTGGGCAACATTTTCCAGTGCAATTCAACAACACATTTGAACACAAGTTTGACAGATTCAATATAAGTACATTGAAACATACTTAGGTTTAATAGAGTACACATCAGCGTACGGAAACATAGAAGTGATCGAGTATATACATTTTCAGCGTACGGTTATTGAGATCGCAGACGCCCAACCGTTTCGAAATCGCTCGTCATCTTTTAGTATAGGTCTACTGCTATCGGCATGTGCGATTATAAGCATTCATTGTGAGTGTATATAAGATCAAGATACTTGCCAGCCACATTATTATATATTTTCAGTGAAGAACACTCGAGGAAAGGTGACCAGATGCAGTAAATCACATTATTATTTATTTAAAATAATTCGTGATCGCTTATTGGCTAACAGCCAACGGTGAAATCGTCATCAACTCATTGCCCTACCAAATATTGAATTGTGACATCAATGGTGCAATATGACAAAAGATTATTGCACGCCACGACCTTTTTCCAATGATGCAGTTGTTAAATAATTGATAAAGTTAATGTTTTAAATAAATAATAAAACAATTATTGAATTTGGTTTTCGCATGATATGAAGAATTATCAAGGCCTCAGTTTGTGTTATCCGCCTCAGCAGATAACACAAACTTCGGCCTTGATAATTCTTCATATCATGCTCAACTTCATTCAATAGTTGATAAATGGCAACTCGCGGTCTCAGTTTCGCAAAGCCTATCGGGATGATGCAATAATTGTAATATCTCGACATTGACAAAAAAATAACACAGAACGGAGCCGAAACCACAGGCAGCCCGAGTAAAAAGTTTACTCAAACAAAAGTCGACTCAATACAACAATACAAATTTATTAAAACGGAAAATACAGTCAATAGAGTAAGATTAAAAACAAAAACAAACAAAAAAACAGAGAAGTTATCTATCTCTATCTCGTGACAGAGAAGTTATCTATCTCTGCCAACCAGTTCCGTCTCATAAGAACTGCCTTGGACTAAGTTATAATAATATTTCTAGATGAATATCTATTATATTTTAATAACTATCAATATATAATTTTTCTAACTTTTTTTTGAATACTTACAGCTATAGGGATATGAGGTCTTGAGCATAATATCAAAGGAATTCCAACTTTTTGGACCTTGAAACCTAATATTATATTTTCCATAATTTGTTCATGGTTTTGAAAGACTGTATGATAACCTGGCTCGAAGATAATCTTGTGTTATGATCATGCACTTGGTTCACACGCAGAAAAAAATGATCGAAAGTTGAAGGAAGCAGAGAGTTATGAAACTTGAACATAAAAATTGCAGTAGTAGGTTTCACTAAATCATTAAGTTTAATCAATTTCAGGGATTTAAATGTAAAAAGAGAGCATTAATAATTGATTCATAGGTATGACCCCTATACATGCAATTAAGAAATACGTGAGGTAAGGATAAATCAATGCATAGTATAAGTTAACAAGAGCTTTTAGATCAACAAAATATCTTACTTTTGAAAGCAAACGGCCAACATTTCTTTTAATTTTTTTCATTAAGTAATTAACATGAGCATCCATTTAAGGTTACTATCTAACATTACGCCACGGTCCTACTAATTACTGCCCGAGACTGCCCGAGACTGCCCGGGAGTATAAAATTACCGCCTGAGACTGCCCGGGAGTATTATATGACTGTCTGAGACATATTACGTGTTCCTTTATGTAGTATTATTGTTTTTCTATCTAAATACTTGACTGAAAAGTTTTATTTGGCGCGAGAAACGCGATGTTTTTTTGGAGAAAATGCGCCGACTTTGCAGGATTTTCGTGCCGCTAATTTTAGCACTTTTACCGAATTCTAATAGATTTTTAGCGAAACGAGCGAATATTTAGCAAAATATCCACGATTTTAGCAGATTTAGAAGTTTTTAGTATGAGTTTTACCAATTTTTAGAAGGTTAAAGCAAATTAGCGTGGATTTTTAAAAACTCACTAGTGTATGTTTTTCTAAATTGCATGAGAATCTTGCTTGTGAGGCGGCTGGCTCGTTATTTTATGCAATTAATTGAAAAAAATGTGGATTTATTCGATATTATACTGCACTAGGCCTCTTTATATAGGATTATAGATGTATATTAAATATGTTTCGCTAAAAATCTATTAGAATTCGGTAAAAATGCTAAAATTAGCGGCACGAAAATCCTGCAAAGTCGGCGCATTTTCTCCAAAAAAACATCGCGTTTCTCGCGCCAAATAAAACTTTTCAGTCAAGTATTTAGGTAGAAAAACAATAATACTACATAAAGGAACACGTAATATGTCTCAGACAGTCATATAATACTCTCGGGCAGTCTCGGGCGCCAAGATACTGAATAATACTCAAACATATCCACAATATTATTATATAGATATCGATGAAATGCCAAGTTTTCTCCTATTCAGAAACAATGATATCTTCACATATGAATTTAAAAATGATATATTCATGACTGTGAACAGTGAGAATATATCATTTTTATCTTCATATGTGAAGTTTTCATCATGGCGATCGATTTCAATAGATCTTATTAAAAAATGGCCGCCGAATTAATATTCTTTTATATGCATATAAATTGGCCCTTATATGAACTCGTTTTCATGTACGAAATTGAAAAGGATTCTTACTCATAAGGGACAATTTATATGCATATAAAATAATTTTAAATTGTCGACCATTTACGAATCTATATAATGAGGTCTATATAATGGTAATAACTTCATGTCCAATATATATTAGTATCAACCAGTTAGTGGTCTATTACAAATTCGGCATTCTGATTGGCTGAGCTAATAGTGGTCTATTTGTGATAGACCACTAGTAGCGTTATCCAATCACAAACCTTACAACTGGAATAATCCTATCCTCACCAATCAGAAGCCACGACATATTCACGCTTCAAGCAATACATGAAATCTAGGCCAAACATGGCGTCCGCTAAAATTTATATACGACTGATGAAATCATGAAAACATGAAAACATTGGCCCGAAACTAAGTAATGGCAAATTGTTCAGTTTGACATTTTCGAATAAGAGAATTAATTAATTGCTTATGCTATATGGAGTAAATATCTATGCCTATATATGGAGTAAATATTTGGTGTAGATATCTACACCAAATTTGAAGCAAAGTAATTGCAATCTGTTTTTTTGTGAGCGATTGTTTATCATGTGCCATCGAGCTACTCTACATTTTGAATGGGGAGACTTCTACAAACAAAAAGGTGAATCTGTCTGATTGGAACAATGTGTGATAAGTCTTTTTTACGTTAAAGAAAGGTTGTTTATGGTTGATACTAAAACAATTAGACAACTCGCGCTCATTATCGATGAGTATATAGTCTCATCAGACAACTCGGGCTCGTTGTCTAATTGTTAAATATATGCACAAATATTTAGCAAATCATATGGCTCGCTTTAACAACGTCATTATTACCCATATTAACAAGATCTCAGTGGATGGAGGGTTATCTTCTATCACGTTGTTACGAAATATATAGAGGTGGAAAAAGACTAAGAGATTTGCGGCAGACTGGAACTGAACAGGAAACTGGAACTCCTTACTCCTACAGCAGACGATACAATTTTACAATAAAAAAGCAACAGTCTAATATTGTTTACATTGTGTACGCCACCACTAAGAAGAGATTGCAAGCGACCTTGTCCTATGGGGCCAGCTGATGGACACAAAAACAGAGGAAGAAGGAAAATAAATTTCATTGACAACTTCTTGGATGACACCGGGACAGATAGTACAAGTGAGCTACGAACACTGATGATGGATAGACTAGAGACCAATGGCAATGGAGGGCACGTGTTAAGACTGCTGGGCGGTCGAGAGGTCGACATAGGTGAGGTGAGTCTGATAATATTTGCCATGATTTACTTCAGATACGTATTTTTGCCATCTGAAAGTAACGACCCCCGAAAGTAGCGACCCCCCGAAAGTAACGATAGAGAAGGCTGCTAAATAAGAAGGTAACGACCCTCGTTTATACTTTGGGAACTTTACGGTATGTTAATTCAACTTATCTTTTATGGGTGCAAAACGAGGAAGCCAGGCTCATGACCCTAGATGGCGCCAAACGTCTCAACTTGCACTCGTGTAGACATATCGATGACGTAATTGCCAAGCCGGCTTTCCTGCCAAGAAATGTACAAGACAATAACTAGGCGACGACATAAAGTAGTGATGTAGAAGTGTTGTGTTGCGTAGGTAGCGTAGAAATACAAATCAAATACTCTGAAAGGTTGGTGTACAAACGAAATAGTGTGGAGGAGGTCTAACGTTTCGAGCGAAGGCCCTTCTTCAGAGTTGTCACAGAGTGAAACACTGAAACGTAAAATATTCTCAGCCCAATTGCGATTTTCCGGCGGGTGACATTCTTGGCCTTGGTCTAATGAACAACAGCTGTTAAAACTACACCGATTGTTTGTCATGTTAACTGTGGTTTGAGTAACAGATCGAAGATGAGCGGGAAGATATGATATTTTGATGAACTACTTAAAAAATACTGTGCTTTATTGGATTGTTTTTTTGAATGACTTATTATGTTAATCAGTTTGACCACACCATATGGTGCCGACGTATTTCCTCCCCACCTCTAATACTTCGCATTTCACTATTTCCTCGAAACGCAGGTACCTCAAATACATCATATAGCATTACTTCCTTGAAAGGCAGCATTCATTAGTACCTCGCGGGTAATCTCTAATAGTACTTCACATTACACTATAAATACTCCATTTGCGAATCACTCTGCCACAGGTAGTCAATTTATCCCGGGCGTTCTGCGACCCCCCTACCGCAAGCAATCGTCTTCTGGACGATCTTTTTTAGTATCTGCGAGAGGTACGATCGGACATGCCTGTTTGATGAAATACATCATAGAACTGCTAACCCCAAAACAACTTGGATCCTAACCCCCCGCCTAATGGGTTTTCTCGCCTAATGGTTTTCTAACCCCCCCACTAATGTGTTTTCTAGCCCCCCGCCTAATGGTTTTCTAATCCCCCGCCTAATGGTTTTCTAATACTAACCTTAATACTAATAAAAAGATATCGTCCAGAAGACGATTGCTTATAGGAAGGGGGTCACAGAACGCCCGGGGATAAATTGACTACGCCTGCAGTGATTGCCGGTTTTAATTCTCGTCAATTTACTCATTTAGTTCTCGTTGGTTTTCATTATCTTACACTCAAGGGGTTGCGAACCCAATTTGATATATTGGGGGTGCGGGATGCTCGCATCTTATTTTACGCACATTCATACGTTACAGCTACAATTATGTAGTTTCTATCTTTTAGGAACCAAACATCATCTCACAATGTATACTCCTTTTTACTTACGCCCGGCCTAATTAAATGTCCTTGTATAATCATAGTCAATGGAGGTCAGGTCTGGAAACTCAATTACGAAAGTCTTTGTTTTATCTTTTTGTTCCTTTATGCAAATTTATGCACGGTGACGGTTAAGCCTAGTTTACACTTGTCGTAAGAATCGTAACGCAGCGACATACGCAAGCGCAGTAAGCACTTCATGGTAGATGAACTCCTTTGAATTTAGGAAGAACAAAGAGTTCAATTGACCATGAAGTGCTTACTGCGCTTGCGTATGTTGCTGCGTTACGATTCTTACAACAAGTGTAAACTTGTGTAAACTAGGCTTTAGTGAACACATTGACATTGTATTTTTGGTATGCTAATTACCGCTTTGAAGTTTGCCGAGTTTCCAGACCATATCTTGATTGACTATGTTGTGGCGTATAATATCTTCAAGTACTAACGTTTTGAGCGAAGGCCCTTTTCATTGCAGTATTTCGACAGTACACCAACCCATACATAAACACGTTCACGTGTTTTCTTTGCCATTCGAACGCAGATATCAATGACCTAAATAAAACTTGGAAATGAAGGGCTCCGTTCGAAACGTCGAAAACGAAACACCGTTTCGCTTTACTCATATGCAGCACTCTACCTGCACGAAAATGGATTTACTCAAATTTACAACTGTATGCAAATATGGAGCAAATGTATTGAAATGTTGCATTTACTTCATATTTACTCAAAATTGAGCAAATGCGGCATTTACCAAGTTTACTCCTATGGTAAATGTAATATTTCAATAAATTTGCTCCATATTTGCGCATATTGCAAATTTGAGTAAATCCATTTTTTCGTGCAGTACGGCACTTGTGTGTAGACGATACATTCACGAACAATAATTTCAAGATAATCTCGTTGTTTCAATTCTTAAAAGATACCAGACAAGTGCAGAGATATTTCTAATCTACAAATATCTCACTTGTCTTGTATTTTTTAAATATCAAATATTAGAGTACCCTCTGCATATTGACATTTACATGCGGACTACTCGGTCCACTCAAACATGTCGACACCGACAAGTAAAATGCTTTGTTTTAATTTGCAAAGCCGGCATATATACAGGTTTGTTATTGTTTGAAATGATTTTGCTTTAAGTCGTAGTCAATCGATTTATTAAAATACTAGCAGTAGGAGTAATGAGAGATTATATATAAGTGCGTTTGAAGCAACTGTGTATTAAAAAGGTGAATGTCTATGTCAACAAATATGAAGCAAATAATAAGAGCTGAAGCTGAAGCTAATTTCCATATATACAAATAATTAACAATTATTCACCGAAGGCGAGGTGAATATTCACTGAGCCTGAGGTGAATAATTGTTTTAGTAT
Source organism: Chrysogorgia sp. JL179-B06 (assembly GCA_035772405.1). Classification (NCBI taxonomy): domain Eukaryota; kingdom Metazoa; phylum Cnidaria; class Anthozoa; order Scleralcyonacea; family Chrysogorgiidae; genus Chrysogorgia; species Chrysogorgia sp. JL179-B06. Next base: position 1,420,848 of record JAYKKM010000469.1, on the reverse strand, counting down.
AAATACACATTTTCCCACTCTTAGGAACAGCATTTCCTTCAAAAATACTAGTTTCTTGACTTTTTTCTCCTGTCACTTTGACAAATCGGCTGGCGGCTATCTTGAAAAAACGCTGGAAATAATCCGAGGTAGCTCGACCAATCAGCGCACGCAATTTCTACAATCATCTAATGTATTTATACTAAGGCTTTTTATTGTGCATATACAGCGAGGCCCACGAGTAGTTACCAGTTCATCGACCGCGAGTGGCCTATATATACCTTCCGGTTTCAGACACAAACATGCATACGGTACACCAAAAAATCTCAAAAATGAGTTACGACGTCATTAGGATATAATAATAATAATAATAAGTAAAACAACTTTTATTAGATCAAATATTACAGTTATATAGCCGGGTTATATAATACATTATAAAATAACCGGAAGTAAATGAGCGAGAACACGCTATCTGATTGGTTACTGAGCTCAAAAACCCGTGCATTATAAATCAATAAAGCATAAGCTGACGTGATTCTTCGCGTAGATTTTGTCGTTTTTGACGGATTTTCAGTAGTTTAAATAACAAAAGATAGTCAAAGAATACCTGGATACAAGGCTAATCAAGGTACTAACACAACAGAATGTTTTAACTGCAACGTTGAGTGCATTTTCATCGCTAAAATCGCCAACGTGTTTTCATCGTAGGCTTCTTAGCAACGCACATAGCAACGTCATTTATAACAGGTAAATCTACATTTTTCATGGCTTTATTGTTGATAATAATGGTGTTCTTTTATAAAAGAAATAAAAAACTTTGTCTTGTGTGATTATCGAGTTATAATGGCACTCGAGAAGCTAGTAAAACACTCGGCTATCGCCTCGTGTTTTACACGCATCTCTCGTGCCATTATAACTCGATAATCACACGCGACACGTTTTTATTTCTTAATTAATGTATATGGGATAATCTAATCAACTACCTGAAACTTGGATTATAAAATAGAATAATAAAAAGATAGTAAGTTCTAAATAAGTCTAAAAGCCAATAAAACACCTACTTTTCTCAGAACAAACGCGAGTGAACTCGTAGTGGTTAATAAAATAAATTATTATTAGTTGTAGTAAATAATTAATATAAATTATTAGTATTATTATAAATTATTATTAATTATTATTTTATATAATAGACAGTGTTTTATTGATATGGTTCCGCCACTAATAAAACTGATAACCACACATGTGCGATTATAAATGGGAATCACACGTGTTGATTATCGTGTTTTAAAATGTTTGTAAAATCGCATTACACTCTTGTGCTCTATTTTTGTTGATTATATAATAAACAGAAAAATACATGAATGCTTGGAAATATGAAATTTGATTTGATCAGGATATCTCACTCGTTCGCTGTACGATTAGTTGAAAAATACGAGATGAGCTAGTGCTTTCCCATCTTCGCGAGTGTTTTTATTATACTTCGCGAGAGTTTTAATCACGTTATAGAGATCGGGGCAAATATATTCTATTATTGTTATAAAATAATTCAGAAACAATTGCTTATATTTTGAATAATCCCAGACGGGAGGTTAGGATGGGGGTTAGGATTGAATCTAGGTGGGTGGTGCGTCTTCTGGACGATCTTTTTTAGTATCCGTGAGAGGTTGGACGAAATGAGAGATTGTTACGATCGGACATGCCTGTATGATGAAATACATCATGGAACTGCTAACCCCAAAACAACTTAGATCCTAACCCTAACCCCTCGCCTAGTGATTTTTCTAACCCCCGCCTAATGGTTTTCTAATACTAACCTTAATAATAATAAAAGGATCGTCCAAAAGGCGACTCAGACCTAGTACCTCACGGTCACCTCAACTGTGAGTGTACCATCTAGCCACGACCATCTAGGTGGGGGTATATTGGGGTTATAGAATTAATTAGGGTTACGATTAGGATCAGGGCTGAGGTTGGGGTTAATTAGGCCATGTTGTAATTTGAGATTATTTAAGATCGTGCTGTGCATATTACCGGGCTCGTGTCATGCAGACATATCGATGACGTAATTGCCAAGCCTTTCCTTGGCATAGAAATGCCTCTGCACAAAACAACAATAAGGCGACGACATAAATTACTAAACACTTATTGACCGAGTGGGAGGTCTTTACGGTAATATTATCCTGCCTGCGATCTTTCAGTACAGACTGAGCGACGAAGGAGCGAGTCTGCGCCATGCGACCAAGGTCAGGATAATTACGATTCCCGCCTGGTCAATCGATAGCTGATATAATAAAGAAACGCTACAACAATGCATGGTTCGCTTGCTGCCTTTTCGGAAATTTCAGCGCGTTGAGCGCAAATTGGGAAAGGCGAGGATTTGACATTCCTTTCTAACTGCAAGACACGTGACGTTATTCCTCGAGGTTGCCAATCGAAATCTTCGCCACTCACCCGCTTATCGCCAATGCCAAAGAAAGTGTTAATTGGGGAAATTCGAATAAAGAACTCAAAAATCCATTCGCTAAAGAAAGAATCAACAAAAGCTCAATCGTCCTTGGCACTTCTTGTGTCTTCTCTAGACCTAATACATCTAAAATCCGTCTCTGACCGTGAAAACGCCAATCACCTCGAACCGCCACAGCTCCATTCAAGAAACGAAATTGTTCCAACTAACAAAAGATTCCCTCAAAACAACTAACATTAAACCCGATGAAGTTATCTTCAATTATTCCAACCGTATTCTGTCAGACGATGAGAAAAGTATACTGGTCAGTTAAAGGACTCAATTTTTCTATCCCGCCAAAGAAGTTGAAGAAATGCGATTTCCTTATTCCTTTTGAATTACTTTATCGCAAAATTCAAGACGAAGAAATTTCGCCATTATCTGGTCTTCACAAAGATTTTATCAGAACTTAAATGAAAAACATTGCACATTCTGGTTTTAGAAGCTACTCGCCTCCTTCCTTTATTTTTACTGACGAAGAACTCAAAGTGCTAACAACACTGGAATCATCATTGTTAAACCCGACAAAGTAAATAGCATAGTTATCTTAAACAAATCCGATTACTGCCAAAAGATGAATGATATCCTGAAAGATGAAACTAAATTTCAAAAACTTGACGAAGATCCCGTGAAATTTACCCTAAAGCGCGAGCTAAGAATGGTGTTATTTCACTGATGGCGGTTATCGAGATATCACTGCCGTAGGTTCACGACAAGGTATTTTGTATGGTCTTCCGAAGATTCATAAACTAAACGTCCCGCTTAGACCTATTTTATCTTCTGTTCGCTCTCATTCTTTTAATATTGCTAAGTTTCTATTCTCCCTACTTCGACCATTTTCTAATAGTATTTACTCTGTTTTATTTATGATAGTTTTTCCTTTGTTAAAGAACTACTTGATTTAGATTTAAACCCGGACAACCACAGGGAGCCTAACTCTGACGCCTGTGATGTGTTTCTCTGTTTTTCTGTTTTATTCTATATTGTGGAAATTCTGATGTTTTATATTTAATGAAAGAAAGCGGTACGCTTTACGATCACCTGAAAGCTGAGACGACACAACACTCGCGTGCGGGATAACACGCAATGCGGGAAAACACGCGAGAGAACAAGAAGAGAAAGGACACCGTGACGTCTCTTTTAGTGATTTTAAGATTATTTCAAGTTGTTCTTTTGAATCTGAACTTCTTTGGCGCGAAACTCTTCTCATTCGCGATCTCAAACCACCTTTAAACGCAAATATTGGCTCCGCACCACTTTTTCTTTTGTAAGCTTATAATTCCGTCATTGTCATTGTATACTAGTGTCGTCTCATCCTGTAATATGTATTTTTAGTTTTCTCTCTTGATTTGTTAATTTATTCATAATTTATGACAACTTTGTAATATATATATATATATATATATATATATATATATATATATATATATATATATATATATATATATATATATATATATATATATATATATATATATATATATATATATATATATATATATATATATATATATATATATATATATATATATATATATATATATATATATATATATATATATATACTATATATATATATATATATATATATATACTATATATACATATATATATTTCTATTTCTATTTCTATTTCTATATAAATTGATCAAGATCAACTTTTAAAAACTTTAATCTACGTTTCGGGGCTCTGACCCTTTGTCAAGATACACGAGTTTACAGAGAGTTCGACCATTATATAACATAAAAAAGCTAATTACAAAGTCAAATCAAGTAAAATCCCTAATATTCAGTCCCCTAGGGACAAATGAATTAAGTTTATAAGCCCAGAAAGCTTCTCTTCTGGTTGGTTCCCTAACATCGGTTTTGTCAATTATTATCACTGTCATATCAACTTTACATTTGATTGTGATTCTAAAAGAGTTATTTATCTAATTATTTGTAAAAAATGCTGTAAAGTATATGTAGGAAGTACAATAACGTCATTCAGGCAGCGATTTAATAACCATAAAAGTAGTGCAACGAGGTATGGTAAAGGTCAGAGGGGAATTCCTGGGGAACATTTATACTCGCATTTCTTTAGCGATGAACATGAAGGAGTTAATGATGACAAAATGATTGTGATTCTAATTAAGGAGTTATTTATCTAATTATTTGTAAAAAATGCTGTAAAGTATATGTAGGAAGTACAATAACGTCATTCAGGCAGCGATTTAATAACCATAAAAGTAGTGCAACGAGGTATGGTAAAGGTCAGAGGGGAATTCCTGGGGAACGTTTATACTCGCATTTCTTTAGCGATGGACATGAAGGAGTTAATGATATGACAGTGATAATAATTGACAAAACGGATGTTAGGGAACCAATCAGAAGAGAAGCTTTCTGGGCTTATAAACTTAATTCATTTGTCCCTAGGGGACTGAATATTAGGGATTTTACTTGATTTGACTTTGTAATTAGCTTTTTTATGTTATATAATGCTCGAACTCTGTAAACTCGTGTATCTTGACAAAGGGGCAGAGCCCCGAAACGTAGATTAAAGTTTTTAAAAGTTATCTTGATCAATTTTTACATGTTTTTTTAACTTTGGTGGAAGAAGGTTCACTGTACATATACATATACATATACATATACATATACATATACATATACATATACATATACATATACATATACATATACATATACATATACATATACATATACAGCCCATCCACATGCATGATATGCTTTTTCTGTCAAGTATGTTTTATAACATTTACCATCGAATCATAAACAAGAATTGTGTCGCGTATAAAAAATCGCATACGCCAGAATGACAATCGTCAAGCAGGCGTGTTATAGACTATAGACAAACGCTTTTTTTGGCACGGAGATAAAAAGCGTAAGTGAAGACAGGTTGTGTCATGAACAGCACAATCCCGTCACGGTTGGGGCTCATCCTGATATAATAATATAAAAAGTAATATGACCTGAGGGGTTTGCCGACTCTTGTTGTCTTCTCGCGCTTCTGGTGTTAACTCTAATAGCGCGCGGTTGAAAATAATGGCCGCATCGGAGAGCATGAATACTCTCTATCTTATTTTTCTTAGTTCGTTTTTGGTTCCTGTGGCCTCTTCGTGCCCTAATCAGTGTCTTTGCTACAGCACAAGCGAAGGACCAGTCGTACGATGTATTAACCAAGAACGTAAGAGTGTACCAAACATTCCCTATTCAACCGTTGTTTTGTGAGTATTCAAGTACAGTGTTTTGTAATATAAAACTGTTGTCCTACGTAGACAGTGTAGAAATACAAATTGAATACTCTAAAAGTTGGTGTACCGCCGAAATAGTGTGTAGGAGGTGTAACGTTTTGAGCAAAGGCCTTTCGTCAGAAAGTGAAACGTTACACACTATTTCGGTAGTACACCAACCTTTGAGAGTATTCTAAAAGTACAGTGTTGTGAAAGCAGTGTTGAATAAAAGCGGAATGGTTAGGTCCTTTCTCGATATATCATGCACAACCGAAACACAAACCCCTATATGCTAACCAAAATACTAACCCTTTAGTACTAACCTCAATGACTTGAGCCGTTGAGGCGATGCCGTAGCATGTTTCCATTTCGGTTGTGGATATATCGAGATATAGAGCCAAAGGTTAACTGGTGAATGTGTTGTGAAGTATAGTTTAATGCTTCAAACGACCATGACTGATTCTAATACAGACAGATTGTATGTTTTGTGATTTATCGTATAATACCGGTCAGTGGTGCAACAATATTAGAATTATTTATTATCCAACGATTATAGTTCCTTGTCTGCTGGTGTTTATCTAGTATACAGTGCAGCTAAACTGACATGTTTTTAAAACAACTTCTCCCAACTAGTACTATAGCTGTTTGGAGACCAACAAGGAGAATTTATATGTTGATATATACTGCGGCTTAAAGGGTCGCGCGTCTTGCGTGTGTTCTGTATTCTTTGAGCGCGCGGCGTATTTTAACGGGGCTACTTTTTCTAACTACTATCTGTAAGAATCAAGCAACCGATTTGTTTATCAGTATACATATATCAATCAAACCAGTGCATCATTCTCTCCATCCGAGTCTTGGTAACTTTAGAGCGTCTCACCGGCAATCAATGTCCAGGACTTTTTGAGGATTTTTAAGCTTGACAATTTTGACATTGTTGTTATGAATTCTTGTTTGAAATCCGATTACAACCAAGGCCAGATTTTTTTTCTATTTGCCGTTTAGTTTGTTCCTGCTATTGGTTCCTGTCATAAATATGTCTCGATATAATGAAAATTATCGCGTGAAAACAATGGAAATGACAAATGTTATTCTTTGGGCAAGACAACATTTTTTTTGGCTATTTGCCGTTTAGTTAGTTCCTGTGAACCAACAGAGAACAGAGACTATAATTTGTAAGTAAAAACTTAACTACGACTCGTCGACAATGACAGCGTGCCTCGATACAATGAAAATTTAATATCACCTGACAACAACGAAAATGACAATGTTATTCTTTGGGCAAGACCAGATATTTTTTGGCGATTTGCCGTTTAGTTGGTTCCTGTGATAAACAGAGACTATAATTTATTATAATTAAAACTACAACATTATCACCTGACAACAACGAGAATAACAAATTTAGAGATCTTCTACGCTGCTGTCAGCATCTCAAAGTTTTGTTGTCTTTAACCACAGCGATCAGATTACTCACAGTTAATAGGATAACTCCTGCAACCATAGCTGCAACCATAGACCCTTCTTCTAGGGTCTATGCTGCAACTTGTCGCGCTGTGGGTTGGAGGGTGATGTTGCACGTATTTCTTGCCTCACCCTGTAACTTGATTCTCAATATTGTTGTGTTGTAAGTTGCAACGTGATGTTGCACGTATTACTTGCCTCACCTTTCCTGTAACTTGATTCTCAATATTGTTGTGTTGTAAGTTGCAACGTGATGTTGCACGTATTATATATTTCATGCAACTTGCCTCACCTTTCCTGTAACTTGATTCTCAATAATGTTGTGTTGTAAGATACAACGTGATGTTGCAACGTGATGTTGCACCTTTCATGTAACTTGTCTCTCAACAATGTTGTGTTGTAAGTTGGAGTTGCAACGTGATGTTGTACTATACCTTTCATGCAACTTATCTCACCTTTCCTGTAACTTGATTCTCAATAATGTTGTGTTGTAAGTTGCAACGTGATGTTGCACGTTACCTTTCATGCAACTTGTCTCAGTGTCTCACAACAACGTTACGTTGCACCTTAAACTTTCATGCAACTTATCTCACCTTTCTTGTAACTTGATTCTCAACAATGTTGTGTTGTAAGTTGCAACGTGATGTTGCACGTATTAGTACCTTTCATGTAACTTGTCTCTCAACAATGTTGTGTTGTAAGTTGGAGTTTCATGCAACTTGTCGCGAAACAAATTTCCGTGTTGCAAGTTGTGGCCAAATGTTGCGAAAAGTAGAAGTTACTTCAATTCTAACCTTTGTATCCTAAAGGCCATGCATGTAACTCGACGCAATTTTTGCTAAAAAATATTGCAGCTTGCTGTGAGATGTCAGACTGTCGAGTCGGACGAGACTTGTTTTGCGACATGCGCTGCTATTTCTTTATCTTCCTTGGAAAATGCAAACAAAATTGCCATCATGGATTATGAGTACGTGCATGTCAAATGAAGTCCAAATAAAATGTGCGGTTCCGGTTTCTCGACTGACCCTTTTTTTAAACCCGACCCTACCTAGTAATTTCTGTAGCTCATTTGCAACAACGTGGAAAAACAAGATGTTAGTTAGTCGACAAGATGTTAGCTATTCGACGGCTATTGTCCAAAATATTTCTTTAAAAAATATTAATGCCGAACAACATACCCTAAATTTTTTCAAGATGAAACCGGAACTACACTATTTCTTTATTTGGCCTAACAACGACTGATATTTATAGGTGCATGCCAAATGGAATGAGTGGTTCCGAATTCTAATCACGAGAATGATCATCTTGGAATATGAACTAAACCAGTGAGCAATATTTTGAATTTAAGGCTACATGCCACAAGTCATGAAGCCAGAATTAGTTTTAAAAATAGCTTTCAACGAAATGGCCCCTTGCAATGCAGTAGTCGCGATTATTTTTGTAGTATACATAACTACATTTGTGACGGGCCTCGCTGACAATCAACGGTATAGATTCTCATACAGCGCCGTCCCTTGAGTATCACTTGTCATTTAAATCTAGATAGTTCCAACTAATAGGTTGTCTGGAAAACGCGGACACGGACAACGGACGGCGGACAGCGGACGGCGGACAATTAAAAAGTGGAAAATGCGGACAATTAAAAAGTGGAAAATGCGGACAATTAAAAAATGTAAAATGCGGACAAAAATGGAAAACGCGGACAATTTAAAATAGAAAATGCGGACAAAATGGAAAATGCGGACAATTTAAAATAACACGTAAACAAAAATGGGAAAAAATGGAAAAATGCGGAATGGAAAAATGCGGAATGGAAAAATGCGGACAATTTAAAATGGAAAATGCGGACAAAAATGGAAAATGCGGACAAAAATGGAAAATGCGGACAATTTAAAATGGAAAATGCGGACAAAAATGGAAAATGCGGACAATTTAAAATGGAAAATGTGGACAAAATATAAAATATATGTAAGTGTATCAAATTAAAGTATATCCAAAAACTATATATTAGTACAATCTCTCTTTGATAGATCTCTTCTTTCTATAGTTAGTTATGTATGTATATATTCAAATGTGCACGCTAACGTAGCACCGCCAAGCTTTACGTTCTGGTGACAGATGTATTTCATACAATTATTCCGACCTTGTTCCGGCCACATGTACTATGTAGTCATGAAATTGTTTTGGTCACTCATTTTTTCACATTAAAATTTAAAAACAATAAGTAGAATCGCTACAGCGTACACATTTGAATATATACATACATAACTAACTATAGAAAGAAGAGATCTATCAAAGAGAGATTGTACTAATATATAGTTTTTGGATATACTTTAATTTGATACACTTACATATATTTTATATTTTGTCCACATTTTCCATTTTAAATTGTCCGCATTTTCCATTTTAAATTGTCCGCATTTTCCATTTTTGTCCGCATTTTCCATTTTAAATTGTCCGCATTTTCCATTTTTGTCCGCATTTTCCATTTTTGTCCGCATTTTCCATTTTAAATTGTCCGCATTTTCCATTTTGTCCGCATTTTCCATTTTAAATTGTCCGCGTTTTCCATTTTTGTCCGCATTTTACATTTTTTAATTGTCCGCATTTTCCACTTTTTAATTGTCCGCTGTCCGCCGTCCGCTGTCCGCTGTCCGTGTCCGCGTTTTCCAGACAACCCAACTAATACGAACCTCTTAAAATACTACTTGAGACTTTCGTAGTACTTGTCACATTATAATTATAGGCTTGTTTAATCTTTAACCTTGGCCCCCCTCCAGCGATTTTAATCCATCGGTTTTAATCCATTTATATTGGGTTACCCAAACCAACATTCCGACATGGTCGGCTGGTTACCATGGTCATGGACGATTGTCAAGCTCAAATCCTCAAAAAATGTTTCGGACAGGGATCGAACCTGTGACCTCATGATTGCCTGTCAGACGCTCTAACTATTGAGCTGCCGAGACTTGGATGGAGAGTGAGGTTGATGTACGCAGTGGTTCGATTGATATACGTACTGCCTATGCGGCAATCACTATATATCAGTACTACTTCGATGTGTTGTATTTAAGAAATATAAAACATTTTCCGTGTTTCCATACAGTTTTATAAAATAATTTTTCTCTACGCACGCTGTAATTGGTCAGCTTGTCGGTCTCGATCACGCTACGGAGACCGGAATGACGTCAGTAACTAATGAGAATTTGTATTAAATCAAAATCAAAAGCGTTATAATATATTGTAATTATCCAAAGTATAAGAAATTGTTTCTAAATTATTTTATAAAATAATAGAATACGTTTGCTTGGGTCTCTACAACGTGATCGAAACCCTCGTGAAGTAATAAAAACACTGCGAGAAGTTGGGAAAGCACTCGAGTTCTATACAGTTTTAGTATAATTTCAGAGCTGAAACGAATTCTGATTGGTTGACTGGCGTACGAAATGCCATTTCTAGGAAAACCAAAGAATCTAAAAAATATCTTGCAAAACTCTTTTAAGGTAAGTAGTCTTCCGTTGAAGTTTAGAAATTTTATTTTGTACTTTAAAAACATGCCAGTTTTTACAGCCGGCTTTACCCTTTTTCGATCCAACGGAAGTCGTGTTTTTCCTGATCAGCTCTGAAATTATACTAAAACAATTAGTCTAGTTTAGTTGCTAAAGCTTCAACATGGGTGTCAAAACTTAAGTCCTCATCGATAATAAAGCCCAATAATTTAACTTAATGAACCTGTTCCAATGGGACATCGTTCAATTCAATATTGAGGACTTGATTTTCAGGGGTGAGCTTTGACTTGAGACGTTTTCCACTAACCAAAATAGATTTAGTCTTAGGCAATAACATGACTTTTGGGTGGCATATTGTTTATTTATGGCTAATAACAGTTCATTATAAGGTCAATGATAAAATGATTGCGTACCGACTAGTTCGTTATCGGCCCGCTGCTTTGAGTGTTTTCCAGAGGGCGGTTTGACCTTGCATATTGGTGATAATATATAAATATATATATAACACGCATGCATTTTAACATAAAGTAGTCAAATGAGCGCGCAGGCTTGGTTTGAAATTGGTACAGGTTCTTCTAATTGATGTTTTGATTCTCAAATCTCGCCGTTTATTTCACTCGCTTCGCTCGTTACATCAATCCATTCCATAATCTGCAATCTATCGACTATCGTCAAGAGCCACGCGGCTCAACGCTGATTTTCTGTTAATGGCGCATACGTGTTAACATACGTAGCAAGTAGTTTTAGAACAACTTCTATCTTTCGTCACAATTTCTATCATTCCCAAAGCCTGCGCTTCATTCCCATTGGCATTGATAGATTGTGCTTGGTGATATGACGTATGACTGCGCAGGCATGCTACTCAGGCTTTCAATCTGAGAACATTCCTGAATGCCTGACGGGAATCGAACCCGTAACCTTCAGAGTAATTGTGGTGAGACGCTCTAAAAACCGACTCAGATGGTAGAGAAAATCAGAGGCGCCGGAAGCAACCCAGGGCAGCGGGGACAGAATCTCAAAAAAGGGCACTTTCACAAAAGGAAATTTTAATTTAGTGCGAGAAGCCGTCTGGCAGTCTTTATTAATATAATATCTATTACTGAAAGATGCCCACAGACTGACAGACTCAGAGACAGTCAGAGTAAACGTTTGTCAATATTTTTGTATAAATAATTTAAAAAAAACTTCCTTCCAGAAATTTCAGTCAAGAGCAACATCGTCATGGATTTTTAGACATGTTTATAGCAGCAATGGAAATGGTCCATTTTAAATTACATCTTCACATGCATAATGCATCGGACTCATCTCGTTGATTCCTTCGAAACCAAATTACACAACATATACTTCGTCAAAAGGAAGTATAAGATATCGCATTACAATATAGCAAACCGCGTGCCCCCGCTGCCCCCGTGGCTCACTTGAAACATCAGTTGTCCTGAACTTCTAGAACTCACTGATTATAGATGGGTTTTTGAGTGTTTCGATAAAATTCAAACTTGCTATCTAACACCGTCACCGTTTTAGGTTTTTCAGAGACCGGTCATTATTTATGGTCGGGTGAAACAAATTTGACCCAACCAAATTAAGATCAGAAATTTAGCCGTTCCAACCATTTATGGGCAAAGAAAATCTTTTACCCAATCCAAGAAAAAAGTTAGATTAAGCCCGATGCCCTGCATATCGTCGATACAAGTTTAAATAACAAACCTAAATAGATATACAGACAGATCCTACTGTAACTTTCAGATTATTATCTCCCTATACAGAGCAGGAATCCAAGGAAAACAAGGAAAGGAATACAATAACAAAACCTAATGTGCAATGATGACTAAGGAGAACTAATGACGACTCCAATTTTAAATGATGAACTTTTAATTTTTATTATGTAAATAGTCATGAAGATTTTGCTACCCGACCATTTAGGTCTTAGAATTTTCAGTTACCCAATCATTTTCTCTTCTGCCCCCACCCCGGCCATAAATAATGATCGGTCCCTTTGGCATTTCAAACCCTTCATTATCTTTGTTTTGTTGAAACAAGTTAAGCAGCGATGGAGCACTGAGTAGCTCGGTAGCTCGTCAGTAATCAACTAGTCATACTGTCATAGTATACATAAGCGGTCCTCTTGTTCCCAATTTTTAATGAGTTAATCCCTTTCGCACAGCATACATTCGCATTTTCAAGATAATAATGGTCAAACAGTAGCACACGGGTACAGAGCCACAGACGCATCGACCTGAGTGAAGCCTCAAGCATGTTATGTGGGGCCGTTGGATAGTCTGGCTAAATAGTAAGAACACTAGCGTTTTGTTTATTAGGGCGGTATAGGGCCTGCTATAGTAGCTATACTCATGTATCTTGAAAGTTGAAATGCCAGAAATGGTAGAAACTAGTTTTAATTAGCTTCTAGTCTGTAAGGGCATAAGGCTGTTAGTTTACGGTACGCTTAACGTTATCAGAAGATAGTGCTAATATAAATTTTGATATTAAATGGTAGTATGTACTGTGCATTTGAACATAATTTCTGATACAATCCTTTCACGCGAATAACACCCATTCTTAAATATTAAAGAAACATTTATCACTGCACAAAATTGCATTTATCACTGCACGTTAAAATAATCCCTGCTTTTCTCAACCAAATCTAAAGAGTTCTCTATATTTGATCATTGTTCATCTTTATCTCTTTGAAACCGCGCTTTCCACAGGAATTTTAATTCAATTAACAAGATATTAAACGCAAGTGTAGCAGCACATTAACTCGTGTTTTGATAACATTAATGATGTCTAAAAAGGATGTTTTTTCTGCAGATTAAAGACCGTTTAACGCACAGATCGCCTTGATAATATACCTCGGTATTTCCTCACCGCTTGATTGATCTTAATGAATATAATCATAGTCACATGTATTTACCAGAATAACATTCAGCTAGCGGTTAGTTTTCATAATATTTGCAAGAACAATATCAAGCGGCGTTTCTGTATCGTACGATAAATCCGGTCGTCGTCGCGTTAATAAGACATGAGAATATTAGGCTCTTTCGTGATATATATAAACAACTGAATATGGAAAGGTATTATAGACCATTTTAAAGTACAGAAATGCGTCCGCACCTGACGTCAAACTCAGTCTGTGATTTTCGCTTCTCCGGTTTTTCTTCGGGGAGTCTTATTTATATCGTATAAGTCAAACTCCGCCTGTTGACGTAACGTAACGCGAAATAACAACGGACAATAGCGGAGCCGGAGCGCACAGATTCTAGTTTTTTAAATCCAAAACGTGGACGAACGAACTGAAATAGACTCTGAGAATTCCCAAATGACTAATTTCCTATTGTTTATATAGGACTTAGATTTAATTTAAATGCGACAAACATCGACAACACACGTCATCTGTGCGCTCCGCTATTTCATAATTTCCGTTTATATTTCACCATAAAATAATAGAAGGGCTATAATATACAGGGTGTATAAAAAAAAGCGCAACCTCGGAATTTCCCAAGAAATCCACTGTGTTCTTAAACACAAAAGATTTTCGCCCCTGGGAATTTAAAATAGCTTGTAATCGTATGAAGGAGCATATTTGACACGAGGATTCCGACCAGGAAACCTTGCTCGAAAAGCGTTTTGCACTGCGGTTGTATTTTGAGTCTGGGTGTAATGTAAAACTATAAAAACTCGTTGTTCTGTTGTGAGCTGCACCATTATTAATTTGAACTGGTGATGTGACTATTAGCAATTCGACAGTTATGCCCTTGGAATACGATTAGAAGCTATTTTAAATTCCCAGAGGCCTAAAATCTTTTGTGCTAATAAAAACAAAGTGGATTTCTTGGGAAATTCCGAGGTTGCGCTTTTTTTGATACACCCTGTATAATATATACTAATAGTAATATATAATATGATCAAATATATGCATATGAAATATATCGCCCCGACTCTCGGCGATGTATAAATATGTATATGATGTTTGACTGTTCTGACCGTGTCTCAATAGCTCAGTGGTTAGAGCGCCGATGCGTTGATTCGGAGACCTCGTGTTCGATTCCCGGTTGGGGCAGTCAAATTTTCATATACATATATTTGACCATTAATAAATCCTCTCTTCATCTAAAGAATATATAATATATATAATATATATCATATATATCATATATATCATATATATGATACAGGGGTATATATGATATATATGATACAATGATACAATGATACATAATACATAATATATAATATATATATATATTTCAAAAACTTATTAATCTGAATTCATGAGGAAAATACAAAGGAAAATAAAACACTGCAGCTCGTGTTTTAAACTATACTTAAAAAACTCATTAATAATTCATTTACATAAACTTTATCTTTGATTTTTCTCGGCTTAGACAACATTGATAAAACACTCGCAGTACGTGTTTTATCAGATATAAAACACTATAATTATATATATATATGTTATAATTTTATATATATATATATATATATATATATATATATATATATATATATATATATATATATATATATATATATATATATATATATATATATATATATATATATATATATATATAAAGGATTTATGGTGAAGGAAAATTTCGAGTGTTGGAATACATACATTTTAAGACCAAACCGGGACCAGTTGCGAAAAATGCAACTTCAAGGCCTTCCGGCTGGAATTGAACAGCTTTTGACAATAAACTTTATCCTCAAATTCGAAATAATTATTCTGCAGAATAAGCCTAGCTAAATTCACCAAGTCATGCACTAGAACTTCTTCTACAGCCTGTTCCATTGTCTTCCTAAGGGCCTCCAAGCCTTCCTCGTGTGGTATATGAGGATACAAACCCACTACATCAATAGTGCATAAAATGGCCGTCTTAGGTACAAAACTAAGTTCTCTCAATTTTTTAAGAAAATGGGTAGTATCTTTGATAATAGAAGGAACAGACTTAACTAATGGTTGCATATGAAAATCGAAAAATTCTGATATTCTCTCTGTAGCTGTTCCACAATTCGAAATAACTGGCCGACCCGGTACATTTTCTAACCTCTTATGTATCTTTCTAACCTCTTATAAATAAAACCAGCCCAACCTATGCTTAGATCCCACAAAATACTTCTTATTTTTGGAAGTAATATATCCTCTTTCAACCAACGAGTCAAGGCTTAAGGCGACAAGAGAAGATATCCTGTCAACCAAGGTATTATCAACAACAACTTCGTAAACATCCGTATCACCTTGTTGAACATAAGCTTCCTTACAATAATCTTCTCTATCCCAGATAACTACAGCGGAACCCTTATCCGCTATAACTTTTCAATTTCTTAAGCGCCTCCCTCTCACTCGTTGTAAGGTTACTATTATTTTTACCCCTCGTATTAATCGACAAAACTCGTTCTTCCAACCCATTCAGATAAACATCTATAATAGGATCTACTCCCGTAGGGACCCAGGCTGACTTTTCTCCAAAGCGACTCAAATCTTTACCATAATCCCCTCTGTCACAATCTTCATAATTATTCAAATGAAAGTAAGCCTCACATTTAAGTTTACGCGTCCAAACTCCTTTAAATCACTCTTAAATTGATGCCCAATCCAACTCCCCTGGGGTAGGGCAAAATTTAAGTCCTTTAGGCCAGGTTTACACTAGTACGGTACGGTACGGTACGGTACGGTACGGTGCGGTAAGTGATCCGGAGTAGGTTAGCGTACCGTTGTGAAATTTACGTCTGTTTACACTACAAAGGACAAAGCGAGGTTTTTCGTTGACATCAGCAGTTTTTTTTTTAATGCTTGCATATAACCATATAAACCAGCTAAAATTATTAAAATTGCTGCCGATAAACAACCAAAATAACCTGGCGACATTTTTTCCCGCTAACATTTTAAACGCGTACGCATATGTTTACACTACTACGCTACGTTAAATTTGCCGTAGCGTAGTGATTTACATCCGTGCTTGGCGTAGTGACTACGCTACGGCAAACCACTCCGGTTTAGGCAGGTACAGTGTAAACACAACAAAGAAACGTATTAATTTTTTAACGGATCACTTACCGTACTGTACTAAGTAGAGAAATTTCAGTCATTTAAGCCAATTTTTAATTTCACACCATTTAGGATGAGATTTAATAATCATAAAAGCTCACTTAATAGGTATGGAAGGGGGCAGAGGGGAATATGCGGTGAACATTTATATGCTCACTTTATTTTCACTCATAAGACCATAACCAAACCGCATTACGATTTGCGCAAAACACAATTGAAAGCATAAAACAGCGAAGAGTCTGTATCTGAAAAAGACGTGCGTACGAGAAACAAGAAATCAGTTCTACTACAAAACTATGGGGCTAGCTCAGGTTCGCCCCAATTACACAAAGTGATATGAACTATTGCCTTGACTCAACTAAATATCATACTCATCTATTCTTACAGTTACTATCTCATTTGTCAGCCGTTACTGCACGACTTACTCTATCTCTACCAACATAACTGCCTTTGTCTATACGATCCTCTTAATGTACCCCGTAACTAGTACAGTTAGAACCGCTGGTATACTTGCGCGCGCTTAACAAATGCAAAACATTAACATACATATATGACTTAAATGAAAATAAAAACATGCTATCTGGTAAAATAATGTCTCGATTCTCTTCAAAATAATTTGACTTCTATTACAGTACATATAGCATTTTTTTTTAATATCTATTTATATTATATTTTATTTTATATTGATTGGCTGCCTGAGCGGGCGATTTTTTGCGATATCTGACCACGGTCACGGAATCCTAAAAACTAAAAAAAATTAATGGTGGGTTTGCTTTATTATTAACTGGAAAATGGAAAACTAACGCATAGTTTGATTCAATTAAGCATGAAATAACTCTATTATAATACAATAACTAGTATTTTGGTTAATACTTTATTTTCTTTCCTTATCCAAATAATGCAGAGTTACTCAAGTCTTTCACTTTGTATAATAATAAAAAAATATGTTCTTTACCGTTTTGGTCGGTCCGTATTTGCCCTCGGTCTCATAAACGACCTACGGCCTCGGGCAGTTTCGGGAGGACCTCCCATCCGGTAAATAACATCTTTAACGGGATGGATCAACGCAAGGACTTCACAGCTTGTAAGACGGGCATGACAGGTTACACTGGGTAGACGAATTTCATCTGGAGATGGTCCAGACCATCAACTCGCTACATTTGGCAATCTCGAAAATCCAATTCTAATCAGACACGCTACTCAATTTCCACCCAATTTCTCTTTTCTTTCTTTTCTGTTCGGTCGTCGGTCGGTCAAGTCATGTCGTGTCGTGTTTCGGTCTTGGTGCGATAAGTCGCCGGTAGACCACATCGATTATTATTATTATTATTATTGGTATTGGTAGTGGTGGTGGTAGTGGTGGTAGTGGTAGTGGTAGTTGTGGTAGCGGTAGTGGTAGTTGTGGTAGTGGTAGTGGTGGTAGTGGTAGTGGTGGTAGTGGTAGTGGTGGTAGTGTTAGTGGTAGTGTTAATGGTTGTGGTGGTGGTAGTGGTGGTAGTGGTGGTAGTGTTAGTGGTAGTGTTAATGGTAGTGTTAATGGTAGTGTTAATGGTTGTGGTAGTGGTGGTGGTAGTAGTGATGGTAGTAGTGATAATAGTAGTGGTACTAGTGGTAGCAGTGGTGGTAGTGGTGGTGGTGGTGGTGGTGGTGGTAGTGGTAGTGGTAGTAGTGGTAGTGGTGGTAATAGTATGTATAGTTTAAACACGAGCAGCAGTGTTTTAAACGGCTTCAAAAACGACCACCATTTGGTAAGTTCGTTGGCGTAGTAATTTTGAGAAATAACGTTGTCTAAGCCGAGAAAATCAAAGCTAAAGTTTATGTAAATTAGGATGAAATTTTATCACATTTAAAACCACTGACATAGACCTCTTTCATAATGGCGGCCAGTCTAAATATTCTTTTATATGCATGTAAATTAGCCTTTCTGGCCTCGTTACAAAGCAAAGATTCTTTGGAATTACAGACACACGAACGAGGTCAGAAAGGCTAATTGAAATGAATATAAAAGAATATTTAATTTGGGTGCCATTATGAAAGAGATCTATGGCACTGATTTCCTTTGTGTTTTCCTCATGAATCATTAATGAGTTTTTGAATTCGCGGTCGATCGGTTTATGGCATTTACAACGGCTGGCGTGCGGCTCGCCATGATTGTAACTGCCCATAAACATCGGCCGCTCATGTTTTAACTACTACTTAATTATTCGTCTCTCCGCGAGGTCATGTATCAATTTCCTATATTCTCCCCGTATTTACTTTTAGAGATTTGCGATTTAATTCTATCACTGTTATTAAAAAAGATGACTTTCAAGGTTTATCAGAATTGAAGACATTGTAAGTATAATACTGTGTGCCATACTGTTAGCATTAGATAGCGTAGCGGTGGGGCCGAAGAGAAATAAATTTGTGCTGGGAATGCATTTACCCAACCAAATTAAGATCAGAAATTTAACCGTCCCAACCATTTATGGGTAAAGAAAATCTTTCGGCCAACCCAAGAAGAAAAAAGTTAGATAAAGCCCAATTCCCAGCATATCGTCCATACAAATGTTAATAACAAACCTAAATAGATATACAGACAGATCTTAATATAATTTTCAGATCATTATCTCCCTATACAGAGCAGGAATCCAAAGAAAACAAGGAGAGGAACACAATAACAAAAGCTAATGTGCAATGATGAACTCTTAATTTTTTTATGTAAATAGTCATGAACATTTTGCTACCCAACCCTTCAGAGAAGACGAGAAGTGAGATTTTTTTACCCAACCATTTAGGTCTTAGAATTTTCAGTTACCCAATCATTTTCTCTTCGGCCCCTACCCCGGCCATAAATAATGACCGGTCCCTAAGTTTAAGATTATTATCCAAATAAGATTGCAGGATTTGCATTAGCCAATCAGATTGTAGCATTTGCATTAGACTTGGTAAGTTTCCAATAAACAGTTAGAACAACACGAATTTTAGCCAATCAGAGCGCACATATTAAAAAATGTTATTTTATAATTAGAGGGACACTACACTACACAAACCAGTGGTATTAGTTTTCTTCTAATATTTTTAGTGTGAGAGAAATCTGGCTTTGTTTATCGAAGGATTTCGTTTCATAGTATTAAATACTCATGTAAATAACATTTGTAAATCGGCCACTTTGGCAATCAGAAATATCGGCAAGATCAGGAAATATTTGAGTAAAAAGGACTGTGAGAAGTTGGTGCATGCATTTATAACATCAAAACATGACAGCTGTAATAGCATCCTTTATGGCTTACCAGAAGCTGAATTGAGCAAGTTACAGCGAATTCAAAATACAGCAGCTAGACTTGTTGCAAGGGTTAAAAAATCGGATCATATCTCCCCTGTGCTTCGCAATCTTCACTGGTTGCCAGTGAGATCAAGGATTGTTTTTAAGATACTGATAATTACTTTCAAAGCTTTACGTGGCCAAGCACCTATTTATATTACTCGTACTGTAAGATCATCTAACAGAGATCTGCTACTTGAGCCAAAATCCAACACGGTGACTCATGGAGACAGAAGCATTGATATTTTAAGTAGTTTTAAGTCAGCACTTAAGACTTTTCTTTTTTTAAATTAATAGTTTTTTGTTCATAGTGGTAATATATGTAGTAGGCTTTATCTTATAATGAAACTGTAATTAGTTTTATAAGTAACATTAAGAATATATTATTGTAAGAGCATTGAGACTATTGTATAATGCTCCTAATACGTCTTTATTATTATTATTATTAATCAACACACTTCTCAGCGTTTGGATATGTGATGAAACGTTTTTCCTCGTGTTTGATATATTACATCCTTGATTGCTCATTGTTTCTTCTATTTTAACTCTATTTTATCGTTCTTTTTTTTATCAGGCTTCTGAACGGTAACAAAATAAGACACATTGAACCTGGGTCATTCCGAGATCTACATAACCTTAAATATCTGTAAGTACAAATATCTGCAAGTCCGAGAATTTATTGTTTTTCAGCTTTTTTTCCGGATTTGTTTTACTATATGAAGTCACAGGGACTGAAATAGCTGTGAGGTTCTGAATTGGGTATGAGGCTTCTCTGGCTGTCCAAAATTGTAACCTTATTAAAAACCACTGTATGCATCGCAGACTCGATAGGTCAGATTTCATACATGAAATCATGCATTGAAATTCAATCATTTTAAAAGTGAGTCATAAATTGTTTAATTTTTTAGTTATTTGTATCACAATTTCTTGGAAAGACTTGAACCGAAAACGTTTTCTGGTTTATCTGCATTGAATCAGTTGTAAGTAAGGGTGTAGAAGGAAGGAAGGGAGGAAGGAAGGGAGGAAGGGAGGGAGAGCGAGAGCGAGGGAGGGAGGGAGGGAAGGAGGAAGGGGGAAAGAAGGAGGGAGGGAGGAAGGAAGGCTGGAGGTAGGGAGTGAGTGAGGAGAAAGCGATCAAGCAAGCTAGAAGGAAGCAAGGAAGGATAATTAACAAAGTTTTGTTTATATTAATTAGATATATCTATGATAATAAAATAAAGGAGATTGCAAGGGACACATTTCAAGAACTCAAAGCACTACAACGCTTGTAAGTACCAGATACAAATTGCCTTTTAATTCAACTTTCTTAGTGTTTTATAATGTATAAATGTATTATTATCAACCTTTCTCAAAGGTTTATGAACAACAACAAGATCACTGGCATAGTTAGAGGAACGTTCGATAAATTAACTTCTCTAAACCGATTGTGAGTGCAGTTTTTCTTGTGATTGTCATCATTTCTTGTGATTGTCATGAGATGACTCATATAAACCTTCTTTCTTATCACTGTTATTCTGATATAAAAAGCTTGTTGTATTAATAATTTTATTAAACTTAATCTCTCCTAGGCGTATTGATCGCAATAAGCTATTTTGTGAGTGTAAACAATTATGGTTCTCGCGTTTCCTGCTCAAAGTGGAATCTCACGCTGACCAAGCTCTTTGTTCCAAGCCTCCAAACGTCGAAGGAAGAACGCTGGTCTCGTTGACTGTCGACGATCTCAACTGTGTCGAACCACAGTTCATTAAAATTCCCTTAGATATCGTTATTAGTTCCAGACCCCCGAGTCGCGCGTACTTCTATTGTAAAGCGAGTGGTCATCCTACGCCTACGATTACGTGGTTAAAGAATCATGTTGAGCTATTGTCAGACAATCATTTCGTCATTCTTGACGACGGCACGTTGGAGATTCACAATCCTAGAAAAGATGACGTGGCTACGTATCATTGTCTAGCGCGTAATGCTGCTGGACAAAAGATGCGGGGCGCACGGTTGATGTACTACAGGGAAGAAGGTGAGAAATGGATGTGTAAAGGGTGAAAGCCCCCTGTCTCTCTTTAAAGTGCTTATAAAATTTGTGTGAAAAGTTGATAAAATCTCTATTATAGCGTTCAAGTATAGCATCAACGTTTGAATTAGGTCAAATTTCAACCTCGTTCCCAGGGCATTTTGCCTCCACGGTGGAAGGTCGGCGAAAATGGCCCTGGGATCGGTTGGTCACATGACACCCAGAATTTTTGGGTGTTTAGATATGATAATTTTTGTGGTCTTTGTTCCATTGCCTTTGTCTACTTTGTTGACCTGAATAATTGAGAAATATTCAATGCTCTTCAGAGTTGTTCATGTCAGCATTCGTCGGCATAAAAGCAG
Source organism: Chrysogorgia sp. JL179-B06 (assembly GCA_035772405.1). NCBI lineage: Eukaryota > Metazoa > Cnidaria > Anthozoa > Scleralcyonacea > Chrysogorgiidae > Chrysogorgia > Chrysogorgia sp. JL179-B06. Next base: position 1,398,441 of record JAYKKM010000469.1, on the reverse strand, counting down.
CTAACAAGCTTAATAATCCACCATACATCCATGGTTATCTCTTACAAAAGGTATGAAGAAGCATATATCCAATTTAGCGAAAGCTATCACTTCTAATTTGCTGTAAAATTTGAAGACAGCATTCAGATTTAGATGAATAAATTATACTCGGCTGAATTAATTGTGTTTTATGACAAGCCAATCGGATTATAGAATGGACCAGCCGATACCAGGGCCATTTTCGCCGACCTTCCGCCGTGGAGGCAAAATGCCCTGGGTACGAGGTTGGTCAAATTTCTGTAGCAGCAGAATGTGACTTATTTGACGTCACATTCATTAGCATTTCGGACAAACAAACCTTTCTAGAACATCAACGCAAAGCACAAATCATAAAACATTTTGACATTCAACTATTCACTTCATGTAGAATCTATATCAGTCAGTGGCGGAAATTGTGGTGGGGTGAGGGGCAACTGCCCCACCACCTATCGTCAAATCGCTAATTTGTCGGAAATTTTCACATTTTGTCGGAATTTCGGAAATACTTAAGGAATATATTGAAAATGGGAAAAAATGTTACATTAGCAACTTATAAATACTAATATAAATATCTCAAGTTGGTTAGTTAGTTAGTTTGTTAGTTCGTTTATTAAAATACCTTAATAGCAGTTACATACTGAATTGATAAGGTTACAACAATTAAGAGAAAAACAAATGCCTAATTACCTATTATGTACAACTGGTATTATTATAATGATCAGCGCATGCATTAATAAAGGTGTTCTTAAATCTATTGGATTTGCATCTCGGTACAGTAAATTTTCTAATCTTACGCAAAGTACAATTTGAATAGTTCTCATTAAATGGCAATAAATGATACAAACTGTCATTAGTGTTACATATTATCTTATTGAAAAAGATAAGACATAACCGTTCCCTGAATTGTGACAGCGATTCTAACCCTGATAGATCAAGTACTTCACTGTAAGATTAGTTCATATCCGTAGATTATACTTAAAGCTCTCTTTTGCACTCTCTTCAAGGACTTACTAAGGTATTCTGGAAGACTATAATTATAAACTTGACAAGCATATAATAAAACCGAACGAATACAAACTGAATAGAATAGCGTAAGCTCATTTGCTGGAACATTTGCCCTTTTTCTTTTCAAGTTATCTTGTTTGTAATATCGCAGCGATCATCGTACCCAGACCTATCAATACGTGGCAGATGTTTGCGGCTGGGAAACTGGGACTAGCGCTCGTCCACGGACCGAGTTCGAACATGCAAAATGAGGAGCCATCTTTAAATCAGCTGTTGTGGTCTAGTGGTTATCACACATATCTATGAGCTGGTAGACACAGATTCAAATCCTAGGTCGGACCACCACTCAAATAATTGAGGAGAAAGTGCTGCCTTTGCAATAATACCAGCAAATGGTAAGACTTTCGGGTCTTCTTGGATAACGACCGTAGGCCCTTGGAACCCTTATCAATTGGGCTTCTAGCCTGTTGGGGTATCCCGTTCACCTAAAAGAGTGATAAATCTACTAAACTAAACTAAACTAAAAATAAACTTATTACGATAGTACGACTGCAAACCAAATCAATAAACGTTGAAATAGCAATCGAAATCGTCGAAATATGTCTAAAAGTCTAAAAAGAGTGAATATTGAATGCCTGTCCTGCAACAGAGTATTCGACAGCGACTACAGGCGCAAAAAGGTTAAACACATTTTGTGTATCAAAATTAAACTTTTTTTAGTTTCTATCTTTGTCCATTTTTGTGTGCAACGTAACGAATAAACTTGTCGGAAATTTAAGAGGCTTTGCCCCACCACCGAAAAAGGCGAATTTCCGCCACTGATATCAGTAATATCATATTTGGAGTTATAGGTACTCAAGTAGGGCCATAGCCACCGGTGCGACAACAATAATTTCATGGAACATACATTTTTCAAAAATACAGTTTGAAGCAACTGAAGGCATACTCAAGCATATCTCGTACCCAAGAAGGAAGTTGCATAAGGTTACACCAAGTACTTGTCCTCCACTCGTTCCCAGGATCTTTCAAGTTGTATCGTTTCGGGCATTTTTACAATGGCACGTCCATAGATAGAATAGTGTTTCTGTGCTCGCAGTTTCACTCTGTCCACGTGATAGTGAAGGTGATCTTGACCTATCATAGCCGCAATCAGGTTCTTTGTGGCGACGAGTTTGTAGTCAGAGTAGTCTCAGAATGCTGGAAACGCCATTTTCGAGCCTCAATTTTCAAAATCCTCCCCCCCCCTTACTTTTCTGACATGGCCTCAAGAGCAACTCATCAGATCTAAGCTTGGTGAGGCTATAGCATCAAAAGCAGTCTCGACTCATACTCACCATTATTTCAACGAATTTCGAAATCAAACTTTGTGCGATTATAAAAAGATGGCGACTTTACATTTTACCAGAATGTTTTGCGACCTTAAATCACCTGTAATAACAGGCTAAACATTGTTTACTTTGTAAACATGAACTAAATACGTAAAAGCTTCCTTTTTACCAAACTTAATCTTTTTGAAACTCTATCTTCTGCTATTTCGAGATTCATTGGTTACTGCGCGCAAGGAATTATGGTTAATTGTACCAGTCACCATCGTTTACCATGATAACTTTAACATTGAAAATTGTGAGCTTATTTTTCAATGCCCGTCCATTAGTTGGCCTTCATCAGTGTTATTGTCTATGCTTCTAAAATATATTTGTTTGATCCCTAGTGGCTCCTCGTTTCATCGATATCCCTGAAGATACCCAGGTTGTGGAAGGCAACGCAGTGATGCTGAAATGTTCAACACAAGGTGTTCCCAAACCAATAATAATCTGGAGCAAAAACGGTCATCAACTTTCCCCGTCTAATCGTATTTGGATACTGAGGTCGGGAGCACTTCAGATTTCGGAGGCTCGTCGTAGAGATCATGGCCAGTACATGTGTCGGGCTCAAAATAAAGTTGGTTACGTCACAAGAACAGCTACACTAGTTATAAAAAGTAAGTTTGTAGGGGGTGGTTTTGAAAAAAAACCCAGTACGTTCGTGGGGGTGGGGAAAGAAGAAGAACTAAGGGGTGGGGAAAATGTAAGTTTGTAGGGTTGTGTTGACAAAAAAGTACGTTTGTGGAAGGGGGGGGGGGGGGGGAGGAGAAGAAAAACTAACTTAGGTAATGGGTGGACGCGTGGGTGTAAAAAATGTAATCTTGTAAGGAATGGGGTTGAAAAAACAGTACGTTTGTGGGGTGTGAAAGAAAAAGTAAGTTTGTGGAGAGTGGGGTTGGGAAGAAAAAAAGTAAGATTGTTGGTGGAATAGTAAACACTCAAACTCATTAATAATTCATGACTAATTCATGAGGAAAACACAAAGGAAAATCATAACCGAGTCGTTGTTTCTAAATGTAGTAATAAACGTCCATAAATTAAACTGTTTAGTTTGAGAAGCTATATCATACACTCGAAAGGCGTTTATTATCTGATACGAAAACACCTCGAAGTTGGTTAAAAAACTTGGCTATCGTCTCGTTCTTCAACACACTTCTCGGTGTTTCAAATCAGATAATAAACGCCTTCTCGTTGGAGTACTACCGTATTAGTGAATAGTTCGAATATAATCGTTAGAGTGTGAAATGTAACCATATAAACTCGACGGAGCACGCCAAACCATTATTTATTTCTCTTTTATAACCTAAATCAAATAAGAAACAAAATAATAAAAAAGCTTTACATAATTAATTAATTGATTAAAAATCATTTTCTCCTTACGGAAGCCGAAAACTTGGAAGGTTTCTGATTGGTCGCTTGAAATTGCTGTTCTCCATCGAGAAATGGAGCTGCGCGCACGACAGCCAATCAGAAGCGGCGTTATATTAAACCCATGTCATAATGCTAAAGGCGCTGTTACACTAGGCAACGTTTCATGCAACTTATCTCGCAACGGCTTAATCTGCTACGTTGCAGTTGTATGAAAGGGGGTATTACACTAGGAAACGTTTCATGCAACTTATCTCGCAACGGCTTAATCTGCTACGTTGCAGTTGTATGAAAGGGGGTATTACACTAGGCAACGTTTCATGCAACTTATCTCGCAACGGCTTAATCTGCTACGTTGCAGTTGTATGAAAGGGGGTGTTACACTAGGCAACGTTTCATGCAACTTATCTCGCAACGGCTTAATCTGCTACGTTGCAGTTGTATGAAAGGGGGTGTTACACTATAGGCAACGTTTCATGCAACTTATCTCGCAACGGCTTAATCTGCTACGTTGCAGTTGTATGAAAGGGGGTGTTACACTAGGCAACGTTTCATGCAACTTATCTCGCAACGGCTTAATCTGCTACGTTGCAGTTGTATGAAAGGGGGTGTTACACTAGGCAACGTTTCATGCAACTTGACTCGCAATGTTTCGCCATCTGTGTTTGTGACAAGGTACGCATGCGCATCCAGTCGCCAAAGAGGAAAATTGCGAGACAAGTTGCAATGGTCTGGAAACTCGGCAAACTTCAAAGCGGTTAACATTGTTAAACAAATGAGCTGCGATTTGTTGAACCGTACCTCACCGTGCACAAACACTTTGTTTTAGGTTTATTAATATTTAAACAGCATGGTTGAACGATTTATGGTTTAGATGCATGGTAAGGACGACAAACTGTCAGCGGAATGATTTATGGGCTCATAATCCGCACACTTCTTCCTATTTCTCCTTAATTACCATGCATCTAAACCATAAATCTGCCCGATTAATCGCAGTATGTAAACGTACCTTAATTAGCACCAAGTTGGGATCGCATGAGTTTTGAACCTTTCCTTAAAATGTCTACGAAGTGAACAAATTGCTAGCATTTTTCGTTTTAAGGTGGCTTGATAGGAAAAAGTTATGAAAAATTACATCCCCCCTAAAACGTTTCGCAGTGTACATTTCTGCCTCATTCTAGTTCCTTGCATAGCTCTAGTGTCAGTGCTGATAATTGAAAAGTTTTACACTTGCAGCATTAAATTGTATCTGAACAAATCACATTGATTTTAATATGTAAATTTAATGCAAATTATGATTTCTGAACTCACTAGAACAAAGATTTCTCCGCTCCTGAAAACTGTGCACTGTCTAATACTTTCAAAACTCAAGACTAATACTAGGGCTGTGCAAGGAACTAGAATGAAGTACACATCTACGTGGAAAATCTGATTATTTATAGTTTTTCCTATCGAGCCACCTTAATAAAGCAATATTCACATTTTCAGTAAACGCTCCTTCCTGGTGCATAGTCTTGGATAAGATCTTGAAGTTTGCCATGGCTAATCCATTTTTGGAGAAATACCGATTACTCGGTAATCGATACCGTCTATACCAAGCCACTAACGCGAGTAATCGATACTGGGACTGGTATCGAACATGCTTTCGATTACTTGAGCCTGCGTTCCTTTTGGACTTTTTTTGATTTTCTCGTCTTTCACATTGTCTTTCACATCAACAATGATGGCAAGTTCATCAACTGCAACGCGTAGTCTTGTGTGGAACTATTTTGAAAAGTTTCCAGATGAAACAAAGTCGAAGTGCTTGTTGTGCAACGATGTTTTTCAACATTCTAACAACATATATAAGCAATAGCATACTGATACAGGTGTGACGTCACAGTAATCGTTTGAGTAATCGATACCATCGATACCTAACATCAAAAGTAATCGGTATCGTATCGAAACGATTTTTCTGGTATCGCCCACCCGTATCGGTTAGAGGTCCTGACGACGTATGCAGGTGTACAACTATGCATAACAAAAATAGATTGTGGAATACAGTAAAAACCCGCGTATAAGAACCTAATTTTCCAGGTCAGCCTGAATAGGATCTTATATATTTGATGCATAAGAAGAAATCATGCTGTTTAGGTTCTTAAATAGGTTCTTATTTTTCAAAGACTGTGGTATGGGTCATGAGTTTGTAGATACAGATGTATAACATTACATTATATATTAGTATAAAATATATATATTTTTACTTTTATTTATATTCAGTTTATACCTGATTTAGTGCTATTTAGCTTAGATTAGCTTTGCTATTCTAAATAGCCAGTGCTTTAGTGATTTGTTTCAATGTAATTTATAAATAACTTTGTATTGTAATTCTCTTATTGGCACAAATAGATATGTTCTGTTCTGTTCTGTTCTGTCCTGTTCTGTCCTGTTCTGTTCTGTCCTGTCCTGTCCAGCTGTCCTGTTCTGTTCTGTCCTGTCCTGTCCTGTTCTGTGTTCTGTCTTGTCCTGTCCTGTTCTGTCCTGTCCTGTTCTGTCCTGTCCTGTCCTGTTCTGTTCTATCCTGTTCTGTCCTGTCCTGTCCTGTTCTGTTCTGTTCTATAACTATAACTGACCTCCCAAATAAGAACCTATTTTAACTTTCAGGCTGAATAGGATCTTATAAAATGGGTGTCTAAATGCTAAATTTCAGGCTGCAGGTTCTTAATCCACTAGGTTCTTATACGCGGGTTTTTACTGTATTAGTCTATCTCACTAGTGGTCTGCGTACGTCATCAACTCCGTATATTCGTTCCCAGTATTTCACTATTTTGTAACGTGAAACTACGCCAACGAGCCATCTTTGAGATTCGAAATCACGAAAAGTTCGGACCGCGTTTATTTTATTTTTTGGAAAATTGTTATTTCGAAAATATGATAGAACATTTGAAAGAACATTTAAAATAATATATGAAGACCTTTTAAAATTTCCCCGTAACTTCCTTAATTTTTGAAATATCTGTGAACAAAAATATCTGCAATCCGCCATCTTGTTTTATAATTAGATCTAATTAAGTGACGTCAAAACCAGGGTAAACATTCTAAAAGTTGTAAATAATTGCCCAAATATCAGTGGAATGCGTTCAAATAGATTGCTAGTTCACTTAAAAGTATACAACACCCAAAACAACTACGATTTAGCATCTATAATGACTCGATAATTGCTGATATAAAAAACATTTCTACCCTGGTTGTGACGTCACGCATATCCAAGGATGGTTAATGCCTATCCAAGATGGCGGAATGTTCAATGCTCTTTGTTAAAAAGAAGTGAAATATTTACAGAACCAAGAACGATATGGAAAATCTGTAAAAGGTCTTGATATATCATTTTAAAAGTTCTTTCAAATAAGATAAACTTAATTTTTATTGCCATTCCCTTTAAATTCTGTGTAATCCTGTGGGAGTATTTGTTGAAGAAAGAATTCTCTTTCATCTTATTCATCAGTAATAATTGTTTGTCTGTTTCCTCTGTAGCTATGCCAGTGTTTAGTTTGAAGCCGGATCAAGTAACTGTGGTTTTAGAAGGAAGTACTGCCTCACTTCCATGTCGTGCAGAAGGGTACCCCACCCCAGCCATGACTTGGTTTAAAGATGGCGAGCGACTACCCTCGGAAGACAGACATGTTATTTTGTCTACCGGAAGTTTAAAAATATTATTTGTGAAACCACGGGACCAAGGTGTATATATATGTCAAGCTATTAATGTGATTGGAGTAAGAACTGCACACTCTCGACTAGCCGTGAAATCTAGAGGTAAGATAACGTTAAAGTGTTTCAGACATAGTTTGACGCTACTCTGGCTTTAAAATGTTTTTTGAACGTAACTTTAAAAGTTACTGTCCATGACCCAACATTTCGACACTGCAATCTAGTGTCTTCATCATGGGTGATCGTTGTAAAGTTAGGATCCCTATTTACACCCTCATAGAACCGATGATGACGTTATCTATTAACGAGATGCAAATAAGCTTGTGGTAATAAACCACCGTCATCGCGATTCAATGGGGCGTGGGCGCTATTGATATGCCAAGCCTCCAGACAACGTCTCTGATGGTACCGCGGATTAGTGGTAATAATTTTGGAATTTTCCCACGCAATCTCATGGTTTGTTACGCACGCGTGCTCCTACAAAGCAGAATTTTCCTTTTTTTTTTTAAATAAAACGCCTTTTGATGTTCTTTAAACGCGTACAAAACTGACGTTTAGTCTGACCGATGTACTCCTGATCACACTGAATGGAATAAATAGCGTCTTTCCTCTGTTCCTTCGCAATACGATCACAAGGTTTTGCAAAAATATGACCCAACCTCAAGAAAGCTTTTTGAGCAACTTTTACGTTGAATCTTCCTAAGATTCTTTTAATCCCTTGAATATACGGAACAACCGCAAAACCGAAAACTTTTTAAAGCCTTTGGGGTGATTAGGTACTTTAAAGTTCCCATATGATTAAATTGTTGATGTTTCACATTTTTACGTATTTCTACATTGGCAATAAAAAATAAGTATAATTTTTATATCAAAGTACGTAACTTAAATAGCCGAAATATAGTAGTTGTCGCGCAACCTGTTTGCGTTCGCAGATTGCACTCGTGCCGGCCCGTTGATTCAAGACAACTTGTACGAGACTGTATACTTTCGATGCGTTTATTCCTTCAAGGAATAAACGCATCGAAAGTATACACGATCTACAACACTCTCACTCACTTGATCACTGCCAATAGCGATGGCAATAGCACTGCGCACTCTATGTTTACAGCTTGCTTTAATACGGTAGAACACGGGAAGACATTCTTTAGCTATAACGCATTTCCTTAACGTAGTTTCTGTGGGATTATATTTGTTTTCATTAGTCATGAGTTCTTTTCCTGTTTTTGTTCATTTAATGAGTTGCATCATTGTCGCAACTCCTAATCCTAATTTTATGGTTTCCTTAATTGTTATATTTCCCGTTCTAATTACAAAGTTATCTAACTAATTGACATTCCAACAGCAGTAGTTTGAGGTTGTAAACATGGTTGTAAAGCGTATTAATTGCACATTTGCAGTGTCAAAGTTGCTAACCTGAATCATTGTCCGCCATCTTGAATGTATTTTCGATATGCGTGTGACGTCATAACCGGGGTAAAGCGAAATTTTTATCTACTTATCCTCATGTCTTTATAAGTTTGAAACTCGATTTTTGTGAATGTCTTCCTTTTTCAATTGAACCACGCCATTTTAAAAAGCATTCCGCGGAAACTCGTCTACCCACAGAGTAGCTTCATCAGGTTTACCCCTGGTGTGACGTCACCAACTTCCCAGTTAATTAGGTAAAGTATTACAACAAGATGGCGGATGACAGGATTGTGTTTGGTCAAAATTAGTGCTGTTGTTTTGTACAAGAGTAGTTTTGTTAACTTGCTTGGCTTATCGTCATATGAATATAAAGAAAACATTCGAAACGGTTGGTGTACTGCCGAAATAGTGTGTAGGAGGAAAAACGTTTCGAGGGCAAAGGTTCCTTACTTTAATAACTTTATTGGGAAAAGTAAATAAATAAAAGTACGCACAAGTATATAACCCAAACGGGAAAGGTGCGAACGGGTCTTAATAGCCCATGCGAGGCACCCCCCTTTATATACAAATATACATAAAAACAATGACATAAGAAAAACTCATTAATATCTGTGATAAGGGCAGTCACGAACAAGTACATGGCATGTCTACATCAAAAACTGAAATAAGTAAGGACGAATAAGTGCGACGGAGAAAGTTCTTAAAACTAGATAATGTCGGGAAGCTAGTAGTTGAAGCTGTTTTGCACACTGAGTTCCATAAATGAACAGTCCGGTTGAAGTATGAGTCCGTGAATGTTCTTGTTTTACATAACGGAACTTTAAGTATAACACTAGGATTTGTACGGTCGTGTTTAATAAAACTAACATAGTTGCATATGTTCAATTATATGTAACCATAGAGTGCCTTCGTCAGTGAGTGAAGCGTCAATGAATATAAAGACTGATTTGGGGAACTGTTCTATATAATTCTCGACATTTTGTAAAAACATACAATGAAAACCACGGAAGCAAGCCAAACAGCACCAAACTAGCTACGCTGCTGAGTCTTGTGACTGACGTCTACATTCTTTTAAAATCGCGGGCTCATTAAGTACAAGTTTTGAGCAATGGCAGACAAAGTTTCAGCAACTTTAAAGCTTAAAGTGCCCCTGCGACGAAATATCACATTACGTTTCCTGGCATTTTTTGTTACAGAACATCATTTTAGGTTAATAAATGTTCGCATATGCCAAAAAATGAACAACAAACATTCTATCACAAGAAATTTAACCTACAAAGTCGCCCAATTTTTGCCCGCCATTGCTTAAAACTTGTTCCAGACGAGCCCGCGATTCCACAGCAGAGTATGTGATTGTGACATCAGAGACTCAACACGTGACAAAGCTTTATGGCAGTTATACGACAAGTTACAATAGAAAGTTTTCCCCAAGTAGCTTTATATTCACACACAACTAGACACGTGTTGAGTCTTTGACGTCACTTCCTCTAATCGCAACCTAAGCGTCTGGAACATGTTCGAGTAATGGCGGCCGTATAATCTCGTGTAAAAACAGTCTGAAAAGGCGACTTCCCATGCTTGCAATTGCTTGAAATTTGGCAAGTCAAGTAAGAACACCATGCTCTTTACAAATACAGTACTGCTCAGAAATAACCTAACAAAAACCGCGGTCGAACCTAGGTCGAACCTAGGTCGAACCTAAGTCGAACCTAAGTCGAACCTAAGTCGAACCTAAGTCGAACCTAGGTCGAACCTAGGTCGAACCTAGGTCGAACCTAAGTCGAACCTAGGTCGAACCTAAGTCGAACCTAAGTCGAACCTAAGGTCGAACCTAGGTTAGGTCGAATCTAGAGACTGTTCGCCTTCGCCATTCGCCAACGTCGTTTGTAAAATGGGAAAGCTGTCTCTTTACGCAAGGAATCGCCTTATTTCGCTGCAATCTTCTGGAATAGATGTCACAAAAATTACAAATATTCTTCGAGAAGAAGGATTAAGCACATCTAGATCGGCTGTTAGCCTATTTCTGTCTCGTTGAAAGCAAATTTTAACCGAACAACATTGCCAATACATCAACGATAAGATGACAGAGAACGACGAATTAACATCAGCAGAGTTGAAAACTAAACTGATGGAAGAATGCGGTGTGAATGTTTCCAATCCTACTGTTCGTCGAATCAGACGAAAGAAGCTGGGTTGGAAGGTGGAGAAGGCACGCTACTGTCAATTCGTACGGGAGCATTCTGCCTCAAAACTTTGGCGAAACAAACAAGCGTCCAAATTTATCATACTTGATAAACGCGTTATATCTTTGCCATATTTGTGCGTATTTGCCCACGCACTGGCCGTCATTAATATTTGGGTCATTAAATGCGGTAAAATGATACGTTTCCGTTAGGGTTTCGACGTTGCTTGAAAGGTCGGCTATGACACCTCACTCTGACAATGATTATATTGTAATTTGTCAAATCGCTCAAGCCGCCATTCCCGTTATAGTTCATACGACACTTCTATTACACTTTCAGATACTAATATCTGTCTTAATAACTGTCCTAATATCTGTCTTGCTTACAAATTTCACATTATCTTAAAGGTTGCCTGCTCCTTGTAATTGAAATTGAAACGCGCGTTGAATTTAATTTTAACTCGAATCCTAACTCGAATCCTAACTCGAGTCCTAACTCGAATCCTAACTCGAATCCTAACTCGAGTCCTAACTGGGGTTCTTGCTGTCCTCTGGTCTAAAATAGAACTGACCGATTCGGTCGAAAAGAGAATGTATCACCTTTTATATAATGCCTAATTGAATATTGATCAAGACTACGAAATCATATATTATGAATATGTATACCATTTTTTCGTTTGTGAATTGCAAAGGATTGTTGACATAAGATCAAGGAAAACTTGTCATTCGTTTTGCTCCCTTGTTTTGTTTACATGAAGGAAGCGGAATGAAAGTTTTCGATCAAAACGCATGGATGAAGTGATTTAACTTGACATTCAATCATGAATCGGTTCCAGAAATTTTTCGAACCGATCGAGATTAACTTCATATTTATTTGTATATTTATGCGTGTCGGAATTTTAATACGCACATGAAGAAACGCACATAAACATTACGTATCAGTGGAAAACAACACGACGTATTAAAATAATAAAGTTGAAGCAAGCTTTTTTTACGCAAGCTCCCCACTTCGATCGAAGCATGAATAGATTCGCGCTTTACCCTAATACGCTTTTAATACCGGCTACCGACGTCGTTCACTACGTTGCCACGAAACATAAGGAGTTTGGCAGAGCGATCTTTCTCGATATGTGAGCAACCGAAATGTAAAATTATTATAGCATCAAGTACACATCAACCTAAGTCAGTTTTAGGGTTAGGATTAGGGATTGGTTTGTATTTCGGTTTGTATATCGAGAAAGCGCCAACTTTATTTGAAATCCCTAATGTGAATGGCGAGACATGAGATCAATGAAGACATGAAGAATGAAGACATGAAGCGATAACAAACCGAACCGAAAACCGAACCGAAAACCGAACCGCAACCTAACCGGAACCGAACCCCAACCTAACCGAACCTGAACCGAACCCGAACCGCAACCTAACCGGAACCGAACCCCAACCTAACCGAACCTGAACCGAACCCGAACCGCAACCTAACCGGAACCGAACCGCAACCGCAGTGTTAGGTTATTTCTGAGCAGTACTGTATGTAAATTGTAATATGTGATTGAACTTCATAATTGTTTTCTTACAAGTTTCCACGAGATTTTGATATTTTGAATAAACATAAAAAAACATTCTACATGATCTTTGTGCAAAACGTTATCTTAACGAAGCGTTTTTAATGGCAACGGACTGTGACAAGTGTCAACTTGGCGTACGAGCTACGTATCTTCATCGAGAATACCGAGCAATAAAATACAGTAGAACATCAGTGTTGCTTTTCTTTAAAGTGACTATGTATAATGAAACATTCAGTTGTAAAATAACTCTTTTATTTGAAAGAACTCTTGAAACTATGAAGACTAACCATTTACAACTTTTTCATATCTCACTTCACTCAGACTTGTTTGATATGTAAATGATCATATATGACATCACACTGCATAATTACTTATTGAAAACGCTTATATATCCTTGAGATTATGTAATGAAATCACTTGAAATGCAGGTGCATGTGCGTGGTATCAAATATGCAAATAATCAAACGATTCCATGTGATAATGGTAAAGATATGCAAAATTTTTCAATAAGTCATGCATTGTGATGTCAAAGTATGATCATTTACATACAAATCTTAATATCTCAAGTGTGAAGTGAGATATGAAAAGGTTGTAAAAGAGTTATTTTACAACTGAATTTTTCATTGCACAGGCACTTTAAAGTTATTCATCTAAAAGCACGGCAAAGCGTACTAGCAAAACTTAACGGCAGAATTTGAAGACAAAAACAGCGTTAAAACCGAGGTAAAAATGTACCAAAAGCTATATAATAAATACCTTATTACAATATTAACCTCGAGAAAACGAGTATTTGCCTTCGCTCCTTCGTCGCTCGATCTCTACGAAAACCTCAGGCAAATACTTTCCCATACCCTTCCAGTGTTTCCAGGATTTTGACAAGGTCAGGGGTCAGCGGTGTTAATACTTACTCGAACTTACGTGCATTAGTACATTACTCAGATTTATGTTCCAGTTAAAACTTAAAACACTAAAACATACATTACATGGTGAACCAATGAGATGAATGAATGTAGAGTAGGCTGTATAGCCCCTTGAAACAAGGGCATACTAACGTTGAACGGATGCTGAATGTGCCATCTTCGCAAGACTACTGATCTCTAAATAAAGACTGGATCGAACAACTAGTATTGTTTAGATGCTGCGAAAAAATGAAGCCGCGAATATTTCGCAGCGGCCATCTTGAGTGACCACGCTATATAATTTTACTGTAGGCGACAGATCGAGTCAATCTGCCTCTGTTCTTTTAAGATGCTAAAATGAATCAGTTGTCGAAGGTTTTCCCGTAATTTAGAACACAAACTACGGCTGCATTACAATAATAATGGCCAACAATGAAGCCGGGATTAGCGCATGGCAACCATTTTGGAGTGACCACCGTGATCACTCCAATATGCCTGCCACGCGCTAATTCTGGCTTCATACTAGAAATACGAATCCGCAATAATCTCCTCGCTTGCCTTTTCTACCACTACATCCCCCATCCATGTTCCCCCACAGCCCAGACCGCGTATTTGTATTGGGTTCGTCGTACGTAGATTCTGAACGTTATCTCGGCCAATATTTATTCGATTTCAATTCTGAAAACAGATTTGGAATTATCGAGTCTAAATACATAACATACGCGTCTATTATATTACGAGAACGTGCATACCCTTCGTAAAAACGGTTTATGTACTTAGAAATTAGTCGGCAATCAGCCAGCCGGCCTGACCGCTTCGTCGTATACTTTGAACGTTATCTCGATCAATATTTAACCGTTGTCAATTCTGAAAACAGATTTGGAATTAGCGAGTCTAAATACATAACACATATTATATTACGCAAACGTGTATACCTTCGTAAAAACCTATTTTTACGATCACAAATTGCCAATGGCCGCTAGTAGCGTTTCTGCCATAATATTGTCCGATTCAAACGGATCACCCAAATGTTGTACCACTTCCTCAACCTTTCTGGTTTTGCTCTTCACTTTTTCCGATCAAAACGTCTCAGATTTGGTGGGTTTTTAACTTCTCCAGTTTCCATCTCTTCGAGCAACATATCCAAAATCTTGATCTCTTCCTCCCCAAGGTTGTCTCTTCGCATTCTCTCAAGTAATTCTTCTCTCCCATTCTCTGACGTTGTATCTCTCTCCGCAGCTGTACCTTCCTATTGTGGGGATCTTTCAACAGGTTCGTCACTGGATTCTGGATTGTCTATCTCCCGCCTTATCTCTTCAATCTCTAGCTCAGATAACCAACCATTATTTCCAATCACCAAAACCTGTTCAGCAAGCTTTTGTTCTGACAACTCAAAAATGCCAATGTCTTTCCAGATGTAATGCATTCTCTTCCTAAACCCTCTCTTGCTAGGATCGCTCATCAAGTAGCACTTCATTGCAAGCTTGTTCAGTTCTTTCGTCCATTTGGTTTGTACTTTTTCAGCAGTAACATGATGACGGCCTGGGGCCGGATGCTGTGCCCGTTCACCCATACCGAGCGTGACACCATCTCTGGATCCAGTCCCATTTACGCTGTTATTTCTATTTCTATTAGAAGACATCATAACAATTTATGAGACACTAGGAATTATATAGTCCATCCTACGTTACCTGGTGCATAGGACAAGGCTAAATACTGTTCAGGATCGCCACTTCAGAACATTATTATTATTATTATTATTATTATTATTATTATTATTATTATTATATTTTTGTAGTTATACATGTAGTATTTTGATTTTATGATGAAATATTATTAATTTTATAAGTAAGTTAGTAACTTAAGTAACTTTAAGAATGTATTGTTGTAAGAGCATTGAGACTATTGTACATTAATGCTCCTAAAACCTCTTTATTATTATTATTATTAGCCAGGGGATTCTGGGGTCGGCGGCAAAGTGCATATTTTGATGTAAGGGTTTTTCACCCCAATGCACCTAGCTATCGCAATACCAGTATCCAGGCCTTATACAGGAAGCACGAGCAAGCAAAGAAACGCGAATATGGTGACAGAATCAGGGAAGTAGAGAATGCCTTCTTCATACCACTTGTATTTTCTACCAAGTAAAGAGACCTCAATAGCATACAAACGTATGGCTGAGTTGTTAGCAAATAAGAGAAAGACGGAGTATAGTACTACCTTGGCGTGGATAAGATGTTCTCTTTCGTTTGCCTTAATTAGATCAGCGGTTGCATGCATAAGAGGCACTAGAGTATCCTCATTAAGACATTGAACTTAGTTATGGAGAAAGTCGACTGTTTTCTATCTGACTCTTTTATATTTAATATATTATTATTATGAATATTTTTAAACAATTGGTTTTGAATAGACTTAATTTTAACTATATAATATATTGTAAATATAATAATTATGTTGTCAAGTGTTAATAAAGATTATTATTATGATTATTATTATTATTATTATTATTATTGTACAGGATAGCCGGACCTCATATTCTGGTTCCCAGCCAGTTCGTAAAATGCCAAATATTGCCGTCTTAATATATATATATATATATACATAAACAAAGCATGATAAACATACAATCAAAAGTGAACAGTCACTAACGTCTTTGAATTAACCCACTCAAAATCTTTCTAACTATGGACTCGCTTTCCATTAGGACGATTTTAGTCATCTCTCTGGTGATAAAATGAACTTATTTTATGTCACTGAATAATTTCTGAACTTCCTCAATAAGAATCTTCGTGCCTCCACCCAAACTACCAATAACCAGTGGAAGGATGTAGGTACAAAACCCTGGGCGTTGCTCGCGTATTTCAAATGCCAACTGGGAATACTTAACCATCTTCTCCCTAAAGGCGGCTAGCAGGTTCCGTTCCATGGGACAGGTCATATAAACTATCCAGATGGTTTTAGCTTCTATGTCTTCGAGTATTAAATCCGGGCGTCTATGGCTAGTCTCTTTACGAACTTTAAACTCAAAATCCCAGATAAGTTTGGCATTTCTATTCTCAAAGACTTCTCCTCTTCTCTATTTTTGCTTATACCACTTACAATCGTCAGGGAGTAGACATTTTCTTTTAGCCCAGGCAACGTAAGATACTCTACGTTAGCAAGAACAGGACAACCTGCCACCCAATGTTCTACAGTTTCAGGGAATCGGGAGCATAAACGACAGAGATTTTATTCAACCTCTAAACCTCTAATTCTCTTCCATTCGCGTGTTTCTATCATTTGCTCCTGAAGTTCAAATATTGCAGCTGTCTTGTCTGGATCCAGCCATGTACTAAGCCAACTGTGGCACTCCTGTTCCTGTCTGGCCCAATTTGAGCTTTGCCATTCTTTCTGTTTGTAATTACCGCATCTCTTATTAATGACAGCTCGCTGATATATTTCTTTCAGTTTTATCCAGCTCTTATTATTATTATTATTATTATTATTATTATTATTATTATTATTATTATTATTATTATTATTATTATTATTATTATTATTATTATTATCAAGAATGTGTAGTGTACTTTTAAAATTTTATTTTCATTATCTGTTTTCTCTTTTTCTGTATAGCTAAACCGCAGATCTTATCCATCTCAGACGACATGGTCGTGAAAGTTGGAGATCCCGTGACATTGACCTGCTTAGCTGAAGGAGATCCGAAACCATTGATCACGTGGATCAAGGACGATATTCACGTCACTAATGGCAACCGATTCGTAGTCAAGTCATCTGGAGAACTGGCGATCCGGGATATTGGGAAAAATGACGAAGGCAACTATCACTGTATTGCCCGAAATAATATTGGATCTGATATGAAGGCTGTACGTGTTGCTGTGAAAGGTGAGTCGATTGCTTAGGTACTTGGAAATACCACATGAGTTATTTAATGCGATCACGCAGGATAAGGTTCCCCTATTTATCAGTGCGGGCAAAATGGGGAAGCGCGCGGGGAGTGGATCGAGGAAAATCGGAGGCGCGCCGTCCGATTTTCCTCTCGCTACGCGCGCCTTTTCTAATAAAATATATAAGCCTCTGCGGAGGAGAGAGTTGCAGAGGTGAGGATTTTAAAATCAGAGAAGGAAATTGGGTGTTTGGTGTAACGATTATGTGATAAAACACTGGATAGAGAAGAAACAGAACGTTTCTTTTCAGTTATAGTGGAAATGCCGAGATGTTGGCGGAGATTCGTGTGTGAATGTGTCGGCACGTTTGTCCGACATACAATGCATCACAGCATTGACACTTATATGAATAAACAACATGAGATCTCAAACTAAACGATATTTTATCTTTGATTGGGAAAAAATACAAAGACGACTAGACAAAACGAATACTTGAGTCCCAGTAAAAGACAAAAATATATAATCTGTTTAGAACAAGAGGCAACTTTTGGTTTGCAGCCTCAACAGCAATCTACAAAATTAGTTGAATAACCGTTAAGACTGAAAACGTGCTTAAGTATTTCAAGTTCAGAATGGAAATTTATATATACGATGAACAGATGTTGAAGTAACGAAAAATAATGAAAAAATAAGATCTTTTTTTTATAATTCAAAGGGATAAAACTTTCAAAATTGGTGTAAAGAAATCCGAAGATGTGGGTTTATGATGAACAGAAGTAGCAAAAGAACCATTTGTGCGAGTTATTTTAATGCCCAGAAAAGAGAGAGTAGAATTCGTAACAATTCACGAGTAAATTCAATACTAGAATGTTTTAAGTTAAGATATGATAGAAAAGGAATTACATGTTCTTCAGAACGGAAAAGCAAAAAACAATCATCAACATAACGATTCAACAAATTTATCAGGACAATCAGAAAGCCAAGATTTTTCATGATACGAAAGGAAATTATTAGCAACAAGGGGACAAGTGGTAAACCCATTGCAACCCATCAATCTGTTCGAACAATTCACCGTTAAATAGAAAATGGCAGTCTTTAACAGATAAATAAGTTTGGAAAATAGGTCACGAGAAAACCCATGAAAACTAATTGCATTGTTGAACATTTTATCAAGGATAATATTAATGGTTTCATCTAACGGTATGTTAGTAACGAGTGATTTAATATCAAAACTAACCATAATAAAATTAGTACTATTTAGTGAAAGATTATGTATCTCCTTTACAAAAGAAAATGTGTCGGAAACTGTGTTAGAATTAGTTGAAAAAGGGAGCAAAAGAGGAACAAGGAATTTAGCAATTTTGTACGAGTGAGATTAGAGGACAGAGTTAAAGTATCTATCTGGGGTATGGGAATTTTACATATTTGAGATCCTTGGAATCTCTTGAGAAGAATTGTAAAATATATTGTCGTGCGAAAATTTCATCTTCATACCTTTTACCTCTACTAAAGTGATTTACTACTCGCAGGAAATGACGTCAAAGCAGGGACACTCAAAAACATTGCACATTAATTCAGCAGTGAAATACAATGAAAGTTTGGGAATTGAGCGAATTTTGTCTAAACAGGTGTGTTTAAAGTTCAGAGCCAAACTTTCTTTGTGTTTCACTGTTGCATTAGTGTGCAATGACTTCGCGTGTCTCTGCTTTGAGTTTTTTCCTGTGAATAGTAAATCAATTTATTTATTAACATTCTGTATTTTCCACGCAGTTTCCACAATAGGTCCTGGGGACAAGTTCGTCAATTCCTCCATTTTGAAAGCGAAAGAGACGGTGAATCGCGCCATCAAGACGACCATTCAACGTCTGTTTGAACAAACTCGGCCTAACTCCTCGAGTGATCTTCTCGCCTTGTTCCGTTTTCCGAGCCCGAAGGCCATCGAGATTGCGCGGGCAGCGGAGGTGTTTGAGACGACCATCCAGTTGATCCACGAGAATGTCGAGAAAGGCAAAATGTTGAACATCAGTGAAATAACATACAACTACTATGATCTCGTGTCTCCAACATACCTAGAAATTATAGCTAACCTTTCGGGATGTACTCAGCATAGAAGAATAATGAACTGTTCTGAGAACCTGTGTTTCCATAAGCAATATCGAAGCATTGATGGCACGTGTAATAATCTCGGAAATCCAATGCGGGGAGCTTCACTGACAGCATTTCGTAGACTGCTCAAACCAGCTTACGAGAATGGCTTCAATACGCCCATGGGATGGAGGAACAAAGACGCTCTCCCCAGTGCCCGTCTGGTTTCAACCGAGCTAATCTCAAGCGCTAATAACACGCCGGATGAGTCTTTCACGCACATGTTGATGCAATGGGGTCAGTTTGTCGATCACGATCTCGACTTTACTGTCGCCAGCCCTAGTAGTCAGCGGTTCGCTGATGGAGAGGACTGCACAAACACATGTGAAAATCAATCGCCGTGTTTTCCTATCCTCATCCCCCCGGGAGACAAACGCATCAAGCGTCATCAGTGTATGTCGTTCACACGGTCAAGTACTGCGTGTGGGACTGGCACGACTTCTGTCTTCTTCAGCGTGGTGTCCACTCGGGAACAGATGAATCAGATTACGTCATACATGGACGCTTCCAATGTGTACGGTTCTTCTGAGGATGACGCAAGAGATCTGCGAGACTTGTCTAACAACTACGGTTTGCTCAAGTCTGGGATTTCTGTCAATGGAAAACCTTTGCTTCCTTTCAATAAGGACACCCCTATCGAGTGCCTCAAGTCGGACAAAGAAAGTCCAATACCGTGTTTTCTTGCGGGCGACCACCGCGTCAACGAACAACTTGGTCTGCTGTCCATGCACACCATATGGATGCGCGAACATAACAGGATTGCGCGACAATTGCGTGAATTGAATCCCGCATGGGATGGTAACAAGATTTACCACGAAACGCGAAAGGTCGTGGGCGCAGAAATGCAGCACATCACATATGAACATTATCTTCCGAAGATTCTCGGAAAAGAAGGCATGGAGTTTCTGGGAAATTATCAAGGCTACAACCCAAATACCGACGCGTCTATTTTCAACGGTTTCGCTACGGCCGCTTATAGATTCGGTCACAGCTTGATAAATCCAGTGCTTCTCCGTCTTAATGCTTCGTTTCAAACAATCGAACAGGGAGATATTCCTCTGCATAAAGCGTTTTTTGCTCCCTACAGGATAGTGGAGGAAGGCGGTATCGATCCTATCTTGAGAGGACTGTTTGCTTCTGCTGCGAAAAATAGTCGCGTCAAAAATGGCGTCCTTAATACAGAATTGACAGAGAGATTATTCGAAATGGCACACGCTGTCGCTCTAGATCTCGGCGCGCTCAACATCCAGAGATCACGTGATCACGGGTTGCCAGGATACAACGAATGGCGTTTGTTATGTAATCTTTCCAAAATAAACACCTTTGATGATCTTAGTAGCGTTATTTCAAATGAAGAGATTGTGGAGAAGTTAAAGACACTTTATGATGACGTTGATAAAATCGATCTCTGGGTCGCTGGAGTATTGGAAGATATCATTCCTGGCAGTCTCTTGGGCCCCACTTTCCAATGTCTTATTGCGATTCAATTTAAGAACTTGCGCGACGGAGACAGGTGAGAATGGCATAGTAACCCAGGTATTGCCTCTTTCGAGTTTGCTATAACCCAAGGATGATCGAGGATGAGCATGAATTCTTGTTGTTCAGTAGTCACATCAACTGGATAACATCAAGGGAATCGAGGTGGGAGTGTTAGGAAGACACTTAACGCGGGCTGTTAGGGTTAGAAAACTCATTAAGCGGGGGTTAGGGTTAGGATCTAAGTTGTTTGGGGGCTATTGGTTATTTCATGGTTAAGCGACAAAATTCTGACGATTATATACCTCGATTCCCTTGATGTTATCCAGTTAATGTGACTGCTGACCAACAAGATTCCATGCTCATCTTCGATCATCGCCCGGGTTATAGCAAACTCCTACCTCTTTTACTATTTTTGCGTCGTCGTCGTCGTTGTTGTCGTCGTTATTGTTGTTGTCGTCGTTGTTGTTGTTGTTGCTGTTGTCGTCGTCGTCGTCGTCGTTGTTGTCGTCGTTATTGTTGTTGTCGTCGTTGTTGTTATTTTTGTTGTTGCTGTTGTCGTCGTCGTCGTCGTTGTTGTTGTTATAGTTGTCGTCGTCGTCGTCGTTGTTGTTGTTGTTGTTGTTGTCGTCGTCATTGTTGTTATATCAGGGACCTTAAGATCTACGACGGCAATCTAGGATGGGGACGTCGTTCAAACAAACGAATCTTTATGCGAAACAAAAATAATGAATAATTTTTATTCCCAAGAGTAATCTCAACGCCGTCCTCGTTCTGTTTACAACGCCACTGAGAACATTTTCACGTCTTTAAGACTGACTTAAATACAGACACTACAATTGTTTTAGAAATATTGGGAGATCATAAAACAAGCTTTTAGTGTTAAATACGCTAGTCAATCGACCGTGGTTTCATTCAAATACTAAAATTTATATTGCTTTCACTGCCGTCGCCGTCCTAAGTTGCCGTCGTAGATCTTAAGGTCCCTTATAACGTAACTCTGAGGATTTTCACTGCGTCTTTAGAACGACATTAACTCGCGCAGAGTTGAGAGCTGTTCCTTAAAATTGACTTTAACACAAACACAAGCTTCAAGTATTAAATATGATAGTCAAGTAACCTTGACTTCTTGTAAATGATGAAATTTATATTACTTTTTTAACCACCATCATCGTCCTACATCTTAAGGTTCCTAATTTTATTTTTTTTCTTTAAAAGATTCTGGTATGAAAATCCTTCTGTATTTGACAACTCTCAACTAACCCAGATCAAGCGTGTCACCCTTGGCGGGATCCTGTGTGATAATGGTGACGTCATCGACCGTGTCCAGTCTGACGTATTTTCACGAGTTAATCATTTGTCAGGTTATGCGCCATGCTCTGCTATTCCTGACATGGATCTACGTTTCTGGAAGGAATGCTGTGGAGGCAAGATAGTTTTAGAAATTAGAATTAGCATTGTGTTTATATCGACAGGCGCACGTCATATTGTTTTCGCTCACACAACACTACCCCACCTTACCTTACCCATACCATACCATATCATACCATTAAATACCATATCATACCATACCATACCATACCATTAAATATCATACCATTAAATACCATACCATTAAATACCTTACCTTACCTTACCTTACCTTACCTTACCTTACCTTACCTTACCTTACCTTACCTTACCTTACTACACCATACCATGTCATACCATACCCCACTATACCTCACCATAACATACCATACCATACAGTATCATACCATACCATGCCATGCCTTGCCTTGCCTTACCTTACTACACCTTACTACACCACACCACCATACCATGTCATACCATACCCCACTATACCTCACCATACCATACTATACAGTACCATTCCATTCCATACCATACCATACCTTGCCTTGCCTTGCCTTAGCTTACCTTACCAAGCAGCTTAACTTAAGTTGACCTCAACGTACTTCATCCCACCTCATCTCAATATACCTTACCCCACTTCACCTCACCTTTCCTTATTTTTTAGACAATTGTCGTGATCCAGATCATACGTATACTTTATCATACAGTACGAATGAAATCAAGAGAAAAAAACGTTCTTCGAGTGAAAATGAAATGCCAAAGAATGAACTTCGGGATCTTCATAATAAGATAAATGAACTGCAGCAGCAGGTTGATACTCAAAAAGAAGTTCTCGACAGTATGTCTAAAAAGGTAAAGAAAAAAGTGAAAATTTCAAAAACCATCTGATTTACTACATCGACGTTTGTTGTATCTCTGAAACGTGGCTAAAACATGCTATCCCCAAATCATTTTATGCAAATTAAGACTCATAAGGAACATATGCAAATTAACACTCAAACGACGGCCATTTTGTCGTTAATTTCTAGTAACGTTTTTTGACAACTTTAGTTCAAACTTCCTTGACAAAACCTTTCTATATTTGTATGATGTCTGAATAGAAAACTTCACTGAACATCTTTGCCATGCCTTCATCTTCATAGTTTCATTCACAAAGTTTTCAATAATCTTATGTTTTGTTTGACAACTTTAGTTCAAACTTCCTTGTATGTCGGAATAGAAAACTTCAACCATCTTTGACAGTGGCGTAGCCAATGGGGGGGGGGGGGGGGGGGGGGGGGGGGGGGGGGGGGGGGGCACCGGCCCACCAATGGTCCACAAGACAGTTATCGTGAAAAGTCTAAATCCGGGGAGAAATTTGAAGGGGGGTAGATGTTTTGAGCAACAAGTCAGATCCAATTATCAAATTTCAAAAACGTATCAATGATTAACTCGCTAGAAGAGAATTTAAAGCAAGGGAAATGTGTTGGTCAGCGGCTAAACGTAACCAATTGTCAATCAAAGTCAATGGTTAATGGTTTAACAAAGTGGGGATATTGAGAGAATTCAAAAGCGTGCCCTTAGGAAAATCTACGCTTTGTATGATTACGAGAAATTATTACAAAAGGCCGGCCTAAAGTCCCTTAGAGAACGTCGGGATGATTTGTGTGTTGACCTAATTAAAAATATGTCCAAATCAAGTCATAAGCTGCATAGTCTTCTTCCAAAAAAGATCGGACACATGAGAGAGAGAGATACCAGAACAAATGAACAAAGCTATTATAATTATATGTATAAAACTGAAAGATTTAAACATAGTCCAATAGTTTACGCTATTGAACAGTATAACTTGAAGCTTAAAACCATTTACTCCAATTGATATTTAGTAAATTTTTATTGATACACAGATTTTAGTATATTGTATTTATTTATATAGTTATACTGATAAGTAAATTATCATGTTATTAACAGTGCATGCAGTAACATTAGAATATTGACTGTATTTTTTAATATTTTTGAAATTTAGATCTTTTAAACATATTGTAATTTAGCTTTATTAGCTATTGAATATGAAATAAACCATTATTATTATTATTATTATTATTATAATGGTCTAGCGCCTTGTGAATGACTCATATATTATGCAATTATGTGAAATAGCAGGAGCTCCTGCTCCTCCAGATCTTTGAATATCAGACTCGCTTTGCGTTAGGAGTCGCCCAAAACAAGAGAAACAAAATTTCCTGGAAAAATAACATATTAAAATATTCTTTACTTATTAAAAGGGTTTAGGATTCTAAGAAATGTTTCGATTTACAGTTATTTGTCAATGAATTTCAAGATATCTTGACTTGTATTGTGCCATGTTTTGATTTTAGTGATATCAAAATTTTGCGATTTATGGCCTTCGGATTACTTTTAAAAACTCGCCTTTGAATGCGGGAAATGGTGTTTCAGAGAACCTAGAATATCGTATTTCCTCTAATAAACGCCATCAGCGTTTATTAAATTTTGTAACAATTTGATGCGGCGTTTATTAGAGGGGGCGTTTATTAGAGGAAGCGTTTATCAGAGGGGGCGTTTATTAGAGGGGCGTTTGTTAGAGGGAGGCGTTTATTAGAGGGAGGCGTTTATTAGGGGGGGGCGTTTATTAGAGGGGGCGTTTATTAGAGGAGGCGTTTATCAGAGGGGGCGTTTATTAGAGGGAGGCGTTTATTAGAGGGAGGCGTTTATTAGAGGGAGGCGTTTATTAAACAATATGTTATTGACAGAGCGCGAGGTCCAGTTTTTTTTTCGTTTTTACTTTTATTATTATTTTACTTTATTTAAAGGTGGGTTACAGTCCCTTCTGCGCATGTGCGGGGTTTGTTTACGTTTTGCTTGTTTTGTTTATGTTGGGAGACTCCACACCGGAAATGGCTGCTATATTATTATTAGCACGTTGTTTTTATCGCAAGCTGGATTTAAGTCCTTTGATATCGAATCCTGGATCTACTTTGCTATTGGATCCAGCTATACGTTAAGATACAATACTAGACTGGTAGAGATGCCTTTAAAGACTAAACCAGCCCCGGACTAAACTGTATTTATTTCACACGCACGATCCGACAGGCGACATGGCGAAAATCCTGATCAACTGATTTCTACGGCTACTATGCTTCGAAAACCTCTGGGGAATCGCCGCCGAATCGAAGAATCAGTTCATTTTGATAAGCATTTCATAAAATACAACAAACCTTTGACCATTTAAAGGCCTTCCATGTTCTTTAAGATACAGTAAACTCGCACGGCTTTCGAGTTTTTTTTACTGACATGACAATACATATAATCCGACGACCGACTTCGATTTTAAACATACTATAAATACACCACACTTATAATAAGGTACATATATAAAGTAATATATATATATACTGAAGTTCTTTTTTCTTGCTTGAGACTTTTACTACTGAAAGAGAGCGCTTGTTTGCATTTTATAAAAATATGCTTGACATTGCCTCCGGTGTTGTTAGAGATTACCGTTTACACACCGCGGCTAAAAAATCGACATCAGAGCATGTATTAAAGAACATGGAAGGCCTTTAAAGGGTCAAAGATTTGTTGTATTTTATAAAATGCTTACCAGAATATTAAAATTGATTCTTTGGTACCCCGAGAATTTCACTCGTATATTTCACGGCACTACGTAGTCTTGGTGTCTCGCCACTTCATTGTTCATATTTAATCAATTATTTTCTTCTTTGAATTTCTTCCATGTCGTGTGTGTGAAATAAATACAGTTTATCTCTACCAGCGTAGCAAAATAGATTGGAATTCGAAATCAAAGGATTTAAATCACCATATTGTTCTACACGCCTGCGATAAAAACAACGCACGTATATAGCAGCCATTTCCGGTGTGGAGTCTCCAGCATAAACAAAACAAGCAAAACGTAAACAAACCCCGCACATGCGCAGAAGGGACTGTAACCCACCTTTAACTTTAACAATGGCTAGTTTAAAATTAAGCCAGTCAACGTCTGTGGAAGAAGAAATTAAAAAGATTCCTTATTTGGTTCCATTGTTGTCACATAAAAATAAATAAATCTGTCAATTTTAGCATCCTTTTTCTTGCACTTTCTGTATTTTTTCTAATAAACGCCGCTCTGATGTGTGCGGCGTTTATTAGAGGGAGGCGTTTATTGGCATTCTTGTATGAAAAGGGGAGGCGTTTATTAGAGGGAGGCGTTTATTTGAGGCTAAGGCGTTTATTAGAGGAAATACAGTACTAGAATACATGCCCCCGGTCCCCCTAGAATACTCGCGCTTAGACAAGACCACATGGACATTTTCGCCCCCGAAAGCCCAAACGCTGGCTACGCCACTGATCTTTGACTTCATGTTCATAGTTTCATTCACAAAGTTTTCACAAATCTCAAAACGTTAGACCTCCTACACACCATTTCGGCATTACACCAACCTTTTAGAGTTTTAGATATGTATTTCTACACTGCCTACGCAGCACAACACTCGTGTAAATCTCTGTTTGATCTAGGTTAACGAGCTGGAAGATAAGAAAGAAAAAGTCGTGTGTATTGACCACTTGGGTAAACGACGTGAACTGGGAGAAAGATGGCAGATAGACCCATGTAAAACATGCAGCTGTAAGGTATGGCGTTGTCTTATTACTTTCATTATTTAAAAAATAGGTTCGCGATACGAACATGTGGGTACCGCATAATTATATTTATTAGACAGATACAGTAAGTCACGTCTCGAGTAAAACTATACTTAATGGACTGAAAAAGCGAATATTAGGTCAGCTCACGGTGTACCGGAACACAGAATATTGCATCATTGAAATGTTGGGTTTAGAAGTAGGGTTAGTATTTCTTTATTTCAGGGTTAGGACTAGAGTTTTATTTGGGTTATGATTAGAGTTTTTTTGGATCCTGTTCAGCTTCTGAATCCTGAAAAAATAACTTGGTACACGGTGATGTAACCTAATATTATTAGGCCCACGAAAAGCGCGAGTATTTGACGACGATTTCCTGCGTCGTAAACATTCGAAAGAAACTGCTTACCTTTCAAATAAAGAGCAGAAACCTAGACAGCTTGTAATTTTAGCTCAACGAAGTAGAAATGCTTCGATATTGTGGCCCCCTCCCCCCATTATTACAAATTATTACAATCAAATCCTTGAGAGTTTGCATGGTAATTGTAAGAAATAGAAAATGGCCGCCCCCTGTTTATATAGCCTGATGCAAACACAAGAGGGTGTTTGGTAATACTCTGCAAACAGACGTGACCTATTTTATAATTAATGGTGGTTTGGCGTGCTTTGTCGAGTTATGGATACATGCGGGAACTAGTTGAGAGAGCTCAATAGTCCAGTCAATCTATCTGAAATAAAGTTTCAACTTCAAACAAATTGAAATCACATACCAAAAGTCCCTAGAAATCAATCTAGTGGAAAGTTCAGAAAATCTGGTTTTTCTTACAATTTAACTACAAAAGCACCATCCTTTATAAAAAGTGAAATTTCAAGTTCACTTTTACCAAATAAACTCACTAGGCGGGGGGGTTAGGATTAGAAAACTCATTAGGCGGAGGGTTAGGATTGGTGTTGTGTTGGGGTTGGGTTCTAACCCATACAATTGGTAATTCTAGGTAGGAGGATATGCTGGTTTGGCTGTTTGGTTTCACTTTTTCCCAGCCTTGAAAGACCAGAACATAGTCCTCCAGTTATATTGAGCTCACTGGGCTGGTGTTCTCCGGCAACTTTCCAAGTGCATTCATAACTCGACCGAGCACACCAAACCATTTCAAGCAAACTTATAACAGAATAAAACTTAAAATAGTAAAAAACAAGTTTTATTTCGTTGATTAATTTTATTTCGTTACGGAAGCCGAAAATTCTGAACGTTTCTGATTTTTAATATAACGCTTATAATTTTGTTGAAACACCATGTGAAAATAGTATAAAACAGCCCGTTAACGAGATTTGATAGTTCATGATTTTTGTTTGCAGGCCTCAACTACCGAATGTGAAACACAAGTATGTCCTAAAGCAACATGTAAATCTCCAGTGACAAGTCCAAGCTACTGCTGTCCCATCTGTTAACCAGCAAGGTTGTCAGTGAAGAGTTTCAGGAACAATGTCAGTTTTTTATGCAGTTTGTTAAACTATCAACCTTGTTTTAATGGATAGACTAAATTAGAGGCGGGAAGGCTACGTTTTTAGATATGTACTTCGTCTTGCCTTGGACTGAAACACACGGAGTATTATTAATACGAAGGTGATTTTGAAATATCAAACTAGCATCCCTACCCTGCACGACAAAACTGGCTGGAACTAGTTGATAGTATTCATTTTAGTTGTTTTTTCATTTTCAAATTTATTATATACATTTTCAAATTTATTATATACAAGTATCGACTAACTGGTGTATTAATAAAACCAACGATTAGGCAATTTTCGCATTATTCATCACTTAGAGATATGTGCCATCATCACTTAGTAATGTATGACGTCATCACCAGTAAGCATGTGAAGTCATTACCCAGTTCCGCACTTTCTCAGGGCTTCCGACTCCCGTGCAGACCACGACCAACCATATCATCACAACGTCGTAGCAGTTTGGCTGCTACGTATTTACTAGTATCCTGTATGAGAGATAGCTGTTCGCAAAATATAGTATGATATTATACCTTATAAAAATTAGACCATATAAAGCCTATAAAAAATTATATAAATTACGATTTACTATACATATACAAGCTCAACGCGATAGCTTGTAGCTAATATACAATTATTGGATTAGGCTGAGCATGATATCAAGAATTATCCAGATCAAGGCCAATGTTATCTGCCGAAGACTGAGGCGGATTACATTTACAGAGGTCTGGATAATTCTTGATATCATGTGTAAGCCAGGCAAAGACAATTACGTCACCTACAGACAATTTTTGATATTTTGTATGTACGTTGCGTCAAATGTCAAAAAAACAACGCGCGAAAACAACGCGCTTCAGTACATCGCGCAATTACGGAATACTTTAAATAATGTTTTGTTTGAAATAATGTTTTTGTGTTTTGAGAATTTATATCAGAAGTTAAAGTCATTTAAACTGTTACTGTTGACGAAGTGGCGTATTCATTTATCTATTTCGGGTTCCACGGGACCATCGTGTACTTTTTAGATTGTTATTAATGTTAGATTGACATTAGCTACAAGCTTATGTGTCTTGGTTATCGCCTTGAGCTTGTATATGTACTGTAAATCATAATGTGCAAGAGTGAGTGCGGTCAGATTTCATATAACGTATATGAATATTATTATATATAATTTTATAGGCTTTATATGGTCTGATTTTTATAAGGTATATTATTATACAATACTCATACAATCTCGATTGTGATTGGCTAAAAAACCTACAGACAATTCTTGATGTCTTGCCAATGTGTTATGTCGTCAAGCATTGAGATGGCGTGTTTCAGTGACGTTACTTTGGGCTCTGACGGCTCAGCAACGCATTCGATTTGCACAACATCTTCGTCACTATCATCATCATCTTCCGCACGCTCCTTAGTGGATGCCAACAGACCAGAGAAAAAGACTTCCTACCAGTCGCAATGCGATTTTTTGACACAAGATGGTGTCAAAAATGTGTCCGTATAAACCGGCAAGAAAAAGTGTCCGTTGTTCGTATTAACCGGTGTCCGTATTAACCGGGTTAATTAGTATAGGAAATAACACGGATCGAGAAGAATTAATGAAAAATATGTGTTGACGTTTTGAAATATTTCAAAGTCCTAGGACTTTGAAAATATGTAAATTACTATGTTTGAGAAGTCACGTCACGTCGTGCATTAAAAATGCTCGTCTTCGGCTCGCATTTTCAATAGGCACTCGGACTTTGAAATCCCGGTAAAGTCTGACGTCGAGTGTTTGCACTCGCTCTCCCCCCCCCCCCCCTTTCGAGAGCTGATACGCAGGCTATGTTTGCACTATTACTTCCAGGTTCTTGCTGTCCGAATGTATTTGATATTTGTAGCAAATGGCAATATGAGATATATTAATAAGATATACTAAGTTATATATAGTAAGCAATAAAAAGCAGGGTTGTGTGATTGCTCCTATCTTGTTTGTGCTGTTCTTTGCTGCTATGCTGCATCACGCGCTGAAGGACACGTACGATGGCTCTGTATAATGCAGTAGTAATGAGCACACTCCTATATATACGGCTGTGAAACGTGGACGCTGTATGCCAGGCAGCGTACGTTCGATCCTCAATGTGGGAGGCTAAAATGACAAACGATGAAGTATGTAGAAAGGCTGAACTTCCTGAGATGGCGGTGATACTGCTCAGAAGGCAGTTGCGCTGGGCGGGGCATGTAGTTCGCATGAATGATGATAGACTTCCTAAGCAACCAATGTACAGCGAGCTTAGCATCGGACAAAGAAATTTGGGTAGACCACGGCTCCGATACAAGGACATACTGAGAGTAGTGAGAGAATGCCTAAATAGTTGCAACATCAAAGTGGGACAGGCTGGCAGAAGGGCGAAACGAATGGAAAAAGGCGGTGTGGAAAGGTACTGACAATTGGAAGGAAAAACGCGTAGAGGATAGACACCAGAATAGACTGAGAAGAAAACATCCGGAGATTGCTGATCCGACGGGACTCTCGTGCGTGGTCTGCAACCGTCCGTGCAAGGGGCGTGCAGGATTGGTGGCACACATGCGTGTCCATGAACAGATGAGCCTCAAACTGGCTACGGACGAAACCGTCCAGTCAACCCAACATAGTAAGAATACGACAGTAAAAGCTTATATGCAAACTGCGTATATAGTCTGATGACAACATGGATGACTAAGAGCGGTATTATAATGAGAACAAAAATACTAATAAACGCTGCACCCCTCGAAGCACTTTAGCTCTAGAGCGGCGCTTATTTGAAGTGTCAGAAAAAGACAGGGGACGTTGACATTTTAACCTGAGTTTGTTCGTTTCCGACCGGGAAGACGACAGTGACGTTGACACTTTAATACGAGTTATGTTGTTAGCATTTTTAGAAATAAAAAGCAGTTATATTTGATTCAAAAATGTTTTTAATGAGATGTAATAAGCACCACGTTCAAACAAATTGCAACAGAAATTATTTTAGCTTTCTCAGTACCTTGATACATTCGGAAATAACATACCAAAAGTCACTAGAAATCAACCTAGTGGAAAGTTCAGAAAATCACGTTTTTCTTGCAATTTATACTTACAAAAACACTATTTTTTAAAAAAAGTGAAATTTTAAGTTCACGTTTAGCAAATATCACCTATGTCTTTAGAAAGTTCTGAAAAAACCATATGAAGGAAATTTAAGTGAGTTATTCACTCAAGAAAGTGGAAAATGCCACAAAATGCTGATTTTTTAGCAGGTAACCTTACGTAACTCAAAATGGGGCTAGAAAATTGTACTACCCGCATAAATGTCCTTCATATGGTTTTTTTAGAACTTTCTAACGACATATAGGTGATATTTGGCAAAAGTGAACTTGAAATTTAACTTTTTTTAAAGGATGGTGCTTTTGTAGTTAAATTGTAAGGAAAACCCGATTTTCCGAACTTTCCACTTGGTTGATTTCTAGGGACTTTTGATATGTGATTTCTGAATGTATGTAGGTACTGAGAAAGCTAAAACCATTTCTGTTGCAATTTGTTTGAAGTTGAACCTTTATTTCAGATAGATTGACTGGACTAATATATCGTCTGTCTTCTCCAAGCTCTCACGTACAACATAATCATTTATGATGAAAATCATGCCCAACAATTTCTAGCAATGAGTGTAGTTATGGTTCCACAGACCATTTGTTCTAACTAAATGTAAATGTTTTTTTCTGTTCTTGGGCGCCATTACACCTTAAATTGGTTACATCACTGTATACATTAAAAAGAGTTTAAGTTTCTTAGGCTTTAGTTTGTATGTTTTCTAAGGGTTTTGTTTGATTGTTTGTTTCATGGCGCAAGTCATCTCAAGAAAACCATAATTCTGCTGGCGAAGGATCACGTAGGTTGGCGATGTCTTCCGATGATTTCACTCGGTGACGAAAAACAAAATCTTCGAAGTTGATTGTCAGCGGTTTCTCCAAATACGATTCATCTTCTGGCCATCTGAAGCTGGATGCTTTAGCTGTTGAATAAATCAATCGATCGTCGGCTGAGCGAGAACGCGCGTGTTGTGGGTTCGTTTTCCGTGGTTTGCGTTTTTTGGTAAGGGAGGAATTTGTTGGCGATCGTTCAATAGTCTGAACCCTTTGGGTTGATCTGCTATCCGACGGTTCAGCGGTTGCCAGGAAGGTAGTAGCATCACTTGTACGATCATCCGTAATCTGCCATTTCAGCATTTTGTTATGTCTACGACGCTCGAACGGTGAAACGATTGGCGAGACTCCGGAGAGATTCGGAACAAGACGTAGTTTAATTCCCGATCTGTTTTTCGTACTTGTCAGAAAACTACTGGAGACTCTTGAAGAAGTCTTGGAATGCTGAGAATTTGGGGTAAATGGCGTCGTGATATTCCTAGAAACTTGTGAACCTTTCCGAGAACTTGACGTAGAGATCTTCTGTTCTTCCAAGGCGACATTCTGAGCATCTTTCTTGGAATGATTTCTCTGATAAAGTGTTCCTTCTGAAAACTGTCCTCGAGTTGAATTGTGTTGTCTCCTGGTGTCCAACACATCCTTCTGTGTACCACGTATCTTAGCACCCGTGTCAGGCACAGCATCATCACTTGTAAATGTCACGTGTCTTATTGTGTTACTTTCTCTTGGTTCACGATGTTGATGAGGTATTGTTTCTTCTTCCTCGTGTGTTGTGTAAAGACCCATTGCTAGTTCGTTTTCTGCATGTGATTCAAGAAACAAACTTTTTTCTCTCAGGTTCAAATCCAAACGTTCCACCTCCTTGTCAAGACAGTATCCGTGATTTACTTCTTGAGGTTTGAATAATAAGTGAGGTTTCCATGCATCAGATTCCCATTTCAAGAAACCATTTTGAAGAAAACTTGAGTTACTTTTACTGTGTGTATGCATTCGCTCCGTTGTCTTTTTATCTTCGTTTCTTTTTCCGTCTTTCTCCTGTGTAACGAAACTTGCTGTGCTTCGCTTGTTTTTCTCAACTCGATTTTCCTTTCTCTCTTTCTGTAAATCAGATAGTATTTGCACTTCTTTTTCTTCCCCATCATCACGCAGAACTTCACTTGTTCTGAGTTCCTTTTCGAGTTCCTCCATCCGGAAATCAATTTCTTCTACATCAGAGTTAATTTTCCCACTCCTCAGCTCCTGGACATGTTCTTGCTTTCTAGGAAATATCACCTCTGCGTCTGGATTCGGTTCTGTTGAATTTCCTCGCAGAGTTGCCATTCTTTGATGTAATGGTTTGTCGCTGGTCTGAAGAAGACACCGCTGTAGCATTTCGTTTTCTTCAACTAACTTCTCGTTGGCTTTCTCCAGGTTTTTAACGATGTCCTCGTATTTGATAAGATCCGTAATTATTTCTGTGTTTTCCTCCAAACTTCGTTCGCTCTTCTCGACTAAAGCATCTCTTTCTTGTCTCACCAGGTCAAGCATTTCCAGTGTGTTATACAAACTGCTTTTTAAACGTCGACTTTCATCGTGAAACACCTCAACACATCTCGTCATTGTTCCCAATTCTTTTCCTAACCTCTCCTTCTCTTCCTTTTCAACCAACAGTTCAATTTCCATTTGATATTCATCCTGTTTCCCTTGAAGACCATCATATCCTCTCGCTCTTTCTTCATATTTACCTATCATCTCAACGCCATACTCCGAATCGTGTTCCCTCTTATCCTCCTCTTCCCTGCCATAACCCTTGTTATCTCTTTCAGTTTCTTCGTATTTTGAGTCATTCAACTGTTGAACATGGTCTCCCGTGATTCCCCAATTGTTCCTTTTTATCCAGCCATGTTCATCCATGATCCCCTGGTTTCCGCCGTGGTCTATTTGCCAGGTTCTCTCATTGGATGATGACGACGCCAGGCTGTGTTGATCTGGGTGAAACACAACCTCGTACCCAGGATCTTTTCTCCCCGCTCCCCCAGAATAACACATCCCTCCAGCAACACTAGGATGTTCCGTTTCATTTGAATTACTTTTGGATATTTGGATATCATCATTATCATTATTGTTTAACCATAGGCATGAGTTCTTACAAGATCTTTCAAGATCATCGATTCTCGTCAACAATTCTTCTTTTTCTTGAAAACTATTTTCGAGAATATCATTTTTCTCATCCTCAAACATGGCGGACTTCTCCTGGATTTCATTCAAAAGCTCTTGCTCTTTCTCCTCAAATTGTTTCTTGAGATTTCCAATGTTTATTTCGATATCTTTATTTGACGTCTCCAGTGTCTGGTACATTTTCTGAAGATTTTTCAAAGAGCTTTCCCTTGACTGTATTATCGTTGTCAGTTCTTGAATTTCTTTCTTATGTTTCGCAGAGTTTTCAGTCATGGCTGTTGCCATTTCTTCTATCTTCATAGCTAGTTTTATATTCTCTTGTTCGTATTTCTCTGCGAACTTCCCTTTGCTTTCATGATCTTTATTTTCTTCAATCAGCTTCTTCATTTCATTCTGATGTTTCGTGTAGTTTTCAGTCATGGCTGTTGTCATTTCTTCTATCTTCATCTCTAGTTTTATATTCTTTTGTTCGTATTTCTCTGCGAACTTCCCTTTGCTTTCATGATCTTTATTTTCTTCAATCAGCTTCTTCATTTCATTCTGATGTTTCGTGTAGTTTTCAATCATGGCTGTTGCCATTTCTTCTATCTTCATCTCTAGTTTTATATTCTTTTGTTCGTATTTCTCTGCGAACTTCCCTTTGCTTTCATGATCTTTATTTTCTTCAATCAGCTTCTTCATTTCATTCTGATGTTTCGTGTAGTTTTCAATCGTGGCTGTTGTCATTTCTTCTATCTTCATCTCTAGTTTTATATTCTTTTGTTCGTATTTCTCTGCGAACTTCCCTTTGGTTTCGTGATCTTTATTTTGTTGAAGTAACTTCTTAATTTCTTCCTGCATAAGTTGAATTTCACTCTCATAGTTGACCTTTTGTTCCATGGCCCACACTGTCAAGTGTTCGCATTTTCTCTCGCATTTTCTTAGCTCCTCTTTCAAACTCTGGATAAATTGCTGCGTCTTGTCACTCTCCTTTATCAAAATTGCTAATTCAGAATCTTTTTTGTAAATCGTGGTCTTCAACTTCTCGTTTTCTTTTAAAAATTCTTCGTTTTCAACTCCTTTTAACAAATCACTTTGACCACTATAGTCTCCCTCATCAGAAATATTATCCTCATCATTCCCTTTCGATCCCTCTTTATGCTTGCTCAAATGTTCTTGCTCCGTTTCACTCGAAAACACCTTATTTTCTCCCATCTCGGTATGGCCGACATTATGGTTAATATCCAAATATTTATTCAACTTTAAAAGCGCATTAGAACCCTTCCTTTCGTTATTTAATTCATTCTCCATCTTGAACAACTTCTCTTCCAGTTCTTGACTCAGTGCTGTCTCTTCGTTTAGCCTTTTTGTGATTATTTCAAGCTTTCTTGTGATATTTTCCATTTTCTCTGCACAGTCCTTCTCGATCTCTTCAACCAAAGCCTTCGGTACGACCTCGAACTCTTTCCGACCTCTCTCCGACTGTTCCCGAGCTTCCCCCGACTGATCCCGACTTCCTTCCGACTGTCCCCGACCTCCCTCCTTACAATTCTGACAGAAAATCGTTTCAAACTTGTCTTCCGCTTCAACTTCTAACTCTATGATTTTCTTTTTGTACTTTGCTATTTCATTTTCCAGTTGTTTCAGCCTCTGTTCTGGTTTTTCATCGAAATTAAACTGTTTTTGAACGTCATCGCTTTCCGTAGACAATGGAGACTGTAGTATTAGGTTTGCTATTTCTAGTTCATGGACACGATTTGTTTCTTCGAGATCAGCGATGGCCGCATTTCGCTGTTCCAACTCACTCTTAAGTGTAGAAACCTCTTTTTCGTAGCTGGTTTTCATTTTCAGAACCTCAGTTTCGTGTTTCAATTCTGGTATCTCTTTCTCGTTGACTTTTTGTTTTAAGAGCAGTATCTGGGAAGATAGCTCATGTTGTTGTTTTTCTAAGGACTTCTTTTCATTCAGAACTTTTTCGTAGTTCCTCTTTATTCCCAGGATTTCTGTTTCATGCCTGGAGGTCAATTCTTCCTTTTCTTTCTCGGTCTCTTCAGATTTCTTTTGTTTTAAGAGCAGTATCTGGGAAGATAGCTCATGTTGTTGTTTTTCTAAGGACCTCTTTTCATTCAGAACTTTTTCGTAGTTCCTCTTTATTCCTAGGATTTCCGTTTGATACCTGGAGGTCAATTCTTCTTTTTCTTTCTCGGTCTCTTCAGCTTTCTTTTGTTTTAAGAGCAGTATCTGGGAAGATAGCTCATGTTGTTGTTTTTCTAAGGACTTCTTTTCATTCAGAACTTTTTCGTAGTTCCTCTTTATTCCCAAGATTTCTGTTTCATGCCTGGAGGTCAATTCTTCTTTTTCTTTCTTGGTCTCTTCGGCTTTCTCTCTCAACAAAAGCAGCTGTGACGAAACCTCGTCAAGTTTGCCCTCCAAAGACTTATTTTCGTCAGAAATGTCGCGAATGGACTCCTTCAATTGTCCACTGTTTTCAACATCGTTCATCCTCTTTTCAAACTCTTGAATTCTTACGTTTTTCTTCTTAATTTCTTGCTGTAGTTCTTTTATATTTTTCTCCGCAGTTTCACCTTTCAACTCCTTCAATTGGCCACTGTCCTCAGCATTGTTTAACCTCTTTTCAAACTCTTGAGTCTTTACGTTCTTCTTCTCAACTTCTTGCTGTAGTTCTTCTATATTTCTCTGCGCAGTTTCATATTCTTGGTTCAGTTTTGTCTTCTCGAATTCATGCTGTTGATTCCTCTCATGAACTTCTTCTAACTGAGTGACTACTTCGGTCAATTCTTTCTCGAACTTTGTTTTTAATGTTATGGAACTCTCACGAAGTTCTTCCCTGTTTTTTTCCAAGTCTTGTTCGTATTGTTGTCGGAGATGGGACTCGACACGTTGAACTTTCTCGTCTAACTCTGCCTGGTATTTTGTCTTCATTTCATTTTTAGCTTCACTTACCACTTCGCTGTATGCTCTCTCCAGTTCCATCTTCAAAGTTTCCATTTCTCTTTCATGTTTTTCCTTCAACGCGTTCATCTCATTCTTAGCAACATTCATTTGAGCTTCAACTTCGTCTCTTTCATACAACAACTGCTTTTCCAACGTTTTTATTTTCTCGACATTTTCTTCCTCTTTTTGGCATTTTTCTTCATCAAGCTCTTTTTCTTTGATCTCCGACAGCGTTTGTTTCTCCGACAGTTCCTGAATACGTTCTTTTAGCTCAGCGGATTCACATTCACGCGCATGCTTCATATGCTTCAACTGATCCTCGGCATCCAACGTCACGCGCTCGATAGCTTCTTGGCATTGTGTCCACTGTTCATTTTGAACAGCTCTTACTCTTTCATCGAACTCAAGTTTCTGGTTTGCGAATTCTGTTTCCCAGTTCTCCTCTAATTTCGCTATTTTTTCGTCCATATCGTTCTGGTAGTGGTCACGAAGTTCGTCTGAGATTCTAAAGACCTGCAGGAATTATGTTAACAGTTGGTGCAATGACATAGACGGACACACAGGCAGAGACGGACGGACGGACACACAAACACAAACAAAGACGGAAATGGCTAAAAGGATGACTCAAAAGGGCCTTTCTGTTTTTGTCTGGTCTTTATTTTTTGTTAGGTTAGGTTTGGGATTACGATTATAATTGCTGGACTAGTTCTTGAAAATGGGAAGGTTCTTTTGAGTCATCCCTTCTAGCCTTGTCCAACCTAGACGGACACACAGACAGAGACGACGGACACAGAGGGAGAGACGACGGACACACAGACAGAGACGACGGACACAGAGACAGAGACGACGGACACAGACAGAGACGACGGACACACAGACAGAGACGACGGACACACAGACAGAGACGACGGACACACAGACAGAGACGACGGACACAGAGACAGAGACGACGGACACACAGACAGAGACGACGGACACAGAGACAGAGACGACGGACACAGACAGAGACGACGGACACACAGACAGAGACGACGGACACAGAGACAGAGACGACGGACACACAGACAGAGACGACGGACACAGACAGAGACGACGGACACAGAGACAGAGACGACGGACACAGACAGAGACGACGGACACACAGACAGAGACGACGGACACACAGACAGAGACGACGGACACACAGACAGAGACGACGGACACAGAGACAGAGACGACGGACACAGACAGAGACGACGGACACAGAGACAGAGACGACGGACACAGACAGAGACGACGGACACACAGACAGAGACGACGGACACACAGACAGAGACGACGGACACAGAGACAGAGACGACGGACACAGACAGAGACGACGGACACACAGACAGAGACGACGGACACAGAGACAGAGACGACGGACACACAGACAGAGACGACGGACACAGAGACAGAGACGACGGACACAGACAGAGACGACGGACACACAGACAGAGACGACGGACACACAGACAGAGACGACGGACACACAGACAGAGACGACGGACACAGAGACAGAGACGACGGACACACAGACAGAGACGACGGACACAGAGGCAGAGACGACGGACACACAGACAGAGACGACGGACACAGAGGCAGAGACGACGGACACACAGACAGAGACGACGGACACAGAGGCAGAGACGACGGACACACAGACAGAGACGACGGACACAGAGACAGAGACGACGGACACACAGACAGAGACGACGGACACACAGACAGAGACGACGGACACAGAGACAGAGACGACGGACACCGAGACAGAGACGACGGACACACAAACAGAGACGACGGACACACAGACAGAGACGACGGACACACAGACAGAGACGACGGACACACAGACAGAGACGACGGACACACAGACAGAGACGACGGACACACAGACAGAGACGACGGACACACAGACAGAGACGACGGACACACAGACATGCAGAGACGACGGACACACAGACATGCAGAGACGACGGACACACAGGCAGAGACGACGGACACACAGACAGAGACGACGGACACAGACAGAGATGACGGACACAGAGACGACAGAGACGACGGACACACAGACAGAGACGACGGACACAAAGACAGAGACGACGGACACAGAGACAGAGACGACGGACACAGAGACAGAGACGACGGGGACACAGAGACAATGGACACACAGACAGACAGAGATGACAGACAGAGACGACGGACACAGAAACGACGGACACACAGACAACGGACACCCAGACAGACAGAGACGACGGACACACAGACAGAGACAACGGACACACAGACAGAGACGACGGACACAGAGACGACGGACAGACAGACAGACAGACAGACAGACAGACAGACAGAGACGACGGACGGATACACAGACAGAGACGACGGACACACAGACAGAGACGGACGGTATACAGACAGACAGACAGAGACGGATGCATATTCTTGAGAGTATACCAGTTACCAGAAAACCGGAACCAGTTGCCAAAATACAACTATAGGGCCTTCCGGCTGGGAAGCCGTTGCCATGGCCAAGTTCTCGGTTGGGTCTTAAGGATATACTTTTAGCACTCGCAAAAATTCCTCGGACGGAGTCGGACCACTGATCTGCAAAAGAGACTGGATCGAGCAACACATTGTTCGATGCTGTGACAGATGAAGCCAAAACATTTCGCGGCGGCCATCTTGAAGAGAACACCTGTACTCTGTAGTTTCTGTCACACAGCCGTAGTTTGTGTTCTAAAGTACACGAAAACCTTCGACAACTGTTTCATTTTGGTATCTTAAAAATCAAAGACAGATAGTCTCTTTTACCTATAGTAAAACTATATAGCATGGGCCCAGACAGTTGTACCGAAGGTGGTCTCTCCAATATGACGGTCGTGACCTACTTCCGGCTTCAATTTCAGAACAATAGATGCTCTATCCAAGCTCTTCTATAGATCAGTGGGTAGCACTCGTTTTGATTTGAGTCAAACCTCACCTTTTTCTGATAGTCTTCTTCCAAAGTTTTCCGTAGTTCTTCTATATGTTGTTTATACTCTGACTTTAGCACCTGAATTCAATATGTTGAGATTAATACAGGTGAAGAAATTTACTTTTAAAAATGATTCATTCTTGTCATCTATAGTACAACTAGTCATACTCTAGTATAGATTAATACTATGTTAGCAAATAAGATCATAATTGTAAAAGTATTGTGCTACGTAAGGCAGTGTAGAAATACAAATTATAAAATAACTTGTATGCTACGCAGGCTCTGATTGGTCAACACCCGTGTTTGGATCAAGCCATCCAAACACGGAAATTTCCCGCCAACAATTTCCTTACGTTTTGCTGCTCGTTCTCTTGTATTATTTTATAAAAGAAATACCAAATGGTTTTTCCGTATTTGCATACCCGTGATCCAAATGCAAATTGGAGCATTGTATTTCGGCCAAACATGCCGACACTTCCATACGCGCATCTCTGAGCACATTTTCACCATTAACAGGGAAAAAGTTAGAGATTGACTAATTAGCGTGGGGGGTAAAATAAAAAAAAATAAAAAATAAAATAAATAAATAAAATACAAAAATAAATAAAATGAACGGCGGAATGATTAATACTTCTTGAATACAGAGGATGTCCGCCCGCGGATCCCGGTCAAGCGGGACAAATTTTGTCCATATAAACGCAATATCCCGGCACACCAGGATGAAGTGAAATGAAATTTAAAACGCCGCACGCTTCTGGGCTTCAGCTCTGTCGAAGCGTGGGCGGAAGTGGCCATGTGGTGGGCGAGCGGATGGGCGATCGGGTAACTCCAGGCATAGAGCTGCCGTGGGACGCGTTCTCCGACCTCGGAATTATTTTCGCAGGGCGGTATTGTCGCGGGTATTGACAATATTTTCATTGTCAGGTGGGTCCGACTCGTTCTCAAGAGGGCGTTGTACTGTCTCGGTATCCATCTCCGCGGGCAGGTGATCCGGAACGGAGGGTCACCTTGCGACTGTTCTAGGCCGTCTCGGGTGTGTCATCACGATCATCGGGAATAGATGTCTGGTGGTACGACAAGGGTGTCGCGGAGGAGGTCGCGTATATACTGGGACGGACGCTATCTGCTACGTCGCTGTCGGACTGTTTGGTGGACGACGGGGAAACGGGTCGGAAGGTGATCTCGGTGTCGGGAAGTGATACAGGGAGGTCGTGACGTGAGGCCAACTTCGGAAGTGTCGGCCCATCTTCGGAAGCCGTCGGGACATCACCGGAAATTTATTCTTGTGTCGGCATTTCGAAATAATTTCGGATCTTTTGTTCAGTAAATTTTTTTACCAGCTTTCATGAGAAAAGCTTCTCTTCCAAACAAAGATTACATCTTTTTGCTCCACTTGTGTAAGCAGCGGCTCTTTTCAGGATAGCCCATTTCATATTGAAATGGCTATCCCATTCCCATATGTATTTAGATAATTCGGTTTCGTTGGAGTATTTTTTGTCTGTGAAGGATTTCGTGTAGTTTCTGTATCGTTCTTTAAAATATATATATATATATATATATTATGTATTCACCTTTGATTCTTCTTTTCTTTGTTCTTTTTGTTCCTCTACTTGCTCGCTCGAATTGCTTTTAATATTCTCAATTTCTCCTTGATATTCTTCCCCCGTTTTTTGGATTACTTCTCCAGACTCTTCGTCTGACACACCCTCCTGCACTTGCTGTAGGACAGCGGTATGATCCGCAACATAATTCATTTTGGGATGTTCATTGTGACAAACCACATTGTTTAAACATTCATCTTCCACCTGCTTGTCTGAAATTAGTTTTCCTTCCTTCTCTTGATCTTTAACTGTCACTGTTCCGTCGCTCGGTTTATCCTCGTAAACATTTCGGAGGATGTCGTCTTGACGAGAGCTCTCTGACGAAACACAGTACAGACGCTCGTCGTTGGCCGTAGGTGCTGGTCCGTTCATTAGCTAGTAATAGAAATATTTGTGTTGGAGTTTTGTTTATAATATTCCTCAATTGTAGGTTTAGATTATTTTTTAAGGTGGCTCGATAATCTAAATCATGAGAAATTGCATTTTTCCGCATAAAATGTTTGTAATGCAGATCTGAGTTTCATCGTGGTTCATTGCATAGCTCTAGTGGTGGTCTTGTTTACGGAAAAGTTTTATACCCTCAAAGTTTACCTGAGTGGAGAAATCGTGTTTCCAATAAATGCAGAAAACTAATTTGCATAAAATCTGCCGCTTATGATAAACATAATTTCTCTAGATATGCAAATGCTACAATTGTGAAACGTTTCAATAATAAAGACCACCGCTAGAGCTATGCAATGAACCAATGCAGAATTTGCCATAAACTTCCTCCTACCCCGGCACTTTTAAATTTGTTAAATCCCCAAATTTCCTTGGCGCCGTACTCGCGGGCCCCTAGATTATGGCCGGGCCCCGGGACAATTGCCCCGGCTACCGGTAATTTCTGATAAGAATCTCTGTTGCTACCCTCGCTCGTAGGGATAGCCGACTGAACTACGGAAGCCATTGCCATGGCCAACTTAAGGATATACTTTTAGCACACGCAAAAATTCCTCGGACGGAGTCGGATCACTGATCTGCAAAACAGACTGGATCGAGCAACACATTGTTCGATGCTGTGACAGATGAAGCCAAAACATTTCGCGGCGGCCATCTTGAAGAGAACACCTGTACTCTGTAGTTTCTGTCACAGAGC
This sequence comes from Chrysogorgia sp. JL179-B06, assembly GCA_035772405.1. Lineage (NCBI taxonomy): Eukaryota > Metazoa > Cnidaria > Anthozoa > Scleralcyonacea > Chrysogorgiidae > Chrysogorgia > Chrysogorgia sp. JL179-B06. The sequence continues at coordinate 1,355,210 of JAYKKM010000469.1, read as the reverse complement.
CGTAGTTTGTGTTCTAAAGTACACGAAAACCTTCGACTAACGGGGCCACGCGAGGATGCGAGGCGGTGCCATGGCGGAAACCCGCAAGGCACTTTAGGAGCGCCCCTAGCCTGCACACTCCCGATTTTCCTTCCTTGCAAAAGAAGAGTCTGCGGAGGAGGCAGGATAAGAATTGCTTTATTCAGTATGAAGTAAACACATAGTGGAAAGATGCTATTGAACTTTGTGTCTGATTTGTAGTATTTGTCATTTTAAGTGGTCGTGGGATTTTATTTTTGTGATATCTTGAAAACTATAGCCGCCATTTACACTGTGTTTTTATCTATCGCAGAGTTGTACAAAGAACTATAGGATGTTTTAGTGAGACTATGCTAGTATAAGTTATAAACGTTTTTAGTCTGGAACTATTTTCTACCTTTTTCTTCAGGATTGACAAAATATATGATGACTTTCAGACTATAGGTCATACCTATATACTTGATTCTATAGTTCCTTGCAACTTGAACGTAACTAATTGTCACCATGGTAACACGTGGTTTCGGGAAACGGACGTTAGAGCTTACGGTGGCTTATGGGTGATTATAGCTTCTTATGGTTGTGCATTCGCGTATTTGCAAAATGAAGAACTTATTCAAATGAAGACGTTTCTACCTTAAAAAGTATAACAATTGATTCATGAAATATTTCACTCACTAGTTACCTTTCTCCTTAAGTAATCACCAAAGGTTTAAACTTTGATGATATTTCATTATTCATAAAGTTTCCATAGTTACTTTAGAATGTAAACAAAATGAAGAGAGTTTAATTTATCCTTGTTAATGTCTAAGGGCGACCTAAGCGATAATTAATGTAACTTTTGCTTCTTTCTTTTCAACGTGGTTATTCTTGACATGATTTGCTGTGCATTGTTACCAAGTTTAACCTTGAGTTTAGCCGTTATTTGGATTTATCATGGCGCCGAATCTATTAAGACGTTTTAAAAATAAGGAATATATGATTTGCATGATGAATTTTTAAGCATTGTGTGGAAAGCAAATAAAACCACCCATCTCGATATCAGACTCTTCGTATTGTAATCACAGAAAATGGAAGAAAGGTTTTTTGTTATGAAAAATCTGTGGACAAAACCCAAAGGTTATATATAGAGATCATTTCAAGCGGTTTCTTGAGACGAAACGCCGAATTAATGTTTTCATTCTGACGAGTTCTGTCGGCCGTGTATCTTCTAGGTCTCAATGAGTAAACTTATTTCTGAATTTGGTTCAAAGACGCAGAATAGACGGTTTGAATTTGAGTTCAAAATTACCAAGTGCCAAGTTAGAATGAGGTCAACCATGAGCGAAAGAGATATTATAATTGTGTCTTGCTTGGTCGGTGCATAAAACGTATTTATCACAGTCGCCTAATTCTAAGCTCGTTCTTAAAATCAAATCATGTTGTGATGATATAGACCACCAACAATTAAAGAACTTTTAGGAAGTGCGATGACAGAAACTTAAGATACCGCTGATTGGATAAAACTAGTTGTGGCCAAACCCAAGTGAAACTTTATTTGCTATACTTCAGTCTCAGATATGTTGAAGTTCTTTCATTCTCCTAAGTTCTTTCAATTGTATTTACTCGTGAGGGAAGAAAGATACTGAGTTTGTGGAATTGCCACATGATTTGAGTCTAAAGTATTAATGTATATAATTTTCCTCTAAACACAGTATGATGTGTCCAATAACGTATAATTATCCTCATATGGGGCATCATTTGATACTTCAGATGTTCTTTTAATTCTTCTCAGTTCTTTCAATTTCATTTTCTCTTGACAAAAGATAGCTTCTTAGCTAGCGACTTGTGGCGTTGCCACATGGTTTAAGTCTAAGTATTGTATATCATTTGCCTCTAAACACAGTATGATGTGTCAAATAACGTATTATTATCCTCAAATGGGCATCCTTCAACAATCTAAGATCAAGAATAGTTTCATACCTCTTCGTCAGTTTCCATTTAACCTTTTCCTTGATTTAACGATTCCTTACTTCAAAATAAACGTAGCTCTATCGCTTTCGCTTTCTCACTGAACCAGCTAAACAAAGGATGATGCTAATCCCTTTTACATGGGAATGTAAATAATAAGTACTAATATCAAGAAGACAACAGCACGAATAAATTGGATTAATGCATGATATTATGATCCCATGAACCAAAACATGGGTTATGACGCGTGTATATTGCCGATAAACTGGACCTTACGAATAATCGTAAATCCTTTAAATTAGTCATGCTTAAGTATTAGTTTTTATCTTTGATAACTTGTTATAATTGTGCAGGTTGTCCTCACCGTTATTTTTATGAAAATTCGTGTTATTTTGATGATAATTATTGAAATAGAATTGAAGCTACCACAACACCAATCCAACCCTAACACTAACCCCGACGTATTTTCTCCGTGTTCTGTGCGTAAACTTATATAGATCAACGTGCATGATATGTAATGCTTGTGGGATATGCGATGCGCAGAACAGACCACAAAACCTGTATAGAGTTCATGCTATTTTGACCATTATCATCAAAATAACACGAATTGGCAATTGACGATTATCATCAAAATAGGGGTGGTGGACATGTTGAATTGTGAAGATCCTCGTACCAATTTCTTGTTATGTAATATTCATATTGTAGTGTGATATATATTTGTCTGTAGTTAACGTTCTACCTTTTGTATACGTCTGAAGCAGGCCCACAGTAAGTAGCTAACGCTGTTGTGGATCTCCTGCCATTGTTAAACTTATTGTTTCTTGTGTCTATTATTTGTATGTACGCTACATAGATGTCTAACCAGAGTGCCCCATAGGCATAGTACTGTTGGTCCAGCAAGCTCATTGTGAGCTCCATATATATATATATAATATCCGAGAGTAGTAAAAAACTAGAGTGCTGCGTAGACAGTGTTTTGAATATATAGCAAAGTGGAAAGGTGGTAAACTGCCAAGAATTTAGTGACGAGATACTGACGTTTCGATCGGAGCCCTTCATCAGAGTAAGACGAGATGAAATGAAATAAATAGGGCTTGTATATATGCCAAAAGGGTGTCACAAGTAGAAAGTAGCCAATCAAATGCACGGGAGATAAACAAACTAATAATTAATGAGATGGGAAACGTTAGATCATTTGCTATTTTTACAGTCGATCAGCAAGCAGACTGAGGGGGTGGGAGAAATGACAGGTTCAATATTCAAGGGGATTAGGCGATAATATTAGCATAAGAAACAAAAACTTGAAAAGGAATGAAAGTGCATACGCAAATAATAAAAAAAAATAATAAAGGTTCCAAGCAAACTAAAATAACCAAAAACTTGTAGGAAATTAAATAAAAGAAAAACGTTCGTTAAGACCAAGAGGATGTGTGGTGCCAAGTTTAAAAATGAGACGCTTCTCTTGCCGTTTGCGGTTAGCGTTACCACCGGAGATGGGAAGGATGGCGCAGACTTTCATGTCCTTTTGGCATATATATAAGCCCTATTTATTTCATTTCATCTCGTCTTACTCTGATGAAGGGCTCCGCTCGAAACGTCAGTATCTCGTCACTAAATTCTTGGCAGTTTACCACCTTTTCACTTTGCTATATATATATATATATATATATATATGACAAAGGGGCTTGCCCCGAAACGTTGACAAAATAAAGTGTTTTAAAGTTTTTATCTTGATTTGATATATTAATGTTTTTAAACTTGAGAAGGAGGATTCTTGTTTGCAATATATATATATATATATATATATATATATATATATATATATATATATATATATATATATATATATATATATATATATATATATATATATATATATATATATAAAGAATATGAAAGGATTTATGGTGAAGGAAAATTTCGAGTGTTGGAATACATACATTTTAAGACCAAACCGGGACCAGTTGCGAAAAATGCAACTTCAAGGCCTTCCGGCTGGAATTGAACCCGCGACCCTGCGATGCTAGTGCAGTGCTACGGAAGCCGTTGCCGAGAGCTTAGTCACGAGTTCTGTATATATGGTGGTGGTAATGCCGGGATAATATATATATATATATACTCACTGCTCTGTTGTTACTTAAACCATAACCGCATGGATACGAGGCTGTACTACCTCCGCTGCGACGTAATTGACTTCAATAAGTAGTAACTTTTAGTTTATTGTGTCTATTATTTGTATGTACGCTACATATGACGAAGCTAGTAAAGTAAAATAAGAAATATATAGGTTTGTCGTTTTATTTTGGAAAAATGTTCTGTAAATGGATATTTGAGGAAGATAGCTGTGATTTTTGGGATGATGAAGATTCGATTGATGGTGGTCATGATTGTGATCATGATTGTAGTTTTAGATCGTTAGTGATGGTCATAATGATGATCGATGTGATGATTTTTAAAAGCTATGCGAGATTTCGTTTTGCTTATATTTACATTACACTTATTCCCTTCCAATGCGGTAGAGGGGGTAATTGGGTTGGGATAAGGAAAATTCCGAATTTCAGCGGGTTTTTTTATCCCATTACCCTCTACAAAATTCCCTATCCCAACACTAGCCTCCTCCGCAGGCAACTCTGTCATGGGCCTCATGGCTTCTTTTTTCCCGTGTCAAATAGCTTCCAAGGCTGTGCGAGCAATGTTTTGGTTGGGATTGCAGTGGACAAAGCCTTGGAAGCTATTGGACTCGGGAAAAAGAAGCCACAGAGTTGCCTAAGGAGGAGGCAACCTTTGCCTCTACCTAACATAAATCTTAGTAAAAAAATAACAGAGCCGAATTTAAGACTCGTGCTACCACGGTAGCCCAAGTAATGACCTTTAGTCATTACACGCCGTTGCCATGCCCACGCCCAAACAGGAAGTGCCCAGCTGTGTGACACTTGCAATGATGTGTGGGGCGGGTTGAGGCGTTCCAAAAGAACAACAAGTCACAAGATATTGACGATATTCTCCGATGTTCAGAAGAAAAACGTGTTTTTAGTAAAAGAATTGATGTGAAGTGCATTTTGAATTATACATCCTGTCGTTTACAGTGGACAATTAGATATTGTAATTTGAGTGGGCTAGTCAACCGAAACGATCGAGCTGTCAACTTCCTATAGCGCCTGAAGAAGAGATTTAATCACAAATAACTATACATCGTTGCTTCAACTTCAAATCAAGCTTTGACGTTACCTGGTTTGTGGTTAAACGCGTAACAGGGTGTTAACGTCAAGAAAGTCTTCCCTTCATTTGATAAACGGACATAGAAATGCTTTACAAATCATCGTAAGCACTTTTTCACTTGGAATTCCGCCTTCTTTCCTGTTTGGCTCGTAGTCGGTAGTCCCGCTTGTGGGCGAGCGATCACAGAGTTGTTTATTTCGCTGTGGTTTGGACAGGCTTTTTTGAATCAAAATGCACGAGGAAGACGTTGAGACTGCTATCAAAGTTGTAGTTGTGGGCAATGGAGCTGTGGGGAAGAGCAGCATGATCCAAAGATACTGCAAAGGAATCTTCACGAAAGATTACAAGAAGACAATTGGAGTGGATTTTTTGGAAAGACAAGTGAGGTAAGTATTGTTAATTGTAATTATTAGAAGGTACTTGAGGGGGTTGGTCTCAATTATACGTCAACTCATTGTAGCAAATAATTTAGTGTTGTGGGTATTTCTCAATCTTTCATTGTCTGAACATTTTGAACAAATTAGGCAACCCCGAGTATTAACTATGGTTTAAACAAGATGTAATGTTGCACTCAACTGTGTTGATTTCGGTACAGACACTTTCACCACGCTCTTCAACTCTCTTGTCAGGTTAAAAACCTGGCGTTGGTAAATTATAGAAATTCAGGCTTGAATTTCGTATTAAACGGCACGCAGACAATGTGTTGATACGACTTTGTCTAACCCAGCATGTGGCAAAGATAAGAATTTATTAAAATAAAGTCAAAGGTTATTGTAGTCTGTATCGTATGTATAAAGGTATTAAACTGCTGCTGTTTATTATAGTCTTAGAGAGTTTATTAAATCCAATTCAGGATTGTGGAAGTTGCTACATAAGAGTATTATAATTGTGACATTGTCTTTAATAAACAATAGTCAACACTTGACATAGTTAGCATAACTTTCATAATAGTTTTTCCAAATAATAATGCACCAGATAATTTTGATTCAAATAAATAATTTAAGTTAAGAATATAGTACAGTAACTTCAAAAAACTGAAATGAAAATTTATGAACTATATGTGTTAAGACAATATGGCGATATTATGATCAGTCTTTGTGACTAATACTTTAGGGCTCTTTTAATATTTTAGAACATTTTTATGATAATGTATAGTTAGTTACATGCTAATTTTAAAAATTGAATCATATTATACATTGCTTCTTTGGCATTCTCCAGATTTTTGGACATTTCAAAATTGGAACTCATGGCAACTCATTCAATTCAATTACCTTTAATGCTATTAGTAGACAGAACCAAATAATATGTAAAACATTTTCCCAATTATCAAATACCTTCAACATTCATTTGTACTTTTTAACATTATGGATGGATAATGTTTAACATATAATAATATCCATCATTCTAATCATTGGCAACTATTATATAGCATATATCCTTTGCTTTATTTCAGTTCAGTTCAGTTATTGTCCTAAAGATTAAAAGATTATTTAAATTGTGCAGCTACCTAATAACATGTCGCAACTGCTATTTAACATCTTTTGAAATGTTTGTTTTAGTTGTTTTTCCATTTTAAACAAGTTTGAATTGAGTTTAAATTAAAATGTGTTGAAACGTCCAAAACTAACATAATGCTGTTTGATACCTTTAGCCCCTGTATTATTGACACAAAACATGTTAAACTTTAATTGTTTTCTTCTGTAGGCCCCATTTATATAAGACCGGGACAAAGTCAGACAGGGACGATTTCGTTTAGGTTGTAGTGTTATTGCTATTAGATGTTTACTTGAGACCAGTGTTATTGCTATTAGATGTTTACTTGAAAAAGTGCTCAGACCGTCTGAAGTCATTCCGGTAATTGAACCAAAACGACTATCTTCAGACCAGCACAAACTTGGACCGGGATGAGATTTTCTTCGTGTAAACACAAATTATTACCAGACGGTCTGGTCCAGACCGGTCTGAGGCTAAGCACAGTGCATGCGCATACAGCATAGTACAGTTCAAAATGGTGCCGAAGGTAAAGAAAAATAGTGAGAATAAAAGGTGGATGTTTGATAATGACATTCAGATGGTAGCTTTAGTGGAGTGCCTAAAAAATTACAAAGCAGATAAAGAAGGTGAAGGAGTTGACTTTGAAGGCGATTTGGTGAAACTGTATGGCGACGTGAGAAAGCTAATGGCTGAAAGATACATGAACGATTTTGGTCCAGTTGAACATGTTGCCCCACCACAAGATGTGAAGGAAATTAGTAAAGAAGAGTACAAAGATTTCCTTCACCATTTCCTTCGCATTCTTCTCTTTCTTAAACAAATGAACCGTTTAGCCATATGATCATCAGTAACAAGCCTCTTTAAATATTTTTCTCTCTTTTTTTTCTCTGACCAACAATAAAGTTATGATATTTAACTGTAAACAAACAGCCACAGACAAAATTAACATAATCACAGATTCACAGTAGTCGCTGACTCCATCTTGTTTATTAATGCGCAAATGTTAACAAGAACCTGGGAAGATTTTCGTGATTTTGTCCCGGTCTCATAAGCATCCAGACAATTTTGTTTCTCGTCAATTCTCGTCCCGGTCTGACTTCATGCCGGTCTTGTGTAAACAGGGCCTTAGTTTCAAGTAATTATTGAATATTTTAACCATACAGTAATTGATTTTGATAAATAAAATTGCATAAAATTGCAACTTTTTGGTGCATTTGATTCTGGTTCATTCAACATATGTTTTACTTGATGAAGTGAACAAGATGAGCAACTTACAGGTGTATGTACCACAGAATACCACAGAATACCAGTTTTTTTATTTCTCTTATAAAATTTGGAGGAAACATGCTATATACTTTATTTTTGTGAATATATGTTAGTTTTAGTCTTAATGAACAAAAATGGATATTTTCATAAAAATTCTTAAAAATAATCTGGATTAACAAGAAATAAAATTCTATGTTTTGATACTTTTTTCCTCTCAATGCCCGTAAAATCCGAAAGTTTGAAAATAAGTTTGCAAACCAGCATAATTTATGTTGATCAATATGTCATAAATTAACCCTTAACCAATTGATTAGTACTACCGTATATATCTTTGAAAAATGGGAGTTTCTATTTATTACATTGGATAACCATTTGACTGGTATTCTGTGGTACTGTGGTACATGTATGTATACTGTTTTTCAACATCCTGTAGTTGATATATTTTACTTAAGGAACATACAAAAAACATTATAACAATGATTAATATTAAAATAATTTTACAACTATTTAAAAATTATGTACAAAAACTGAACAAAGAGTTTTTTAATAAAATTCGTCAGATCTCTGCAACTAAACATGTCCGGTCAATCTTTACAAGTTCGAACTGAGACTTGACATTTTCATAACACAGAACTAAAAACTATATTGCACCCTTGGGTATTACTTCTAAAGGGCCTGCAATGACATTTGAAATGTCATTATGTCATTTGAAATGTCATATATTTTTTAGTATGGAAAACTTTTGATTTTGTGTATTCATTTTTTTTATTTTCGGTGCCATCTTGGATATTCAGCCTAAACTCGTACCCCGACCTCAGGATTATTTCAGAATTTTGGCCAAGATTTTTTTACAGTTTAAGTTGTTAAGCCTGAATATCAGGCAGCTTAGCTAACAGAATAAACAGGTAAAGTTAATGTTTTTCAATGCAACCAATAGTATTACTATACAGGAATCATGCTGAGTAATCAGTTTTACTATCGGAAAACTGAATTTTTGATAAAAAAAACTGATAAAAATACTGGTATTCTGTGGTACACACCACTGGTATTCTGTAGTGATTTTAGTATTTACCTTTCACTTAAGTATTAGCACACAACGGGACACAACAAATCCTGGTACAATTTGATAAACCGTTCCTTACTTATTGTGTGTTTTCTGCACTGGTATTCTGTGGTACATTAGGGTTTTTTCCACAGAATGTTCAATTAAAAAAATAATGAAGTCTACCAAATCTAGCCCTGAAACCCCCCGGGAAGAAAAAATACAGTGAAAAACTATACTAAAAAATATTAACATGCCATATTATATGTATTTTACAAAAGATATGGTATTGTATATCATGGATATGATATTATATAAAACATGTAAATTTGTGTGGTATTCTGTGGTACATACACCTGTAAGAAAGATTTGACTTTGTTTCACAGGTATTTTATTATTAAAGCAATTGGGGTGTCCAGTGCAAACTAGGGATGAGCCGATCGAGAAAGATCCAATTTACTGTTCCGATAAATTCCAATAAATATACGAGCTGATTGGCCAATTTATCGGTGGTTACCAATATTGGTCACCAGAAATTCTTAACAAGTTGAATTTGGGGCTATACTTCACTTTGCATTGAACGAGCTATGGTACGTGTTGCCAACTGCAAGCATACTAACACCGTCACCGATGCAAATGTAATGTTAACTTTTAGGCTTTGTGTTTGCATCAGTACTCGGTTTGAAGGGCGGATGTGCTGGGGTGTCAATGTAATCTGACTACCTGAGACTACATTCACTCACATGTCTCTGGCTTTTAAAATGAATTCAACTACAATTGTGTAATTTTAGAAAGAAAACAACATGCTAAATTTTCCAGAATGAAAATAGACTTGCAACATATTCTTGTTCCAGAAGATATTGTATAATTATTATTGGGCAAAGATGACGTGTTGGTAGCCAACTGCTTGACAGAGTTTAAGTTATGAAGTACAAATGATGCCAGAAGTCGCAAACAACAAAAACGGATCAAATTGATTAAATTTGACAGTTTTATTGTGGAAGAGTATCCGAAGAATATTCGTAAAAGTTGGCATTTTTCTTGACAAACAAAAGGAAATATCACAAGTAGAAAAACAAGAATGATATTTACATGTATCGGGACTGCCGATATATGTTGATGCGATCGGCCGATAACCGATCAGCCTGAATGTTGCTGATTATCGGCTTCTACTGATTAAGTTTCGATTATCACCTCATCCTTAGCGCAAACCCCCAGAACAAAGTGAAAAGGTGATTTACCGCCAAGCAATGAATCACTGATGTTTCGAGCAGACCCCTTTATCAAAGTAAGACGAGATGATAGGCTCCACTCTAATGAAGGAGGGGGACATTGGGAGGGTGTTAATACCGTAATACCGCACAAAAATTCCGAAAATACCGCATCACCGCATAAGAAAAATCTAAATACCGCATACCGCGAAAAAACGAGGAAACAAAAAAAAACTCGTTAAGCCTCGTTTCCATTTTGTCGCAAATGTCGCGACCAGGCATGGTTTTCAAAAGTAACATTCAAATGGATTTAAACTTTTACGTGCGAATATATACGCATAAAAAACGCATGACTGGAAAACAGGCTTTGGGGTATGAAAAACGCAGTTGTAAAGTGACTAAAGTCGATAGTTTAGATGTGAAGAAGACAAATTAAATATCCTAATACCGTAACAACTCGGGTACTGCAAAGTTCGACTGCTAGCTATCTTGTAGAAGTTGGTTGAACGGCTCAGTGGCGTAGGAAGGTGCTTTAAGTTGGGGGGACCGAGATCATTGAATATAGGAAAAGTGGTTCGCATCGTAGATGCGATTCGCGGCGAAAGGCGGGAATATTAAAGGAGGGTCCGGGGGACTCACCCCCGGAATTTTTTGAAATCTAGAACCTCTGAAACGCGATTTCCCGCATTCTGAGCCAACGTTTACAACTAATTTTGCGGTAAGCGCGGCTCAACTTTTTCGCAAAAACAAAGAACCAAATATCATAATTTACAGTGAATTTCACGTTATCTTATAATATAAACAAATTAACAAAACGGTATTTATCAAACTATTTATGTAAAGCATAAAGGTATATATTAATATCTTTATAGTTCCAAATCATCTTCAGTAGTACAACAGCAGCATGGCATAGGTTAGGACTAGAAATTATTTTGTTCAAAATCATTTTATAAATGACATGTTATATTTTTTCTAATACTTCTATTAATTTCAACACTATAAAGAAACAAACATAAGAATACAGAGATTACATGTATATGAATATTAATCTAAATTCCGTAAGGTATACTCAAAAAGGACTTACTTAATTCGCTCACTTGAAGCCGCGAATTCCTTCGCTATCTTGTGAAGATCGAGAGTATCACATTCACTCTGGTGGACATTAAGTAGGAGAACGTTGATACGACTTCACTCTTCGAAGCACCGAAAATGTGCGCTCAGCCTTTCGCAGATGTGGCTGGCACGATAAGGTATATAGCTTTGAGAGCTTATCGATATCTGAAAACAGCTTCCTGTTGCTTTGTATTTTCTGACACAGCGTTTCAAGCTTTGTTAATGCTTTCAGAGGAAATGAAGCAAGGTTACCATGTGGGTTTTTAAGGGGGGCCGAAGTCCGAAGGATAGTCAACTGTATTGCCAATTGCTAATCGATCCAAGTCTACAATAATGACGACAATGTCAATGCAGCTTGCCAGGGGCAAAACATCAAAGGTCGCGAAGGTCAAGTTACATACCAGCAATACGGCTTTTGATTGGTGTTTAAAGTCTTTAAACAATTACGTAACAATTCGTAAGCTATAAATCGGAAACTCCGCACACCGCAGAACTTGACAACACCGTAATACCGCCATTTTAGATATTTTTCCCGCAATACCGCAGCCGAAAAAACAAAATCCAGCACACCGCAGGATTTGAGTTCACCGCAACACCGCAAACTACAGGTTTTTTCACCGCAATACCGCCCAAAAAAGGCCGATACCGCAATACCGCGCCAATCGCAATGTCCCCCTCATGAAGGGCTCTGCTCGAAATGTTAGTACAGTACCTGTATTTCATATTTCTTGGTGTGTCTTATGATATTCTATTATTTTATAAAGTATTGACTCTGAAGATGTAAGGTTGATGTTGTGGGATACTGCAGGACAGGAGGAGTTTGATGCTATCACCAAAGCATATTATAGAGGTAAGGAAAAGGATGAGAGTTTACTCTAAAGATAACTGAAATCTGTCCCAACTTGCTTTCCTCAATCCCTTAATCCCTTATGGGTATTCAGTGATTTTTTATTTACTGCCCGATTTCAATTTTATGACTTTGTATTTTGTCCAAATGTTAATTTATCTTCGAATCAAACTGCAAAAAATTTACTAAAATATTAAGTAAATACTTGCTAAAATATTAACTATTATTGGTTTGTGTTTATAACAAAATCAAATACAATATTGTATTCTACAAATTAATAGCTTTCTAACAATATCTATTTTATTTTTGTGGCATACATTCTGACAAATTGAGAGCGCTTTACGGCAAAAATACCCTGCAAACCTTAATGAAGACCTTAACCACCTCACCCTACTGTACATTGTACTATTTAATTAAAGTAGTAAATACTCAGGATTTTAAACAAGGTGATGCTCCGAAACGCCGATATTTCTTGCATTTTGAAGGACGTTTTAGAACAGAAAAATTAACAAACCATATTTTTTAGTCCATCTTATCATTGAATTTAATATTAACCAAACCTTTGAATTTAATAACTATAACTTCAAATGTATACACAGCACGTGCGATTCTACGGCATCATGGTTCAATAGCGTAAATCGACCGCCAAACGTAAACAATTCAAAAGCTAAACATAACAATCGGTTTTTCTAAACAGATTCTAAATGAACAACATAAAATTTTTAATCATTGGATCAACAAAGATAATCATTTTACATAAAATGAACACTCTCTCTCTCAGTCAATGAACAGTTACAATAATTAATTTATATTAGAATGCCATTCAGATAATGGAATGTCACTGGTCGACGGAATGGAAATGTTTCTCCAGGTGCGGCTGCCACGAAGTATGGAAATCAGATTCTTTAACTTTTTAATTTAAAGATCTCTATATTTTTAATACTTTTTTAGCTGAGCAAAAAAGTGGGGGGTTGAAGCGTGTTTAGGCAAGTTAAAGGGCAATTCCATGTTTAAATGCACTTTTTGTGATTTCTTAAATTAAGCAAGAGCCCTTAGTGGCTAAGGAAATTTTATCCTCTTTATGCTTTTTAGCTATAAAAACGTCTAACTTTATTGCCAACATCCAAATACAGTGTTGTAATTCTTCAAATTTACCTCTACATAGTTACAATTTTACATGAAATTAAGGTTTTTACACAACATTTACAATGTGTGCATACTATGCTTAAAAAAGAAAAAAGCAGTATTTTGGTTGATTGTTAAAAATATTACAATGGATTAAATTTGTTTTAAATCCAATCCCCTATCAAATTGGGTAACTTTGGGGACAAATATTAATAAAGAATCATGAGACAAAAGTGTGATGTCCGTTACAGCTTCTGTGTAATGTCCGCTACACACAAATTTGTTATTTATTTCAAAAAAAGGTAAAATTTTATCCAACATGTACAAATAATTTTAAAGTATGTACAAATGGTTCATAATTTAGGTGTTTTGTTGTAAGTACTAAAATAGGCATGTCTTTTCTGGAGTAATGTACGTTACGCAAAATATTGTGATTGTAAATATATGACATTTTCCAAAACACTCTGAAAAAAAAGTGGAAGAAATATATCAAATTAGTTTTCAACATTTGACAAACTGTGTAATGTCCGTTACATGCAATTGCCCTAAAGGATGTTCTAGCGAGTGTTCTTAAATAGCTTCAAAGGTCAACTGGTGTAATAATTTTGAAATTTATTGAGAATAGCAAGTGTGTCTTTATCACATTTCAATTCATGATATGGTCATGATTTTCCTTTGTGTTTTCCTCATGAATTTTGAATGAGTTGTTGAAACAAAATGTTGTATTTATTTTTAGGAGCCCAGGCATGTGTTCTCTGTTTCTCTACAGTGGACAGAGAATCATTTGATGCAATAGAACATTGGATAGAGAAGGTGAAAATATTTTACTTTGTAAACAGATTAAGTAAAGGCAGGGTCTGAAACTGCCCAAGCGAGGCACCCCCCTTTATATACAAATATACATAATAAAACAATGACACAAGAAAAACTAATTAATATTTGTGACAAGGGCAGTCACAAACAAGTACATGGCATGTCTACATCAAAAACTGAAATAAGTAAGGACGAATAAGTACGACGAAGAAAGTTCTTAAAACTAGATAATGTCAGGAGGCTAGTACCTGTAGGTGAAGATGTTTTGCACACTGAATGCCATAAATGAACACCCCGGTTGAAGTATGTGCCCTTGAATGTATATACTTGTTTTACATACGGAACTTTAATTGTAACACTAGGATTTAAAGTAAGTTGTGTATGGTCATGATTAATAAAACTAACATAGTTGCATATGTTCAAGTCTATGTGATCTATGTGACTATAGAGTGCTAGCTTGTAAAAAAAGACGAAGTCTCTAATTTCTCTGTCATAGCAGAGCAGTAACATATCTAAAGTTTGCAGTCTCCCCTATATGAAATTTCACCTATTTTTGATCTTAAAATCCATCTTGTCGCGCACGTCTTTGGATTCTTTCAAATTTGGTCTTTAGAGAGACATTCGACTGAGATTTGACAAGAGATATGTAATGACTGTTTGTTTCGGTCAATAGAGGACAAGTTCTCTTCAGCCGACCAAGCATCTTATTTGCTTTAGCTGCTATACCAATCGAATGTGAGAGTCCCATGAAAGATTATTAGTCACAATCACACCGAGATCTTTTTCCTCTTGGACGCGAAGCATTAAGGGGTTGAGCCGTTGAGGACTTGAGGCCACATGGTAATTATAATTAAGTCATGGGACTTTTCTTACGAGTCACGGTCAAAACCTTGCATTTTGATGTGTTAAACGTAATGTTGTTATCGTAGCTCCAGGTGTTGAGGTTGGACAAAGCTTGTTGTAGGTAATCACAATCACTTGTAGAGCACTTCTATACAGCTTTGACACTTCTATACAGCTTTGTATCATCAGCATACAGAGCTCCCAAAGAACCATAGGCATAGGATATTAATACTTCTGGAAGATCATTTATGAAATAAGCAAAACAAAATAAGCAGTAGATTTATGAGGGGTCACCACACAACTGTGGGTATCCCCCCAAAGTTACAGGTACATGTAAAATAGTATATAAAATCATCTGGGGTCTCCACTCAATAAGGGAATCTCCCCAAAATAAGCAGTAGAAATTTATATGGGCACGGTATCTCCCCGATATTAAATATGTATAAGTATATACATGTATACTGTAGCCGTAGGGTCACCATTAATTTTATTTATCATAATTTGCACTCGCCGGACATCTAACTTCCTTCAACCATGAATGGGAAATATAAACACATTTCATTTCATTTTTTGATTATGAGCATATCATGGTCAAATTCCTCCATTGAGTGCACGTTTAGTTTTATGACAAATATATCTTGTCTGACAAGCGCCTTTCTATGAGCCACGACACCCTCGAAAACTCTGTGAATTATAACAAAGATAAAGAATTGTTTTTCTAACTAACAGTATATTAACTATCAATAATACTGCAGCTTTATAAGCAAGCGATTTAAAATCCTGAGGACTTGAACGGCATTAAACTTGTGTCATGCGTTATACAACAACTCCATTTGGAGGGAGAAGGAAAGGGAGGAAATTTTCAAATGATCAATTGTGCATTAGAGATATACAGTATATCTCAGCAAACTCAGAATCACCACGCTTTCCTCTGAAGTAGACTCGTGTGAACAACCGCCCCAATTCAGATGACAGTCACAACATTGGTGATGAAGATGACCTGGACAGTGAAGATTAGTCGACAAGTTTTAATGTTGATGATGACACCAGTGAATCTTTGTAAACTTGCACGTCTGTTGCGTGTCGTTTTAATGACTGTCATTATTATTATGTTAACTCAATAAGTTTTATTGATATTTTCAAATTCAAGTTTTTTATGTCTATAAGTTTAACTCTTTCACGTCCGGTCCAGTCAAAAGGGGTCATAGAAGACCCCGAAGTCGTCAATCGAAAAACATGGCACACAATAAGGCACACGAGATCCACTCACATGCCAAATTTGATTTGATTTCATAAACAACTCTGCGATTGGTGGCATTTTTAATTTTCATGATGCTACGCGGGTGTGCAAGATGGTCTTTTCTAGAAAAAACCTGATTTATGATAATGCTAATTTATATTAACATAATGTATCTTGTTCAGAAATTAAATACAAAAGCATTGGTAACGGACGGTTTATTGGGCTTTCAGAAAATGTATAGGTTTCGCAACAGTTATGGATATTTCCCGAGATATCAATAGAACAAAGTTCAATTTTGGATGTTTTTCCGCCGGACAGGAAAGAGTAAAGCTATAGTAGTGAAAAAATTAAAACCGTTTATTGAAGTCTATTACTTTGCTTAGTGCTGTTTTTAGACGTTTAGACTACAAATTGGTACTGTTTTTTGGAAAAAATAGATTGCGCTCCCCGTCGATTTGGGCGAGTGCAATTCATTGTGCGCGCATATTTTATTCATTGCAACTTGCAAGCACTGGTAACTGCCCGAGAAATCGAGAATAAAGCAGTAGAAATTATATGGGGTCACCACACAATGTGGGTAACTTCTCAAAATTAAATAGTAAGAAGAAAGTTACATTTATAATGGGATCACCATATAAAGTGTGTATTAAGTAAAGATTGTGGGGTCAGTAACACAATGTGGTCAGAGGCGTAGGAACGGATTTAAAGTTGGGGGGGGGGGGGGCTGAAGTTGACAAGCAGGAAATCAGTGACCGCATTTTCAGCGGGGTCCAGGGGTCTTCCACCGGAAAATTTTGAAATCTAGAAGCTCGCAGAGACAACTTGCAGCAATTTGAGCAAACTTTTTCCTCTAATTCTACAGCGAGCATAGTTCAAATGAATACAAGCTTGCCTGCTGCCTCTTACCAGGTGATGCCATTTTTGGCGTCTAGCACTGACAATTAAGGGTCTGGGACCAATATAACACTCGCATGATCCTTAAGTAGCTTGTCTCCTAGCATCTATAGCCGTACTAATACAATTTGAAAAAAACATTAAATTTAGCAACGCTTGTCCTGATTTTTTGGGGGGCTCAGCCTAGTCTAGTTAAATGATATATATAGGTATTAATCCAAAATGGATACTCCCAAAAGGTAATTAAAATAGATTTCTTGACTGGAAAATGTTTTTGACTAGGGAACTTTTACTTTTTGGGGAGACATCCACAATTGATGGTACCGAAAGAGATGAAGGAAGATCCAAAACTGTTTTCAGAATTGAAATCCAGTACGGACGACGAACCGGTCTGGGCACTGGGGACCATGGATGGGGAAAAGAAACTCTAGGGGTGGGTGGGGGGGGGGGGTTGGGGTTAGTAGAAAAGGCGGGTGAGGGGTTATTGCGGAACGTATTTCTAGGAACGTATCTTTCTGATAAAGGGCCTTCACTTGAAAAGTTAGACATGATCCTACACATTGTAGCATAAGTAGGTGATTAGTTTAAAAATAAGTTGTTTTATTGCTTATCTATTGACATTATTTTTGTTTTGCAGGTTGTTGAAGAATGTGGGAACACTATACCATGTGTTTTAGTTCAAAATAAAATTGATCTCATCGACGAAGCTGTTGTTCAGCCGTAAGTTCATTGCAAGTTGTTGTACCTACAAGATTAGAGGGAGGGTGAGCATGCCATTTATCCCGGTCAGCGGCAAGCAATCGTATTCTGGACGATCTTTTTTAGTATCCGCGAGAGATGCCTATTTTTGATATACATCATAGCCGGGCTACATGCTAACCCCGAAACAACTTAGATCCTAACCCCCGCCCAATGGGTTTTCTAACCAACCCTAACCCACGTGATACAGGAAAGCTAAGTAAAAATCCTATTACTAACCTTAATACTAATAAAAGGATCATCCAGAAGACGATTGCTTGCCGCTGACCGAAATAAATGGCGTGCTCATCCTCCCTCTACGCCCGTTACGTTTTCGAGCTTATGGGACAGTGGGTCTGGTCAGAAGAGAAAGCAGGGGGGAGCAAGATTAGGAGAGGAGCAAGATTAGGAGAGGAGCAAGGGAAATAATTAGGGGGAAGAAAAGAGATAGAGAGTGTGAGTGGTTACATAGGAAACAAGATATTTGTAATATGAAGAGAGGAAGGGAGAGATCAAGATCTGAATTTTACATCTGTGTTATGTTTGTTTCAGGGATGAGGCGGAGACATTGGCAAAGAAATTACGTGTTAAGTTGTATAGGACATCTGTCAAAGAAAATCTTAATGTTAGTGAAGGTAAGGAGGCACAACAAATGTTGTAGTGATGGAACCATCTTCATTTTATATCAACCGAATATTGAACAAACACAGAAAATTTCCCCACCACGGAAGGCAACTTGTCTAGGAACACCCCTCCCTGCCGGAATTTCCGTTTTGGGATTCAAACAACCCCCTTCTACCCCTCACCGCCTCGCATCCTCGCATGTCTCTATTATCCCTACGAGCGCAGAAGAACCTCTGGCACCCAGGGTAACCCCCTTCAAGTTCTCAAACGGTTTGCTACAAGTGTTCAAAAAAGGTGAACAAAAACAAAAACTTTTTTCAACGCCCATGTGGAAAATTAGCTCTCAACTCTTTCGGAAATTTTCGTATCTAACAACCTCCGCCTCCCATTGTAATTTTCAGTTCTGGAACTACACAATAAAAATACAATGATGGAGAAATTATTTTGTCTTATTATTTTTTCTAGTTTTCCAGTACTTGGCTCGAAAATATATTGAAAATTTACAAAATGCCATAACAAATGAACAGCCAAGCAAGTCACAAAACCTAGGTAAGTCTCTTATTTAAAGGACATTGGCAACACAAATTAAGTTTGTCTAATATGGAAGAACTCGTAAAATGATAGAGCAACACCTTTTACAACTTTCCCGTATTTTACTTCGTTTTTGAAATATTTCAGTTTGTTTGATATGTAAATAAGATGGTCTCTGACGTCAGGTGCACGGTAGAGAATTTTCACTCATTAAAATATTAGTTACATCTTCAAGTTTGTTCCACAAATTTACTTGAAAATATGCGTATAATAACTCCTCATTATAATGAACGTTTGTAAACTTAGCAATCACTGAGATATAAGATATTTTTAATGAGTGAAAATTCTCTACCGTGCACCTGACGTCAGAGACCATCTCATTTACATATCAAACAAACTGAAATATTTCAAAAACGAAGTAAAATATGGAAAAGTTGTAAAAGGTGTTACTTTATCATTTTACGAGTTCTTTCATATTAGACAAACTTAATTTTTGTTGCCAATGTCCTTTAAGGCGGTGTTTAGATGTAAGGCAACTGCAAATCCCACCAAGTTTCATATAAATCCCGAAATGACGTCACATAGACTATCGGAGTAAAATTCAAATCAGCTGTTATTTTTAAAATAAAGCATTATCGTAAGAGTTAGGGTTAGTTAAAGTACCTATGCAATGAAATATTCAGTTGTTAAATAATTTATTTGAAAGTACTCTTGAAATTATAAAGACTAACCATTTGCAACTTTTCCATATCTCACTTCACTCTTCTTCACTCAAATCATCAAACGATTCCATGTGATAATGGTGAAGATATGCAGAATTTTTCAATAAGTCATTATGCATTGTGATGTCATAAGTATTAAAAATCTCAAGAGTGACGTGAGATATGAAAAAGTTGTAAATGGTTAGTCTTTGTAGTTTCAAGAGTTCTTTCAAACAAAAGAGTTATTTTACAACTGAATTTTTCATTGCATAGACACTTTAATAGTTTGGGGTAAGGTTTGGGGTTAGGACGATGTTGTTTTGAATTCGGGATTCTTATATGAAACGTCAACCATTATTTTTATTTTCTTTTCATTATTTTTCTTTTCTTTTCAACAAACATTCTATCACAAGAAATTTAACCTCCAAAGTCGTCCAAATTTTGTCCGCCATTTCTCAAAACTTGTTCCAGACGAGCCCGCGATTTCACAGCAGAGTATAAGATTATGACGTCAAAGACTCAACACGTGCAAGCTTTATGGAAATTATATGACAAGTTACAATAGAAAGTTTTTCCCAAGTAGCTTTATATTCATACACAACTAACCACGTGTTGTGTCTTTGACGTCACTTCCTCCAATCGCAACCTAAGCTTCTGGAACATGTTCGAGTAATGGCGGCCGTATAATCTCGTATAAAAACAGTCTGAAAAGGCGACTTTCCATGCTAGCAATTCCTTGAAATTTGGCAAGTTGAGTAAGAACACCATGCTCTTTACAAATATGTAAAAATTCGGGATACCAAAAATTTGATCACAGGGGCACTTTAAATCATCAACATAGAAATTCTCCTTATTGGCCTCCAAACGTGTCTTATATTAATATAGTACTAGTTGGGAGACGTTTTAAAAATTTAAGTTGTTTTAATAGTTTTACGGTATCTGCTTTTTTACTCGAGAAATTACGTTGTCATTCTCGTATTTTATATCATTCTTCTACATGACGCTAAATACTGACCTGTGCCGCCTAAAAAAAGTATTTAAGTATTACGCAAAACATTTACGTCTAGAGCTATCTTGTTTTTATCGTTGGTGTTGAAAGACATTACCTTGGGGAAACATTAACGAATCGATTAAGTTACGGCATTGCCCCCTCGCAAGTGAGGTCGGAGCGAAGCGAGGGTGATAATCTCGCCGCGGCAGGGATCCATTTTTCACTAAAGGTTTGTATATATACATGAAGTATATATATATATATATATATAATCTTTCTTCCGCCGCATGCGCCTCAAAGCCTTTTTTCATGATAAGCCCACTTTCAATAGCAATAAGGATATTTTCGAAGAACTCAACCCCAAGAAGTCGTCTTGGTCTCCACCCGAAGGCGATTTTTCTTCCCTTGATCTTTTCGTAAGACAATGCCGCCATGACATTGATAAATTGCACCCTCCGCGCAGAAAACAAGTTCACTTCTAGCTTTGAATTCATTACGATGCCGAAATGACGTTGTCATAAAACCTGCGGACAAAGGTGGCGCTGTAGTTGTCTGGAGAGCGGACTTGTATCGACAAGAGGCTCTTCGTCAACTCAGCGACACCATCTTTTATACTAAGTTGAATTCCGATCCCACTCAATCTCACCAAAAATCCGTCAAAACTACCATCAAGAATTTCATCCAAGCCGCCGAATTGCCTGCCTCTGCATCTAACCTTATATTAACAACCCCCAGAACGCCTGTCATATATTTCCTACCTAAAATTCATAAACCTAACAATCCTGGCAGGCCGATTGTTTCCGCTTGTAGTTGCCCCACCGAGCTCATTTCCAGTTTTCTAGACAACGTTATGTATCCTTTGGTTAAGAAGTTGCCTTCTTATATCAAAGATACTAAACATGCCTTGCAAATTTTCGACCAGTTACGTTTCAGTAGTTCCGATAAATTTATTTTCACGATGGACGTCAAGTCCTTATACACCGTCATTCCCCATTGTGATGGCCTTGAAGCTCTGAAGTTTTTCTTTGATCAGCGCACTAATTTAGAACCCTCCACAACCACGTTACTCCGCTTAGCAGAACTAGTGCTTACCCTTAACAATTTTTCGTTTGATGGTGAACATTATCAACAAATAAGTGGTGTTCCGATGGGCACCAAAATGGGTCCTAGCTATGCTAACTTATTTGTTGGTTATGTTGAAAAACAGATCTTTGAACAATACACGGGTCCCTTGCCTGATTTCTTCGGCAGATTTATCGATGACTGTTTAGGAACGGCGTCGTGTTCACGTGTCCTTTTAGAGCTGTTCATCAACTTTGTTGATGATTTTCATCCTGCTCTGAAGTTCACGTGGGAAATCAGCGAGACCTCTGTGTCGTTCCTTGATATTTTAATTTCGATTAATGGTGATTCGCTGAAAACGTCGGTCTCGTACAAGCCTACTGACTCCCATAGTTATCTTCTATTTTCATCCTCTCATCCCAACCACACTAAGCAATCCATCCCTTACTCTCAATTCTTGCGTCTTCGCCGCTTATGTAGCGACGACCAAGATTTTCAAGCCAAATCAATGGAAATGAGATCTTTTTTTGTCCAACGTGGTTACCCTACCAACCTTTTAGACCTCGCCGTTCAGAAAGCTTTTCTCGTCCCCCGTTTAGACGCCCTTGAACCATCTTTGGAACAAGTTTCAAACAATAAAATTCCTTTAGTTCTAACATTTCATCCTTTCAATTTTAAAGTTAAAAATATTATTAATCGGAATTTTCACATTTTACAAAATGATCCTGAGACGTCAGCCATTTTTACCGATAACCCTTTGGTATCTTTTCGCCGTAATAAAAACATTCGTGACTCCTTAGTACATGGTGCCCTTAAACAAAATACCTCGGCACCAGCGCGAACATTTTCTTGCGGCCGTTCCCGCTGTAACACATGCCCTTTTCTCAATCCCACTACAGTTATTACTGGGAAAGCACTAAAGACCATACCGTGAATCACCTTGAGCCTGCGGTCGCCTAATATTGTCAGCGGATTTTTGACTAGTATTCCGCTACAGATGCGAAGAATATGCTAAGTCAGTATTAAAACGAAAAGCATACTGTCCGAAAATGGAAACATATCTTGTGCTGTGGAAGTCTAATTTTATAATAACCATAATTTAATAATAACCATTTGACATTTTGGGTAAGATATCATATATGGCTAATAATAATACTATTTTTAAAAAATACTAATGGTATTGAAAGCTTTTGCCTTGATCAGTGCAATTATTTAGTGACTATATAACAAGCAGCCTGTCACGGTTTTGGAAAAACTGTATGACCGGCAGTTTATAATAGTGTACTAAGATGACCGGTCGCTTACGACTTTAAATACATTTTTATTTTGCTTATTGTTGTCCGAGCTGTCTTAGTGTAGTGGCTAGTTTTCCCTGTTGCAATGCTGAAACTGACGGGTTCGAATCCCGCGACGCACATCTTTTTGTGACTTTTCTTTTAATTTTTTTCTTTCATTACTTTTTGTTTTATTTTTTAATGGTTATGGTTAGGGTTAGCATTTGGGTTATGATTAGGGTTTACGTTAGAATTATTGTTACGATTACTGACTAGTGACTGCCAGTCATATATAGTTCTTTCAAAACTGTGACCGGCCGGCGGCTGCCAATTATTTACAGTCGCCAAGAACTTGATGTACCTTTATAGCTTCCAGTCTTCGGTAAAGACGATTTACTGCTACATTTCATCAACGCAATATTTAATTAGGTACTGTATGCCTATAGGAAACGAGAATGATCTATTCCGTATTCGGCTTGCGAAAAGATTCAGTTTCGTGTGACATGCCTTTTTCAGTGCTACTGTACTGTAGTGAACGGTAGTGATTACTTTCCTGATTTTGTTGTTGTAGGAGCGTAGACAAGGTTTATCTTTTTGAGAAGTAGTTGAGAATACTGCACCTTCTCAGTAAATTATTTATTTATTTATTTT
Organism: Chrysogorgia sp. JL179-B06; assembly: GCA_035772405.1. Classification (NCBI taxonomy): domain Eukaryota; kingdom Metazoa; phylum Cnidaria; class Anthozoa; order Scleralcyonacea; family Chrysogorgiidae; genus Chrysogorgia; species Chrysogorgia sp. JL179-B06. The sequence continues at coordinate 1,331,566 of JAYKKM010000469.1, read as the reverse complement.
TTGATGCAAGTTGCCATTATTACTTCGCATTTTCCGCAAAACATGCATCAAGCGATCTTAAGTAATGTTAAGTACAAAACCGCTATTATTATACTAAGATTGCGGGCTCAAGGTGATTCACGGTATGGCCTTTAGTGCTTTCCCGTAATGACAGTCTTTCAATTGCAAATGGTGGACGACCCTACGGTGGTACAGCAGTGTATAGCAGAGTTCCTTTTGTTCCTGGTTACCCCTACAGTCATAACATCAATGGCATTGAATTTACGATTATTAAAATAACCACTCATCCAAACTTAACAATCATAGGTGTATATCGCTCTCCAAAAGTACCCATACGTCAGTTGTGTTCAGCATTAAGAGACGTTATCTGCGATGATGTATCTGAGGAAAGTGTAATAATTGGAGATTTTAACGTAAATTGGTTATGTGAAACAGACAGAAGTTCTCTCTATAATGTTATGGTGAGAGACAATAGCTTTGTACAATTAATATCAGACTACACAACAGATAATAGAACTCTCATCGACCACATATACTGTAAAACAACTTCTCAAAGTGTAAATTCAGGGATTTTGGAAACCTATTTTAGTGATCACAAAACAATCTGGGTATCATATAAATAAAGAACTATCATCCATCACAGAAATCATAGCTATAATTAAGTCGCTAAACATTCAGAATTATTTTTTAACAAAAGGCAAAGAGTACTACAATCACCACTAGGATGACTTATAATTATTATGAAAAATCATGTAATAACAACATGAGTTTTCATATAAATGGAAAATACAGTTAGTATATAATGTTCCCATGCTGTGGGAACAACATCGGAGTTGAAGTAATTTTATTACTTCAACTGAAGAAATCATTAGATCCAACTCGACATATCACAAGTAAGTTTTTCAATTAGTATGCATTCTATGCACAAGACTGCTTAACCACCTTATGCAACTCTGTCTCAAGATTGATCACTATACTTCAATTCAAGTGAAAGAGACAAGATTTAACAAACCCAATTTACTGTGGCAAATAACATCATGCTTGGCCTGCAGCGGCTTTAAGAAGTGCGTCAACTGTAATAAGAGGCTCATCCAGATTTCTGCTGATCTCATTGTCCATTGTGAGTCTGTGACAAGTGTCTTAACACGATGAGGAGTTCCATTTTATCAAGATGCATCTGCGTAAAAGTGGTTGTCAGCGTAAATGGAGAGAACGTCCACCTCGTGTTACTTCGAAAATGCTCTTCAACATCCAACTCAACATATCACAAGTAAGTTGTTTTTTTAATTTAGTTAAGTATAACTGCATCGTAACTTTTGTGTAGATTATATTTTAATCTTTTCTTATAATTTTTTAGGAGGTGCCAATATGTACACAATACCAAGAAAGTACAGTTCTCCACCAAAACCAATGCAACAATTTATTGTTCTTCTTGATCGTTACCGACATTTTTACAAGTATATACTCTATATGCACAAGACTGCATGCTTAACCACCTTATGCAACTTTGTCTCAAATGATGATGATATCAGTTATACCACAGGAAAAAGATTATTCAGAAAGCAGACATGATCATAATTCAAATGTTAACCCAAATCATAAAAAATGTCAAAATGAAGATTGGAGTGAAGATGAAGCAGAAATACCAGCTGGTGTAACTGATACAATGTTGACTGCTACAGATTTCCTCGAAAATCATGAACGAGAAACAATTCACAATATTGCACCAGGGGAAGCTAGCAGAGCACTTAGTATATGCAACTTTGTCTCAAGATTGCTCACTATTCAATTCAAGTGAAAAAGACAAGATTTAACAAAGTAACAAACCCATTGTGAGTCCATTGTGAGTCTGTGTCAAGTGTCTTAACACGATGAGCAGTTCCATTTTATCAAGATGCATCTGGGTAAATGTGGTTGTCAGCGTAAATGGAGAGAACGTCCACCTCGTGTTACTTCGAAAATTCTCTTCAACATCCAACTCAACATATCACAAGTAATTTATTTTTTTATTTAGTTAAGTATAACTGCATCGTAACTTTTGTGTAGATTATATCTTAATCTTCTCTCATAATTTTTTAGGTGGTGCAATACTTACACAATACCAAGAAAGTACAGTTCTCCACCAGAACCAACGCAACAATTTATTGTTCTTCTTGATCGTTACACATTTTTACCAGTATGCACTCTATGCACAAGACTGCAGCTGACTGCTTAACCACCTTATGGAACTTTGTCTCAAATGATGATGATATTATACCACAGGAAAAAGATTATTCAGAAAGCAGACATGATCATACAGTAATTCAAATGTTAAAATGAAGATTGGAGTGAAGATGAAGCAGAAATACCAGCTGGTGTAACTGATACCATGTTGACTGCTACAGATTTCCTCGAAAATCATGAACGAGAAACAATTCACAATATTGCACCAGGGGAAGGTAGCAGACCACTTAGTATATTTAGAGATAAATATTCTGAAGAACTAGCTTGCCCGGTTAAAAAGGCCTGAAGATAAAGAAAGAGCAGTCAAAGTTTTCTATAGTGATATTTGCAAATCAGAATTAATAACATGAAGTGAAACTTCACTGAAATTCATTTCCACTGATCGTACCTCAACTGATGTCAAACTGATGTATTAGTTCTAATATGATCCCGTTTCCAAGTTAAGGTATAATTTGTTAACAGAAAATACCTTCTCAAACTCATTAATAATTCATGAGCAAATTATTCAATCAGATCTTCTAAATTGAACCACGTGATGACACTAGAAATGCCAGTAAAGTACTGGGCAGAGGACAAGAAATAATATTTCCAGCCCGGTGCTGCGAATATGACGTCAAGAACTAATAGGGATTACATTTATCATTAATAATCCACTTAGGGATTACACTTAGGGATTACACTAATTGATTTTGAGAAGTCATTCAAAGGCCTCGAAATCGAACTAGGACAGGTTTTCAAGTACTCGGATTTGTTCGTACTTGAAAACCTGGTCTAGTCCTCTTTCTCGGCCTTTAAATATTACATCCAATTATTTACACAAAGGGATGATTATAATGGGCAAAAACAATTGTCTCTAATATGGTATACATGTACAGTATTTCCTTACAATTTGTTTTAATTATTCAACTATACACCTATCGTGAAATACCGGTTTCATGCATGATTCTTAGTAGGTGACCGTACCAGTCACATGCATAATAGTGATCTCGGTCGAAGATGCGATAATTCCCGAAGGGGATCGAGATATTTCGCGATAGGTGTATTTCCTGAAAGGTCTAATATTCATACTAGGGACTTTATAAGATCTACGACAGCAACCTAGGACGGCGACGGCAGTGAAAGCAATACAAATTTTAGTATTTGAATGGAATCACGATCGATTGACTAGCATATTTAACACTCAAAGTTTGTTTAATGATCTCCAAAACCCTTCAATATTTCTAAAACGATTGTAGTGTCTGTGTTTAGGTTAAGATTACTCTTGGGAATAAATATTATTCATTATTTTTGTTTCTCATAAAGATTATTTTGTTTGAACGACGTCCCCGTCCTAGGTTGCCGTCGTAAATCTTAAGGTCCCTACAAATCATTAAACAACCCGCTACTGTATAGTAATTATAATTTTGTAATTTTTCGCATGAGAGATGCGGGTTTTTACTGTAACCGAAAATGTATCTTAATAATCACTGTCAAATTTCTTGTCGCATTTCTCGCTAGCACCTAACCCGGATGGCGATAAGATTGTTACTTCGACGGTAACATAATTAATTGCAATTACTCCTGCCCCTAACCTCCTCAGTTATCAGTCCTTTACACATGTATGCATTGTGTACCTAAGGTTCCAGTTCAAAACCAAGCGGTACCCACATGTTCGCTTTGCGGACCTATTTTTAAACTTGGCACCACACATCCTCTTGGTCTTAACAAACGTTTTTCTTTTATTTAATTTCCTACAAGTTTTTGGTTATTTTAGTTTGCTTGGAACCTTTATTATTATTATTTTTTTATTATTCGCGTATGCACTTTCATTCCTTTTCAAGTTTTTGTTTCTTATGCTAATATTATCGCCTAATCCCCTTGAATATTGGAACTGTCATTTCTCCCACCTCCTCAGTCTGCTTGCTGATCGACTGTAAAAATAGCAAATGATCTAACGTTTCCCATCTCATTAATTATTAGTTTGTTTATCTCCCGTGCATTTGATTGGCTACTTTCTACTTGTGACACCCTTTTGGCATATATATATATAAGCCCTATTTATTTCATTTCATCTTGGCAGTTTACCACCTTTTCACTTTGCTATATATTCAAAACACTGTCTACGCAGCACTCTACTTTTCTACTTTTCTAATATATATATATATATATATATATATATATATATATATATATATATATATATATATATATATATATATATATATATATATATATATATATATATATATATATATATATATATATATATATATATATATATATATATATATATATATATATATATATTTATATATTTATATATTTATATATTTATATATTTATATATTTATTTATTTATTTATTTATTTATTTATTTATTTATTTATTTATTTATTTATTTATTTATTTACTTGAGCGGAGCATGGTAGGACGAACTCCTTATAAGGAAGTAAAAAGTCGTTTTGGGTGATCCATTTGAATCGGACAATATTTTGGCAATGTTGTGAAGGGCGGCCATTGGCGAGTGGTGATCTGACGAACTACACAAATCGTTTTTACGAAGGGTATGCACGTTCTCGTAATATAATAGATTCGTATATGTCCTGTATTTAGAAACTGTTTTCATACTATTGAAATCGAGTAAATATTGGCCGAGATAATGTTCAAAATCTACGTACGACGAACCGGCCTTGGGATTTGTTATCGATGGGGAAAAGAAACTCGAGGTGTGGGGTGGAGGGTATAGTGGTAGAAAAGGCGAGCGATGGGATTATTGCGGAATCGTAATGTCCGTAACGGAACGCCCTATTGCTCTGATATCAAAGTGTATCCTATTACCATAATCATGTGACGTAACAGCGATGTTGCTAATTTTAGCCTTGTGCAGGCAGTGCAGGTCAGACTCTATCACTCAAACACAATGTACAAGGAACAGTGCAAGAAACAAAAGACAAGCACTCAATGACGTGAAAATTAGAAAACCACCGCTGTACATCAACTTTGAGAAGTATAAAACACGAGAATGAAAATGTTATTTCTCGAGTACAATTACCTTTAAATTTTAATAATGGGTACAGTTCTCTTTTAATGTTAACACATCTCTTACATAGTTACAAAATAATTTCATTTTCTCCCCTGTAGACATGTTCAAGGGGCAGTCAGCAAGTTCAAAGGGAAGTGCATCCAAAAATGGTAAAAGCTCTGAAAACCGACAAGACACGAGCGCGATCATCACTCTACGGCCAAGCAAACAACGAACTCAAGGAAAGAAGAACAAATTCGATAAGTGTCTTTTATTATGATAATTTTTCATTGAAGTAGATTGTGTGCTACAATATACAGCATAACTTTTTAAAGCTCCGTCAGCGAAAGAATATATCAAATTGTTCAATTCTGAACCATCGATGATTTTTTTAAATATTATCTTTTTGGTGATATAGATAAAATATGAGCGGTCGATCTTTATTTGATATACAAACTCTAGCCGAAGGCGAGCGTTTGTTTATCAGATAAAGATCGGACGCGAATATGTTATATGGCAATCAAATGATACACATAAATGTTCGTGCATATCTATCTACTATCTTGAGGGCATGTTGTAAAACATGGACTGGACTGTACTGGACTGGACTGGACTGGACTGGACTGATAAAACATGGACTGATAAAACATGGACTGATAAAACATGGACTGGTAAAACATGGACTGATAAAACATGGACTGGTAAAACATGGAGGGTTAGGATCTTTGTTGTTTTGGGGTTAGCGATTATTTGTTATAAAACATGGACTGGTAAAACATGTAACGTGTTGCTGTGAATGTTTGATGTCTACATTAACAAATAATCGCTAACCCCAAAACAACAAAGATCCTAACCCTCCATGTTTTACCAGTCCATGTTTTATCAGTCCATGTTTTATCAGTCCATGTTTTACCAGTCCATGTTTTATCAGTCCATGTTTTATCAGTCCATGTTTTATCAGTCCATGTTTTATCAGTCCATGTTTTATCAGTCCATGTTTTATCAGTCCATGTTTTATCAGTCCATGTTTTATCAGTCCATGTTTTATCAGTCCATGTTTTATCAGTCCATGTTTTATCAGTCCATGTTTTATCAGTCCATGTTTTACCAGTCCATGTTTTATCAGTCCATGTTTTATCAGTCCATGTTTTATCAGTCCAGTCCAGTACAGTCCAGTCCATGTTTTACAACATGCCCTACTATCTTGAAGCATAGTCACTAGAATTATATTGTCTGGAAACGCGGTCAAAGTCTTTGTTCTATATGTTTTTGTTCACGTTTATGCAAATATGTGCACTTTCACACTTGCTGAACACATTGTATTTTCTGTATAATGAAGCAAGTAGCCAATAGCAGCGTTTGGGTTTAATCACTCAACCGTGCTGTATAAATATTAATGAACATAAAACAAAAGATTTGTGCACTTTCAGGGCATCCTCAACATAAATCACAGCTATTCTAGTGATTATGCTTGAAGATACAAGCTATTTTAGCTGGGGAGATCGAAGGAAAAGTTTATGTAAATTAGGACGAATCTTTATACGATTCAATACCTCCGTCATAGACCTCTTTGATAATGGCGGCCAGTCTAAATATTCTTTTATATGCATGCAAATTAGCCTTTCTGGCCTCGTTACAAAGCAAAGATTCTTTGGAATTACAGACACACGAACGAGGTTAGAAAGGCTAATTTAAATGAATATAAAAGAATATTTAATTTGGGTGCCATCTATGCCACTGATTTGTTTTGTTTTTTCTTCATGAATTATTAATGAATTTGATAATTTTATTTACAATGTTTTTGGGCATAATTCATTATTTGCGATATTTGAGTATTTTCTCGTAATATGGTAACTACGACCTGCGACCCAAATACAATATTGATATAGATTCTACATGAAGTGAATATAGTTGAATACCAAAATATTTTATGATTTGAGCTTTGCGTTGATGTTCTAGAAAGGTTTGTTTATCCGAAATGCTAATGAGTGTGACGTCGAATCGGGAATTTGGCTATCTTCTCTACTTTCCGTGTGATAGACTAGCTGTTGTGGTCCATAGTGGTTACTGCACATGTCTATATGAGCTGGGAGACACAGGTTCATATCCTGGGTCGGACCTCCACTGGAGAAAATGCTGCCTTTGCAATATTATCAGCAAATGGTAATACTTTCGGGTCTTCTCGGATAACGACCTTAAATCGTAGGGCTTGGGAACCCATATCAATTGGGCTTCTAGCCTGTTGGGATATTCCGTTCACCTAAGAGTGATAAACATCATAATAAACTAAACTAAACTCAGCTGGGGGTATTAAGGCATGGCTCTTGCGACACTGAAATTTCCCAGAGATTTTGTCCAAACTAAGTGAAACTTACCAAACATATTTATCATACAGTACGAACTAATTTACGATTTTGTTTCCATGACAACAAGGTCACGTGACTCATTGGCGGCCATATTGGATGAAAACTTAAAACGTTCTTGAGGCGCGCGAATATATATAATTTAAACAATTAAACAGCGTAATTTGATGCAAACTTTAATTACTTTTATCATGTTATGTTGAACGGTAGGAATCAATTTGCGTAAACAAAAATATTAGAGAAATTGTAATTAGAAGAAAAATCATTCAAGATTTCAAGATTCAAGATTTATTAAGTTTTACACGTTTTCATTATAAATTACAAAAATTAATTATAAAAGTTACAAGTTCAAACAGGCAAGGAGAAGTTAATACAAAGGTTTTACCATGCGCAGTGGCCAAAGTAGCTGTAAGCTTTCGAGTTGGTCACTGCCTATGTTTAATTACTATTCAAAATTATTAAGGACGGTAGCTAATTACATAGATAATTAAGTCTCCACAATAGTGAGAATTACTGATCTATTTATACTTTTGTTTGCGAAATGAGCAAAGATTGACTATATATTTTCTTAAATAAAGAAATTGATTTTAATTGTTTAATTTCATTATCGATAGTCTCCCAAATTTTAGACGAAGCGAATAAAAAGGTTTGAGTTCCATAATTAGTTCGGGCATTTGGTCTAGGGAAGTTGCATTGTGCAGCAAATCTAGTATTGTATGAGTGTCGCGATGATGCAAGAATAATGGTGTCAAAGATTGACTATATATTTTCTTAAATAAAGAAATTGATTTTAATTGTTTAATTTCATTATCGATAGTCTCCCAAATTTTAGACGAAGCGAATAAAAAGGTTTGAGTTCCATAATTAGTTCGGGCATTTGGTCTAGGGAAGTTGCATTGTGCAGCAAATCTAGTATTGTATGAGTGTCGCGATGATGCAAGAATAATGGTGTCAGAAAATATTATAGGTAGTTTACTTTTTTCATTTAAAACTTTATAAGTAAATACTGCTAATTTGAGTTTGAAAACATTGTCTAATTTAAGAATACCTAATAGGCTGTAATACAATGTAGCATTCTCTCGTTTGTCTGCAAAGAATATACTTCTAATGCATTTATTTTGACATGATTTCAATTTCTTCAATTTCGAGGCATAAGCATTTCCCCAACTCATCAATCCATAGTTAATATAGGGATAGATGAGAGTAAAGCTATACAATCTTTACGGTAAAGCTATACAATCTTGCAACTTAGCTCGATAAACTAGATCGATATTTGCATCAAATTACGCTGTTTCATTGTTTAAATTATATATATTCGCGTGCCTCAAGAACGTTTTAAGTTTTCACCCAATATGGCCGCCAATGAGTCACGTGACCTTGTTGTTCATGGAAGCAAAACCGTATATTAGTTCCTACTGTATGATAAATACGTTTGGTAGGCAAATAATTTCCCAACGCAACCAGGTGATAAATCAGACATAGTTTGACGCTACTCTGGCTTTGAAAATTTTTTTGAACATAACTTAAAAGTTACTGTCCATGACCCAACGTTTCGACACTCCAGTCTAGTGTCTTCATCAGGGATGATCGTTGTAAAGTTAGGATCCCTATTTATACCCTCATAGAACCGATGATGACGTTATCTATTAACAAGATGCAAATAAGCTTCTGCATGGTGATAAACCACCGTCATCACGATTCAATGGCGCGTGGACGCTATTTATTCCATTCCTTGCAATGACTGTGATCAGGAGTACATCGGTCAGACTAAACGTCAGTTTCGCACGCGTTTGAAAGAACACCAAAAGGCTGTTTTCTTTTCCAAAAAGGAAAATTCTGCTTTGTCGGAACACGCGTGTGTAACCTACCACGAGATTGCGTGGGAAAATTCCAAAATTATTACCACTAATCCGCGGTACCATCAGAGACGTTGTCTGGAGGCTTGGAATATCAATAGCGTCCACGCCCCATTGAATCGCGATGACGGTGGTTTATTACCAGAAGCTTATTTGCATCTTTATTATTTGATAACGTCATCGGTTCTATGAGGGTATAAATATAGGGACCCTAACTTTACAACGATCCTCCCTGATGAAGACACTAGACTGGAGTGTCGAAACGTTGGGTCATGGACAGTAACTTTTAAGTTACGTTCAAAAAACTTTTTAAAGCCAGAGTAGCGTCAAACTACTGTATGTCTGATGTTTGGTAGGTTTTTTATTAGATTCGCCATTATAACAATTATAGAGTATAGATATTATGGCAGGGTAACCACAATACGAAACCAATAATAAAACATAATACATTTTAATAACTGACGTTTCATTACTAGACAAGTAACATAGGAATAATAATATATAATCTATATAAGTAATGTCGTATTTGGGGTTTTATATGGAGGCGAGCCAGCCCGGGTGCCCGGTAGGCGGGCTAGCCCTCCTCATGTAAACACGAATGAAAATCAGCTCGGTTACTCGGGCCAGCCTCCATATAAACACCCGCTAAAGGTACTTTACAACCTCGTTCCCAGGGCCGGCTAAAATACTCGAGGTATTACAAGGTGTTCACCACTTTAAATTCCAGATGTTTACACAATTTTTCACCGCAGTAACCATGTTATATTCATTAACTTACTTTAAAGAGTGAGTGTCAACCGTCGTGCATTGCGCATTTGGGTTTCTCTTTTCATACGATTACGAAATTTTTTGAAGTTCTTCGTCCCCAATTAAATTGACGTGGTAAATACTCCGGAAATTCGCCGAGTCTTCTCAGAAAACCCTATTGAGGCTTTCTTATTCATCCAAATACGTCGACTCGGAACCTGATTTTCACTTGGTCGTCCACGCTTCGCGTCAGTCAAGGCTGACATAATTCGAAACGAAAGTCAAGAAAAGGTTGAGTTTTGTGAAAAACGCAGAAATAATTACTTTCTAATGTATATCTTCTTTCAGTTAGAAGACAAAATGAATAATTTATATCAAGGATTGACAAGATATTTACGGATGCAGTTTACCATGAGAATACACGTATCGCGATTCCCGCAAAACGCAAGATTTTACCGCACCTTCTCGCATCGATGCGCGTGGTTCGCGCGGGATTTTTGATAGGAGTATTATCCCTACCAAAATCCCGCGAGAACCACGCGCATTCGCACGGGAAGGTGCGGTAAAATCTTGCGTGTACTGCGTGCTTCGCGATATGTGTACCTGTACTTCGTGCATCGAAAAATGGCCGACCGAGCGTGAAATGTGTCACGGTTGACACGTCACACTTTAAGTCGGAGTGGTATTACCTGTATCAATTATGTCATTAATGGATTGTATGGATTGAATATCGGATAAAAAGGTTTTATCTTACAAAGTTTGAATAAAAGATCGCTAATCACTTTTATTAGAAAGTATATTTTAAAATAAGGTTTCCGCGGGAAGACTGGAAACTAGTGGTTTGAGGGTTAATATTAACCCTCATACTAACCTTCGTACGAGGGTGGATGTTAGTATTAAGGATTTGATTTGGTTAGGGTTATTTTTCAACCAGCGGTAACCCTAATATTAAAGTGCCTACATAACGTCAAAATTTGTTATTGTTTTATTTGGAAGAACTTTTAAAATGATAAATTAACTTCTTTTGAAGATTTTCGTTTCTTCGCTTTGTTTTTGAAATATTTCAGTTTGTTTGATATGTAAATGTTTGGAATTTCGTCACACATGCATAATGACGTATCAGAGAATGTTAAATATCTTTGCCTTCGTGAAATGAAAACACTAAAGTGTGAATAACACGTGCGTGTGTTTCTCCCACAACACCAAACTTCTTGATTTTTTCCGGTAAGTCATGTATGTTTCACGGAATTCCGTACATTTGCATATCAAACAAACTGAAATCTTTCAAAAACAAAGCGAAGAAGCAAATATTCTCAAAAGAAGTTACTTTATCATTTTAAAAGTTCTTCCAAATAAGACAATACATTTTTTTAAATAACCTTCGTACTAACCCCCAAACAACTAGTTTTCAGAAGTCCCTCGGAAACCTTATTCTGTTGGGATCTGGGTTATTTAGAAAATGGACGGTATTATCGCTTGGTACAAAACAGAAATAAATTCATGATGTTTATAATCCTAAAAATTTAATATTGTGTCATTCAACATTTTCAGAGTAGATCCACTGTGAACGATTAATATAATATATCTATTAATATAATTATTAATATCTATATCCGTATTTACATTCTTTTTTGTAAGAACTCTAAATTACTGTACAGGGTACTCAGAAGGCAACTCCAAAAACGAGACGTGCAAGGGCGGCGTATCAGTTTAAATATAGGGAGGCAAGGGCATCTAGGGATTCCGACGGCATGCGCACCCCCGGAAAATATTTGAATTAGCAAGTCTCGGAAATGCGTTTTGCGGCCAGTTTTCAGGGAAATATAAGGAGAAAAAATCACAAAATTTTAGAATCTACTATAATTACACAAGCTTTCATATGTGCACAGCTTTTCTTATTTATAAAATCTTGTCCTGAACATTAGTTTTTGGGCCTGATTTGCCATCCTATATAGTCATGCCATCCTATATAGTCATGCCATTAAGACACGCGTGTCTCTCGCGAGTATATACTCATAAATTATGAGTATAAGGCTGGGCGATGCCCCCACACATTAGATTTCATGGGGGCGGCTGCCCCCACTGCCCCCCCCCCCGCTTCCACCGACCTTGGAGACGTGTCCTTGTGTTTTTAGTTCATTTCAACTCTGCTTTTCCCAAATCAAGTCTCTCCTCCGCAAATCAAGTCTCTCCGAACAGAATATCACATTAAATTATCTTTTGTATGTTATGTTATGAATGTGTGAGCTTGGAGTATAGACAGACGATACATGGACGGTCGTCAAGCTCAAATCCTCAGATGCTGTTTCCTCAGCGTTAAAATAAGTCATAAGCGTTACTGATATACAGTGACTGCTGCATAGGCAGTACATAGTACATATATATCGATCGAACCAGTACATCTGGTTCGATCGATAAACATCATTGTGACCTTCAAGTCTGTTCAGGTTCGATTCCTGTCCGCGACTCAGAAACATTTTCTGAGGATTTGAGCTTAACAATCATCCATGCATAGACAAACTATCATTCATTGATATCCATGCAAACGTTCCGCAATACTTTAATGGATGTCAGTTTTCTTGAACAAAATAAACACTATTTTGCGGAATTATGAAGCTTTCTGACACGATTCATGATTCCACAAGTCTCCTTTGGTAATTGACGTCGCTGTTGTTGCTAAGGTTTCTGGAGAAACGTTTCGAAACACTGGAGTGGGCAACTTGATGAAAGAACCTTACAAGACGATGCATGAAAAATGTCGTCGTTGTCTCGTTTCTCCCGTTTTGCCGTCTGGAATTGCGTCTTGTCACGTGAGAAGCTCGGCAATGACGTGATATGAATCTGAGATGGAGGCCTTGATCGATATTGCTTTATTTTTGAAGTTTTGTGGCGAGTTTTTGAAGGAGGCTTTGGTTCGTTGCCATATCGTTCTACTTGGAACGTAATGGATCTCGTCTTCGTCACTGAAACGAACCTATAAATAAAATAGCGAAAGGTTTTTCATTGAAATTATTCTGCTATAAACCCCAGCATCAGCCTACTCGCTTGATGTTGTAAGAGAACAAACGAAAAATCAGCCATGAACATTTTTGTGGCGAAAAATAGGTTCGCCAGTTCCCCTCACTCCCTCTGTAAAATCAACACTTAAGATCTTAGCTGTGCTCCGTGGTCAGACATGGGTTGTATAGTGGCTGTTTAATATGCCTTTTGATCAGCGTCTAATAGTCCAGTCAATCTACCTGAAATAAAGGTTCAACTTCAAACAAATTGCAACAGCAATGGTTTTAGCTTTCTCAGTACCTACATACATTCAGAAATCACATACGAAAAGTCCATAGAAATCAACCTGGTGGAAAGATCAGAAAATCCGGTTTTTCTTACAATTTAACTACAAAAGCACCATATTTTGAAAAAGTGAAATTTCAAGTTCACTTTTACCAAATATCACCTATGTCGTTAGATGGTTCTCAAATGTAGGACATTTATGCGGGTATAGTACAATTTTCCAGGCCCATTTTGAATAACGTAAGGTTAAACCTGCTAAAAAACCAGCATTTTATGGCTTTTTCCACTTTTCTTGAGCGAATAACTCAAAATGGGCTTAGAAAATTGTATTATCCGCTTAAATGTCCTTCATACAGCTTTTTGGGTCGCCACCTACCTATGAACAAGTTTTGTGATTGGTTGATTAAAACAATAAAACAATAGAATCAAGCACAAAGAAATCAATGTCCTAACCCTAACCACTTTTGTTCCATATAGCCAATCACAAAACCCGCTCATTTTAGGTACGTATTTACCGAGCTTTTTGAGAACATTCTAAAGACATAGGCAATATTTGCTAAACGTGAACTTGAAATTTCACTTTTTTTTAAAGAATAGTGTTGTTTATATTGTAAGAAAAACTTGATTTTCTGAACTTTCCACTTGGTTGATTTCTAGGGACTTTTGGTATGTGATTTCTGAATGTATGTAGGTACTGAGAAAGTTAAAACCATTTCTGTTGCAATTTGTTTGAAGTTAAACCGTAGATTGACTGAACTATAATAACGTGATGCGCATATGATCATATTACATATTAATACTGCGCAAAATATAAGAATTAAATATTATTATTATCTCGGAACGACAATGGACAGACTACGTCATAGCCACATTAATTATATTGATAATAAACGTTTTCGGAGCATTATTCAATAGTCTCAATGTTTTTTATAACAATACATTCTTAAAGTTACTTATAAAACTAATTACATTTCATTATAAAATCGAAACTACTATACATATATAACAAATATAACTATGACTAGAAGTCTATTTGTTTTTTTTGAAAATAATGATGAATATTAATTTACAGCTCTTTCATGTAGTTCCCAGACCTCTAAGTCTCTTAGTCAAAAATCTTTGTTGTTTTCTGACATAGCTATGTATTGCACCAAAGTTAAACTCAGTTTCGAATTGGTTAAGTCTGAAAATCTGCTCAACCAGTACCAACGCGAAAATGTTTGGGACGGAAGAGAAAACAAATATTTTATTTTAGAAATCAAAATGTCTGAAAACTAATTTGTTACCATGGCGACCATAAAATTAGAATTAGTGGTTTGTAATGTATCCACATACAAAGTTTCAAGTGATTTATTATAATTTACGATTTTCCAATATGTTAAAATGTATTGCAAACCTTTTGATGTCATAGGTTATCTCATTTGATTATCACATAAGTCTAAATATCTCAAGAACCAAGTAAAATATGAAAGAGCTGTAATATTCTTCATTATTTTAAAAGTTCTTTCAAATAAAACAAACTTAATTTTTGTTTCATGGGCACTTTAACTCTTTCCTGTCGGGCCCAGTCAAAAGGGGTCATAGAAGACCCCGAAGTCGTCTATCGAAAAACACGGCACACGGTAACGCAAGATTAAAAATTGAAAAAAGTTTGATTTGATTTCATAAACAACTCTGCGATTGGTGGCATTTTGAATTTTCATGATGCTACGCGGGCGTGCAAGATGGTCTTTTCTAAAAAAATGGAAGTTTTTCATCCTGATTTATGATAATTAATGTTAATTTATATTATCATGATGTGTCTTGTTCGGAAAATTCAAAAGCATTGGTAACAGCCGGTTTATTGGGCTTTCAGAAAAGGTATAGGTTTCGCAACAGTTATGGATATTTCCCGAGATGTCAATAGAACAAAGAGGTAGTTCAATTTTGGATGTTTTTCAGCCGGACAGGAAAGAGTTTAGAGCAGTGAGCAGGACAAGGCTGAGCAATTGAATTCAATAGACAATAGATAATTAAAAATTCACGGGCTGTATATGGATACAAATCCCCCAAGCTTTAGGGATGTATAAGATATACTAGCCTCCTCCGCACACAACACTGTGGCTTCTATTTTTTAGTGACTGTACGAGCAATGTTTTGGCTGGGATTTATACAGGGAAGTATAGGGATTGTGAAGGGATTGGTAGACGAAGAGGGTTAATCTCGGCCAAAACAGCCTTGGAAGCTATTTGACTCGGGAAAAAGAAGCCACAGAATTGCCTGCGGAGGAGGCATAAGGATATACATCCGTATTACAGAACAACGAAAACCGACTAAAATTTGAACTAAACGACCCTCGGGATATATCTGGCTAAGAACCTCCGTTCTCGGAATCTATAATTCTCATATAATCCTCGTACGAGAGTTATATTAGAAAGTGTATGAGTTGCTCGAGACGAGAACCGGGATTAGATTAACCTTTCGATTTTTGAGTGCTCGCTCAACTTCCCAAGTGCATCAATAGACACAGACTATGTCATAGACATATCAAGGTTATTTTCTCGGGATTCAGAAGCTTTACAAGAACAAAAACCCTACCTAACCATAACCCTGAAATCAAAAACTCTAGTCCTAACCCTGAAATAAAGGAATACTAACCCTACTTTTAAACTAAATATTTCAATGATGTAATATTCTGTGTCCGGTACACGAAGTAAGAGCCGCCAAACTTGTGTTGTATTTACCATCTTGTTTGGCTTTCCTTTTATGGTTATCCAAGTTAATTAGAAGTAATAGCCAAAACATTATTGTTTCCGTAAAGGCTATAATAGTTACACTGTGCGTTATTTCGTTCAACTTGTTTCGTAACGCCGTTGCGAGACAAGTTGAACGAAACAAGTTATACGAAACAAGTTATACGAAACAAGTTATACGAAACAAGTTATACGATTACGAACCATTGCACAGTGTAAATTGTTGCGACACAAGTTGCTGCAATCATTGCAGAAACTTTTCTCCTTGACACAAACACAAAGATTGCGAAACTTCGTGAGTTAAGTTGCACGAAACGTTGCCTAGTGTAACACCCCATTTCATGCAACTGCAACATAACGTGCATAACCGCGCCTTAAACCACTTGTAGTTTAATTTGGAAATGACAACTGGCGTTGTTAGTTTACTCATAGCACCGGATCAACATTTCTTATTTACAGCCTACAGCTGACGTTATATTGCTTTATATATGCATTTTCACAGTAATCAACCAGTGATATATATGTACTATGGCGTTGACTAGGAATTTAGCTGAGATGCGATTTTGAGTCATGCAAAGAACCTCAGAGCAATTTGGGATTATTCAAATTTCATAGGCCGTGTTTATTGGTTTAGGATATGTGAGCAGAGGCGTAGAAAGTGTGTGTGTGTGGGGGGGGGGGGGGGGGGCGCGCTTGAGCACGCAAATTTTAAATGGGAAAAATCAGGACAAGCGTTTCTAAATTTAATGTTTTTTCCAGTTGTATTAGTACGACTATATAGAGGCTAGGAGAGAAGTTACTTAAGGTAATCTATTATCTACCTACGGGCTTCATCTACGCGAGATTTTACAAACGGGTGTAGCTTGAATAGCCTGAAGTGTTAGCCAACCCTAAATAATTGACCCCTAAACCCTACCGCGAGTAGTCAGTACTGGGCGCAAAAAATAGCGTCACCTTTGAATCATTTGAACTATGCTTGCTGTAGAATTACATAGATTAAAAATTGCTGCAAATTGTCTTTCCGAGGTTCTAGATTTCAAAATTTTCAGGGCACAATCCCCGACCCCCTAAAAATGCGGTCACTGATTACTTTTTGTTGCTATGTTGACTTCAGCCCACCTCCCAAAGTCTGTTCGTGAGACAATTGGTGAGAATTCTTGCAATTGATTTTCTGGCCGGAAATCGTAAAGCGTATTCCGTAAATTGAGTATAAGACTTTAGTAAAACCTTCTATTTGTATTTCGACACTGCCTTCGCAGCTTTATTTTTGATATATAAATTGTTTGTAACTTTTATTTTTATACGTTTGGCTTGTTCACATTTCCTTCTGGAAATATCGTGGTATTGTTTTTTATGTTTATACATATTATTTTTATCAATTATTGAATGAGGTTGAGCGTGATATGAAGAATTATCAACGCCGAAGTTTGTGTTATCTGCCGAAGCCGAAGGCTGAAGCGGATAACACAAACTGAGGCCTTGATAATTCTTCATATCATGCGAAAACCGAATTCAATAATTGTTTTATTATTTATTTAAAAGAATAACTTTATCAACTTTATTAAAGTGAATAACAACTGTCGAATATAAACAAATACAATTATTATTTATTTAAAATAATTCGTGATCGCTGATTGTCTAACAGCCAACGGTGAAATCGTCATATCAAACTCATTGCCCTACCAAATATGGAGTTGTGACATCAATGGTGCAATATGACAAAAGGTTATTGCACGATTGATGTCACCTGGTGCAATATGAAAAACTAATATTGCACGCTATCGCGTTTTTCCAGCGATGCAGGACGAAAGTTGATTTCCTCAGTAAAACACAAATGGCTTCGTCAAAGGAACGGTTCGCCGACCTTGGGGAAGCCGAAATCCAAAAATTGCTAGAAGATAAAGATTCTACAAACACGAAGCGAGCAACGAAAGGCAGTAAAGCAATATTTGAAGCATATCTAAAAGAAAAATATATAAATTTTCCGCAGAGCAGCGTAGAACTTGCAGTTATACTGAAGAAGTTTTACGCCGAAGTGAGAAAAGCGGATGGATCACAATATACGAAAAATTCATTGTGCTCCATAAGATTTGGCTTAAACAGATATTTCAAAACCCTTCTTAGCATCGATATCTGCATCAAGGACAACGAATGTGACGAAGCCAACAGTGTGTACCAAGCTCAATGTATAGCTTTAAAGAAGAAGGGACTTGCGAAAACTGAACACAAACCGCCAATAGCCGACGAAGACATCAAGAAACTATATGAAAGTGGCCTTTTCAACACAGATACTCCAGTTACACTTCAAAACAAGGTTTTTTTCGAAATTATTTTCTACTTTTGTCGTCGAGGAAGACAAAACCTTCGCCAGCTTAAGAAAGACGACTTTACCATAAAATTTAACCCACAAGGACAACGATGTGTAATCAAAACAACAGACGAACTCACAAAAAGCCACAGAGTGAACGATGAAGGCGAAATGATGATTGCGAACGGTAGTCCCTACTGTCCTGTGTATTCCTTTGAAAAATATTTGAGCCACCTAAATCCAGTGAACGAGTTTCTCTTTCAAAGACCAAAGTCGAATTTTTCTCCTGACAGTATGATTTGGTATGACAATATGGTTGTCGGCGAGAACACACTTGGCAAGAAGATGAAAATCCTTTCAAAGCAAGCGAATCATTCCATTGAATACACGAACCACTCGATCAGGACGACCACAATCACAATCCTCGATAGAAACGGATATGAGGCAAGACATATAATGTCTGCTGAAGGCTGAGGCCTTGATAATTGTCATAACACAAACTGAGGCCTTGATAATTCTTCATATCATCATATGCGAAACCGAATTCAATAATTGTTTTATTATTTATTTAAAAGATTAACTTTATCAACTATTTAACAACTGCATCGTTGGAAAAACGTCATAGCGTGCAATATTAGTTTTTCATATTGCACCAGGTGACGTCAATCGTGCAATAATCTTTTGTCATATTGCACCATTGATGTCACAACTCCATATTTGGTAGGGCAATGAGTTGATATGACGATTTCACCGTTGGCTGTTAGCCAATCAGCGATCACGAATTATTTTAAATAAATAATAATTCTTCATATCATGCTCAACCTCATTCAATAATTGATAAATATTTCGACTTTATTACAAAGTCATCGTCAGATCGATCAGTAAAGATGTTTTTCTTCGATTTATGTTTTATTTTATATTTCTTTAAACTGTCGTACTGTGACGTACGTAGTATTTTGCTCAATCTCGTTCCCAGCGCCAACTCAAAATGGCCGATGCAAATTGTGCGTTTCATTGAATTCTTGACTCCGACGTTTTTACGGAAACACAAACGACACCTTTCGGAAATGATAACAACAAACTGTTGGGTTGCCGTTGAGTTTCAGCAATTCCCAGCAAGCGTCATAATAAATATATCATTCGCGAGATAATACGAACTGGCTTGGCTCAAGTTGTTTTAAGATCATCTTCGTGTGAACATGTCTTAATCGGATCTTAATCAGGATCTTAAGGCTCTCTATCCTGTCGTGGGGATTGTTATTCAACTGTGAACGAGCCGGGCAAACGTTGTTATCCAGGTCGGCTCTAAAGGTTAGTTTCCACTGGGTCGTTGAGAAAGAACCCAAAGAACCCAAAAGACGGAGTGAAAACACTGTTAAATTCAACTGTAACAGCGACCTCAACGACCTGGCTCGTTCAGATAGGAATATTTCTATCTCATAATTCATAAACGACTGCTCTTCTCGAGTGGAAACAACGCTGAACGACCCGAATCTTTGCTGTTCGGATTAACTCGCAGCGTGATGTGAGTGGAAAGATTTCGGGTCGTTTGGAAAGACTTCCGAACGACTGTAACGTCCATTGACATTGTGGAAACCATTTTGTCTTCATCTCCTTCGCAGTTCGCAGGCAACTGTTTCCCGAGTCGAAAAGCTTCCAAGGCTGTACAAGCAATGTCAGCAATGTTTTGGCCGAGCCAGAGAAGTTAACAAGAGTGTTTTCTAATTTTTCTTCGTCGACCAATCCCTTCACAAATCCCAACAATCCCTAGGGATACTTCCCTGTAAGGCCCAGCCAAAACATTGCTCGCACAGACTTGGAATTTAAGCTATTTGACTCGGAAAAAACATTGCCCACACAACTAAGTGTTGCCTAATCAGCCTGCGGAGAGGATATTGTTTTCACCGTTTTGGGAAGACTTGTCACACGACCGTTAACAACCTACGACTATACCTTTGCCGATTCTAAAGACCTGATAAAGATTTTAGAACTTAGTTTAACTGTGTGGATTAAACCATTGAACAAACCTAACGCTAATCATATGTTATTAAGCGTCGACCTGAATTATCCATGCTTTGATCAACAAAACTCGTGCTAAAATCAATTTTATCCATCGAATAGGGATTTGAACACCACCGGACCACATGTATAAGAAGTTTGAAGAACATGATCCGGTGTCGCCGTTGCGATGAGATAAGTACAAAGTAATTATGCAGGGTCAAGCAAAGGTTATACGATCTGATTGTTTGCTATTATATGAGATAACTAGGACTAATAACTATAAGTGCGTTTAAAGCAAGAGTATTAAAGAGGTGAGTGGCGATGTGCATGTTTGTGTATGTCAACAAATGTGAAACAAATAATAAATATAATTATATATTGAAGAGCTGTTTTATTTACTATATACGTATTATGACATTTTATGCATATATAATATATGGTAATTATTATTAGGACATTTCGTGATTTCGACAGTTTCCGTGACAAGTCTGTTTTTCCAATTTTCGACTTTTTAAGATGTTATAACCTCATGAATATTGTGCCTTTGTGGTAATATGTTGCGTTGTGTTATATTTATATATATATATATATATATATATACCATTACTGTATTGAATGTGGACTGAGACGATACATGGACGGATCCGTCAAACTCAAATCGTCAGAAAATTTCCGCAGTTCAGAAACATTTTCAAAGAATTTGAGCTTTGACCATCGTTCATGTATCGTCAATAATATGTTGTATTGTGTTAAAATATACTATAGGTATATCCTTGAGTTGGAGTCTACACTCTACAGTCTTTGACTCATTGACATTGCGGGACCATGTATGGTCAGACTATATGTTACCGCGGTGATTAGAAAATTCAATGTTTTATTTCCGTGTGGCATTCAGCAGCCTTTCAGAATACTTACAGCTTACGTTGCTTTCTTTATTGCATGAGTATATAACTATCTTCATTGAAGAATTTAGAATATTCTGCCAATCTTTCCAATGTGGCAATGTTACCACAGACAACGCAATATTTTAAAATATGCCACATCCTGCCCCACCAGTTAACTTGCAAAGACAATATATTTCCACACTATATGGTTTACTTAACAAGACGTCTTTGACACTAACCTTCTTCCATCGTTGTTCTTGGAGACACGGTTTGGAGTCCGAAGTCTCTTTCCCTGACATCTTGGTCATCTGAATATTTCCGGATTTTTTGATCACCTGAAGTGTTTTCAATTCATGGACAAATACTCCTCGACTGTAATAGAAATTTTAATGTTTACTCGAAACGCCAAATTCTCTTCCCTGTAAGGTAATAGTTATTGTTGCAAAAACCATTACATTTACGAAAAATGTCAATTCGCATGTGGCTGCATGTAGAGCAATAACAATGAAGCCACAGTTCGCTGCTAGACGTTAGTTGGAGACCACTGACACTATTTGAATGGTATCGGATGACATTTTGATTATTTAACTTCTAGATTTCGGCTTTCAGTATCACGGAATTTTCCCAGCTCACTTTAAAACCTCTTTAACAGAAATAACGTTACCCAAGATAAGAAAACGTAAGGATGTTGATTTTTTAAACCTTTACCATCGCGGTAAAAAGGCGACTGGAGATCCGATGCTCACTGACATTATGCCATGGCTATGCTGACAGTCGCCTGAATAACGAAACGTAAACAAACAGTCATCAAGCAATGGGGTTAACCTGCACGGTTACGAAACCTCCTGCATGATGTCTGTTCGCTTTCCACGTTTAAGACAACATTTACTGTGCATCTAACGAAAGTAAGATTGTCTGCATAAAAAGCGACTTTCAGGAAAAAGCATCATGTTTCCGCTCCTGTCGAAACACATTCAGTTTGGCTCCTATTAAGATCACCTCGTTTGCGAAGATTGCTCACATTTCCATAGTCTCATAAAAGAAACTGTCCATGCAGTGTTATCAAATAACATACCCCAACTTGAGCATAATCTATTAAATATATCAATCATTTGTTAAACCATACATGCAGTCGAGCAATATTTCGTGTTGCGTAGGTTTACCATTATGAAACAGTCTCAGTGACTAATATTTGCACGAGGCTGTCTTGTTTCCTTAAGATTATTTCATGGCTTCAAATACCAGCGAAAATGAATTTAATAAACAGTGTTAGCTTAGTCTGGTTCGTAGGTCGCCCTCAAGTAAATTTAAATCGGTATTTATGGCGTTGGAAACTGATTTCCGCAAAACGTCTGATCAGACCGGCTCATCTGTATTCAGCCACTTACTGTAGCAAAATATTTGGTACACATTACCTCTGTCTCACTCTCTGCTGTTAGTTGATGCGCGTTAATAACCAGAAGATCTTTTTTCTGTGGTAACGTTATCTCGCTGAGTCGTCTTCGTTGCTTCCTGATGTCGTACTTGCCTTTACGGATATGAAAGCAGTTTATGAAATGAAGGCTTGCTGACGTTGCAAGCACGTCGGAAGTGAACTCGCCTAAAACTTCCTGGTGCTAACATAGCAGATATTCAAATTATGGTAACACAAGTGGGCGCGGGAAACTCCTACTTTCTTTATTTGGCCTACCTCTTGAATACATAACGCGGAAAAAGACTGATATATTAGTACTCAGCACAAAACAAAGCCATGAATAGAATTCGGTAAAATATCTTAGTGAGAAAACTAACGTATCATCATTTTCAACTCAATCAACTGCTTATATCGTCACGTTTTATTAAATGGACTGTGACGTAGTTAAGCCATATTAGGCTAACTGTGAAATCTGAGAGCGGAATTAACACTAATTATGCCATGCATATAATTCATTGTTCTCCAGTTAGAAGTCTGCTTCCCAAATGGCTGATGCAAACTGTCTGTTAATAATTGACGACATTAAAGAACTAAACTTTGATGTTTGTAACCCCTCGCGAGCGAGGGAGATAGTTTGAATTCTGGCCTGCAACACGTACATTCCTAGCATATTTCATTGGACGAACCAAGCGGTAAGTTCCGAGTACGCTTTTTGGATGGCCAATGATATATATTCGTTGGGGAAACAATCATGGCGTCTAAATACATAAACAGGTTTTTACGAAGGGTATGCACGTTCTTGTAATATAAAGACAAGTATGTTATGTACTTATAGACTCGGTAATTCCAAATCTGTCAGATTAGTTTCCAGGCCAAAACGAAACACGCAACGAGGGCGCAGAATAGAATATTTCTAAAACACGTTCAGCATATCGTTGAACATAAAATATGTTCAACATATATCGTTGGCTAGACGGCTTCAATTCTTTTCGTAATTATTTCGTGGTTATCCTTAAGACATAAACCTATTTCGCTCGTTCCTGAGATTGATACTACTGCAGATTGAACGTTCGAATTAGCTCAGAGCTTGCAATCCTTCCTGAGAGACTTTGTTGTGCTTGGATTTCTACTCGCGACGCAGTACTAAGAAAATTCTAGTTGCCAAATAAATATTGCTACTGTTTGGATCTTCAAATCACTCGTAAAAACTTACACTCAACGGCTTTCTCCGAATATCGTCATCACGCATTAACACATGTTTTTAAAAACAAAAATGCTTTAAAAAGTGCTTTCCAAGAATTTGTGTATGGTGAACGTTTAGACATTGTTACTGTTTGTGAAACGTGGCTAAACCCGGACATAGCGAACACTAATATCTTAAGGGGCTAGATGTCACGATTTGCCTGGTTACTCAGCTAAGCGTACTTGTTGATTTTTTTGTTCAAGATAGTAACGGCAATCGTGGCCTTCCAGCTCCTTCTCGTTTCCCACCACGATTAGACATTAAATTGTCATTACGCTTTGCTTATAACTCGTCCAAAAATAACCCACCAACATGAAAATAACAAATACTAATCGAATAAATCGTTTAGCTTTCGCTTCGCTTTGATTTTGGATTCCGAATCAAAAATCAAAAAGTACGCTTAGCTGAGTAACCAGGCAGATCGTGACAATTTACAGAAGAGACAGAGTTGGAAAAGCCGGAGTTGCATGGTGTTCTCATATGGCGTACCATTTCCGCCAAAATCGAACTTCCCATTTTATACACAACTTTTCATTTGACATACAATTTTTTGCATTTGACACTCAACTTTTCAAATCTCACACTATACATTTCCTATTTGACTTACAACTTTGTCAATTTTATATACAACTCCATTTGCAACACAACTTTTTATATTCCACACGACATCCAACCGCAATCCAGTAAAAAATGTATCGATCGCAGGCTCGCTTGTGAGGTTACATGTTGGGATTTTGGGCGCTTTCTCGAAAGCGAATGATATATAAAATAATTATATGAGCAAACCGAAATTCAAATAATCGCTAATCCTAACCCTAAAACTGACTTGGGTTGATGTTATAATAATTTTACATTTCGGTTGCTCATATATCGAGAAAGGGCCGAATGTAGTATTATCAGTATTAGGGTTATTTTTGAGGTTTCCTGTAATTAAACAGGTTTGCGAAACGAAACAACAAGTTGTCTAACAAGGTGGACAGTAATAACCAACCCCAAAACAACAAAGATCCTAACCCCTTCGAGTTTTCTATTTAGGTTTAGAAAACTCGTTAGGCGGGGGGTTAGGGTTAGGATCTTTGTTGTTTTTGGGGTTGGTTATTATTATCCACCTCGTTAGGCAAATTGTTGTTTCGTTTAGCAAACCTGTTTAAGTACAAGATTCAAACCTCAAAAATAACCCTAATACGTGTAATACTAATATACGCGAGCCTGCGATCGATACATTTTTTACTGGATTGCGGTTGGATGTCGAAGGAGAACTTGAATGTCGAATATGAAAAGTTGTGTTGCAAACGGAGTTGTATATAAAATTGACAAAGTTGTAAGTCAAATAGGAAATATATAGTGTGAGATTTGAAAAGTTGTGTGCGAAATGCAAAAAATTGTATGTCAAATGAAAAGTTGTGTATAAAATGGGAAGTTCGATTTTTGGCGGAAATGGTACGCCATATTCTCATCGCAATTAAGCAGGATTCAGTCCGGGGAAAAGATCTTGAAACGAACTGTCAAGGTAGTGACTGCAGTCGAACTATAATACAAAACCAAAAAACACTTATTTTAACGTTCTATCGCCCGCCAAATGAAAATCTTGACTTCATCAAAAACTTTACTGAATCGCTAAGAAGTGCTAAAGCCTGCTCATTTGAAAAGATCCTGGTCTTATTAGGAGATTTCAACTTACCTGAAATCAATTGGAAAACTATCAAGCACCCAATGAAACCAGCGATAGTCAAGATTCGTCAAGAGGCCATTGCAGATTTTCCTTTGTTTCAAGAGAATACATATCTCTCGAGACCTGGCAACCCTAATATACTGGACCTAATACTTTCATCTGATCCTGAAATTATTTCAAATATTATCTCCCTCCTACTGTGCGATGCTACTTTGCGTTCTGACCACAACTTGTTTTCTTATGGACTACGAGAATCTCTCGCGCATGCGCCGTTTGATACAGTGATTACCGAAAATGAGTTAATCGACGATGACTGGATTTCATGGAGATGACTGGATTTCATGGACACGATGACTGGATTTCATGGAATAGTCAACGAGCATATACCCCGGGTCAAAGTTCGAACCACCAACACACTTCAGTGGATAGACGGTGAAGTTATCCATCTTACCCGTAAAAAGGAAAACTTGAGAAGAAAAGCCCTAAATTCCAATAGCCCACAATCCTGGAACAAGTACAGATCTGCAAAAGAAAGCCAAGAAACTAATCTGAAAAAAAACGGTCACACTACTTGTCATCTATCGCGTGTTCCATAAAAGACAACCCGAAAAGGTTTTGGTCTTTATATACCG
This sequence comes from Chrysogorgia sp. JL179-B06, assembly GCA_035772405.1. Taxonomy (NCBI): domain Eukaryota; kingdom Metazoa; phylum Cnidaria; class Anthozoa; order Scleralcyonacea; family Chrysogorgiidae; genus Chrysogorgia; species Chrysogorgia sp. JL179-B06. The sequence goes on along the minus strand of JAYKKM010000469.1, from coordinate 1,305,205 downwards.
AGCTAAATCTAAATCTTCTCGTGTACCATCAACAGTAAACTATAATAACGAATATGCAGAGAAATGTGAGATGTACAGTTCCTTCTTCCATTCAACTTTTAATGGACAAGACACGTTTACTGTGACAGATGATGTAACTTTACCACAACCCGTTAATCAACTCCACTCAATAACATTATCCACAAATGAAGTCATGCAATAAAACCTAGATCCAAGCAAATCCTCAGGACCAGATGAAATTCCTGCTCGTCTACTGAAAGCATTCCATGAACAATTAGCACCTTCTCTGACCAAACTTTTCAACAAGTCTCTTTCCAGAGGTAAATTACCAATCCAATGGAAGCAAGCTAATATGTCAGTTTTCAAAAAGGTGATAAAGAAGTAGTTACCAATTACCGCCCAATCTCATTACTTTGCATCATCTCAAAAGTTCTTGAACGATGTATTTACCATCACATTGAACTACTTATACGTCCTCAAATCACCCAATTGCTTGGATTTCAACACGAAGTTGGTGCAGTCTTAGACAAAGCTGATCAAGTAGACGTTGCATGACTTGGACTTCTCCAAAGCTTTTGACTCTCATGAGTAACTACGGCTTTATTACAAAAATGAAAAGATGTGGCCTGTCTGGCTCTATACTACTTTGGCTTTCTGATTACCTAACCAACCGTAAATAAAGAGTAGTTGTAGATAACACCTTCTCTATATTTCGCCCTGTGTTGTCTGATGTACCTCAAGGTTCCATTCTTGGTCCTTTAATTGTTATTTCTCATCTTCATCAACGATCTACCCAACAGCATCCAGCATGACTCAAATGTAGCTCTCTTTGCTGATGATTCAAAATGCTTCAGATCTGCATCACCTCCGACGCAAACCTTCTACAGAATGACTTAAACTCTCTCGACAACTGGAACGTCCAAAACGACATACTCTTCAATTCAACGAAATGGGAACGTCAACGATCACACGGAAACGTCAACCAATCGAATTTAACTACATGAACGTTTTTAACAAGCCCATGCTAAAGATCTGATCGGAGTCATTGACTCATTGTTAACAAAAAACTTCAGTGGGGAGACCAGTCCAAACCGCAGTAGGCAAGGCTAGTAAAATGCTAGGCCTAAGAGAGTAAGCAAAAAATCTCTGAATGTCCCCTCCAAATGTGCTCTGCACCTCGCTCTTGAAATATGGCCACCCTACCTCTACAAGGACATGAAATCTCTTGAAAGCATCCAACGTATGGCATCCAAATATGTCCTGAATGACTACGATTCATGCTACAAGGATAGATTTGAAGCCTTGAAACTCCTATACCTGTAAGCTACCGGCACGAATTGAAAGATCTTCGCACAATCTGCCCGTGTCAAACTATATCAGAACGAAACAAGTAGGTGCACGTACATCAACTGGTCTGTGCTGCAACCTTCGTCTTACCAGAACCTTACATTTTAAAAACAGTTACTTTAACCGAATTGTAAATCTCTGGACTCACTTCCTCTCTTAGTTAAATCCAGTTTTTCATTCAGCTCTTTTAAGTCAAACACTAATAATTACTTGATTGATACTTTTAATAAATACTTGAATGTAGACAATGTTTAAACTTGGAAATCAATTTATTGTACAAAATGTCACAAACATGTCTCCTTACCTATCAAATCATCAGTTCACAGATGTTTTTAACTGACTGTAAAACTATTTTTAAATTAATGCAAATAATTTAACTTATTATTTTGGCAGTTTATCTTGTTGGGTCTAGAGTTATAAACTTGTCACATTGTACTAAATTTTTGTTTTAACCTTTGCTATTATGTACAATGAAAGCAGAATAAATAAATAAATAAATAAAAATGTGGAAGATTTCCTTTTTAGACAAAGAGAACCTGGGAACTAATCTACTACCACGGCGACCACATAAGAATCAATACAATGCTTGGATTAGTTGACGGAGTAAGTCCGCAAAGGTTTAGCCAGTTTAGTCGAAACAGTCATCCTGTGTCACACCTTGTGACGTCATAGTTCAAATTTGACATAAAGCGTTCAACCTAACTCAAGAACGTAATAAGAGATAAAAGGCATGTAAAAGCCATTTTTCATTAATTTCAGCGTTCTTTCAAATACAATCATAAACATTTTCATTTCATATACACTTTAAATGTAACTACAAAGAAGCCGTTAAGCTGAAAGCAACAGACAAACTCTATAAAGGTAACATTGAATTGCTCGTTTGCCATCCTCCATTCCTCATGGACTTGGTCCAATATCGTTTTCAAAAGTCTACGGTTTCGTCACGGCGACAACGCATCGAAAGTCTTCGTTTTCAAAAGTCTCCACTTTTAAATGTGTTTTCGAAAGTCTCCATTTTCGGTTATAGGTTGGATGGATGGATAGATATAAATATAATTCACACTAACTAGAAATTACTATCGCAAGGATGTGCTGCCTGAAAGGGACAGATTGGAAACTTGGCATTTGGCGGTAGTTTGGGGGAAAATAGAGAAAATTTTAGCCGTGTACAGCCTTAATTACGGGCTATAGTTACGGGCTAGAAAACCCATGATTTTCTTCAACATCATTTGCAATTCTCGACAACAGTGGAACATTATACACATTATAACATAACATTTGAGTGAACGACACTATTACTTGACTTAAACGTTTACATTGTTCTGTCAGCCTCTTTGTTTGCAAATATAAAATACACTGAGATAAAATATTTGTACCAATATTAGTAATACCATAATTGTTATTACCAGTGGTGTTGAATTCTGTTTGATTCTTACATTATTGTGTGCACAAATTCGGGCACGATATTGCTCAATTGTCACTCCCATTTAGGCAAAATGTTCAGTTATATTTTAACTACAAGGTCTCAGTTTATGTTGTCGACAGTCAACAGGCACAAATTATGGCACCTCCTTCGTGTACCGGACACACAATGGACACAGACTACGTCATAGACACATCAAAAGGTTATTTTCTCGGGATTCAGAAGCTTTACAAGAACAAAAACCCTAACTCTGTCCTAACCCTGAAATCAAAAACTCTAGTCCTAACCCTGAAATAAAGGAATACTAACCCTACTTTTAAACTAAATATTTCAATGATGTAATATTCTGTGTCCGGTACACGAAGTAAGAGCCCATATTATACCTTCGTTTGTGGTGTTTTTAGCGAGCACCACGACTTCGTTAGGTTTGCCTTTGTATGTATTTATACGATATTACTGATAGAGATTCAGTAAATAGTTGAATGTCAAAATGTTTTACGATTTGAGCTTTGTGTCGATATTGTATAAAATTTGTTTGTCCGAAATGCTAACTGATAAGTATGACGTCAATCCAGTCATTAATTATTTCTGTTGCAATATTCTGCTGCTAGAGCTGTTTAATTTGGCCTAATTCCAACTGAATGCGAAATACTAGAGATCTTATCAACCTTTTCGGCTCAAATCCTCAACCAGTTTATCACACCAGCAGAAGTTAGAAAGCCAAAGATCAAACAAACCTTTAAAGAACATCAACACAAAGCTCAAATCATAAAAATATTTGGCATTCGTGAACTATTCACTTCATGTACAATCTATATCAGTACGTATATTTATTATATACTGACGTATATTTATATTGGCTTCCAAATTAATGTTTGTTTATTGACGTAAATTAATAAAATATTAACGTATATTTATGTTATCGTATGTTTAAAAGACTGATATATTCAAAGATTCATAGTACACCTGGCAGTACTGTACTCCTACAAATAGATTCACGAGTAACCTTGCACATAGTCAATCGAGATATGGTCTGGAAACTCAGCTAAAGTCTTTGTTCTATCTTTTTGTTCGTCTTTATTGCAATTTTGTGCACGCTCACTGAACCTATTGTATTTTAGTATAATGAAGCAATCATCCAAGAATCGTTTGGGTTTAATCGCTCAACCGTGTTGTTTAAATATTAACAAGACGCCCGCTAGGCGTTAACTTGGGCCTACTTTTACTAGGACATGGCGCGCATATTGCCTGTGGAGATGGTATATATGGTTAATTAAAGTCACAACTCTGAAACAATGTCTTGATCTGTCAATGATCAAAAAATATTTTTATACAAGACGAATATCTACTGACGCTTAAAAAGGATGTTCATCGTAGATTTTGTACGTTATCTCGGTCAATATTTAACCGATTTCAATTGTGGAAACAGATTTGGAATTACCGAGTCCAAATACATAACATACTTGTCTATTATATTACGAACGTGAAAAAAAAACCACAAAAAAAACCTGTAAAAAACCTGTTGATGATCGACAATCGGAAGTCGATCGCTTCGTCGAGATTTTTGATTTATCGTTATCTCGCGGTAAATATTTACTCGATTTCAATTCTGAAAACAGATTTGGAATTACCGAGTTCAAGTACATAACACACGTTCCTTCAGGTAATATTATACAGGTAATATAAACCGTAAACAGACTCAGAGCTGCATGTTTTAATACTAGCCTCAAAAAATCTCGCGGGAAAATCTCGTGATTCGGAAAAATCTCGCGACGCAAAAAAAAATAAAAACGCCATTCTAATACTTGTGCCACAGGTGGCCCAAGTAATAAACCTAAAACAAAGGATGTGCAAGGTGTAAGGTACAGTTCAACATCAAAACGTAGCTCATTATAGTCGCTTTAAAGTTTTGCCGAGTTTCCAGACCATATCTCGATTGACTATGGCTTGCCTAAGGAGAGGGATGAAGTAAAAACAGGAAGGGAAAGAAACTTGGAGCCAATAATGATTTGGGAACCCTGTTATATATGTGATAATGTGTGGAAATGAAATGAAAGAGAGGACATGCTTTCTGAATAATTAAATAATTTTTTAATCTGCAGATTTGCCAACCCATTCCAACTGCAAAAACAGTGAGATCCAATTTTTCTCCCAAAAAATAGCGAGAAAAGTGCAAAAATAGTGAGATATCAACGTAACGATATATTTTGTATTTTTCCCATGTAACAGCAATATACAATATAAGATTTTTTGTTGTTTTTGAGGCAGCAACCGCTTCGACTTCACGTTGGGCCACGTAATGCATAATCTCGTAGCCCGAAAGCCTAGACCGTCCTCTCGGTCAGACACATTTTATGCGTGCGCACATCACTTCAAAATGGCGTCTGTGCCTTGGTGCAGAATATGCAACTACGTCCATATTATTTTTTATTAATATTTTGTTGTTAATTTAAATTTAATATTGTTAGTTCGTTTAAATTTAAAATTGTGAGATTTTTAACCTTTTGGCTTTTAGTTTCTTAGATTGTCGTCAAAACCGTGAGTGGCAAGTCTGAAAGTGAAAACTGAACGAATGGTTTGATTCAGTTGTGATTTTTGCATTAGACTGGAACTTCAGTATTGCATTTCCTTTAAATTTCTTTATTTCCTTAAATTCACTTCCCATATACGCACTGGCAGACGAGAAAAAGTATCATTTAACGCAGTTAAATTTGCTTTGCTATCCATGAAACAATGGCGCCAAGTGGAGGTTGGAGCTGTGTTTCGTGTCCAGACCTCTTCGCGGAACTATGAAAGCGAACCAATTTTATGACGTTTTGTGACGTATAGGTTTCAGTTTAGAATTTAGATTGTTTATATCGAGTGGAACACGGGCACGTGCCACTATAGAAACTAGAAAGGAGTATTAGCAACAAACGACAGCGTCTTAATTCAAGGTTAGGAGACACTATAACTTCAATGTTTTTGAGGACGGTGACATCCCATTAGAAGGGTATTCCCGTTCGCGTTTGTTCTATTTGAAATATGACCGCTCTACCAGCAGATAAGTCGTTCAATTCAGCAAATATTAGAAACGTAAAGTTCGATTTGGCAAAAGTGTCGCTTGAATGGAAAATTTATATAACTTCGCGAGGAAGCTTGGATAAATAAATGTTGTTCGAATTAGATTTAGATGTATGGCGTTCAAATGGTCATATTGAATTTTGACATTCTAAACGCGCAATATCATTACCGTATGTTATTTTAACAGTTATAAGGCTATATGATCACCTTGATTTATATTGTGGTTAATACTGGTTTTGCTGTAGAAAATTTATAGCATTCTATAGCATTCTGCTGGAACCAAAAAATGTTTTGAGCCCACGATGGAACGATGTCAGTTGGCCGTCACTGCAAACGATGCGTTCAGACAGTTCGCGCACGACCTTCCGTTCTCTTTTTGGTTGTAATCAAGACTTGAATAGAAGTGAGTCAGAAATGGTTGTTCATTTAAGTCTTTTCCCACCCCATAAATTATCTCAAATCTGCTCATTTTAAACAAAATTGAAAGATTATATGTTTTAGCTACTGATTCTTTAAAGATTGCAGTTTGATGTGTGGAGACTGTTGATATTATGAGGTTTAATCATGACTTGTTTTTGAAGGTCATCAACCAACATGGCTGCTTCAAAGATCGTGAAACCCGATGGAGAACGGCCAGATGAATTGGAAATTGAGATTGCTGCGGTAGGAATTATTTTTCAGTTATTATATATGAGCAATAGGTCGATAAATGGTCCTTAATTTGAGATTTAATGTCTGTTTTTATCGGTGTTTTTGAGATGACTAGAATCACTAGATACAATAGTAACGTCGTATCGTCTCGAGGTGTATATCTCACAAAGTAAATTGTTTTTTTCAAAGGCTATTTCCGAATTGGAGTCTAATAGTGACCTGAAACAACAATTGAGAGAACTTGTCATATCTGGAGCAAAGGTTTGCTGATCATGATTATTTTGTTATCCTTTTGGCTGCTTAGAATCATAAATATATAAAGGTTCTTTTGCCGTTCTTGTTTGTGACCTTTTTGGCTGGTATGTAAAATGTGGCTATAATATACCAGACTGTCACTATAGAAAGGAGTGTTAGCAACAAACTACACCGTCTTAATTCAAGGAGACACTATAACTTCAATGTTTTTGAGGACGGTGACATCCCGCATGATTGATTTCTGTGTGTTATTTTAATATTAGAAGTGTATTCTAGGGCTTGAAATTTTAAATTTTCTACAGTATCCAAGTGGGATACCAGGTTTCTGAATTTGGTATCCCTCCTTGAAATCTAGTATCCCACTTTTGAATACTACATTATACAGGGTTCGAATTAAATATTTAAAAGTGAATAGCGAATGTCTGTCCCAGATCTTGGCGCGATGTATAATATTTGTATGGCATTATAAAGCATTTCGTCTGAACCTGACGGCACCTCAGTTGCAAAACAGTTGCTTAAAATAAAATTTGAAGTTCTTTTGTCACCGGATACGTCACGCCCAAATTCGTATTCAGTAAATAACTAACGCGAAAACAAACAAATAATATGCTTTATTAACTACAGACATTTATATCAAATTGAGTCAAGAGATGCACAGTCGCACAGAGCACGGAGAGCAACCACGACGTTCGCATGCGATTTCTTTTATTAAGTGCTGCTCGGTTTGTGTAGAATTTATTAAACAGAATTTGAGAAAGATGCAACTATATTTACATCAATGTTTACAAACACGTAAACAAGTACACGCTACGAGTTATAGGTGTATAAGCGCGAGGTGCTTTGAGATGACGAAGCATTTCCGTCTTATCTAACATGAAGTAGCATTCATTAAAGTCGTTCTCAGGGCCTTACGGGTTTTGCAAATCGGCTGAAAATCGTCAAAATCCCGCAGCCACAAAGGCACAAAAGTCGCCAAATATGCCTTCAATCTCAATAAAAATGGTTGAAACTTGTGTGGTGCATTTCTGTATCCTTTCGCTATCTATAGGCTAGTTTGGGGGATTTCAGCGAGATGAAATTCAGTCACGGTGCTAAGCTTTTTAACAACTGAAATAAATTATGAATAGCGATTTTTCGTTTGACTGAATAGCGAATTCTTAAAAGTAAATAGCGATTCGCGATTCGCTATTCCCCTAATTCGAACCTTGACATTATAGGATATTACGTTACTCGTTAGACGCTATGCTACATTGCAATATGTTATGCTACATTGCAATATGTTGTAAGATGTTACTTCAGATTCTGTGGCTGTGCGCTATTGAACAGAGTCTTAGCTAGAAGGCCGTGTTTTCACGGCCAAAAATGAAAAACACGGCAAAATAGATTGACCACGGCTTGTTTTTTTCGTATAAAGCCGTGTCGGTTACTCAGTTTATTAAAAATAATGTTCGTACTTACTAACACAGGTCACAGAATTTACTCCAATTTATGTCAGCGGCTGAAATTCAGGCTACAATTTATGTCGTGAATAATATGAATACTTGTTGAATGTTGACGTTTTTACATTTAAATTTCGTAAACTGATCCTTGAATGTGCGTCAGCGATCGTAAATGTGAGTCCGCGCACATACCGCCCGCCACTTTAGTTGCAACTTCATGTAACCCTGTGTATTCATTCAATGGCGGAAAAGCACAGGAACTCGGGAAGAATTTTAAAATAGAAATACGGCGACACAGAATATGGACATGAGGTTTTTTCACTTCTACTCAAAGATAACTCATCGTATTTTGTAATGCTAGAAAACCGTGTGATGACTTTAATAAATATCTGGCATTTTACAGGGGGGCATGCACCCGGTCCCCCCTACAAATCTCATGCCTTCGGCACTCGAAACGTACACTCCCTAATAATTAAAAACGCGGTCACATTGACAAATCCTAGCTAAGACTCTGCTATTGAAATTTTTATTGTATCCCATTGGGATACTGAAGTTAAGACTTCTAGTATCCAAAACGAAAATCTAGTATCCTGTGGATATCGGGATACTGCAAATCTCAAGTTCGAAAATCTTCAAAGCAGTACTAGTAGGCTGTTATGGTAGGATAACTCGAAAAATCCTCAGAGTCAGTGTGGCAGGATATTACGGTAGGCCGATAGTAACGTCACATTTCATGCAACAAGATGTCACTAGCAGCACTCAACGTTGTCGTTGACTTGTTATCAGGGTCTTAGCCAGGATCTGAAACTTGGGTGTCCAAATTGGCCATCGTGGGCCAGAATACCCCTGGACGGGGGGAGTTGCATATTTGCCAGGAATAATTTATTATCTAATATTTTGGAAGTTATCATATACGGTTAGTAAAATATCTTACGTAAAATAATTGACAAAAAGTGCGAATAATCGACGAATAGTACGGATATTTGACGAATCGTCGCTACTCGTCAACAGCGCGGTTGTGAATGTCAAAATACATGTCTTGTGCACGATAAATGTTTCGCTGATGGCCGATTTGACTTAATAAAGCTACCAAAATACAAGAGTAGCGAAAGGTGTCCTTTAGATTTCTTACTGGCCATCCAAAAGGTGTCAAAATAGTAAATAGCCGTCATCAACTGGCCGTCTTAAATCCAAACTGGCCGTCCAAAAGACGGCTGTACGGCTGGCTGGCTAAGACCCTGCTTGTTATGCCTCCTCTTCAGAGTGAAAGTGTACAGTAATCTTCCCGTTGCAACTATACCAAATTTATATTTACAGTAAATTAATAGCCCTACAGGCTTGAAATTTGCAGTATCCCGATATCTACGGGATACCAGGGCATTCCTCAGGGGACGCCCAGATGAATCTGGGCGCGCGCGCAAAAGTGAATTTGAAGAAAATTGAGCGCTACTGTTCACTGAAGGGATCGTATGTTCTGGGAGTGGGATTGTGAGGTGCCAACGCATTTTCAATTCAAAACAGTGAATATGGCATGGCAACACATTTGCATATCGATTGCCGAAGGTGTCATTTATGATTTTGTTGATGCGCAGGATATGATACACAAGAAATTACGTCTCTCACGCTGGTAATGCAATGAAATATGACCGATTGCGTTGCTGGCGCGAGAAAAAAATTGCACATGTATCCCGGGCTTTACTTGACAGTTGAGTCTCACAGAGTTATATCTGGTGTATTCCAAGTTCCGAAGTTGAGTAAAAGGTTACCGAGTGTGTTTAACGATGGGAATTTTGAAGGAGATTTTGAATCGTGTGGTGGAAATTTATATGGAAAAGAAGCAGCGCCGAAAGCCAACGAATCGACCAGTAAAGAGGCAGAGAGTTGAGGAGAACGATTCAGAAGATTCAACAGCATCAGACGACTCAACAGAGGGAGAGTGCTCAAGCGACTTTTAGTCTGAAATTGAATTTCCTCGGGACATTGACTCTGAAATTTCCGATTAATTAGTATTGTACCACCATAGTTCTGTTTGCGTGTAATATAAGTTATTTATAATAACTTATATAAAATAAATGATCTTATTAACAACATTTAGAGTTTCCTTGATGTGAAATTGTTGTCCATGCATCTTTAAAAGGCAAAATAGTAATCGCGTGCGCAGCAGTTTTCGGGCGTGCGATTTTCTGAGTTGGAAAGCCCTTACGGGATACTAGATTTTGATTTTGAATACTAAATATCATAGTTTAGTATACCGTTGGGATACCATGAAAATTTCATGCAATTCGACAAAGTAGCGACACAATTTGCGTTAATTTCTTGCAAAAATGGCGTCTGAACAATAGAAAGTCGGAAAGAGGAAAAGCCCTGGGTACGAGGTTGACGGAGACTCAAAAAATGTTAAAATATGACGAGAAATCCGGTTGAAATACCGCGAGAAATATTAGCTGCATAAGAAAAGCGAGAGAAAAGAAATGCCGAAGTAAAAAAAGCGATTTCGAAAGTTTAGCCAAAGCTGGAAGAAATATTTTCCGTAGGTGACAATTAAAGATGCCATGGTAAGATGTTTTGTGAAAATTCAGTATGGCAAACCTGAGTTTTTGTGATAAGGATTCCAAGTTGATAAAGGGTGGCTGTACGAATTTTGATATAAAGGCATTACAAACTCACCATAAAAGTCAAGGGCACAAAAGATGTGCAGAGCTTCAGAAAGCCATGGCAGCACCAGGGACTAATCCCGCCGAAAAAGCCTTACAAATGAACGAAAAGCACTTTGAAAAACTGAGAATTTTATTCCGAGTAGCGCATTCTATTGCTAAGAAAGGTCGACCCTTCAATGACTACCCATGGAGCCTGGTTCTCCACGAGGCAACGCATGGGATATCACTTGGCGAAACAATCGTGGCGAAACCTATAGAAACAACAACGCCTGTAGAAATTTCGTCTTATTCATTGCTGAAGCAGAATGCTTGGCCTTAAGAAAGTCCCATTCTACAGTATACTGACAGATGGCAGTACAGATTCATCCATATGTGAGGCCGAAAACAGAGTGCTGTCAGTGATGTACAATCACCATCAGATTCTGACAGTGAACCTGCTGAGGTTGAGGTCAACAATGTGTTGTCAGATGACCATCATCAGATTCTGACAGTGAGGTTGAGGTCAACAATGGATTGCTAACATTATTTGATTCTGAATCTTCTTCAGATTCAGAATTTGCTGGATTTTTAAGCAGTACACTTTTTTATGCCATTTTAATGCATAAACTACTGTATGTTCTACAGTATTTGGAAATTGTTGTAATAATATATCATTAAATATTATATACTAAATAATAGTAATGTTAATTTAATAACTTAATTTTTAACTGTTAACTTAATTATAAAACATGTAGTTAATTGTGGATACTGAAAGTTGACATTTAGTATCCAAATTAATGTGGGATACCAGCTTCCAAAATGGGATACCAGATTCAGAAACCTGGTGTCCCTCTTGGATACTGCTAAAAATTTCAAGCCCTGCCCTATACTATTGCAACCGACATAGACACAATCATTGTAGTGTTGTGGTAGCGCATGGCCTTGCGCCTGCAGTAAGACAGCAGCAATGATTACGGCAGCCAAGGCAATACCAATGCGGCAGTCCTCCTGTGGCCACTCGGATGTACTTTCCACAAATCAACTTTGATGAGAGACAATGAGAGTTTTGGAATAAGACTTTTCTTGACTCTCATCCTTATTTGACCATGGGGCAATGAGGATCAGGATAAGTAGATAACTGACTTGTCTTGTGACTCTCATGACTGCCATCCTCACCAGGTCAAGGCTTTAGGTTTACCAATACGGTAGAACCTGAGTTTTACGACCCCGTGTTTTACGACCACCTGGCATTTATGACTTTTTCTGGTACGGACGATTTGTAGTTAAAATGTACCTGCAATTAGCGACCACCTGTCAAACGCGATCAGCGACCACTTTTTAGCATCCCAAACACTAAATTTAACCTGTCATGAGCGACTTTTAACAAGATAAGCGTTCGTCATTTTTTGACAGCGCATCAGCGACCACTTTTTAGCATCCCAAACACGAAATTTGAGTGACTTTTTCAACTTAAAACTGCCACTATGTAAACGAAATACGTTACAATCAACAAGCAAGAATTTTGACCACGTGCGAATACAGCCTTACAGGAACAAGAAGACGCATTTGTTGCTGTTTTAGTATTGTTTTGCTTACTTTCATCATAAGCGACCGCATTTTGAGAGTGCATAATAAATATCCTTACTAGCGACAATTTCAATCCCTTAAACCATTAACATTGTATTTGTTCAAGGCTAAAAATAACGGCCGGTCAACGGACAATGACCGGTCAAATTTTTAATATGACTGGCCAAATTTGCGTTATGACGGTCATATTGACCGGTCTCACTTTTACTGCGCAATCAAATATTATCAATTTCATCGATTGTATAGGCTGGGAACATCAACCTAAGATGCCAATTTCTTAACAACTATCATATTTTCTGGGCGATTACCTGCACCACCGTATTACGTGCACTGATTGTTTTACATCAAAATTAACAGATTACCCGTGGGTAATCGCCCAGAAAACATGGTATATTGCAACAAAGTAAATAGAGTGACCTAACAGAGCAGCACTTTATTCCCCAGGGTGATCAGCACCTAATTTCTCCTAATAAAAGTATTAAAAGAATTGATAACCAATGGTCAACTGACATGTTTTAATAAAACAACTCACTTTTACCGCAAATGAAATGGTTAAAATCCATGACTGATTGACATTCATATGCTGAAATAATTTAATTAGTGAACGTTGTGCAACAGATATATCCGTTACGTGATCCAAACTTTTCTGTCTCGTGAGTATTAAAGTAATGATGTTTTTATAATGATCTTATGGGCATTGTAAAACAAAATTACCTTGATAGAGTTTGGGTTTTCAAGTGATTCCTTACTGTCAAAAAAGTTATCTATTTAAATAAATTTATTTTAGGAAGTTGAGCTTGCAGGGAAGAAAGTTATAATTATATTCATCCCAGTTCCTCAATTGAAGTCTTTCCAAAAAATCCAGGTGAGCAAAATGTTTTACTCAATTTTAATTATTTCAAAAGGATCATTATTATTTTACAAAAGTGTTGTGCTATGCATAGGCTGATGTGGTGTTGAAAAAAAACTGAATACCGATACTGGAAAAAAAATACCGATACCGGAAAAAACAAACCGATATTTCATTGCAATAGAAACTTAATGTTTATTTTCCGCTAAACGACAAAAATGTCGCGGGTTTTCATTTTTTCGTAGTGTAAATCTGGCTTTATTTCTGATAATACAATCTGTTTTGCAGCCAGATAAACCCGTGTTTTTCCGTTGCAGAAAAGTTTACAAAAATAACATCCAATTAAGATAACAATACTAACAATGCAAAACTAAAATCACAGGAGTCCGATGGTTTGGCTCTCACGAGAGCATAATCATAAGGACAAGACAAAAGACAAAACAAAGGAATGAAGTCAAGCCTGCGACATAAAGATGGGCATAATCATAAGAAGCACAAGCCAAGCATAAGAAGCATAAGGCAAAACAAAAGAGGAAACAAAGAAAAATTCTCGTTGTTTTGTCTTCGTACGTCCCAGAGCAAAAGTCATGCTTTGTTTTCGTTGTTTATGCCTATGTCGCTCGTGTGAACCAGGCTTAAGGTAACACGAATACATGAGTCAATTTTAAGGACAATTTTTAAGGCAACTTGTTATCGCAATACCATGAAGATACGACGTTTTTAATAACAGAAACGCAATACTGTAGTACCGAAATTTTACCGATAATATTGAATATTTCGATATCGATATTTGAAAATTGAAATACCGAGCAATCGGTATTTGAAAAAACCGGATAATTATCGATATATTGATATACCGCATCAGCCTAGCTATTGCGGGCAGTGTAGAAATCAATGTTCTCCTTATCAAGTGGTAACTGGTAAATTTTACTGTCTCCAGCACCACTGATTACTGCTTGGAGCAGCCTAGAAATATTCTACATTTGTAAAGGATAGTATAAAACAGGGTTCGAATTAGTTGAGTAAAAACGACGTCCAGGCGGGCCCTCAATATAAGCAAAATAATGGTGTGCAGGAAATTGAATGCCTAAAGGAATTCTAGGCTAGGCATGCAATATTTTCGGTTTCCATTGCCCAGTTGGTTTAAGAGATTGGAAAGTTTATAAAATTAGTAAAATGCGCAAACAGAGATCAAATTTCGGCCACCATTTTGTGCGGGCAGCTCCTGGAAATTGTGCGGGAAAGTGATTCGTTCCCAGGGCACTTTAGAGCAGACATGCAAAAAATGGCGTCTACGACAATCGTCGATCGATTGTGGCTTTTCTTTACAATTTTAATAGCAATTTTTGCGTGGCTGCGGGAAATACACACAATTTTTCCACCTTTGGGAAATAGGACTGTTAACTTAACTTATAGTTTGTCAGAAGTATTTGTTTGTGTTCAATACTGAGGCTATTTTTTTCTGCGCATCGTTTTGAAAAGTGATGTACAACTTTTACTATTTGCGCTAAAACGATGTGCAAATTGCACATTGCACACAGTTAATTTCAACCCTGGTATAAAATATGTAGCGTAAAAAATGCTGATGTTATCGTCCAAGTATTGCCATTAGATATGTATCCATGCTTCCAAATAAATAGTACCATATATCACGGTGTACAAGTCGACCTGGCACATAAGTCGATCCCCTAATTTTTGGCCAAACAATTGCGATTTTTAGGATACCCTGTGTATAAGTTGAGTCCCCAAATTAAATAGTTACTGGTAGCAGACAGAATAATATTCACAGAAATTTTAGTAGCGTAATATAACGAATCTTTAAAAAAGAAAACGGAAGTATTTTATGGAAACAAATAAATACGCTTTTAATCGAACCTACTGTCAGTATTTACAACTTGCTGTTAGTGTGTGCTAGTCTTATAAAGAAATGTACTCAGAGGCTGCATACCTCCGCCAGCAGGTTATTCATTGAAGACATTTTATAGGCTAAATTTAGCACATATTGAAGGTTGGTCCTGGTGCATGACCACACTTTTTCGTATACTCTATGATTTTGCGCATCATTTATAAACACATACCCATAATATTTGTATGACTTGAGGTCAGATTTTTTATGTTAATTTTGGGTCCTAGAAAATTGACTTATACACTGGAATGGTACATACTATATTGGAAGTACACCAGTAGGCCTTTGCTCAAAAGGTTAGACCTTTTCACCTCTTTGTTCTCTGTGAAACTTTCATTGCATCTCATCAGAATTTGAACCAGTTTGATGAAGTTGATGAATGAGAGTTAGCAGTCAAATAAGAGCGAGAGTTGCAAAGGACTTTGTCACAAAATAAATGATTAATGATGAGATTGTTGTCGCCCCAGTCTGAAAATCCATGACTGATTGACATTCATATCTGAAATCATTTGATTAACATTCAAGATTATGTGATCAAGTTAGGGTGAGAGGCAGTTTTTCGGTAAACCCGAAAAAAAACGGTAGTTTTTGAAAACCGGTTCAACCGATGTTGCATTCAGTGAAAAATTGGAAAACCGGACAAAAATCGGTATTTCAATAAAATCAGTATTTAAATGACGTGTTGGTGATTATTTTGCATTTGAAAGTGAGTTACTTATACGGGTTTATTACAAACGGATTTACACAATATTTACACGGAAAAACTGAAGAGATTTTGTTTGAATTTGTTAGCGTCTTCGAAATACCGTGCGTTCATTGCCTAGTATGATTGGCGATGTTAAAATGGAAGGCTTCGATTTCATAGATTCACACAAGCTAGCGTTTAAGCGGATCATGTGCCCAACTCGCTGGGGTTCAACGCAGCACATGATAAGCAGGGTATTGCGCAACAAGAAGGCCATGAGAAGGGTTCTTGGTGACGACAAGGACACTTCCCATTTGGTGCCAAAGTGGAAGACTTGGAGGTTTTAGAGTACATCAATAAAGCACTTGGTCACTCAAGGAATTCACCGATATTATGTCAGCAAGCAAGTACGTCACGATTAGCGCGCTAATGCCAATTCTTTATATCACCTGTCAATGACAGAGTTGGTCTGTCAGGATGATGATTTACCACTGGCCTAAGAAATCAAGGAGGGAGGTTTTAAGGTTTCCTTTGATGAAGCTTTTGATGATTGTTGAATCAGACTGAGACTTTTTAGTAAAGCAGGGCAAGTTAGTACACCAGCACGAGCTCAGCTGAAGCCAGAACAAGTAGATAAGCTTGTGTTCTTAGCAGAGAACGTATATGACGTTTGTGTGCCATTTGTAAATATGATATTTGCAAATATTGTAAATCTTACCTTATTATTATACTGTATTTCGTCGTAGTCAGATTGTTTATTATAATAATAATAATAATAATACAATTTATATAGCGCTTAAACTATCAAAAATATTCTAAAGCGCTTTACATGATATTGAATAAAGTAAACTAGATATAGCCTAAAATGCAATCAAGTATGTATGGCAAATAAGGAACGTATAAAAGCTAAAAAACTAAAAAACTAAAAAGGCGAAATGACAATATGCAGTTCGTAACTAAAGTCAATAAAAATGCTATAATGCAGCAGTGTCAACATTCATAGGCCTTCCTAAAAAGGTAAGTCTTCAAATTTCTCTTAAAAGAAAGAACTCCACAGCTTTCTCTGATCGACTCGGGGATAGAGTTCCATAGCGTGGGAGCAGCATACGCGAAAGCTCTGTCGCCCAGGGTCTTGCATTTCGTCTTCGGGATGCAAAGGAGATGGTGGTCATCTGATCTAAGTTGGTAGCGACTAGTGGGCTTTATCACCAACAGTTGTGAGATGTAGTCTGGTGCCATGCCATTTAGAGCCTTATAGACGATGAGTGCGATCTTGAAATCTATACGGAACTTCACGGGTAGCCAGTGAAGATCCTTCAGGATGGGTGTGATAAGATCAAACCTCGGAACTAGGCATGTTATCCTGGCAGCTGCGTTGAGAACTCTCTGCAACCGAGCACACTGGTATTGCGGCAGACCGGATAGAAGTGAATTGCAGTAGTCCAGGTGACATGTCACGAAAGCGTGAACCAGTGTTTTAGTAGATTCAGAAGACAGAAATTTCCTAATTTGTCGAATGTTGTAAATGCCTCGAAAGGCTTTGCTACAAACCTTTCCCACGTGCACATTCATAGACATGTGGTTATCAAACCACGAACCGAGGTTCCGTACGCTCTTGATAGGCTTGATGTTGGACGTACCGACTTTAACAGAGTCGATTGTAACTTTGGCTATCTGTTGTCGAGTTCCAATAATCAAGAGTTCTGTCTTGGTGTCATTGAACATTAGCTTGTGAGATACTAGCCAATCACGAACATCAGCGATACAGGCTTCTATGGCTCTAACAGCATGATCTTGAGTTCCGGTTGATCCTGGCCTGAAGGACATATAAAGCTGAGTATCGTCAGCATATCCGTGAACTTCTGGAAGATGCTTCTCAACGACCTTAAAGAGTCGTGACACGTATATTAAAAAAAGTATTGGACCGAGGCAGCTGCCTTGGGGAACTCCACAGCTAATTTTAAATTTCTCTGAACACTGTTTGTTGACCAGCACACGTTGCGTCCTTCCAGAAAGAAATGACTTCATCCACTTGAGCGCATTACCAGTAACACCATAGTCGGACTCTTATTAACTTCTTATTAACCGAGAGCGCGGTCATTACGGGAAAATATCAGACCGAGGTCTGTATTTTCCAGTAATGACCAAGCGGTCGAGGTTAATAAGAGGTTTATTATATGGCATGGATTTTTTAAACAACATACTTTACATACGTTTTGAGTGACAGAATCGTCATTTTCAATCTTGTTCTTGTTCTTCTATTGCTTTCATGATAGTAAGACTCTCATTCAGATTGTTCATCGTCCGACTCGTACATGATTCAGTGCTTAATATACTAAATTCGTTCAATTTTTTGCTGTTTTTCAAAGTTTCCTATCGTTGTTCGCTCCTTTGTAAACAAAATGGCTGACAAAATCCGTAATCCGGACCGGTCCATTACGGGAAATAACGGACCGGCACGTGACGTGTCTCAGCCAATCAGAGCACGCAATTTCACCGGAAGTAGCTTGTGCCATATAATAAAATTGTGCCATGTATTAATGGTAATACAATTGTTTTTAAAACGAAAATCTTGCGCAAGTAGTGGCATGCAGGTGTTTATTAACTGTAGTTTCAAACGGGTTCAAAAAACCCTTTTACTCTTTTTTTTCGGTTTTTATGACGGTTTTCGATTTTTTTCCAAGTAAAGATGTTTTTAGAATCATTCTCTGGGCATTGTAGAAGAAAATCTTGGGTTGTAGTGTACTTTCCTACCCTCGTAAAGAACAGAGGATTATCTTTAAAATAAGCATTGTTCTCTGCCTGTGTAGGTTCGGTTAATTCGTGAACTTGAAAAGAAATTCAGTGGCAAACATATCGTTGCTGTAGCACAGGTAAGGTTGTATCCCTTGTGTGAAATATTGTTGTACTTTGCTGAGTGAAAGTTAAATTTTCTTCAAAATTATTATGTGAAGAGTTATCCTTTAAATTAACCTTTCGTTATTAGCGAAGAATTCTTCCCAAGCCATCAAGAAAGACAAGAAATCAGAAACAAATGAGACCTAGAAGGTTGGTCGTCAATATTAATGAGGCAGTCTACATTAACTTTCATGTTCCTGTTGTAATTAATGGTGGTTACTTTTTCTTTGTAGTCGAACTCTGACGGCTGTACATGATGCTATCTTAGAAGACCTATGTTATCCAAGTGAAATAGTTGGTAAAAGAACACATATTAAACTGGATGGCTCCCGTCTTTTAAAAGCGTATGTGAAACCTAAAAAATTCAATAGCCATGTATATAGGATATATACAGTAGGATAGGCCAGTTGTTGTATTATAATAACATTTACACAATAAACTTGCAGGAAGATTGGCAAGGAATATATGGTTTATTGTTGGTATTTCTAGTCTGTGATGAGTTATTGTCGCCCCAGTCTGATGAACTCTGACTGATTGACTGTTTCTGAGACAAGTTTAAAGGGATACTCCAGCGAAAATACAGATGTAGTTCGTATGAAAGATCTTACTGACTTTAGTTTATTTCCAAAGTTTCAGCATTCCTATCAATTAAGTTAAGAAGATATGGCTTGAAGTTGAAAATATGGGGATTTTGACACCATATTGGTTTTGAAAATATGACGTCATTGCGTGATTCTTTATCGGCAGTGGAGTTGTTTTGATGGCCATCACATAGTGATACTGTATCTGTTGTGAATGCTCTTTGGAAGAAAATTAGTCTAAATAAACTATTTAGTTCCTCATGCAGGAAAGTAGATGGCTTCTTAAGCATAATACGAGATAGAATCACTCAATGACGTCATATTTTCAGAACCAATATGGCGTCAAAATCTTCAAATTAAAATCAACTTCAACTAGCCATATCTTCTTAACTAAATTGATAGGAATGCTGAAACTTTGGAAATAAACTAAAGTCAGTAAGATCTTTCATAAGATCTTTCATATGAACATTTGTATTTTGACTGGAGTATCCCTTTAATGGAAATATTGTTTTGGACGAGGAAAGGTTATTGAGTATATAATTTTACTGTTTGGCAAAATTAACACCTGATTTCACATCTTTTTATAGTTACCTAGATAAAAGTCAACAGACAAATGTGGAACATAAGGTAACATAGCTTGTTCTTAAAGGACATTGGCAACAAAAAAATTAAATGTATATGACTTACCTAGTTGGAATAGAGTAGTTTGAGACTATGTGAATGCTTGTAACACATTTTAAAAGTTGAACAAACCATTGAAAAACAGCTGCCATTTTGAATATAACCGTGACGTCAAGTACTAATCGTGGAGCTATGTATTGCCCAGATTTTGTTGTAATAGCAATTACAAAAATAATACTGAGAAGAATCTTAATCAGAAGCTTATTTCTTTGCACCAACAACCACCAACACTGCTTTACCTAGCATATGATGTCACACAGGTCATTTGGCAGAATGTTTAAAGTTTTTATGCAGTGCAAAATTCAGTTCGACATAAACTCTCTTACTTGAAAGAAATATAGAAATTTTATACCTCACCTTTGTTCTTGATATATTAAGATTTGTTTGATATTGTATGTAAATGATCCTCACTTTGATGTCACACTGCATATTAATGACTTACTGAAAAAGCTTGTATATCTTTGGGATTATCAAATCATTCGAAATGTAACTTTGTACATTTAGTATCATGGGACACATACTCTTTCATAATTTTGTTACATAATCCCAAAAGCCTGGTTCACACGTGAGCATAAGCATAAGGACAAAACAAAAGGCAAAACAAAGGAATGAAGTCAAGCCTGTGACATAAGTATCGTCATAAGCATAAGCATAACCCAAGGGTAGAACAAAAGATGAAACAAATATAAATTATTGTTGATTTGTCTTCACAAGTCTCAGAGGAGAAGTCATGCTTTGCCGTTTTCGTATTGATCTTGTGCTTATGCTTATGTCGCTCGTCTGTACCAGGCTTAAAGGGGCTATGCAGTGGGGCTATGTCACGATTTGCCTGGTTACTCAGCCAGCACTAATTTCAGCCTCTTGTTCAAGATAGTTACGGCAATCGTGGCCTTCCAGCTCCTTCTCGTTTCCCACCACGATTAGACATTAAATTGCCATTACGCTTTACTTATAACTCGTCCAAAAATAACCCACCAACATGAAAATGACAAATACTAATCGAATAAATCGTTTAGCTTTCGCTTTGATTTTGGATTCCGAATCAAAGTACGCTTAGCTGAGTAACCAGGCAGATCGTGACATAGCCCCACTGATCTCAAAAATAGGACTGGATCGAGCTTCTGTTGTTACAAAAATGAAGCCAACAGCGGCCATATTGGAGTGACCACCTAAGGAGTACTGTGGCATCACAGACATGTTGGGGAGGATTCTGACATTTGCTATTTAACTTTAGCAAAGGAAACATACTCGCTGGACAGTTATTAAATGTCAGAATTCTGCCTTTCCTCTCCGATTCACCACTGTATTCGTAATGAGGTCACTCCAATATGGCCGCCGTTTGCTCTAATTATCCAGTAAGAGAAGCCTAATATGAGACGTCAAATTAGGTTTAAGATTTTATGCATTTAATGTCAACAAAGAAAATATATTGGCCAGACACTAAACCTATTTTGCGAGCGTCGCATTTCGATTTGCTTGCAAACTCGGAGCTTTTGATGATCTCTCGTCAATTTTCATTATGCAAATATACAGGCTTCAAAATAAGCTCGTCAGATACAATAGAAAGCTCAATCCAGTCCTATTTTTGAGATCAGTGCATAGCCCCCTTTAAGATGTGCAGACTTCTTCAATAAGTCATTATGCAGTATGATGTCATAGTGTGAGGATCATTTACAAATCAAACAAATTTTAAAGTGCCTGTCTCACGTTTGAGGATTTTACATATCCGTAATAGTTGGATCTTCCGGAGTAAAATCATAATATATATTATTATACACTCAAACTTCATTCTCGTTTCTTGTTGGTCAACATACTCCAGTGAATTCTCAATGTATGTTAGGCGCGACGTTATTGGATTATTGGATGGAGGTGTCCCAAAAAAATTATTGGACGCTGATGACGTCACTAGGAAAAGCGCGCGAAAATTACAAAATAAAACATGGCGTGTAGTAAATTACTACCAGACTGTCACTTTGTTTGTATATTTTTAGTAAGAATATTTTGAACAATGTATAATAAAACAATTATTGGATTCGGCTTACGCATGACATCAAGAATTATCCAGACCTCGGTCAATGTTCTTCGGCTTCGGCAGATAACATTGACCTCGGTCTGGATAATTCTTGATGTCATGCTCAGCATCGTCCAATAATTGTATATTTATGGCGGTTTTTTTTTTGCTGTCAAAGTTACCGGATGATATGTCACAAGAGGCATTCCAAACCAGTTTTCTGTTGTTACTTGCGACAAACATTCTTGTGACATCACATCCGATAACTTTAACAGCAAAAAAGTCCATGAAAATGAAATTTTCGGCTGACAAGATATATTATGATTTTGCTCAGGAAGACTCAAATATTACGAATATGTAAACTCCTCAAACGTGAGATAGGCACTTTAATAGTATATCAAGATCAAAGTGAGATATTGAAGATTTGTAAACGCCAATCGTTATAATTTCTATAGTTCTTTACAGTAGGAGAGTTTATTTTGAACTGAATTTTGCACGACGTGAACACTCTAAAAACATTTAACATGCTTACAAGCAGGGTCTTAGCTGTCCAGCCGTCTTTTGGACGGCCAGTTTCGATTTAATAATGACGGCTTTTGGACGGCTATTTACTATTTTGACACCTTTTGGACGGCTAGTAAGAAATCTAAAGGACACCTTTCGTTACTTTAGTATTTTTGGTAGCTTTATTAAGTTAAATCGGCCATCAGCGAAACATTTATCGTGCACAAGACATGTATTTTGACATTCACAACCGCGCTGTTGACGAGTAGCGACGATTCGTCAAATATTCGTACTATTTGGCCGCTATTCGTCGATTATTCGCTCTTTTTGTCGATTATTCGCACATTTTTCGACTATCCGCACTATTCGAAGCCCCGTAAGTCGTGATTCTAATTTAAAGTTACAATTTTAGCCTTTAGAATACCCCTTGACAGGGGGATTCCCGGCAAATATGCAACTCCCCCCCGTCCAGGGGGTATTCTGGCCCGCGATGGCCAATTTGGACAGGGTCTTAGCGCCAGGATCTGAAACTTGGGTGCTTACAAGCATTTTTACAACCTCAAGCTACTATATTCTGTCTATTAAGTCACATAACTTTGATATAAAAGGTAATTATATTTTGTTGCCGATATCCTTTAACTTTATCAATGATTGAAAATTACTTAAATCGTTACAACCTTAACATATTATTCCAGCTTCATAAATTTAGTCATCCTTTTTTTTTTCTCTCTAGCTTGAAACATTTGCTGGTGTTTATAAAAAACTGACAGGAAAAGACGTTGTCTTTGAATTTCCAGCCTACGATTGAACACATTTCTGAATAAAATATGTAAAACAGTGTTGTCATCGATGTTGTTCCTTACTGCTTAAAATATTTCATATTTTTAGTATTAACTTATTGGTTAATTTCAAAAGCATGTGTAAATTAGGACCATCCAGCTAAACCCGATGTTTTCCCTCAATGTTTCCCAAGACGAAACAGAGGCTAGAGGGAAAACAAAACTAACTGTTTACCTCTGGATCAGGCATTAAGTGTATTATTATTGCAATTATAGCAATAACAGAAATAGTCTTACCATTATGACGTTGTGAACTATTAGCTGCTACTCCTGCTGCTGCTTAATTTCAAAAGCATGTGTAAAATTAGGACCATCCAGCTAAACCCGATGTTTTCCCTCAATGTTTCCCAAGACGAAACAGAGGCTAGAAGGAAAACAAAACTAACTGTTTACCTCTGGATCAGGCATTAAGTGTATTATTATTGCAATGATAGGAATAACAGAAATAGACTTACCATTATGACGTTGTGAATCTATTAGCTGCTGTTGCTACTCCTGGTGCTGCTAACTACTGCTGCAGCTAGTACTGTTGCTGTTGCTGCTACTCCTGCTGCTACTGCTACTACACCTGTTGCTGCTGTTGCTGTTGCGTCTGCTGCTACTACGGTTGGTGCTGCTGCTCCTGCTGCTGCCGCTGCTACTCCCGCGACGACGACTACCACCACTATTATCACCACCATAATTCCTTGCGATATTTCCTTTCTTATGTTAATGTAAACTCCCTCTCTAAACTCCTTCTCTGTTTTTTAATAAGTTAATTTTTTTGGGTACATCAACCTTGCATGCTCTTTGTCCTATGAATCTCTGGTGTTGAGTTACCCTTGTTCCAGAGGTTAAAAATGTTCTATACAATTATCAATCCGTAAAAACTGATAGAAAATTACTAATCTGTGGTGATTACCCAATGATTCTCAATTCAAAGTAGTTTGAAAGCCCTAGACACCTCTGAGCCACTGATGCAAAAAAAAAACACGGTCTTAAAAATACACCTGGGAAATGATAACGAAGTATATATGCGTGGAAGTATTTAAAAGCTTTTTCTCTTCCTGTGGCTCAAAGGTGTATAGGGCTTTTAAACTACAACACTAGCTTGTCCCCTCGCCCGGCCCTGAGGGCGAGGGTGCTAATATCGACCGGCGTTTAGTCCCTTATCACGCGAGATCCAAGCCGTTCCTAGATCTAGGATCAGTTTATAGGTATGTATATATATATATATATATATATGCATCAACCGTCCTCATGCGCGGCATCGGAAAATGTGGCACTGGTAACTAGATACTCAGATTAAATTGAACCGTCACAAGAGACATAGTTTTTTGAGGAAATAGAAATCCGAGTCCGAGTATGTATTTTTACTTGCTAATTCCAAATCTGTTTTCAGAATTGAAAACGGTTATATATTGATCGAGATTATCATAGCCGACCAAGCCTGGACTAATTTCTAAGTACTTAAACCATTTTTACGAAGGGTATTCACGTTCTCGTAATATAGTAGACACATATGTTATGTATTTTGACTCGCTAATTCCAAATCTGTTTTCAGAATTGAAAACGTTTATATATTGATCGAGATAATCAAAGCCGACTAACTTTCTAAGTACATAAACCATTTTTACGAAGGGTATTCACGTTCTCGTAATATAGTAGACACATATGTGATGTATTTTGACTCGCTAATTCCAAATCTGTTTTCAGAATTGAAAACGGTTAAATATTGATCGAGATAACGTTCAAAATAATATATGATGAAGTGACCAGTTTATAATCGACTAATTTCGAAGTACATAAACCGTTTTTACGAAGGGTACTCACGTTCTCGTAATATAGTAAACGCGTATGTTATGTATGTTGACTCGCTAATTCCAAATGTGTTTTCAGAGTTTAAATCGGTTAAATATTGGCCGAGATAACGTTCAAACATTTCTTCGACGAAACGGGCTTTTGGAAATTAATACACGGCCACGGCGTGCGAGGTCTGGGCACCATGGATGGAGAAATTCCCGTAGGGGGGGGGGGGGGATTAATACTAGTTAATTTTCTAAGGGTTCCGTTTTTTTTATCCCCGGCCGAAGGGCGAGGGTGCTAATATCGACCGGCGTTTAGTCCCTTATCATGACGGGGGGAAGGGCAGAGTAGAATCGAGTTTGTTTGTTTTTATATATGCATCAACGGCCGTCCGCGCGACATCGGAAAATTTGGTCCTGGTAACTAGATACTCAGATTGGCATTAATATTTAAATTGACCGTCACATGATTCAAAGGGTTTTTTCCAAAAGAGCCAGAGTATGTATTTTGACTCGCTAATTCCAAATCTGTTTTCAGAATTGAAAACGGTTATATATTGATCGAGATATTCAAAATAATATATGAAGTATCATTCATAGCCGACAAAGCCGATTAGCCGACTAATTTCTAAGTACATAAACCATTTTTACGAACGGTCTTCACGTTCTCGTAATATAGTAGACACATATGTTATGTATTTTGACTCGCTAATTCCAAATCTGTTTTCAGAATTGAAAACGGTTAAATATTGATCGAGATAACGTTCAAAATAATATTGACCGGCTTATAGCGACTAAAGCCGACTAATTTCTAAGTACATAAACCGTTTTTACGAAGGGTACTCACGTTCTCGTAATATAGTAAACACGTATGTTATGTATGTTGAATCGCTAATTCCAAATCTGTTTTCAGAGTTTAAATCGGTTAAATATTGGCCGAGATAACGTTCAAATATTTATTCGACGAAACGGGCTTTTGCAAATTGTGAATGTTTGCAAAACACAAATACACGGCGTGCGAGGTCTGGTGGGCACCATGGATGTGGAAATTCCCATAGGGGCGGGGGGGGGGGGGGGGGGGTGGTATAGAAAAGGCGGGCGAGGGGATTGTTGCGAATTCGTATTTCTAGTACGTTATAAAGCGGGGCGGTTTTGAATAAAATTAGTTCTCTTGAGTTAGAACGTGGACTTCTGGGTTGTTTTATATTACCAGCAGAAAACTTGGCCGCGAATTTTCCAGCTGAACAGGTCGACAACGACAACGTGGTGGCACCAATTCCAGGCGAACAGGTTCGTTTTGTATTCTGTTGTAGCATGTCGGTTAAACGTATACACGTGTTTGTTATGGGCGCACAGATCTTCATGTAATTATATTTTTTGCTGTGGGATTTCCTCTTCATTCGCCTTGTTCCGCGGTCGAAATCGTCTGCATGGCGCGCCTAATGTCCTTCGTATTCGGGGGTTGGTGTGGTTCTTGTCTTGCCTTGCTTGCATATTATCTTCTGCTTGTGCAACGTCCTTTGTTTTTTTTTGTTTGGGTTCAGATTACGCATCGATTGTTTTGGTTATCACTTTTCGCTCTCGTAGAATTTCGCCAGGCTTCCCAAGGTTTACATGTTAGTACGGCATGGGAGGCCATTCGATATATTGGCGAACCGACGCCAAAGCAGAGTCTTTTTCTAAAGCTTCGACTTTTTGTTGAAGCTCTTGTATAAACGGGCTACATCCTAAAAGAAATGAGCCTTCGTCAATTTTTTTTCCGCTTGACATTACATCATCCTGTCAGCGATGCGGAGTATCACCCTTCCAAGTACCGATAAGAGCTCTTTACTGTTTACGACGAGGGTATAGCTATACGACCATACCCAGATAAATTGGCGCATGCGTGGGTAGCATATCCAGATAAATTGGAGCATCGTTGGGTAACATACCCAGATAAATTGGCACATCAGTGGGTAGCATACCCAGATAAATTGGTACAACAAATTGGACAACCAGACGGGAGTATCTATTTGGCGCGTGTCGCGGGTCGCGGGTACATGGCGCGGGTCGCGGGTACATGGCGCGGGTACATGTCGCGGGTAAATGGCGCGGGTCGCGGGTAAATGGCGCGGGTCAATTTTCGCAGGAAATTTAATATCTATTTCGCGCCTGTCGCGGTACATGGTCGGCGTTTTCTCAGTATGGCATTCTCTGTTGCTTTCGAGCTCGTTGGTTTACAGATCGAATTTTTTTGGGATTTGCATCCTGTTTAATCATCGAGTGCTACGTTTTTACGAACAGTTTCTAACCGAAGGTATATGTTTATATAGTCATTACCTTTTTGGAAGTTTAGTATGAATTATTTCAATTTGTATTTATTTGCATATCTTACTCAAATACTTGGTGAATATGTGGATGAGCGATCGAAGAATGTCCAGTTTGCATGAGGCATCGAGAATGAGGTATTTTGTGAGTCATTTTTCAATGTTTTCTGGGGATCAACATGCAGTACATTAATGCCTTTTTCTCATTTCATTACATGGCGAAATTGTGGAAACCGATCTATACACAGTTTTCTTTTGGGAAAGTGACTTTCCATCTCGTGGAAAGAAACGGCCCGATTCTTGGTATGATACGGTAAAGGCGTTGCGTAATGAAATGGCGACACACGCGCAGTAATCACTGTGTCAGCATTGGTGTCAACATAATAGATTGGGAAGGGGTAAGTGAAGTGAAAAAGTATGCAAGATACTTTATTAATTATTTTGCAGCATGGTGTTTGTGTTTCTTTTTTATGTTGTAGAGATGTAGGTCAAAATAAAACCTGCACAAGCATGCCAAAGAGATAGGAACATTCGTTTTAAAAGCATGTAATGATTCCCGGTATATGACAGATAGATGTTCCTATCTCTTTGGCATGCTTGTGCAGGTTTTATTTTGACCATTCTCTACAACAGTAAAAAAGAAACACAAACACCATGCTGCAAAATAATTAATAAAGTATCTTGCATACTTTTTCATTTCACTTACCCCTTCCCAACCATACCAAGAATCGGGCCGTTTCTTTCCACGAGTCCGAAAAAAACAACTGTGTAGATCGGTTTCGACAATTTCGCCATGCTATGAAATGAGAAAAAGGCATTAATGTACTGCACGTTGACCCCAGAAAACATTGAAAAATGACTCACAAAATACCTCATTCTTTATAGGAATAAACTACCTTTTTAGCATAAACGTCTCTATAGGGTATTGATGACATCGTCTTCAAGTAACAATGATTTCCAGATCCTGATGGATCTCATGCAAACTGGACATTCTTCGATCGCTCATCTACATATTCACCAAGTATTTGAGTAAGATATGCAAATAAATACAAATTGAAATAATTCATACTAAACTTGCAAAAAGGTTAATGACTATATAAACATATACCTTCGGTTAGAAACTGGAAACTGTTCGTAAAAACGTAGCACTCGATGGATTAAACAGGATGCAAATAACCAAAAATCTGTAAACCAACGAGCTGGAAAGCAGCAGAGAATGCCATACTGAGAAAACGCCGAACATGTACCCCGACAGGCGCGAAATAGATAATTTCCAGCGATAATTCACCCGCGCCATTTACCCGCGACCCGCGCCATTTACCCGCGACCCGCGCCATTTACCCGCGACCCGCGCCATGTACCCGCGACCCGCGACACGCGCCAAATAGATACTCCCCAACCAGACAAACCAGTTAACTATTTTTTTAAACGTGAATATTCTATATAAGACCACTACCAGTTGTCGGTTATATTATATTAAAAGAAAAAGGCGTAATTAGTGCTAAATTGTTGAAGTTAGTTGACGAGGCGAGCCGCAAAACGTCCGAGGACCATAGTTGGTATGTGGATGTAGAGTTAATAGGCACAACTGAGCCATCGACCCATTGTTTTAATCAGATGGTCTGGAATCCCAACTGTTGCAGCCGTTGTTGCTGCACCGATGCGAAAGCTGTAACCAGAATGGTTTTCCTTCTATTCCAAGGCGGCCTTGAGCCACGCTTCCAGGCTGTCTCTTGTTAAAGGGAGGCCTGTTTAGTGGGTAAATAACGGTCCGGGTGTCCGCTCGTTTGCCGGAAGTGGCGAACCGTTAGAGTTAATTCGCTGGCTCCAATAGCAAAATTCCAAGAAGCGTCGCTGAGATGCACTGTATGTTCGGCGCGTTGATTTGGCGAGACCTTGAAAGAGTAGGGCGGTTGTTTGCTCTTCCAGAGATTGCAAGTCAGACGGGCTTGCAAAGCTTCGGGAATGTTGACGGGGTCGGATGCGCGTGAGGTACTGGACGAAAGAACAACTGGAAGTTCAAGCGAGAGAGGGCATCAGCGATTAAGTTGGTTTAGTCGATTAAGTTGAACACACGCGCGGCTGCTATGTGAAATTTAAGTTTAGCAGAGATGAGAAAAAGTTCGCGAACCAAGTACATGATAGTTTCGGCCTCTAGAAGTGCCGGACTTGGCGACACCATTCTTGAATGGCTGTAGGCAGGGTCGATATCGCTTTGGGGAAAAACAAATCAGTGCGAATCTCGTGATGCCTTTGATTGCTGAGCCTACGAAGCCGCACTTGTGTCATGATGAGCGTTTTCTTAACTTGTGGGTGCGCGATGTTCCTTTTAAATTAGATTATGTTACAGATCTTCCTAGGTATGTGCTTCAGGGTCATTTTCAGACCGTTTTTGACGACAACAATGGCTATCAACACGTCTTGTGACACCTAGCCACACCTTTTTTAGTTTCTCAGTACTGGTTGGGTTGGCATCTGTATCTGCCCCGTTTCATCTGCATGGTTCCGGTACTATTTGAAATACTGTACTCGTATGTCTATTTCTCTCCATCCAGGATACGTTTTCTGCATCTCTGTTGGCCAAAAATATGTGTCAGATCAACCCTTTATGGGTTCCGCCGTTCATAATTGCCTGCGCTCTCACCTTGTTGCCAGTGGTTTGCATTTCTACCGCATAGTTTTCGGACGGACGTGGCTACCACGCTCAGTACCTTGGGATTGTCCGCCGAAGACATCGCCACCAATGTTGGCTGGAAGAGTGTCGAGACCCCTTGGCAGCACGCTTGCCCTTCCCCAGCCAAGAAATTGACCGCTGTTTTTGCAACTGGTCGACGCAACCGCCGAACGGCTTCTCCGAGTTTTGTGAGGAGTAATAGAGATGTTACTAAATAAATGTTTGATGTTCATTTGGTGCAGTTATATGTATAAGAGAGAAGGTGCATGTGCAAGTAGAGTCGCGTGTTTCGTTTCCCAGAACTCGCCCTTCCGCGCGCGGTTGACTCTAAATGTACAGTCAGTGAGAATGCCTTAGTACTGCATTTGTTAAAATAATGCATAATTTTAAATATTTTTAGTTGCGTTAATAGCAAAGCGCACAGTTACTATTTAAGACCAAAACTGTATGTATATCAACCGCGTAAAAATCTTGTAATGATTTTCGGCCTTCGTCGTAATCTATACAAAGATTTTTCAATTCGTAAACGCGACAATTTATGAACAACAAAGCGCGATTTCCATATACTGTGATTCCATATATCCGTAGGTGCCATTTTTTTTTCTCATTCGGTTGACATTTTTTCCGCGATAACCGTATTTCGACACTGCCTACGCAGCACAACACGTTTACAGCGACGCTAGTGCGGCATAAAATGCAGGTGCTGCCCTGGTGTCTGCAAAAACACCAATGTTTATGTTATAATTTGTTTATCTCTCCGGTTCACGAAGAAGATGCTTTTCAAATTTGTCATTTCTTCCTGTCTCATATTTTGTTTACTGGTGTAGTTATCATCTTGCCACAAAGCGTGGGTGTCCTTCGTCAGTGTCAACAATCTTTGCATGAGATCTCTTCCCCTTATAAGACCTTATTATCCAATTCAATAGACTCGTTTAAACTTAACAGTTTATGATTACTCTATTAGTATAATTTTGGATCACAAATAAGAAATATATTTAGTTGAAAACTCTAAAAGGTTGGTGTACTGCCGAAATAGTGTTACTCTTGGAGACAGAACATCCTCGGTTGCCTATACAAAACTCTGGAATTCATTACCGAGCAAATTAGAAGACTGCTGATTGTTTGAATGGTTTTAAGTAAGCACTTAAGACTTTCGTTTTTTTTAATTAATAGTTTTGTAGTTGTCATAGCTTTATTTGTTATACATGCAGTATTTTTGATTTTATAATGAAATGTAATTAGTTGTTTTATAAGCAACTTTAATTTTGTTTAGACTTAAGTAACATTAATTTTATTGAGACTATTGTATAATGCTCCTAAAATGTTTTTAATATTTAAATCAATAGCCCCTACTTAAGGTGGGCCACAGCCTACACCCCTCACACTGTCAGACATACACTGTGGAGTGGCTAAAAAGCTAACAAAATTTGGTAGCCTTTGACATAGTCACTACGTTAAAATTATTCTGGCTGCCCTTTCATCCATCGCTGTTTGTACCACAGTGTTCCTTCCTCTATAATTCCTTGTTGCTTACCCCATTGCACCGCTGGTATGTCTCCTCACATATCACATAATATATATGTCCCTGCTAATGCTGTACATCCTGCCAAGAGATGTTGGACAGTCTCGTCGTACTGTCCACATAATCTACACAGTATCGATTCGACATTCAGTCCTCTCATCCTTTTCCATTTCCTTGTTTCGATCATACGATCTTGCATATTTACTATCGCTTCTGTCTTTCTAGGGTCGAGATTGCATTTAAGCTATATTCACTACATACTCCGGCGGCTTTCTTCTTCTTCTTATTATTTGTCTTCTTCGCACAACTTGATGTTCGGTTGGTGTTTATCAGTGCCAGCCGTCTATTCACCCGGCATGATAATCGATATTGCTATCCCGGGAGACAACAGAGTCGGAAAGAAGGAAGGAGAAAAGATAGAAAAATATGGTGAATTGAAGCGAGAGGTCAAACGACTGTGGTCGATGAGGAAGGTAGAAATAGTCCCAGTTGTAGTTGGAGCTCTAGGAGCTGTGAGTAAAAAGTTTGAACAGTGGATTGAAAAGATTGGAATCAAGGTGAAGATTGAGCAAATCCAGAAAACGACGCTACTTGGAACAGCAAGGATACTAAGAAAACATTATTATTATTATTATTAACGTTTAGAGCGATCGAAGTTCAATATAATAATAATAATAATAATAATAATAATGATAATGATAATAACGAATTTAATCACAGATCTCTACGGAATAGCTCCACATCTGTGAAGTAAAAAAATAATTCATTAAAATAAATATACGTGATACTAAAGTTACCGTTGTTCATAAAAATGATTGTTCATAATATCATTGTTCATAAAATATTCTTCATAAAAACATGAGACAAAAGATGCCATATTATTCACCAACTTAAAGTTACTGTTATAAATATACTATCAGATTTTGCTGTATAGTTCATCCAATAAAACTTTATACGGAGATATCGAGAAAAAGGTCATTGTTTTGTAAGTTTCACGCGACAGTTCTGATCTGATTATTTAACTATATACATCTAAAATATACACGTCCATAATTATACTCTTTTTTTCTTAACGTTGGTGTGCACAGTCGAAATAGCGAATTATCTTCGTCACAGAGGTTATCAGGGTTAGAGCGTTATCTGAGAAGACTCGAAAGTCTTACCATTTGCTGATATTATTGCAAAGGAAGCTCTTTCTCCTCAATTATTTTTAAGATACTGAGTGGAGGTCCTACCGAGGATTTGAACCTGTGTCTCCCAGCTCATAGAAATGTGTGGTAATCACTTTAGACCACAAGTACCGTAGTACACCTTTTATAATATTTCATTTATATTCCCTTAACTACTCTTGGACCTCTTGTACGAACAAACTCAGTTCCGGTTTATCATGTGATCTAGTGTTCTTTATAACAACTATAATTATCTGCTCAATCGCCACAGCACAAACCGTGAGACAGTTCCGAGTGTATCGCCGTCAAAACCACTATAAGCGACAGCAGCTATTTAATTTATATTTCAATACATTGCCTACGATGCATGCAGTACAACACTTTTATACTAGTCAATTTTGGTTTGAATTTGACGTTTGGTTTCATACAGTTTGTATTTTCATTGATTAATAATATTTGATTAAATTAGTACTTATATTCAATAACTTTTTTTACATTTTCAGTCATCATTTAATGTCAGCTGGAGCGAAGAGTTAAAAGTTCAACTTCAATGACGCCGTGGGGTTTGCCGGCTTTGGAATTTAGTTGGTAAGTATAGTTGTCTTCGTATATATAGCTGGGTATATATACATTCATAATTTTATGACATTTTATCATTTACTAACTTATATATATTGCTGGATGATCGTCAAAATCGTATCCTCAGAAAATGTTTAGGACAGGGTGCAGGGATCGAACTTGCACACCTAACCTTCTGATTGCCGGTGAGACGCTCTAAGTAACCATTGAGTTATCGAGACTCCGTTGGAGAGCGAAGCTGTTACAGTGATGTACTAGTTCGATGCATGTACTCATGCCTATATACGGCATTCACTATATAGCTTGGATGTGTTAATATATACACTGCCGTGACAGACTATACGGGGACGATCGTCAAGCTTAAATGTATATCTATATTATAATTGAACTTCCTTATCGTTGAACCTTACCGATTATGGAATACTTTGTAAAGTCCACCATTTCGGTTTTTCCATTGGGCCGCTTCTTCAATTATATAATTGAAGTTTTAAACCGTTTTTTTTCAGAACTGCTCAGTACCGCCATTCCACATTATTACGTTTTTTACAGCAAGATTCGGCTAGATTATAGTGTTTTAATAGTTTCTGGTATAAGTTTAACACTTTTCTCCATACAACTATATTGTTTATCAATAAATAATATTTGGCATTTCACTCGATTAAGCTACATGTTCTAAGGATTTATGGTGAAGGAAAATTTCGAGTGTAGGAATATATACATTTTAAGACCAAACTGGGACCAGTTGCGAAAAAAAACCCACCAAGGCCTTCCGGCTGGAATTGAACCCGCGACCCTGCGATGCTATACTGAGTGCAGTCCTCTGACCACTGAACTATATGCGGAGGCCGTTGCCGAGAGCCTAGCCAGGAGTTCTGTATATATAATGGTGGTAATGCCGGAATAAGAATTGGGTATATTACAAGTAATATTTGGCATTTCACTAGATTAAACTGCATGTTCTAAGGATTTATGGTAAAGGAAAATTTCGAGTGTAGGAGTATATACATTTTAAGACCAGAGATATACAATTAGTGCTGCTCAGTGTGAGCAAACAGCACTGAGTAGCCTCGATCTGATTGCAGAGTATAGTTAATATCTATATATGGTGGATGTCTATGAAAGGTTGGTGGCAGTAAGGTTGGTGGCAGTATACTACTCGAAAATCGTAATATATGAAACACGAGGAAGAGTGTTTTTTAATAAACTTCGAGGTGTTTGAATATCCTGATGAAACACGGTCTTCCGAATGTTTCAGTTACATCTCAAACAAATCAATATTTTAAGAGAAAATCGAGGTGAAAGTTGGCTTAATTTATGTAATTTCTTCGGTATAATTATAGAATACCCGTCGTGAGGTCAGACTACGGAAAGTTTATCATATACAATTGCTTCGTTGAAAAACCCTTTCAATTTGATAATAATCCTGATTCAACAAGTACACACAATATAAACCTTCGAAATTAGTAT
The DNA here is from genome assembly GCA_035772405.1 of Chrysogorgia sp. JL179-B06. NCBI lineage: Eukaryota > Metazoa > Cnidaria > Anthozoa > Scleralcyonacea > Chrysogorgiidae > Chrysogorgia > Chrysogorgia sp. JL179-B06. The sequence continues at coordinate 1,270,348 of JAYKKM010000469.1, read as the reverse complement.
ATTTAAAGAGAGTTTTAGAGCAACCTGGTTTGTTGTGTTTCTGCCTTTAAATGCGGTTTCAAAAGTGGACGGCTATTCCGATATCCAAATCTCCGTCTAGGTGCTGTTCCTTCGTTTTCGGCTTAATAAAAACTCAGTCAATATTCAGCTGGCATGTTTTATGACTTTTATATTGAAACGAAAACGGGATATAATTATGTTAAAAGTTGATTTGCGATTATGAAGTATAAGGAAATGAAATAAGAAAGATATTAAATTAAATGTCGGGTACTCTTCACTTGAGCGGCACCGCTTTAAGTGGTTTAGTAACTACAGTGTTGTTATGCACTAGACGGTAGTTAATTAAAGGGCCGATTACATGAGGCGAGTTGGCCCGGCCTGCTTCGTGTATTTATCATCTCTTGTTTCAAAATTTCGATTACATGGCAACCGAGCTGGCCGGTTTTAGCGAGTTGAAAATTTCACCTTTTCCCCATGTAATCGGCTTTTTGCCAAGAGTTGGCCCGGCAGCTGAAAAACTGTTTGGCTCGTTCTGTCGCTCGTGTGTGAATAAATATAGCTGAAATGAACTCAGATAGAGCATCAAAACCTAATTGTTTGTGCGTTTTGAGACGTTGCGAAGACTTCGTGGAGACGTTTTCTCGAGTTATAGTCAAGACAATAACAATCGTTTTATTAGCATAAATAACAGTGTCTAACTGCAGTAAAACTAACGTAACTTTGCCCAAGTGAAGCAACATTTGCTTGGTAATTGCGAATTTACTCGCCTCATGTAATCGGCCCCTAAACGTCAATATTTTTTAGCATTTATAAGGCACTCATGTTAATTGAGTGACCACGGTATTTGATATTCGAAGCTTATTTTTTCACCACCAAAACGTTTCAGTACTACTTAATGATTGAAGTGGACTACAAAAAATTCGTTCTTTTGTTTTCCAACTCTAGGAAAACTCTCGATATGGAAATGACCGACCAATTGACGCATCCGGGCGAGCACATCCGAGCAATTAAATTCTACATTTATAGCGTGACGTCTAATTAAACCCATCATCGATTCATTTTTTGTCCAAAAAACGCGTAGGACGTCTTTCCCGCAGTGGTTATGAATGCGTCAACTGTTCGACGTTTAGTAAAACGGACCCTCATGAGCTTCTCATCATCTATGAAATTAGCATGAACGGTAAGTCGCATATGTTTTTTGTTGTTGTTCCATAATCATGCTTTTTAATTTTGCCCAATTTGAAAATTAGCCGAACGTTCATCCCAAAGTATATACACGTACTCTAAAACGTTTGTGTATACTGCCGAAATAGCCTTCGCTTGAATCGTTAGACAACACTTTTATATCACCGACTCGAAAGTATAGCTTGCAAAGGACATTGAATTTTGATATCTGATAAACTGTGATACCGACTAGTCTGACGAAGTCGCCGGCTGCGATCAGGGGCCAATGTTTTCAACGACTGTTCACATCAGTTTTGCAGCCTAAATCAGGGTGATCGTTGTAAAGTTAGGATCCCTATTATACCCTCATAGAACCGATGATGACGTTATTTATTAAAACCGTCATCGCGATTCAATGGGGCGTGGGCGCATGTCGTCGCGATTCAGCGAGGGTATAAATAGGGATCCTAACTTTACAACGATCACCCCTGATGAAGACACTATAGATTGGAGTGTCGAAACGTTGGGTCATGGACAGTAACTTTTAAAGGGTAACTTTTAACTTCGAGGGGAGATTCGCTTATCAATATAATAATAACTAAGAGTTCTTATCAGAAGTGAAATGCTGCCTCGGGACTGCTACAGGAGCACCAAAACAACTTAGATGCTAACCCTAACGTACCCCCGCCTAATCAGTTTTCTAATCCTAACCCCCGCCCTAATGCGTTTTCTAACCCCCTTTGAACTAAGTGTTTTCCAACCCCCGGCTGTATTTTCTATGGTTATACTAAAAAACATCGTCCCAAAGACGCGGACTGTACGTCTAACGCCGACCCCGCCGCATCCGTCGAAACCGTATAATAGTAGATCATAGAGTGCTAATAAACGTCTTTGGAACGATGTTTTTTAGTATCCGCGAGAGTGGTTTTAAGATGATCGCCAATATTAGGGTTAGTATTGGTGGTTAGTATTGGTGGTTAGTATTGGTGGTTATAGTATTAGGGTTAATGTTGGGTTAGTATTGAGTTATTATTTTAGCTTTCCTTAACCCTGATACTAACCCTGTACTGTAGTGGACTAATGCTGTGCTAATGCGGAGTAACACACCGATGATGTGGCCGACTGTTTCGACTGCTGCCTCTCCACTAGCAAAAAATTTCGAAATTGCATGGCGTAAGAATTTTCGTTTTTGTTGTTATTAATAGGATAAATTTGTTTTGTTTTTAAAAGTCCCCGCGAATATGAAGAACACAATATCGCTGACGGAATTAGTTTCAGTCGCCGCGCATTTTTCTATGACGCCAAGCGAAACGGGTGCATCATGAAGCGGCCAAATGGACTGTAGAGTGTTCAACTGTCTGAATAAGAATAGTTGTTGATATATCATGATAGGTTTTAAAGATGTTCGAATACACACATGAATGAATAATTAATCACTTTTATATGCTCAAACGCACTAAATTTACATGTTTTGGATAATATTTATTTATATAATAAATAATAAGGAAACGTTTTTGAAAAAAGAATTGAAAAATCTAAACTAGATCTCAAAAATCTAAAAGATCTAAGAGGATGACGAAATTGTATTTTTGATTCTAAGCATGACTCACGGCCTCAACAGGGTAATACGCGAAAACCCTCTATTGCTATGATTAAAATACAACTATATACGACTTAATAGACCGCGGAGTTACGAAAATTACATCTTTATAAATTCCAACTAAATATATTGAAGTGTTGCGCTGCGTAGCCAGTGTAAAAATACGAATAGAATACTCTATAAAGACTGGTGTATACTACTACTCTATAAAGGCTACTCTATAAAGGCTACTCTATAAAGGCTGGTGTATACTATTACTACTCTATAAAGGCGAAATCATGTGTAGCAGGTGTAACGTTTTGCGCGAAGTCTTTTCATCAGAGAGTGAAACCGGTCGAAGACTCGAAATGATAGACTTCCTATACGCACTATTTCGGCAGTACACCAACCTTTTATAGTTTTTGATTTGTATTTAATTTAGCGGTTCCTTTTACTGAGAATTCCTTTTCTATTTTTTCCCTGTCGAAATTTGAAGGCTGTACAGACAACTAAACTGCTGGGCGTCGAGGTATCATCTGACCTTAAGTGGCTAAAGCACATCGAAGTTATATATGCCGGACGTTAAAATGGAGCGGTGTTCCTTCAGGCGATCTTCGTTCAGTTTTCAGCTATTTTGTTAGACCTGTATTCGAATATGCCTGAACCTATATAGACTCTCTTCGACAGAAGGGAGTCTTTATGTCAGTCTTTCTATGAAAGTACCCTGAACCCGTTTTTCACCAAACTTCCGTGATGCCCGCAAATTGCCATTGTTTTAGTGTAGAACCAAGCATTTTAGCAACAGCTTCTTACCTACATGTGTTAGGATATGTGGGATAGTTGCTTTTAATTGTATATAGTCCTAGCAAATCGCTTAGTTTGAATTGTATTTGTAAATAATTCTTAGTATTTTAATTTAACTTATCACTTTTGTAACTTGAGTTTTTCAATTTTCCAACTTTTCTAGTTTGTAAAATTGCCATTCAAGTATCTGAATGATAAATCATTATATTTTATCCCCTTTACGGCGCCCTCTTGCTGGACGGTATCCTTGTAAGAGACCACAATTTCATAATAATATTGTAAATAATACACAAACTATTTTTGCTTTACTGCCATGTTCTCCAAAAGTCAACATTTTTATAAGTTGTTTTGTAAGATTGGGGTATAAGATTGTGTAGTCAAAACGTGGAAGTGAATCAAGCGGTTAATATTGCATTTCGTGACTGAAGAATGATCGGTACTATATATGTACCTGCTATGTAATTATAAGTTTTAAAGAGTTCAAATATTAATAACGTCACGAGTCACATCTCCATCAAGCTGAGCCAACACAGGTTGAGTGAAAATGATAAAATCATTACTTAAGTTAATTGTATATCCGTCGACGTCTCGCTTCCTCGACTCTTTGACTAGATGTCGTGAATGAAACACGAACCAATTGGGAAATTGAAATTATGAACTCTTCCATTTTAACCGACGTTCATGGCGGTGGTGAGTTCTGTGTCACTGTATATCTTCAAAATATTTTGTTTTTATGTCTGACGGCTATATATACCGCATTAGTATAACGCTACTTTAACATGAGTTAATGCAGCTTTAACTTTAAACACACGTTATCGCGTGTATGACCTTGGTATTCGGTGGTAGTTATAAAATTCTTAAAGCTCTTGGGGACTCGGATTGTAAAGGTGTACAAGGACCGTTATAGATCATCCCGCCTTTCAGATCATTCCGACTAACAAAGTTGTTACATGGACGACGGGTCGTCAAGCTCAAGACCCGGACGAGACTCTAACCTGTCGTAACCTAGCTATAAAAGTACAGCGTGTTTCGTAAGCAGTGTTGAAATACGAATGGAAATACTGAATGGGGGTTGGGATACTGCCCTAAAAATTGAATTATTAGAGGTCTAACGTTCTGAACGAAGGTCCTTCGTCAGAGCCAGTGAAAGGGCCCCCTAAGGGGTCGAAACGTTAGACCTCCTACACACTATTTCGGCAGTACACCAACCTTTTAGAGTATCAGCTATTTGTTTTTCTACCCTGGCTACGCAGGACAATACTTTTATATGTGCTGAATATGGAATTACTTGCGTTGTATCAGTCGTGAGATAGATGTCTAATTGGAATATGGCTATATATAACTAAGGCTTACATTCCAGCTGGATAGGCCTTCGGCGAAGCACTGAAACCTAGCTGAGTTAATCTTCTGCATACATAGTGTGAGTAATGTGAATGTGAATCGATTACTGCGTGTAGCTACATCGCGTGCTGCACGAGTCTCTCATTGCACCACCGTTTTTATCTTTTAATTTTATCGCCAAAATTTTGTTTATTAGATGCGTGAAAAAGTTGCATGATCGTCCAGGTTGTTGTAGTCTTGAGAAAGACTATTGTTGGTGACTGACGTTTCGACGGCCATACGTCATAGGCAAACCTGACAAACACGCTTTACTTGACTCGAAGATGACCGCCGCGCTGAGGCCGTCGAAACGTCAGTCACCAACAATAGTCTTTCTCAAGACTACAACAACCTGGACGATCAACTTCACACATCTAATGATACTCCTAGGTTCAAACCATTTACTTTATTTTGTTTATTTTTGAAATATTTGGACCGTGTTGCAACTGTTATTGTCCTATACAATTCGGGGAGATTTTCTTGGTGAAAATGGCGAAAATTAGTCCAATTCTAAATATGAATATCCTATAAATCTTTTAAATATGAATATCATTCAAAGCCCAGCATATATGTATGAAAGCCCATTATTGAATCTACATAATAGTAAAGTCATAATATTTAACGTTTTGTTATGAGATATGTCGTTAGTATACACAACGAAAAACAACGTGAAAGTCAGTCAATAGAACCTTATTAAATATTATGATTTTACTCTTGTGGCCGACTCAATGCTTGATTTTCATATTTAGTATCACGCTTCCCGCCCTGTCAATCAATCGCTGATGTTCTAGAGAAAATTCCAGTATAATGCACTATATTAAAGGGGTATACTCAAAAGATCTTACTGACTTTTTCCCCAAAGTTTCAGCATTCAAATCAACTAAGTTAAAGAGCCCTGATCAAATTTTTCGTATCCCGAATTTTTACATATTTGTAAAGAGCATGGTGTTCCTACTTAACTTGCCAAATTTCAAGAAATTGCGAGCATGGGAAGTCGCCTTTTCAGACTGTTTTTATACGAGATTAGAACATGTTCCGGACGCTTATGTAGAACTCACTGCTCTGGTATTACCTAAACCATAACCGCATGGGTACGAGACTGTACTACCTCAACTGCAACGTTGACTTCTATAAGCCCACCGCTTATTTTTGCAATTTTGCACAATATCACGACTGCTTTGGATTTTGAGGCAGCACTTCCCTTGTGATAGTAACTTCTATAGTTTATGAATATAAAGCCACTTGGGGAAAACTTTCTAACTTGTCGTATAATTCCCATAAAGCTTTGTCACGCGTTGAGTCTCTGATGTCACAATGACATACTCTGCTGTGGAATCGCGGCGGATAACATTTGGGCGACTTTGGAGGTTAACGTTTTTGTGACAGAATGTTTATTGTTCATTTTTTTGGCAAATACACCGTAGATACACCGTTATCAACATTTGTTAACCTAAAACGATGTTCTGTCACAAAAAATGCCAGGAAACGTAATGTGATATTTCGTCGCAGGGGCACTTTAAGAAGATATCGCTGGTTCGAAGTTTTATATTTTATTTCATATTTGTTTCTCAAACATGACGTCACTGAGTGCATTTATCTCGTATTATGCCTAAGGAGCTCCACTACTTTCCCGCATGAGGAACTAAATAGTTTATTACGACTGTCTAATTCTTCCCCAAAGAGCACTCACACTCTCTATGTGATCACTATTCAAAACAAATATGGCGTCAAAATCCTCAAATTTTCAACTAGCTATATCTTCTTAACTAAATTGATGGGAATGCTGAAACTTTGGAAATAAACTAGTAAGATCTTCCATATGAATTTCGTTTGTATTTTGGCTGGAGAACCCCTTTAATGTTACAGCTAAACTGTTACAGGAACTACTTATTTTTTGAACTTTAATCCGTGTCCCCCTGGTGTCCACGTACATCATTAGTTTATCAACTGTTATTACGTTAACTGTTTTGTGTTCATATTGAACTTTATTTTTATGCAAGCTACAGATTCTTATTAACTTAGCTTATCAACTGTTATAATGTCAACTGTTTTGTGTTCATATTGAACTGCATTTTTATGCAAGCCTTGTACAGAGAACTATGTTAGTATACAACTGCTTTTTGTTATCTTTCAACTGCATTTTTATGGAACTGTTCAAGTTACATCTGTTTAATATTATACGTGTTCAGACCTGCCAAGTCTCACGGTTTGGTTTTGACCATAATCTCACGGTCTCACGATTTTCTACTTGATTCTCACGGTAAAAACAAGAAACTAAAAGGTTAAAAATCTCACAATTTTAAATTATATTAAATCCTCATCCTTTATTGGTGTGATTTCAATATTTAACGAGTTAACTTAACGACAAAATATTTATAAATATGGACGTAAAATTGCATATTATTTTGCACTACAGACGCCATTTTGAAGTTATGCGCGCGCACATAAAATGTTTCTGACCGAGAGGAACGCCCAGGCTTTGGGTACGAGATTATGCACTCACGTGGCCACGTGAAGTATATTTCAACATGGCGTCTGATATTGATAATGACGATCAGCAAAACAACAAAAAAGCTTATCTTGTATTATACTATTTGTTAAAACCTTGCTGTTACATGGGGAAAATATAACATATATCGTTACGTTGATATCTCACTATTTTTGCACTTTTCTCACTATTTTTTGGGAGAAGAAAATTGGATCTCACTGTTTTTGCTTTGGATGGGTTGGCAGGTCTGCGTGTTCATGAACCACTATATTGTGAATTTGATGTTGAGAACGGTTACAACACAAGGGCGGTCAACAAGGGAGGGCAGCAGATGTGACTGACATCCTCAAATGTGCCGGGATCCCCGCACATGCTTCATCCGCCCATGGCTGTGCGTAATGAATGTCTTACCTCCCAGCAAACTCAGTTAAATTACAGCTAATTAAATTAAGCTAATTAAATTAAGGTTGTCCTTTAAGGTCAAAACTCAAAACCACAAAACGTCAAACTCTAAGCGCGAAAATCATAATGGGCGCTTGCGTGTGCAGGTTAGTTTGAATTATTGCGGGTTGTGCATGTGACAAAATGCCACGAACATACAGCGACCCGCAATAATTCAAACTAATCTGCACATGCAAGTTCCCATCATGTTTTTCGCGCTTGGAGTTTGAGGTTTTGCGGTTTTTAGTTTTGACCTTAAAGGACAACCTTAATTGAATTAGCTGTATATGTAGAGCTTACTGCTCTGGTCTTACCTAAACCATAACCGCATGGGTACGAGGCTATACTACCTCTGCTGCAACTTTGACTTCAATAAGCCCACGTACCACTTATTTTTGTAATTTTGCACAATATCACGACTGCCTTGGATTTCAAGGCAGCACTTCCGTTGCTATAGTAACTTCTAGTTTCAGCAACTTGACTGGTATTTATTGGCGCCCTAATATCTATACCATATTAAAGAAATTTACACTGATAAAATTACAATGAAATGCCATTTCAAAAAACATACACAATTAAATTTTTTCTCATTGTAGTTTAGAGGAAAAGTAAAACGCCAAAAAGGTCAACTGAAGGCCAAAGAATGGAACAGCTGAATGGACAAGAGGAAGGAAACAATGAGACAAAATTAGCGGAGGGGCCAATAATGGAAGAAGAAAAGAATGAGCGAAAAAATGGTATGGTTTTAAATCAGATGGTGAAAACTTTGTCGATGTCGTCGACAAACAGCGAGTCGGAGGTCAACGAAGAGACGGCGACTGTTTCCGAGATGGAAAAAAGTCCACGACGTAGGAGCAAGATACCGGTATGTGTTAGATATGGATATTTCGGAACCATGTGGGAATATATCAAGAAAAAATAGGGATAATCACTGATTTTTTTGTGTCCCTTCAGAGCTACCCCTGGGGACCAGAGCTTCTTCCGTGCAGAGCCTACGCGTAAAATACTTGTACGCATTAAATATGACCATGCTTTTTCGTTAAAAAATCATTCTGATTCGTATTTGTGTTTACACTGTTCCTGTTAATTAATTCGTAGTAGTTTACCGTAGCATAGTTACGACTGTTATGCAAATAACTACGCCGCTATGGTCATTTTCAACGTGGCGTACTAGTACAACCAGGCATAGGCGTACGGTTGTCCGAAAAATTAGCTCTATTCGGGCAAAAATGGTCTTGTCATTCGGGCAAAAAGGGTTCTGTATTAAATTATTCTAATATTTGAATGCAACTTAATGACATTATAACTAATTCTTATTCAGAGAAATCTGGGATTTCATTGTTGTTCATCGTTTAGCAATGGTTAAAAGTGGCATTTAGTCCGGGCATTGTCTAAACGTAATCTCGTATATTCAACTTGAATATACCTAATAAATTTGGTTTTGTGGCTAATTGCTTTTCCTTCCTTCTCTTCTGCCGTCGTGCAACGCATTCTCCATGTGCGGGAGAGATATCCACGCCGTCTCCATGCACGTTTTTCGTTAATATATATGGACATGCATTAGAAACATATACATTAAGGGAGTCCGGGGGCATGCTCTCCCCAGAAATTTTTTGAATTTTTGATTCGCTGAAAGTGTATTTCCTATAATTTGAGGGCACTTTTCTCGTTTTTTTCAGCCGTGGTAGTGTGCGGGATTCGAAGTATTTAATTACCGTTAAAATAACACAGATTTTCCAATTTTATTAAAAAAGGCTAAACGATGGCAATTCATGCATGTTCTTCAGTAATATTGACGTCATCAGTTATTAATTCGGGCAATATGCTCAACCCCCCTACACCATTTTACCCGTACACCAATGCAACCAGGTCCGTTTATATAAACCTACATGATACAAGCAGATAGCTTGACTACTGGCAAGTTGGTCACTCCAATTTGGTCACTCCAATTCCACTATTGCTGTTATAAGTTTCGTCATTGTCCAAGTAACACTTCCTGAAATATAGACGAAAATTGATTTCACTTACACAACTAATAACTAACACCAACTATTGGTAACTATTGGTAACCCGCTATTCTACGCTAAACATTAATTATCACAAGAATGCGGAGAATAACCTACGCCAAAGATTCACTCGATAATTTACATGGGACGGCCCGGCCCCTACTTTCCGAGCTACTTTCTACGTTTTACAAGACGTAGAATTGTGGTAGTTTGAAAGTCCTAGATACCTCTGACTCTCTGAGCCACGGATGAAGAAAACGGTAAAAACATTAGAAATTAAGAACTTTAAATGTATACACAGATATATCTAGGGCTTTCAAACTACCACAATATGTTGTTTTAACGGAATACTAACTAGAAAACGAAGCCGCAATAATCCCCTCGCCCGCCTTTTCTATCCCCCCCCCCCCCCCCTACAGGAATTTCCCATCCATGGTGCCCAGACCTCGCACGCCGTGGCCGTGTATTTGTGTTTTGCAAAAATTCACAATTTGCAAAAGCCCGTTTCGTCGAAGAAATGTTTGAACGTTATCTCGGCCAATATTTAACCGATTTAAACTCTGAAAACAGATTTGGAATTAGCGAGTCAACATACATAACATATGACATGTGTCTACTATATTACGAGAACGTGAGTACCCTTCGTAAAAACGGTTTATGTACTTAGAAATTAGTCGGCTATAAGCTGGTCACTTCGTCGTATATTATTTTGAACGTTATCTCGATCAATATATAACCGTTTTCAATTCTGAAAACAGATTTGGAATTAGCGAGTCAAAATACAAACTCGGAATGTCTCTTTTGGAAAAAAACCCTTTGAACCGTTTCAATTTTTGCATTCGCAATCATGCTTATATACAGGACCAAATTTTCCGATGTCGCGCCGGACGGCCGTTGATGCATATATATATATATATATATATATGTATATATATATATATATATATATATATATTATATATATATATATATATATATATATATATATATATATATATAGCAAAGTGAAAAGGTGGTAAACTGCCAAGAATTTAGTGACTAATTTCTTGGCAGTTTACCACCTTTTCACTGTGCTATATATTCAAAACACTGTCTACGCAGCACTCTACTTTTATATATATATATATATATATATATATATATATATATATATATATATATATATATATATATATATATATATATATATATATATATATATATATATATATATATCCCGCTAGCATCTCCCGTGATAATAATAATAATAATAATAATAATAATAATAGACGTATTAGGAGCATTATACAACAGTCTCAATGCTCTTACAACAATATATTCTTAAATATACTGATAAAACTTATTACAGTTTCATTATAAGATAAAGCCTACTACATATATTACCACTATAAACAAAAAACTATTAATTTAAAAAAAGAAAAGTCTTAACTGCTGACTTAAAATTACCCAACATATCAAAGCTTCTAATTTCCTGTGGTAATGAATTCCACAGTTTTGGTGCTGTCTCCATGAGTCACCGTTTTGGATTTTGGCTCAATTAGCAGATTACGGTCTGATGATCTCAAAGCACGAGTAGGTTTATATTTATTTAGCAAATCAGTAATATAAACAGGCGCCTGGCCATGCAAAGCCTTGAAAGTAATTATTAGTATTTTAAATACAATCCTTGATCTCACCATTACGAAGCACAGGGGAGATATGCTCCGATTTTTTAACCCCTGTTACAAGTCTTGCAGCTGTATTTTGAATTCGCTGTAACTTGCTCAATTCAGCTTCTGGTAAGCCATATAGGATGCTATTACAGCTGTCAAGTTTTGATGTTATGAATGCATGCACCAACTTCTCACAGTAACTTCTCACAATAAGAGACTAAACGCCGGTCGATATTAGCACCCTCAGGCCTTCGGCCGGACGAGGGGATTAATTTACGCCGGTTTCCTGTTTTTTACACACTGTGGGAGTTTTACGCAGATTAAAAACTTATAACAGGAGCACTATGAAAAAAATTTCCGGTTGCTAAGCCCAAGATTGAAAGAAAGCGATATACCATTTCTTATTTTGACAATTTGATATGGCTTCCCTCTCTACAAATTGATCCGCACGCATATAGATACTAAAGGTCAAGCAGTCAAGCTGTCAATGAACTTCAGCTGCAGTCTGCAGATATTGTAAATATAAATCCTTCGTCAACGACACGTCGACAACACAGCCCTAGTAAAGCTTATAAAATATCCCGCTTATTCAACTATTTCGTGATTCACGACCTTTTTAATATTAGATTTACATTTCTAACGGGCACAACGTGAAATAAATGTAAAGTTTATCTTGCGCAAGGAGGATTGGGTTTTAAACTAGACTAGTGTATGATTATTGTTCAACAATTAATACAAAGGTTTACACTAAAATTGCGCCCTGATTGGTATTTTCGAGGTAAGCTACATTTAAACCAAAAAATGCTTCGGCTGATCTCGATAGTCTCGATAGCAATCCCAATAAATATCCCAATTCGATAGCAATCCAATCTGATCTCAATAGCAATCCCAATCGGAATTTTTGCGCGGAGATAGCCCTTCTCCGCAATGGTACATGAGAATCAAAGTCTTCTCATATTTATACTTAGTGTTAGCGCAGCTAAAGCACGTACAACACATGTTGAATAGACTAGTGTCAGACAACGCACAATATGCAAATCGAGACCAGTCTTCCTGAAAGTTTAGGAAAATGAAAATTTTTCCGCGCGGAATTAATTCCGTGCGACACACAGGAAATTCATTTAGGCAGGATACAAGGATTACATAGCTGTGATTTTCCGTAAACTGATATTGTGGATAATTACGACAACAAAGTCGCCTGTCACGCGTCTGTGTTGATGAATTTCTTTCCGTGATTTTTATCTAAACAAAATGCCGAACTCTACACCATTAACTGGACAACTTTCTATTTCTCAACTAAGATCAAGTGGTTTGCCAAACGAAACGATTGAGAGAGATATGTTGAGTGTCCAACGGGAACATCTGCCACGTTCATCATCAATGCCTGATATTGATTCAATATCTCGCGATCAAGAAACTACTGAAAGTTCTTCTAGGCCAAGGCCTCATAGTGCTGAAGATTTGTTGGATAATACAACCCAAGTAAAACCGCGAACTATTAAAACATTGCTTGATTGCCTTATGGCCGGTGAGTGGACGCGTGCTTCGAAACGACTTGGGAATTTGGAGAATGCGTCAGAGATTGCACAGACTGATGTAAATATGATAGACCTTTTTTATTTTTTGATGATAATAAGTGTAATAATAATAATAATAATAATATTTGGTCTATTCACGCCAATAACACGCGGGGTTAGATCAATAAAGAGTTAATATTTTTCATTCATGTTGGGGAAGAGCATAATAGCCCAGACACACATTGCGAGTATGAATAGATATATAGTTATATTACTATTTTTTTATAATTCATTTATTTACCGCATAAAAAATGTATACTGTTAGCCTGTAATTGTTCATATCCTCTTTCATAACATCAATATATTCTCTATGACTTGTTTATACAGCGGCCGCGGAAGAGGGGTCCGGAGCGTGCTCCCCGGAAAATTTTGAAATTTAGGGCCTCTGAAATGGCTAGAAATGCCTCCTTTTTGCTAAAATAGCTTCAAACAGCTTTCAATTTTTGGATCAATTTAATGGTGTTAAATCGCACAGTTTCTATGCAGAAATTTTGCTATATTAAAAATATTTTCCCGAAGTCTCAGAAGCGGCCCGAGACCGAAACTGTTTACGATACAGTTTATGTCATTTCTCGATGTAAACTTCCCTCGCCAACACCGCAAAAGCGCGTTATATTACACCATAAACGTCCTCGTGTTTACCAAATGTAGGCGCTTATTTTACAAAACTGAAGATACTAGTTAAAAAGTTGAACCTCGTGTGGTGATTCTAAGTCCATTTACGGATTTACCTCTTTAAGAAATAAATCGACGTGTCTTTTCTCAAATTCAAAAGCGTGCCTTCGATTTCGATTGACTGCTCAGCGAACGCCGGAATCGTACTCCATATTACTAGTATCCGGTATGCAATAGTTTGAAAAATATTCGTTATATACTGCTGAGTAATGCATCAAATTGAAGCTTGTAAACAGCAGATCTCAGATTTCGAACGTTTGGCAACAAATTATAAAAGCCTCGAGCATATTTTAATGCTGAACAACGCTGTCCAACTGAAGCTATTGCGAAATTTTAACTCAAGCCCTTGATGACCCTTGGGGGACCAGCGTCGGTTTGCGCGCGATTTTCTCGGCTTACATGTGATGTCGTTTTGATTTCGGAAGTTTCGACCAAGATTAGGACAAATAGGCAAACATATGAAAATAAACATAATCGGCGAAAAGTAGGGGGGCTATAGCCCCCCCGTGGATTCCACAGCTTCTTCCACGTTAAAATACAAAAACTACGACGTCAGGTAAAAGCTCTTGGTCGCAAATCTCCTTAGATGAACTGATCAGAACGATAAAAAAAGGATTGCATAGATGAAAAAGTTGGTCAAGATAGCGCCACAAATCTGGTACCAAGCAAATCTTGCAGAGGCTTTTCAGCTTCCATTTCCTCTCGCCCGCGTTACGAATTTCAGCGGTTTTTCTTATTCCCCCATTACCCTCTACCGCATCACTCCATTCCCTAAACCCCTGCAATAACCCCAATCTATTGAAAAACCCAATAAGTTTCTGGCGGAGTAGAGAGAGTGACGGTTGTTCAATGCCCAGATAACTAGTACTAGTAGTTCTCTCCAATATGGCGGTCGTGAGCTACTTCGCCAGCGCAGCTTGCTCGCAGGTCCTGGGTACGAGGCTGAAGCCACTGATCTCTAAATAAAGACTGGATTGAGTTTTCTATTGTATCTGATGAGCTGATTTTGAAGCCTGCATATTTGCATAATGTAAATTAACGAGAGATCATTAGAAGCTCCGAGTTTGCAAGCAAATCAAACTGTGACGCTAGCAAAATAGGTTTAGTGTCTGGCCAATATAGTTTCTTTGTTAACATTAAATGCATAAAATCTTCAACCTAATTTGACGTCTCTCACTGGATAATTAGAGCCAACGACGGCCATTGCTAAGAGAAGTCGCAGTAAATCTGTAGGTAGGCGATGAATCGTTTTACCCAGTAATTTGAAAAATGTTTTCTGGTCCTCTTTATAGTAATCATTATTTTATTTTGTCGATGGTAAGAGCACATAAACCATCAAAACACCTCATAGGATTCTCAGTTGGTCCCTTAGTAATGGCGGACTTCCGGCTTCATTTTCTGAACAATAGTTGCTCGATCCAGTCTTTATTTAGAGATCAGTGGCCTCATCCAACTAATGATCGTCATAAGAGACTAAATAGAGCATCTATTGTTCTGAAAGTGAAGCCGGAAATAGCTCACGACCGCCACATTGGAGAGAACCACTTTTCTGGATTACTATAATTCGGATAACACACAATTTCCGAAGGCTTATCAAGAAAAGACAATCCGCCTTCCATCTAAACCGCACTATTACGTTCAAGTATTATCGAAATGCAGTAAACCGTGACTAAGGTCAAGTAATTAAAATTAAATTAAATCAAAGTAAGGTCAAGTAATTAAAATCAACTACTGCACGAAAAATTGGATTTACTCAAATTTACAACTGCGCAAATATGGAGCAAATTTATTTAAATGTTGCATTTACACATGGTAAATGCCGCATTTACTTCATATTTATTCAAAATTGAGAGTTTACTCATATTTCAATAAATTGGCTCCATATTTGCGCATATTGTAAATTTGAGTAAATCCATTTTTTCGTGCCGCTATATTTAGACATACCACTAATCTTTTTAACTTGTTTCCACCATTGCTTATTAATCGACTTGTCTAAATCGACGCTAGCGTCAATTGAAGAAGATCTACAGAATATTCCGACTCCAAGTAATACCATACGATCACATAAGGATCTTGCAGATACTATTAATATCAATTTCCATAAACCAACCGAATCATATACTCCATAATAGTAGAAGCTGATCGTCTCGATTGTACAAGTTCGAATGATTTATATCAAATAACCACCGAGAGGTGCAATGAGAAATTAACTTTACTAAATGTTAGCAGAGCTCCAGGGCCTGACATTGAAAACTGGATACCAATTTCACGTACCTTAATAGCGCCCACGCCCCATTGAATCGCGATGGCGGTGGTCTATTACCAGGAGCTTATTTGCATCTTGTTAATAGATAACGTCATCATCGGTTATGAGTAAATAGGGATCCTAACTTTACAACGATAACCCCTGACGAAGACACTAGATTGGAGTGTCGAAACCGTTGGGTCATGGACAGTAACTTTTAAAGTTACGTTCAAAAAACTTTTATTAAAATCATAAAAATGTAAATTCTCCTTACTTACGAGCAAAATCAATTTAGCGTCAAGAAATACACGAATGATGTCTTTTTTATTTGATATTTTCGCTGAAAAAATGTGTTATTAAAACTTAATATCGTGTCCTTTTACATCCCAAATGAACTTTATGCGACAAATTCCGCGCGGCCGGAAATATGCGCGTAATTAAGCTGGATTTCGATTAAGCGAACTGATAGTCGCGCGAACGACTTTTTCCTTTTGTTTTAAGAGCGCTCGTGTGCAACGAAGTAAAAAACCATTCAATTTGTACAATAGAAAAGTCATCCGCAGGACTATATTCGCTTAATCGAAATCCGCCAGGTAGCCAGAGTTAATTTTCAATAGCAAAATTCCTGTGGTCGGGCTGTAAACAATAGCGTTTGGAAAGGTATTTACGTCACTACTCGTCTCAGACCCCTTGACAGTATTTTTACGTCTTTAGGATGACGGTACTCGCGGAGAGATGAGAGCTGTTACTTAAGACTGACTTAAACACAGATACTATACTGCAATCGTTTTAGAAATATTGAAGCGTTTAATTTGTCGCATAAATCAGGGTCGAAAGAGTAAATGGAAAAGGGATTTTCCAATGGATTATTTTTACTTAAACAATATTTTAATACAGAATCTTAGTTTTGAATATTTTCTATTCAAAAATATCAAATAAATATTTTCGTTGCATAGGCACTTAATTTAAAAAATTAAATTAATTTTACATTTTTAAACCTTTTCAAAACGTTTCAGCAACCTTTCCTTTGAATTCAAAAATAGCTGGGAAATTTCCATGTCCTATACAGTTATGGAAACAAGGCTTTTAGTTAATAAGGGGCCGATTATATATGAGAGTTTTCAACCGTTTGTAACTTTAGCCGGGCTGAAAAGTCAGCCCGGCGTCGTGGTCAAAGTCATGTTAAAACAAATTTGCGATTACACGACGATAGTTTCAGCCCGGTTTTACCAACCGGGCTAGGATTTTCAGCTCAACAAAACGGGCTGAAAAATGCCATATAATCGCAAATCATAATTTTAAACCGGGCTGAAATTATTGGAGCATAAATATCTTCTTTTTCTACCACTCTTTGTTCTCTTTGAAGATAGGTGTGCTGCCAAAATCAAGTTCCTTTTGGCTTCCAACAGTTTTTACGCAATCACTATGCCATTCAGTTGAAAAAGAAGAGAAAGAAGCACACTAAACTGCGAAAATACGAAAAGAACCATTTTCTTCATGTTGCGTGGCGCCATTTTGAAAAGATTTCCCAAGAAAAATATTGATTTCAGCCCGGGTTGAAAATCACCATATAATCGATGCAAATTCAGCCCTGTTAAAGTTACAAACGGGCTGAAAACTCTCATATAATCGGCCCCTTAGAACACACCTTTTCAAAATAATATTTTATAAATATACACCAATGTAGTGAATGCTTGATGATTGTCCATGTATCGTCTGCTCCAGAATCGTCTACTCCAAGCTCCACATTCACTGCATCAGTGTGTATAATATATATATATATATATATATATATATAATATATATAATATATATATATATATATATATATATATAATATATATATATATATATATATATATATATATATATATATATATATATATATATATATATATATATATATATATATATATATATATATATATATATATATATATATATTAGTGATATACATAAGCATTACTGATATATAGTGACTGTCGCATAGGCAGTACATATATCAATCGAACCAGTACAATCATTGTAACCTTCGCTCTCCATCTATATCACGTAGCTCAATCCATCTAGTCTCGGTAGCTCAATGGTTAGAGTGTCCCACCGGCAATCAAAAGGTTACAGGTTCAATTCCAGAAACATTTTTCTGATGATATGAGTTTAACGATTGTCCATATATCGTTTGGTTCGTATCTTGAATTTTCAAGATGTTTCTTTCGGATTTTGTTTAGTGTAAAAGACCAGAACTATACCACCATATACATCTGCCTGTTTTAAGTGAAGATCAGCGTATTAATATTCATTTTCGTGATGGTATCCATTTTCTTAGATAAATGGTGCTACTCCGATGATGGTGGCATGTAAGGAAGGAAAGTATGGTCTGGTGGAGAAATTACTGGAACGTGGGGCATCTTTAACAGATATTGATGTGGTAAACTCTTAGTTTTTAGTCGTTTATCCCTACACTCATACAATAGTTTATCAAAGATTACGAATTGATGTAATATACGTCAACATATATGACCATACATTACGTATCTCTTATTTTATCTACTGTCACTGAATTTTATGGCAATTTATTATGGAGACTGACGTTTTTTTTAATCACCATTTCTTTATTTCACCTCCCATATTAGCATCCCTTTGTATGGTCTGTTTGCTGATTGTCGGTAAAAATAGCAAATGACTTTCCTATTTTTACATCTCATTATTTTTCTGGACCTTTTCAGAGCGATTTCTTCGTCTAGTAATTTTTATAGTACTAGAAATTTTAGTAATTTTTAGAGTAGTAATTTTTAGTATTTTCTTAATTTTATTATTATTTGTTGTTTCTCGCACCTGATTGGCTTTTTGTTTTACGCGATTATTTATTCTATAAAAGTCTCACTCAGTTATTATTTCACTTTACGTTTCACTCTCTGACGAAGGGCCTTCGCTCGAAAGTTAGACTATACTTATACATTTTAGATATTTAGTCGGTTTACTTTGTTGTTTATACGGATGTATAGCTTGGGAAACGCGAGGTTGATGAATTGAATTCAATAGATAATTTAAAATTCCCAACCTCGTACCCCGGGCATTTTGCCTCCACGGCGGAAGGTCGGGCGAAAATGGCCCTGGGATCGGCTGGTCCATTCTATAATCGGCGATTGGCTTGTCATAAAACTCAATTAATTCAGCCTAGGATAATTTGTTCATCTAAATCTGAATGCTGTCTTTAAATTTTACAGCAAATTAGAAGTCATAATTTTCGCTAAATTGGATATATGCTTCTTCATACCTTTCGTAACAGATAACCATGGATGTATGGCCGACGAATGCTGACATGAACAACTCTGAAGAGCATTGAATATTTCTCAATTATTCAGGTCAATAAAGTAGACAAAGACAATGGAACAAAGACCACAAAAATTATCATATCTAAACACCCAGAAATTCTGGGTGTCATGTGACCAGCCGATCCCAGGGCCATTTTCGCCGACCTTCCACCATGGAGGCAAAATGCCCTGGGTACGAGGTTGAAAAATTCCGTTAATTTTTAATACAACCTAGGGTTGTAGCCATATACATCCACCATGAATTTTTAATTATCTATTGAATTCAAACCTGACAAACACTCTTTACTTAGTCTGTAGTCTGAAGATGACCGCCGCTGAGGCCGTCGAAACGTCAGTCACCAACAATAGTCTTTCTCAAGATTACAACAACCTGGACGATAAACTTCACACTTCTAATGATACTTCATTAGCAATAGGTTGATGCTCTGCGCTCTTATTAACGGTAATTACTCTTATTAACGGTAATTATACTCTCTTGTCGTAGGATGGTATGACTCCCCTTCACTATGCTACACTCTCTGGTTCCGAGTCAACTGTGAAAATTTTAATTAAACATCGCAACGACCTAACAATGGCTACGAATGTAAGTGTAATGCTCTCAATGGTCAGTTAAATTAGTTTTAAAAAGGCCTTTAAGTACAATGTTTAGAAATGTTAATAGATTTACGGTATCTGCTCTTGTACTCGAGAAATAACGTTTTCATTCACGTATTTTATTCTTCTCGAGTCTCGACGCCGCCATTTTAGAGTTTGCTCGACGGCTCAAGGTTGATGTACAGCGGTGGTTTTCTTTTCAATTTTGACGTCATTGCGTGCTTGTCTTTTGTTCCTTGCACTCGATGTCGTTACAATTGAAACTGGACATGGAGTCTAAGAAGTCGAGTAGTGTATTCCAAAGACTAGGATCACAAACTGAAAAAGAACTTGATCAATAAGTCATTACTAATATTCAACAATTAGTCACCGAAGTCGAAGCGACTATCGTTGAATATAATAATACCATGATCACCTCGGATTCTTTTGTTCTCTCCGGGAATTTAATCGCTAATTTCCCTCATTGCTCATGCAAGAGGGAAATTTTGCCATTGTCTTCTAAATTTCCCTCATTCCTACAATATGCATGCGGGAAATTTAGTAGAACACAAAGGATTTCTTTGTCTACTAATTTTCCCGTGCATGTGAATGAGGGAAAATTAGAAGACAAACAAATCCTTTGTTTTCCACTAGATTTCCCGCTTGCATATCATATCCAGACGGGAATCTTATAAGACAAAGGACTCTGCCTCCAACCACGGGCTAGATAAGGTTCTCAAAGTTTTCCTCGGCGATCATAATATTACAAACTGATACCATGACTTGTCGGGAAATTAGCGATTAAATTGCCCTTCGCCTCGGGAAGATTTGTAAAAGTCCTCGGGCTTCGCCCTCGGACTTTCACAAATCTTCCCTCGGCGGCGGGCAATTTAATCGCTAATTTCCCTCAAGTCATGGTATTACTTATAATAATAATATATATAACGATAATCACCGAGACTGAGGTGACTAATTGTTTTAGTATAATTTTAGGCTTGAACTGAATGAATAATTGAGAAGTTTTAAACAGACTGTTTGAACTGTGTTATGCTCGATGTTTTCTTCACGCTTGACAGCTTTCAAAAACACACTAACAATCAAAACGGACGTAAAAATGCAAATAATTATGCGATAAACAATTTCCTTACCCTTAGACAGTTCTATCTTGCGAGAAATCTGTTATATACAGTGTCTTTATGCTACGTTTTTGAGCCTTTTCGACGATTTTTTAGTTATAATAATATAGTCGCCATTTTTAAAAAAAATTATACATCAAAATGACGATTCCGAGGGGGACTGGAACGAATAAATATAGTCTGGTTACAAAACACTTTTTCAAGCATGATTTCTAGTGAATTGATAGTCACAGATTTACTGGCCAGTCAGCCAATCAGAACTCGTTTAAGCTCAGAAATTATACTAAGAGCTGTTAGTATCAACCAACTAGTGGTCTATTACAAATCCGGCATTCTGATTGGCTGAGCTACTCACTGTCTATTGGTGATAGACCACTAGTAGCGTTATCCAATCACAAACCTTCTTATACTGGAATATTCTTATCCTGACCAATCAGAAGCCACGACATATTCCAGCTGTAAGCAAAAACCTGGAATCTAGTCCAAACATGGCGTCCGCTAAAATTTGTATGCGAGTGATGAAATTATAAAAACATTGGCCCGAAAGTAATGGAAAATTGTTCAGTTTGACATTTTCGAATAAGAAAATGAATTCGCTTATGCCTATGGAGTATATCTACATCAAAATTGAAGCAAAGTAATTACAATCTCGTTTTTTGTGAGGGATTGTTTATCATGTGCCATCGAGCAACTCTACATTTTGAATGGGGAGTCTTCTACAAACAAAAAGGTAAAACTATCTGGAAATTTGGAACAATGTTCGATAACACTTTTTTACGTTAAAGAAAGGTTGTTTATGGTTGATACTAAAACAATTAGACAACTCGCCCTCGTTGTCTAAGAGCAGATAGTCAACTCAGGCTTCGCCCTCGTTGACTATCTGCTCATAGACAACTCGGTCTCGTTGTCTAATTGTTAAATAGCTGGACATGACCTTCTTCAGTCCTTCGTCGTCCGAAATTCAACATATTCAAGTTCTCTTATTTCTTTTCTTTAAACTATATCCAGTTCTTTTGAGAACTTAGCAACTTTCTTATTTATTCTAATTATGAGCTAATATCTAGCCAGTATATAAGAACCAATCAGATTGCAGTATAGCTTATATTTAGTAGATATTTAGTAGGCATACAATGAAAATCTTTCTCGATTTATTTCTTATAAGAATTCAGGACAAACTCCGTTTCACTTGGCGTGCACCCGAATCGCAGGAGCAGTGGCTGTTGTGAAGGTTTTAGTGAGATTAATGGGCGATGATATAAAACTCATGAAAGATAATGTAAGTTATGATTAGTATAGGTAATCATATAATACTACGAGTGATATTTGAGAATTGCGCCAAAATTGGCACAATTTTCAAATATCACAAGTAATGCAAATCCTTAAGGTGGCTCGATAGTCTAAATCACGATAAATTGCATTTTCCCCCATAAAAGTTTTGTAATGCAGATCTGAGCTTTATTTTGGTTCATTGCATAGCTCTAGCGGTGGTCTTGATTATTGAAACGTTTCACACTTGTATCATTTGTATATCTAGAGAAATTCTGTTTATGATAAGCGGCAGATTTTATGCAAATTAGTTTTCTGGATTTATTGGAAAAACGATTTCTCCACTGACTCAGGTAAACTTTGAGGATATAAAACGTTTCAGTAAAGCCTGGTTTCCATTTGGTCGCCACGGTGTCATAGTGGTGATGTAATAGAGTGTTGATCTATTCTTGTTTTTTTGTCTGCTGTATATGCAAAGCAGTCTTTACTGATTGCAGATATATAGATGGACACTCTATTGCATCGTCCACTATGACACCGTTGCGATCGTGGTGACCAAATGGAAACCAGGCTTAAATAAGACCACCACTACAGAGCTATGCAATGAACCACGATGAAGCTCAGATCTACATTACAAGAATTTTATACGTAAAAATGTCTTTATATCACGTCGGACGACATGTCCTTCGGGCCAGAAACGTCGTCTATGAACATACGTAATCTTCTTACTTAAGTATACATATTGAAGTTCCCTTATTTCTCTTTTTCATATTATATCCGGTTCTTTCGAGAAAAAATGTTATATAGCAGAATTACTCAAGAAAATATTTGGACATTTACTCGAGAATGCTTGTTATTTTCGTAATTATATATAACATGCACTGGGATAAAAATTAGCCCGATTAACTGCAGTGTGAAAACACTAGCCAACATATTTTTGTGGTTACCACACTTGCCTAATGCCCATCAGCGGGGAGATCCACTTTCGATCCTGGGTAGGACCCAGCTCTCGGAGAAAGTGCTCCTTTGCAATAACATTAGTAAGGCTTTCGCGTCGTCACGGATAACGACATTGAGGAGGGTGTTGAGAATATGTTTCGCATGAAGAATTGTTTGTTTTGAAGGCCGCGTCGTCGAAGTTGCGGTGATGCGGATACTGATGCTGATATACTAATTATACTGTACAATTATTATGAATATAATATAATTTCAAACTGGATGATTCGGATATTAAATTAACTGACACTTTGAAAATTCTTGCGGTCACGTCAGACAGAAGGCTGAAGTTCGAGGATCATATTGCAGAGCAGACAAAGAAGGCATGTGCCAAGGCATCCTCCCTGCGCAGGTTACGAAGATTTATCCCCCAGGAAGTAATGATACGCCTTTACAAAGCTTATATTCTTCCTCGTTTAGAATATTGTGGTCCACTTCTACTGGGAATTGGAAAGGTTGAGGCAAATAAAATGGAGGACACTAATTATTATATTTTGAGAACTATCTTGGGCTTGTCCAAGACACTGACCAATGATTATATACTTCAATATTATGACAATATTAGATCGCTTTCTGAACGTAGATATACTAAATCATTGATTTTAGTTTATAAGTCAGTAAAAAATCTAGGTCCGACTTATATTAGTGAATTTTTTAAACTTAAATTAGTTAAGTATAATTTACGTGGCATTGGCACGAGATTTGAACAGCCACACTTTAACCGTGAATGGCTCCATAAATCATTCTCGTACATAACTAGCACTCTATGGAACAATTTATCAGTTGAAATAAGAGAATCCAAAGATATTATTAGTTTTAAAGCTTCTGTAAGTAGGCATACGTTGTTGTAGTTACTGTAAGAACTATTTTATATAATTATTAATGATGAATATATATAATTAATTAACTTATATTTGTAATTGTTTTTATGTATATATAATTAACTTATATCTGTAATTATTTTTTATGTCACGTTCACGTTTTTACGAGCTTGTTTTTAGCTCCTTGGTGATACGTGGGTAAACAAATTATCCTATCCTATCTATACTGCACCTTTTGCTTTTTATTCATATTCTTAGGATGGGAGCACTCCGTTGGTATTGGCCGTGGAGAGTGGAAATCAACAAGTTGTCAGAGAACTATTGAGTTCGAAGGCGAAAGAACAGCTTAAGTTGGTGAAAGGGGTGAGAATGCATGCTAATTATTACATAATAACCTGTTTTTGTAACATATATTTAATATATAACGCGAATCAGAAATGTTCGGCTTCCGTAACGAGAAAATTATTTTTAATTAACAACATAAATTAGTTTTCAATTATTTTGTGGTTCAAGTTTTGGCGTGCTCCATCGAGTTATGGATGTATACTTGGGAAGTTGGTAGACCTCTCTTGGTTATCGCCTTGAGTAACTCTTACACTTTCTTCTTACTCTCCCAACTTCGTAACTCTTACACTTTCTTCTTACTCTCTCAACTTCCTAACTCTTACACTTTCTTCTTACACTCTCAACTTCCTAACTCTTACACTTTCTTCTTACTCTCCCAACTTCCTAACTCTTACCTTTCTTCTTACTCTCCCAACTTCGTAACGCTTACACTTTCTTCTTACTTTCCCAACTTCGTAACTCTTACACTTTCTTCTTACTCTCTCAACTTCCTAACTCTTACACTTTCTTCTTACTCTCTCAACTTCCTAACTCTTACACTTTCTTCTTACTCTCCCAACTTCGTAACTCTTACACTTTCTTCTTACTCTCCCAACTTCGTAACTCTTACACTTTCTTCTTACTCTCTCAACTTCGTAACTCTTACACTTTCTTCTTACTCTCTCAACTTCCTAACTCTTACACTTTCTTCTTACTCTCCCAACTTCCTATTAACTCTTACACATTCTTCTTACTCTCTCAACTTTCTAACTCTTACACATTCTTCTTACTCTCTCAACTTTCTAACTCTTACACTTTCTTCTTACTCTCTCAACTTCCTAACTCTTACATTTTCTTCTTACTCTCTCAACTTCCTAACTCTTACACTTTCTTCTTACTCTCTCAACTTCCTAACTCTTACACTTTCTTCTTACTCTCTCAACTTCCTAACTCTTACACTTTCTACTTACTCTCTCAACTTCAACTTCCTAACTCTTACACTTTCTTCTTACTCTCTCAACTTCCTAACTCTTACACTTTCTTCTTACTCTCTCAACTTCCTAACTCTTACACTTTCTTCTTACTCTCTCAACTTCGTAACTCTTACACTTTCTTCTTACTCTCTCAACTTCCTAACTCTTACACTTTCTTCTTACTCTCTCAACTTTCTAACTCTTACGCTTTCTTCTTACTCTCTCAACTTCCTAACTCTTACACTTTCTTCTTACTCTCTCAACTTCCTAACTCTTACACTTTCTTCTTACTTTCCCAACTTCGTAACTCTTACACTTTCTTCTTACTCTCTCAACTTCCTAACTCTTACACTTTCTTCTTACTCTCTCAACTTCCTAACTCTTACACTTTCTTCTTACTCTCCCAACTTCGTAACTCTTACACTTTCTTCTTACTCTCCCAACTTCGTAACTCTTACACTTTCTTCTTACTCTCTCAACTTCGTAACTCTTACACTTTCTTCTTACTCTCTCAACTTCCTAACTCTTACACTTTCTTCTTACTCTCCCAACTTCCTATTAACTCTTACACATTCTTCTTACTCTCTCAACTTTCTAACTCTTACACATTCTTCTTACTCTCTCAACTTTCTAACTCTTACACTTTCTTCTTACTCTCTCAACTTCCTAACTCTTACATTTTCTTCTTACTCTCTCAACTTCCTAACTCTTACACTTTCTTCTTACTCTCTCAACTTCCTAACTCTTACACTTTCTTCTTACTCTCTCAACTTCCTAACTCTTACACTTTCTACTTACTCTCTCAACTTCCTAACTCTTACACTTTCTTCTTACTCTCTCAACTTCCTAACTCTTACACTTTCTTCTTACTCTCTCAACTTCCTAACTCTTACACTTTCTTCTTACTCTCTCAACTTCGTAACTCTTACACTTTCTTCTTACTCTCTCAACTTCCTAACTCTTACACTTTCTTCTTACTCTCTCAACTTTCTAACTCTTACGCTTTCTTCTTACTCTCTCAACTTCCTAACTCTTACACTTTCTTCTTACTCTCTCAACTTCCTAACTCTTACACTTTCTTCTTACTCTCTCAACTTCCTAACTCTTACACTTTCTTCTTACTCTCTCAACTTCCTAACTCTTACACTTTCTACATACTCTCTCAACTTCCTAACTCTTACACTTTCTTCTTACTCTCCCCAATCGTAACTCTTACACTTTCTTCTTACTCTCTCAACTTCGTAACTCTTACACTTTCTCCTTGCTCTCCCAACTTCCTAACGCTTACACGTTCTTCTTACTCTCTCAACTTCCTAACTCTTACACTTTCTTCTTACTCTCCCAACTTCCTATCAACTCTTACACATTCTTCTTTCTCTCTCAACTTCCTAACTCTTACACTTTCTTCTTACTTTCCCAACTTCCTATTAACTCTTACACTTTTCTTCTTACTCTCTCAACTTCCTAACTCTTACACTTTCTTCTTACTTTCCCACCTTCCTAACTCTTACACTTTTCTTCTTACTTTCTCAACTTCCTAACTCTTACACTTTCTTCTTCTTTCCCACCTTCCTAACTCTTACACTTTCTTCTTGCTCTTTCAACTTCCTTACTCTTACACTTTCTTCTTACTCTCCCAACTTCCTATTAACTCTTACACATTCTACTTACTCTCTCAACTTCCTAACTCTTACAATTTCTTCTTACTTTCCCACCTTCCTAACTCTTACACTTTCTTCTTACTCTTTCAACTTCCTTACTCTTACACTTTCTTCTTACTCTCCCAACTTCCTAACTCTTTTATACACTTTCTTCTTACTCTCTCAACTTCCTAATTCTTACACTTTCTTCTTACTTTCCCACCTTCCTAGCTCTTACACTTTCTTCTTACTTTCTCACTTTCATAACTCTTACACTTTTCTTCTTACTCTTTCAACTTCCTAACTCTTACACTTTCTTCTTACTTTCCCACCTTCCTAACTCTTACACTTTCTTCTTACTCTCCCAAATCATAACTCTTACACTTTTCTTCTTACTCTCTCAACTTCCTAACTCTTACACTTTCTTCTTACTCTCTCAACTTCGTAACTCTTACACTTTCTTCTTACTCTCTCAACTTCGTAACTCTTACACTTTCTTCTTACTCTATCAACTTCGTAACTCTTACACTTTCTTCTTACTCTCTCAACTTAATTCGTAACTCTTACACTTTCTTCTTACTCTCTCAACTTCCTAACTCTTACACTTTCTTCTTACTCTCTCAACTTCCTAACTCTTACACTTTCTTCTTACTCTCTCAACTTCCTAACTCTTACACTTTCTACTTACTCTCTCAACTTCCTAACTCTTACACTTTCTTCTTACTCTCCCAAATCGTAACTCTTACACTTTCTTCTTACTCTCTCAACTTCGTAACTCTTACACTTTCTTCTTGCTCTCCCAACTTCCTAACGCTTACACGTTCTTCTTACTCTCTCAACTTCCTAACTCTTACACTTTCTTCTTACTCTCCCAACTTCCTATCAACTCTTACACATTCTTCTTACTCTCTCAACTTCCTAACTCTTACACTTTCTTCTTACTTTCCCACCTTCCTAACTCTTACACTTTTCTTCTTACTTTCTCAACTTCCTAACTCTTACACTTTCTTCTTCTTTCCCACCTTCCTAACTCTTACACTTTCTTCTTGCTCTTTCAACTTCGTAACTCTTACACTTTCTTCTTACTTTCCCACCTTCCTAACTCTTACACTTTTCTTCTTACTTTCTCAACTTCCTAACTCTTACACTTTCTTCTTCTTTCCCACCTTCCTAACTCTTACACTTTCTTCTTGCTCTTTCAACTTCCTAACTCTTACACTTTCTTCTTACTCTCCCAACTTCCTATTAACTCTTACACATTCTTCTTACTCTCTCAACTTCCTAACTCTCACAATTTCTTCTTACTTTCCCACCTTCCTAACTCTTACACTTTCTTCTTACTCTTTCAACTTCCTTACTCTTACACTTTCTTCTTACTCTCCCAACTTCCTAACTCTTACACTTTGTTCTTACTCTCTCAACTTCCCAATTCTTACACTTTCTTCTTACTTTCCCACCTTCCTAACTCTTACACTTTCTTCTTACTTTCTCACTTTCATAACTCTTACACTTTTCTTCTTACTCTTTCAACTTCCTAACTCTTACACTTTCTTCTTACTTTCCCACCTTCCTAACTCTTACACTTTCTTCTTACTCTCCCAAATCATAACTCTTACACTTTTCTTCTTACTCTCTCAACTTCCTAACTCTTACACTTTCTTCTTACTCTCTCAACTTCGTAACTCTTACACTTTCTTCTTGCTCTTTCAACTTCCTAACTCTTACACGTTCTTCTTATTCTCTCCACTTTGTAACTCTTACACTTTCTTCTTACTCTCTCAACTTCCTAATTCTTGTACTTTCTTCTTGCCCTTCCACCTTTATAGCTCTTATACACGTTCTTCTTACTCTCCCAACTTCTAACTCTTACACTTTATTCTTACTCTATCAACTTCCTAACTCTTACACTTTCTTCTTACTCTCCCAAATCATAACTCTTACACTTTTCTTCTTACTCTCTCAACTTCCTAACTCTTACACTTTCTTCTTACTTTCCCACCTTCCTAACTCTTACACTTTCTTCTTGCTCTTTCAACTTCCTAACTCTTACACTTTCTTCTTACTCTCTCCACTTTCTAACTCTTACACATTCTTCTTACTCTCTCAACTTCCTAATTCTTACACTTTCTTCTTACTTTCCCACCTTCCTAACTCTTACACTTTCTTCTTGCTCTTTCAACTTCCTAACTCTTACACTTTCTTCTTACTCTCTCCACTTTCTAACTCTTACACATTCTTCTTACTCTCTCAACTTCCTAATTCTTACACTTTCTTCTTGCCCTTCCACCTTTATAACTCTTACACGTTCTTCTTACTTTCCCACCTTCTTAACTCTTACACTTTCTTCTTACTCTCCCAACTTCCTATTAACTGTTACACATTTTTCTTACTCTCTCAACTTCCAAACTCTTACACTTTCTTCTTACTCTCTCAACTTCGTAACTCTTACACTTTCTTCTTACTCTCCCAATTTCCTAACTCTTACACTTTCTTCTTACTCTCCCACCTTCCTAACTCTTACACTTTCTTCTTACTTTCCCACCTTCCTAACTCTTACACTTTCTTCTTACTCTCTCAACTTCCTAATTCTTACACTTTCATCTTACTTTCCCACCATCCTAACTATTGCCCCCCAACTGAATTTTTTTCGGGAGATACGGGCACTTTTTGCCATTATTTTTTACGGACATGTTTTCAATTTTTTGAAATTCCCTTTCGTTCTTTGTTATTTTGTATTTCTGGAAATTTTCTTTGTTTATAGGAATCAGGAGATTCAGCTTTTCATTATTGTGCTCGTAATAAAGACGTGGAGATCGCGCGTGTGTTACTCGAGGCTGGGTCAGCGGTTAATCTTCGAAACGTAAGAGAGCAAATAGAATCTTTTGAAAATATACAGAAGGAAGATCTTTATACGAGTCTCTTAAGGTAAATTATTATATGGCTTGGCTCGTGAGCGGTCCTAATGCAGCTTTTCTGTAATCTGATTGGTTCCTGAGAGGTCTTTACAAACTGTTAAAGAACGGTCATTACAAAACAATTGAAAAGTTTTAAAAAAATTGCGAAAAATTATGCGAAATTTTAAACAGCCATATAATAAAAACCTTATTAAGCTCGTGTGGTTGGTCTTTACGGCGAAATTATCCTTCCCTTGGTCTTTTCGCACAGACCTCGCTCCTTCGACGCTTGGTCTATACAGAAAGAGCACGGGCAGGATAAATTTACCGTAAAGACTTCCTTCTCGGGCAATAAGTCTTCAGTGATACAAGAAACAAATTTCTGCAATTTGTCTCGCAACACTTTTGTGTTGTAAGCTACTGCATGAAGTTGCACTACCTTTCATGTAACTTCCTATTGCACTACATTGTTGTGTTGTAATACGTGCAACTTCACGCTGTAACTTACAATATACAACATTGTTGAGAGACAAGTTGCATGAAATGTAGTAATACATGCAACACCAGACTGTATCTTACAACACAACATTGTTGAGAGACAAGTTGCATGAAAAGTAGTAATACGTGCGACATCACGTTGTATCTTACAACACAACATTGTTGAGAAACAAGTTACATGAAAGGTAGTAAGTAATACGTGCAACATCACGTTGCAACTCCAACTTACAACACAACAATGTTGAGAAGTTGCATGAAAGGTAACAATGTTGAGAAGTTGCATGAAAGGTAACAATGTTGAGAAGTTGCATGAAAGGTAACAAATGTTGAGAAGTTGCATGAAAGGTTCTTTCATGCAACTTGTTTTTCAAGTTGTTTTACCACACATGTCTATGAGCTGGGAGACACAGGTTCAAATCCTGGGTCGGACCTCCACTCAAGGTCTTAAAAATAATTGAGGAGAAAGTGCTGCCTTTGCAATAATATCAGCAAATTGTAAGACTTTCAGGTCTTCTCGGATAACGACCAAAAATCGTAGGCCCTCGGAATCCCTATAATTGGGCTTTTAGCCTGTTGGGTTATTCCGTTCACCTAAGAGTGATAAATCTAATAAACTAAACTAAACTAAACTAAACATTGTTACGTTGTAAGTTACAGCGTGAAGTTGCACGTATTATTACAACCTTTCATGCAACTTGTCTCGAAAATATCCAGTGTTTACACATTAATGTTTTAATTACAGAAAGAAGGTCAGACGGCATTCCATATAGCAGCTTATGAAGGAGATGAGAGTATGATCAAACTACTGACTACCTCAAACAAATTGTCAGCAGATCTACAAGATAAGGTAAGCGCTGAAAGGAGTTTTTTATAGACTTTAGACTCATAACGGCAACACCCTAATCAAAGCGTTAAACAAGTAAATTCAAGCGAATAGGAAATGTTTCATCTTCTTGCTTTGTCAGATTTTGTACCGACAAGACATTTTGAAATTTACAGCGCAACACCAAAAACAGCTTATTACTTCATTTTCAAAAAGTTAAAATTTCTGTATTGTATCTGTGAAGAAAAAAGATAGAATTGGTGAAGCATCGTCAATTATGAAATTATTAGAAAAGCAACAAATTATTATGTTTGTTTTCAAATCATCATATATTCGTCAAAATATTCATAAAAACACAGGATAAACTGGATAACTCCAAACGGATTAGAATATTTCAATAAATTAGAAATACAACGAGGACAAAAACACTAAGAGGCTTGAAAAAACGAAACTTGTCTTTCATTGGAAGCACTTTCCCAGGATTTTCAAATTGTAGCTAAAGTCATGTAGCAGAGGGAATGCCGCGTATATTCAGTTTCCAACATTCCGGAATTTTGCTTCACCATTAATCCTTAGAACATGTAGTTTAATCGAGTGAAATGCCAAATATTACCTAGAATATACCCAGAATCTTATCCCGGCATTACCACCATATATACAGAACTCGTGACTAGGCTCTCGACAACGGCTTCCGTAGCTCAGTGCAGGTCAGAGCACTGCACTAGCATCGCAGGGTCGCGGGTTCAATTCCAGCCAGAAGGCCTTGAAGTTGTATTTTTCGCAACTGGTCCCGGTTTGGTCTTAAAATATATATATTCCAACACTCCTTAGAACTTTTCACTACATAGCCCATTTGTTTTTCAAACTCAGAAATAAGTTATGAATGCATTACCCAATATCATCCGATGCTTTGACAACCAACCACAAACGCAAAAAAAACGTAATTATAAATGAAGTCTTGTTGTGGAGAATATTATGTTTGATCAAATAGAAAAAGCAATAATTGTCTTACTTTTTCAGTTCTTTCGGTTGGTATTTTTTTAAAATTACATAGCAACGAGCAGCGGAGAAATTTGTTATCCGTCGGATAGTTATCCACCGCACTATCCACGCTTTGAACAACCGCCTTTTATCAGCTGGATAACTATCCACTGCCACTGGATAGCAGATTTATCCGCTGGATAGGACTTATCCACCGGATAACTTATCCAGGCTTTGAACAACCGACACCAGCGCTTTAACCGAGTGAGCTACAGAAGCCGTTGTAGTGTGCTTTGCCACATTGATGTCACATTGACGTCATCGACAAACACAAAACTCAATAATTTTTTTACCTGTTTGCTATATTTGTGAGTGTCATGTAAACCGAAATTACTTCCTACAAAAAAGGACGTAATGAACTTAATCAATACTTCATTCTGTTTATTCATCTTAAAAAGTCGATAAAATTTCGAAAAATCCATACGTACTTTTTTGAAGATAGCAGTCCAGAAAATCTTCGAAGATTATAGGAATTTTCATTTTCAGTGACGTCATGATGACGTCATCATATGACATTACCAAACGAATGAGTTTTGCCCATATTATACCACATACATCTTAAATCTGTGAAATTCTATAGCAAATTTGTTAATTTAATCTAATTTTAGTAACGAATTGGTTTACAAATCTAAATACGTCCAAAACATAAGAGAAAGCGGATACATGCAGCACAATCGTCAAGCTTAACTCCTCAAAAATGTTTGACTCCCTGACAGCGATCGAACCTATTACCAGTGATAGCCGGTGTACCTTCTGATTGCCAGTGTAACCTGATTGCCGGTGTATCTTCTGATTGCCAGTGTAACCTTCTGGTTGCCGGTGTAACCTTCTGATTGCCAGTGTAACCTTATGATTGCCGGTGTAACCTTCTGATTGCCAGTGTAACCTTCTGATTGCCGATATAACCTTCTGATTGCCAGTGTAACCTTCTGATTACCAGTGTAACCTTCTGATTGCCAGTGTAACCTTCTGATTGCCAGTGTAACCTTCTGATTGCCAGTGTAACCTTCTGATTGCCAGTGTAACCTTCTGATTGCCAGTGTAACCTTCTGATTGCCAGTGTAACCTTCTGATTGCCGGTGTAACCTTCTGATTACCAGTGTAACCTTCTGATTGCCAGTGTAACCTTCTGATTGCCAGTGTAACCTTCTGATCAGGCGCGGATTTAGAAGTTAGTCGCATAAATTAGACACTTCATGAACAACCCTATTGGTTATGCTTTTCTTAAGAATAATTCAGAACAAAAACCTATCCAATAGGATTGTTATTCACAGGTATTTTGAATTGCAAATTCTAAATCTAATTTATGCGACTATACTTCTAAATCCGCGCCTGCTTCTGATTGCCGATATAACCTTCTGATTGCCAGTGTAACCTTCTGATTGCCAGTGTAACCTTCTGATTGCCGATATAACCTTCTGATTGCCAGTGTATAACCTTCTGATTGCCGGTGTAACCTTCTGATTGCCGATATAACCTTCTGATTGCCGATATAACCTTCTGATTGCCAGTGCAGTAACACTCTGATTGCCGGTGTAACCTTCTGATTGCCAGTGTATAATCTTCTGATTGCCGATATAACCTTCTGATTGCCAGTGTAACCTTCTGATTGCCGGTGTAACCTTCTGATTGCCAGTGTAACCTTCTGATTGCCGATATAACCTTCTGATTGCCAGTGTAACCTTCTGATTACCGGTGTAACCTTCTGATTGCCGATATAACCTTCTGATTGCCAGTGTAACCTTTTGATTGCCGGTGCAACCTTCTGATTGCCAGTGTAACCTTCTCATTGCCAGTGTAACCTTCTCATTGCCAGTGTAACCTTCTGATTGCCAGTGTAACCTTCTGATTGCCGATATAACCTTCTGATTGCCAGTGTAACCTTCTCATTGCCAGTGTAACCTTCTCATTGCCAGTGTAACCTTCTGATTGCCAGTGTAACCTTCTGATTGCCAGTGTAACCTTCTGATTGCCGGTGTAACCTTCTGATTGCCAGTGCAACCTTCTGATTGCCAGTGTAACATTCTGATTGCCGGTGTAACCTTCTGATTGCCGGTGTAACCTTCTGATTGCCAGTGTAACCTTCTGATTGCCAGTGTAACCTTCTGATTGCCTGTGTAACCTTCTGATTGCCTGTGTAACCTTCTGATTGCCAGTGTAACCTTCTGATTGCCAGTGTAACCTTCTGATTGCCAGTGTAACCTTCTGATTGCCAGTGTAACACTCTGATTGCCAGTGTAACCTACTGATCACCGGCAACCAGAAGGTTATAGTTTCGATCCCTGTCCGGGACTCAGAAACATCTTCAGCTACTATAGCTCTCACATTTATTACAACTATATACAACACGATAATAGAAAGCTTGAAAGATTCACATCTTATTTTCTTCCCTTTTTAGCATGACAGAACTGCTGTGCATATCGCAGCAGAACGTGGCTTTTCTAGCATAGTAGAATATCTTGTCGATAAAGTCAAGGTAGACGTGAACTTTCGATCAAAGGTTAGTTGTTTTAATAAGTGTTAGTATAATATTTCTAACTTCTTTTTCAAATTTTGTAATAATTTTGTAATACATATATCCTATATCTTATCTCGACTTTTCAGGGATATCTTTATATCTTACTTTTTGACATAAACCTGCTACAAAGCCTGCAATGTACACACATCAAGAACTTAATGAGTTTTTATTTCTTGTCTAGTCTGGGGATACACTTGTTCATATTGCTGCTCAAAATGGACATTCTGAAACTGTTCTCGCTTTACTCAAGAGAGGAGTTCCTTTACACATGCCTAATAAGGTAACCATTGCGTTAATATACACAATGTTGTAGTGAATGTGGGAGAGCTCGGAGAAGACAGATGAGCTCTCCCACATTCACTACAACGTTGTGTATATTAACGCGTCCAAGCATTACCTCATTATAAAAAAATAGAAAACACCTTTCCGTGTTCCCTACGTTATAGAAACACTCGTGAAAGTTTGGGATAACTCGAAATAACGTGGAAACACTCGCCCTGCGAGCTCGTGTTCCCACTGCCATTTATCGTTCTCCAAAACTTGCAATCGTGTTTCTATAACTATGGAAACGCGGAAAATGTTTTCTATTTCTTAAGTATATATATATATGTATATATGGAACAACGGACCTTTGTGGAAATAAACTTTCAAGTGCCGGAGAAGAACTCAACAAACTAACATTCTTCTTAATAATTTTGGAAATATCTGGTAGTCTTGGATTAAAATCTATACTACCTGCAAGGGATATATTTTCTTCTTATTTCCTCTTCTCCTGGCTGAATATGCCGAAACGTTTTAATAAATAAAGGACCAGTAAAGAAGTTGTTTGCCTCTCTTTCCGTATCTACATTCCATATTCTGGAGGTAACTGTGAATCCAATTCTGGATCCTTCCACTGGAAATAGTCGTTGGTTGGTAAGCCACACCTTAAAAAATATATATATATATATATATATATATATATATATATATATATATATATATATATATATATATATAGCAAAGTGAAAAGGTGGTAAACTGCCGAGATTTTTAGTAACGAAATACAGAAATATATATATATTATATATATAGTACAATCTACAGACACGTGTTTCGCTGTTCCACAGCTCATCAATGTAGCTTGGTACAATCTAGATATGGGCATGAGAACTAATTATAACCCAAGCGATTGCCTGTAACAACCGCTTGTGGGACAAACAGCGGTCATGCGCACATTTTAAACATCGCCATGCCAAGCTTCAAAACTTTGATAAATATATGTTATTTACCGGCGGGAGGTCCGTATGGAGAAATATTTCCCGAGGCCTTAAAAACGGCACGAGGCCGCAGGCCGAGAAACGTTCTTGAGACAAAGGGAAATATCTCTCAATACGGACCGACCAAAACGGTAAATATTTTATTTATTTTCCCCCTTAATATCATGGCTTGTTTTTTGGTCGTCATCAGTATTTTTAGTGGACAAAAAAAGAAAATCTGTGTTTTTTCTTCATCAAAGGAAATTGTGAGTTAAGGGGCCGAATACATGAGGCGAGTTGGCCCGGTTAGCACTCGGTTAACCGAGTTGGCCCGCTTCGTATGTTTATCATCTCTTGTTTCAAAATTTCGATTACATGGAAACCGAGCTGGCCCGCCTTGCCAGGATCCTGGTTGCTGCTTGCCAGACCAACTCGGTTAAGCGAATTGAAAATTTCACCTTTTCCCTATGTAATCGGCTTTTTGCCGAGTTGGCCCGGCAAAGCGGGCTGAAAAACTGTTTGGCTCGTTCTGTCGCGCGTTTTTTTACTTGATTGTGTGAATAAATATAGCTGAAATGAACTCAGATAAAGCATCCTTGGTTGTGCGTTTTGAGACGTACCGAAGACTTAATAAATTAATTAGTCTTCGTGAATACATGAGGCGGGCTAGCTCGGTAAGCCGGGATGAGTTTTGAGTTGACGATGATTTCAACCCAAAATTCGCAATTACCAAGCAAATGTTGCTTCACTTGAGCAAAGTTACGTTAGTTTTACTGCAGTTTTACACTGTTATTTAGCTGAGGAAATTTTTTGTTGTCTAACTCGCGAAAACGTAATTGCAATATGAATCTCGGCTAACTCGCCTCATGTAATCGGCCCCTAAAGCCGGTTTTCCACTAGGCGATTTTGTTCGCGCGAAGCGACTTTTTATTGTTCAAATTGAAAAGATTTCTCATTAATTAGTTCCAGCCGAGAGCTTATAAGACAATAGAAAAAGTCGCTTCGCGCGAAAAAAACCGCCTAGTGGTAAACCGGCATAAGTCTCTTTTTAGAAAAAAAATCACTTATATGTCTTTCAATATGTTCAATCTCGTTTGAGTTCATTTTCAAATGTGGTATTTCAAATGAGGTAAAAGCACAGACTTTCCTTTTTTGTCCAATGACTAGAAATACTGTGACGACCAAAAAAACAAGCCAGGATATTAAGGAAAAAAATAAATAAATAATTTACCGTTTTGGCCGTCGGTCCGAATTGAGCAATATTTCCCTTGGTCTCAAAAACGTCCCTAGGAAATATTTCTCCATACGGACCTCTCAACTGGTAAATAACATATATATCTATATATATAATTATTATGTCTATATATATG
The DNA here is from genome assembly GCA_035772405.1 of Chrysogorgia sp. JL179-B06. Classification (NCBI taxonomy): domain Eukaryota; kingdom Metazoa; phylum Cnidaria; class Anthozoa; order Scleralcyonacea; family Chrysogorgiidae; genus Chrysogorgia; species Chrysogorgia sp. JL179-B06. The sequence goes on along the minus strand of JAYKKM010000469.1, from coordinate 1,232,890 downwards.
TCCAATTTTTATGTCTATATATATATATATATATATATATTCATCTTTTTAATCCATTTACTTCAAACAAACTTCTATAATGGTTACTTGATTACTCCTTGTTGGTAACTATATATAAAAGTATAAAACTGAATAGGAATAAAAACACTAAAAAGTGTACTAGCGTAATAATACTGTACTATTGTAATAATACTGTACTATTAAATTATGTTTAGGCAGGAGAAGTGTCACTTCATGCTGCAGTTCTTTGTGGTCACGTTGGTGTTGTCAAGGCGTTGTTGAACAAAGGTGCTTCAGTGGATAATAAAACTAAGGTACAATAATTGGATTTTTTCATTGCCTTTACCACTGTTTGTATGTTCAAAACATTCACATTATGATCTATATTTTGTAAATCACCCATAATCAGGCATTACTATCTACTTATTAACCGAATGCGAGGTCTGTAAGGGGAAGTCATTTTCCAATCTCACAATGTCAGGTTGGCTGTCCCAATGAAGTACCACATTCTGATTCGTGAAGGGCCAGGGCTGCGGTCTATACTACTACAAAATATACTACAATATAATATACTATTACTACTTTCAACATTTGTAGAAATAATTCATAGGTAGCAAATTCAACTATATATTATCAACGACCTGTCCCCTGGCATTCACACATTCATCTATATTATCTACGACCTGTCCCCTTGCATTCACTCTATGAATTACATTGATGATAGAATTTTAGCAGTTTTTTATAAAAACAAACTGCAGAGACGATTTTGCTTGGACATCGGGAAAATATAGCAGGCGATTTGCTATACAATACCCGCCGAGCTCTGGCGGGAGCTGGGTCTCAGCAAAAGTCTCTCGTATTTTTGCTTACGCCGGCCTAACTAAATGTGCTTTGTTACACTCCCCGCACATCCCATTAGTGACGCCCCCTTGCAGGTTACAAGTGGTATAAGCAAACTTGAAACATATTACGATTACCAAGCTGGAACTTAGTCACAACTCAAAACTACTATTTCTGTTCAGGATATGTATACTGCTCTGCATGTTGCTGTAGAGCACCGCCAGCCAAGAGTAGTGCAGACGCTGTTAGGTTATGGAGCCAACGTGCATCTGAAAGGAGGAAGAGTAAGAAAGTTCCCGCCATTTGACTTATTCTTCCATTTTATTTCTTTTTATCCTTTTGTTTTTTCTGTGCGCTCTCATTTCGTTTGCCTGCACTAAAGACTGATTTGAATATGGTTCAACTATTCAACTACGTGCGTTTACATACGCGTGGATAAACGCAGCAGTAGAAAGCAGCATTAATGTACGGTCATTTCTGTATATATTTTTCTAGCTTGAAGAGACACCTCTTCATATTGCTGCTCGTATTAAAGATGGTAATGAGGTTGCTGATATGTTGATCAAAAGCGGAGCTAATGTTGACGCCCCGCAAGAGGTAAACAATGTTGTTGTTGTTGTTGTCATGGTCGTCGTTGTTATTATTGTCATTGTCATTGTCGTTGTTGTTGTCATTGACATCATTGTTGTCATCGTTGTTATTGTCGCTTTTGTTGTTGTTGTTGTTGTTGTTGTTGTTGTTAATTGTCATCGTTGTTGTCATCGCGTCGTCGTTGTTGTTTTTGTCATATTTGATGTCGTCGTTTTTGCGTCATCGTCGTCGTCCATATTGTCGTCGTCGTCGTCGTTAATGTTATGGCTTTATTGATGTATTTTTTTCTTTATTCAGAATGGTGAGACGTCTCTTCACATTGCTACCAGAAAAGGTAACATCGCGATGGTGAAACTTCTCCTGGCTGAAGGAACAAATGCCGCCAGAAAATCAAGGGTAATATAATAAATAAATATTGGAATAAGTTTATTACGATTATCAACCTCAACTCCTCAACTCAAATATAACGTTGTTTAAAATGCCTATAACCCCAATTTTTTATTATTCATAAACATTCTACATAAGGCAAATAGTTGAACAGTGAAATATTTCATTGGTTTGGTTTTCACTTCTATACTATTACACAGTTTTATGTTTATGAGTGTGACGTCATCCCAGAATGCGGACATGAACAACTCTGAAGAGCATTGAATATTTCTCAATTATTCAGGTCAACAAAATAGACAAAGGCAATGGAACAAAGACCACAAAAATTATCATATCTAAACACCCAGAAATTCTGGGTGTCATGTGACCAGCCGATCACAGGGCCATTTTCGCCGTGGAGGCAAAATGCCCTGGGAACGAGGTTGAAGCCGCTCCTTAATCACGGAACAAAAGCTTCAAAGGAACTTGTCATTTTGAAGTAATTTGCATGTACGACATCACTGTACATCACCTCTGTGTATAAAGTAGATCGCGTTACACTAGTATCATTTCTGATGATGACTGCAAGTAATTAGTCGAAACGTTGAATAAAATGTTTACCCTTTTCAGAGCGTTCATTGTTTTGTATTTTATTAATTTACTTAGTGTATTAATTTGTTGATCACAATAGCGTAGCGTCTGGTTGCTATTAATAGCTCAAAATGCGGACAAACAAACTAAATTTGACTCACAAATTATTGCAAATGAGCTATTTGTTTTTGTTATGGCCGCAATAATTATGGGTAAAAGTGGACAAACATGAATACTGACGTCATCTCGACGCAGCGCTATTTGCAAAAGGCCGTTTCGTCGTCGAAATTATTTTTTTCATTTTTTAGTTATCTCGGCGAATATTTAACCAATTTCAATTCTGAAAACAGATTTGGAATTACAGAGTCTAAATACATAACATACGAGGGGATAAGAAGTTCAAACAATAGGATATTAATAGAAAAAAAGTAAAACAATACATAAAATAATATTCAAATTAGTTGCTATTATGAAAGTGATCTTTTGCCCCGGGACCATCGTATTGAGAAAGTTCGTAATTTCAAAGACAGGAGTTGAAAGGATGAAATGTGAATATTAGTTTCTGATGTTTTTATTTTAGAGTGGAGAAATACCACTCCATATTGCAATAGAGAATTCGTTTGAAAGTATCGTCATTGTATTGACAAACCACGCCTTGACCTCTCATTCACTGTTATCCACTCATGGAATTAAAATCATCGTTAATTCACCAAATAAGGTAAGCTAGGCCCGAACTTTTCATGTGTCGAACTTAATGCAAATGAGCTTTGCTAAAGTTCGACGTTTGAAACGGGCCTTAATTAATGGCAATATCTACAGGATACGTTTTCTCCCTTTTCTCTCAACATCGGACGAGCAGTGGCGGTTCCAGGGAGGGGCGAAGGGGCGCGCGCCTCCCCTTTAAAATCCCGCAAACAAATGTTTTTTGTGTCAAGACGAAGAAGTCGAAGCGATTATAAGCACAAAGTTAGACGTACCAGCTCTATAGCTGAAGTAGTGCCATTTTCCTATTGGACTTATTTGCGAAATATGGACAATTTCGCAAATAAGTCCAATAGGAAAATGGCACTAGTAAATAACGTAATGTATGAAGATAGCTCACGAGATTCCACAGTATCCACCAAATGTAGCGCGCGCAAAACCAGTCAAGCTCAGACCTCGCTGAAAGACTCTGACAAGTGCTGCGATCCCTTCACATATTTAATCGAGTGACCGCTGACTACCATTGACTCCTTTTTTCCTTGCCTAAATTACATTTAGCCACATCTGAAGTGCATGTATTGGTTCCGTACTACTTCTGAGTTTATCGTGTTTCATAGTCTTGATGCGGCCCCCTTTGTAATCGTGCATTTTTGGCAATGGCGTGGTGCCCTTTTGCAAAAAGTCTTATCATGCAGAAATCGCCGGAAAAGCACTCAGCTGGGCTTTGCAAAATTAAACATTTTACATACACCAATCATACATACACCACAACGTCCTGATTCTTCATGTGAGCCCCCGCTTTCGAACAATACTGGATCCGCCACTGGACTACGACGTTTGAATAAATTATAATTGCTAATTTCAGCATATTTATCCAACAATCATGGATATAGAATCGCATGCAATAGTAGTTTTGTAGATTTGACAAAGAGTTAAGTTATTTACCCACTGTTTTGTCCAAGGTTTTCAGTAGCGACTTACACCTCACGTTCTCTTTAAAAATGAAACAAACGACATGTTTAGAAATTTGGTCCCTAGAGTGAGCTTCACACCGTTGCGTATGACCCTGCTGACAACGCAGTTAAAGCATTTTTTTGTTGTAAACACAAGGAGACAACGAGATGCTCGAGCCGCTCATACGAAACTGTTGAAAATCGTAACATAAATCTCGGCACAAACAACTATCGGAAGTCATTGTCTAAACGGTTCAGACACTACGAGTCTGTGGTCTATGATATGAATTATTTTTAGAGTAATATACTGTATATTAATTATGTCTTATTATATGGCATAAGTTACTTTCGGTGAAATCGCGCTCTCTGATTGGCTGAGACGATCTGACTGCGATCGTTACTTTCCCGTAATGTATTGGTCCGGATTTATACGGATTGTGACGATAAACTTTTTCCTACAACAAATAATAACAAAAAATTTTTAAGTATACAAATTTATTTCAGTGTTTAATTAAATCATGAATGAGCCACAATCAGAGGATGAACATTCAGAAAGTGAGTTTTATTATCCTTTCGGTGTGTTCTGTTCAAAAGCTCGTGACGTTCACTCTTTGTCACGCTATTGCTGTCCAAAAGTGCCATATAATAAACCTCTTATTAACCTCGTCCGCTTGGTCATTACGGGAAGATATCAGACCTCGGTCTTTCATGTACGAACCTCGCCTTAGAAGCTCGATCCGTACTGTCAAGACTTCAGTCTGATATTTTCCCGTAATGACCGCGCTCAATCAATCAATCAATCAATCAATCAATCAATCAATCAATCAATCAATCAATCAATCAATCAATCAATCACTTTATTTAAACACGGTAGAATCTTCAGTAAATTTACATTAAAAATATTATAAAACTACCTAACTAAATACAAAATTAAAATACTGTTTTACAAGATTGCCGTGTAGGAGTCCAGTTAATCTTCGGAATAATGTTGGTCAATTTGCCTTTTAAACTGACCAAGAGAGTGCGACATTCGTATATTCAAGGGCAAGTTGTTCCATAACAATGCCCCACTATAGCTAAAACTTCGCTTTAAGTAGTTGGTACATGGTAGGGGTAAATTCAATTTATTTTCAGCATTCCTTATATTATATCCTGTGCTGCGGGGGATAAACAAATTTTGCATATACGTTGGGGTTAATTGCTTAATCGTTTTAAACATTAATGTCAATTTAAGTTTCTTTCGACGTATAGCAAGCATATCCAATTTCAAACTCTCTAGAAGATTTCTCACACTAGAGTCGTATTTTGATTTCGTTATTACCCTGACTGCTCGATTTTGTAGTTTTTGTAGTTTGTCACTCGGTTAATAAGAGGTTATTACCATTCCCTACAAGGTTGGATTGTTTTTCAACTGTGGATTAGCAATCGTGACCGAGTGTATTCTCGTCGTATTTATTTAATAATTAAAAAATGGATGTTCGTTTGTAGAAATCAGAGACGCCATTACATTACGTTTGTAAATTGAAAAACGAAGGCGAATTGGCAGAACGTGATTTACGAAATGCAGAACTATTGCTGAAATATTCCAGCAAAGCAAACGTGGAAACAGCTGAGGTTTGTTCATTCACTTAATTTTAAAACGAGTTATTGTTGTGATTCGGAAAAATATTCAATAATGAACGTCTATTCTGCAACCAGTTCTAGTCCTTGTCCGCTCGGTTAGTGGCCGAGTTTGGGAGGAATGAGGCGAGATTGCTATTGACGTCATAGCCTCAACAAAGGTCGTGGCTAGATGGAATACTCGCAGTTGACGTGACCGTGCGGTACTAGGTCTGAAACGATCTTTTTTAGTATCCGCGAGATGTTGGACGGAATGAGAGATTGTACTGATATCATACGATCGGACATGCCTGTATGATGAAATACATCATGGAACTTCTCACCCCAAAACAACTTAGATCCTAACCATAATCCCCAGCCTGATGGGTTTTTAACCCCCCCAATGGTTTTCTAATACTAACCTTAATACTAATACTAATAAAAGGATCGTTCAGAAGACGACTCAGACCTAGTACCTCACGGTCACCTCAAATGCGAGTATTCCATCTAGCCACGACCCTCAACATACTCTGATGTGTTGCTTTCGAGGACATGATGTCATAACCAATCCATCTTGCTAAGTTTTGTCATCAAAAGTCAAAATACAAGTGGAGTTCTGTTGATATGAAAGATCTTACGGACTTTAGTTTATTTCCAAAGTTCCAGTATTCAAATCAATTAAATTAAGAAGATATGGCTTGTTGAATTTGGAGAATATTCGACGCCATACTTGTTTCTCAAATATGAATGACTGCACTGCCGATAAAGAATGACGTCATATTTTCAAAACAAATATGGCGTCAAAATCCTCAAATTTTTAACTTCAACTAGCCATATCTTCTTAACTAAATTGATAGCAATGCTGAAACTTTGGAAATAAAGTAACGTCCGTAAGATCTTTCATATATAATCATTATAGATTAATAATCAAATAGATCTTTCATTTGTATTTTGGCTGTATAATGTCGGGATATTTTGCATGCTAATAATTGTGGTAACTTATTTTTTGATAAAAGAAGGCATCTTGTTACACTTATACAAAAAAGTTCTTTTTTTCAGCTCAAAGAGACCCCTGTACACTATTGCGCAAGACATGGCAATAACGATATTTTGAACGCTTTGTTTAACGCTGTTACCACTGAGGAAGTGCAGCGATTGGTCAATCTGAAAACTAGGGTGAGTGACTGACCATGCTCAAAATGGCGAAGACTGCTGAACGGCCCATCTACACAGCGTATGTTGTTGCCAAGGAGATCGCTTGGTGTGAAGATCTCTTCCATTTGTAAAACAAAATTTGACATCAGTTCAGACGCTACTAAAAGTTACATAGTTGACATAATTCAGACTCTTTAAAAGTTACTGTCCACGACCCAACGTTTCGACACTCCAGTCTAGTGTCTTCATCAGGGGTGATCGTTGTAAAGTTAGGATCCCTATTTATACCCTCATAGAGCCGATGATGACGTTATCTATTAACAAGATGCAAATAAGCTTCTGGTAATAAACCACCGTCATCGCAATTCAATGGGGCGTGGGCGCTATTGATATGCCAAGCCTCCAGACAACGTCTCTGATGGTACCACGGATTAGTGGTAATTTTGGAATTTTCCCACGCAATATCATGGTAGATTACGTCACGACGTCATCATCGGTTCTATGAGGATATAAATAGGGATCCTAACCTTACAATGATCACCCCTGATGAAGACACTAGACTGGAGTGTCGAAAAGTTGGGTCATGCACAGTAACTTTTAAAGTTACGTTCAAAAAACTTGTTAAAGCCAGTGTAGCGTCAAATTCAACCTCGTACCCAGGGCATTTTGCGGTATGTCTGCTTTATCACCTGGTTGCGTTGGGAAATTATTTGTAAATAAAATGTGTTTATTTTTCCTCTGTCAAACAATGTTTACTGTAGTACATATATTCGAAGATTCGTACAAACGTAGATATTATATTCTGAGGTCTAAATCATCTTATTCTTTAAGAAAGAGACAGAAATTAAGATTTTAGTTTTTTTAGTTAAAAGATTCCTTTTTCCCAGCGGTCTGCTTGGTAATAACATATGTTACACAGTGTGTGCACTTTCATCATTGCCACCATACATGTGCAAAGTTTCAAAACATTCCACTTGTTATTTGCAGAGATATTCCTCGTTTTGCGAATTTTATTTAGTTTATGTGAGAAACTAACGTCATACGGCATCTAATTTGCATGTTTCAAAAACCTGTATATCTCTGGAACGAGATGAGGTATTGAGAAACAGCGAAAGCCATTCTGTTTCATTTTCAAAATACTTTTAGATAAAATCAAAATTGGATAGACGATTTTTTCATCTCAGTAGCACTTTAACTCTTTCCTGTCCGGCTGAAAAACATCCAAAATTGAACTATCCATAACTATTGCGAAATCTATACCTTTTCTGAAAGTCCAATAAACCGGCTGTTACCAATGCATGCTTTTGAATTTTCCGAACAAGACACATCATGATAATATAAATCAGCATAATTATCATAAATCAGGTTGAAAAACGTCCATTTTTCTAGAAAATGCCATCTTGCACGCCCGCGTAGCATCATGAAAATTCAAAATGCCACCAATCGCAGAGTTGTTTATGAAATCAAATCAAACTTGGCGCTTGTCGAATTTCAATTTATAATCTTGCGTTACCGTGTCCCGTGCTTTTCGATTGACGACTTCGGGAGTCTTCTATGACCCCTTTTGACTGGGCCGGACAGGAAAGAGTTAAGAATAAGTTCAATTTAGGGCCGTAGCACGAGAAAGTCAATTGGGGGGGCCCAGTAATATCACTACACTGCTGGGGGTGTCCGAGGGTGTGTCCCGGAATTTTTTTGAAATTAGGATCTCTTAAATAGGCTTTCCTGACTTCTGAGAGTAATTTCCAGCAAGTTTAAACGGATCTAAACTGGCATGAAATCTCCAGAGCAAATTATTGGGGGGGGGGGGGGGCGGCCCCACCCCTGCTACGGCCATGCAATTAATAAAATAATTGCATTCCCCTCGACCAATCAGAATTCATTAATATTGTCATGCATATAATAAGCATACTAATAATAATCCTAAAGAAAATCTTTGTTTTTTTCTTATTTAGGACGGCTGGACGCCTTTACTGATATCATCGAAAGAAGGGAATTTGGATGTTGTCATGTCATTAATGAGCCGACATGCCCGACTTGACTTTTTTGACGAAGTAAGATTCTTTGCACAATATATGATCGATCGTCAAGATCAAATCCTTTCTCATGAAATCACAAATACGTTGAACGTAAATGGCACAGTTAAATCGGATTGCTTTCGATACATCCGGGTAGCATCTGCCACTCGGCGCCAAGAATTTAATTTCTTGTTTTTGTCGCGAAATTCAACTGACGATCTTTGGTAGATAGCTGGGTACTCGCGAACAACATCTATGAACCGCTCGTCAGCTATTAAACTATCCATTTCACTTATTGTTGGATGCGAACACGTGAAGTGATTGGCAACGCAACCAACGCTTGATGCTCATGATTGGTTATTTACCATCATGTGACACTTTTCTGTCGAAGGACAAGCTGTCACTTTCTTCTACGGGTTCCGACAGTCACCGACTGTCGGCGATTGATGTTTCCATTAACTGTTGACGCATCGGTGACTGCATGTAATTGTTGTAGAAGTTGAATCTGATTCAACTTCTACAAATTACAACAATTACAACACGCGTTATATAGTTGTAATTGTTGTAAGACTTTCACTTGATCGGCGATAGTCACCGACTGAATTACAACAATTACAACACGCGTTTTCATATAGTTGTAATTGTTGTAAGACTTGATCGGTGATAGTCACCGACTGAATTACAACAATTACAACACGCGTTTTCATATAGTTGTATAATTGTTGTAAGACTTGATCGGTGATAGTCACCGACTGAATTACAACAATTACAACACGCGTTTTCATATAGTTGTAATTGTTGTAAGACTTGATCGGTGATAGTCACCGACTGAATTACAACAATTACAACACGCGTTTTCATATAGTTGTATAATTGTTGTAAGACTTGATCGGTGATAGTCACCGACTGAATTACAACAATTACAACACGCGTTTTCATATAGTTGTATAATTGTTGTAAGACTTGATCGGTGATAGTCACCGACTGAATTACAACAATTACAACACGCGTTTTCATATAGTTGTAATTGTTGTAAGACTTGATCGGTGATAGTCACCGACTGAATTACAACAATTACAACACGCGTTTTCATATAGTTGTATAATTGTTGTAAGACTTGATCGGTGATAGTCACCGACTGAATTACAACAATTACAACACGCGTTTTCATATAGTTGTAATTGTTGTAAGACTTGATCGGTGATAGTCACCGACTGAATTACAACAATTACAACACGCGTTTTCATATAGTTGTATAATTGTTGTAAGACTTGATCGGTGATAGTCACCGACTGAATTACAACAATTACAACACGCGTTTTCATATATAGTTGTAATTGTTGTTAGACTTGATCGACGATAGTGGGCGACTGAATTACAACAATTACAACTATATGGAAACCAGGCTTTAATAAGCTATCTTTTGTACACAAAACTATAGATAAGACCCTGTGGTAGCAAGCCATGGCCACTGTCTGTATCTTGTATTGTACTGGTCAGGAAACCTTGATAAAGATGATTATACAGTCACTACATATACCATCCACATATCTAAGACACCTGATATATGCTCTAAAAAATATAGTGATAAAATAATTTACATGTATCTCTTGTAGTGAAAAAAAAGTTTGCAAACGAAGGCTGCTGAAAAAAAATAGTTTGCAGAGGTACAAGCACTGAAAAAAATTGTTTGTCCTGAAAAAATTTTCATTCCCCCCTCCAGAAAAATAATGGTTCGTCCCTAAAGTCGAAATATCAATTTCACAATAGTCTCGTCTATGTCGTTATTTTTCCGAAAATGCTTTTTTTATATTATTTACAGTTGTCGGCTGGTCGTGGTTTTTGGTCCAACAGTATGCAATGTTTCTTGCAACGGCGTAACATACCTTGCAATGGTATACGAACGATATATACCATGCAAATTGTTACGACACTAGTTGCTGCAATCGTTGCAGAGAGCGAATCGAGTTCTACTTTTTGCAATGATTGCGGCAACTTTTTTCAGCGTTGCACAATGTAACAGCCCTAGTATCTGCAATTTCCCTCTTCGGCGACTCAAGTTGTACAAAACGTTGCCTATACACGAAATCGTAGTGTCGACTGCGCAGAAATATATGACACGTTCTGAGTCGGTACATAACATATAGGTTTTGAGAAACAAATTTTAATAGTATTGTTAGTATGTTAACTTGTCATTGACACTCAATGGTCTTGGACCTTTATTTAGTGATAAAAATGATAACTCAATAATAAAAACAAAATGCGGAAGGTGGAGGTAAGCCCTACAAAAAATTCTCAAGGGGTCGAAGTCTCCCATACTCTATGCCTACGAAGAGTACAAGGTTGTTAATAGATATGTTACAAAACGAGTTGGATACTTATTTTATTACCCGACCGGTATGAGGTTTTTTTATATTCTCGCTCGTAATGAAACATTGTATTATATATTCTTGTTTATTCTCATAAAAACAATATTTAATAACAATTGTAACATTCGGATTGCATTGATCGAACTTATTATGTTTGCAAACAATTTATTTGACCTTATCAGCATTTTTCATCCACCCCCCCCCCCCTCCAGAAAAATAATGGTTCGTCGGAGCATGCTTCCGGACCCCCCTAATGTACATGTTTCTAATGAATGTCCATGTTTTAACGAAAACTGTGCATGTGTAATAACGCTTAGGCATATAACGATAGCAATTCGTGTTCTTCAGGGGTTATGCATTAAATAGATTAATATTAACGTCATCATTTATTCTGGCAAGTTATAATCTGCCCCCTCCCTTTACCCGTACGCCTATAAGTGTAATATCACCTTACGGGGAGACGTTCGGAGAAATTATGTTATAATTTATTTTAGAAAGGTAGAACGCCTCTTCACTTGGCTTGTGAACATGGTCATCGAGATGTGGTGGAGTTCTTACTAAGATCAAAAGTCTACATCAATGCTAAGACGAAACTTGGACTGACCGCCTTACATATAGCCGCTAAGAAAGGATACAAAGAAATCGTTGAAATGCTGGTAACGTCATTTGGTGCCAGTATTGACGCTCTATCATTGGTTAGTAATTGGTGGAGTGTTCTTCTTGTTAAAACGGTTTTGTTATAGGGGCTTCGCTGGCTCAGTCGTCACAGCGGCCGCCTTCCCACCACTGGGGCCTGCATTCCGATATATGATCGCACGTTTGAATAGTTCATGTTTGGTGTAGACAAACGATATAAAATCCTCAGAAAATGCGTCTGAGTCCCGGTCAGGGATCAAACCTGTAACCCTCTGATTACCGATGAGACGCTAGTCATTGAGCTGGGGTCGCCCCGCACCTATACTTTGAAGTTTTGTGATTGCATGGTAAGAAACTAATGACTAACCCTATCCACGTTTGTTCCACGTAGCCAATAACAAAACCTATTTATTTTAGGTACGTACTTGCCGTTGAGCTGTCCAGACTCGGATGGATAATTTATATATATATATATATATATATGTGCTCATGGACGATCGTCCATGTATCATATGTATCATGTATGTATGACAACAATGTTAACAAACACGTGTCACTTTCTTGCTTTTTAGGAAGGTAAAACTCCATTACACTTGGCAGCTGAAGGTGGACAGCTAGACGTTTGCAAAATCTTGTTACATCTCAAAGCAAACACTTCGGCCACGGACAACGTAAGCTGCGCTAATGCCATTTGAGAAATATATCATCCCCTCGCAAGCGAAATATATCATCACCTCGAGGGTGATAATGTCGCCGCGGCAGAGATCCATTTCTCACGAAAAGCTTGTATATATGTATATATATATATATATATATATATATATATATATATATATATATATATATATATATATATATATATATATATATATATATATATATATATATATATATATATATATATATATATATATATATATATAAGCCGTACATGGTAGGACCAAATCTCGTACACATGATTGGCTAAGACCAACCGGTAAGTTCCGAATACGCCTTTTGCGTGATCCGTTTTAATCGGTGGGCAGGTACTTCATGTATGCCTAAAGCTGGTTACTTCATGTAAGCCTGTCCCCAACACAACTATAATCCTAACCAAAATTTTGAATCGGGACACAAAAATCGCATACATGAAGTAGTCTCCCCTTGGGGAGTTAATCGGCACAAACATGGCCGATTAATTTTTAAGTACATAAGCAGGTTTTTACGAAGGGTATACACGTTTGCGTAACATAATAGGCACCTAATGTTATGTACTTTGACTAGGTAATTCCAAATCTGTTTTCAGAATTGAAAATGGTTAATAAATATTGACCGAGATAACGTTCAAAATAATACACGACGAAGCAGCCTCCTCATTGCCGATTAATTTCTATGTACATAACAGATTTTTACAAAGTATATGCATGTTCTCGTAATATAATAGACACGTATGTTATGTATTTAGTCTCGGTAATTCCAAATCTGTTTTCAGAATTGAAATTGGTTAAATATTGGCCGAGATAACTAAAAAATTAAAAAATTAAATTTCTACGAAACGGCCATCAACAAATTAATACACGGCGTGCGAGGTCTGGGGACCATGGATGGGGAAAATCCCGCAGGGATATATATATATATATATATATATATATATATATATATATATATATATATATATATATATATATATATATATATATATATATATATATATATATATATATATATATATATATATATATATATATATATATATATATATATATATATATATATATATATATATATATATATATATATATATATACATCATTACAGTCAAAGGACTTGATGTGGGATATACCACACTGCATAAATTATAAACCATCAAGAATGTTATAGTCTATAACAACTCAGTGTGCATTGCGCACTGTTACTGGCTGAAATGACAAAACATGATTGCAGTGTCTGGCTATCATCAGCAACTGTGGACAGTTGTTTGGCATTTCACTCGATCAAACTACATGTTGAAAGGATTTATGGCTCGGTAACGGCTTCCGTAGCTCAGTGGTCAGAGCACTGCACTAGCATCGCAGGGTCGCGGGTTCAATTCCAGCCGGAAGGCCTTGAAGTTGCATTTTTCGCAACTGGTCCCGGTTTGGTCTTAAAATGTATGTATTCCAACACTCGAAATTTTCCTTCACCATAAATCCTTTCTATATATATATATATATAACTACCATATGAATAATAATAATAATAATAATAATAATAATGAAATCATTTATATAGCGCTATATCATAGGAACAATAGAACTTAGGAACAATCATTGATAGTTACATGAGTTTAACTCCACATATTAATCAAATAGCTAAAGCTGCATTTTACCAACTTCATAATATAAGGAGAATTCGCAAATACCTCTCATTAGATGCAACCAAGGTAAAACCATGTAACGCTTTTGTTACAGCCTTTGTGACTATTGTAATAGTCTCCTTTATGGGTTATCTGCTAAGTCGCTGAGTAAGTTACAGCGGGTCCAGAATGCATCGGCAAGGTTAATAACAAATACACCTAAGTTTTCTCATATCACTCCTGTGCTGCATTCCCTCCACTGGTTGCCGGTTAAACAACGAGTACATTTCAAGCTATTAACTCTGACTTTTAAAGCTATGTATGGTCTTGCGCCTACTTATATATGCAAGCAAATTCAAGTAATGAAGCCGAGTTCGTATTCTTTACGCAGAAATAAGGATATCCTGCTTACGGTTTCTTATACGTTAACCAAAAAGACCTTTGGTGATAGGGCCTTTGCTGTGGCAGCACCGAAACTTTTTAACGACCTTCCACGAGAAATCAGACATGAGACGAATTTGAATAAATTTAGGGCGTTACTTAAAGGGACACTCCGGCCCAAATCACAAATGCAGTTCATATGAAAGATCTTACTGACTTTAGTTTATTTCCAAAGTTTCAGCATTCCTATCAATTTAGTTGAGAAGATATTGCTAGTTGAAGTTGAAAATTTGTGGATTTTGACGCCATATTGGTTTTGAAAATATGACGTCATTGAGTGATTCTTTATCGTCAGTGGAGTTGTTTTGATGGCGATCACATAGTGATAGTTATTGTGAATGGTCTTTGGACGAAAATTAGTCGAAATAAACTATTTAGTTCATCATGCAGGAAAGTAGAGGAGCTTCTTAGGCATAATACGAGATCACGTCACTCAGTGACGTCATATTTGAGAAACAAAATGGCGTCGAAATTGGACAAACTCTCCAACTTCAACTAGCCACATCTTCTTAACTAAATTGATAGGAATGCTGAAACTTTGGAAATAATCTAAAGTCAGTAAGATCTTTCATATGAACTACATTTGTATTTGGGCCGGAGTGTCCCTTTAAGACATTCTTGTTTAGGATCGCTTATGCCTAATTTTGTCTAGTAACATTGATTTTATTTTATACACTGTACATATATATCTTAGTATACTGAATCCGTGTAATTTACTCCTGTAATATAGGTTATATATTAATTTATATTTATTGTAACGCGCATTTGATCATATTTGAATGTAAATTTGCGCGCTATAAGTATTAAATTATTATTATTATTATTATCATGCAATATTCTATACGCAGCTCTTAACGCAGCTTTTCTGTAATACTGAGCGGTTACTGAGCGGTCTTTACAATCTACCACAAAAAAATGAAAATTTTAAAAAATTGTGAAAAAATTGAGGAAATGTGAGAAATTTAAAAGAGCCATATAATAAAAACCTTATTAACTCTTTCCTGTCCGGCTGCAAAACATCCAAAATTGAACTACCTCTTTGTTCTATTGATATCTCGGGAAATATCCATAACTGTTGCGAAATCTATACCATTTCTGAAAGCCCAATAAACCGGCTGTTACCAATGCTTTTGAATTTTCCGAACAAGACACGTCATGATAATATAAATTAGCATTAATTATCATAAATTAGGTTGAAAAACTTCCATTTTTCTAGAAAAGGCCATCTTGCACGCCCGAGTAGTATCATGAAAATTCAAAATGCCACCAATCGCAGAGTTGTTTATGAAATCAAATCAAACTTGGCGTGTGAGTGGATCTCATGTGCCTGGCGCTTGTCGAATTTCAATTTTTAATCTTGCGTTACCGTGTGCCGTGTTTTTCGATTGACGACTTCGGCGACCCCTTTTGACTGGGCCGGATAGGAAGCCTATCCAGCCTGTGGGGATTTTACATATTTGTGATCTTTGGATTCTCCTGAGAAAAATTGTAATTGATCTTGTCGTTCGAAAATTTCATCTTCATGCCCTTTTCCCCTGCTAAAGTTCACATATTTTGCGAAGTGATTCAGTAATGTAATATAATGTTTGCGGGTATTTCTTTTGTTCTCACAGGGGCATTAACAACTAATATACCTTATTATATCCATTTTTGCTAATCTTACCTCCGTTGATTAATCATACCCGGTTTGACGCCAACGGAGGTACGATTACGAAAGAATAAAAGAAATACCCGCAAACATTATATTACAAAGGAATAGCATAAAAAGAGGTGATTAACCATTAAATGTCCCGCTCGATTCGGGTCATTTAGTAAAATTACTAAATGACCCTCATCGAGCGGGACGTTTAATAGCTAATGCACCTCTTTTTATGCTATTACTTAATATAAAAATACAGATGCAATTTTCGAACAACAAGATATATTACATTTCTTTTTGGTAGAATCCAAAGATTACGAATATGTAAAATCCCCACAGGCTACTTTAACCTCGTTTGTTCTGTCTTTACGACAAAATTATCCTGCCCTTGCTCTTTTCGCACAGACCTCGCTCCTTTGTCGCTCGTTCTGTACCGAAAGACCCCGGGCAGAATTATTTTGCCGTAAAGACTTCTCGCTCCGTCAAAAAGTGTTTAAATATAGGATAAAAACCGAGTGCGAGGTCTTTCGAGCACGAGGTTTTTAAGTTGTTTACAGACCTACCACACCCATTTTCAATTGTTCCCAAGAGGTTTCTATGACAAAGTAAATAATAAGCGGTGATAAGCTGATTAAAACATGCATTTTTATGCGTTTCATTCACCAATCTAACCCAAACGGCATTCCAAACGGGGTTCTTAATAATCCCATATTTTAAAAATTTTCTTACAAACTGTCTTGCACAAAGGCATTGATAACTTAAGAATGTTTAGACAATGAATGTTTTGTTTGATGCTTTGCAAATTTTTAATAAGATTCACGGGTAATTTTATAGCAGTGGTATTGCAGTTCAGGATATATTTATCACCAGGGGTGTCGCCAGAGGGAGGCAGGGGGCTACAGCCCCCCGTCGGGAACCTTAGCTCCCCTATCGGGGAAAAATTAACAATTCGTCGGTGAACGAGCTGGAAGAAAAAAAGAAAAAGAGAAAAAAGTTCGTCTTTTGTTTTGTTAGAATCGTAAAGGTTTTTTACGCATGAACAAACGTTTCGCTAAACAACATCAAAGGTAATCAACTTTCATCTCTGGCACAAATCTATCACCTCTAACTGCCCCCAAATAAAGGAAATAGCGTTTCAGAGGCTTAGAAAATTAAAAATTCCCCAGGGGAGCATGCCCCTGGACCCATAGAGGAATTACCACCACCTGTTTATCACTCAATCAAGTTGTCTTTGGCGAGAAAGCAACTTTAGTGATAACTTCAATATTGAAGTGTTCGGTATTTCGCCGAATGCAGACTTATCGGATAATACGACAGATAAAGGCAAAGAAATAGGAGAGTCGTTTTGCCAAACCTATGTAGTTTTGTATATAATTCTAGTCCAAGTCTTGAAGATTGAAATACGGATGCTTTTTACCGGAGTGCTTTGAAGTGTCCTAAACCCGCCTGTTGGTACAATACTGTTCTCGACTGTGAAAAAAAGTTGCTCGACTGTGAAAAGACTATGTGAACAGGCTGAAATTTCTGAATACAGAACCAATCACTCACTACGACGTACTACAGCTGCGACACGAATGTATGATATGGGAATTGATGAGCAACTAATCTGCGAAAAAATCGGTGGGAAGATATGCAGTTTTAATCCAAATTTGATTTGGCATTTCAAATTTGATTTTGACTGTCATCGAAGCAATGCTGTGAGGGTTTATAAACGAACTTCAAGTGAACAATTGATTCAAGTGTCTGATATATATATTGTATGGTTCCAAAATGACGAAGAAAGCAGAGAAAGACGGAGAAAAAGAAGAAGATGGTTCTTTAAAAGAGAAGAAAGATCGGAGTGCAAATCAGGAGCAAGAAATCTCCGAAAAAGCTGCGATAAATATCAGTTTCAATTTTGTTGTGAATTAGAAAGCCTGTATTTAAAGGAACCTTTTTTGTTGAGTAAAAGTTTGTGACAAGTGTCTCTGAGTGTTTACTTCTATAAGGGTTTTGAATTCACGAATTCAAGACCCGGTATAGGTCTTGAATTTCTAATTCAAGACCAGTAATGTGTGTAAAGTCAGCCCCAATCTCCCCTGTCGCTAATCTAATGCCGCCTCCAACTTTTAGAATGAGGTCTTGAGTAAAATACCAAAACCGATTGGGAACAATTGAAAATGGGTGTGGTAGGTTTGTAATATTGAACTCGTAACCAAGCTCTTGGAAATGGCTTGCATAGATCTGTCCGCTAGACTAGGCTTTGGTCCATTGTGCTGCTCCCAGTTTTGTCGAATTATGCCAAAAATTATGCCAAAGTTCACAAATTATGCTCCAGATTCTAAAATTATGCTCACAAAATGACAACGTTTCTGTATATATAACAGCGAAAAGATAAATTCAGAAGTAAATAATTACAATGTTTAGCAGGTTTTTCGAATATTTCATTTTTATAAATTTCATTGGTGTACAACAGTTGGCCCATTCGGCAATCATAACAAGCTAAGACCGTTCCCTTGAAATTGAAGCTCTCTGTGATGCCACCTAAACAACTTGATTTCTTTCTTCTTCTGAATCTGAGTTATCTGACTCGATCCTGGTTGACGCCATATTTGTCTAGCAGTTGTGTTGACTGCGCGCACGGAAAGAGAAAGAGGTCTAGTAACTAGTTGCCAGAATTTAATGCTTCAAAAAGTGCAAAAATCTTATAATTATGCTCGAGCAGTGCTTTTTTTATCAATTTATGCTGGTTTGCTCTAATTATGCCAAATATTATGCTAGCACATTCGGCCAAAATCTACGCTAGACCGCTGGTCTAGATATCCAGAGGTTGCGGGTTCAATTCCCAGCCTGAATATACTTTCATCACTTTTTCAAAACATTTTCCTTTACCAAAATGAAAAGCTTAAAATACCTTTTTTTTGCAGTTTTAAAAGATAAGGTGTTTTCCTTATGAATTCATAATGAGTTTTTGAATTAATTTAAAAAATAACATGGTTTAGCTGCATCAGTTGAAGTAAAATAAGTAATGGTTATTCTCTTCTGAGATTTTCGTTCCTTATTTCTCATAATTGCAGAAAGGAAGGACTCCTCTTCATTATGCTGCCCAAATGGACCATTCGGATGTCATCGAGTTTTTCTTGAAAAACAATCCCCAACTGGTGAATCAAGCTAATGCTGTAAGTTTATTACACAAACATCCTCCGGTGATCTGACCGTGAGATTTTTCTTTTGGACTGATACTAGTACCAGACTTTCATTCATGCTCATCCAATGCCAGTTGGTGACATCACGAAGTTGTTTTTCCAGATTGTACGGTCTTGCCTTATATTTAGCGTATTTATTTTTCTTGTTTTTAGGAAGGTGAAACGTGTGCTCATATTGCTGCCACAAAAGGAAGTGTTGCTGTCATTAAAGAATTATTAAAACTGAGGAATATTAATTTAACTGAGAAATGTACTCAGGTAAATGAATTGAGTGATAATTAAAATACAAATCGAATGCACTTAGAAGTACTGCAGAAATAGTGTGTAGGATGTCTAATGTTTTGATCGAAGGCCCTTCATCGAAAGACATTACGTTCCATTCTCTGACGTCCCACTCTGACGTATCACTCTCTAACATTCCACTCTCTGTCGTTCCACTCTCTGTCGTTCCACTCTCTAACGTTTCACTCTCTAACGTTTCACTCTCTAACGTTTCACTCTCTAACGTTTCACTCTCTAACGCTCCACTCTCTAACGTTTCACTCTCTGTCGTTTCACTCTCTAACGTTTCACTCTCTGTCGTTTCACATTCTGTCGTTTCACTCTCTGTCGTTTCACTCTCTAACGTTTCACTCTCTGTCGTTTCACACTCTACCGTTTCACTCTCTAACGTTTCACTCTCTAACGTTTCACTCTCTGACGTTTCACTCTCTGACGTTTCACTCTCTAACGTTTCACTCTCTGTCGTTTCACTCTCTAACGTTTCACTCTCTAACGCTCCACTCTCTAACGTTTCATTCTCTGTCGTTTCACTCTCTAACGTTTCACTCTCTAACGTTTCACTCTCTAACGTTTCACTCTCTGTCGTTTCACTCTCTAACGTTTCACTCTCTAACGTTTCACTCTCTGTCGTTTCAATCTCTAACGTTTCACTCTCTAACGTTTCACTCTCCGACGTTTCACTCTCTGACGTTTCACTCTCTAACGTTTCACTCTCTAACGTTTCACTCTCTAACGTTTCACTCTCTAACGTTTCACTCTCTAACGTTTCACTCTCCAACGTTTCACTCTCTAACGTTTCACTCTCTGTCGTTTCACTCTCTAACGCTCCACTCTCTAACGTTTCACTCTCTAACGCTCCACTCTCTAACGCTCCACTCTCTAACGTTTCACTCTCTAACGTTTCACTCTCTGTCGTTTCACTCTCTAACGTTTCACTCTCTAACGTTTCACTCTCTAACATTTCACTCTCTAACGTTTCACTCTCTAACGTTTCACTCTCTAACGTTTCACTCTCTAACGCTCCACTCTCTAACGTTTCACTCTCTAACGCTCCACTCTCTAACGCTCCACTCTCTAACGTTTCACTCTCTAACGTTTCACTCTCTGTCGTTTCACTCTCTAACGTTTCACTCTCTAACGTTTCACTCTCTAACGTTTCAATCTCTAACATTTCACTCTCTAAAGTTTCAATCTCTAACGCTCCACTCTCTGTCGTTTCACTCTCTAACGCTCCACTCTCTAACGCTCCACTCTCTAACGCTCCACTCTCTAACGTTTCACTCTCTAACGCTCCACTCTCTAACGCTCCACTCTCTAACGTTTCACTCTCTAACGTTTCACTCTCTAACGTTTCACTCTCTAACGTTTCACTCTCTAACGCTCCACTCTCTAACGCTCCGCTCTCTAACGCTCCGCTCTCTAACGTTTCACTCTCTAACGTTTCACTCTCTAACGCTCCACTCTCTAACGTTTCACTCTCTAACGTTTCACTCTCTAACGTTTCACTCTTTGTCGTTTCACTCTCTAACGTTTCACTCTTTGTCGTTTCACTCTCTAACGTTTCACTCTCTAACGCTCCACTCTCTAACGTTTCACTCTCTAACGTTTCACTCTCTAACGCTCCACTCTCTAACGTTTCACTCTCTAATGTTTCACTCTCTAACGTTTCACTCTCTAACGTTTCACTCTCTAACGTTTCACTCTCTAACGTTTCACTCTCTAACGTTTCACTCTCTAACGTTTCACTCTCTAACGCTCCACTCTCTGTCGTTTCACTCTCTAACGCTCCACTCTCTAACGTTTCACTCTCTGTCGTTTCACTCTCTAACGTTTCAATCTCTAACATTTCACTCTCTAAAGTTTCAATTTCTAACGCTCCACTCTCTGTCGTTTCACTCTCTAACGCTCCACTCTCTAACGCTCCACTCTCTGTCGTTTCAATCTCTAACGCTCCACTCTCTGTCGTTTCAATCTCTAACGCTCCACTCTCTGTCGTTCCACTCTCTGTCGTTTCAATCTCTAACGTTTCATTCTCTGTCGTTTCAATCTCTAACGTTTCATTCTCTGTCGTTTCAATCTCTAACGTTTCAATCTCTAACGTTTCAATCTCTAACGTTTCATTCTCTGTCGTTTCAATCTCTAACGTTTCAATCTCTAACGTTTCATTCTCTGTCGTTTCAATCTCTAACGTTTCAATCTCTAACGTTTCATTCTCTGTCGTTTCATTCTCTGTCGTTTCAATCTCTAACGTTTCAATCTCTAACGTTTCATTCTCTGTCGTTTCAATCTCTAACGTTTCACTCTCTAACGTTTCATTCTCTGTCGTTTCAATCTCTAACGTTTCACTCTCTGTTAGGTTACTGAAAGTTTGTCAGTTTCGCTTCGTTCTTATAAATGATTTTGCAACCGAACCAAAACAAAACCTAAAGTGTAATGTCGTGAAAAAGACTAACGTACAAAATCGGCCTCCATGTTTGGCTTCACTTTTTGCCCAGAACATAGTCCTCCAGAATCCTCCAGAGTCCTCCAGTTAAACATAGAGCTCACTTGTTTTATTGTTTACAGGGAAGCAATTCTACGCCCTTGCACCTTGCGTCCAGCGGTGGACATTCTGAAGTTGTTCAAGTGTTGCTGAACGATGGAGCTGACGCAACCCTGATGGACAAGGTAGACATGCAACTTTGTATGCAACTTTTTTATAAAATTAAACATAAACAAATAATTTCCCAACGCAACCGGGTGATAAATCAGACATAGTACCCTAACTCATAGAACCGATGATTACGTTATCCCGTCAGAACCGTCATCGCGATTCAATGGGGCGTGGGCGCTATTGATATGCCAAGCCTCCAGACAACGTCTCTGATGGTACCGCGGATTAGTGGTAATAATTTTGGAATTTTCCCACGCAATCTTATGGTTGGTTACACGCGCGTGCTCAGACAAAGCAGAATTTTCCTTTTTTGAAAAGAAAACAGCCTTTTACCTCACCTTAGTTTATTGTTTATTAGATTTATCACTCTTTTAGGTGAATACCCCAACAAGCTAGAAGCCAATTATAGGGGTTCCGAGGGCCTACGATTTAAGGTCGTTATCCGAGATGACGTGAAAGTCTTACGATTTGCTAGTATTAATGCAAAGGCAGCACTTTCTCCTCAATTATTTTTAAGATCCTAAGTGGAGGTCCGACCCAGGATGTAAACCTGTGTCTCCCAGCTCATAGACATGTGTGGTAACCACTAGACCACAACAGTTGTTAACTTGTTCATTTCACTTCATGTTTACTCCAGTTCGCGCGACTTTTCCTGTTTTTTTATTTGCGCTCGACTGACTGAAACTAGTCATACCGATCTATTCAATTTTCACAATAGAAAAAGTCGCTTCGCGAGAACAAATTCGCCATGAGGTGATTAAGAGGTGAGGTAAAGCAATGAAAACAGCGCTAAAAACAAACAAAAATTAACTAAAAGCCATATATTGAATTACTTATTAGCTTCGTTTACTCGCGGTCTGTACGGAAAAGTATTTGCCATCAGTTTTCTCGCACAGGCCTCGCTCCTTCAAGGGTTTATTTTAACGTGCAGTGATAACCAATTTGTGAAGTGATAAATAAGACTTGTGTAGCGATAAGCGCAATTTTCTTTCACATCTTAGTCTTCATCTAATTTTTCAATAATTAAGTGGCACGATTCATGGCGAAGAAAGTTATTCATAATTGCATATTGCTTGCAGACCATGTTCTTGTCTGCGGGAGGGAAGGGATAGTATACCCGCTCGCCAAATTTGAAGTTAACCGATCCATTACCAGTAGAATAATCTCTCGATTCGAAAACAATCTACATATGATGTTATATACCATTAAAATACGTGATTCAAGATATTCAGATTTTGCTCAACAGTGCTCTCAAAAATATGCATGAAATGCCATTTCAGATGATCAAAAATTTACTCGTTGCTCGGTCTGTGAAAAACCTCAGGCAAATACTTACCCATACAAACCTCGCACTCGGTTAATAATTATATATTAATAAAACCTAATAAAAAATTGAAAATATATGTATATTGCATGGTATTGTGTTATAGAATGGCATGACAGGTATCCATCTTGCTGCCCAAAACGGACATACTGGTGTTATCGACATCTTAAAAGAGAAAATACCATTGAATTTTGCAAGTCCAAAGGTATGCTACTCGTTTTTTCCTTTACTTTTACATGGACCTTTTATACCTACAGTGTACGTTCAGCTACATGACTTTGAATACTGGAGTATTTTCATAGGCGTACGGGCTGGGGGGGGGGGGGGGGCTGCAGTTCCCCAGTTGTACGAAACATATAGTATAGCAGCTACAGGAAACTTAAATAACGTTTTTAATATTCTTACTTATATTTGTAAATTGTTGACAAATTGCTCCCATGGATATCAGCCTCAGAGCTGAAGGGACTACCCTGTATAAATAAAGTTTTTTAACCTTACCTTAAATTAGCTCTATTCGGGCAAATATGGTCTTGTCAATCGGGAAAAAAGGGTCCTGTCTTAAATTATTCTAATATTTGAATGCAACTTATAACGAATTCTCATTGAGGGAATTAATCTGGGATTTCATTGTTGTTCTTTGTTGAGCAATGATCAGTGGCATAGCCAGGCCTGGATCCGGGCATTGTCTAAACCTTATCTCGTATAGTCAACTTGAATATACCTAATACATTTGGTTTTGTGGCTAATTGCGTTTCCTTCCTTCTCCTCTGCCGTCGTGCAACGCATTCCCCATGCGCGGGAGAGATATCCACGCGGTCTAAATTTGGAACATCTGTGTTAATTAAATACTTCAAATCGCGCACACTGCCGCGGCTGAAAAAACGAGAAAAGTGCTCTCAATTTGCAGGATGAGTCCCTTAAATACTTTCAGAGATTCAAAACTTCAAAAATCCTCTAATGTCCATGTTTTAACGAAAAATGTGCATGTAAAATAATGCTTAGGCATAGCGATGGAAATTCGTGTTCTTCAAGGGGTTATGATAACATTAAATAGATTAATATTGACGTCATCATTTATTCGGGCAAGTTATGCTCAGCCCCCCTCCCTACAAAATTTTACCCGTACTCCTATGAGTATTTTATTAAGAAATATTAAGACAATTGTTCAAATATTATCTGAACCAATTACTAGCAAGCACACTAAACATTTCTCCAATGAAGATTATTTAGCTGGAGTATCATCAATGCAAGGATGAAGGATTAACTATGGAAGATGCAAGCGGTGATGAGTCCCTTAAATACGCTATGAGCCACTTCAAAATAGGCGGGATAAACATATTCTCAAATTAGTAAAAAAATGTATCAATGCAGGTCGTTGTCCCCAATTTCTTCAGAATTATTTTACCTATAAATAGAGTAGCACGACAGCCAATCAGAAACGGCGTTATATTAAAGCTATGTTATAATTTCTCTTGTTTCTCAGACTGGTCTGTCTGCCATTCATGTCGCAGCCCAACATGGCCGCACTGAAGTTGTTCGTGAAATGTTGCAGAAGGCTGACAAGATCGGAGATTTAAGAAGCCAGGTAAGGAAAAGGACTGGGGGCTAATCATCCTTACATGTGGCCGAGTCGAAGGCATATTACGTATGGACTTATAGTACGTATTCCATATAAGGTCATATCGGACGGGACTGGGAAGAGAAAATACGTTGCCCTAACGAGCATATACGTTGCCCTGACGAGAAAATACATTGCCCTCGTACCAGTTCACTGGATGTGGGATTGTTAACACGTTACTGAACGCATACGTCTAACAGTCAATTTCTAATCCCATATGCTTAGTCTCTCTCACTAGTCTACTAATCTAGCAACCCAAGTGGTGGGGGTAGCTAGCTTGAAAACACAGCCGGGGGTTAGGGTTAGAAAACTTGTTGTTTTGTCGGTTACAATCCAATTAACTAGGAGGCTTGTACGAGGGCAATATATGCTCGTTAGGGCAACGTATATGCTCTTCCATATATGGAATACGTACGGTATGTCCCTATCGCATATTAGACAGATTTGAGATCGCGCGGTATGGCTTGGACGCGAGTTCGTTTCACTTCCAGTTTGTATTGCAACGTCGTCTTTGTTGATTACACGACGTTTACGTACCTACACGATACGATTTCTCTGATACTATTGTCATCTTGGTGCAATAACAAAAGCTAATGCGCAATGATGACTAAGGAGAATTGATGATGAGATTCCAATTTTAAATGACGATCTCTTATTTTTTATGTATATAGTCATAATTGATTTTACGACGTTAAAAAGGCAGATCTACACGATACGATTTGTCTGATACTATTGTCATCTTGGTGTATGTGATCAAATTGTACGCGCAATGTGTGATTGCTAAAGCCGTGTTTCAATTCTAACACGGAAATTTTCCTTCAATATTTGAATTCAAACGTCGCGTTGACAGCTGAGAGTGGTTTTTGAGTAAGATTTTAATAAATGAATCTTTTATCTATTGTCGAAATTTAATTTTATATACGAAATAGAAAACGTTTTCCGTGAAAGTTTGGGAGTTTCCCAAACTTCCACTAGTGCACAAAAGCCATTTTTTCTATTTGTTTTATGGCAATTGTTTTACGACAGAGGCAATCTAATACAAAATGAAAATGACGTCATTTCTGTCTCTACTCTGAGCGAAAACGAGGCTCAACCAATCAAAGCTTGTGTAAGACACTTGATATTTTATAAATTGTGATGTAAACAATTTTGATGGAGTGTGAGACTTTCGAAAAGCGCTTTTTAACGTTTAGATTTTCAAACGACTCACAACATCAAAATTGTTTACATCACAGTATATAAACAATTGGTATGAAAAGAAGACTAAGGTGACGAGAATTGCGAGAGGAGAAGGAAATGAATATAACTATTGGAAACAGAACAATTGAAGAAGTCGAACAATTCAAATACCTAGGAAGTGTAATAACTAGTAGATGGGATAGCAACAATGAATTAAGAAGCAGAATTGCAACGGGAAAGGTAGTATATATGAAAAACAGGAACGATCGTTGATTGGGAGGTTCAAACAGAACTTAAAGTCCCTCTGCGACGAAATATCACATTACGTTTCCTGGCATTTTTTGTTACAAAACATCATTTTACGTTAATAAATGTTCGCATTTGCCAAAAAAGTAAAACAATAAACATTCTATCAAAAGAAATTTAACCTCCAAAGTCGCCCAAATTTTGTCCGCCATTGCTCAAAACTTGTTCCAGACGATCCCGCGATTGACGTCAGAGACTCAACATATGGAAATTATACGACAAGTTGCAATAGAAAGTTTTCCCCAAGTAACTTTATATTCACACACAACTAGCCACGTGTTGCGTCTTTGACGTCACTTCCTCTAATCGCAACCGTGGCTAGATGGTACACTCGCAGTTGAGGTGACCGTGAGGTACTAGGTCTGAGTCGTCTTCTGGACGATCCTTTTATTAGTATTAAGGTTATTATTAGAAAACCATTAGGCGGGGGTTAGAACACCCATTAGGCGGGGGGTTAGGGTTAGGATCTAAGTTGTTTTAGGGTTAGCAGTTCCATGATGTATTTCATCATACAGGCATGTCCGATCGTAACACCAACCTCTCGCGGATACTAAAAAAGATCGTCCAGAAGACGACTCAGACCTAGTACCTCACGGTCACCTCAACTGCGAGTGTGGAACATCTCGAGTAATGGCGGCCATATAATCTCGTATAAAAACAGTCTGAAAAGGCGACTTCCCATGCTCGCAATTGCTTGAAATTTTGCAACTTAAGTAAAAACACCCATGCTCTTTACAAATACGTAAAAATTCGGGATACCAAAAATTTGATCACAGGGCACTTTAAAGAAAAGACTAGTAAAGAGCTTGATATGGAGTATTGCCTTGTATGGATCAGAAACGTGGACAATCAAAACAGCTCATGAGAAAAAACTATTGGAAAGTTCTGAGATGTGGATATGGAGAAAGATGTTGAGAATAAGCTGGAGAGAACACAAGAGCAATGAAGAAGTTTTGCAACAAGTGGATGAGAATAGAAGCCTCATAAAGGCCATAAAGGAACAGCAGAGAAAGTGGATAGGACATGTGGAGTAAGGATTGATGAGAGAGGTGATGGAAGGAAGGAAGATACGGAGGAAATAGACCAAGGGGAAGAAGATCTAAAAAGAAAATCTATTATGGATGATCTTAGGGCAGGAAGAAGCTTTGAGGAGTTGAAGATAATGGCCCAGGATAGATCGCGATTGACAATTCTATGAAAGAACCTACCTAAGGGCAGAACACTTATGATGGTGATGATATTACGCCTTTCAATCAATATCACACCATGGTTTTTCAGTTCACTTCCTGTCCAGCAACGGAGTATTTTAAATAAACAAAACGGTCTCCGTGATTGAACTTCATACTTGTTTCCACGCGTTTCCGCGAGTTTTGCTATCCAGAACGATGTAGGTATTTTGAGTAAACATGAAAAACGTTTTATTTTTTATTTAGGCACCAAAAGTTCTATCTAAAATTGATGAAGAGGTAAGTTGCGCGTTGTAATAATAATAATAATAATAATAATAATAATAATAATGGAAACTTTATTAATATAAATTTTTCTTATATATTTACAATTGCAAATCTCACTTCTTGAGGTAATTTACAATTGGCTAACTTGAATCACATATGATTATATACAGTATTAATATTTCTAAAACAACTTTATACTTAAACATTTAGTGGTTCAGGATTGTAATAATAATAATAATAATAATAATAATAATAATAATAATAATAATAATAATAATAATAATAATAATAATAATAATAATAATAATAATAATAATAATAATAATGGAAATTTTATTGAAATTCTTTATATATATTATATACAATTATAAATCTCACTAATTTAGGTAATTTATAATTGACTACTTGAACCTATTTATTATTTACAAACTATATAGAGAAAAAAAAGTTAATTTAAAATGTATCTTTAAATGTTCAGTAATTCCGGATTTGTCCAGTCCTTATTTCTACAACAAAATATATAGTATGTTGTTGTAATGGCGATAGACATAATTCTCCTAATTCAATAATTTTTGTGTTTGTTATCAAAACCTAGATCGCTCAACATATCTAAAAAGGTATGACATTCTTTTGAGAAAACACCTAAGGAGCTTATTGACAAATTTACAAATTTGACGGATTTAAAATGTTCCTTTTGCTGTGTAATGAGAAATTTGTATCTTGCTCTTTTGCGATCAACATTTGTTTGGAGATTAGATTCATATCCGACAGAGAGTTCAAGGATATAGAGACAATCAGTGGAAATGGATAGAAGCAGATCTGGGCGGAACGTGTCACCAGTTATGATTGAAGGGCTCTTATATCCAGGAAGATCAACGAACAGATTAGAGTTGTTTACAGGTTGTAGGGTTTGTGTAATAAAGTTCAGAACAGAATCATGTCTCCATGTGAATCGTGGTAGGTACGATTGACATCCAGCAACTACGTGTAAGAGGGTTTCAGGGTTTTAGCAGAAGGAGCAATCAGAGTTCGACATTATTCCCCATTTAGTAAGGTTTTTGCGGGTGGGAAGAGAGTTATTGATGTAACGGATGGTGAAGTTATAAATGTTCTTTGGGAGGTTTGATTGGGATTTAGACCATACGCCGTTTAATTTCGACAGTGAGAACTTGATGACGTTAGAGAAGAAGGAGCCTTGGAGAACCAGATGATTCTGAAGTTTGTTCTCTTGTCCGGAGGACAAATATAATAATAATAATAATAATAGTGATTTAATGAAACATACTATCGCACAACATTAGTGAATTACAATATGCTTACAAGTTCAAGATAGGCTAAAAAGAGAGATCAAAAGACAATCATATACATCAAGTAAATTGGGACCGGGTTACAGGCTTGATATTATATTATGAAATTATAAAAATTGATAATACACTGAAACTACAATAACCTATTCCTACAAAAATTGATAATACACTGAAACTACAATAACCTATTCAGTCAGGTCTCAGGAAAGGTATAATTGATGCCAATCTTTGTTGTCTATTACGAGATAACAGGGATGTCACAGACATTAATTCAGACTGGTCTATGTGGAAAAACTCACTGGTGATTTTAACAAACCAATTTATTCCGTCTAAGTATGTTAATCGTCGCCGTTCACCTCCGTGGATAACACTCGATATTCTCCACTTAATTCGTAAAAAATCCACGGCACGCGACAGATACCTAAAGAATAGGTCGGAAAGTTTGAAGAAGAAATTTGGAAAGCTGAGATCGGAGGTAAAGAAAGCAGTTAAGGAGAGCAGAGAATCTTTTTTCTCTTCATTGGGTACTACACTCAAGGATAATCCGAAGGCATTTTGGTCGGTTTTTAAAATTCAGTCAAAATCAGGAAACTCAGTTCCGAAATCGGTTACAGTAAAAGACTCTAGAAATTCACATAATCGATTTCATGCTGATAATCCAAGCGAAATAGCCAAGATGTTTAATGCATACTTCCATTCGGTTTACCAGACCCCTTCGAATCCAGTTCCAACTGAAATTTTTGCTGGATCCTGCGAATTACCACCCTTTCCAAGCTTCGAGCTTACAAGCAACGAAGTGTGCAAGGTTTTGCACTCTTTAGATCCATCTAAAGCTCCTGGCCCAGACGGTATTCAAACTCGTGTTTTAAAGGAATGCGCTTCTCAATTAGCCGATTCTCTCTGTTTACTTAAATTAGCCGATTCTCTCTGTTTAATAAATCACTTTGCACCTCAGAGATTCCTAACGAGTGGAAAGTGGCTAATATCATCCCGCTTTTTAAGAAAGAGAAGAAGGATGAAGTTGAAAACTATCGACCGATTTCGTTACTATCCGTCGTTAGCAAAATCTTGGAACGTTGTGTTTTCGATCATATTTCATCCCATATCCACTCCCTAATCCACTCTGCCCAACATGGTTTTATAAACGGAAAATCATGTTCATCCCAGCTTCTCTCTGTCCTGCACGTAATTGGCAAGAACTTAGACGAAGGCAAGCAAACTGACGTGGTATTTATGGACATCTCAAAGGCTTTCGATTCAGTAGACCATCCAACTTTAATTCATAAACTGTACGACTTTGGTATATCGGATAATCTTTTACTATGGTTTAAAAATTACCTATCCGGAAGACTCCAACAAGTTGTGGTCCAAGGTGTGAAATCTGATCAACTGCCAATTACATCAGGTGTTCCCCAAGGCTCAATATTGGGACCTTTATTATTCCTAGTCTACGTTAACAACATTCCTGACTATATATCTCCCTCTACCGATGTCGCACTGTTTGCCGATGACACTAAATGCTTTAGAACAATCCGATCTCCAATTGATACGGCTTTACTTCAAAAGGACATATTAAACCTTGAGTCTTGGTCAAGTGATCACTATTTACACTTTAACAAGCCTAAGTGCAAAGTTCTATCTATAACCAGAAAAAGGTCCTCGATTGTGACAACGTACCAGCTAAACGACTACACAATTAACCAAGTTAGTACAGAGTCAGACCTGGGAATCAAGATTGATTCCACACTTAATTGGAAAAGTCAGGTAAATGATTTACGCTCCAAAGCTAATAAGATGCTTGGTTTGGTTAGGCGTTCCACATTAGAGATGGTCGATACCCAAGCAAGAAGGTCATTATATTTACAACTTATACGAGGTCAATTGGGTTATGCCTCCCAGGTATGGTGTCCCCAAACTATTGAATCGATCAGTGCCATCGAAAAGGTGCAGAGGAGGGCGACGAAGTACATCCTAAACCTCGGTTATATGTCCGACATCCCTTATTCCACCAGGTTAAACAAGCTCAACTTATTGCCTATTACCTACTGGCACGAATATCTGGATTTAGTTATGCTTTATAAAATAATTAATGGTATGGCGTCTGTATCTCACGGCGTGCGTCTAGTTGCCGTTTCCTCAAGGAAAACTCGAAGCTCATCCATCGATGACTGTATAAGTCTAACTGTTCCCTTTGCAAGAACCGTAACTTTTCAGACATCTTATTTCATCAGAACTACCAAAGTCTGGAATATTCTTAATTCAGACTTGAGAAACAAGAACAAATCTTTTAGCTCTTTTAAATACGGTCTAGTACTATACTACCGCGATGCTTTAACAAAATCGTATGACACAGAAGATCCGAGAACCTGGAAGTCTGTGTGTATTAAATGCAAAAGAGCTAGGTCTCTTGTAAATAGTATAAAATGTTGCTTTTAATTATTGTATTTATATTATGTAATTTTAATGTTTTTTTTTTATCGGGACCGCAGTAATTGGGGTTAAACCTGTTGCGATATCCCTAGCACTTTTTTTTTTACTGTTTTTATGTAGTGTGCTGAAGCTTAATAAATAAAAATAAGTCATAACATATTTCATTCAGTCATTAAACTTGTCTGATCGATACTTCGGTAAGGTTAAGCTCGAGCTATTGCATAAATTATATGAGTGGTAATGTGAGCGTAACGGGGGGGGGGGGGGGGAGAAGATGATGCAAATGTGAGCTGGGTTGTTTTATCTTCTTAAAAAGTCTGTGACAAAGTTCACGCCTTCGATCATCAGGCGGATGCACTTAGACAGGACCAAAGCACCACTATAATGGGTATTTGGATATAAAATCCTCAAGGCTCGTTTTTGTACCATCTCAATTTTGTCACTGAGGTACCTAGGAATGCGAGTCGTCCAAGTATAGCACAGCAGTATTCAAGGACCGATATAACGGCAGTGGAACATATATGCGAACGAGGTCGGTAGATGGCAATCCAGCACGCTTTCCAATGCTAAAAGTTAAAAAAGGTCTCTTGACATTCACGTGCTCCATCAGAAGTAGCGTTATAAATGCATCTGTGTTATAATCTATGTTCTCAATTATTTTCTAGTATGGTTACACACCACTTCATCTGGCAGCAAAGTCAGGAAACGATCAAGTTGTTCGTCTTCTCCTCAATACTCCTAGTGTTAAATGCGAAACACCCACTGCGCAAAAAGTAAGTAAAAATTCAATAAGTAGTTGTTTCCTACGGCGCAGTGCATAACATAAACGTTACGTTGTGTTTCTTTCGCCGCTCTTAGGGATCTTTACCTCTACATCTGGCTTCAGGTAGTGGTCATGCTGGTGTAGTCAGTTTATTATTAAGCAAGGTCGCTCATCAACTAGACATTAAAGATGTGGATGGTCGAACTGCTTTTCATATTGCTGCTGCCAATGGTCATCTTAATGTTCTCACGTTGTTATTGGCACAAGGAGCATGTATTGACATTGAAGATGGGGTATGTACTAGTCGATATATATATATATATATACATATATATAGGGATTAGAGGAGAGGGAGGGAAGGGCAGAAGAATGAGGGAATAAGAGGGAATTTTTGAATTTTTCGAATTTCACCTTTATTTGAATACAGTAATTTCAATAAGTTAAAAAATGTCTCCGAAGCAAGGAGGGTCAGGGGGAAGGGAGGGAGGGAGGGGGAGAAGGATGGAATGGATAGAAAAAGGAAGGAACGATGGAAAGAAGGACGGCAGGGGTGAAGGACGGCAGAGGTGAAGCACGGAAGGAGGAACGACGGAAGAGGGAAGGACGGGGAGGGACGGAAGGACAGGGAGGGGGAAGGAAGGAGGGGAAAGGAAGGAGGGAGAGGGAGGGAGGGCGAAAGGAGAGGGAGTGGAAGGAGAGAAAGAAAAAAGAGAGAGGAAGAGAGCTGGAACGATATGGAAGGAGAAAAGGAGTGAGAAGTGGAGTAGAGGTTTTAAATAAAGTTTATGATGATGATGATGAAAGGAAAAGAGGGATGGATTGAGAGGAAGGTGATGGAGAGAGATATGGTCATACAGTTTTTAATATTGTGTTTTTATCTTGCGACAACCTTTTCGACAGAATGGTTGGACTGCTCTTCATTTTGCATCATATGCTGGTCACTTGCCAGTTGTTAAACAACTTATTGAATCTGGTGCAGTACACGTCAAGGAAACAATGGTGAGGCATAATTTGGATAGGAAAAGTTGTGGTGAATTACGAGTGTCGAATAATATACTTTCGAGACTCAAGCGGGACCAGTTGCATTAAGGCCTTCCTGGTGGGAATTGAACCCGCGACCTAGCCTCCTTCGCAGGCATCACCGCGCTCCACTGAACCGAGTTGTTCCGGCCAGGTAGGGATAGACGCTGGGGGGACTGGGGCGGGAATTGGAAAACAGATTGAGAGTTGCCTGCGGAGCGCTCTAACCTACTGAGCTATAGAGGCCGTAGCCGTTAGCTCAGCCACGAGTTCAGTATATTACTTATATTACGTGTTATATATAAGGAAATACATTCCTTTTAAGCATTACCCAGTAGCTTTCAAGTTGGCCACAATCATGATTATAGAGCAATGCCAATGAATTTACTCGTCAGGGCAATGTATGTGCTCTATTTATGTATTAGTTCGGGACAAAAGATAGTAGGGTACTAGGGAGAGAGTACAAAAGAAAAGGAATATTAGGGGATGGGGTAACATACAAACCAACAAATTCCCACGCTCCAACAACTTCCTTACGCCACGCTACGTTAAACAATACCACACTACACAACACGGCGGGCGGGCGGACATCGTCGTTAGCCTGCGGGTGTGCTAGAGACCGCTGACCGCTGTCACACAGTTCATAATGTCTTTAGGATGGTAAAGTTCCAGTTTGTTATGCAGCCCATTCTGGTCACGTGGCTGTCGTCCGTTATCTTTTGAATTTAAAATTTGATGCTTCTCATTTATTGATGGATAAAACTGTAAGTACGCTCAATTTTATATGGTGAAAATAAGAAAGTTAACCCTAATTAAGATTTAGCTAGCTTATCTCTGACACGAAGTAGTAGCGTGGTAGAGCCTTTCTCAGTACACCTTTTTTACTAGAATACGTCTTTTAAAAATGCTTCTGTAGTGCTCGAAATGCCGCTACATGCATTGTCGTTCACAGTTGGCAGCACAACATTGTTCACAATTAGCAGCACAGTATTGTTCACAATTGCCAGTACAACATTGTTCACGAGGTGTGGGACAACATTGTTCACAGTTGGCAGCACAACATTGTTCACAGTTGGCAGCACAACATTGTTCACAGTTGGCAGCACAACATTGTTCACAGTTGACAGCACAACATTGTTCACAGTTGGCAGCACAACATTGTTCACAGTTGGCAGCACAACATTGTTCACAGTTGGCAGCACAACATTGTTCACAGTTGGCAGCACAACATTGTTCACAGTTGGCAGCACAACATTGTTCACAGTTGGCAGCACAACATTGTTCACAGTTGGCAGCACAACATTGTTCACAGTTGGCAGCACAACATTGTTCACAGTTGGCAGCACAACATTGTTCACAGTTGGCAGCACAACATTGTTCACAGTTGGCAGCACAACATTGTTCACAGTTGGCAGCACAACATTGTTCACAGTTGGCAGCACAACATTGTTCACAGTTGGCAGCACAACATTGTTCACAGTTGGCAGCACAACATTGTTCACAGTTGGCAGCACAACATTGTTCACAGTTGGCAGCACAACATTGTTCACAGTTGGCAGCACAACATTGTTCACAGTTGGCAGCACAACATTGTTCACAGTTGGCAGCACAACATTGTTCACAGTTGGCAGCACAACATTGTTCACAGTTGGCAGCACAACATTGTTCACAGTTGGCAGCACAACATTGTTCACAGTTGGCAGCACAACATTGTTCACAGTTGGCAGCACAACATTGTTCACAGTTGGCAGCACAACATTGTTCACAGTTGGCAGCACAACATTGTTCACAGTTGGCAGCACAACATTGTTCACATTGGCAGCACAACATTGTTCACAGTTGGCAGCACAACATTGTTCACAGTTGGCAGCACAACATTGTTCACAGTTGGCAGCACAACATTGTTCACAGTTGGCAGCACAACATTGTTCACAGTTGGCAGCACAACATTGTTCACAGTTGGCAGCACAACATTGTTCACAGTTGGCAGCACAACATTGTTCACAGTTGGCAGCACAACATTGTTCACAGTTGGCAGCACAACATTGTTCACAGTTGGCAGCACAACATTGTTCACACAGTTGGCAGCACAACATTGTTCACAGTTGGCAGCACAACATTGTTCACAGTTGGCAGCACAACATTGTTCACAGTTGGCAGCACAACATTGTTCACAGTTGGCAGCACAACATTGTTCACAGTTGGCAGCACAACATTGTTCACAGTTGGCAGCACAACATTGTTCACAGTTGGCAGCACAACATTGTTCACAGTTGGCAGCACAACATTGTTCACAGTTGGCAGCACAACATTGTTCACAGTTGGCAGCACAACATTGTTCACAGTTGGCAGCACAACATTGTTCACAGTTGGCAGCACAACATTGTTCACAGTTGGCAGCACAACATTGTTCACAGTTGGCAGCACAACATTGTTCACAGTTGGCAGCACAACATTGTTCACAGTTGGCAGCACAACATTGTTCACAGTTGGCAGCACAACATTGTTCACAGTTGCAGCACAACATTGTTCACAGTTGGCAGCACAACATTGTTCACAGTTGGCAGCACAACATTGTTCACAGTTGGCAGCACAACATTGTTCACAGTTGGCAGCACAACATTGTTCACAGTTGGCAGCACAACATTGTTCACAGTTGGCAGTACAACATTGTTCACAGTTGGCAGCACAACATTGTTCACAGTTGGCAGCACAACATTGTTCACAGTTGGCAGCACAACATTGTTCACAGTTGGCAGCACAACATTGTTCACAGTTGGCAGCACAACATTGTTCACAGTTGGCAGTACAACATTGTTCACAGTTGGCAGCACAACATTGTTCACAGTTGGTAGCACAACATTGTTCACAGTTGGCAGCACAACATTGTAAACAGTTGGCAGCACAACATTGTTCACAGTTGGTAGCACAACATTGTTCACAGTTGGCAGCACAACATTGTTCACAGTTGGCAGCACAACATTGTAAACAGTTGGCAGCACAAAATTCTTCACAGTTAGCAGTACAACATCGTTCGCAAAGTGCAGCACAACATTGTTCACAGTTGGCAGCACAACATTGTAAACAGTTGGCAGCACAACATAGTTTACAGTTAGCAGCACAACATTGGTCACAGTGTCGCATAATCAGGCTTTGACAAGAAAGAGTCTTAGAATACTTTGCAGGATATGTAGTCGTACTCTGTTACCTTTCATTTCATTTCAGTTTCTTTTCGACCTCATGGTCTGTGGTAAAGGGAATGGTAACGAGTCAATCGTGTCGTTCATTCTTCATTCTCCTGCACCGCTCTACGCCGCTGTGAAACTTTCCAACCACTTTCGTGTGGAATCGACGAAATTCAAGGAACGGAGCAGGGACCTGGTGGCTGCTGGAGACGCCTGCGAGGACCTCGCAGTAGATATTCTTACGTTGGCATGCGCAAAGGACGCAAGCAATCTTTTGAATGCTGTCGACGACAACGGCAAAACATTTCTCGATGTTCTCGTGGAATGCGAACAAAAACAGTGCGTAGCCCACACGGCTGTCCAATCTTATTTAGGCAGCAAATGGCGCGCCGGGCGGAACTGGAAGATGTCAAAAGTACTTTTTATATTTTTTGTTGCTTTTTTAATACCACCAGTTTGGGTAGGCCTGTCACTACCTTGGAACAATAACTACAGCAGAGTACCGCTGATCAAGTTCATCTGCCAGCTCATTTCTCATTTATACCTCATGGTATTGTTCATGATCATGCTTGTTTACCCATTCGGGAAATCCCCAGAAACGCTAATCCCGGAATGGTACGAGATCCTCTTGTTATTCTGGCTGTGCGGTCTCGTCTTGACGCATTTGACCGATCCGCAAAACAGCGGAGGCTTGGGTCTATTGCCGCTGTTCATTATTTGTATATGTATCGCAGGCATCTTCATTCACCTGGCGGCAATTCCCATCGAAAACATCGATGATCGAATGAACATAATTTACGCCCGAAATCAAGTCTTTGCTGTGGCCATGAATCTTACATTTGTTCAGCTACTTGACTTTTTAACATTTCATCACTTGTTCGGTCCTTGGGGAGTCATCATTGGTAACTTAATGCAAGATTTAGCACGGTTCATAGTCATCTTGCTTATATTTGTGCTCGGATTCACGGCACATTTAGCCGCTGTCATAAACAAACCCGGCGATGAAAATGCTGGTTGGGCTATAAACCGTGATAATATCATTGGGATATTCAAGACGTTGTGTTTTTCGCTCTTCGGTTCAGTTGAAATTAATTTTTTGGAAGGCCTCACCGAGAATGGTGTCCCTGGTTTCTCTCACGTTCTTGTCAACATTGTTTTTGGTTTGTACGCATTGGTCACCATCGTCGTTCTAATTAACCTGCTCATCGCTATGATGAGCGACACCTACCAACGAATCCAGGCGCAGTCGGACTTGGAATGGAAATTTGGCCGCGCGAAACTTATAAGGAAACTGGAACGATCCACGCGCACGCTTGCGCCGTTGAATCTTCTCACGACCGCTGTCAGGTACATTCAGTTTATTCATAAAATGAAATGCAGATGTTGTCGTCCCGATATTATGGATATTTTGCACGAAGAAGGAAGTGATGAAGTTCCCATGCATATATTCGTGAGCACCAACAGCGTGAGTCCTGAGACGACCGATGGCGTGTACAATAATGAATACGGCATGCAGGCGGCTAGGATCGAGCAGGTAGTGAACTGGCCACAAATTGTGAAGAAGTATAAAGCTCTTCGTGGGTTGGGTGATAAAAACGAACTAAGTGAAGCAAAAGAAGAAGTGAAACATGAACTAGCAGTGACAGAGAAGAGCATCCATGATATTAAGGAATTAGTTGAAGGACTTATGAAAAAGATGAACGCTAATTCACAATAGTAAACAACAAAACAACTGTAGAATGTGTGGAGAAAGAACTAGAGAAAAAGAAGAAGTGAGACATGAAGTAACAGTGACAGAGAAGAGCATTCATGATATTAAGGAATGATTTAAAGGACCTTTGAAAAAGACGAATACCAATTTACAATGGTAGACAATAGCAACAACTGTAGCAAGAACTAGATCAAAAGAAGAAGTGGGCATGTGTCGTCACAAATTGTAATACGTCACGGACATGAAGCAAGAATGACAGATACGAGCATTCATGATATTAAGGAATGAGTTAAAGGACCTCTGAATAAGATGAATGCCAATTTACAATGGTAGACAATAGTAACAACTGTAGCAAGAACTAGATCAAAAGAAGAAGTGGGCATGTGTCGTCACAAATTGTAATACGTCACGGACATGAAGCAACAGTGACAGAAACGAGCATTCATGATATTAAGGAATGAGTTAAAGGACCTCTAAAAAAGATGAATGCCAATTTACAATGGTAGACAATAGTAACAACTGTAGCAAGAACTATATCAAAAGAAGAAGTGGGTATGAGTCGTCAAAAATT
This sequence comes from Chrysogorgia sp. JL179-B06, assembly GCA_035772405.1. Lineage (NCBI taxonomy): Eukaryota > Metazoa > Cnidaria > Anthozoa > Scleralcyonacea > Chrysogorgiidae > Chrysogorgia > Chrysogorgia sp. JL179-B06. Next base: position 1,193,688 of record JAYKKM010000469.1, on the reverse strand, counting down.
GTAATACGGTCACGATATGAGGCAACAGTGACAGAAACGAGCATTCATGATATCAATGAATGAGTTAAAGGACCTCTGAAAAAGATGAATACCAATTTACAATGGTAGACAATAGTAACAACTGTAGCAAGAACTATATCAAAAGAAGAAGTGGGTATGTGTCATCACAAATTGTAATACGTCACGACATGAGGCAACAGTGACAGAAACGAGCATTCATGATATCAATGAATGACTTAAAGGACCTCTGAAAAAGATGAATACCAATTTACAATGGTAGACAATAGTAACAACTGTAGAATTTGAATTTGTGGAACAAGAACTAGAGAAAAAGAAGAAGTGGGCATGAGTCGTCACAAATTGTAATACGTCACGGACATGAAGCAACACTGAGTGACAGAAACGAGCATTCATGATATTAAGGAATGATTTAAAGGACCTCTGAATAAGATGAATACCAATTTACAATGGTGGACAATAGTAACAACTGTAGAATTTGAATTTGTGGAGCAAGAACTAGATCAAAAGGAGAAGTGGATATGGGTATCACAAATTGTAATACGTCACGACATGAGGCAACAGTGACAGAAACGAGCATTCATGATATCAATGAATGACTTAAATGACCTCTGAAAAAGATGAATGCCAATTTACAATGGTAGACAATAGTAACAACTGTAGAATTTGAATTTGTGGAACAAGAACTAGATTAAAAGAAGAAGTGGGCATGAGTATCACAAATTGTAATACGTCACGGACATGAAGCAACAGTGACAGAAACGAGCATTCATTATATTAAGGAATGAGTTAAAAGACCTCTGAAAAAGTCGAATACCAATTTACAATAGTAGACAATAGCAACAACTGTAGCAAGAACTATATCAAAAGAAGAAGTGGGTATGAGTCGTCAAAAATTGTAATACGGTCACGATATGAGGCAACAGTGACAGAAACGAGCATTCATGATATCAATGAATGACTTAAAGGACCTCTGAAAAAGATGAATGCCAATTTACAATGGTAGACAATAGCAACAACTGTAGAATTTGAATTTGTGGAACAAGAACTAGATCAAAAGAAGAAGTGGGCATGAGTCGTCACAAATTGTAATACGTCACGGACATGAAGCAACGCTGAGTGACAGAAACGAGCATTCATGATATTAAGGAATGAGTTAAAGGACCTCTGAAAAAGACGAATATCAATTTACAATGGTAGACAATAGCATGCAACTGTAGAATTTGAATTTGTGGAGCAAGAACTAGATCAAAAGAAGAAGTGGGCATGAATCGTCACAAATTGTAATACTTCACGGACATGAAGCAACAGTGACAGAAACGAGCATTCATGATATTAAGGAATGAGTTAAAAGACCTCTAAAAAAGATGAATATCAATTTACAATGGTAGACAATAGCATGCAACTGTAGAATTTGAATTTGTGGAACAAGAACTAGATCACATGAGTCGTCAAAAATTGTAATACGTCACGGACATGAAGCAAAAAGAGTGACAGAAACGAGCATTCATGATATTAAGGAATGAGTTAAAAGACCTCTGAATAAGATGAATGCCAATTTACAATGGTAGACAATAATAACAACTGTAGAAAGAACTACTGTAGATCAAAAAGAGAAGTGCGCATGGGTATCACAAATTGTAATACGTCACGGACATGAAGCAACAGTGACAGAAACGAGCATTCAATATTCATGGTATTAAGCAATGAGTTAAAGGACCTCTGAAAAAGATGAATACCAATTTACAATAGTAGACAATAGTAACAACTGTGGAATTTGTGGAGCAAGAACTAGATCAAAAGAAGAAGTGAGACATTGAAGCAACAGGGTGTCCTAAAGAGTGTCCCATTGCATTATACTGTATGTCGATGTCGTTTCCTAATTTTTATTTGCAAATCATTTTCACGGCGCGGTCACACGAACACTGACGAAAACAACCTCAATTGACGAAAACGTTTTCAATACTGAAAACGATATCTCATGATAACCGTTTTCGCTATTGGAAACGTTTTCAACTGTATCGTTTTGCCATGTGAACTGAGCAGGTCAAAACCTTGAAACGCTAAAATTTCAAGATGTCGACTAAAAGTTCAAATGATAATATTATTGTTCTCTGAGAGCTGTAACTCATATTCTTAATTGTTAACACAACATCGGTTAACAACCAATAAAATAAAACAAAATATATATAGCCTATATCAAGTGTTTTATGATTCAATAACGATTGAAAATATATTGAACTTCCAAAGAAGCGACGGACTTGTCGACCATGCCGACCAAAAATAACCAAAAATGACGAATGGAAGAGTGTAAAACTGCTTTACTTGTCTTCAATCGAACGAGAAGAAGACATTTTCTGGAAAATTGACATCGTCCCGATATCTCCACCATACGTTCGGCTTGATATTCCCCGATTTAGCTCTCATATCAATAACTCCCATCGCTATGTCACCAGCCGCAGGCGTTTTTTGGGCCGATAGCCGTTCCATGGATCTGCAAAAAGTTATCACCAGCGAACTTGGAGTAATTATGTTTCAGAATTCAGACATATTTGAACGGCTTCTACAATGCATTTTGTGGATGGATATCGTTGTTGTCTCATATCAAGGGCTTCTGTGATGGCGGATATTCCCAAGTTGTTGTCGATATTTAGAAACATGGAAACAACGTCCTATGAAACCAAAATGGTCCCCTCGGGAATTGGCTGTGGTATTTATCTGTTGAATCTTTTAGAGGAGATGGTGGTATATAAGGCTTGGGACTTAAGGTAAAATTCAGTAAATGCTGAAAGATTTTCTATTGCTGTACCGCAGCAGGATGTTATAAGTCGTAGCGGATTACCTTCTTCGTGACAAGGGTGGGTAGTAGCGAAGTAGTTGTAGTTTGCTACTGTAGCGAACTACAATTTTTACGTAGGTATAGTTTTTTACTACATTTTCAAAACAGTAGTTGTAGCTGTAGCGAACTACATTTTTTTCAGTAGTGAAGTAGTTGATTACATTTTTACAACAATCGCTTTTCGCTACTTTTCGAATTTGTCATCAGTAAAAGTCAGACAGCACAACAGAATCAACATGTCGTACAGTCTCGGAGTACGCCGAGTAGACGCCTGAACACAGGCCTGACGAGAGGGGGGTCAGCCTGGTCAGGGGCGTAGGAAGCAGGGGGGCCGGGGGGGCCGCGGCCCCCCAATATTATAAAAGGGGGGGCGGAATAGCTTTCGGCCCCCCCAAAAATGATTGGATTTGAAAGAAAAATTGCAGTAAAAATTCGAAAGTAGGAGTTTGAAAACATCATCTTCCTATTAATGTTCTGTTAAAAAAATAATCACATTATCTTTGCATGTTAACCCGAGTGTTTTACTAAACTAAAGTACTAATATTTCTCTAGTTTACGCAGCCCTACTCTAGTAGGCTTTCTTTTTTAATTAAGCAGAATTGGAAGGGCGGAAATCGCGGAATGATCGAGGCTAAAAGGTATGTCGGACTCGCTGACCATTGCATTAATATGTTGTCAGTGGTTCCCGGAAAACTATTCGATTGGGGCTCACAGCGGGAGAGCAGGGTGTGTCATAATGTCATTGTTTGGGGCCGACCACGGTCCAAAATATGAAATTTTAATTTAATTTGAAATTTTAAACTTCTGAGCTGAAAAATCACCGCTCAGAATGGAGGAAATGCCATTTGCGGGAATCTAGATTTCAAAAATTTTCGGGGGCATACCCCCGTACCCCCTAGAAAGCCGAACACGCTTACCCCGGCCATTTGGGACTAGTTTCGCCACGGACAGGTGCAACGAAAATTTTTCTTTGGTCGGCCCCCCCAAGTTTACAAAGCTTCCTACGCCCCTGAGCCTGGTCGTTGACCAGGGGCCCATGGCCAACGGGGCCCATTTTTAAGCAAACGTTATACATTAAAAATTACAAAGAATATGTTATACATTATCTTAACTGTGAAGCGATAAAATCGTTTTTATAATAATCAAGAACTGCAGTTTTAGAATTAATCGTTACATTGCAGTGTCTGTAAACTCGCTAATGGCACTAGCATAGGGCCCTTTATGGCTTTATCACTGCGATGGGGACACTTATGGCATAATATTAATTCATAAATAATTATTCATGACAGAAATCTGGGACTGTGGGACACTTGCGGCTCTGGGGCGCATCATTACATCTTAATACTTGATGTTATATTAATATACTGTTAATGAACTTGTAAAATGAACATGAACAAACATTAAATTAATCAAAATACATGCATGTTTTGCTCGTTAATTTGAATTTTGACTTTTTACTGTAAATCCCAGGTTAATGCGAATTTAAATTTCAGAAATTTTGAAAGCTTGTCTGCGTGATAAAAAAGGACAAATTTGGGAATTGGGGGTAGAGGGGCCCATAAATATTTTTTGACCGGGGGTCCTAAATTTCTCTCGGCGGCCCTGCCTGAACAAAATATGATATCAAATTAAATTCTATACTGTGCCCAGTCCCTAAATTAAATTCGTTACTCTCCCTGTCGGGATTATTTATTAATTATAATCATTAACGTGGTAAAGTGATGAAGTCATCCTTGATCAAAGCTAGCCAGTTCGTCATTTGAACTCGCCAAGTCTATCCTGGTCGACTGGTCTTGGATTCACCGATTCAGGATTGAAGTATGGAAGAGTAACAGCAAGCACCACCAGTGGCCGCATCTTTCTAGTAATTACTTGGAATATTATACCTCACAGTTAACTTGTCCAATCAGAGAGCTAGGTTTGTACCACGTGTCCATGGTATTTTTCGATGAATACCATCCCAGGGCCAAGAGTATTTTCTCCGGTGCATGGTATTTGACATCGAATCACCCGCTGATCACGAATACACCAGGTAATTCGTGTTCGAATACCCCGCTCGTACCCAGTATACATTGCCTAATTTCATTGGGCGCCAATGGCGGACATAACAGAATGTGTGTTTTAAATTATTAAATTTTTTGAGGTTAGTTTTATCTGTTTTCTAGCTGTGTCTAATGTTCGGTATAATATACCTGTTATAGACCTTCAATTCCACTCGAGGTATTCCACAAAAAATTACCCTAATAGTAGGATACTTCAATTTGCAGTAGTGAAGTAACGAAATAGTTCGCTACATTTTCGAAACAGTAGCTGTAGTCAGTGGCGAACTACATTTGTTGACAAGTAGCAGTAGTTGTAGCTGACTACAATTTTTTAAAGTAGCTGTAGTTGTAGCGAACTAGCTACAAACAATTTGTAGTCAACCCACCCTTGCTTTGTGAGTATTAACAGAACCAATTGCTTTTCCCAGTCTAGCATCTAATTAACAACCCACTGAGCAATTTCTTCATTTATTTCGCCCTTGGTGAGCCATTTCTTGCTCCATTCAGAAATCGCAACTATGTGGTTATAACTTGGATCCGAAGGTAACGTTTTACAGTGTAGTGGATTTTGAAGTTGTTTTATCATGTCCCCGTTGTATTTTTCCTAATCCATGATTACGAATTTAGAGCCTTTGTCTTGAATCTTGATTGTTTCAGGTCTTTTGAGGTTGCTTGTCTTTCATCTCTGCTGAGCGGGTTATCGGGAATATTCCTTGTGTTTGAAGGATGGAATAGGTCAGCCTTAACGGATTGTAGAAAGGACTCGAGTTGCGGAGAATTGCATGGGTGAGAATTGATGGGTGGAAATGCTGTGGCGTTATGGTTGGGTCAAGTTGTAACATGCGAGTATGGTAGTTCGACCAGGTCGAACCTTTCTACGGAGGATTATCAACGCCATACGTGGCTTACGACGACCCAAATTGGTACGCAAAACCCAATTACGCCATCGATAATGGGTGCAAAGATCCTAATTACGCCATCGATAATGGGTGCAAAGAACCCAATTACGCAATCGATAATGGGTGCAAAGAACCCAATCAATGATGGGTGCAAAGAACCCAATTTCGCAATCAATGATGTGTGTAAAGAACCCAAATCATGTAATTGATCGATGATGGGTGTAAAGAACCCTATTACGCAATCAATAATGGGTGTAAAGAACCCAATTTCGCAATCAATGATGTGTGTAAAGAACCCAAATCATGTAATTGATCGATGATGGGTGTAAAGAACCCAATTACGCAATCAATAATGGGTGTAAAGAACCCAATTTCGCAATCAATGTTGTGCGTAAAGAACCCAAATCATGTAATTGATCGATGATGCGTGTAAAGAATCCAATTACGCAATCAATAATGGATGTAAAGAACCCAATTTCGCAATCAATGTTGTGTGTAAAGAACCCAAATCATGTAATTGATCGATGATGCGTGTAAAGAACCCAATTACGCAATCAATGATGGATGTAAAGAACCCAGTTTCGCAATCAATGATGCGTGAAAGAACCCAAATCATGTAATTGATCGATGATGGGTGTGCAGAATCCACTTACGCAATCGATAATGGTGCACAGAACCCAATCACGCAATTGATAAGGGGTGCAAAGAATCCAATTACGCAATTGTGTTGGCTCGATGTCCACCGCGAATTTTCACTGTTTTCTTCAGTTCGTCGGCCATGACTCGTTGTATATCCGGCTCGAAGGACCATGTAAGAGAATTTAGAATCCACAGGCTCAAGAGGTTCACAAATACACGTTTAATTTACACAATTTATACAACAAGTCATAACAAATGTCAAAACATAAAACTGTTCCTTCGATCTCGCACTACATGTGTTTCACGTGTGTTCTCGCGCACGATCTCTCGTATACGACCAACGTTTAAATCAAATATCAACATTGGTTAAGGTTGACAGTCACTATGTCAGGGGTATTTGTTTGGGATTGAACAAATACAGTGTCACTGGCAACAAGCAGGTGAAGCTAGCATAGTATGTGTGCATGGTGATATAATTTAGATACTGTAGTACACAATGCTGCGCTTTGTCACATGGCTTTTCATGGATTAGTTCCCATCAAAATACAGTATATGTTAATTAATATTATGAAAGCAAGGTTTATCAAATTTATTAGTATACGTACCGTAGTCTGACAGCACTCTGGGATTGGGGAAAGTTTAGGCAATAATAATAATAATAGTGCTGTGCGTCGGAGGCTGGAGCACTATCGGAGCTCCGGCATTTTTTTGTGCAGACAGGCCGGAGCCGGAGTTGGGTTGTTTTCTTCCCGCTCCGATGGAAAATCAGAATGACAAAAAATATGACAATTTCGACGAAGCTTTGTTCACAAATAATGGCAATACTGAATTTGCAGAATGTGTATATGATCTGAAGTCTTGTCTGTTGATCAGTCAAACCATTTCAGCTACCGCAAACAGCCAAATTAACAGAGACGGCAAAGTTAATACTCGGAATTATTGGATTATTGGTATCGCCATGACGAATGGCCTACTTTGACGCGCGTCTAGCTGTCTCGTATCTTTCTTGTCCACCGTCCTCTGTCACTTCTTAGCGATCTTTTCGTTGACGGGAAAATCGTCTCAAAGAAGCGTTGCGTACGCCTTCCAGGCAACATCGGTCGCTTAGCGTTCATTAAATTTAATTATAAGAAGTTTCAAAAACCCTTGGCAATTTACACTTGTATTTCGTTATTTGTATTTTGTAGTAGCATAACTTATTCGGTTCTATATTATAAAGTTTTCATTATTTCTGGCATTCCTAGTTGTAGCATTGCATTTGCTTGAGTTGAGTCGCTTGACAGTTTTACGGCTTTCACCGGGAGAAGACCCCGGGGACAAATTTGAGGCGAATAATATCCGGTTGGACTTTATCCCCAGCAAGCCAGAGCCGGATATCAGAGCTGTAAAGCGGCCGAAGTCGGAGCTGAAAAACCGGAGTTTGCACACCTCTAAATAATAATACAATAATAATTATTTATACAGGATAGCCCCTTCAATACTACCACTGGTATCAATGGGTGATTGTAATTTGTTAGGGAACAGGACCCCAATACATGCATTACAAATTATTATTATTATTATACAAATTATTTACACACGGTAGCCTTTCAGTATAAAATAAACTGCTTTTCAAAGGGCCGCGTTACAATGGTTATTTACAATAAATACAAAGCTAAACAAACAATACAACATACAACTTATATAATAATTATTAATTAAATAGATTACATTAAAATTAATAATAATAAATAATGATTAATTAGTTATTTTGTAACGGTATACTTTTAAGGTATCGTTTGAAAGATGGCACTGATATGGTTCGAAAATTTTCCGTTATTTCGTTCGGTTGCTCGTTCCAGGAAATGGCAGCTCTATAGGAAAAACTTCTTTGGAGAAAATTTGTTTTTGGTTTCGCCAACGACAGTTTAGTATCATTGCTTCGTAAATTGTAATTTGTGTTATTACATTTGTTAAATAGCTCAGATATATACTTCGGTAACCTTTTAGTTAATGCCTTAAATGTTAAGATTATTTCACGATTTTTTAAAGTTTTGTCGATAGGCAACCATCCAAGTTTATCAAGTATTTCACTGGAACGAACATCATATGTATCACCAGTTATCACTCGCGCAGCTCTCCTTTGTAATTTAGATAGTTCGTTAATATGAGTACAACAACCGTCTCTCCAAACTGTCGAGCAATATGTGAGGTATGGCAAAACTAGAAAATATAAACACGTATATTCATATATGTAGAAAAATGTTACAAAAAGGCAATAGAAAGAGAGAAAATCGAAGTTAAAGTTGATGTATATTAGGAGAAATCTCTTACTGATTTACAGATATTGATTAAAATTTTAATTTCTTTTGAATTTTTTTCATGAATTATTAACGAGTTCTTTAAAATATGGCCTGAGTATCCCAAATTTAAAACATAGTCCTAACCCCAAACCTTTGAACCTAATACTGACCCTAACTCTTACAATAATGCTTAGATTTATTGCCCCCCAGAGGGCCAAAACCCGAGGGCCAAAACCCGAGGAGGCATTATAGTAGTCCCCGCGTATAATAGATTTGGTAATATGTTATACAGATATATATTGGTTGCTAGAAAAAATCTCGATTTGTTCAATCTAAACCCGCAATGCGCTTTCGGGTGATAACCGCAAGTTCAATCGGGAATGATTTTGAGGTTACAATGAATCGTGGGATGCTCACAGCTTCACTGTTAATAAAGTGCCACTACGATGAAAATGCACCCCGTCTTTTAGATTTTCTTTAGCATAGAATAGTATTTCAGGGTCGAAAGTGATCATCGATGTAAAAAGCTCTGAAATCACTATTATTTAGGCCACCATTACCAAGAACGTGTTCCAAGTGAGCCCGCAATTTCAAAAGGTAATATTGTTTGTGACGTCAGATTCTCAATGCTACGCCTGAATTTCTGTCGAGGTTATTTTTTTCTTTTTTTTTTCGAGAAGTAGATGAAATGTCCAGCCTTTCAGACGAAGAATTTGAAAAAACGACCTTGATTTACTTGAAGAATTAGCATGAACGATTAATGGCGGACTTACTCCAGATTCGGAGTAAGAAAAATAATACTTGCCATCGTCGAATCGCAAAACGGTTTCGACCGAGTAATGTTTAGCAGCTCTGCTTTATAAATAAGTAAAAATATCGAAGGTAAAAATTTGATCGTAGGTAAAAAATCGAAGGTAAAAAATTATCGAAGGTAAAAAATTTTCGAAGGTAAAAAATTTGATCGTAGTAATTGTTAGATCAGTCTTTCAATCCCGTGCAACTTGTTTAATCTTCAACGTTTATATCGTTTATAGAATCCCTCACCTTTCGACGAACAAAGACACGCGCTTATTTTATTTTTATTGAAACTTGCTTTACTGTTAAAGTGCCAACTTTAACAGTAAAGCAAGTTTCAATAAAAATAAAATAAGCGCGTGTCTTTGTTCGTCGAAAGGTGAGGGATTCTATAAACGATATAAACGTTGAAGATTAAACAAGTTGCACGGGATTGAAAGACTGATCTAACAATTACGATTTGTCAGCCACAAATTATCACAGGACTTGAAAGACTTAGTCCACAGTTAAGACGCAGTTTAATCGAAAGTTAATAAACACAGACCGCATCAAGACGAAGCTATCAATAGGGATTTGCAAGACGCAGTCTAATCCAAAGTGAATAACACAGATGACATTTATTAACAACAACTAAACTGAATCACTTCTCATGTGCTCTGTTGTGTTATAAATCTTACTGTAACGCACTGCCGAGGTTCTATGATTGATATAATTTCTTATTCACTGATATCATTTCTTATTTGTTTACTGATTTATTGAAAATATTTTGAATTTAACTCTATAAATGCTGGCTGTGTCCACGGGTATAATAGATTTGGTAATTGCGTTCGACGAAGGAGAATTCTAATCTTGCATGTTATGGGTTACCTGTGCTTTACAGCTAAAATAAATCAAGATAAAATCTTTCCCCTTTTTGAATAAATTACCGTTTTGGAATTTGGAATAAATTATGGCATTAGTACTAGCTAGGAAAATGCTTCCTCGGAACTAAAACCTGTTTTCCACTAGGCGGAATTTTCCGCGCGGAGCGGAATTTTTCTTTTTGTCTTTTCTCATTAGTTCTGCCCGATGGCGCGCGATGGCTCACAAAACAAAGAAAAATTCCGCTCCGCGCGGAAAATTCCGCCTAGTGGAAAACAGGCTTAACACAGGAGCAGTGGATACGAAGTTGCCTGTAGAAGTGTTCAGGATTAGGCATGCCAGCAGAATGATGCTAGAAATTTTCTACAGCATCGAGGATCATAAAGGCGATCATATAGCCTTGTAATAAATAACATATAATCATTTTTTTGCTGTATCTATTGTAATTTATATTCATGATAATTTATGTTAATTTATCATTTAAAGGGCGTACTTAATTTCGAGCCTAGCTCTGTTGTACTGTCCCGCACCTTGTATTAATTAGGTGAAAGTGTAATAAATAAAAACAAATAAATAAATATGGCGCGTTTATAATAATGTCAAAAATTTAATCTGATCATTTGAACACCATACATCTAATTCGAACAACATTTACTCGAAACGGGCAAGCCTCGTGAAGTTATAAATTTTCCATTCAACCGAACTTGCCAAATCGAACTTCACGATTGTAATATTTCTGAATTGAACGATTTACAGGTATCTGGTGGTCAACTTTCAAATCGAACAAACGAACGGGAAATATACCCTCCTAATAACGTACGGAAATCACTCAGGATGTCACCGTTGTCAAAAACATTGAAGTTGCAATGTCTCCTTCAATTAAGACGCTGTTATATATTTATTAGCAGTTTATTTATTTTCATAATTCGTTACAACATAATTACCAATCTTCTTTCGCCATTACTGGTCCACATGCGTCGAACGCAATTACATAATCCTTGATTACTCCTACTAATGATCATATATAAAATTAGAAACAGTAATTGCATGCTGTTAAAAAATGTTAAAACAGAGAAATTCAAATAACGGAATTCGGGAAAGTTTTCAAAGCTAAAACTTTCACCGTAGCTTTCATGCAGCCTTACAGGTCATAAGCAAACGTCCTCCACAGGTCATAAGCAAACGTCCTCCACAGGTCATAAGCAAACGTCCTCCACAGGTCATAAGCAAACGTCCTCCACAGGTCATAAGCAAACGTCCTCCACAGGTCATAAGCAAACGAGACCAGCGGGGGCAGTTTTAGTGTTAACTATTCCTAGTTTTAGAAATAACAGCTGATTTTAATCTCGAATTTTAGTACCGTACAGTCTATGTGACGTCATTTCGGGATTTATATGAAACCATGGCCGTAGGAAGCAGGGGGTGCGGCAGGGGGCTGAGCCCCCTAAAAATTCGAGTTTTCTGCTGCCACTATAGCCAGTTATGCACTATAGTCGATTGAAACTACGGACCCCCCGGGACTATGCGGGGATTTTAACATTTCACGAGTGTTAAAAACCCGGCTCAAAAATACCGTTCAGTTGGCATAAAGATTTAGTTTTTTCCCTGATTTTCACATGTTTTCAATAAGAAAACATTTATAAGTTTAATATTCTTAATATAATAAACAGAACACAAAAAATGTTAAGGCTTTCTATTTGTTTTGCTCATTTCGTCTTTTAATAACTGTTCTTTCAAAACTGTTTTTCGGCGCATAGGCTTGCACTTCGGGCAGAACCACGAACCCTTTGGTGGATCTTTCAGACCGACACATCGAATGTGAAACCAGCAATAATAGTCTAATTGTAAAAAGCATAACAAAAGTTTGAATTTAATAGTAGGATTTCAGTATAGGATTGAATCTAATAGGTTAGGTCAGTAACGAGTGTTGACGCTTTTTCATGTCAATCAGTTAAAATCCCGGCTACGCATAGTCCCGGGGGTCCAGGGGCGCAGAGGAATATCCGATCTTTACATCCGACCTCGCTACAATTCTAGCTGGAAAATCGAATAAGCAATTACTGCAGCTGATGCCTCAGATTGCACCAGAATTAACCTCGAAGCATATAGATTTCAAAAAAATTGCGGGGCCGGGTGGCCCGGGTGGAACTTGCTCGTACACCAGTTTCAAACACAGACCCTGAGACCGGTTCAACCATAATTTGCAACTAGTTTCTAGAAACTAGTCAGATTATTGACGAAGCCAAGCAAGTAAAGTAAACTTCACAAGACCATTAGCGAACCATTTAGGGTAGATTTAAGGCCTAACTTAAAGGCACTTAACGAACCATTTAAGGAACTTTAGCAATTTAAGCGCTTAAAGCCTTCAAGGCATTTCTTAACTACCATTCCACAATGTAACTTTCTTCTATTTGCAGAGTTAATTTTTGTATGTAAATTACAATTAGCGTATGCACTCAATTTGAGCATGAATCGAATCAGAATTGAAATCAGAATTGAAATCAGATAAATCAAAATTGAAATCAAATAAGGCCAAGGTAACTTTCAAAATCTACAATAAAATGCGGGTCACTTGTTATGAAGGATGCAACACTCAGTCATTCAGGTATTTTCAAGTGGAAATCGTAAAGATGTCGAGAGTTTAATCAATTTTCAGCCACAAACCCCAGTTTTTTCACCGGACGGTTCTTTGTGCCAAATATGGTATTTGAACGTCACAACTGCCTCTGCGTGTACCAACCAATGGACGCGCTTGGTTTCCGTGGATCACGTGGCAAAGAATGGGCTACAAATAGAGGGAGGAGGCATAGTTATAGAAATATTAATTCTGGAGACGGAAGAAAATATTCGCTTGATCTGTTGCTATAGAAATTTTACTTAGAAAATGTCTGGAGATTTTAGCCACGGCTTGTTCGGCTGTTTCGACGACTGTCTGCTCTGCCTAACCACCTACTTCGTTCCATGTTACACCTTTGGTAAGACCGCAGAAGCCGTGGGAGATGATTGCCTATTATGTGGTTTGGCTCTGTTTGTGCCACTCCTCGATCTGTACGCCGTATGCACCAACCGAGGAAAGATTCGCGAGCAGAAAGGAATCCCTGGTAGTGGAATTTCCGATCTACTAACTATCTGCTGTTGTCCTCTTTGTGCTCTGGTTCAACAAGCTCAAGAAATGGGAGTAAAAGCGCCTTTTGGTCAATCCATGAGCCGGGAATAGTAGCGACCGACAAAACTGATCATCACATTCTATCAGATTCATCTTGTGGACCAGTGTGTGGACGATTATCTCATGGTTAACAAATTAACGTATTATTTTTCATAGCAAATTTCTTTTAATTTTGACACTAGCACCGTCCAATATATCGCTGTAGCGATATTCTTAGACTAAGTTGAAGACGAGGACATCGTTTGTGTTGTACTTTTTGCCTGTGGGCACTAGTTGTTGATATCGCATGTATTTTGATCAATTGACTACCACGAGGATTACCATGTATGTCGCGGACTGGGCTCTTTTCGTATTTTTGATTCAGTAGATCTCCAGAGATTGATTAGCACTTTTTTCAATAAAACTACGTCTAATAAGTGTGTTGTGTTTTTAATTGATTTCGCGACCCGTAAAGGACCCGACGACAGGACTGATATTTTGTCTGCGACTCTGCTGCGCCGTTGTGTAGCCTTTGGCTTCGAAGTGCTTTGAGTTCTCTGTCGCTTGACCATCTTTTAAATTTAATTGGCTGTATTTGCGTAAGTTCTCTACGCTAAGTGCGATTGTATGCGAAGAATGGATACTTTCAGTTATATTATTATCATTCGTCATTGGGGACGGCTTCTTCGACATTGCTAGGGAAACTTGTATATTATTGCTCCCCGGGGACCGTCGGAGGCTCGGAGCACACTTCATCATAAACTATAATGTTTTCGTTGCCAGCAGATCTATGCTCGTGAACGTTTAAAAACGTTTTATATGTAGCATATCTACTTGCTTTGCTTTGAGTCGATGTTAATGTTAGTTCTTGGGGCAAATGCTATTATTATTATTATTGAATAATTAAAATATGTTTTTATTAAGTTTGCACAGTTGTATGTTTTGTGAATACCAGAAATTCCCGCTTAGAAATTATGATCTTTCGACAGCAAATAGAGGGTATATATTACATCATGACCTTGCGGAGAATTGCGAGTGAGCTAGTGTTTTGAAATCGACGAATTAGCCATGATGATATAAAAGTTCACATGTGAGATACCTAATGATGTCTTCACTGTGAATATATAATTTTTAGATATCAATAGGAGAAAACGTAGTATTATAAAGGCAGTTATTTTATATTTTTATTAAAATATCGAGTTGGGCCGGCTCTTGCTTGGCTAGCTCTTGCTCCGAAGAATCAGAACTCGCGTGACTTATTGGCTAATTCCTAGAACAAGTAATCGTAATTGTTCCGCGGTATTTGAAAAGATTGACGGGTCATATGTGAACACAGATTGCAGATTGGAATGTTTTCGCCCCACTCTAGTACCCAAACTCCTCTTGTTGGACAATATTTGGCGCTGTTTTGATAAATTATATATTATACGAGTATTTACGACTATTATATAGCGGCAAAAAATCGGACTAGACAAGCAAGCAAAATGCAAAGGTTGAGAAGATCAACAAGGTAAGTTCCTACGAGAAAATCAAGCCGGATAGTAGTACAATTACTAGCTAAAAGGCATTTAGACTTTCTTTCTGTGGTATTTCTGTTGAAGATGAATGGCGTGAAAACTTTGGCTTAAAGTATCCCGATTTCAAAACACCCTAATCCTAAACCTAATAGTGCTAACCCTATTACTCTTATCATATGAAATGACGGCTGATTTTTATTTCGAATTTTACTCGTGACGACTGACGTCATTTCGGGATTTTATTACAAGAGAATTAGCATTCAATTTTATTTGTACACTGAACTCAGTTCTTAATATCAACCGGAAATTGATACCATTTGATAAATAATAGGACTGTCTCTCCAAAGCGGCAGTTTAGCGTTCATTAAATGTTTGGCAGTAAAAGGTTGGGTAAATTTTTTTTAAATCATTGTTTAATGTCTAATGTCTATAGTTTAATATTGTTCAAAGACATTGTCAGGTAAAACCTCTTGTTAAATAATAATTTTTAGATAGACATATTTTCATGTTTATAAACAGCAACACAAACTTTAACTTCATACTATATTATGAACCAATATTTAACACTAGACAAATTGGCATATATGATAAATACATCATCTAGTGATGGTTGAGGTTGGGTAAAACTTTTTTTGGTTTCAGTACTAAACCCTGCCTTAAATAATGAATACTCCCAAACAAACCAAATTTGAATCTCACTTGGGAATGCAAGAATAAATACAAATAAATTATAGAACTGATGTCATTTATACACTTTGCTATTATGACTGATTTGTGTGAACATAATCATATTCTGCCATTGATTTCTCCTCGCAAGCAAGGGTGATAATATCGCCGTGGCAGGGATCCATTTCCATGAAAATTAAGTATGTACAGTATATATATTTGTATATATATATATATATATATATATATATATATATATGTATATGAAATTTTCATATACATATATTTGACCATTAATAAATCCTCTCTTCATCTAAAGAAAATATATATATATATACTGTATATATTTAAAGGAAAATTTCGAGTGTTGATGACCAAACCGAGATAGTTGCGAAAAATGCAACTTCAAGGCCTGCCGGCGAACACATGACCCTGCGATGATAGTTGTAACAATAAGACTCAGACAACGGTTCAATATCATTGTTTTATTGGTTTGTCTCTGATCATTCGTAGCTCTAAGCTCCATAACTACAAGCATCTGTCTTATTGTGTGTAATCCCTGTTAATCACTCAAGGGGCATCAAGTTACTAAACTGTCATGCATGTAAGTAGATATCTCATTACATCTTTCCCTTTTTAGAATATATGGAAAAATTAATTAACTACTTATTGGTATATGTAAAAATGTAATAAAAATATAATAAAACAAAATAAACTCATGTATATAAAGTTTTAACTCAGAGTTCTCTTATGTTCAAAGGTGACCACTGGCGGATCCAGGGTGGGGCCATTCAGGCCATTTTCAAAAAATTTTAGGGACACCATACCCCGGTCGCCCTAGTGGCCCCCCTGAAAATCATACCTGGATGCCAAGCAGGTGCCCGTTGACTGTGACTGGATCTATGGGAGCCAGCACTGATTGGTTCTGAGGCAGGTGGTGACAGGTCACACTCGGGCAGCTCTGCGGTTCGTTAGTCTTCTGGATGTGTTTTCGGTTGCGCATGTATGCAGTGACTCCAACCTTTACCACATAGCTTTGGTTGGCTCGCTTCTCTGTGCATGTGCCAGTACTCCATGTGGTATCACCTGGGAGTTTCATGCGTACTGTCTCCCCTGGGCTGATGCCATCCAATAGTTTTGCACTCCTGTTGTAATAGAACTCTTGCCGCTGCTTTCTTCCCATCAGCGCTTCCCATCATTTTCCTGTGTGTCGTGGCAAGGCTGTAAAAGGAAGCCTGTAACTGGCAGTAGGGTTTTGCAACGACGTCCCATCAGGTGCTGCGACGTACCATCAGGTGCTGCGACGTCCCATCAGGTGCTGCGACGGGCTGATTCCTATCCCTTCCGTTGGCATGTTCCTCCAGTCCAGGAGAGCCAGAAACTCGGACTGCCCTGACTCCTTACATTTTTTGAAGAGAGCTTGACCATTTGGACCGCCTTTTAGTAGTATAGTACATGGCGGTGCGAGCTCAGTCGACGCCAACCGTAATATAAACGCCAAAACATCACCAAATTCGTGCCGAGCCACAACTCAGCAATGTTTTGGTATTTATGTTTTACAATCGACATTGGTGAGCTCACAGCCTCACTCTCTGTGCTATTATGGTAATCATTAGTCAATCTAGACACCCCTCCCACGTTTTCTACTCAATTGATGCCAAATACTAAAAAAAATCACAACTTTCGCTAGACTTTACGCTACTTTAGCCATATTTAAAAATAGAGTGTGTCGTTTCATCATTTTCACGTCTTTAAAAAGTAGAAAGTGCCGTTTCAACATTTTCACATTTTTGTTCAACAAACCACCAACACGTTCTGCTACTGTCTCACAAATTCACGCGCGAAAAAAACCCACTAGATTTTGATTCTAGTGGCGATGTTTATCCAAATGGATAGCGAAATGGCGCTCTTTTGATTGGTCAACCCACACCAGCGCCCACGACAAATATTTTATCCAAACAAGTACCCAAATGGGGAGCGAAATGGCGCTCTTTTGATTGGTTAACAACATTGACTAATTTGCATACTAACAGGTGGCCGGTTGTTTTGCGAATTAGTCCGTTTGTTCACTATTTTCAGTGGTATCTCTCACTACAATGTTTTTGTGACCATATGCATAGGAGTCAATACCATTTTCTAAAAGGTATCGCTTATCATCGAAGCAGGATAGCGATACTTTATTAATTTCATAACTACCGAGCTGATGTTTGACACTTCTAATGGTCTTCATCGTGTGTCGCAATTGTTTCTGCTCAAGTAACACACTTTTGTAATCTTCGTGTCTGATCACTTTTTTAATTATATTCTTTCTAATACCTTTAGCGGTTTTCCCACCACCTCCATCCTCTTTCAAATAGCTATACATTTTACTGCGCAACCCAACGAACTCAATAATTGGCGTTCCAGCGCACTCATCCTTCATCTTCCCAATAACTTTCTTATTCTCTTTAAAAGCGAATGGGCTGTCTGCGGGGTAGTCGCTATTGTCGAACTTTTCGCACTCCATCATAAAGTCGGAATAAACGTCGTCAGTTTTGATCGAGTACAACAGACTGTCAGTGTCAGTGAAGTGCAATCTACAGGTGTCGCTAGAGTACTTTTTCATAATATAATTATAGTGAAAATTGTACATCAGCGTTTTGCTCAAGTCTAGTATGCACATACCCACGTATGCGGGTCTATTTAATGTCAACGTCTCTTTGACTTTGTGGACGGCGACTAAGTTCTCGCTAAATATCTTGCAAGACACAAACGTCGGCTTCGAGACAAGCTTTTCAAATTTTTTCGCAGTGGTCACTAATCTCACGTCCACACGCTTCCTCAAGTTTTCCATCGTTTTTCCGAACACACTGTTATTCATCAGCTTGAAGAAGTCCTTCTCAAAAGCGTTCTTAGCTGCGGTTCTTTTGACTGTGTTAAAGTCGATGTACTTGCCCAACCACTTGGACTGGTCAAACTGTAGGACCCTATGAACCTTTTTGATTTTTAGTCCAAGATCCGTGTACAACTGCAGATTTCCATAGTGACACACATACTTTTTTTTGTCCATCAAATTAGTCACCAACTTTTTCACACCACCAACACTCACGTTAAACTTATTTTTGATTTTTGTGCAGTACTCCGACAACATGTCAACAGTTATCTCCATCTTCTCAGGAGCCACCGGGTAATCGTTGTGTAGGTCGTGCAAATGGTCTGGATACTCCAAGTCGACTTCAAGCAGTAAGCCCTTTTTACTGTCGTTGTGATAGTCGCATAGATTAACCTTTTCTATTTCTTTCTTAGTCAACCATTTAAAACCACCCGTGGGGAGACTTTGGCTCATTGCCCATCCATACAAGTTGTTGGCGTCAAGGTACATCAAATACTTCGACTCTTGCTCTTTGTCATACCCTTCCATGTACTTATTATTCGCCACGCCATGTCTGTTGCATATGTAGCTCACACCACCACGCATACCTAGTTCTACGAACTGGAACATGTCGATGTCGGACAATAACTCAAGCTCCACTCCAGTCATCTTCAGCATAGCATCCCAAGCCAACCCAGGCGATGTGAAATAGTGACACGGGTCTAGTTTATACTCGCGATGGCATGTCTTTCTAAAGTTCTCAAAAACGTCAGCGAGCAAGAGCACGTCGCTTTTCAAATACAGGTCGTGGTACCCACCCATGTTTTCAACGTCGAAGTAGTCCCACACATCGCAAGCACGCTCATGCATTTCTTCCGTAATATCTTCGTCATTCAGAATATTGTAAAAGTCCTTTTTGGAGGGTAGCTCGCATTCATCAAATTTATCAAAGGAGTCCATATAATCATAGGGATAGACCCCCTTTCTTGTCATTAGTGCCAACCCCTCATCACGAAACACTTCTGACGTGTATTTGAAAGCGTCCCTTGGTAGGTTCCTCACCAAGTTGTCTAGACCACTACCCATGAACTGAAAGCTGTCCAAGAATACCAAGTTTTTTCCAAGCATGAACGCCATGTACTTCTCCATGTTGTTCGGTATCACATTTATGTCTTGACCAAACTTGCCAATCTCCTGCATGATGAAATGGCTATCATAGCCGCGTAAGTTATGAAAGATCACAGGAATTTTGTCAGTCAACTTAAAGTTTACATTACAGTCGCGATGTGCGGACCCTCTATACTTACCTGACACGTGACAGTGGTCTCTCACTCTAACGTCAGCGCCAGTGTACTCAACACTGCAAATATGACAACTTTTAGCCTCGTCAAAGTTCTTCTTATCGTCATCAGTCAGTATCATCTCTTTGTTAAAGTGACTCTCAGATGTTTTTTTACAATATTCAACAATTTCTAACATCTCCCCAATGAACTTATTGACTGCGTTTTCACCGCGATACACTTTTACTGGCTTACTGTACTCATTGTCGTAGCAACAAACTAATTTATACCCATAGCCACAGTCAACGTGTCTCTGATAAGCGTTTGTGTAGCTACACTCGCTTGACAGCTTTGTTGTGTGCACCTTCTGTGTGATAGCCTCGAAATCTGCGTACACCACAAATGGTACATTTAATTGTCTGCTAAAATTCTCGTATTTCACTCTCGCACCTTTTTGCGGCATTTTAATAGCTTGCTTCCCATTGATGACCAAACACACTTCAATATGACTTTCAAGCACGTCCGCTCGGGTAAAACACTGCAAACAATACCTACAAAAGTGCTTTCTCGCCTCGTGCTTTGTCTGCCGGTGCATGAATTTGTTGAAGTCACGAATATACACATAATGCTTGTTGCCCACATCATTAGTTATCAACAGTAGGTCCATATGGTCAGGGTACGCTTCCTTAGAAACGTACACAGGGAATGGCTGCTTATCTTCATACCCAAAAACATTTATGCTAATTTCGTTAGCCTTTTCGATCTTGTTGTAATCTTTGAGTGTGACTGGGAAGTCGATTCCGTCGTAGTTCAGCTCACTGGCATGTCTGACGTACTTTGACGTTCTGTCAGAGTTTTTTCCAACAGGAAATTTGTGTGCAAGGTGGCACCATCTAAAGCACTCGTTGTCATCCCCATTATTTACGTTTATCAGACCCTTCATACTGTTGCACAGCTCCTTTGGCAACGCAATGTAGCTACTCCCATGCAAAGGTCTGTAAATAGCGACATTAACGTAGTGTGCATCTATTTTGTCGATAGTCCATCCAGACCCCTCAGATAGCCACCCAGCTATCCGCGTCAAAATCTGCTCCGACCCACGATTGGCGACACCCTCGATGTCATGCTCGTTAATGACGACGAACGTTTCGCTGTTAAAGTAGGCAGTTTTGTATGTGGTCTTATCGAGTTCTAAGACTTTCTCAAAAGTGACCTTAACTGTCTCTACCACTTTCATTCCGTTGGTCTCACCCAGCTCACGTCTCAAAAGGTTAGTGACAGCACTTCTACTACCATTTACCTGATTGATGTCTCTGTCGTCAATTACTTCGACTCCATAGGACCTTGTGAACCCTCTCAGTGCTCGATCCAACAGATGCGTTGGCGGTGCGAGGTCTTCGACTACAGGTTGTCCCTCCTGATCTCTAAAGAAGCCGTGAACGTTGGTCGCTTCATCTGTTAGTGAATTGACAACGGCTGCACTCGTCTTATGCGCCCGTCTTTTTGTCAGTGGGTTTTTCACAGTCCGACTCATTGGCTTCTATATACACTACGCTTATTATTTTTTCCTAAGCCACTCATTGTAATAAATATCGCCACTTTCACACCATCCCAGCTTTGGGTACACCACCCCAAACAGATTGTTGTCAAACAAGTCTTTCACCTTCCCGTCTTTGAGGTCAAGCACCTTCTTGAGTGTCTCGAGTTGTCTTCTATGACACAACCTAATAATGTAGTATCCGTATCTGCTAACATTTCTACCCTTTATCAAATTGCATGAGTGCAACACATTGACAACTTTCAGGAAGTCCTCTTTTATCAACTCAAGGTGCTCACCCTTCACAACATTACGTAGTCTCCTCCCCATCCACCAAGACCGTTTGTGAACGCTTTTTAGTCGCGTGAGTCTCATGTCACCATAACTCTGAATGTAGCCCCATTCGATGTCGCCACACTTTGGACACGCGTACCCACCGCAGTCACTTACGTTTTTCACAACGTCACAATCCGAGCAGTAGTAAATTCTGAAGGTGTCTCCACACTCAGTTTGCGTCTCATTCGCGATCTCATCAATTGTCAAGCCATAACTCATCTGCCTCATAAGTTTGTCCATCGCTTATACTACTCCAACATTTTTTTACCGAACTAGTACCCATACCGCTATTCCACTACCCAAACCTAGCGCGCTAACAAACAATAATTGGTATTCCTTCATTTCCGCACTTGGTTGGTAGTAATCCGCAATCTTCGGGAGGTCAGTGAACACTCGTCCGCTGTACCGTATGGTCATTACGCTTCTAAGTTCTTCCAACGCGTGGTTTGTGTCATTGATGTCAGCATTAGCGTCAGAGAGCGTTTGTCGCAAACGCTGGATCTTATCTTTCTTGGCGACCTCATTCTCATACCACACTTCTTTCGCACTGGCTAACTGTTCCAACGCATGGTTGTGTCTTTTCATCTCAGCTTCATAGCCTGAATGATTAAACTTCGAGAACATAAAGCCAGCGCCTGCAAAAGCCACTGCATTAAAAATCCCTCCAGCCACAACACTCGCCATTAACTTACGTTGATTTGAATGGATCTGTCGGTATCCACTTTTTTGATTGCACCCATTTTACTAACAACGTTCCTGCACCAACAGCTGCAGCAAGTTTCACTGTGCCTTTCACTGTCTCTGGTGTTCCCAATGGCTCTCCCAAAGCCTTTTTAGAAATCATGCTCACTGCCACAGCACCAGTCGTAACAAGTAGCGCATCATACAATTCGTTCATAAGTTCTTTTCGATCGATCGCAGTCATATACATTGTCGTGTGTTTTGTTCAAGAATCAAATGTGTCTAACGCTGGACGACGAGTTTTGTGGTTCTCTGACACACTAGCTGGTGCAGTACTCACAGGTTCTTTTTCACTGCTAATTGTGTACCATAGCGAAGCACCAGCAATGATCACACCAAGTGTTCCGACAATGTAACCATAGCTCCACTCACCACCCTGTTCTTCGTTAACTATCATTTCACGCATTTTCTTTTCTTTCGCAGCTTTCGATATCTCAGCCAACTTTTTACCAGCAGCGACACGCTTTGGGTCCTTCACCTTAACACTTTTCACATCAGCTGTGATCTTAGCGTCGACAGCCGTCTGTGAGTCTTCAACCATCTAATACACTATCACGTGTTATCTTACTCACAGTTGACCTCACAGGTGTCTCACAGTTGACCTCACAGGTATCTCACAGTTCCAGACCAAACGCACTAAAAATTAGGATTTTTTCTGGGAGTATAACATAATGACTCAAGACCGAGAGGTTAGCGAAGAGGTTATTGACCGCTTGCTGAGAACGGCCTTTGTCAGTGTGTCTACCCCACGAGTCGACAATGGACCCAACGTCTTAAACGAGTACTTTTCAATATACAATCTGCTCGACCTCAGACGTGAAGAGGTGTTAATAAAACAGCCTATCCCCCAGGTCGACTGTGCGAGGCATCTTCACGACACTTGGATCGATCTTCGAGAAGATAGAGCCAAGGAGATTGCTGATAGATTAGCTAGCATAATCCCTGTGTGGTGTTACTCATCATTCAAGTACCTTATGTTAGCGAGTGATGTCTACTTGAACAACCCTAGTGGGTCCAACGGTGCGTTACTCGGTAACTTCCTCCAAGTGTTCTTAGTGACCCTTATATGGAAACCATGCCCAACCAAAGCCAAAGCGTGGCTAGATCTCGCCGCAAACCGCGACGTTCACGTTTGCAAGGTCGGGTGTAAGGAAATACTAGGTGTGGACGATATCAGGGACCACGTACTCTCGCCCGCCCACAGACACTTTGCGAGAGACGAAAACGTGTACACCTGTCACCCATGCGGTGTGGTCACCAACGACCCACTGCATCGCTTGAGACACGAGAGCTCGAGGTCCCATCTTAAAAACTTAGAGCTCCAGCGGATATTCAACATGGAACGACGGTTTCCACCACAATAAAAAATATTTCTCTGAGGGTATAGTAATCATGAGAAAAGTTGGTAAACTAGAAATCGTGATTGGTCCCATGTTTGCAGGAAAAACAACAGAGACTCTTCGTAGGTTAATCACGTTAAGTAAGTCAGGGCTCAAAGTCCTTTACATGAACAACACAGGTGACACTAGGCGAACTGACCACGCGTTCTCCACACATCGTCAGACCATTGTCGTCGGATCAGACAGTTTACCTGCGAAGTTAATCACCAACCTCCCGAGTTCTTCCGAGATAGCTGACTATGACGTCATTGGCATTGATGAGGGCCATTGGTACTCTGATCTACTCCCAGTTATTCGCGAGTACATCAAAGCTGGCATTCACGTCATTATTTGTGGTCTCATAGCAACGGAGCGTTTAAAAAGAATTGGTGAGCTCGACACGTTGTTCCCAATGGCAGACGACATCACATTTCTAAAAGCGTATTGCGCCGTTTGTCGCGACACTTACGGAACAACTGTTGAAGCGCCATTCAATTGGAGATACAACCCAGGACCATCATTCGTTGGTGGCGCTGAGCAATATCGTGCAGTGTGCAGACGTCATCATCCTTCCACGCAAAATTAAGGGTGTTCTCGGATACCCCACTTTTTAAAATTTAGACATTGGTAACATGAAGCGTCCAATGTCTCATAGAAACATTTTTTCACACAGTGGTCAGAAGGTTTGTGAAATAAAGAGAGAAAGTTTCGCAGATATTTTTATCGAGTTAAAAAACGTCTTTAAAAAATGCTAGAACAGTTGTCACTTCAAACGTCGTCTCAACAACGAGAACGAGTGCTAATTCGACTTATTACTCGCTGTCTAAAAAGTCTCTTTACAATAGCGTCTCTCATGGTTACTCAACGCTGATTTATTTTTAAATTTACGAAAACACTGGGAACACTGAAACCCAACGTCAAAGAAATATTTTATTATCGTAGTAATAGCGTCGTCGTACGAGTCGCACAAGAGTGTTAGATAACCAGCGGACTTATATCTAAGCAGCAGAGAGTCTTGCTCTTCAGATGTCTTACCTGTGCCACCTGGGTTCTTGAACTCAATCACGAGTCCGCTATGCTGTTGGTTTGCATTGGCAATAATCAAGTCAGGCGTTCCACGTTGGTAACCTTTTTTCCACGAGTTTATTCTTTTACTTGAAGTGTCTTGATTTTCACCACAAGCAGCTATCAAAATAGCTTCTGGATAGTATTTCCTAAGAAAACCGACAACTTTCGTATGAAGGTCGAACTCAGTGACCATTCTAAACTGATTGTGTTTGAGACCGACGTCAGCTAAACCCTTTCTAATGCTTGGCAAGACTTCTGAGTGCACCCACCTTCTAAAGTGTTTCGCACGCTCCATTTTACTCGAGAACGCTAACGAGTAGACCCCAAGTTCGTTGATAAACGAGGCCTGTTCCATCTTCATTTTACAGTCAGGTTCGACGTGGTCGTTAACTGCGTCTTTTGGTCGAGCATAACCTAGAGCGCTCGCGACTTCTTTCGCTTTGAACCATATTTCACCGTTGTGATTAACCGTTGTGATTTGATGACCATCGAAATCGAATAGTTGGAGTATCGCGGAAGTCATCACTATATAGTCTCCCACAAAAAACTACTCAATGTGGGCGCTAGGTTTTTTATAGATCTGGTTTGTTGTGTACCAACGCATCAGATGTGTTTTATTAGTCTTCGGTTTTCTACGTCGTCTGAAAAAGTTTCTAATGTTACGAACCAGCTTTCTAAATCTTCGAAGCTGAGATCCTCGAGGCTGAGACCCTCGAAGTCGAGACCAACCCATTTTAACTTAGGTCACGTCTCCCACCACTCCCACAGTGTCTGACTCTGGTAACATAATAGGTTTGCCGTAAGTCTTTTTAGACCTCATACCAATCTCAGCGTGGAGCTCGAGAGTTATATCACCGCGGCCAAATGACCCACCAGCTTTGAACATGTGATCAGTCGTCTTATTTATCTTATATGTTTCATGAGGTCTCGAAAAACATGCTCCCATTTACTTTATACCATATTCCTTCATCATTTCTCCACCCATGATTATGATGTCTCGGTTCGTCATGTAGCCACTCACAATCTTCACGCCGTAGAATTCTATCAACGATGGGTATGCATAAGGTGCGAGTGGTATTCTTGGTCGATGTATTCCAAAAATTGTTCCATAGGGTGTGCCTATCTTTCCCATATTCGCTACGAAGTCTGAGTCGGTTGACTTAACGTTGTTGACTCTGACATGTGAGTTGCTCATTTGCCAATGTATTGATATCATATGCATTTTTGTGAGGTCAACGCCACTTGGAATAGTGCATATGCTCTCCATCGCTGGGATGCTACCACCATACGCGAGTCCATTAGCCATACCAGTCTTGTACCCTATGAACTTATCCCACTGACCGTCGTCGTTTGATATAATTGTCTCCCAATTTGATCCAGCGGTGCGAGTATAGGTAACCTCACCACAACAAAAATAGAGAGATCACACCATTGCATACTGGGACAGTTAAAATGGAGACCTGACTCAAGTGGGAGTGGTGTTAACACGGGGGATAGAAAACTTTGGCTTACACTGCTGATGTCGATAATAGGGCCATAAGTTGGGTTGTTTTGCACTAATTTGCTTGTTTCACCAATGGCTTTCACTTTGTTTGAACCATTGGTGTGAAATTCCACGTTTTTCAAGGCGTGTGTGCTAACGTTGAAGTCGAGCACAACATTGTAGGACTGACTCTTGAGGAAACCTGCTAACAATTGCTCTAGAGTTCTTTTATTGGTAGCATCTGAGTCATCGACTGGGTCTGCTACGTTTTTTATCGCTGAGCCTTGCATGTCTATTATTCCAGACATCCTCCCACCGGTCGCGCTTAATTTAGGATCTTCGTCCAGATGCCTTTTCGTTCTCTTTAGTATTTTATCGTGAGGGTCGTCAGACTCATACCCATAGTTTAGACTCATTACTACTTCAAGGTGTATTTGGTTAGCAGATAGCCAGATACCGCTGAGAACCCTAACACTATCGCCAACGTTGTCGTGTCTGACTTACTTGTGGCCACTGCTTTTCTCATGGGAAGTGGTGCCGCACTTTCTTGGTAAACTTTTTTAGCCACGAGATTAGTTGGCGCCGTCACATTTTCTTGGTGAGCTTTTTTCTTCACGGTTGTTGGCACTACTAATGAGTGAGTCACCACATTTTCTTGGTGGACTTTTTTAGCCGTAATTGTTGGTGTTGTTGCATTCAAGCGAGTGTTCACTCCAAATTTCATGGACTCTGTGGCAATCTTTAATAAGTTGTTGTACCCAGCGATTTTATTCTTGAGAATCACTAGGTTACTCGGCATTAACCACGTACTTGGTGACACTGCAAGATTTTGGACAACGTTGGTGTCTCTAATCGATTTATTCATGTTGAGAATCCATGTTGATACGTCGTAGTTGATAACACTGTCAGAAAACAACTTGCGGAATTCTTGTTGGGTCTCTAGACTTCCTGCAGAACCACCAACGACTGATACACGTGTTCTCGCTTGCGCACCAAGTGTGGAGTACACAAAGGCTTCTATGCTTTGATTTAGATATTGCAGCCCAATGTTGGTAAAACCGTCTGACAATCGCGCGACGTATCGTTTATAATCGTTCTGAACGTCGTTGAGTGTGTACACTCTGGTCTCGCCTAAAGTGCCATCGCTCAGGACTTTATTCTGGTAATAATGTTTTCTAGGGATCTTAGAAATCTTGCCATACAATTCGGAAGCGTTAAATTCTCTACTTATTGATTTCATGGTCTCGCCACCTTCCATTCTTCTGAGAAGTCTTCTGATGGTGAAGTACAAATGAAATCTCATCACACTTGTGACCACGGGGTGAACTTCTTGTGACACTGATAAATGTTGCAACGACACCCCACAACAGAAACTCGCACAATACGTCGCAAACACAACACGATAGTAAGATTCGTTGTCATCCCACTCTGATTTTGTCTTTGACGTGGTGATTTGTAAGGTTGGTAGCTTTGACATGAAGTAGCTATTTTGGTTAACAAAAACTTTAAAGTTATTCACTGGATAATTTAACACATTTTCTGTTGGGTAGCCATCCCAAAGCCCCCAGTGGTTTTTATGACCTTTTGGTAGTGGTTGGATAGCTCCACCACCTTGCCATATTATTGGGAACTTACTATTGTGTAGCCACTTCCACATGCTTTTATCATTTTTGAAGGTTGTGCTGGTTATGTCCGTGCTGAGGATGTCGTTGTTTCTGAAATATATGTCGACACTCATGATCTTACCATCTTGCAAAATATTTGGATAGAACTCAAATTTGCTTAAAGTGGCGTGAGGGTACTTTTTGATGAGGTCTGCCTTTGCGTCGTGTGTGGCCTTCGATGTGTTAGCCATCGCACGTTTGTAGTACTTTCCATAGTAGTCGTGAAGGGCTTTCTGCATATATAATATACCATATGTTACACATAACACATGCTACATTATATATGGTCAGGGTTGTAGTATTGATTAGAGGTCCAACGGAAACTGTGGATCTACCAGAGGCACTTTTGACGTTTGGCTCAGATCCTCACTTACTAGTGAAAAAAGCGACCATCTTTTGGGACTATGTTAATGTGGAGACTGGTGTGAATGATGAGATAAGTTACAACAGCAACAAACACGTTTTTGAGTCTGGGTACCACACTTTTAAAATGATTGCCGACGAATTGAGAGGATTAGGGGCTATCGAGCTAGTAGCCAACAAACACAATTCAAAGTGCGCGATAAAAACTGACCAACAATTAGAGCTGTTTAAATTTGGAGAGCTGTTAGGGTTCAATGATAACACAACGGTGAGTAGTAGTGGTTTGGTCAGCCCTAACGTTGTGGATGTTAACAAAGGGTTGAAGTACGTACAAGTGGGTTGTAGCATTGTGAACAGACCTGAGAATATTGTTAATGGTAGCAAAAGCGAGGTTATCGTTGAGCTACCATTGACCACCACCCAACCACTGAAGAGCTCCGTTCAACACTTCTTCAACATTGAGTCGAAGGTGTCGATAAACAAAGGCGCTTTTACGCAGCTGGTGTTTAATGTGACTGACCAAGATGGTAGTGGTGTCAACGTTGGTGACATATTGTTGGACTTGTATGCGACGCTTGAGTAGCTAACGTTAAACGCATGCTAAAGTAATGAGTCTAAACTATGGGTATGACTCTGGTGGTTACACTGAAAAGCAACGTGTAGACGACAGTCCTCAAAAGTTGACGGTGCTCGTTGAAGGTGTGGAGAAAGTTGTGACTTTTGACTACAGTGTAGTAGCCACATATGATAACCCACACATTGTAGTCAAGACGGCTACTGTGTTTTGGAGCTATGATAATGTGACGGGTAGTGATGATATTCGATTCTTGTACACTGGTACAGAAGCACCAGTGTCAAGACCTGCGGCAACTCGATTGGGTGGGGGTCACTACGACTTCGACGCGTTGGTTAGAGCTCTACGACTCACGCTCAAGGAGGTTAATGTAGACTTTGTGGTGGAGAGACTGGTGGCCACAGGTAGAAGTAGGGTTAGAGTTCATCGTGTGAGGTATGGCCCCACCACCCAAATAGAACTTAGGCTAGGTGACATTGGGCTTTTGCTTGGTTTCGCGAAGGATGCAAGAATTTTACTAAATGGTAAGTGCCACGACAGTCCAAACAAGATTGACATGAATAGAGGTCTAAAGTATGTAGAAGTCTCATGCGATGCTGTTGAGACGGAGAGCAATGTGGGCACTGATGGGAATCGTAGTGATGTGATCACAACATTGCCAGTGCCCACCGAGCAGTCTCTAGATGGGGGGATACAACGTTATGCATATGTCGAGTCCAAGGTGAGAATTAAAAAAGGTATTTACTCAAGTATGACGTTTCGTGTCAAACCAAACAATGGTGACGCTGACGTTGGTGCGGTGTTATTGGAACTGTATATTGTGTGAATTATATGGAACTTGGTGTGGAGACAGAACAAGGGTTGAGAGACATTTATTATAATCCTAAGACGGGGTTCAGTGGTGCAGAGAGGTTGTATCAAAGCGCATTGGGAGACGGATTGAAAGTAACTAGAAAAACAGTGAAAGAGTGGTTGACAGCGCAGGACACTTACACTAGGTACAAACCCATTGTGAGAAGACATAAGTTCCGCGCGACTTTTGTTGGGTTTCTTGGTGAAGAGCTCCAAATGGACTTAGTGGACATGAGTAAGTACTCAAAACAGAATGGAGGTTACTATTGGATATTGACAGGCATTGAAATATTGAGTAGATATGCTTTTGGCATTGCAGTTTATAGAAAAGACACTAAGAACATGACTAAGGCTGTTGGAAAATTGTTGGTTGACTTTAAAGATCGGTTTGGAACCACGCCTAAGTTAGCACAATTTGACGATGGACTTGAGTTCTACAACGTTGGTGTGAAAAGTTTGTTGAAAGAACACGACGTTGAATATTTCAGCACTAAGAGTGATAAAAAGGCTGCTGTTGTTGAGCGTTTTAATAGAAGTCTCAAGAGCATTATGTGGAAGTACTTTTACGCCCATGGAACGTACAAATGGATTGGGGGTCTCGACCAGTTTGTGAGCAATTACAATAGCAATGTGAATCGCAGCATTATGATGAAGCCAAAGGATGTCGATAAGTCAAATGAGGGTGAAGTTTGGACCACTTTGTTTGGTCACCAATTTGCAGACAACCCATTGCCAAAGTTTAGAGTTGGCGAGTCAGTGAGAATTAGTAAATACAAGAGTGTGTTCACAAAGGGCTATGAAGCCAACTTCACTGAAGAGCTGTTTAAAGTGGTAAAGGTTATTCGTGGTGATCCTAATGTGTACGAAATCGAGGACGTGAGCGGTGAACAGATTATTGGTAAATTTTATGAACAGGAATTATCGCTGGTCAATAGGAAACATGGCGACGATGTGTACAGAGTTGAAAAGGTGTTGAAAAGAAAGAAAGTCAGAGGGAAGAAGATGGCGCTGGTCAAATGGTTGGGTTATGAGAGCAAACATAATTCGTGGATACCAGAAAGCGATATTCAAAATGTGAGCTAATGTAATATGGCCGAGGGTGGAGAAGGTTTTGACGAGGTCGAGATGGAAATCCTCGGTAAGTACGAAGACATGAGTGGTGAGCGACTAGAAAAGAGGCTCGTCTATTTCGAAAAGTTAATCGAAGACATAGACGATGAGCACACTGAAGACGGTATGCCGGAAGACGTTCGTGTTAATTACAACGACTATCAAGACCAAGCGAAAAAGATAAGGAGTGAGCTAGACGCGAGACGAGATTGGCAAAAAGAGACGTCATTTATTGACACTGACGATGGTAAGACGGTGACAATAAGGGGAACTAACACAGAAGTCCCCGCGGTGGAGTTTGTTGAACAGGAGTCATATGGTGACGTCGATGACACAAGCTTCAATCTAGCTCTTGAAGTAAGGTCGGACGATCTTTATAAAAGATTGGATGAGCTAAATGTGTTCAACAAAGAGGTAGTAAAAAATCAAGTAAAAAGAGTCACGGCGATAGGTAAGAAAATACGTAAGTTGTATAAAAAAAAACTCGGTCTCGACGACACGTCAAGGGAAATAGTCAACAGGTCGCAGGTCACGGACTCAGGGGCTATTCTTTTCAAACCGATAAGCAAAGATGGTAAATATGGAAAACCTAAACGAATTCTAATACCTGGGAAAAAAGGTTTGATCTTTAGTAAAGACGTGAGTAGTAAAAATGCGATTGAGCAGTTCAAAAAGTTAGTTAGTCAAATCCCTGAGAATGTAGAAACAACAGTTGTCACAACAGAAGTGGCCCCAGACGACTTCCCAGTAATTGAGACAAGAGTGGGTCACGACGACATACCTGGGCTAACACCAAACGAGAACCGTGAGCTGAGTGGTGTGCTTAACCCAAGCGATAGCGTGTTGCGTGAGTCAAGAATAGGCGACACTGGTGCGTTGCAAGCGCAGGCAGACCACTTTCAAGAAGTGATAGGTGAAACGAGTGGGAGATTGGCAGAGCTTAATATAAAAGCTGACCAAAGTGGTCTCACACCTGATGAAGGGCGGGAGTATGCTAGTTTGTTTGAAAGAGAGTCAGGACTTGAGCAAGCCAGAGACAGAACCTTAGGACAGCGCGAGCTTGAGGAAGTTAGAGAGCAGCAGGAAGTCGACATTGACAGGTTTCAGAAATTTAAGGAATGGGCTAAAGAAAACATGGTTGGGTTGAGCGTTGTAGCGATTTCAGCGGCTGGAATTATAACGACTATTATTATCGCTGGAAGGTCTGCTGTTATGAGAGGCGCTATGGCTACGAGGTCGTTTGCACAAGCTGTTAAGAATGCGATAACGAAGATGGGTCCATGGGCTGTTGGGTTGGCTAATTTAGTTTATAATGCGTTGACGTTGGGTGCGAAGGGTCTCGCTTGGTTGGCTCAAAATCTGTGGGTACTCGCGGTGGTACTTGCGTGGTTTGTCTATGACTACTATAAACTAAAACGGTAGTAACAAAACATATGCAAAGTATATGAACGTCACGTCAGCAGAGTTGAGCCCTGGTTTTAGACGAGCGACCATGGGTGTCATAAAAGGGGCGAGAACGCAACACGTAATCACGTTGAACCCTAATAAGGTCAGTCCTGGCGAGGAACTTTACATTGATATACCGAAGCTTAAGGTTAGCAGCTGTTTGGTGCCTGGATCGTTGGGTCTAGTGTTCGACTTTAAGAATGCAAACGCCAAAAGCTGGTTCTTGAACAATGTGAGCAAGTTGTTGGTTGAGAAACTTGTTGTGAGACTAGCTGGGGAGACTGTGTACGACAACAATGGGGAAAATTACACTGGTGTTTATCGCGACCTTTGGGAAAGTGCTACTGCGCGAGACCAAATGATTGACTATGGTATTGGTGGTGAGAACTTGAGAAAGCTAGTTTCTAAGGATGACAGTGGTGCGACGAGTGGGAACGTTGCTAAAGTTAGTGACGCGCTAATGTTTGGTGTGATTGGAACGAAACAGCGGATTAAGCTTGGCAAGATCATGAATGACCATGGGTTGTACGCTCCTTTTAGCATGAACAACAACTTGCAGTATGTGATCACACTTCCGAAGGCCGCAGACATCATGGTGGCGCAATCCGGTAGCGCTGTGGGTGGGTACACTCTGGAGAACCTCGAGCTTGAGTATGAGACGATTGATAACCAGGAGCTCGCTGACGAAATAGCGTCGGGCTATGCAAGTGGTCGTAGTTTGTCATATGAGCACATCACGTTGATGAAAACCACCGAATGGGACAAAGGCACGACCATTGTGAATGAAAACATTAATCTTCCAAGAAAAAGCATGAAGGCAATTGTGTTGCTATTCACGAATAAGGCGCGAACAGACAGTGAGGAGTTTCTTTATCCAAATATCGAGAGTGTTAGAGTCACAATCGAAGGCGTGCCAAATAGCGTGTACTCACAGGGTATTCCAAAGTCGAAGTTCTACGCAGAAGTGAAGCGACTGTTTGGGTTGGGTGAAGAACACGCTCAGTTCATGACCATACAGAAGTTCTATAAAGATGGCTTTGCGTTAGTCATCGACTTGAGGAGTGTTCAAGATAATCGCAATGTCGCCACTGGCAAGAACATTGTAAACACACAATCCGGCGTGCTTCTTGAAATCACGAAGAAAGCGACGACCGCAAATGTCATGTGCAGGGTGTTTGTGATAAGTGATGGGTTGGTCAACTTTATGAACAATGGGTTGCAATCAATCCAGTATTAAATCAAACGCAATTTAATGGAGACTCCGTTTAATGCGCTAATTGTTGGTATGACAGCTTGTGGTGAGACACATTATTTGCTGGAAACATTGGAATCTGAGTACTTTAGTAAATTTGACTACATTGTGTTGATTTGCCCTACTTTCGAGTGGAACAAAGCGTACCAAGATTGGAAATATGTGCGCGACCCCGACGTGTTAGCGATAGACTGCACACAGGACAATGTCGACGCTGTTCTCAAGTGTGTAACAAATGTTTTTAAAGGCACTAACACTCTGATCGTGTTGGATGACTGCATGTGCAAGTTCTCAAGATGTCAAGAATAGGACTAGTCAGTTGGTCAACTTGGCTTTTAGCGCGCGACATTTTATGTTGAGCGTTATTGTCATCACACAACAACTGACGTCGATCGCAAAACCGTATAGAGAAAACATTAGTAAGCTTGTTTGTTTCTACTGTCCGAGTAAGAGTGATATGAAGGTTGTTATTGACGATTACCTTGGAAACATTAGCAGAGAAAAATCGTCGGCGATTGTGACCGCATTAAAAAATAATAAGTACGCTAGACTCGAAATCTCACTGCGCTATCCGTACAGTCACGAAGTTGTTATTCCGCAATAAAATATGGGTATAAGTAATAGCGTGATGGTGAAACGCAAAAGTGAAGAAAACCCCACGATTGAGGAATTAGTTGAGGATACTCAAGCCGCTAGTGCCTCGACTGTGGAAGACGACATTGACGTTAGGAGAGCTGAACTTATTAGACTGTCTGGTGACGGTGTGGTGAGCCAATCTGAAGCGTATATTAAAAAAGCGTCCGCAAAGGTTATCGACAAGATATGGCGCCAATATGAGTTGAAGAGAATGGAAATCGCAAACGCTTTTCTCACCGACTTGCTAATCAGCAAATTCGCTAGCTTACTGGATGGGTTGAACGCTATTGAGAACCCTGACGAACTAAACGATGAGTTGCAAAAAGACTCGCTATTAAAGAAAGACGTCGAAAGCATTGTCTCGGTTGTGACACCGTACGTGCCTTTCTTGGGCTTGCTGTCGGGAGGAATCACAACGTCGAAGTATGTGTACGATCACCATTTTAAAAGTGAGACAAACGTTGAAAATAGTGAACAAACGGACTAATTCGCAAAACAACCGGCCACCTGTTAGTATGCAAATTAGTCAACGTTGCTAACCAATCAAAAGAGCGCCATTTCGCTCCCCATTTGGGTACTTGTTTGGATAAAATATTTGTCGTGGGCGCTGGTGTGGGTTGACCAATCAAAAGAGCGCCATTTCGCTATCCATTTGGATAAACATCGCCACTAGAATCAAAATCTAGTGGTTTTTTTTCGCGCGTGAATTTGTGAGACAGTAGCAGAACGTGTTGGTGGTTTGTTGAACAAAAATGTGAAAATGTTGAAACGGCACTTTCTACTTTTTAAAGACGTGAAAATGATGAAACGACACACTCTATTTTTAAATATGGCTAAAGTAGCGTAAAGTCTAGCGAAAGTTGTGATTTTTTTTAGTATTTGGCATCAATTGAGTAGAAAACGTGGGAGGGGTGTCTAGATTGACTAATGATTACCATAATAGCACAGAGAGTGAGGCTGTGAGCTCACCAATGTCGATTGTAAAACATAAATACCAAAACATTGCTGAGTTGTGGCTCGGCACGAATTTGGTGATGTTTTGGCGTTTATATTACGGTTGGCGTCGACTGAGCTCGCACCGCCATGTACTATACTACTCCTTTTCCGACTTGCCATTCGATTGTGGGTAAGTGGGTGACGAGGTCACGTGGTCAAATCCCCAGGTCCGCGCAAATACCGAGAATTCTGCAGAAGCAAATCGAGGACCGTTGTCTGTTATACTAGCACGTCCGTGATGCCAAACCTTGTGAAAACTAGCTTCTTTTAATTACTTGACGATGGCCCTTGATGATGGCCCTGTAATAGTCTGCTATGACTAGCAGTGTTCGCCCGTTCAAGTCGGCACAGGTCAGCGACTCAGCAGCGACCTTAGACCAAGGTCTCGCCACAAACTCATGATTCTGAAGTGGCTCCTTGCTTTGTGCGCTGCGATGTGCCAGACAAACATCGCATTTGTCCATATACTCTTTCAATTCTGTGGTCATCCGTGGCCAGTAGAGGCTGTCACGTGCTCGTCGGATGCACGCCTCGCTTCCGATGTGAGATCCGTGAGTGACTTCCATCAACTCTTTTCGCAAAGCAGCTGGCACAACGAGTTGCTGACCTTTGAAGACCAGTTCGCCCTGAATCGTGAGCTCTTCCCGGATATCAAAATACGGATAAAGACAATGCGGAACGTCCGATCTCTTGGTTGGCCAGCCTTTCTGTATCATGGGACGAAGTTCTCTTAAGATAGGATCATCTGCTGATGCATGTTGTATCTGTTGCCACCGCGGCTTGCTGACTGGAAGCCAAGTTTTGTGGTCAAGGCATTCATATCGAGTCTCGGCGGGCGTAAGACTAAGAGCTCTGGAAGCGTAGGCCACTGGCCGCCTATTCCGCAGCAACGCGGCTCCTAATCCTGACTGAGAAGCGTCACACTGTAGCATGACTTCATCGTCAAGGCTGTAGTATCGGAGTACAGGGGTGCGAGTGACAGCGTCTTTCAGCTGCTCTAATGCCCTAGCTTCTGCGTCTTCCCAACACTATTCGACGTCTTGCTGCGTCCGCTCCAGTAGCGGTTTGGTCATGTCTGACAGATGGGGCAGGAATTTGCTCAAATACTGAGTTAGGCCTAGTAGCACGCCTGCCTTGTCTGTCGGGACTGGCATCCCTCGTATTGATTTCACTTTAGTCGGGTGCACTTCCGTTTGCTTAAGCTTAAGTTTGTCTATATTAAGCTTTCGTCCACGCTTCTCGCACAGTTGTAAAAACACTGTCAAGTTCTTATCTTGATCTTGTGTGGCCTCCTCATGAAGTTTGTCCGTAGCCAACCACGACAAAGTCATCAGCTACCACTTCTACATTTTGCATATACCCTCGATCAGTTCGTGCATCCTCCTCTGGAAAACCTCAGGAGCTGAGCGTATCCCGAAGGGCGTACGAAGCCAGCGATATCTGCCAAATGGAGCGTTGTGGTGAGATAGGATGACTCCTCGTCGAGCATGACGTGCCAGAACCCGTTCCTCACGTCCAGCTTTGTAAACACCTTGACCCCGTGTAAGCGTGTCGCTACGTCTTCTATGGTATGCTCTCTCTGGATCGCTTTGTTCAGGTCCTTCGGATTTAAACACAGTCGCAACTCTCCATTCGGCTTGGCGGCGGCCACCATAGAGATGACCCATGGTGTTGGGGTCGTCACTGGAGCAACAATGTCTTGCTCCACCATTTTGTCCAACGCCGACTTTAGGCGTTTCCGCAGGGCTACTGGTACACGGCGTGGCGCATGCTGTATTGGATTGACGGTAGAGTCGACCTTGATATGGCATTCGCCGTACAGCTGTCCGACCTCCTCAGAGAAAACATTGGGAAACTGTTCCAGAAGACTCTCTTTAGTTATGCCAACTTTGTCGTCCTGGAATGCGCAGACTGCACCGTTACCGTTGATAGCGTCGTTATCCGTGTACTGTATTATATTCATCCCCAGGCACGCTTTTCGCCCTAGGATAGGGCGAA
Organism: Chrysogorgia sp. JL179-B06; assembly: GCA_035772405.1. Lineage (NCBI taxonomy): Eukaryota > Metazoa > Cnidaria > Anthozoa > Scleralcyonacea > Chrysogorgiidae > Chrysogorgia > Chrysogorgia sp. JL179-B06. The sequence goes on along the minus strand of JAYKKM010000469.1, from coordinate 1,156,419 downwards.
TGTCCTTGTCATCCACGAGCTTGCATTCCAGTAAACACTTGGAATTGTCCCGCCATACCCGTAGCATGACTTGGCCTACCACCGGAAGTTTTGAGCCACCATAGGCTGAGATCGTAGACTTTATGGGTTTCACGTGAGTTAGGTTGGGATCTCTGGCGGCTTTCTTGTATAAGTATACCGCTAGTACATTGCACTGGGCGCCAGTGTCCGGTTGAAATCGTGACCAGTTCCCCGACTCTAACTTGAGTGTCACCAACTGTGAGTCATCCAGTCTAACAGCAGCGACCTCATATATGACGTAGACCTCTTCTGGATCGTCGTCGGAATCGATTTCTTCGTCAATGGCTTTCACGAATTGGGTTCTCTTAGCGCCTCGTCGCTTTGAATTACGACACATGGCCGCGAAGTGAAAAATCTTTCCACAGTGATGTTCAGCAAACCTGTCTGAAAGGCGTCGCCCAGTTTCACCGATGTAGATTTTAGGGCATTTATCGCAAGAAATGCAATAAATGATGTTGGTGGACGTGCATGAAAAAGTATGACGGATTGTGTGGTCGAATTTGGGGGCAGTAATAACTGTAGTGGGATTGAGAAAAGGGCATGTGTTACAGCGGGAACGGCCGCAAGAAAATGTTCCCGCTGGTGCCGAGGTATTTTGTTTAAGGGCACTATGTACTAAGGAATCACGAATGTTTTTATTACGGCGAAAAGATACCAAAGGGTTATCGGTGAAAATGGCTGACGTCTCAGGATCATTTTGTAAAATGTCAAAATTCCGATTGATAATATTTTTAACTTTAAAATTGAAAGGATGAAATGCTAGAACTAAAGGAATTTTGTTGTTTGAAACTTGTTCCAAAGGTGGTTCAAGGGCGTCTAAACGGGGGACGAGAAAAGCTTTCTGAACGGCGAGGTCGAGAAGGTTGGTAGGGTAACCATGTTGAACAAAAAAATATCTCATTTTTCATTGATTTGGCTTGAAAATCTTGGTCGTCGCTACATAAGCGGCGAAGACGCAAGAATTGAGAGTAAGCGATGGATTGCTTAGTGTGGTTGGGATGAGAGGATGAAAATAGAAGATAACTATGGGAGTCAGTAGGCTTGTACGAGACTGACGTTTTCAGCGAATCACCATCAATCGAAATTAAAATATCAAGGAACGACACAGAGGTCTCGCTGATTTCCCACGTGAACTTCAGAGCAGGATGAAAATCATCAACATGAACTCTAAAAGGACACGTGAACACGACGCTGTTCCTAAACAGTCATCGATAAATCTGCCGAAGAAATCAGGCAAGGGACCCGTGTATTGTTCAAAGATCTGTTTCTCAACATAATCAACAAATAAGTTCGCATAGTTTGGACCCATTTTGGTGCCCATCGCAACACCACTTATTTGTTGATAATGTTCACCATCAAACGAAAAATTGTTAAGGGTAAGCACTAGTTCCGCTAAACGAAGTAACATGGATGTGGAGGGTTCTAACTGAGTGCGCTGATCAAGGCCATCACAATGGGGAATGACGGTGTATAAGGACTTGACGTCCATGGTGAAAATAAATTTATCGGAACTACTGAAACGTAACTGGTCGAAAATTTGCAAGGCATGTTTAATATCTTTGATATAAGAAGGCAACTTCTTAACCAAAGGATACATAACGTTGGGCTAGAAAACTGGAAATGAGCTCGGTGGGGCAACTACAAGCGGAAACAATCGGCCTGCCAGGATTGTTAGGTTTATGAATTTTAGGTAGGAAATATATGACAGGCGTTCTGGGGGTTGTTAATATAAGGTTAGATGCAGAGGCAGGCTAGTTTTGACGGATTTTTGGTGAGATTGAGTGGATCGGAATTCAACTTAGTATAAAAGATGGTGTCACTGAGTTGGCGAAGAGCGTCTTGTCGATACAAGTCCGCTCTCCAGACAACAACAGCGCCACCTTTGTCCGCAGGTTTTATGACAACGTCATCTCGACATCGCAATGACTTTAAAGCTAGAAGCTCTTCTTTGTTAAGGTTATGAACTTGTTTTCTGCGCGTAGGGTGCAATTTATCAATGTCATGGCGGCATTGTCTTACGAAAAGATCAAGGGAGGAAAAATCGCCTGCGGGTGGAGATGTTCGACCACACAATCCGTCATACTTTTTCATGCACATCCACCAACATCATTTATTGCATTTCTTGCGATAAATGCCCTAAAATCTACATCGGTGAAACTTCAATCACAAGGTTATGGTTCAATTTCCTCATCTGTTAAATTATATTATTTATATTACAGGAATGCACGTGATACAAATGTTTTTCCATGAGATGGTTGAGCTAATAACTATATTAACAAGCTAACAAATATAGCTAACAAATATAATTACTGTATATTAATTGCAAATAAATCAATTCAATTCATGAATCTTTCAGATTATATTCAACAAAATCACTTGAAACTTTGCACATTACAACAATTTGTGAAATCCAGCCAACATCATTACATCGAAATAGTGATGTCAAATTATTAATCTACTATTTCTAATTTCTTGTTTTTCTAAAAATAACCGTGATCTGTCTCATCAGTTATTTATTTGCATTATCACAGGCACGGCGGAAGCAAATCTGTATTGGGGGGGGGGGGGGGGGGGGGGGGGGGGCTGTATACCAATAAATTGCCTGGTTACATAGCTTCTCCATTTGATGAATATGCGAACAATTCGGAAGGACGAAAAGCTCTCGGTTTTGTATTTTTCTGATCTAAATGACAGGGTTCAATCTAGGATTTTTCGTTTAGCGGAGAAGCAAGGACGTAGCGAGGATTCGGAAACAGGGTTAACAAGCGATCTAGGGGTCTAGGGGGGTCGACTCCGGGGGCACGCCTCCCAGGACATTTTTGAAATCTAGAGTCTCTGAAATGCCATTTCCTGCATTTTGGGGAAAGTTTTACACAATACTCAAGGTTTGGAAAAGTCATAAAAGACTAAAAACAAGACTTTTCAGGATTTTAAGTACATTTTTTATTATTTATTAAAATTTATAATATATTTCATATTGAATCAGTGAAGTTGAATTAAGTTACATGCACGCGATACACCACCTTACGTCCAATAATAACATTTCAGTTGTGAATGACCACAACGTTTTTTTGGGGGAAGCTTCCACCACTCAAACCCCTAGATAGAACACTGAATGATGCAACTTAAAATTTTTAAACACGTAAATTTTTGGCAGCATTATTATTGGGGGGCTAAAGCCCCCCCAGCCCCCCTCTTCTGCCGGCCCTGTATCACATAAATCTAAATATCTCAATTAACGACGTGAGATATGAAAGGGCTCTAAATTACCATTCCTAAATCTTAATAATTTTTTGGAGTTCATTTATATAAGACAAACTTAATATTCATTTCATAGGCACTTCAAATAAAGTGGCAGTATGTGCATTAAAATTATAGCAATCAGAAGGTTATGGTTCAATTTCCTCATCTGTTAAATTATATTATTTATATTACAGGAATGCACGTGATACAAATGTTTTTCCATGAGATGGTTGAGCTGGGCTAATTAATTTTTCTCAAATGCCAATATCTTGATGGGAGGAGCTATAAGCCAGGCTGTAGACAACGATGATCTCATAACAAAACTTTGTGAAACAGATTACATCCAATCTCCAAAGGTTGAATTTGCATTTCGAGCTGTTGACCGAGCTTTGTACTATCCTGTAGGACATGAAAGTCTTGCATACCAGGACTTAGCCTATAAAAATGGTGATATACATTTGTCTGCACCGTGTATATATTGCGAAGTCATCAAAGGACTAGAACTAAAAGAAGGCTTGTCGTTTTTAAACATTGGTAGTGGCACAGGTTACCTTTCAACACTTGTCGGTCTACTGCTTGGACCACATGGTACCAACCATGGAGTTGAAATTTGTGAAAATGTCGTGAAGTTTGCCCGAGCTAAATTGCAAGCCTTTCTCCGCGATGCTATGCCAAATATTGTTGGTGTAGAATTTTGCGAGCCAGAGTTTGTGGTTGGTGATGGGTTGTGTATGAATCCATGTTATCGACAGTATGATAGAGTGTACTGTGGCGCTGCTGTGGATGGTAAATACGAAAATTACATGAGATCCTTAATAAAGGTTGGAGGGATTCTTGTGATGCCATTTGACGACTCAGTAAGTATAAACATTTATTCACATGCGAGTGTGGTTGTTTTTTAATTTCGCTATAGCTCGTTGGTTACATCTAGGGAAGCACATGGGTACGGCATGTGCTGATAGCGCACTGCCTCTCACCGATTGGGACTTATCGTACGTATTCCATATATGGAAGAGCACACACGTTGCCCTGGTACCAGCCTCCTAGTTAATTGGATTGTAACCGACCCCAAAACAACAAAGGTCCTAACCCTAACTCCCCGCCTAACGAGTTATCTAACCCTAACTGCCCGGCTGTGTTTTCAAGCTATCCCTAGCCCCCATGACATCCACTCCCCTACTAGGGTTGCTAGATTAGTAGACTAGTGAGAGAGACTAAGCATGTGGGGTTAGAAATTGACTGTTAGAGGGTTAGACCCATGCGCTCAGTAACGTGTTAACAATCCCACATCCAGTGGGCTGGTGCAACGTATATGCTCGTTAGGGAAACGTATTTGCTCTTCCCAGTCCCGTCGGATATGACCTTATATGGAATACGTACTATAAGTCCATATGCTCTCACCTCTAAGGACCAACGGGCCCCCCACACGAAGGGGGCCCCCACCAAAATGACCAAAGCCTACAAATATTGTCTAATTTGTCTGATTGTCTTCACATATCATCTGCCATAGTTACAAAGTAAAGTATATCGCACACTCGATTGCAATCCGAAAATTTTGGTCGCGTTTCGAATTCATCAATCATCCTGACCTGTGCAAATGTAGTCTTACAGGTAACAAATGCTCATATAGGGCCCCCCCCCCCCCCCCCCCCCACACACACACACACACACGAGTAGTGTTTTGGGATTCTCTGGTTTTCCTCCCTCCGTAAAATCAACTTTAGCTTAATAGATCTTAGCGAGGTAACCGTCTAACGTTTCTAACATGAGACCCTCCCTGCGGGCCTCCTAAACCATGCAGGGACCCCTGACATTAAACTCTGCTAGTTTGATACTCCTACTTTCAAACCATTTAGACTTTAAAAAATGTAAACCAATCATGTTTATAGTATTGGTATTTTTATTTGTTGATTTAGTTGATGAAAGTTTGTAAAGTCAACGAAACTGTGTTTGAGTGTTCAATATGTCTACCAGTGTCCTTTTCACCAATGACGGACAATTCCATGAGAGTGAATAATTTGTTGGAAGAAAGCAAAGCTACCATTGAAATAGGTAAACAAAGGAAACAATATCTCTTCGAATGTTACATAAATTTGCTCTCATTGGTTTAAACTATTTTTATAATATTTTTATATTAATTTGCTTCAAAGTGCTACTGAGATGAAATATTCGTCTAGCTATCCAATTTTGATTTTATCTAAAGTATTTTCATTTATCAAAGTGAAACAAAATGGCTTAATTTCTCGGTTTCTCAACCTTTTATTACCATTAAGGTTAGTATTAGAAACCATTAGGCGGGGGGTTAGGATCTAAGTTGTTTTGGGGTTAGCAGTTCCATGATGTATTTCATCATACAGGCATGTCTGATCGTATCTCTCATTCCGTCCAACCTCTCGCGGATACTAAAAAAGATCGTCCAGAAGACGACTCAGACCTAGTACCTCACGGTCACCTCAACTGCGAGTATTCCATCTAGCCACGACCTTTCTCAATACCTCATCTTGTTCCAGAGATATTCAGGTTTTTGAAACATGCAAATTAGATGCCGTATGACGTCACTTTCTCACATAGATTATAATAAAATTCACAAAATGAGCAACTTTGCACATGTATGCCGATAATGAATGTACACACCACTAGACTGTGCACAGTATGTTGTTGCCATGGATCGCTGGGAAGCAGAAGTCTTTTAACTGGAAAATTAAAATCTTAGTTTATGTCTCTGTTAAATAATGATTTGCACGTCAGCTATACAATATCTATGTGTGTAAATATCTTTGAATCTATGCACTGCAGTAAACATTTGATAGAGGAGAAATAAACAAATTTTGTTTTACAAATGAAGAGATCTGATACCAAGCGATCTCCATGGCAACAACATACTCTAATAAGAATAAATATGAAAGCTGCTAAGTTCTCAAAAGAACTGGATATAATATGAAAAGGAGAAATATGAGAACTTCAATGTGTCGAAAAATACTTAAGTGGTGTGCACTTTCATCATTGGCATACATGTACAAAGTTTCAAAACATTCTGCTTGTTATTTGCAGAGATATTCTTCATTATGAATATGTATGGACGTCAGAGAAACTGACGTCATACAGCAACTAATTTGCATGTTTTAAAAACCTGAATATCTCTGGAAAGAGATGATTGTATTGAGAAACCGAGAAAGCCATGCTGTTTCATTTTCAAAATACTTTTAGAATCAAAATTGGATGGACAGAATTTGTTTTATCTCAGTAGCACTTTAAGCCCCAGTATCAGCATACAAATTCTCCTTATTGATATCCAAACATTTTGTATAGTTGGGAGAATTTGTTACCTCTAGTCTATATGCTTGGTTAACCATTGATATTATTGGAAGAAGTTAGATGTTGATCATTTGGGGCATAAAGGGTTGAATTAAGAAAAAAAAAAAATAAAAAAAAAAATTCGGTTTATATATTGTTGGTTGATTGAAATCAATTGAGTGTGTAGTCTAGAGCTATAATAATTTGTGATAATTTGTTAATTCAGTTCTTATTGTTTTTTAGCATCAACACCTCTAGCATTACAAGCCCTGTGCAGAATATGTATTCGTTGCACACTTGGACCTAAACATTTGAAAAACATTAAAAAATTGAAACTATTGCTACCTCAACCAGCCATTCAGTACCTTCTATATAAATAGATAAATATGTATAATTGTATATATCCAAGTACATTATATATATATATATATATATATATATATATATATATATATATATATATATATATATATATATATATATATATATATATATATATATATATATATATATATATATATATATATATATATATATATATATATATATATATATATATATATATATATATATATATATATATATATATATATTATATATATATATATAAATATATTATAGTATATTATATACACGATAAATTCACTGACAAAATTTTCGTTTTGATAATCAGAAGAAACATCATATGATGTAGACAGACAGACAGACAGACAGACAGGCAGGCAGGCAGGCAGACAGACAGACAGACAGACAGACAGACAGACAGACAGACAGACAGACAGACAGACAGACAGACAGACAGACATAGACAGATAGACAGATAGACAGATAGACAGAGAGAGAGACAACTTTATTTAATTACGGTAATTACATCAATTATATATAAATTGCTTTTCATGTAAGCCGTAACATGATCAAATCTACTTAAATAATTACAAGTTAAAATGGAAAAAGCTACAATTCATCAGTTAAAAAGTATAGGTGTTAATTATATTATTAAAATTATTTACAGTTGAAAGACTTTTTATAGTTGATGGTAAACTGTTCCATAAGAGAGCACCACCGTAAGATAAGCTGCGCTTCAGGTATTGCAGTATGAGGTTGTGGAATTTTAACGTTCGTATCAGAGAAACGTAAATCAAAATTATGTGCCTCATTTACTGGCAGAAACAGTTCTTGTAAGTAATCTGGAGCAATACCATTGATTACTTTGTACATCACTGTGGCCTTTTGTCGATTTCTTCTGGTCTCGAGGTCACACCACCCAAGTGATGCTAAAATCTCAGCTGATCTGACCTCGTATCCAGACCTGGTAATAATCCGAGCAGCCCTATTTTGCATTTTTTGAAGCTTATTTCTTAAGACTACTCCACAGTTACCCCAGATGGTACTACAATAATCAAAATGAGGTAACACCAGAGATTGATACAATGATTTCATTTGAGAGAATGTTAGAATAGATCGTAATTCTTTGAGCATACGAAGACCCTTCAATACTTTTGGTATAATTATTTCATTTAAATGATCCTCCCAAGTTAGTTTCTCATCAATAACAACTCCTAGTAATTTTGCTTTAGAAACACGTTTTATAATTTCATGATTCATCTTTATCTTGGGGTCACCCAATAATTGCTTTAATCTGTAGTTAGAAGCTATGATGATAAACTCAGTTTTAGTTCCGTTTACCGAAAGCCTGTTAGCATTAAGCCAAATATTCAAATTCTCAATATCTTTATTAAGCAGGTTTTCAAGCTCATATACGGTTTCTGCAGTCGCAGTAATCTGAGTATCATCAGCATACGTACCGTCAGACAGACAGACAGACAGACAGACAGACAGACAGACAGACAGACAGACAGACAGACAGACAGACAGACAGAGAGAGAGAGAGAGAGACAGACAGACAGACAGACAGACAGACAGACAGACAGACAGACAGACAGACAGACAGATCCATCCATCCATTTATATATTCTTTATATATACGGTTTCTGCAGTCGCAGTAATCTGAGTATCATCAGCATACGTACCGTCAGACAGACAGACAGACAGACAGACAGACAGACAGACAGACAGACAGACAGACAGATAGACAGACAGACATACAGACAGACAGATCCATCCATCTATTTATATATTCTTTACATGTTTCATGCATATGAACTGCTGGCTGTACAAAGTTTTGCCAGCCAGCCATCAAAATTATCCTTACAAAACATAATACGTCGAATCTGGGAACGGTCCATCCCAAATTCAATGCGATCCTTCCATAAAGAGAGTTTGTTTCTCAAATGTTTGGTTGTCCATTCTCGGATAACATGTGCAATCCATTTGAGATGTTGTATCTTGATGAAGTGTTGCAATGGGGTAGTTCCGCATATTCTATGAATATCGGCGTTGCTGTACTTATAATCGTAATCCCATTCTTTTTGCTTTTTTGTTCAATACTGATATCTCTAGGTGGTGCATCTCGTCTTGTTATACCTCCTTTTACAATTCGCCGTAGCATTCTAGTCCATTCGACTTCGAGTTTTTGTAGCTGTGTTTCGGCATTAAAGAGAGTTGCACAGTTATATGTTAATCTTGATCTAATGAATACGTTGAGAAACTTCGCTCGGATCTTCACACTAATTCTATGATTCTTGAACATGTTTTTCATTTCGGCGAATTTGGCAATAGCTGTCGAGATGCGATGTTGGATCATGATATTATTATCAGCTTGTGCGATTTTTACACCAAGGTATTTGAAGCTTTTGACATTCTTGATATTCTTGTCTTCCAGTTTAATCAGGGTCTCGCTTTCCGTGTCAGCTTGATCACCATTTATCAACTACATTGTTTCCGTTTTCTTTCTGGATAGTGTGAGTCCATAGCGTGAGAAGACATTTTCCACAATGATCATACCTTTTTGAAGAGCTTCTTTTGTCTTGAAGATGATAAACATATCATCTGCATAAAGAGCACGAAATAGTTGTGATACACCGTGGGATGGATGGTTTGAGCGTTGGCTCCGTGATGTTGTCTCACTAGGGATTTGGTATTTAAATTCGATACCATAATCGGCACCCAACATCTGTTTCAATTAGAAGTGTAGTACCCCCTACATACTGTGTCGAAGTAAATATTAAATAGTACCGGGCTCTCTATTCCACCTTGTCTGCATCCTGCATTGATTGGAAATGTTCTCTTCAATCCGGTTATTCTTGCAGTTGTTTCTGTGTAGATGGCTTTAATCAAATTGATTATGTGAGTACAGCCTAGTCGAATATCCAAAACCCGAAACAATAGCTTCTGTGGGATTTTATCATATAATAATAATAATAATAATAATATCGTTTATTCAAACCTTTTACAGTATAAACTGAATTACAGGCCGATTACATGTTAAAGACTAAATATGTATCCATGGTGCAAATTACATTATATACTAATTACCAACTACTACTATTAATTAATAATAAATTAATTAACTATAACTAATTACAATTATGTATACACTGGCTGATACTTTACGGTGACAAAGTTCTTAAAGCGGTCAGTCCGTGTAGGCATTGGGTACTTAGACCGATTTGACCTTAGGCTGTAACGACCAATTGCATTAACAACTCGTTTGTGGATAAGTGGATGGAGGGGATTGCTCGGAGGAATACGTTTGATGAATACTTCACACGCCTCTACACAGCGGTCAAACAAGGTAGAAATACCAGCCCTTTCCAGTGCATCTACATAAGGCAGACCAGGCCAAATAATGGCCAAAGCCCGCTTCTGAATAGCCTCCATGGCATTAGACAGATAGCTGGGAAGATCGGCAAAAACTACAGACCCATACTCTAGCACAGATCGCATTAATGAACAATAAATTGCCACAATGTCAAGTGGAGGCACACCACATTTTCTAAGCTGCCTCAAAGCAAACATTCTCCTGTTGGCTCTCTTCATTACATAGTCGCAATGCACCCCCCATGACAGGTCATCGGACAAGTACACACCGAGTAACTTGAAGGACGATACTTTCTCTATGGTGTTTCCGCCTATATCAATGGGGCGTGATATGCAACTATTGTAATGGAGAAAGTCAACAGCCATGGTCTTACACTTTTTAGGGTTGAGGCGCATATTGTTAGTACAAGCAAAAGCCTGGATGTCATTAACGATAAAATTCAAAATCGATGGAGAATTCCTTGGAAGAATTTCCATTACAGTTAAGTCATCGACAAACTTAGCGCGCAGGCCCCATGATGGCAAAAGATCATTCACCATTATAGCAAAGAGGATAGGCCCCAATTTGGTACCCTGAGGAATTCCCCCAAATAGGGCTTGAGAACTAGAATAAGTAGAACCAATACGTGTAACCTGTGATCTGCCCTGTAAAAACGCGGTAATCCACCGCAACAGACTCGCGTGCACGTTAAACCTTGAAAGCTTCGCGATTAGGATCTTATGGTCAATTAAGTCAAATGCCTTTCGAAAGTCAGCAAAAAACAGCCTTAAGGAACAATTCCCATTGTCTAAAGCTTGCAAAGCTAGGTGGAGAATAAAAACAAGAGCTTGTTCAGTAGACTTTCCCGCGACAGCAAACTGTTTAACGTCCAGGTCCTCTAGGATAGTAGGGAGGATCCTGCTAAGGGTGAAACCTTCTAGTACTTTGGCGACCTGGCAAGTAAGGCTGATTGGTCTGATGTCATCTTCTACTTTCTTGGGAGGTGTCTGTTTTGGGAGAGGGCGGACAATCGCAGACTTTAACAGGGCAGGAAGGAAGCCCTCACGAAGAGAGGCGTTATATATGTCGGCAATGACAGGTGCAAGCTCAAAAGCAAAAGACTTCAGTATTTTATTTGGAATCCCATCGGGGCCTGGAGCTTTTTTGGTTTTTGATTTGACATAGAGCCACGTATGCTTCCCTCTCAGAGACAAATAGGTCACAAGGGATTTCATCGACACAGATGTCAGTAACGTCAGCTGGCTCCAGCGGAAAAAACTCAGAAGTGAGTTGGGCGAAAAAGTTATTAATATTTTCTGCAAGATGGTAAACCGCATCCGGTGCGTTACTGTCAATTAGCTGTCTATACCATTGACCCTCGTTGCACGAAATCCCCGAGAGACTTTTAATGGACTTCCACCACTTTCCTACATTAGTATTTTTTAGGCTTTTTACTTTCGTTGTATAGAATATTGATTTACATCTTTTCACCAACCGCTGAACCTTATTCCGCCAAAGCTTAAATAGGGGCGAATCCTTTCCATACTGCGCAAGGTATTTTTGCCTCGTCTTTATTGCCGTCTTGACTGAATTATTCATCCAAGGTTTGTCTGTTTGGTGGACACGGGATGTTCTAATAGGAAGAAAGCAATCAATAGCGTCAACCAATATTCGGTGGAAGCACTTGAATTTATCATCACAAGACTTCAGATTAAAAACACTGTCCCAAGAGAATGATGTAAGCCATTGTCCGAATTCCCTCATGGAACTATCACGCGTATCACGACGCGTAAGTGTTCGCCTAGAGTCAATTGTTTTTGGCGCGCATGATTGAATAAACACGCAATAGTGATCACTGGAGCCTAATTTGGGAAGCTGATTAGGGACAGGTAACAATTTCGGCTGGTTTGTTAAACACCAGTCCAAAAATACCCGTGTCACGAGTAAACACATTGACAATTTGAGATAGACCACACGAACGCTTAATATAGGCGGCTGAGATGTTTGTAGAATTTGGGTTGAAATCACCTACGATCATGATAAGGCATTCGGGATGGACACGCAGGTATGCGTCAACAACATTTTGAATGTGATCGTACAATTGTTTATTGTCGGCTGCTGAGGCACTAGGCGGATGGTAAATAACGCCAACCAAAATAACAGATATCTGACGCGGAAGGCGAAGAGGTCTTAATTGCAACCATAATGTTTCTGTCAAAAACTCCTCGAAGTTTCGTAGTCGATAAGACGCTTACATGGAATTTGGCAATTAATATACGCAGCCACACCTCCTGCATGGGATATACGGTCATTTCGGAACAAAATAAAATCACGCAAAGACACAGCTGAATCAGGCACCTTTTCAGACAACCAAGTCTCTGTGACACAAATAATGTCCGCGTTATTGAGGTTAGCTACGCACTCCAACTCATCTACTTTCGGTTGTAATGATCGGGTATTGCAAATGAGGATAGACGGAATGGACGCAGTGTTCCTATGATTCGTCGCTGGAGCAGGACCGTTAGTTAAATTGATTGCCACCAGATTATGTAAACAACGACCATTAGATAAAACCCTATGAGGGCGACAACAAACAATCTCAGGAATCGAGTGTGATTTCGCAGATCTTCGTTTAACATTCCTCCCAGAACGCTTCCCCCTGTACTTGAATAACCCATTAAGGCGAAGGGTGGTAAAGACTGATCGGTCCAACGTCTGGTTGTAATTCTGACGGAGCGACAGAAGCTCTCCCCTCGAGTATTGAGATAATGGCCTTTTACGAATATGCAAATTGCTCTGTTCAGCCACGTTGGTTGACACAAAACTCAGCATAAATCTCATATATTCTTTTGCAATCGGACCAGGATTCAATGAAATGTCTGAAAATATTGTTATATCAATTGGTGGATCATGACCAGGTACACATAGAGTTGTCATTCCGCGTTTTGACCACTTGTTTGCCGGAAGACTTGAATGGTTGAAACCTTTGTTGGTCTTGAGGCATCGTCGGCGAGCGACAGTTTGGCCAAGATTGCTTGCCAATAACACATTCCACGACGACAAAAACCGGGCGATGGGTACAGCAGAGCTACAACGAGTCTTCCACTCAAAAGAACGGTCACCATAGATAGCAATCAAAAGTATCAAAGCCAATTTAAAGAGAACGAGAGAAATCGTGGCCGCCATGACCGGCGCCTTTGCATCTACCTTTGCATGCAATGCAAATGCGCGGCAGTCAAATCGATAAAACATATATACATTGTATCCTTCGAGGTACGTATTGATAATATTTCGCAATACGAATATGGCATTATCACATCCTTTGTTTTTTCGAAATCCATACTGTGTCTCGTCAATTGTTCTGTTGTACGCTTCTGATATTCGATTCAATATTATCATTGGCAGTAGACGCGAGATCACAGCCAACACATTAATGCCTCGGTAGTTCGATGCGACCGAGCGAACACCACCTTTGAAGATACAGCTTATTCGACTTTGTAGCCAAATAGCTGGAACTGCGAGTAGTCAGATTAAGAGTATCAATGATGTAATATGGTTGACGAGTTTTGGACTAGAAGCTCCGTATTTCAGTTGTTCCATTTTAACGCCATCTGTGCCTTCACATTTTCCATTTTTTAATTTCAGCATTACCTTCCTGATTTCTTCCCCAGTCGGTTCTGACTGATCCACATCGATTGCATTATTCAGGCTATCCTTCAGGCACGAATTCTCTGGGTCAGTTAATTCTACTGGCATGATTATATCGTTCTCCTTGAAATGATTCTGGAAGTGCTCGTGTAATGTTTCTTTTGATATCAAAAAATCTCGATATTGTTGGTGCATATGGTGTTTCTTCGCTTCTGCAAATTCCCTTTCGATTTGTCTGACCTCATTCGCCTGGTTAATTGAGTCAGCTTTTTCCCTGTAGAAGTCGTTCATAAGAGATTGCCGTTTCTTCTTCACTTGTTGTTTGAGGATTTTTGTTTTGTTGTTTGATGAGTTCTTGCAGTTCATCATTTTCCCACGGTTGTTTTCGTTTTCCCTTCACGTTGTGAGTATCACAGACTGTGGATGATGCGTTCTTAATTGCCTCGATGATTACTGTATTTTCGTTTTCAAGGTCGTCTTTTGGAGTATCAGAAAGTTTAGATTCAAGGCAGACAGACAGACAGACAGACAGACAGACAGACAGACAGACAGACAGACAGACAGACAGACAGACCGACCGACCGACCCTGCACAAACCTATGACTATACTTTGCGACATATACTTACTAACGTGAAAGACAAAGAACAGCCTCACGAAAGAAATGGTGCAGTTTACAAGATCAAATGCGCCGACTGCCAGGACACTTATATTGGTGAAACCTGCAGAAACCTAAAAAAAGACTAGCTGAACACAAACGAGCTACTAGAAACGGGGACAGGACTAATCACATAGCTGAACACCACGTATAAACAAAACACGATATATATTGACTTGGGACTCGGCTGAATGTATCGCCTTTAACACAAACTACACACAGCAACTTACATTAGAAAGTTGGTATACCAACTTGGAACATAAACCACTTAACAGATCACAATTACTACCAACACCATACAAATGATAAATTTCTGTCATATGAATGTAAATGAGTTAGACAGAAATTATTATTTTGGCGGCATGGGAGCATCACGTGGTGAGCTATAGGAGAGTATATAAGGGCAAGTATAGCACGAGGACAGCATTCTAGGCCACAACCCACTCCTAGCTGTATTGTTTTAAGAGAGTTGATAATATCAACTTAACATATTCATCATGTCTTTTTACCGATATAGAAGTTGAAATGCATTTGTAAATTTGTAAATTTTGCATTGTATATTTTCAGGTCGGACCAGAAGTTGGATTACTGGTAATAGAGACCTTAAGATTGACGTTTTTTTCGCGAACGCCTAACCGCAAACCGCTAGAAACCACGTGACAAAGAGCCTGACGTCGCGTTTGCCGTATTTCTTTCCCGTTTTCAACTGCAAGACCCCCATCTCCAGGTAAGTCATTTACCTCAATATATTAACGAATAACTGTTCAATGACTACACGTTTTATAACTATATCTACGACACACACCATCTTATCTTTGATTTGGTAGGTTTTTTGTTTGCTAAAATGATAAGATCTACCTGTTTTGAGTATTTTAATGTGAAGCATGGTTGACTGGTAAAAGTAAACATGGCGGCCAATTTCAGAAGTGAAAACAAACATCTCATCTTATTTGCAGTTATGCTATTTCTGTTTGGTTTTGACTTGCATGGGTTCTCAAATTTGTGTTTGTTATTTTGAGCATTCAGGGAATGTCATCTTCGGAGTTTTTACAGTTCGTGTCGAAATCGGTCGACACTCCACAGTTGTCTTGTTAATTTCACTACAAATACAATGTTTTGATCAAGGTTTTGGCTTCGTCAGTTAATTGATTGTTAGGTATTTGTTAATAGATCAATCATCATGGCACCATTCAGATGGCCCGATGCTCGACATGATATTGCGTTGGCTATAGAAGTGTCAACAAGTAATCCTGAAAACCCCCAGGACTGGGAAGCCATCGCTGGAAGACTAAGCACAGCATTTTCTACAGATTCAGTACAAGTTGAGTTAAAAGGGAGAGGATGCAAGGATAGGATGGAACGATTACTTGACAAATTCAAAGCTGAAGATGCTAAAGCTATAAAGAGGTGGTTGAATTTGTTTAATTATGCTTCGATGGTTGTTATATAATTTTAATTCTATTTATATCCATACTGTAAATATTTTGTATATTCGTGTTGAAATTTTGGTGTTTGGCATTTAGGTCAGGCACTGAGGAGGAATATGGGGGAACTGCATCAACTTCTGGAAAATATAACTTCATATCGCAGAGATTTTGCCGAGTTGAAAAACAAAGAAAAATAACTGAAAAAGAAAAAAGATGAAGATGATAGAAAAAGAGCAGAAACCATGAAGATAGCTGCTATGGAAAGAATGGCTAGTAAGTGTATTTACTGTCATAAATATACATGGCAAACTCCTAAAAATAAGTCATGGGCTTATATTTGTTCAAAGGATTTTTTGTGGGTTTACTGTATATTTGAAGAGGGCTTATTTATTTCATGGAAGGAATTTTGCATTTTAAAGTGAGTTATACACATGGGTGGTGACAGAAGGCTATTTTCAGAAATTAATGGCAATAATGATAAAATCTTATCATTACATATTTTACTCAGCTTTGTCTCCATTAATTCTAGAGCGAAAGAGTAGCGATTCATCTGCTGACATCTCAACAGATGAGTCAGAGAGTGGTGATGAAGATAATAGTAAGAAATCTAACAAAGGTAAAATTTTGTTTTCATTCACCATGTTCTACTGTTTCCCTGTTCAATTAATAAGGTAAATCATTGTACTTGTTAGATGGAAAAACGAAAAAACGAAGATTTTCCAAATTATCTGCTATTGAAATGCTTGACAAAAAGAATGAAAAAAGAGCTGAATCAAAAGATAAAGAATTAGAGCTGAGGCAACGTGAATTGGAATTCAATAAAATAAAGTTTGAAGTAGAAGCTCAAGAGAGAAAAGAAAGACTAAAGCTTGAGCTTGAGGAAAGAAAAACATTGCTCGAACTTCTTAAAAAGCATATTTAGTTTAAAGAGCTGCAGCTTGTTGTGTTATATGTTTTCATGTTAGTAACTTAGTATAAACTTTTCATTCATGCATGAGTTGATTTTTTCACCAGTTTAAGGTAAAAAGAAAGAGAAAGACTACAAATACATTTAATTTTGCAGTTATCATTTTATATTTACATAAATGTTTTTATGTATTAGTTAGATACTTTTCCAAACTTGGTGGGTCAATGTTAAAATAACTGCTTGTTACAGACCCATATAAACATGTGTGACAGTTGATTAATATGCATGCCACTAGGTAATATTTTCCAACAGGCTGGAGGAGAACCTTCAGATTCTTTTTAAAATCCAAAAAAGAAAAGTATTGACATATTTTGCCAAACCCCCACTCTACACTTGTACGAACTTTGCTCATTCTTGTATTAAATTGTTTTTCCCTAACAGTCAAATGAGCACCACGAAAAGGAGCCAAAATATTCTGTGACATGCCATAAGCTGGGTCACCATACACAACATAGGGATCTCCATTGGGTTTAGTAATATGGATCAGCTTCTCTTGCAAACCACTATCTGCCAGCATAAATGCATCATGCCTTCGTCCTTCAATAGGGCCAAACATATGTGCTATAAGACCATTAGGTGTTTCTACAGACTGTGAGAGAAAGAGTTGAGTGTAAAAGGTTAAGCTACAGCAATTGAACTGTAATCTATTTAGCTCATAAATTTATAATTGTTCATACTTGAAACTTTAAACAATGGATCCTCTTGTGACCACTGTACATAATTCTTTGATTTTTTATTGGTCTTGCAATTGGTCTTGCTGTTCCATCTATAAATCCCCAACATTGGTTTAGGGGTGCACCTTTACTTTCTATTGCCTGAGAAAAAAGCTCTGGATCCAGCCATGCAAGTTCTAGAGAAGTCAGCAAGTGGTTGTATCTCTCATAGATGTCATTTATAATCTAAGAAATAACAGCCACAACATTACAAACAATCAGATGAAGCCAAATTTTAATGGATTACTCAAAGTATACAATTTTTTAATATTTTACCTCTGAGAAGATAACACTAAGTTCCTCTTCAGCCCTTCCAAACAAAGGCACAAGCTCACACCATCAGTTTGGATATGAAAACCTTAATAGGATCATCAAGGCCTCCATGCCTGTTGCACTTGTCCCTTGACTGCATTTATATTTTTCTGGTAAATTAAGTGCATGACAGAGGCATTCCATGTCATCTTTTTTAAACCTGGCAGATTAAAAGCAAAATTTCGTTTTTAGCAAAAGCTTAAGAATTTTTGGTTTGTAGAATATCCAGGAAATCTGACTTAAAGGTACCAAACGGGGATGTATGGATGATTATAATTTATAAATATAATATTGTCATTTTATAGAAATACTAAATGAGTTTGGCTAGTCCAGTTATTTTTTCTACATCATAATTATTGTACATGTATATCAATAGATGCATACCTAAACCACTGTTCACATTCTATTTCCTCTACATCTTGAAGGTTAAGGCGGGGTCCAAGTGCACGATTGGGGGTTAGTAGTGAGTCCAAAAGTAAAATTTCCAGATCGTCGTCACCCTCACTGCTGTCAGTTTCATCAGAGCTGCTCTCATCATATAACATTGCCTCCATAATTTCATTAAAGTTCTTCCTAGTTATTAATGTAGTTCTTATAAATAAATTAATTTTTTTAATTTATTAGATTTCACAGAAATAATAATAAAATAGGCAGGGGTGACACAACACCTGTGATCCTACAAAACAAAAAAAACGCTCTGTATTACAGGCTAAAATAAAAGTCTATACCAAAAAACTACACTGAAAACAAGAGGAAGGATGGTGAAGTGTTACATTTTAAACAGATAAATAAAGTTTAAAAAAATTATTACTATTTGTACCTTGCTGTCGCCATTTTGTTTCTGACGTATAAACCGCTAACCTCAAACTGCAGTCAGCGGTTAGCGGTAAATAAAATAAACGTCAATCTTAAGGGCATATTGTAAAACGCGGACTGGACTGGACTCGTGGACTGGACTGGACTTGTAAAACGCGGACTGGACTTGTAAAACGCGGACTGGACTTGTAAAACGCGGACTTGTAAAACGCGGACTTGTAAAACGCGGACTTGTAAAACGCGGACTGGACTTGTAAAACGCGGACTTGTAAAACGCGGACTTGTAAAACGCAGACTTGTAAATCGCGGACTGGACTTGTAAAACGCGGACTTGTAAAGCGCGGACTTGTAAAACGCGGACTGGACTTGTAAAACGCGGAGTTGACTTCTAAAATGCGTTAAATATTATACACAGTAATCTCATCTTATGATATACGCTAATGACATCGTGAGCAATTGTAAGTTTGTTTGCAAGCTTGTCAAACACAGAGAGCCCATATTGCAAAAGTGAAACATTCGTTCAATAAAAATCAGTCAAACGTCAATGGCATGTTGATGGTTCATAAAGTGAGGATACAATAATAACAGCTTAAAATAAGGATTTATTTTTGTTCTAAGGATTTATGGTGAAGGAAAATTTCGAGTGTTAGAATATATACATTTTAAGACCAAACGTTGTCAGAGTACTGCACTAGCATCGCAGGGTCGCGAGTTAAATTTCAGCCGGAAGGCTTTGCATGAAGTTGCATTTTTCGCAACTGGTCCCGGTTTGATCTTAAAATGTATATATTGCAACACTTGAAATTTTCCTGCACCATAAATCCTTAGAACTGCATGTAGTTTAATCGAGTGAAATGCCAAATATTATACTAATAACAGCTTAAGATGGCTGAAAATTAACACCGCAACAAGAGAGTATAAATAAGACCTTTTGAGGTATGGCATTTCGGCTCCCTGCATCCTGTCAGAAATCTTGTCAGATACGCCAGCTCTACTCATAGCAACTATGATAAGAACTATCAACAACGATAGACGCTTTCGATAGTTTAACGGTTATTTAGTAATATTTTTTTCTGTTTATCATGAAATAAACACTTCAGTCTGCCTCCGAAACTTGCCAAGGTCTCTAGGCAACGACCTTCGACCTTCATTGTTTTTGGCCGAGTCGTCGGCTGATATTTGTAAACAAATTAAACATGTTTGTTTCTTTTTAGCTAAGATAGCAGCTCTATAAACCATCGTGTAGTTTTGTCTTCCTGTTGTAGCATGCATTAAGAAAGTAGTTGCAGCGGCCGATTCGCAATACGTACGACAAACACCGAGACATCGCTTTGTTCAACGTTTTTTCGTCATGAGTTTCAGCGAAAATTTCCCTACTAAAATTTCCCATGTAATCGCTCAAAAATGTCAGCCCGAGCTAAATTTAGCGTGTGAAAACACTAAACATGGCTTCTGTACAATTCCCGTGTTTTAGACCACGGACCCCTGGGACTATGCGGGGATTTTAACATTTCACGAGTGTTAAAAACCCACCGTTCACTTGTTAAAATACCCGGCTATTTTCACAGTTTTCAATAAGTTTTCAATAAGAAAACATTTGTAAGTTTAATCTTACAACAAACAGAACACAAAAAGCATGTTAAGGCTTTCTATACTTGTTTTTCTCATTTCGTCTTTTAATAACTGTTCTTTCAAAACTATTTTTTTGCGCATGCTTTGGACAAAAGCACAAACCCTTTCAAACCTACACATTGGATGTGAAACTAACACATAGACAGTCCCGGGGGTTTCAATTGACTAGTGCTCAGTCCCCCTTAATATTATAATTTGTTATGTTTGATATAGTTTTACAATTAAAATACAGACATTCCTATTAATTTCTATCCGATTTTTTGAAGGATCATTTGATGCTAATTTTCCCTATATTTAGGAAGATAATGTCAGTGAGCCCTGTAGTCAATGTATTTTTACCATTTTTAGAACCATTAAACCGCTATCTTATAACGCGCATGAAAATGCAGGAAATGGTGTTTCAGAGATCCTAGGAATCCAACATTTTCCAGCGGATCATGCCCCCAATCCTCCCTAGTTGTCTCTCACCTTAGCAACTTTGTGGAATTGTAGTGAGCTGCCCCCTTGTTAACAATGTAGGACTACACCACTGACTGAGATGATGAGATCCTGTATTTAATATTTAACGCGTTTTACAAGTCCGCGTTTTACAAGTCCGCGTTTTACAAGTCCACGTTTTACAAGTCCGCGTTTTACAAGTCCGCGTTTTACAAGTCCGCGTTTTACAAGTCCGCGTTTTACAAGTCCGCGTTTTACAAGTCCGCGTTTTACAAGTCCGCGTTTTACAAGTCCGCGTTTTACAAGTCCGCGTTTTACAAGTCCGCGTTTTACAAGTCCGCGTTTTACAAGTCCGCGTTTTTCAAGTCCGCGTTTTACAAGTCCGCGTTTTACAAGTCCAATCCAGTCCACGAGTCCAGTCCACGAGTCCAGTCCAGTCCGCGTTTTACAATATGCCAATCTTAAGGTCTCTAATAATGTATAATTTCACTGAAATGTTAATTGTACATAAACCTAAATTTATAAGATACTTTCATATCTTGATATATAATAAGAGCTTTAACCTCCAAAGCCTTGCTGCAGCATTGGTTGGAGAACACGTTCCATATTTTTTCCTAAAAGGTTTTTATGGTTTTCGTGTCTCGCTCAGCAATAGATATTGTAAGCAGTTGCGATGAGATGTTAAAATACACAAAGTGAAAGGTTATTTGTAATGTATATACTGCTGCGGGTTGCTGGTCGCATATCCAAAATAAACAGGTTGTTCCTGAATAACTATGTCGTTATTGATGAGTAGTGCAGACAAAATAGACTTCTTCGCACACACCAACGAACAATACACCCACGCTTAACGCTTTTGGATTTCTAGGGTCTCTGAAACACCATTTCCCGCATTCTGAGGCGAATTTCCAAAAGTAATCTGAAGGCCATAAATCGGAAAATTTTGTTATTACTAAATCAGAACATGGCACAATACACGTCAAGATATCTTGAGATTCATTGATAAACAACTCTAAATCGAAACATTTCATAGAATCATAGACCTTTTTAATAAGTACAGAATATTTTAATCAATTTTTCCATAAAGGGAATTTTGTTTCTCTTGTTTTGGGTGGGTTTTAACGCAAAGTGAGTCATAGAGAGTAAGATGGACTTGACAAACATGCAGACAAAGATTGAAAGATACAAAATATCCCCTCTTCATAGTAATGGATATGTTCAATAATGCTGTAATGTCACGCGTCACATTTGGTAATTAAAATCAAGCTCTTCCAATAAATCAGCTTCCGAGCCCAAAATATTATTCTGCTTCCGGCAAATATGGCCGCGACATATCTGTCTATAATATACGTATAGCTTATTGTTGTAGCTTTCTTAGTTTTCTTAAAAAAAGCGAAAAAACGAACATGTCCAAAATATACAATATTGCCGCTATTTTGAACAAGTCGGTCGTATTTTAAGCCGTTTACTTCGAACGTTTTCTTGAGAAATAATGAAGCATACAAGCTCTATTATACCTTGAAAGAAATTTAATTTATCTATCTACAACATACGTAAAGTTTATTTCGCTAGCTTACTCAGTTTTATTGTAAATTCATTGATATTGCGGACCAACCATTTCAAAATCGCTCGTCACAATTACTATTTGTGCATCATTATATTTCGCAACGCGAAGATAGACCGAGCATTTCCCGACGAACTTCGTGAATTGTTCGTATGACGTCACTACATCAACTGAGTGCAGAATGGTCTTATCTTGGGAACGAGGTTGCCATTAAAACGACTTGTGCATGTGGATTTCGAGTCAAATTTTCACTCAAATTTCTCAAGTTGGTAGCAACAATGGGAGTAGATGTTGAAGTAATAACAGCCGGAGATGGTAAGAAAAAGCCGCTGGTTTTTTAATGTGAAATTTGGAAGCGTTTATTTCGACTTTGGAGATTTCAAATGTAACTTTGTTCTTGTTCTGTCAGGTAAAACTTATCCGAAATCTGGCCAGACTGTCATTGTACATTACACAGGTATTTACCTATTACTACACTTGGAGCAATTCTAGAATAGGACGGGTATACTAGAATTTAGCGCTTCGCTTAAATGTTAAATGCCAAGTACTTTAACAACCATATTTTGGCGTTGGTTGTTTAATGCAAGACCAGAAAAATTGTGAACTTTACGTGTCTGTAGTTCCGACTCTCGGTATATATATGCATAACCCAATTACGATCGCGTCAAATTTCAAATTGATCAGTTTCTATACAACATATACATACAAGTTGATTGGTGGCATTTTTATTTTCACTTTTGGAAACATTTTGATTATTGATTTAAAAATATTTTATTAATTAGAATTGTATGTTATAGGTACACTGACCAATGGCAAGAAGTTTGATTCATCACGTGATCGTGGTAAACCTTTTAAGTTTAAAATTGGAAAAGGACAGGTTATTCGAGGTATTCAAATTAAATTAAATTTTACAAACATTCTACATTTTCTTGTAGATTTTAAAGGGTGCTTCTGTTTTATTGGGAGGGCGTTGGGGGGGGGGCAACGACCCCTCTGCCCCCCCCTGCTCCGCCGCCCCTGTGTGAGACATTACATTGTGACACCTTGCATTACATTGTGAGATCTGTCATTAGTAATTACGTTGTAAGACGTTACGTTGTGAGATGTGACATATTATTGAAACTTTCACACATTTTCACAATTTATTTATTTATTTATTTGTTTATTTATTTATTAGAATTTATAATACATATCAATTACAGTATTATAACTAAAAATTGAATGTATTAGGGTTAACCAAAAACAGAATTCAAGATTCCCTCAGGATTGGTCACCCTTTACAAATACAAATAATGTGAATGAACAATTGAACATGGCTTTTCACGCGTGCGATAAAATTAACGACATGCATGCACAGTTGGGTTGACATGTGTACTACAATCAAATTTTTACCTATCGATATTTTTACGTATTTATAAAGCAGAGCTTCTAAATATTACTCGGTTGAAACCGTTTTGCGATTCGACGATGGCAAGTATTATTTTTCTGACTCCGAATCTTGAGTTATGTCAGGGCCGGATTAACGTCGCGCGAGGCCCGTGGCAGATTTTCAGCGCGAGGCCCCTGTACCCCCCCCCCCCCCCTTATGAAATTCAAAGACAGAAAATTGTTAAATAATCGTTTTCAATTTTATCCGCAAATCATCGCAATTTCGCAGCCAATCTATCTCCACCAGGATTTCTGAATAATTTTCCGTTACGTTAAAACTTGTTTCAAACATCAATGAAACCTTTATATTTTGCTAATTTGGGTGTTTGAACACTGAATTAATTGCGACGATTTGTTGGATATAATTGGGTCTTTACAAATACATTTTTAGTATCCAACAACAAACATACGGTAACAAAACGTTAACAATTAACATGGCTAAAAATAGCTAACAAAAAGTCATACAAATCAAATGTACATGTAAGAACATTAGCACATGCAGAGCATTGGAGTCTATAATGTAGTCTATAATGAGTCAATCCGAAGGTGCCCAAGGGGGCGAGGCCCTTAAATGCGTGAGGCCCCTAAATGCTCGAGGCCCCTAAATTCGCGAGGCCCCTAAATGCGCGAGGCCCCTAAATGTGCGAGGCCCCTAAATGCGCGAGGCCCCTAAATGCGCGAGGCCCCTAAATGCGCGAGGCCCCTAAATGCGCGAGGCCCCTAAATGCGCGAGGCCCCTAAATGCGCGAGGCCCTTAAATGCGCGAGGCCCCTAATTTCGCGAGGCACCTAAAATGGGCGTGTCCCAATAGAAACTGGGCGTGTCCCAGTAAAGCGTGAGGCCCCCAAAAGCGCGAGGCCCGTGGCATATGCCGCATCTGCCACGTGGTTAATCCGGCCCTGAGTTATGTCCGCCATTAATCGTTCATGTTCCTGACCAGCGAACGAAGTGACGTCAGATTCTCAACGCGAAGACTCCACATGGCTAATTCTTCAAGTAAATCACGAAGGTCGCTTTTCAAATTCTTCGTCTGAAAGGCTGAACATTTCATCTACTTCTCGAAGAAAACAAGAAACCAAGTAACCTCGACTAAAATTCAGGCGTACCTTTTGAAATTGCGGGCTCACTTGGAACACGTTTTTAGTAATGGTGGCCTAAATAATAGTGATTTCAGAGCTCAAAATACTTACTTCAAAATACCATTTTTTAGTTGTTTTTTTACATCGATGATCACTTTCGACCCTGAAATACTATTTTATGCTAAAGAAAATCTAAAGGACGGGAGTGAATTTTTATCGTAGTGCCACTTTAAACTGTTTTAACAAATAAGCTTGAAAAAGCAGTGTCGGCACTTAAGTTATAAGCAATACTGTCAGTACTCAAGGTGAATTACGTTGAATGCATGGCACCAGAGAAATGGACACAACGTTTAGACAACAGCTCAACAGTTTATCGTTGTGTGTTTTAATCTTTGTATGTTTTGGCATAAAATTTACTTAAAATAATGCAGTAATTAACCAGTCGATCTTTACTCTGTTTGCTTTGTTTTCAAAAAGATTATTAATGCTGTGCTTACATTAGTACCCATTACAGCTCGTATATTAAGTGCCAATCACGTAAACGCTTGCGTTTTGGTTAAAATTGTCAAATATGGAATTGAAAAATTCAAAAATTCAAAAAAAAAAAAAAAAAAAATATTCAAAAAAAAAAATTCAAAAATGCACTATTTTGTGTTTGGTGAAATATTTGTAATACACAAGTATTCATGGTATATTAACCATAATTATTATGAATATTTAATTAAAAATGTGTGCAGTTTTTGTAGTTTTACTCATTGTAGTTTTAAAACATTGACAAATCTTTATATTTTGTAATTGTATCTCCTAATTTATTGCATACCTAATTAATAATTATTTGTATTTATTTCAGGCTGGGATGAAGGCGTAGCGAAGGTACCATTCAAATTACGTAAATTGATAAATTAAATATAGTAAAAAACAATATGATATAATTATATTAACTCTTTCCTGACCAGCCCAGTCAAAATGGTCGTAGAAGACCCCGGAAGTCGTCAATCGAAAAACACGGCACACGGTAACGCAGGATTAAAAATTGAAATTCGACAAGTGCCAGGAACATGAGATCCACTCACCCGCCAAGTTTGATTTGATTTCATAAACAACTCTGCGATTGGTGGCATTTTGAGTTTTCAAGATGCTACGCGGGCGTGCAAGATGGCCTTTTCTAGAAAAATGTGATTTTTTCAACCTGATTTATGATAATTGTGCTAATTGATATTAACATAATGTGTTTTGTTCAGGTAATTTAAAAGCACAGGTAAAAGCCGGTTTATTGGGCTTTCAGAAAATGTATAGCTTTCGCAACAGTTATGGTTATTTCAAGAGATATCAATAGAACAAAGAGGACTGGTTCAATTTTGGATGTTTTTCAGCCTGTCAGGAAAGAGTTAAGTGCCCAAATAATGGTTTAGAAAATGATACAGCATGCACTCTAAGATACTTGTTGTTTTATGGTGCATTTGTATAAGTAAACCATGACACGAGGGGAATTGGTGATTAAAGTCCCTGAAAGCCAAAGGAATATACAGTACTGCTCAGAATTAACCTAACGAAAAATGCGTTCCAAACGCGACGAGGTTGGAACGAGTTCCGAATTATATACTTTTTGTTTTAATCTTGTCTAATGAACATATACCATAACCAGTCCAGCAATCAAATGGTCAAGTTAAATCCGTTTAGCAGTTTACTAAAGTCGGAAATTAACAACGTTTTCCGATTAACTTTTCAACAGAAGTCACAATGGTGTTCCGAACGTGTCTGAAACTTGTTCAAACGCGTTCCGATCGCGAACGCAGTGTTAGGTTATTTTTGAGTAGTACTGTATTCTATATAGAATATCCAATTGGATTTTGCATTTTTTGAGAATATTCTACAGAATATTCTATAGAATATAAAATATTCATTCTATTCTATAGAATATTCTATTAGATATAGTATTGCTATATAATAATGTAGAATATTCTATTATATATATATATATTTATTTAAAAATTTTCTGATAAAACACGTGCTGCGAGTTTATTTAACGGCTTGAAAAACGACCCATCTGATAAGTTTATTGGCGAAGTAATTTTGAAAATCAATGTTGTCTAAGCCGAGAAAATCAAAGATAAAGTTTATGTAAATTAGGATGAAATTTTATCACATATAAAACCTACGATACGGTACTGATTTCCTTTGTGTTTTCCTCATGAATTATGAATGAGTTTTTTAAATATATATATATATATAGTAATATATATATATATATAATATATCTTAAATTATTGATTATTTTCTTTAATCTTGCTTTATTGCAGTGAACTTTCAAATAAAAACATTAAAATCTAAAATAACATATTAAAATCTTATTAAGAAGAACTTTCAACATATATGAATGTTACATATTTTATTGAAAATAAAACAAATATTTAATAACTCTTGATAATACAACAGTACTATTAGCACGGAAACACTTATTGACAGAGCGGGAGGGGTGTTTACGGCAAAATTATCCTGCTCGTGGGGTGGTCTTTCAATACAGTCTGCGAAAAGACCAAGTGGCAGGATAATTTTGCTGTTAATAAGGGTTTTTTTCCAAGTCATATATTATAAAACTAATTACTGACTCATGATCTCCATTTTGATTGATACTGTATTGAAATGTACTGATAATTTGTTTGTCTTAAAATTAACAAGAGTATTAATATAAGATATTTTAAATTGGAAGTCATTTACATTTTTATTAACCCAACCTAGATGTCTAAAACATATACCTTCTGATCTCAGGATCAGTTTGTCTTATTTTTCATACTTGTGTCATTTTTGAGATATTTAGACTTTTATGATACCATATGCAAATGAATAACCTATGACGTCAAGATGTTTTTACATTTTTAGAAAATCAAGTATACCTTTCAGATTATTCAACAAAATCACGTGAAGCATTGCACTATAGTAAAAATTATGAGGCAGGCTATATACCATATGCCAGGAATAGGCAACTTTCTAAAAAAAATGGAAAGCATGCATTCCATGATAACTTAACATACGTCAGTATATACCAAGGAGATTTGTTCACGCAAAAGCGATAATCATAACATTCCAAGTATCATGTTTCACTATTAAGGTTAGGACACACGAGGCGACAAATCCCGAGGACATGTTGCAGGGACAAATTCCGTCGTGTGTACTAGGCAAAACTTTGTCGCAGGGACAAAATTTTGTCCCCGAAACATGTTGCGTGTATTCAAAATGATTTGAATTCGTGCGACATGTCGCGGTGACAAAAGTATGTCCTCGTGACTTGTCCCATCGTATGAACAGCTCGTGCAACTAGTCCCCGGGACAAAATTAAAATAAACCAATCACATATAACGTTATTTTATTTTCCTTTTCTGACATGTCCCCTCTTGTGTCCTCAACAAGGGAAATGTCCCCGCGATTTGTCGCTTCGTGTGTCCTCTACAGGGGAAATGTCCCCGCGACTTGTCGCCTCGTGTGTCCCCCCAACCTTTAGGTTATAATCAGCCAATCCACTTATTAAAAGCTGCCATGTTAAGGCTAATGAAATATTGAGATTTCAGCTATAATAGTAGTGTTGCTACTGTACACCATAGCTGAAATCTCAATATTTCATTGTTAATTAACTTTCAGCTATGATAGTACTGTTGTGCCATGCTATTGCAGACCTGTCAACTCTCACGATTCCATCGTGTGTCACACGATTTTTGACCATTTCTCACCATTTCTCACATTCTCACGACAAACCAGCTGTCACACGATTTTATTGAATTTCTTCAAGTGACTTCACAGTCTGATGCTGTGAGACAGGACTTACATATTTCATTCCGTTTTGTTTATTACCAATATTTATTGACTAATAATGACAGCTTAATTCAAAGTTTGAGTTTTTTGGCTATGAGATTTAGCTTTGCTCCATATGTCCCAACGTTTCTGGGGGTTGTGGTTACCTGCTCCACAGGCATTTCTGGTTACCGGTCTCTTGTATAGAAGGCGTGCAAAGTATGACACGCAGGGGTTGGGATAATCCGAATTTGCAGGTTAGTAAATGAATCTCACTACTTTTTGTAAAATCTCCAGATTTTCTTTCACTGGATAAAGATATCTCTGGATTTCTTACCTTCAAAGGTTGGCAGGTCTGCTATCGTAACATGTCATGGTTAAAATATTGAGATTTCAGCTCTGATATGCCCGTAACTTGAATGAAATATTGAAATTTCAGTGCGTCATGTTGAAGTTGCAGGGATAATTCATATCCTCCACCAAGAGTTGAACCCATTTGAGATGATATTATTGGCGACATCAAATTCATTCAAACCTTGACTATAATATTCTCAACTCCCAAATTAACTTCCACTTGTCTTTTTATATAACTTTATCAAAACAAGTGATTTCTATTACCTGTATAAGATTTTGTCATACATCTATTTTGCACACCTTTCTGCTACTGAAGTCATTTTAACTAACACTAATTTTGTACTTTTAGATGAGTGTTGGTGAGCGATCTAAACTGACTTGTTCACCTGATTATGCTTATGGAGAGGCTGGTCACCCTGGTGTATATCCTTTATAAATGAATTTGTGACTTAAAGGACATTGGCAACAAAAATTAAGTTTGTTTTATTTGAAAGAACTCTTAAAATAATGAAGAATATTAATTTATAGTTCTTTCATATTTTACTTAGTTCTTGAGATATTTAGACTTATGCGATATTCAAATGAGATGATCTATGACGTCATAAGATGGGAAAACATTTTAACATATTGTAAAATCGTGAATATCTTTGATTATTAAATGAAATTACTTGAAACTTTGCATGTAGATACATACCACTAAACTGAAGATCATCGTTCAAGTCTTATGGTTGCCATGGTAACAGATTATTTTACAGACCTCTTGATATCGAAAACAAAATTATTTGTTTTCTCTTCAGTGCCGAACCTTATTGGGTTGGTACCTGTTCAGCAAATGTTCACTGTCATAGCCAATTCAAAACTGAGATTTGAAGTGTACAAAGTCTACTATATCAGAAAACAAATAGTTTTGTTTTCGAAATCAAGAGGTCTGTAAACTAATCCGTTACCATGGCAACCATAAGACTTGAACGATGATCTTCAGTTTAGTGGTATGTATCTACATGCAAAGTTTCAAGTAATTTCATTTAATAATCATAAAGATATTCACGATTTTACAATATGTTAAAATGTTTTCCCATCTTATGACGTCATAGATCATCTCATTTGAATATCGCATAAGTCTAAATATCTCAAGAACTAAGTAAAATATGAAAGAACTATAAATTAATATTCTTCATTATTTTAAGAGTTCTTTCAAATAAAACAAACTTAATTTTTGTTGCCAATGTCCTTTAATTATTATTATGTACACTGATGTAGTGAATGTGGGAACGTGGAGTATACAAGCTGAAATGCTCAGAAAGTGTTTTGGGGGCCAGACTCTAGATCAAATGCTCAATGGTTAGGTCTCGATCAATTCCAAGCGTGACCATGCCGCCCCCCCGGCATTTGCCTTTACAAGTCGTCCCCGGGTATTTGGCGCTCCGCTGAAAGAAAGTAGATGAATATCCCATAGTCACAAAGTTTGAGGCAATGCCAATATGGTTGCCAGTGAATTTCCAAAATTCGTTGGCACACTGCACATTTCATATTTAACGAAGTCCGATCCTTTGTGTCCGGTGGGTGCTTTTGATATGCCAAGCTTCCAGACGACATCTCTGATGGTACTGTGGATTAGTGGTTATAATTTTTGAATTTTCCCACGCAATATCATAAGCACACATGCTCCGACAAAGCAGAATTTTCCTTTATCGAAAAGAAAACAGCCTTAAAGTGCACCTAACCTCAATATTTTTTATTGTCTTATTTGGAAGAACTTTTAAAATGATAAAGTAACTTCTTTTGAAGATTTTCGTTTCTTCGCTTTCTTTTTGAGATATATCAGTTTGTTTGATATGCAAATGTCCGGAATTTACATGTACGTCACACATGTATAATGAGTTATCAGAGAATGTTATATATCTTTAGGTTCATTGAATAAAAACACTAAAGTGTGAATAACACGTATGCGTGTTTCTCCCACAACACCAAACTTCTTGATTTTAAAGGATTTCGTTCGAGAATGAAAGAGATACACATATTTCTCCAATAAGTCATTATGCATGTGTGACGTAAATTCCGGACATTTGCAAATCATACAAACTGATATATCTCAAAAAGAAAGCGAAGAAACGAAAATCTTCAAAAGAAGTTACTTTATCATTTTAAAAGTTCTTCCAAATAAGTCAATAAAAATTGTTGAAGTTAGTGGCACTTTAAACGTTAAAAATGACCCAACAGGCTATATACACTATTTCAGCAGCACTCCAGCCAAGAAAGGTTTTTGAGCAACTTTTACGTTGAAACTAGCTAAGATTCTTTTAATTGGTTCCATAATCCAGAACAACTGCATTTTCTGAGGATTTGAGCTTGATGATCAGCTATAATGAGTTTTATAAACAGACAAACTAAACAATTCATACAATACATTCTTTACTTGCATCTCATTGTTCCTTAACTGTTCTTACTATCCCTCCAAATGCAACTCTTATATTTGACGTTGAATTCATAGGCGTGGCGTAACATTTAGATTGAAATTTGATAGGATTGCAACCATTAATGAATTAACTTTTTTCTCAAGGAATGATCAACGATAAGATATATTTTATCCTTGATGATTACCAATATGTTATTGGAACAAAATGTCATTTAATTTTTACCAAACTATGTATCATTGGAAAAAACAATAAAATAAAATAACCGATCAAAAAAATTGTTTTGTTATTTCCTTTAAAATTAAATATGAAAGCTGCTAAAGAACTGGATATCAGGGTACGAATTAGGGGATCAAAACAGCTTCGCAAAATTCCAACATTCGAGAAGATGTTGTTTTGTATTAAATTCCACAGGACTGACATTCAAGAAAATGTTGTTTTGTGTTACGTCTTCATGTGTATCTTGCACGTATCACTGATTTCTAAATAAAGACTGGATCGAGCAACTATTGTTTAAAAAATTGAAGACGGGAGTATTTCGCGGCGACAGAGACTGTCTCTGATCTTTTATGATGCTAAAATGAATCAGTTGTCGAAGGTTTTCCCGTAATTTAGAACACAAACTACGGCTCCCATGACAATAATAAGTAGTTTGTGTTCTAAATTATGGGAAAACTTTCGACAACTGCAGATTCATTTTAGCATCTTAAAAGATCAGAGACAGAGGGTCTCTATCACCAACAGTAAAACTATATAACGTGGTCCCAACAAAATGGCCGCCACGAGCTACTTCTGACTTCCTTTTCTGAGCAATAGTATTTATTTCTCTAAATCAGTGACACGTGCACACATTTCCCGTTCCAGTCTCTCACTCGCCATTTCCCACACATACAACCCGGCTAGCAAAAACGTATCTCAGTTCCCGAGCATAATATGGAAAAACAAAACGTAAAAGAGCAGAACTTTTTAATTTTTGTGCTTCGCACTTTTCCTTTTTTACTAGAATTTTGCATCGTAAAATACAGCAAATGCTTCGCAAATTGCGAAGTGCGAACCAATAATTCGTACTCGGGGATATAATAGAGACCTTTAGATTTGAGGACGAAGACGAGTACGAAGACGAGTTTACCATTGCGCATGGTTCTTTTCCATTGTTGTTTCTCCACTGCGCAGAAAAGTTCGTCTTCGTACTCGTACTCAATCTAAAGGTCGCTAATATGAAAAGGAGAAATAAGAATACTTCAATGTGTTGAAAAATACTTCAGTAAGAGTACTTACGTACAGTATATTCATGGACAAGGTATCGGATGATGTGTCCTTCGTC
Organism: Chrysogorgia sp. JL179-B06; assembly: GCA_035772405.1. Lineage (NCBI taxonomy): Eukaryota > Metazoa > Cnidaria > Anthozoa > Scleralcyonacea > Chrysogorgiidae > Chrysogorgia > Chrysogorgia sp. JL179-B06. The sequence continues at coordinate 1,123,564 of JAYKKM010000469.1, read as the reverse complement.
AGGTCCGGTGGAAAATGAGAGCAACACACATGATATATTATATAATATAATAATATATATATATATGTCAAAAATAAAATAGAGGTTTCTAGAATGTATTAGCATACGAAATTAAGCTGAAAGCAGCAGCATATGTAAATTTCAAACGGTACAGAAATGTTATTTCCTATGGCCCCTGCAGTTACGTCTATACCAGATTGCTTGGGTATTGGAATATCCAGTACAACATATGAATGGGTGAAAATCAATCCACTCCATACCGATATTACGATGCACTCCACCGAAAAATCACTTTCCTTGTAATTGTTTAGTCCATACAATATTACCGTTTAGCTGCAAATTTTACAAATAATTTCGGATGGTCGTGTTTGCTGCGTTTTAGCAAAAATCTTGATACATTTTAGTTTTTGATGAATATAATGTTTCACTTCTGATAAGTACAAACTACAAAGTCTTGTATACTGTAGACTAGAGAATGAGTTCTTCATTGAATTCACATCAAAATTATTTGTTTCTTGCCCAATACTAGCCTCCTTTGCAGGCGTTCATAGTGGCGGACTATCTTCCTCCCCACTAACACCTGCTCAATCGAGCAATACATTCCGTTCCGATAGCTTGAAGGAAGTCGTTGCATGTGATGATTTGCGCACGCTCATTCGCTAGAAATTCCGATTTAGCCAATCAAAACCCAAGTACTCACTGCATAGCACGCCAAAGGGAAACCCAATAAAATTTAGATCGGACTCGAATGGCGTACGGCAGCTGTAGAAAAACCTCAACATTTCACATTAACCGCTCAAAACTCGAGTGGTAACCCCCCGCACTGCTTCGAATACGGTCTATACTAAATATATTTGGTGGTTACCAGCTTGTAAAAGAAAATGCCATCAAAGGGTTTTTCGAGCCTTTTTAGCCGGCCGACTATAATGGTTGAAGGTCAACCTCCCAGAATTTGGGAGATAAGTTCTGATTGGTCAAGCTATCGGAACGGAATGTATCGCTCGATTGAGCAGGCGTTCGTGGGGAGGGAGATAGCCTCCAATACTCATATGTACTTCTAGTACGTATTCCATATAAGGAAGTGACCGACGAGCAAATAGAAGGCATTAACGAACAAATACATGGCACTCGTACCAGCCCACTGGATGTGAGATTGTTAACCCACGTTACGATATGTTCGATCTTTTTAAGAAAACTACGTTCGCTAGCAGGATAAGCTGCACGCATGTTGTAAACAGATAATTTATCTTTGTTTTAATATATATTGTAGCTTTGGGAGTTGATTATTTCTCAAGAAAACGTTCGTCGAAGTGTTTTTGTTTATAAGATGGTATCCGTATTAGGAAAATTATATTTTGGCATGTTCGATTATCCGCGCTTTTAAAGAGAACTAAGTTAGCTACCGGGATAAAGCTGTACGTATGTTGTAAATAGATAATTTAACTTTCCTTTGATATATTCTATAGCTTTGGGGTGGTTCATTTCTCAAGAAAACGTTTGCCAAAGGGTTAGGACATTTGTTGTTTTGGGGTCGGTTACAATCCAATTAACAAGGAGGCTGGTACGAGGTTTGAACGTGTCAGCTATTTGCTCGTTAATTCACTCTATTTGCTCGTCAATACCTTCTATTTGCGCTTCCTTATAAGGAATACGTACTAGATACCCCTATCCCAATACTAGCAATGGGTGACGCACACTCAAAAGGCCAGGTGTGCGTGACACACATGTGTGTAACGCATACTTAAAAGTCCAGGTGTGAGTGACGCACACTTAAAAGTCCAGGTGTGCGTAACGCACACTTAAAAGTCCAGGTGCGCGTGACGCCCATATGGAAATCAGTGATTAAATAGCACTTTAAGCGGTTGCTATTAATAGCTCAAAATACGGACAAACAAACCAAGGTTGCAAATGAGCTATTTTCTTTTGTTATGGCCGCAATAATTATGGGTAAATACGGACAAACATGGGTACTGACGTCATCTCGACAAAGTGCTATTATTATATACGAAGTGTCAAAGTTCCCTTTTTCTATGTCATTGGTCGAGAGTGTATCACGTGAAAGTGAGGAAATTTAGCTGTTTCCCCCGCATAAGCTTTGAGAGGGCAATAATATGTTGTTGACCGTCAATAATGCAAAAATCACGTGAAATACCACGTGAAAATGTGACCTTTTGGACTTTTTATTGAACTTAACAATTTGAACTGTATGAACTCTCCTTTCTCCTTAATTGTATTTGATTTAATGTTTGAAGAATAAATATTTCATGTCTTTACGTTTTGTTTTTTCTTTGACACTTGGTTCGCCTCGGGAAACATCGACGGTCGAGGGACCACAAAACATACTGTTTCCCTCAGTCCCAGTAAATAAGTGTTAATTATTACTGTAGGTAGCCACCTTATGTTTTTTCTTCACAAATTAAGTCTGCTTCACATATTCATTATCAGAAAAATATCATGTGGTATTAAAGTATACATATGTGGTATTAAAGAGTACATTATTAGATAAATGAAGTAGTACCAAATTCTAATCTTTTCATGTGGGGTATCAACTGCGTGCTTGGAAGATGAAGATTAAATTCCAATGCAATCAGGGCTTGGATTTCAAACAAAAACAGATGGTTTATGTTAACACGAAGCAAATCACAAATGATCTACAAAGAATAATAGTTCTAAAGTTAATATTAAAAAACTAAGGCACAGTTAAGATATAACAGTGTATAGGTTAAATTTTGCTGATTTACCAGATTTTAGTTTTTAATGTGAGACTAGTCCAAAATATTTATGTACAAGGATAAATCCTGAGAATGTAAACACAATTAAAGGAGCCAAGGAGGTTTCCTTAAATTCATCAATAATAATTACTGAAAGTCGCTAAGGCGGCTATAATATAATGGTGATGTGGGCATGTGCTTTGTTTCAGTATTTTGGGCTGACGTTTCATATAAATATCCCGAATTTAAAACATAGTCCTAACCCCAACATAACCCTAATCCTAACCCTAACCCTACACCTAATACTAACTCTTACGATCATGCTTTATTTTAGAAATAACAGCTGACATTTTACTAATTACTTGGGCCGTAGCACGAGTCTTAGTTTCAGCTTCATTATTATTAGTATTCGTATTATTTTTGGGGTTCCACAAATTTGCAAAATTACGCAATAACTCGTACCCAGGGTCTTCACCCTTGCCTCAAGGCCCTCGATGTTCCTTGCCTTCACCCTTGTTGTCAATGAATCGCAGTCTGAAAAGCATTTACGAGACCTGTAAACCCGCAAACTAATGCAAAGATTCTCTCCAGGATAACTGGATGAGAGAAACACAGATGAGAGATTAAAGAAAGAACTCGCAGAACCGTGGACGGAAACGTCAACATGACAACATAGTCGTTGCAAGGCATGCAAGCGAATTGAAGCGAGTTCGGACTTTCGTTTTATTGGCAATGAATCGCAGTTGGAAAAGTTTACCGAGACCTGTAAACCCGCAAACCATTGCAAAGATTCTCTCCAAGATGACTGAGAGAAACACAGATGAGAGATCAATCATGAAGACGGAATGGATAGCCGAAGGACAGGGAAATATTATTATACTGTGTTGACATTTATCGGTGAAACTCTGTAATATTAATCATTATACCCATCTCCGCAGGCAATATGCGCGCCATGTCCCTAAAAGTAGCCCGAGTTAACAAACATTTGTTATGTAACAAATGCTTTAAAGTGGTACTACGATCAAATTTTTACCTATCGATATTTTTACGTATTTATAAAGCAGAGCTTCTAAATGTTACTCGGTCCAAACCGTTTTGCGATTCGACGATGGCAAGTATTATTTTTCTGACTCCGAATCTGGAGTTGTTATGTCCGCCATTAATCGTTCATGTTCCTGACCAGCGTAACGAAGTGACGTCAGATTCTCAACATGGCTAATTTTTCAAGTAAATCAAGGTCGTTTTTTTCAAATTCTTCGTCTGAAAGGCTGGACATTTAAAAAACAAGTAACCTCGACTGAAATTCAGGCGTAGCATTGAGAATCTGACGTCACAAACAATATTACCTTTTGAAATTGGAACACGTTCTAAGTAATGGTGGCCTAAATAGTAGTGATCTCAGAGTTCAAAATACTTACTTCAAAATACAATTTTTTAGTTTTTTTTTACATCGATGATCACTTTCGACCCTGAAATACTATTCTATGCTAAAGAAAATCTAAAAGACGGCGGTGAATTATCATCGTAGTGCCACTTTAAGGATGAGCATTATAATATTGGCAGTCCGATAAATACTATTTGGGGTTTTATAGTTGTGAATTTAATTTTCTTTTTAAAGAAAAAAGCTAAGTTGTAGTGATTCTACAAAGAAACTGTTGAATTTAATTAATTTGATAAGGTACATCATGTTTAACATGTCAGATTTCTTGTTTGGTAAAATATATTTTGTTTGCGATTTTCATCTTGCCTGTGCATGGTAAAAAATCTTTTTGACTGTGGTCAGAAATTCCGTCTTGCTGATCAGTTGATGACTGATGGTTAATGATTGCAATTTGCCAAACATTATACAATGTCATATATGTTTTGCTATTGTTTTGTGGCAAATTCAAGTGTCGGAATTTCTGTTGAAAAATATCGGTAACCACTGATAAACCGGCTGGTCAGGTCGTAAATTGTATCTGAATTTATCGGATTGATTTCAGATCGCACTACTGACATACTGTACACTCAGATTTGTTTAGGGACCCCATGAATTGGGCAATTGTCAATTGGAGGATTATTTATACACCCTTGCATTGATAATTGCCCAATTTGAATACTGTAAACATGCATCCTGTTTTGAAATTTTAGAGGACACTTACTTCTATTAAATGTTTAACAGAATCCTTCCTTAAATCATTGTTAAACTTTGCAGCTAACAGCAAACATGACCCTGAAATGAGATACAGATAATGAAGATTTGTGACACGTTATCTTTAGCAATGAACACTATATAAACCTCTTTCATATTATGGCTACCATTATAAATATTCTTTTATGTGCATATATTTATTAGCCTTTGCAATCTCGTTAGAAAGCAAAGATTCTTTTGAATTGCTGACACACAAACGAGGCCATAAAGGCTAATTTAGATGCACATAAAGGAATATTTAAGTTGGCCGCCATTATGAAAGAGGTCTACGGTAATACTAAAGTCGAAACACATACCTGCTACTAATTTTCTGTTTATTTTATTGATTTTTTCCTTTAAAAAACAACATGTGTGATTGGTACAGTGCTTGAGCCTGCTTGCAGACTAGGGAATATTATAAAAATAATGATAAACTTTCCCTTACAATATCAATGCCATAAGTATTTCAAAATTAAATAGCATTAACTAACCCCTAAGACCAGTTTTTCAAAGTAGACAAATGAGTATGCCACTGTGGAGCGATCAAGAGAACACTAGAATGAAGAAAATATGGCAGTTCTGACACCAAGTATAGACATGTCATGTACAAATAATGTTGTATACACCAAGCAATTGAGGTTAATTTATTATAAGGTACTGAATTTATTATTATTTTCTTTTAGTTAATTTTCGTCTCTACACTGTTTTCGTCTTCACTATAGCATATTTTGCTTTTTTTTATTTTAGACCATGAGGCATTTATTTGCTGTGCTTTTAGATGATTGCAAACGTTAAAGGAAAGCAATATAAATGATCAACAAATAATTTCCCTACGCAACCAGGTGATAAATCAGACATACTGTAGTTTGACGCTACTCTGGCTTTAAAAAGTATTTTGAACGTAACTTAAAAGTTACGACCCAACGTTTCGACACTCCAGTCTAGTGTATTCATCAGGGGTGATCGTTGTAAAGTTAAGGTCCCCATTTATACCCCCATAGCACGAGATTGCGTGGGAAAATTCCAAAATTATTACCACTAATCCGAGGTACCATCAGAGACGTTGTCTGGAGGCTTGGCATATCAATAGCGCCCACGCCCCATTGAATCGCGATGACGGTGGTTTATTACTATCTTGTTAATAAATAACGTCATCATCGGTTCAATATATCAATCCGGCTTCCGAAAGAAGCACTCTACCGAAACCTCTGTGGTGTATTTGGTTGATTATATTCTTGAACATATGGACAAGCAACAGCTAATAGGCACTGCATTTATTGACCTCAAAAAGGCTTTCGACCTTGTCGACCACCAATGCCTCATACATAAGTTGGAACATTACGGAATCAGAGGTCATAGTCTTGGTTGGTTCACAAATTATTTGACTACCCGTTTCCAAAAGGTTCAATTTGGGAAGGACTTATCACCTATCCTTCCTGTAAATTTTGGTGTTCCACAGGGTTCGTTGTTAGGTCCCTTATTATTTGTGTTGCATATTAACGATCTACCTCAGTGTTTACAGAATTCGTCGATCAGCATGTATGCGGACGACACGGTTATTTACTATTCTGGGTCTGAAGTAAACACTATAACTAAAATTCTACAACAAGACCTCAACCGTGTCGAACAGTGGCTGGTGGATAATAGGCTAGTATTAAACCAGAGCAAAACAAAAGGTCTATTATTTGGAACAAGATCAAAGCTACAAAACATTTCAAACTTTGTATTGAAGCTTCATGGCGAGGAAATTGAGAGAGTAAACAATCTACCTGGGGGTTACGCTTGATGAACAGCTTCTCTGGAAAGACCATATTGAGACAGTTTGTAAAAAAGTAAATAAGCGCCTGGGTCTACTGGCACGGATACGATCTTGTCTCACTATCAAGGCAGCGAAGTGCGTATACAACTGTCTTGTGGAACCAGTTCTAAATTATACGGACACAGCCTGGGGTGAATTATCTATCGGTTGCAGTAACAGTTTGCAACGACTTCAAAACCGTGCTGCCCGTATCATCCTCAAGCGCAATTCCTCTATAGATACATTTAATATTTTGAAATGGACTGACCTAGAAACAAATCGAAAAATACACAAATGTATTCTATTTTTTAAATGCTTACACAACTTAGTTCCACAGTATCTAAGTAATTATTTCATAAGAAATTATAATTTGCATACATATAATACTCGAAGAAAGACCGATCTTCACCCACCTAAACCCAAACTAAGTCTTGGAAAACGTACATTTAAGTTTTCTGGTTCAATTCTTTTTAATACACTCCCTGGAAATATCAAACAAGCTGTTTTACTTTCTACCTTTAAGAGTCTTGTTAAGACATATTTTTCCTGTAATTAACTTGATACTTGCAAATAGCTTAAGACAATTTCGGTATATGTTTTTTTTTTGTTTTTTTTTGTTGTTTTTTTTGTTTGTTTGTATAGTGCACCGGCTTTGATGTACATATATATTATTATTTTTTGTTTAATGCAGGCCCCTCTGGATACCAGCCTTGTTGCTGAATGGGCTACCCTGTCTAAATAAAGTCATCAAATCAAATCAAAATATGAGGGTATATCAAGACACTAGACTGGAGTGTCGAAACGTTGGGTCATGGACAGTAACTTTTAAGTTACGTTCCAAAAACTTTTTAAAGCCAGAGTAGCGTCAAACTATGTCTAATATAAAATTATAAATGATGTTCCAGCACATTTTATTGCTCGGTATTTTCAATGAAGATATGCCCACTGTACATGTAGCTCTCTTTTATTTTCATTTAAATCAACTCCAGTTGATTTTCCTGCCAAAACTTACTGATCTGGAAAATGAGAGTTAGATACCGAGAATGGAGGCTCTTATTCCGTACTACAGTAATTCTGATTTAGAATTCAAATTTTAAAAGGTTTTCTGCCAAAGTTTTCTCCAGGGAAAGAAATGTTTTGTAGGTAGAGATTTAAGAGCAGTGAGCAGGACAACGGGTAATGTACAGTACTACAGTATATGGCTACGGCCCCTGGGTTCATGTTCAGTATACATAATAATTACATCTCGTTAATTTTTAATTATCTATTGAATTGAAATTCATCAACCCTGCATGTTTCTCTGGAGACTATTCAAATACCCCCAAGCTTTAGGGATGTACATGTATAGCTAGGATCTAGGATATATGCAACCGTATAAGTGGTCAGCAGTGCTGCACTAGCATCGCAGGGTCGTGGGTTCAATTCCTGCTGGAAGGCCTTGAAGTTGCATTTTTCGCAACTGGTCCCGGTTTTGGTCTTAAAATGTTCACCATAAATCCTTAGAACATGTGAGGACAATATACGTTTTTAGTTTAAATTTTAGTTGGAATTTTCTTTGTTCTTTATAATAACATATGTTGATTGGTTGCTCACTAGAGGTCCACAATCTATGATATAATGTAGACCTCCCAGCAGCCTATACTGAGCTACGGAGGTCGTTGCTGAGAGCCTAGTCACGAGTTCTGTATATATAGTGGTGGTAATGCTGGGATAAGATTCTGGGTATATTACAAGTAATATTTAGCATTTCACTCGATTAAACTACGTGTTCTAAGGCTTTATGGTGAAGGAAAATTTCGAGTGTTGGAATATATACATTTTAAGACCAAACCGGGACCAGTTGCAAAAAATGAAACTTCAAGGCCTTCCAGCTGGAATTGAACCCACGACCTTGAAATTTTCCTTCACTTTCTCGTAAATTTAATTTCCTTCCCCATAAATTCTTAGAACATGTAGTTTAATCGAGTGAAATGCCAAATATTACTGTACTTGTAATATTGCGCTCACAACTGTATACTGTAGGCTGCTGTGAGGTCTAATAATTATCAAGAATAAGTCCTAAAATGTTTTTTGCTGCAACTTAGAGTTTCATGCACAGGAATGAATGTGGGAGCTTGGAATAGACAGACGATACATTCAATTAGGGGTGCACCGGATATGGAATTTTCAAATCCGGCCGGAAGCGGATTTGCCGGATTCGGGCAAAAATTCCGGATTTCGGATAAATGGGGATAATTTATTTTTTCAAAAACTATATTTTTTCAAAACCAATTTTATATTGTACTCAGTGGGATGTGACTAAGCATGCAGCATGTAATAACTTCACTATAACCCTATTGTTTATAGCACAGTAGCACACTGTACAACTACACTTATATAGTATATGGCATTCTGCCATTCTATGACATATAAATAAACAACTAAACAAGACATTTGTAGGCAAGCTGATGTAAAAAGTTAGTGACTTGTAAATCCGGTAAATCCGGCCGGATTTAGAAAAAAATCCGGCCGGATGCCGGATTTGGAAAATTCCTCAAATTTCCAAAAAAAATTGAAATCCGGTGCACCCCTACATTCAATAGATGATCATCAAGGTCAAATGCTCAGAAAATGTTCCCGGACTAAGATCAAACCATGTAACCAACCATGAGCTGATGAGCTACTGCAACTCGGATAGAATGAAGGTTACAATATTATTATATACGATTATTATATTATACTGCTGCATGTAAAAATGGACAATAGAAGTATTAAATTTGGGCAAACTATGATACATGGTAAAGTAGGACTTTATACTAAATATTATTGTGAGATTGCTTAAAGATAGAATGTATATATGGCAACATTTGTGGTTGTTATGTCTTGCATCCAATAAAATTCAGGCAATTTTATAAAAAAATATAATATTTGGGCAAATTCAACTGGACCCCAAACAAAGTGGGTTAGCGACGCCCCTGTTTGTGGTCAATGGCGGATCCAGAGGGTTCCATGGAATCCCCTTTCTGAAGCCGAGCATGTTCTTTACGCTCGAAATAGTTAAATTTGTAGAATGAATTGATTAATTGATTTTAGCGTACGATACTTCCAACATGGTTCGATCGGTAAAGGTTTGTATGATTGCACTTTTATCTCCTCTTGAGTTCTTGTAAATACTTCGTAGTGAGAATTTACAATTTATAGAAATATATCTTAAAAATGACGAGATGCACTGTTTAAAAAATGGGATTTCAGAACTTTATATTTTGCTCAGAAGTGCCCTCAAAATGCAAGAAATGCTGTTTTAGAGACCCAAAATTCAAATAGAAATATGTCGTCACTTAGGACTGAGCTTGGAACCCCCTTTTCAAAATCCTGGATCCGCCACTGGTGGTGTACGGGAATACAGTAGCTTAGGGAGGAAAGGTACTGTAACTATATATTCATGTATTACTATACCTCCATAGACAGTCTTACTAAGTCCTCCTTTAAGCTGCAAAATAAAATAATGTCAATATAACTGAAATGTAGGGTTTAGAAAATGTGGGAAATTGAAAATTGAAATGTAGGGTTTAGAAAGCATAACAACCTTGAACAAAGAATAAAAGACATGCCGAAAGGATCCCAGTTTCAATTTTAAACCCTGCCTGCAACCTTTATCTCAAAACAAATTGTTTTTAAAACATACTAATTACCTTCTTAATTTTGACAAAGTGATTTCCATATTTGGAAACTTTTCTCTAAACTGTTCATTTAAATCTTTTTTTAGCTGCGAAGGTTTTACGTATTCAATGATAGACACCTAAAAATAACCACCAAATGTTTCATACTGTATATATTTTTTCTGTTTATTACTTAATAATATATAAGAAAACAGTTGTACGTTAACTAATTAGCAAGCACGACAATCATACCATGAATGAACTGAGGCGTAACACCTTTCGATGGCGACCTGTTCTCAATTCTGGATCATCCAGTAATAAAGGATCATAGATTTCAAAACTTGAAGTCTGTTCCACATGGCTCACCATAAAATGATCACCTAAATTAATACATGGCAATTATATTGCATTTAAAAGACAAAATAATGTAGTTTGTCTTTATACATGTATATGTATATACATGTATATGTATACCAGTATGCTTTCTTTTTTTTGTTTTATTGTGAGCGGGAAGAATCTTAGGCTTTCTTGCAATTTGATTGGCTACCTGAGCAGGTGGATTTTTGCTAAATGCTTAAGGTAATTCTTCAGTAATTCTTTCCAAATTGAAAATTTGCTGAAACTTCCCAGTCTTAAAAGTTATTGACACATATTTATATTAAAACCAAAAAAAAGGTTGGGGTCACCGACATTGTTTAGAAGATATGGCATATCGCAGGTCACCTCTTACTCAGTATGGTGACATCATTGTGACCAATTTATGAGTTGAGTAAAAACCGCATTGCACAACTTTTTCTTGAACCTTTTGACAAAGATATTTTTTTATTTTTCGCAAATTGTAATTTTATACAAGTAATATAATGTTTGCGGGTATTTCTTTTGTTCTCACAGGGCCATTAACAACTAATATACCTATTATATCCATTTTTGCTAATCATACCTCCGTCGACAGAATTCTGATTAGAACTAATCATACCCGGTTTGACGCCAACGGAGGTACGATTACGAAAGAACAAAATAAATACCCGCAAACATTAAATTACAAAGGAATAGCATAAAAAGAGGTGCATTAACCATTAAACGTCCCACTCGATTCGGGTCATTTAGTAAACGACCCTCATCGAGCGGGACGTTTAATAGCTAATGAACCTCTTTTTATGCTATTACTTATAAAAAACATGGTGTTTTAGGGAAAAAGAGACAGCTAACAGGGTTTATTATGATAAAGAAAGGTCATGTCCCATATTCTTTGACATATTATTTGAAGAAACGTTCGTCAAAAGTGTAAAATATTGTAAGTTGTAGATATGATTTTTCTCTAAGTTTCTGTTATAACACGTAAAAGTGGTAGAAGAAAAGAATTATTAAGGAAAAAATTATGGTCACCGACCTTCTTTAAGAACTATGGGCCATGGCCTTGAACTATGGCGTTAAACCAGCATTATCAAGTAGTTTACAAACCTACTTGCACAGAGAGCCCCAGCTAGCTAGACTTGTGTAACCGTTCTATTAATAACTCTTCCCTACCAGTACATAAGCGGCCATTGTTAGATTTGACACTAAATTGTCGTAACATCATGACATGGTCGGAATTTTTTGAAAGTGTTGCATAGTGGCATAGAAAAACTGATTATTGGATGTGCTCAGTAAATGTTAGGACCCAAACGAAAAACACTGTAATTAGTGATTAGGCATCAGATTAAAGAATAATATATAATGCAAAACTGAGGAATCACCTTTATGGAATCACCTTTATGGAACGTGATCAGATTTTGTTTTATTTTTAACTGGAAAATGGAAAACTAACACTAGAAATATGGGACGCGCGCGAGCGCAGACACGCGCCCGCAGCTGTCAGGAGCGCGAAAAATCGCGCACGTAAGTCTCTGTGTTTACTAGACGAAGATCGACACTTGAAGATAAAACAACTTGTCTGAGAATAACAATAACTAAACATAATATAGCTGATGATTACTGCTAGGGAAATCTACTACAGAGTCCGAATTAGCGCTCCAAAACAGCTTCGCATTTTTCTTTAGTGTCACAATGTAGCATAACATCTCCCAACGTTGCGTAATGTCATGCAACGTTGCGTAACGTTTTACAACGTAGCGTAACGTCTTACATCGTAGCTTAACGTCTTACAACGTAGCGTCTTTCCACGTAGCGTAACGTCTTACAACTTTACGTAGCGCATGTACGTAGCGTTGTTAGCGTCGTACAACGTTGCGAAGCGTCTTACGTTGCGTAACGTCTTACAACTTAGCGTAACGTCTTACAACGTAGTGTAACGTCTTTCCACGTAGCGTAACGTCTTACAACAACGTAGCGTAACGTCTTACAATCATAGGCGTAGGAACCGGGGGGGGGGACTGGGGGGCTTCAGCCCCCCCCAAAAAAATCAGGACAAGCGTTGCTAAATTTAATGTTTTTTCCCCAATTGTATTAATAGAACTATATAGAATAGGACAGAAGTTACTTAAGGTAATCTACCTATGGGCTTCATCCTACACAAAATTTTACAAACGGGTGTAGCCTGAAGTGTTAGCTAGCCTGCGTGCAGAACCGTAATTCTTACCGTCTGCATGCAGGTTCCACTTAACCAACTCCTAAACCCTTGCCATGCGAGTGTTAGATTGGTTCTCAGACCCTTCTGTCAGTACTAGGTGCAAAAAATGGCGTCACCTGGTAAGAGGCAGCAGGTAACTCTTGGATTCATTTGAACTATGCTCGCTGTAGAATTAGATGAAAACGTTTGCTAAAATTGCTGCAAATTGTCTTTCCGAGCTTCTAGATTTTAACCCTACCCCCCTTAAAATGCGGTCACCGACTAACTGCTTGTTGACTTCAGCACTCCCCCCCCCCCCCCCAACTTTAAATCCATTCCTACGCCTCTGCTTACAAGTACGTAGTGTAACATCATTAAGTCCTATAATTGACGTTTACATCACTTGCCACGGTGATGAACTTGGTTACTTAAAATCAGCTTCTCAATTCTCAGAAAAATCACTTTTCAAATTTTCAAAATTGCTTCGCAATTTGCGATTTGCTAATTCTGACCATTCTAAGGACGTCAAAGTGGTCAAACTATAAATTGTCAAAATTTGATATTTACCTGGTTTATTACGGTTATAGGCCTGTGAACAGACCTCTCGCGGTGAGAATTCTTTGACAGTTTAAAGTTAAATAATTGCACAAATTTCTAACACTTTGTAGTTAAATAAGTCGCACTTTTATGGATTTTTAAACAGCGCGCCAAGCGTAATGACGTGCGCGATTGACCGCTCACATTAACTTTTGAACGTGCCAGGCCTGAGGTTTGCTTTCCATATCAGTTTTATCAAACTTGCAGCTCAATTAATTTATATGTTTTTTTAAATATATTATATAATTATATGGATTTATGTAATAAAAATAATTAATACCAGGCAAAGTGTGTTTGTGTTGGTTCAGTACCTTACTTCCGGGATGGGCACTTCCGGTACCTCTACCTTGTAGCTCGGCTGACCTTGCCTTGGGTTTAGTTGACTACAAGCCTTCGTACGTGTGCTTCCCTCCCATACTTGATGTATCCCTTCCCAGTAGCGAAGTTGGCCATAGCAACTGGTCATGCTATGCAAATTCTGAAACGATTTACATATTCAGATCTTTAGAAATGTATTGTTTTCAAAATATGCAGATGTCATAAATTAGCATAGCATGACCAGTTACTATGGCCAGCTTCGCCACTGTCCCTTCCCCTGTCTCTGACTCCCTTCCCTGTCTCTGACTCCCTTCCCTGTCTCTGTTTCCCTTCCCCTGTCTCTGTTTCCCTTCCCCTGTCTCCTTCGAGTTTTGGGCGGTGGTCAGGATATGCAGTGCATCCTCCACCAGTGCTGTTCTGCGGGCCGTCATGCGGGCGACCTTGAGCGCTATTGCTGGCTGGCTAGCCACTATGCTTGTGCGGGTCCGTACTGTGCAACGTCGCCGTACAGTCGTTGGGGGGCTGTATTTGTTCCCTGCTGTTGCTCAGTCGTGTGGGGGGTCCTCTGGGTCCGTACTGGGCAACGTCGCCATACAGTCGTTGGGGGACTCTATTTGTGCTCCCTGCTGTTGCCCAGTCGTGTGGGGGGGGTTATCCGGGCCCGTACTGGGCAACGTCGCCATACAGTCGTTGGGGGACTCTATTTGTGCTCCCTGCTGTTGCTCGGTCGTGTGGGGGGTCATCCGGGTCCGTACTGGGCAACGTCGCCATACAGTCGTTGGGGGTCTGTATTTGTGCTCCCTGCTGTTGCTCAGTCGTGTGGGGGGTCATCCGGCTTGCACTGTGCTTCACTGCTTATCGTACGGTTGCTCTGCGTCTGCATGGTGCTCCCCGGTTGCTGCACAGTCCGCTGCTGTCGCTATTGCAAAAGGGCTGTAATTACGCTCGCCGCCACCGTGCAGTTGGTGATGAGCTGCTTGCTTGCTTGCATTCCGCTACGGCTTGTCCGCTCGGCGGTATTGCGCTCCGCATACCGGCCACTGGTTGTCAGTCTGCTATATCGCGGCTCGTGCTCGGGTGCAGCGTGTCGCTCACGTTTACTTCGCCCTGCCTGCTCGCTGGGTACTTGTCCCAGTAACAACATACGTAGGTTGTGTAGGTGTGTTCCTGGCTACTCCAGGGTTGCTGTATGTCTCGTTTGTTTTTGTTTTGTTTTTCGCCTGCTAACTTGTGTGTTTCGCGCCAGTACATCTGGTCTGTTCCCCGGCTACTCCAGGTGATAACGTACGTAGGGTGTGTATGCGTGTCCCTGGCTACTCCAGGATTGCTGTATGTTTGGTGTTGTGTCATTCCAGCGCGTCTAACTGATGTTTCAGCTTAGTCGGCCGCTGTCCGTGTTAACTGTGCCCCTCAGCATTGCTGAGGCTTGTCCATTTTGCTCTCATTAGCTTGTCTTGGTGGCCTACGTGGTCGCGGGCCACCGCCTTGCTGTCTTTTTCATTACAGTTCTTGTGCTCTGCGCGTGCCTTCGGGTGTTTGTCCCGCGCCTGGTGGCTTGCATCGTCTGTGGTCGTCAGGTGGCGAACATCGGCCCCGCGGTCCTCCACCTCGTTCTTTCATCACTCCTTGTCTCGCGACTGGCGTCGCTCCAGGTCGGTATGTTAGTTTGGGGGGTTGGTCCTCCTTGATGGTAAGTGACATTTCCACTTTATGTGTGACAGTAGTTATTGTAGGAGAGGGTAATTCTCGGCAACTGTGCAACCAGTTAGTTGGCGAGTTTAGGCTTGTCTGGTGGCTGCTCTACCAACAAGACCCAGCGAAAACCCCTACCTCGTACCCAGGCACCGCAAAGCCCCTGGGGGCTGGGTTACGCAAACCCCTCTCCGACAGAGCTACACCCTCCAATATATATTAGTTAATTTACTAGAGATTCGCCTTGGCATGTACTGTCGTTGCTAGGGTCGTTATGTGTAACACCCCTTGCTAGAATTTGCATGAGTGTTAATGTGAATTTACATTAGATTCAATAATTTACTGTTTTTGGTTGGTGTATAACCTTGGGCAGTTTCTAAAACCTTGGGCAAATATTTCTCTATATGGACCGCACAACTGGCTGGTAAATAACATATTATATAGTATTATAATATTCCTCACCTCTGGGTGTGAGAACCTTTCCCTCATGACTGGAACTAGCTATGTTTGATTCATTGGATGATTGGAAAGGAATTCTTGGTTCCTGAAACGGTGGGCTAAGCATGGTTGCTGTGTTTTTTCTTGGGGATATGTAAGTTCTTGTTGATGAGGAAAGACTACTAGTTGGTACAAGTAGGTGACCAAATGAAACTGGCTAAAAAATAAACATTTGTATGTTATTTTAGTGAGAAAGTTATTGTTATTCCAAGTGTTATTTTAAAACTAGAAAGTTACCAGGGGAGAATGTTGAATTAAGTGGGTCATGTACTTAAATGCACATGCCATCATTGGTGACAACCACATGTGGGACCCAATTATGCACCTATCAATGTTTTCCCCCTGGGGGAGGAGCTAGGGCAGCAACCCCACGGGATTTCAACATTTTTTCTGGCTACTGATCAAATTCCCCATCCCAGGAGACAAAAATATCATCATAAATCAAATATTTGTGTTGAACGTACACAATGAATGAAAACAGGATGTCTTGATTTACATACAGTACAACAAAGAAATATAGATTGATCTACTAAGTGTTATTCTCCAAAACACAAGTAGTCACCAGTCTCTCTTGACATTGTCCAAAATGTTAACTATTCATGATGGTGGCCTTATCAAAATTCCCCACCCTTGGGACGGTGGTAATTGTGAAAATCCCGAGTCCCAGGACAACAAAATCAAATCCGCCCTCCCCTCCAGGGGGAAAACATTGATAGGTGCATTAATTAGCACATCCAGAAAGCGTGAAGTGTGTGCCCAGAGTGCTCAAATTACACGGGTAATGAGCATTGCATTATTGCTAACAGACACCCACACTCGGACTTCAAGTATGCATGTTTTAGTTATTCCAAAAGTCAAAAGGTTTTTGTAATTGTACCTTATTTTGTGGTCCCAAATCCACTCCTTTAATTCCATATGAATCACAACCATATCCACCAGACATTCTTCTCAACCTGAATTGGAAAGTATGTGAAATTAAAACTAAAATCGTGATTGTTTTTTGAAAAATTCCTAGATTTAATGGCAGACTGGCATAATTTATTAAAATATGCTTAGTATAACCATAAGATACTAGCTGCATGTACAGTACCTATATGTATTTTTATCCAAAGAATCTCCATGTTCTTGTTGGCTGTATTTTAAAGTAGAATATACAGCAAAAGGAACATAATGTCCTGAACATAACAAGATCCTAAAACAGGATAAAATAAATTTCAATTATCTGTAAGTTAGATGGACACTCCTAAGACTGTTCTTTATGGAGAGGTCTTATCAAAATAAACTAGGAAGGAAACAGCCCAAACCAACCATAGATAGCTAGGTGTTAGTGTTGTGCTATGTGCACAGTATTGAAATACAAATTGAAAAATCTAAAAGGTTGGTGCTGAATAATTAGTGTGTAGAATTAAGGTCTGCAAAGTGTTTATGTTTTGCTCTCTAACAATTAATTCTCTCTAACTATATTCATTGTATTTTCTGTATGATGAAGCAAGCAGCCAATAGCAGCATTTGGGTTTAGTCACTCAACCACTCTGTATAAATATGAATGAACGTATTAACGTAAAACAAAAGACTTGTGTACTTTCAGGGCATCCTCAACATAAATAGCAGCTTGTTTAGCCTTGTTGTTAGCCGCTTTGAAGTTCGCCGTGTTTCCAGACAATATAATTCCAGTGACTATATGCTTAAACATTACACTGCCTTAGCCTATTCCTATTCATTATGGTTTGCAGTAAAGAACCTTCTATTTAAACAGTAGAATACGTTTGCCCGGGTCTCTATAACGTTATCAAAACCCGAGTGACGTAATAAAATTAATACGAGAGTATAGGGAGAAGTGTTTTTATTACTTCACAAGGGTTTCGATCACGTTATAGAGACCCAAGCAAACGTACGTATTCTATTATTTTTATAAAATAATTTAGAAACAATTTCTTATACTTTGGATAATTACAATATATAAAGCTTTTGATTTTGATTTAATGCAATTTCTCATTAGTTATACTGACGTCACTGCAGTCTCTGTAGCGTGATCAAGACCGACAAGCTGACCAATCACAGCAAAATTATTTTATAAAGATCATTAGAATTGTTTAATTATTTTTATAATATTTATATAATATTTAGTTCTAAATTAGGTCTTGTACCAAAACATTAAAATGGAGAATCAGCATAGTTTAGCTGTTCTTAATTTTCATGTGCGATTGTAAATTGAACAAAGGATTTAATTGTTTTATATTACATTCAGCACATGAAACGTTTGACAGCTAAACTGGTGCTAAACTGGAATTAGTGGCCCACTTACGAAAAAATCCTATAGGATCCTATAGGAAAATTGTATTTCCTATAGGATTTGGGCCAAAATCTAATAGGCATTCCTACAGGAATTCCAATTGAATTTTTTTGTAAGGGGGTCTAAAGTATGAATGTTTTATTTTGTTCACTTAGAAATACTAATTTTAATGTGTTAATATATAGTGTAAATGTGGGAGAGCTTGGAGTCAACCTCATATCCTCATATATTCCCGGACAGGAATCGAACCTGTAACCTTCCCACATTCATCTAGTACATATATCAATCAAACCAGTACATCATTATAACCTCTATCTCAATGTCTCGGTAGCTTAATGGACAATGGTTAGAGCATCTCAATCAAGTTACAGGTTCGATTCTTTTATGGGTCTCAGAAACATTTTCTGAGTACATGTATATGAGCTTGACCATCGTCCATGCATGTATTAATGTTACAGGGGGTGTATCTTGCTCTTTTATGTTTATATATAGTTAGAAATACTTTTAACCATGGGAATTAATGATCTCCAGCCCTGGTTTCAAGGCAATTCTACCTAACCTTTTTCCTCGTAATTGTTCTTGATATTTCAATAAGGTTTTACTTGTTGTAAATATTAAATTATTGTGCAAAAGTGTCGACTCTCTCCTCGTCTCTCTCAGTGATGTAGTTCTGAAGTAGTGACGCTCGACAACATAGCTATCTTTACGGAACGCAGTTGCATACGAAGCTGAACCAGTAGGATTTAAATTTTCTTCATCCATGACTGCATTTGTTGTCGAAAAAGAAGCTAAAAGTTTCGGCCTTTGTTGCAAAGATGGATCCAGAAAATTGGGATTTGATAATATTTCTTCCTCATCCTTGTCCAATGTTGGCCTATATTTTGTTCTGCTTTTTGCGGGTTCCTTTTTAGTATTATCCTCTGAAATGCTTCCATCCAAAGAAATATTGGACAAGAACTTGTTAGCTGCGCGAACACGCTTGGATTTTGAAGATTTTTGGATTTTGATCGCTTTGGCCGCCATATTGTTATTATGAATCGAGATTTTTTTCGCACCAAAAAACGCACGGCAAAATTATACCCGACTTTTAACGCTCGCCCGCCTTTTCTATGCTCTTTAAACGGCTTAATTATTACTCGGGCAGTAGCCGAGTCTAGGTTTCCCTGTTTTTGTTCTTGGTCTTCATTTTGGGGTCGAGCAAGGCCGCAGGTCAGGGGGAACGCGGGCTCTGGATCGAGATATGGCCCCAGGCCCCCAACAGGCTTTGCGCGTCTTCAGAGTTTTTGCCAGGGATGCAAGTGTTCGAAGTCGGTAAGTCGGTTATGTCGCTGGGAAATATCTTACGAGGTTGGTCACGCGTCTTCTTTCTTTTCGTGTTTCGAAGGGAAGAGTTTTTGCGAGGGATATAAAGGATTGCAGTGTTCAGTCAGTATATGTCGCGGGAAGTATCTTGTTCTTGACTTCTTGAATACGCTCAATGATTTTAATATGTTTACAACCGCAGTCGCAATCACGGTAGACCTACTCTAAAAGATGCCGAGCGATTTCGAAACGGGTTGGTCCGCGATCTGATGAAAACTATGAATGCCAAATATCTTACAACGAATACCAAAAACGAATATAAACTTGAATACAACGTTGTGTGTGTCATTGAATTGGTCAAATCATAGAAGCACTGTCAGGTATTAAACATGCTGTGTTGATATTATCACGGATCACCCGAAGACTGGTATTAAATTTTATTAAAATTTATGATTTGTTTTATTTTTGCCTGTATTGTGTTACAAATGTCGTGCAAAATTTATCATTTCATTGAATAGTCGTTTATCGTTCCATGAACAGTCGCATCAAGCATGTTTTGCCTAAAGCACGTGCCATCAAATAACCCTGCTTCGCTTGACATTGTATATGAGAATATAAAAGGTTCCCAGTTATCACTACAAGTTTCCGCTGATATTGACCCAGAGACTTTAAACACAAAGGAATGTAGATCTCGTTATGCTAAATTTATTGTGATTGAGGTAAACAAGCGCCATGTTAGAAAATTTGTCCCCCGGGATCGACGGGACCGGTGAACATACATAAATCAATTATATGTTCTCCAGATCTAGGTTCTCCATACATGTATAATATTAATAAATAAAATAATTAAAAACCTTTGTATTATAAGACAAGTGAGCGGGTTTTCTAATTCCAACTGTCTAACATGCCCATTGGGCCATATTGCATCTCCGCAGGCAATTTATGCGTGCCATTTGTCCACTATTAAGTAGCCCGAGTTAACGCCTAGCGGGCGTCTTGTTATATTATACCTGTGCGTGTATTTTTTAACAAACAGTTTCCAAATATAACATTTTTCCAAAATTATAATAATATTGATATTATGATTTGGGAAAACTGTTATAATATTTCAGTCGGCTTTTTGAGATGATGTATAATTTATAATTATACATGTCTTGTTTTGTATATAGATATAGTAATGAAAAGATGAAATAAGAGAACTTCATGGATATTTCGAAAAATACGTAATAGTAGTTTTATTCAACCTCCCCGAAGGGCTTTTCAGGTTTAAATTACAAAATTAAATTATCTAATTTACAATGTGAAATAAAAATGTTAAGTACTATAAGCTATTACAAATATTAAAATTCAACAACATGTAAATTCATAAAAATTAAAAATAAGTTCCATTCAATGTTAAAACGTTTAAAAACTTTTGACGAAGACGTTTCTTCACTGCGTTCTTAAATTGAGATAATGTTTTCAATTGTTTCACCTCTTCCTCTAGAGTATTCCAGAGTTTACACGCCCTAAAAATAAAAGAGCGTTCGGTGTTTTTAATACGACATTTGGGCGGTCTCAATTCATCTTTGCTTCTTGTATTATAAGCCTTGTTCTTAATCTTGCAAGATTCGAGTTTTGAAGATAAGTATTCTGGTACTAGGCTATTGATGCACTTATAGGTCATTACAGCTTCTCTTAAATAGATTACATCAGGAATGGGAATCCAGGATAACCTCTGTAATATAGGTGTAATATGACAAAATTTAGGTTCTCCAGTAATTATCCGGGCAGCAAAGTTTTGGATGTGTTGTAATTTGTGAACGTTCGATTTACTTGTTGAGGACCACACTGTTGAGCAATAGAGCAGTTTACTCAGAACGAGTGACTGAATTAAATGTTCCAGCGTGGTTTTGTCGAAAAGATGTTTAACTCGGCGTATTTGAAGCAGCTTGAAATGACATGATGACACAGTTTTATTTATGTGGTTAGTATAGGATAAGGTTTGATCAAGTGTAATTCCCAGATCCTTAACATGTCCAGTAGGTATAAGAATTTTGTCAAGGAATGGAAGTTTGATATTTGACGGGACGTAGCGCAAAAGTTGGTTAACGCCAAACAAAGTAAATTGAGTCTTATCCGGATTTATTAGGAGTTGGTTTACGCTACACCATCCGGCGACTCTTTTCAGATCCTCCTCCAGTCCAGCAAGGCCGTCATCCAAATCTTTCAATGGGAATGCGAGATAGAGTTTACTATCATCAACATAGGATTTAACGATTGCGTTAGTAGTTACGGAGCTAAGTTCATTGGTGTAAATGCTAAACAAAAGAGGACCCAAAATAGAGCCCTGAGGTACTCCATGTTTCACTGGAAGAGGTTTTGACAGTTCAGATTCTATTCTCACCTGTTGCTCCCTATCACAAAGATAGCTTTTGAACCAATCTAACGCAGTATTTGAGACACCAATCCGTTGAAGTTTGGTTACCAAAAAGGAATGACTGATACTGTCATAAGCTTTGCTGAGGTCTAGCAAGACCATGGCTGTAATTTCTTTGCGATCCATTGCATTAAGGATATAATCAGTTATCTGGAGGCCTAATGTTTCGGTTGAATGGTGTCGTTTGTTACCACTTTGATGAGTTGATAAAAGTTTGTTGATCGTTAGGTGGTATGTGAACTGTTGATGTACAACACGCTCACAAATCTTGGATAATATCGGGAGCAACGAAATGGGACGATTATTACTAGCGGGTTCTGCTTCGTCAGTTTTAGGAATGGGTACGAGTTCTGCTTTTTTCCAAACTTTAGGAAATATACCTTGAGTTAAACTGGAATTAATAATGTCGGTGATAGGCTGAACGATATGGGGTAGACAATCTGCTATGAACTTCAAAGTTATTTTATCGAGTAAGAAGTAAGTAAGAGTAACATAAGTAAGAGTATGCTTATTTCCTCACGAGCGAGGGTCATGATTACGGTTATTGTTAGGGTTAGGATAGGGTTAGGATTGGGGTATATAGGAAATCCTAAAGCCCGGTTCACACGGCGTCATAATCATTATCATAAGAAACTTACGCATGCGCAATACGTACTTTAGGGGTCTGCAAGTGTTATGGTCAGTGGGTTACACCAATTTTTTCATGATGGCGGATAACAGGCGAAGAAGAATTCTATTTTTACTTCTCTTACTTCTACGAAGAAGGAGGCGAATAGTATACAGCGCCTGCGCTCACGTGCTTGGCTTATGATTATGACTATTTTTACATGGTTCACACGAGTGAAATAACGACATAGTCATTGTCATAATCACAAGCAAATGGAAAAGTTTTCATTCCTTATGACTATGATTATGATTATGACTATGACTATGTTGTTACGGTTCACACGTGCTGTTGCTTAAGATTATGACTATGATTGTGATTATGATTATGACGTTGTATGAACTAGGCTTTAGATTCAGGGTAAAAATTCCGTAGATTGACTAAAATTTCCTTAAAACCGTGACCGAGCCTGGTTCCCAGGAATATGAGGCCTGGGAACCAGTGGAAAAAGGCGGGAAAAATTGATTTTGTTATCATCAGTCATATAGACAATATAATTTATATAAACAAGTGTAAAACAACTGTCAACAGCCAAGGCGAGGGCCGAGCAGGCGAGCATGTCGGACTCGGAAGATGAAGAAATTAGCCCTCCGAAAAAAAAAGTGAAAACCAAACTGTATGAACAAAAATTCCGTTCAGATTGGTTGGGAGATCCTGCGTTTAAAGACTGGCTATCGCACCGTCGAATGGAAAGAGCGAGCCTTCATGCAAGGTATGCAGGAAGAAGATTTCTTGTTCAAAAACTGCTCTTCAAAGACATGGTCTTTCTGCGCAGCACAAGCAAGCATGTCTACGTGCAACAAACCAGACTTCCATTCATGCTAGCCTTCAAAAGCAACAGTCGACTCAGCAGATATATACAAGGAGACCACGACAGTGCAGATAGCGGCCTTTCTTGCAGAGCACAATCTTCCGCTTAGACTGAGCCCCTCACTCCTAGAGTTGATGAAAGCAAGAGCCCCTAAGAATGGAAAAGAGTCAAAGTCCCTTCAAGAAATACAGATGGGGGCCACCAAATGTACGAATGTGATTCGCCAAGGTGTCGGACTGTATTACGCAAAAGAGTTGACTGAGAATCTGAGATCCTGCGCCAAAAGCGATTCAGCATCATCCCAGACGAGACTACCGACGTGTCCACAGAGAAGCAGTTAGGAGTTTGTGTCATGTATGTTGACGAAAAGGATTTAACACCAGAAACCAGATTTTTGGATATAGTTGAAGCCACCGACGCAGGAGCGAAGGGACTATACAAAGAGATGAAGGGGATCTTTGAAGAGAAATCGATACCTCTTACCAACATCATCGGTTACTCGTCAGATACATGCAATGTTATGTTCGGGGAGAATCTAAGTGTTTCAACCCTTTTGAAGAAAGATGTGCCACATGTTTCAACAATCAAATGTAGCTGCCATATGATCCATCTTTGTGCATCTCATGCCTGTTTGAAGTTGTCCACATCACTGGAGGACTTGTGCAGAAACATCTATTCCAATTTCAGCCGATCAACGCTCAGACAGAAGGATTTCGCACAATTCCAAACGTTCGTGGAAGCCCAACCTCACAAGCTGCTGAAACTCGCTCAGACAAGATGGCTGTCCCTCGAAAGCTGCGTTACGAGAATTCTGGAGCAATGGGAAGCACTTCGTCTGTATTTCATTGCATTCGTGGCGGATGGCAAAGATCCTTCGTACACAACAGAGAGTATTCTTAAGGGCTTGAGCAATAAGTTTGTGCTTGCTCAGTTAGAGTTTTTAAGCGCGCAGCTACATCGTCTCAACGAGTTTAACACCATGTTCCAGACGACTGCACCAATGCTACATCATCTTAGAGAAGCGGTGAGGAAGCTACTGAAAGAAATTCTCAGCGACTTCATTCTCATCGACGTGGTCAGGACACAGGATCCCTTCACGATTAGCGTGGATCGCATGGACATTCGATTACCGTTGGATAGGGCGTACATGGGAATCTTGGCTACATGTACACTACAAGAATGTGGAGATGATCTCGATTCAGTGCTCAAAGTCAAGAAGGCTTGTGTAGAGTTTCTCGTTGAGCTAGTCAAGCAAATACGATCACGCTTCGTCATGAACGATCCAATTTTTCGCGTGGTAGAATTTCTCATTCCAAGCAATGCGATCAATTGTTCACCGCCATCATTACACGAGCTGTTCTTGACGCTGCCATACTTGGGTGACGTCGCAAACAAGGCACATGCTGACCTGGAATGGAGAAGGCAATCTTTGGAGGAGTCGGCAGAATTGACGCCTGATGAACCGTCGCATATTTTCTGGCAGAAGAGGCTAAACGCAAAGACAACCAACGGATCTTTCAAATATCCAAATCTACGAAAAGTTGTCGCCTGCGTGATGTCCTTGCCGTTCTCGAATGCATCCGTTGAGAGACTTTTCAGTCTACTAAAGTTGATAAAAACCAGCATGAGAAATGCACTAAAGAGAGAAACACTCGTTGGCCTTATGCACGCCAACGAGGGAATGTAAGTCCATGGAGTCCATGCACACCAAGTAGAATTGGATGAAGATTTTGTGCGCATGGTTAAAAATGTGAAAAGCAATCTCACTGACAGTCCGGTTCGAGAACTTATCACAGAAGAGTTGAAAAAAACCAGTGATTGATTAACACATATTATGCAAAAGAGCGAACATCTGTTATTAAACAGTCAGACTCATATTAATAACAACAATTTTTATTTGTTGTCACATTTTGTTCAATTTTCATGACTTTTGTTAATAAAAGTAAATATTTCAGATAAAATTCAGAATTCCTTAGAATTCCTTGAAAATATAATTCCTCAAACAATTCCTTAAAAAAGTAAAAAAAGGTCGAAATTTCCTTAGTTTAAGGAAATTTCCTTAAAAGTGAGAACCCCCTGATATAAACCGTTTTTACGAAGGGTATGCACGTTCTCGTATTGCATGCACTCGTCAATTGAAACCCCAGGACAGGCCGGGGAATTAACGGGGGGAATGCCCGTGGATTAACGTTGCATTTCTCAAGGGGAACGGGGGAATTAACGAGTTATAAAATCACGGGCATTGTAGCCGGAACTTTAACGATCGGCCAGAGAGTACTGGGAACGAGGGTCACTTGCTCCGTTCTCGATCGTAAGTTTCATAATTTGTGTCTCGTAACCTTCACAATTTGTGTATTAAGTCACGGCACATTTCAAGTCCATTGAGAACAAGGTGGTGACAGAAAAGTCATGAAAAATACTGCACTAGCTACCGAACAAAATATTGGAGTGGCCATTTTCGAATTACGCTCAAAATAATTGTTAAATTTGCCGACCTCGTCCACGACCTGAAACTATTGTTTGCAGGAAGTGAACTATATAAATTTGGAAATAACCTATTCAATTCAAATCAAGATGGAGATTTTAATGGACTTTAACAAGCAATTTCCCCCGATGACCGGAAAAAACGTCGAACTTTAACACTCACCAATGTTGGTTGGGGGTTTCAATTGACCAGTGCATAATATAATCACACGTATGTTATGTATTTAGACTCGATAACGCAAAATCTGTTTTCAGAATTGAAATAGAATAAATATTGGCCGACTCGAGATAACGTTCAATTTTTTTGTTGTAAAACTGACCTCAAAATGCAGGAAATCGCGTTTCAGAGAGTGAGTAAATCAAAACTTTTCCGGGGGCATGCCTCCGGACCGCCTTCGGCAAGCCAACCCCCCCCCCCCCCCCCCCCACAATTCATATTTCGTTCCGCCGTCCCTGCTACAAATACACGGCGTGCGCGGTCTGGGCCCTGGGGGGGTGGGAGAAAAGGCGGGCGAGGGGTTTTATATACTACAATACGTATTTCCATGTGCCTTCTTCTGACCTAAACTACATATCGTGCTAAACGTCGTCTATGGAAATACGTAAGTACTCTTAAGAATTTTGAGAACTGTTTTGTATATTTCTAAGTACGTCATAATTATGCTATTGTCAGCGGCAGGTGTTCGCCTGCCACATATATAATATTGAAACGTGTATAGAAAATGTCAGTTTAATCTACAGCTTAAATCCTTAAAAGTTCTGTCTTAGTCACCATGCAACTATCAAGGTTACCTTTATTCCAAAGTTGAAGCTGCGTTATTAATCGACGTCTCCTATATTTAAAATTGCACACGGAAGCTTGTTGAAATCATGTCGATGAACATTTAAAAAGGTGAGACATTGTCAAGACAAAAGCATTGTTTTTAGAAAATACGAGATGAAAATGTACAGAATACATACATACTATATTTACAACCATTACTATGACACATTATTGAATGATTATATCAAGACGAAATCGAAAGATTCAAAGGATTCGGTAGTCTGCAGCGCGCTTCAATGTTTTGTTTCTAGCCAAAGTCAAAATTGGAACAGGTATATGTCTACATGTCATAGTGATTCGATCTTCACCACGTATTTTTAATTAATGTAGAAAGATCGATTAGTGGAACGAAATATACGGTATTGTTATTTTAGTAGGAACTAAAACACTCGTAAGTCCTTAGACTCCGGGAACGGAGCAAGCCTGGATATTAGCGGCGGCGGTCACGGACATTGTCCGGTACAAATATCCCATTTCTAGAGATTTGACAGTTACAATATTAATTCTGTCTGTCATTTTATCCGATGCTCATCTTGTCCGAAGATTAACTCAACATTTTGTGAAAGTTAAACATTTTTGTGTTGAATGGAGTCTGCTTTAGATTTTGTGTTGTACAATCTCAATGAGAGACATCACGCTAAGTTTTGAGACATTGCGATAAGTTTGGAGACCTGATTATGCTAAGTTTGGAGACATTGCGCTAAGTTTGGAGACAGTTAAGCTTTGGAGACATTGCGCTAAGTTATGAGACGTTACGCTAAGTTTGGAGATATATTGTGTTATGTTATGAGACGTTACGCGAAGTCTGGAGACGTTACGCTAAGTTTTAAGATATTGCGCTAAGTTATGAGACGTAACGCTAAGTTTGGAGACGTTACGCTAAGTTTGAAATGTTACGCTAAGTTTGAAATTACGCTTGATTTCATGTTGTCTCGTCTTCGCAGCTGAAAACGTGCATATATTTCTGCAACAGTCTCTGACTCTCTCTGTGCCATCTCTTTCCCTTCGTCTACATGATCTATCTTCCGATCCCGTTCTTCTGCAGCAGTCTCTGACTCTCTCTGTGTCCTATATGCCATGTTCGATCTCTTACCCTTCGCCTACTGATAATCTATCTTTCCGTTCTTCAGAATTTTCATTTGCTCTTCGCTCTCGCTGGTTCCTTCGCTGTCTACGTGCTTCGTCCATAACCAAACATTACGATTTGCGGAAATTTTGCGCAAAACACAATTGAAAGCATAAAACGGTGAAGAGTCTTGGTCCGAAAAAGACGTATACGTACGAGAAACAAGAAATCAGTTCTAGTACAAAAACTATGGGGCTCACTCATGCTCGCCCCAATTACATTTCCTCAATTTTTTCTTTTTATCCAATCGGACACAAGAACCTAGTAAACACGCCCACTGGTTAGGATCTTGGTTAGGATCTTGTTATACTAGACGATGGTGCCAATAAAAAATTAGCTTAAGAGCCTACTTCTCACGACTGAGCCAAACCAAATAATAATGGTATGTTGTATTTTGATATGTATTTCCTGAAGGGAGCTGTGGAGCATTAAACTCAGTTTATTAACATCCCGTAAACAAAATAACGATTCATTCGTCATTGACAAAAAAATGGTGAATGGCAATGCTGGATAGTTCTTACAAGAACTAATTAACTAACAGAGACAGCGCTCGGTCGGCCATTTTTCGAAGCACGAAATTCCCTTGGTGGACTCATCCGTAAATATCTTGTCAATCCTTGATATAATTATTCATTTTGTCTTTTAATTTGAAAGAAAACATACCTTAACAAGTAATTATTTTTGCATTTTTCACAAAACTCGACGTTTTCTTGACTTTCATTTCGAATTATGTCAGTCCATGGTCAGCCTTGACTGATGCGAAGCGTGAAAGACCAAGGAAGGAGGCCAACGAGGTTCAAACAAAAAAATCGGGTTATGAGTGAACGTATTTGGTTTGTAGATAAATGAGAAAGCCTTTATAGTATAGGGTTTTTTGAGAATACTCTGCGAATTTCCGAAGTATTTACAACGTCAAGTTGGCACGCGCAATGCACGACGGTTGACACTCACTCTTTAAGAAAGAGGTATAAGAGTAAACTATATGTAAACTAAAAAACCGAAGCAGTTTTTCTTACTCTACTTCTTTTTTAACTCGGACTCTGCTAAGTTTTGAACAGTTCTTGTAAGAACTATCCAACATTGCATTCACCATGGTAAATACATTTTCTAAAACAACATTTAAACAAATAAATATATAGTGATTACAAGCTCGGGGGTTAGGGTTAGGAAGACACGTAAGGCGGGGGGTTAGGGTTTGTATTGGTGTTGTGTTGGGATAGCTATTTTGACCATTATCATCAAAATAACACGAATGGGCAATTGTTGATTATCATCATAATAACGGTGTTCTAGTAATGTCTAAAACCGCTGGGTAAATTTGTTGTTTTACCGAGTAAATCTAAGTCAACTCGAGGTTAACTCAAAATTAACTCAAACTCGAACTCATCTCATGGACTACAAGATCGCGTTATATCCCTGCTATAAAAGACTAGACAGAGGAATCTGAATAAACAATTATTGGATAATATTAATATACACCCTCTCACGTTTTCTCGCAAAACGTCTTGACCAACGTCGACTATGATGATGTCAAAATGCCGCCGTCTCTTTCAGATATTAAACACAAAACTTGTCACGTATTCCGGTTCTAGTAGTTCACAGTTACTCTCATCACTCTCAGTAACGCTCGTCAGTACCAACACTCCAATGTAAAATACTGAGATGCAATATACAGCTAATTCATCTAAGGTTAAAACTCAAAACTGCAAAACCTCAAATTCTAAGAGCAAAAGCATGATGGGAGCTTCAATGTGCAGGTTAGTTTGAATTATTGCGGGTCGCTGTACGCTCGTGGCATTTTGTATCACATGCACAACCCGCAATAATTCAAACTAACCTACACAGTTCACTGACCTACACACGTAAGCTCCCATCGTGCTTTTCGCGCTTAGAGTTTGACGTTTTGTGGTTTTGAGTTTTGACCTTAAAGGACACCTTAATTGAATTGGCTGTATACTTGCATCAGCCATTTCAGATCGGTCAGTTCAAGTTGGGAGTGGGGGCACACGAGGGGGTCAGACAAAATTCACTAATAACATCAGGGGGTCTCCGAAAAATACAAGGGAGACAAGATACATAAATCACCATGTTTTCCTTGCTAAGAAAAACTTGCTCGTGTAAAAGGAAAACTCGTAATGCGTACGTTACGTTTATATATAATCATATGATCTTATGCTGTGTAGAACCCTTTCAGTCGGTTCACGACACATGACGGAGCTTCACGAAGCTGCAGCGAATGGTGATTTAACAGTGCTCAAGTGTGTTCTGGTTGGTACGGGTGTCGATATTGATGCCGAGGACTGGGACTGGGGGAAACGCACCGCTCTTCACATAGCGGCTTCAAAAGGTAAAATATGATGATTTATTTATTGTCGAAGACGATAATTAGATGACTATGTTTAGCTTGCCTTTCAATGCGAAAAGAAAAATACGGTGGTCGTTGCGCCTACCAACGATGCAGTATTCCATCTAACTCGGAATTAATTGGCCTTTCCCGTTGTTTCATTTATTGAAATCCTCCAAGAAACGTCACTATGAGTAATGCCAGATCATCAGTATTATCAATGACTGCCTTTACCCAAAACCATTGCCTTGCATGCAGACAACTTCACCATGACCCTTGTAACCCAATAATTTGATTCACTACTTCTAACATTCGACCTGTCTGGTTTGGGTGACCCTAACAGGAGCAATAAGCTCCCGCCAGCATAGCTCTTAGGGTTAACGAAGCACGCATTATGCCCGGCTGAGGCCGCCATAACAAACTAACTATGTTTAGCTCTGAGTTGCAGCCATATATACGAAGCAGATTTTACCTGTTTCAAACCGGTAAAAACTGGTAAAGTAGTAAAGAAATTTAGTGCATACTCCGCTCTTAGATGGCAAAGCAGCTTGAGTTTGGTTCAAAAGAAACCAAACTCAAGATTTTCCATCTTAATCCGTGCTGCTCAGTGACCTCTTTCTGACACGAACTTTTTGTAGTTTATTTATATTTTTATTTATTAGGCTTCGCCAGAAAAATGCTTGTTAGGATCGGAGAGCCATCTCTACATTCGAATTTTGAGCTGGGCTCTAATATTCATTTTACATTGTATAAATACGGGTTACTCTTACATTCAAATTGTTACATAACTGCACTGCATATGAGCTGTAGTACAGCGAAACACGTGTCTGCAGAATATATATATATATATATATATTTATATATATACATATATAATGTTCAGATAATAAAAGTGGCAGAGTAACGGCAACCGAGCGTGGCATTACTGCGATACCAGAATGAAGTAAAATGGAGAACAAATTAGTTTTACCAGCATTTAGGATTCACCGTGACATATTTTCTTCATTTTTTATCAAGTTCTTCTTCGTTTTCTTCCTTTTTTCTTTCTTATTTATTCGCTTTCTCCTTTGTTTCTTATTCGCGCAGGTTGTCAAAAAAGTACCAAACTTCTCTTAGAATACGGTGCAGATTCTCAAATGCGTATGGTTGGTGGTTGGACGCCAGCTCACTGCGCAGCTGAAGGTGGTCATCTGAATGTACTTAAGGTGTTCATAGACCATGGTTGCGCGATGTGTTTAACAGATGATTCAGGAGACACTCCTGCCAACGTTGCAGAAATCTATGGCCACAAATGTTGCAAGAAATTGTTGGACAATGAAGTGAAAAAACAATAGTTTATGTGTTTATACTTACCCATTTTGCTAAATTTATTTTCAACTCGAGCGAAAGTATGGTCGTCACTGAGCTATTAATACTACATGGTCGTCAGTATGATGTCACTGCATGATTGTCACTGGGATGACACTGCAAGGTCGTCACTGCGCAAGATCGTCACTGGGACGTTACTGCATGATTGTACGACCATGCCGTAACGTCACTGTATGGTTGTCTTTTCATGGTTGTCACTGGGATGTTACTGCATGGTTGTTACTGCATGGTTGTGACAAGGACGTCACTGCATAGTCGTCACGGGGACGTCACTGTACGTCATCAATATGACGTCACTGCATGGTTGTCACTCGGATGTCACTGCATGGTCGTCACTGCATGGTTGTCATTGCATGATTGTCACAAAAGGACATCACCACGTGGCCACTGGGACGTAACTCCATGTTGGGCACTAGATCATCACTGCATGGTTGTCACGTCACTGGGACGTCACAGTATGGGTATCACTGTGTGGTGGTTACTAGGGCGCTACTGTTGCTTGTCGTCACTAGGACAACAATACTGCATACTAGGACGTCACTGCACGGTTGTTACTAGGACGTACTGCATGGTCGACACTGGGACGTCACTGCATGGTCGTCATTGGGACGTCACTGCATGTTGGGCACTGAATCGTCACTGTATGGTTGTCACTAGGACGTCACTGCATGGTTGTCACTAGGACGTCACTACATGGTCATCACTGGGACGTCACTGCATGGTCGCACTGTATTGTCGTCACTGGATCGTTACTGCATGGTTTTCACTGCATGGTTGTCACTTCATAATGGTCACTGCGGTGGTCACTGCATGGTGATCACTAGGACGCTGCTGCTGCATGGTCGTCACTACGACAGTATTGCTGCATACTAGTAAAGGACGTCACTGCATGGTTGTCACTAGGACGTCACTACATGGTCATCACTGGGACGTCACTGCATGGTCGCACTGTATTGTCGTCACTGGATCGTTACTGCATGGTTTTCACTGCATGGTTGTCACAGCTTCATAATGGTCACTGCGGTGGTCACTGCATGGTGATCACTAGGACGCTGCTGCTGCATGGTCGTCACTACGACAGTATTGCTGCATACTAGTAAAGGACGTCACTGCATGGTTGTCACTAGGACGTCACTACATGGTCATCACTGGGACGTCACTGCATGGTCGCACTGTATTGTCGTCACTGGATCGTTACTGCATGGTTTTCACTGCATGGTTGTCACAGCTTCATAATGGTCACTGCGGTGGTCACTGCATGGTGATCACTAGGACGCTGCTGCTGCATGGTCGTCACTACGACAGTATTGCTGCATACTAGTAAAGGACGTCACTACATGGTTGTTACTATGACGTTACTGCATGGTCGTCACTACGACAGTATTGCTGCATACTAGTAAAGGACGTCACTACATGGTTGTTACTATGACGTTACTGCATGGTCGTCACTACGACAGTATTGCTGCATACTAGTAAAGGACGTCACTACATGGTTGTTACTATGACGTTACTGCATGGTCGTCACTACGACAGTATTGCTGCATACTAGTAAAGGACGTCACTACATGGTTGTTACTATGACGTTACTGCATGGTCGTCACTACGACAGTATTGCTGCATACTAGTAAAGGACGTCACTGCATGGTTGTTACTATGACGTTACTGCATGGTCGTTATTGGGACGTCACTGCATGCTGAGGACGTCACTAATAATAATAATAATAATTTATTTACTTATAGTGCGCCTGTTACATAGAAAGATGCTCACAGGCGCATTACAAAGGAAAACTAATTACAAGATTTACAATGTTATGATAGCAGTTGTTTCAAAGCTTATGAAAATATTTACATCAAACTGTGAATACCAATTAAGAATAATGGATACAGATAGTTACAAATAAAATACAAATATCTAATCAACTAGTACGACTTATGTACAATTATCGGTTTATAGGAAGAAAAAAAACAACCCAGTAACAGCTTAACAGCTGCATGTATGCCTCTTTGAAAAGGTACGTTTTAAGGAGGCGTTTAAAACTATCAACATTCGAAGCATTCCGCAGAGCACTTGGAAGATTATTCCATAGTTTAGGTGCCTCAACAGTAAAGGAGCGGTCTCCCAGGGTAACTTTACTTTTTACTTTCGGATGCTCTAGTAAGTGCTTATCATTGGATGATCTAAGATTATATCTGGAAGTAATCTTTAGTTCTAAGAGTTCTGAAATATATTCTGGAGCAAGTCCATTAAGTGCTTTAAACGTAAAAAGTAGGATTTTAAACTGAATTCTGTAAGTAATACGTAACCAATGAAGACTACATAGAAAAGGAGTAATATGGTCAAACCGTCCAACATTGCAAATAAGTCTCGCAGCTGCATTCTGAACACGTTGGAGCTTATGTAGTTGGTTGCTAGGCAATCCGAGCAGGAGACTATTGCAATAGTCAAGGCGACTAGTAACAAATGCATTGACCAGAGTCTGCGTACAATCAGAGCTAAGAAATTTCCTGATTCTACGAATGTTATATAGATGGAAAAAAGAGGCCTTACAGATGCTATTTACGTGTTTATCCATCTTTAACTGTCATCAAACTAGCATCCAAGATTCTTCACTACACTGGATGGGGAGGTCATACAGTCACCGACGTATAAAGAATCAATGTTGACTTTAAGCAAGCTGTTGCCTAGTTCCTATGACAACAAACTCAGTCTTGTCATCATTTAGCTTAAGCCGGTCAGAAAGCATCCACTCTCTTATATCCATAATACATCTTTGCATGGCCTCAACAGCAGCAGATTGATCATCACAAGAGTTGGCGTTAAAGGACACATACAATTGTGTGTCATCTGCATACGTATGGGCGTCAGGAAGATGGCGTTCGATGATCGTAAACAGCGTGCTTGCATATAGGATAAAGAGGAGAGGGCCGAGACAGGATCCCTGTGGTACACCATATTTTACTTCAAACCTCCGAGATGTTCCGCCATTGATAGATATAAACTGGGATCTGTCACGCAGATATGACGTGAACCAGGAGTGAACATGCCCTGAAATGCCAAAGTCTGTGTAGAGTCGATCAAGCAATATGGTATGATCTACAGTGTCAAAGGCCACGCTGAGATCAAGTAGCACCAATAAAGTGACGTGCTGCCGATTCATGTTGAGTAGGATGACATTCTTGACCCGAAGAAGAGCAGTTTCAGTACTATGTAGTTCTCGGTATGCTGACTGAGCTTTAGGATAGAGTTCGTGAACAGTGAGATGATTATGAGTTTGTCCATACACAGCTCGTTCGGTAAGTTTAGCAGCAAAAGGCAGGTTACTTATAGGGCGAAGGTTGGAAAATATCGCCTCAGCACTTATTTTTTTCAGTCCAGGTTTAATATCAGCAAGTTTCCAATTTTCTGGGAAGCAACCAGATTGCAGGGACAAATTTATTATCCTTGTGAGGATAGGCAGAAGAACATCCAAACACTCAACCACAAGGGGGGTGGGCATAGGATCCAGCGAACAGGACTTCTTGTTTGATTTAGCTATTAAGCGCATGACGTCATCCTCACTAAGAGTAGTGAAGGAGTCGAAGAGAGTCGAGCAAATAGAGGGTTGCTCAACAGTTAGAGTAGAGTTAGTAGCAGCAACTTCATCGAGTACTATCACTATATCCCTGGAAAGACAAGTCTGTCTCCTGGTCGATCAATAGCGTTTTTGCGGACCTGAACAGCTTGCGTTGGTCGTGGCCATTCTCTTCTATAAAACTTGTGTAATAATTTTTCCGCGCCCGCTTCATCACAATGGTAGCATGATTTTTTAGGGCTTTAAAAATCAAGAAGTCACTGTGCAACTTTGTTTTACGCCACTTCCTCTCAGCCCTTCGCCGTTCCATTTTGGCGGATTTGACATCATTGGTGAACCAAGGGACAGTAGGTCGCTTAGTAACTGTCTTATTGATCACAGGTGCGTGGTGATCCAGGGCTGATTTTAGCGTATCATTGTAGGACTTAACCAGATCATCTAGATCATAGGAGACCACCTTCGTGCAGAGGTCAGAGCTCGAAAGCTCTTCACGCAAAGTATACACATTGATTGATTTCGTTTTCCTGAAGGAGATCTGTGTTTTTCTAAGAGAGGGCTTGCTGATTGTGAACTGACAGTGGACGGGCATGTGATCAGAGAAAAGATAGTCAGTCCATGGCTTCGAAATACCAAGCTGATCAGATTGCCTTGTGATGATAAGGTCCAGGATATGTTTGCTAATGTGGGTGAGGACAGTGACATGTTGCTCAAGCCCAACACTCTCAAGTAGCTCACGGTAGTTTAATCGCATCTGCATCATCAGTTACGTCCATATGAAATTATGAATGTTGAAGTCCCCCGAGATTAAGAGATGGTTAGCACAGAATACAGCTGACTCAAGAAATTGCGAGAATTCCTCTAGGAAGACACTAGTAGTCATAGGGTGGGCTACGGAGTATGGTATTCTGTAGATGATAATCAAGTGAATCCGTTGGGTCCCGGCTAGTACGTCCCATTCAGAGTACTCAAACGATCGTAACTCAGCAGCATCGCCCTTTTTCACACTTAGATTACTCCTAAACAGGATACCCGTGCCACCCCCCCCCCTGCGATCAGTTCTTGGATGGTCTAGAAGTTTGTACCCTGTATGTAGCCGATGAATTGCAATAATACGCACATGGTCGTTTAGCACGTTTAATCTTGAATCGGGATGCATAACGTCCCATGTCATGACAATGTAAACGGCCAACAAATACAAAACTGTAGGTAGTAACAATGCAATTGTCCCGGACAGAAATGGATGACAATAGACCATTATAGATGGAATCTGAACCACTGTTCACCAATAAATCATTTCTTGAATATATAATTTTGTTGTTATCAATCAAGCATGTCGAGCACAAGATGTCGTTTGCTTCATCGCTTTCCATGTGTTTGTAAAGTAAATGAAATCCAGGGTTAGGTGAAAAATCCATATACAATGTTAGATCTTTTACCACAAATCTCACTGGAGAGGCCAATCAAACCACGCCATGTTTAGTAGACTTCGAGATTAGAAGCGAAAATTTGCACTTCAGTGTTCGTTTGACTTGACAATTGCTCAGACGAATTTGCAGACCCGAATTATTGTTCAAGCACTGCCCATCGTTCGCCAATCCATGAATATCTTCGATTGTAGGAACTTCGTAATTGATCAAATAATTTTTCCGAGTTGAAATGACATCAAGAATAGGATAAAATAATAAATAACTCAGGAGCACAGAATACAAACCGGCAGCCATTACAGAGATATTTGATTTCTTATAATTAGTGACAACCATGACACTGCATGGTGGTCACTGGGACGTCACTGCATGGTCACACTGTATTGTCGTCACTGGATCGTTAGTGCATGGTTTTCACTGCATGGTTGTCACTTCATAATGAAAAAATAACTTTTCGGTGGTCACTGCATGGTCAACACTAGGACGCTACTGCGCACTGCATGGTCGTTACTAAGACAGCATTGCTGCATCTATGACGTTACTGCATGGTCGTCACCACGACGTCACTGCATATATGGTTGTCAATACGACGTCACTGTATGGTCGTCACTAGGACGTTACTGTATGGTCGTCACCAGGACGTCACTGCATATATGGTTGTCAATAGGACGTTACTGTATAGTCGTCACCAGGACGTTACTGTATGGTCGTCAGGCGCGGAGCTAATGGAACGGACATATGTATTCTCATGACGCTTATCCGGTAATTCCGGTTCCAGGCTTCTAGCCTTTGAGTTCACACGTTTCAAGCCTGGGTTTATTTTAATATTTTTACTTAGTGCTTTACCAAATTTGAACAGAACATTTTTTATTGAGTATGAGGATGATTTATTTCGAGTCGATCACGCAGGATAAGGTTGCCTGCCCTATTTATCCGAGCCAGAGGCTCATGTTTTTTTAAGCGTTCGACTTTTCAGTTTACTTTTATCACTCTTAGCAGTTAGGTGAACGGAAAACCCAACTGATAGGGATTCCGAGGGCCTACAATTTAAGTTCGTTTTCCTAGAAGACCCGAAAGTCTTACCGGCATTTGCTTGTGTTATTGCAAAGGCAGCACCTTCTCCTCAATTATTTTAAGTTGTTGTTGTTCCTGAAATTCTCCAGGTGCATTCATGAGGCCAAATGGGATACGAACCCATTCAAATAATCCCCACGGTGTGATAAACGCTGTTTTGTGTCTACTCTCCGGGCTTACGTAGCCTTGGTGATATGCCTTTCCTTGATCTAGCAGTGAAAACCAGTTGTTGCCGCCAAGACTCTCCAGTGTAGCTTGAACTCTGGGTAGAGGATGTCGATCAGGCACTGTCTTCTGGTTCAGCTGCCTATAATCAATACATAACCGAAGTGTTCCATCCTTTTTCCGTACACAAACAACAGGTGAAGAATAAGCAGAACGTGACTTCCGAACCCATCCTCTATTCAGAAGGTCTTCAACATATTGTTTAACCTCAGGATACAGGGGCCGTGGCACAGCTGTATAGTTCCTCTGTACTGGTGTTGAATCAGTGAGATTAATATTCATTTGCAGCCCTTCTGCATTACCAATTTCGTCTGCTTTGGAGAATGATTCAGCTTCCTCTTGTAACATCTTTTCAGCCACACGTTTTTGTTCACCTGTGAGTCCCTCAAGGTTAACATCAGGAATATTATGGTTAGATACGTTACTTTCTCTGATGACTTTCTGTCCTTCCATACTTTCTTTACTGGTCATTGTGCTGGCAATGTGCACTTTGGTTTCAACTTCGAGATGCTCGCACTCTCCCTCATTTCCATCTGCAACTTCCCTTTGTTTTACCTCAAGTGGGTTAATTGATCTTACTAGTTGTAGTCTTCCCAAGACTGTTCTCTTCCTTAACATAATCGAATGCTTGGTAGGGTTGTTAACATGAATATTGACTCGTGACCCCCTTGATATTGTTGCAAGTGTCTCTGGAATCTCGAGACCATCAGGTCAAGGACACTCTGGATTTGGCTCAAACAACACGGGTATTCGCCCCACGTTGGGCGCCAAATGTTACATGTGTTCCGATCCAAATCCCGTAATGACAATAACAACAAAACGATACTTTGTTTCTTTTCAACTCATATTAATATAGTTTACACTCGAAGGACTTTATATCCCTTTCTGTCAAAACCGCATGTCCCCAAACCGGAAGTTACAAAAGTTAACTTAGGGGGAGGGGCTTTAACTCATTTTTGTACACCTAACAAAGGCACACCTAGCCTCCTCCGGAGACAACTCCGTGTGGCTTCTTTTTCCTAGTCAAATAGCTTCCCCAACCAAAACATTGCTCGTACAGTCTTGGAAGTGATTTGACTCGGAAAAAAGAAGCCACAGAGTTGCCTGCGGAAGAGACTAAGGCACACCTCAATTATTTGTTATACTCGCCTAATTACTGGCTGACGTTTCCTAACCCCGAATGAAACCTTATCTCAATTAATCATAACCCTATAACTTTTACGATAATGCTTTATTATTTAGAATTGATTTTAATTTCGAATTTTACTGAATCACCAGTTATTATGCACTTATCTGTCTACCGATAGTTTATCTATGTGGGCAGAACCATGTTGAGCCCGCCAACACCACTAACCCAGCGGTAACATGTTCGCCGGAAAGCGAAATTAGGTGACCCGGACACAGAATATTACATCATTGAAATATTTAGTTTAAAAGTGGGGTTAGTATTCCAGTTTATTTCAGGGTTAGGTCTAGAGTTTTTATTTGGGTTATGGTTAGGGTTTTTGTTCTTGTAAAGCTTCTGAATCCCGAGAAAATAACCTTGATGTGTCTATGACGTAGTCTGTGTCCATGGTACACGAAGTATTAAGAGCCGAAATAGTGAAATACTTAGTTATACTTGCTTCAAGTCTGCCTCTTGATTGTTTCGCGTTTGTTTAGACGGGTTTGTTTCGAGAAGACTAGTTTGTTTCGAGAGTGGTTTGGTTTCAAACTACGAGTTTGTTTCAGAGAAGACGGGTTGTATTCTCGAAACAAACCCGTTTTTAAAACCCGAAACAATCAAGAGGCAGATTTGAAGCAAGTCTATGAAATAGCAGTGTTCAGCAAAGTACTGATAATTTGTACTTAAGTAAAAGTAAAAAGTAACTCCTCAGTTTATACTTAAGTAAAAGTAAAAGTATGGCCTGAAAATCTTACTTAAGTAAAAGTATGGCCTGAAAATCTTACTTAAGTAAAAGTATGGCCTGAAAATTTTACTTACGTACACATGCAAAACCAACTTCACGCGATTTCTCCACTCTAGATCTCCAGTGGAGGATAGAGTGGACCGAGTATTTCGCGACTCCGCGTTCCGAATTTCTTTTTTTACTTTGGCGATAAAACAAAAAGTAACGAAGTTAAAAAGTAATTATTTAACAAAAATTTTACTTCGTTACAAGTAAAAAGTATTTGTTGAAAAATATACTTCGTTACAAGTAAATACTGATTTTTTTACTTAAGTAAAGTAACGAAGTAAATTTACTTCGTTACTGGCGAACATTACACTGTGAAATAGTGTGTAAGTTATCTAACGTTTCGAGCGGCCCTTCGTCAGAGAGTGAAACTGAGTGATTATTTTACTTTACGTTTCACTCTCTGCCGAAGGGCCTTCGCTCGAAACCGGTTAGACAACTTACACGCTATCGGCACAACACGTTTTATCACTTATTTAAAAGCATCTATGACTGGCTTATTAAAGTGCTATGGATTGCAATGCGCATATAATAGTTTCAGTCGACAAATATATTTTGTCGGTCGACAAATATATTTTGTCAGTCGTCATATATATTTTTCAGTCGACAAATATATTTTTCAGTCGACAAATATATTTTGTT
Organism: Chrysogorgia sp. JL179-B06; assembly: GCA_035772405.1. Lineage (NCBI taxonomy): Eukaryota > Metazoa > Cnidaria > Anthozoa > Scleralcyonacea > Chrysogorgiidae > Chrysogorgia > Chrysogorgia sp. JL179-B06. The sequence continues at coordinate 1,083,068 of JAYKKM010000469.1, read as the reverse complement.
AGTCCACAAATATATTTAGAAACCTCGCAGCATACGTTGTTGCGATTGATATTTCGAATGATATTATGATAGATTGATATTGCGATTGATATTTCGTTTGCCTTTTGGAAAGTATCTACATATACCCTTCCCTACGTTGTGACTATCGATCACAAAATCGAATTTACTGGTCCAGGAATGAGAGTTTGCCATGTGTAATTTCTTCTGCATGAACGCTCTTCTCCTGTATACTAAATACTTACATATTTTGAATTAATATGCGGTAGGTTTACGAACGTTTTGCGTAGCCGGCGCAAAGGGGCTGGTAGGGGTTCGGAAGGGCTGCGGAGCCAGCCCCTTTGCTAACTGCACAGAAGCTAATATAACTGTTTCACGACGAACATGTCACCGCTGGGTTAGTGGTGTTGGCGGGCTCAACATGGTTCTGCCGACTGCAGAAAAAAAATTTTGGGATCATTTTCCATGGGAAGCCATCTGATTGGCCGAAACAATTTTTATCCTAACCTAACCGTACATAACCCTAATCCTAACCTACACACCCTTGAGCAGAAATTTTTTTGGGATCACTTTCCATGGGAAGCCATCTGATTGGCTGTTAAGGTCCCAAAAAAAGTGATCCCAAAAAATAATTTTGTCTGCCGGCTAACTATCCAGTGCATGCGCACCATCTATGTGACGTCATTTATATAAAACTTCACCCTAAAATTTTTTTAACTTTGCTTGGGGCATACCAGAAAAAAAAAGAAAGTTAGGCAATTTCTCACCCATCCCCCCTCCAATAAATAATGAACGGCCTTTTACATATCACAAAAAGATATACCGAAAAGTATTCAGGTAGTAGTAGTCACTAATAGATTCATGCGTCATAATGGTAAGTTATATTTCTCACTATTTCAAATTTTTAAAAGTATTTTAAGCCTTTCATTTTCTTTAGACCAGAGGTGGCGCCAGAGGGGGGCAGGCTACAGCCCCCCGTCGGGGAACCTTAGCCCCCTGTCGGGGAAAAATTAACAATTCGTCGGGGAACGAAAAGAAGAAAAAAAAGTTCATCTTATCTAGTTTTTGCATGAATATTATTGTTAGAGTTGGTTTTGTATACAGTAAGGAAATGTTAAAACTGCCCCCAAAACGCAGGAAATTAGCGTTTCAGAGGTTTAGAAAACCAAAAATTCCCTGGGGGAGCAATGGAGCATGCCCCGGACCAGGATCGTGACGTAAACATATATCTAAATTCTAAACTAAACCCAAATCCCCAATCTAACCCTAATCCTCCCCACTCCAACCTTAATCGCAGTCTTCAACTACTCTCAACTGCGAGGGTCCATCTACTCATCTAGCATTTCTAGCGGGGAATTCCTGGCCCTTTCTCGATATATGAGCAACCGAAATGTAAAATTATTATAGCATCAACCCGGGTTAGGATATTATAGGGTTAGGATTAGGGTTGGTTTGAATTTCGGTTTGTTCATATATCGAGAAAGCGCCGACTCAGACTGCGCCATCTTGGAGTTAGCTGACCGCAAAGGTTCAGGGGGGATCTCGTTCAAGGTTCCTCAAATTCCTCGTGGCATCCTCTTTCTGTCGTCCATTTTGTGCTCGAGTTCTCATCACTGGCTCACCGCTGTTCTGTTACGATTAAGTCGGCCAGATTTCGATATGGTAGGTACTAATATTAATATTCGAAGAGAACATCCTTTAGGCTCTTGGAAAATACCATTTTATTTAAAACTAACGTGACTAAGACTGTTTTCTTGTGTACCTGATACCGTATTTCTGGTCTTCGCATATCTTGTACATTTTGTTGCCTTATTATTTACTGTAGAAGTGTAGTCTATACACTCAAATTCAGCTATGTTTTGAAATTTTAGTCTTTTAAAGAAAAGGGTGCACCCGAAGAGGAAGCACAGATCCATCGGATTCGAATTACCTTGACCAGCAGAAATGTGAAGAGTTTGGAAAAAGGTGAGTGTTCTTATTTTTCAATAGTTCAATTGGGAGCAACTGTACAATACAATGCCAATTTTTCAAGCTTTATGTAAATATAAAGGCATCAAGACTAATTGAACCCCTATATAACCCGTAGAGCTGTGAAATTTAACAAAAAAACACTAACCCCAAAATAACCTAAGCCCTGCCTAACTATCACCCTAATGCTAACACTATTATAATAGTGTTAAGTAATTTTTTATGCACTCAGCTGCACGGCTCCACGACCCTTTTTTTCTGACTGAGGAGCCACGCAGCCAGTGTCTCCAACCTATGTCTCAAAAGTGGCATTGCATTAGGCCAAGTAACAAAATATAGTAGTTTATCGTACTAACTTTAAAAAAAAGGAAAATGAGGGCACTTATCTTTTTTCTTCTTTTTCATCTTAGATGGCTTCTCTGAAATAGCCATCACCTACCAAAACCTAATTTTAATGCATATTAAAGCTATTTAACGTTGTATTACAATTACAAACAAAAATCATGACCAAATCGGATGGATTTTCTCTTGCGACAAAACAAATTGTGGCGTGTAAAACCCGAAATGAACCGAAAAGTCCCGAAAGTACCAAGTGAAGATGGCCGAAAGCTGGCACAAAAGGCCACAAAAACAGATTTTCGATGCAAATAAAATTAAAAAATAAATGATGCGGCCGGAAAAAAGGATGCGGGCGGGGACGATAAACTACTTAATTTTTTTACTTGGCCTTATGCAGTTTAGCCTTAATTGAGTGTGCCCTCTGTCTCTGATCCTTGATCATACAGTAACATGTCAATACTAGTTTCTATGTGATTGAAATGCGAAACAAAACCTAGAGCACCTTAAAAACTAATTATAATAGTGAAACTGACCCTAAAACTAATGTACTGATCAATTCGAAACATCACTATCCCCCTAGGAATTTGAACTTTTGAAAATTTTGTTAGCGCTTGCCAAACATGCCAAAAAATACGAATTTTTATTGTTTCAAAAATCATGACTGGTAGTACGGGATCTGGGTACTAGTAGTGTTGTGACGTCTATGTAGTCACGCAGATTTCAGAACCATGTTGAAACATAGTAAACATAGTGTTTTCAATACGTTGTTGCTGGCTATTCCAATACATAATCTAGCGCTGAAAAGTTGGGAATACTTCATAAATTTCTTTTGCTAACGATAAAGCGAAGAAACGAAGAAAACAATGATGATTTCGTGAAAACTAAGAGAGCAAAGTGGGAGTCGCGTATTTGTTCCATACAATTTTTGCGTCAGATGAATTTCGATTTTATAAGGCCTTGCCTGGAAAGAAGATGAACTAAGAATTGCTGTGGTTCCAACAATCCATAGAAATGATCGAGGAGAAGCCGATGTCGAAAAGGAGACGCCGCCAGTGCCCAGTTGGCAGTTAGGAGATAAATATTATGCGGCACTGTGTATCATGTTTCCTGCGTGGGACTAGAAGCTTTTCGCGACGCTGTAATAAGAAACATTTAATTATTTTAGAGAACAAAAATAATGTTAGAGTCACAAGCGATCGATGAGGTTCAGACATAGCTTTCGGATGTTGAAAGTAGTTTTATAGTAACCAAAGCCGGCGAAGCGCAAACGACGCCTGTCTCGAGGCCTGTCAGATTCGGCTGAAAGCCTGTAACAACATGTCGTCGTCTCGTCGACAACTTATCTTCTGTCGCTTCGCTCATTATTTCCACTTGATAATCGTATTCCGTGTTAAAATATGAACTATTAGACAAAGAATAACTCTCTGTCTGATTTAGAATGGTGTAACGCTATCCAACAGCGTCACAAGAGTGAATATTTAGGGTAAGGACCCGTGGAGATAGATTTCACTTTGCAGCGGAGTCTTGAGTAGATGCGCACATACCATCATTCACAGAGTCACAAGCGGTTGACGAGGTTCAGCCTTAGCTTTCGGATGTTGAAACTGGTTTTTATATTGAAGCCGTCGAAGCGCAAACGACGCTTGTCTGATTCGGCTGGATAACATATGCCTCATAATGGCTGCAACATACTGTCGACGCGAGCCACATCTTCGACGACATTATTCTCATCTTCTGTCGCTTCTCCCACTATTTCCACTTCATAATCGTATTCCGCGTTAAAATATGAACTATTAGACGAAGAATGACTTCCTGAATTTGAATTTTACATCGGCAATATGCTTCGACAAGAACAACGTTTCTTCACGTTTTTACTATGAAAACCATAGTAATTCTCGGTCGGAAGTAAAACGAGTGACTACATAGAAGTCACAAACAACTCTCGACCCAGACTCCCTACTACCGGTCATGAAATCAAAATATCCAACTTTGGGAGCTTGTAGAATCTTTGTTTTTCATTTTTACTCAATCAAATAATCTGCAAAAAACCTTCTATCCATCTCCTCTTTCATTTGAGCCAGAAACGATTTGGGTTTATATGCACTTTAACATCTAACATTAACAATTGTTCGACTTGATTCCTCCACCATTGTAAAGAAAATGGTGGCCGTGAGAAAGCTTTAGTTAGACCACAAATTCTACCCGAAAACATACAAATTCTAGACTTCCGGTTCAAATTCCCCGCCCGGCAAAAGGTCTGGAATGTTCTCCTAGATATGAACAAATTATTTTAAATCAAGAATGGGCAATTAAGTTTATTGGCATGAATTTGTCACAGTTATTCGGTAATGCTGAAACACAGAACAGACTTAATACTTATAAGCTCGGGATATCATCATGAATTATTATAAGCTTGGGATATATTGAATGTCTGTCACATGCTGCAGTCCAAATGCACCTAATTATCAGTAAATATAACAATGCAATTTGGAAGGGAGTGAACGTGAGGAGATATTACAGCACACTTTAGAGATTTATTTAGGGAAAAGATGCAAAAGCGTAAACTTCACTCAATGATAAGTGTGCCCAGAGAAGTACTTCCATAAAAAATAAATCAGATGAGGATTCCCTGCATGTCTGGTGAGGATTCCTATGACAACACTGACAAGCACGCTTCAGCTGTAGAAGACGACTTATTTGGCTGAAGAGGACAATTTATTGAGCATGGAGAAATAAGATTACATACTGTCTAGTAATTTGATTTGCTAGTTTTGTCAAGTTTCACTAGCAAATCTGCAATTTTAACAAGATAATTTTTATTTGTACAGGTAGTTTCAGTAGAATTGAAAGGGGGGACTATTGAGAAATGACTTTTTCTTTAAAAAATGTAGCATTATTACTAACTGCTTATTGACCGAGCGCGAGGTCTGTACAGTGAAATATCGGACCGATGTTTTTATAGTACGGACCGAGCGAGCGAAGCGAGCCGAGGTCCGTGCATAAAAACAGAGGTCCGATATTTCACTGTACAGACCGAACAAGCGAGGTCAATAAGCAGTTTATTATATGGCCTAGACAAGAATTTTTTCAAAGCCTTTGTATTTGTTGAACTATTTATCCGAGTTTCGCTTGCCTTCCGCTTACCGAGCATTTGGTTGGCTTCTCTATTTTCATTACATGGTTTTGCTTTACACACACAAAAATATAAACATTTATTCTCTGGATTCCAGAGAGTATTTGGCTCGTATTCATCGCCGTCAAGTTTACGTGCATCTATAAAGAATTTGCACAGCAAGTGATTTAATTCTTCGGGAGCAAGACATTCAATCTTTACGTTTTCCTTGTTTATTTTTTCAAGATAACGATAAAAAGATTTCATGTCGCTAGCGGTTTTCTTTACTGTAGTGTGTTCGCACTCTGTTGTTCTTTAATAAAATTCTCGATTTCTTGCTGACTATTTGATTCATGTTGGATTTCGTTGTTGTTTTCCTCCATACTTTCAAGTTTGTCAACGGTTTGAATTTCTAGGGCATTACCACCTTGCGTAATGCCCGACAATTTCCCGCTCAGGTCATTACGGCTTTTTCCGGACCGCAAATTAACCAATCAGCGTGCGTCATTTTGCTCAGCCATATAATACTTCTTAACAAATATGTTATTACATTATGTCATCTCAATATAAGAAAAATAATGGTGTACAAAAAAATTGAATGCCAAAAGGAATTCTAGGCTGGCATGAGATACTTTCGGTTGCCATTGCCCCTGTTGGTTTAAGAGATTGCAATGTTTTCACTAAAATGCATGATAAAGATCAAATTTCAGCCGCCATTTTGCACGGGCAGCTCCTGGAAATTGCACGGGCCTGTGTGGAAAGTGATTCGTTCCCAGGGCACTTTAGAGCAGACACGCAAAATATGGCATCGTCGTCAATCGATTATGGCTTTTCTTTACAATTTTAATAGCAATTTTTGCATGGCTGCGGGAAATACACACAATTTTTTCACCTTTGGGAAATAGGACTGTTAGCTTCAATACTGTTACTTAACTTCAATTGTGTTCAATACTGAGACTAATTTTTTTTTCTGCATATCATTTTGAAAAGTGATGTGCAACTTTTACTATTTGGGCCAAAACGTTGTGCAAATTGCACATCGTTAATTCGAACCCTGCTAACGTTATGACATCATTATACACCATCATTTTTGTCTAAAATAGTTAAAGTGTGCGAATGGTGGCACACCTTCAATTTTTATGACAAAGCCTGGTTAATGGCTATTTAAGTAAATATGCAAAATGAGGAAAATGAGAGCAACCTGCATAATAAATTTATTATAGTGTGTGAGATATTTAAGAAATAGAAAACATTTTCCATGTTTACATACAGTTATAGAAACACGAGTGAAAGTTTGGGAGAACGAGAAATTAGTGGGAACATGAGCCCACAGGGCGAGTGTTTCCACGCTATTTTAAGTTCTCCCAAACTTTAATGAGTGTTTCTATAACTGTCAGAAAGATGTTTTCTATTTCTTTTATAAAATCACACTGAGGAAATAAGACTCTTTTATTATAATATAAACTATAAGGGACCGGTCATTATTTATGGATTTTCTTGGGTCAGGTAAAATTGACCCCAGATCATGAAATATTTTGCTCCTTTCTACGGACTATGAAATATTTTTGTTCATCAAAAACAAAAGTGTAACACAATAAGATGAGTACAAGCACACATAAAAACACAAAGTGTTTTATTTTTAGTAAGACAGAAAAAACACAAAACCATAAATTTTCTTCTTACAGTATTTTGTTCATGTGTGAAACAGGATTTTAAAAGTTCTGAGACAAGACTGTCTCACCAGTGTGGAAATGCACCAGGCATGCAACTTTCAAAACAACAACATGCAACTTTCAAAACAACAACATGCATTCCCATATTTCATATTGTGCAGCATGTGCCCATGATCTCACAAGGATAAACCAGGTTTTAAATTCACCAATTATGCTTATTTGGACAGGCTTGAAACATTTTATTCCCTGATAGAGTGGGTTATGAAAATATTTGAATTTAGTCTTAAAATATTCCTGATCCAGTAAACCCTATAAATAATGACCAGCCATAAGACTCTTATTAAAATGATGAAAATATACATTCTCCTATCTTCTTTTTTTTTCTTGTTGGCTGTCAGTCATATTTATCAACATTTTAGCTGTTTGTGAGCAAAGGTTCAACTTTGTCTTATAGTCCATTTTATAAAAATGGCAGGAAAATTCATGTTTGCCATTGAGTTATAGAAACACAGCTTTCAGCCAATCAGTGCGCGTGCGTTTTTAATTTGTTATTTTATAAAATAATTTCAAGAGTAATGTTAATTCTTCCACCAGTATGTTAATTAACCAGGATGAACAAACTATTATCTGTACGTTTGACGTCAAAACTACAGATATCTTATATTATTTGTATGCTAACAACTGTCAACCAATCAAAATTTACAAAAGTGTGTGTATCTATAATGTTCCATCTGATTGGATAACACATTGTCTGAAATGTTGTTTATGGAAATATGTTTACTTAAGTAATTGTTACCTAGATTCTAGAAATGTTCTCTTGCTTGTTTATATCTACAGTGGGGTTTTCATATTTCATTTACATATTTTCCAGTTTGTTGCTTTTTCATATCTGAATTGTTAAGCTTTGAAATTAGTTTTCGTCATTCTTGTGTGTTATTTAAAAATGTTCCATCATTTATTTCCAAAGTGTGCTCAGATCTCATCAAAGGTGCTAAAGAGAAGAAGCTCCAGGTGAAAGGCCCAGTTCGTCTCCCAACCAAACGTCTGCGAATCACCACCAGGAAGACACCGTGTGGAGAAGGTTCAAAAACCTGGGATAGATTTGAAATGAGGATTCACAAAAGGCTGATTGACTTGCATAGTCCTTCTGAGATTGTGAAGCAAATTGTATCCTTTAAAAAAGTATTTTTATTATTGTAGTATTATTTATCCAGTATCCCTTCCTTACAGCTGCCAAATTAGAATTGGAATACCGAGTCTAAATACACAACATTTGTGCCTATTATATTACGCAAACATGTATACCCTTCGTAAAATCTGCTTAATGTACTTCATCAGATCACAATCACTTCGCTTTGTCTGCCAAGTTCCAAATATCGTCCGATTCACCCAAAACGACTTTTCACTTATAAGAAGTTGGCCCTACCATTTTGTGTGTGTGTATGTGCAGTATGTATGTATGTGTGTATGTTAATCAGAATGATGTGTCGATCGTCAAGCTCGTATACTCGGAAAAAATGATTCTGAGTCCGGACAGGAATCGAATCTGCAACGTTACAAGGTTACAATGATGTGCTGGTTCGATTGATATATGTACTGCCTATGCGGCAGTCACTATATATGTACTGCCTATGCGGCAGTCACTATATCATTATATAATGATATTTTCTATTTTTCACACAGCCTGCATTACAGTTTAACTGGTGAAAATGACGATGATAAGTGCAGTGTCTGGCCACCATCAGCAACTGGACAGATGTTTTGCTCTCTTGGAGCTCGTCAGCACAGTGTAGCTGATGGTTAAGCCAGCACATCCAAAACGTATATATAAACACCACAATCAAGAGATGGATGTGGGATATACCACACTGCTGATACACAATCAGTCTGATATTGTCTATTTATATACATTATCCCATCATCCCTGCTGTGGGGAGATTATCACCCTCGCTTCGCTCGGTGGCTTCGTATGTACTGTATACTCCATTACATTTTCCATTTTCCAGTACCAGTGATTGAAATTAAGAAATGTCTATGAAAAATCCTTGACTGCAAATTTAGACATCCATCAGCATTGAACCTGGGGTAGAAGTGGAAGTGACCATTGCAGATGCTTGATTGATGCAAATATGACACGAGGTTCAACACAAACCAGAGAATAAAAGTTATTCAAAAATGCCTATTGCAGTTGTTACTTGTGTTCATAATACTGATGTTTTTGATAAATATATTTATTTTAAAGCAGTAAAAAAAACGTGTCAGGTGCGATTATCGAGTTATAAAACACAAGGAGATAGCCAAGTGTATTGCTAGCAAGAGTTATTTAGTTTCCTTGGTGGTGTCGTAACTCGATAATTAAAAAATTAAAAATGATTTTTTTTTCACCAACTATGACCATATTAAGGTTGTTGTGAAAAGTAGGGCAATATGCAGTTTACCGTTCCTTGATATCTTTTCTAGTTCCAGAGTTATAAAGATGTCAAAAATCAAGGGAAAATATGGCACAAACAAATTGCTGATTCAGCACAAATTATGACGTGTATGGTTTGCAGCTCTAGAGCTAGAAAATATATCAATGAACGGTAAACTGCGTATCGTCCTACTTTTTGATGCTCTTTCAAATGAAGTAATAAAAATATCATTTCATAGGCACTTTAAAGGCCCGTTTTTTCGTTTAAGTTTACACACTACGATTTGTCGGGCCGATTTTCCAAATATGGGCATCCGATTGATGGCGTTAGCGTTGATGTCAGCAAATCCCGAGGAAAATCTGTAGAAAAGTCACAGGTTTTTTCAGAGCTGTCGTAGCGATTTTTGACTGCAACTATGACTACCGAATAAACGCGCTATATTTAAAAAAATTTAAAACAAAAAAAAAGATGTTATACATTCGTAGTTTACGGTCGACAAATGTCGAAATGACGAAGCTGTAACTAGTTAGTTTCTTCACCCAAATTGGCCTTTTCTACTTTCCGACATTTTTTGTTCACGCCATTTGCACGCAATTTTATGTTGCCTACTGTGATTTTATAATCCCCTCGCCCGGCGCGAAGCGCCTGCCGAAGGGCGAGGGTGCTAATATCGACCGGCGTTTAGTCCCTTATCACGCGAGATCCAAGCGGATCCTGATCTCATATATATATATATATATATGATCAACCGTCCACATGCGCGGCATCGGAAAATGTGGCACTGGTAACTAGATACTCAGATTAAATTGAACCGTCACAAGAGACATAGTTTTTTGAGGAAATAGAAAAAAAAGTATGTATTTTGAATCGCTAATTCCAAATCTGTTTTCAGAATTGAAAACGGTTATATATTGATCGAGATTATCATAGCCGACCAAGCCGGGACTAATTTCTAAGTACATAAACCATTTTTACGAAGGGTATTCACGTTCTCGTAATATAGTAGACACATATGTTATGTATTTTGACTCGCTGATTCCAAATCTGTTTTCAGAATTGAAAACGGTTATATATTGATCGAGATATTCAACATAATATTCGACGAAGTGACCGGCTAATCATTATTTAGCCGACAAAGCCGACTAACTTTCTAAGTACATAAACCATTTTTACGGGCCTTTAGACGAGATACTAGATTTTCTCCTATTCAGAAAAATGTTATCTTCACTGTGAGTAGTAAAGATAGCATAAAAACATGTCAATAAGCGAGTGTTTTTACAATAAACCTAACAATCCTGGCAGGCCGATTGTTTCCGCTTGTATAGTTGCCCCACCGAGCTAATTTCCAGTTTTTGTATTTTCACCATATTGTAATGGCTTTGATCAGCGCACTCAGTTAGAACATCGACGTTACTCCGCTTAGCAGAACTAGTGCTTACCCTTGGTGTTGCGATAGGCACCAAAATGAGTCCAAGCTATGCTAACTAATTATTTGTTGGTTATGTTGAAAAACAGGTCTTTGAATGATACACAGATACCTTGCCTGATTTCTTCGGCAGATTTATCGATGACTGTTTAGGAATAGCCTGCGAATACAGCCGTCCCTCATCGCCTTGCAGCTCCGCTGTATTCGCAGCTACATGCTCACGTGTCCTTTTAGTTTTTATCCTGCTCTGAGTTCACGTGGGAAATCGGCGAGACCAGTTATCTTCTATTTTCTTCCTCTCATCCCAACCACACTAACCCATCCATCCCTTACTCTCAATTGTTGCGTCTTCGCCGCTTATGTAGCGACGAACCAAGATTTTCAAGCCAAAGCAATGGAAATGAGATATTTTTGTTCAACGTACAAACTTATTTACAACTTATTTACTTATTTGTTATCGTACAAACCTTCTAGACCTTGCCGTTCAGAAAGCTTTTCTCGTCCCCCGTTAATTAGGCACCTTTGGAACAAGTTTCAAACAACAAAATTCCTCTAGTCCAGATTAAAATTATCAATTGGAATTTTCACATTTTACAAAATGATCTTGAGACGTCAGCCATTTTCACCGATAAACCTTTGGTATCTTTTCGCCGTAGTAAAAACATTCGTGATTCTTTAGTACACAGTGCCCTTAAACAAAATACCTCGGCACAAGTGGGAATATTTTCTTGCGGCCGTCCCCGCTGCTACACATGCATTTCCCTCAATCCCTGCACTACAGTTATTACTGCCCCCAAATTCGACCACACAATCCGTCATACTTTTTCATGCACGTTCAGCAGCAACATTTCTTGCATTTCTTGCGATAGATCTTGTACTTAGGGATACCATATATTTCTTGCGATAAAATCTACATCGGTGAAACTGGTCGACGCCTTTCAGACAGGTTTGCTGAACATCTTTGTTCCGTGAGGAACAATGATCTTGACAAACCTGTAATAGCTCTAGCCATTTGGTTTCAGACATGAAAGTATGTGCCATCGTTCCCGGGTTGTAACGATATCCCCAACGGCAAGAGAAGCCACTCATGGGGAAAGATAGACATGCGCTCAAAAAATTTGGAAATAAAATAGCAGCACAATTTTAACAGACTGAAAAACAATTAGAGCTATATTGTTGCAACAAGTCCTATATTTTCAGGCCTGAATATAATTTTTTGGAGCTCGCCGGACACGATGTCCGGCCACAGAGTAAATCGGCCGGACAAGACCACTTTTCTGTCGGACACGGTTTGTTAATTTTATCCCCGAATCGTTTTAGCATGACACTAAATAATTTTGCCGTTATGTAATGCAGTGTGATAAATGTTGTACATTACATTAATAGCCTTGTCGCCAATACAGCGAACAACGCTGTTAGATCTCACTTTGAATAAGGGACTTTGTGCGATTAACGATCATAAAGCGGTTACAGGTCATGACTGTGCATGGAATTCACACAATGCGTGATACCATAGTCAATCGAGATATGGTCTGGAAACTCAGCTAAAGTCTTTGTTCTATCTTTTTGTTCGTCTTTATGCAATTTTGTGCACCGTGGGAAAAATCATTTTGAGCCACATGTCATGCGTACGTGGTCGATAAATATAACTTACTGGGAGGCAAAATTTGGTCTATAAGTGGTCGAGTCGGCCGGACATTGATGTCCGGCAGCAGCTCCAAGCTGCCGGTGACAAGACGAATTAACGCCGGACAATGTCCGGCGGTAATATTCAGGCCTGAATTATACTGCTAGGTTAGCGTGTTTCATCCGGCAATCAGGTTACCAACAAGTCCTATACCGTACTACAACATGTCACACACTTAAATTACGATTGCAACAGGTTCTACTGCTGCAACATCAAAAGGAATAAACTGTATGCAGCCTCTCAACATCGTACAAAGTTTGACATCAAGGAAACCCATATTGGCAAAATCTGCAAACATTTATATTAATTAAAAACTATAGCTTCAACTGCATGTGTGTTGAAGAACGCCAATGTATGGTCACTTTCATTATATTGATGGCATTGCTGCACATCCTGTTCTTCACTTGCTAACTTTATACCCATCGTACTAAAGGTAGATAATGAAATCTTGCATTATGATCAGTAGTCCACTGTCCACTCACTACTATTTTCACATTGTTGTAACAAATTCCTTTAATTAAATCCCAAATTTCCTGAGTTGTTGTGTGTCACACTTATTCGCTTTCTTTGTGATTTGATCATTGTTTATACCATAGCCATAAAATACTTTTCATTATATACATGTACGCAGTGCGTACCTATTTTTAAACTTGGACCACACATCCTCTTGATGAACGTTTTTCTTTTATTTAATTTCCTACAAGTTTTTTTATTTTAGTTTGCGAGAAAGCTCATGGACTTTCATTCCTTTTCAAGTTTTTGTTTCTTTCCGCTTTACTATCGCACAATACCCCAATACAATCCCCTTGAATATTGGACATGTCATTTCTCCCTCCCCTCAGTCTGTTCGCTGATCGACGGTAAAAATAGCAAATGATTTAACTTTTCGCATCTCATTAATTATTAGTTTGTTATCTCCCATGCATTTGATTGGATACTTTCTGCTTGTGACACCCTTTTGGCATATATATATATATAAGCCCTATTTATTTTATTTCATAATTAATCTCGTCTTACTTTGATGAAGGGCTCCGCTCGAAACGTCAGTATTTCGTCACTAAAAATCTTGGCAGTTTACCACCTTTTCACTTTACTAAACATCCCAATTGTTTGGATCACAGTATCTTGCACGGAAAACCATTTGGTAATTGTTTTATAAAATAACGACGGATAAATAATATATCACTAAATCAACATTAGATCAACATCGCAATTCTCCCAGAAACCGCCCACTACCAATAAGGGAGTTATTTCGTGGTCTTCTAAAGTTAATCGGCCAACCATGGATGGTTTTCTATTCTGACCTGATGTCAGCAAACAGTCGTAAAATAAATTGAAGTGGTAAATAAAAACCTATTTTCAGATGTACTTAATCACAAAATATGTGAAAATATATGAAATTAACTTTACGTACATGTATTGTGCAGATGTAAATTGATGTCGTCGTGAGAATTTAGCCTCACTGTTTTTGTTTTGTGGTTTTCTCTCACTGTAGTGTTGTTCGCGCTATATACGCATTATGTTAAATTTGAAATCTGGCCAAACCAAAAATATAAAAATCAAAATTTCAAAACATTTTTTTTGAAAAATTTGAAATTTGAAATTTTTGCAATTTTGAGCGTTTTGAAATTTAGATTTTGAAATTTAGATTTTTGAAACTAAGTTGAAATTTTTGAAAGGTTAGGGTAATTAAAGGTTAGGGTAACTAACGGTTAGGGTGACTCCAGGGTTATGGCTAGGGTTAGCATTAAATTGAATTTTGTTGAAACTGAAATTTTGCAATTAAAAAAATTTTGAAATTGAATTTTTTAAATTTTGATTGGAAATATTTGAAATTTAGATTTAAAAATTTTTGATTTTGATCTTTTTAAATTTTTCGAATTTTTTAAATTTTGAATCATCATCACGAGGAGTTATTACACGCACATTTTCAAGTAAATTTGTGGAACAAACTTGAAGGTGCAAGGTAGAGAATTTTCACTCATTAAAATATTAGTGGTGTACATCGCACGAGTACGTAAAATGGGAGGAACATGTAATCTTGCTATGGCGTCTTACGAATTCCGACTTAAACGACAGTTTAATATACAATGGCCGATATTTTTGCGAAACCTATACCTTTTTGAAAGCCCAATAAACCGGCTGTTACCAATGCTTTTAACAAGACAATAACAAGACACATTATGTTAATACAAATTAGCATTAATTATCATAAATCAGGTTGAAAAACTTCCATTTTTCTAGAAAAGACCATCTTGCACGCCCGCGTAGCATCATGAAAATTCAAAACGCCACCAATCGCAGATCGAGTTGTTTATGAAATCAAATCAAATTTGGCGTGTGAGTGGATCTCGTGTCCCTGGCGCTTGTCGAATTTCAATTTTTAATCTTGCCTTACCGTGTGCCGTGTTTTTCGATTGACGACTTCGAGGGTCTTCTATGACCCCTTTTGACTGGGCCGGACAGGAAAGAGTTAAGGACATTCGCAACAAAAATTAAGTTAATATGAAAGAACTCGTAAAATAGAGTAACACCTTTTCCAACTTTTCCGTATTTTACTTCGTTTTTGAAATATTTCAGTTTGTTTGATATATAAATGCGATGGTCCTGACGTCTGCAGGTGCAGAGCATGCAATTTTACTTCTGATAATACTCGTTCCAGTGGGATATTGGTAATTTCAAGGATGCATTTTACGGGGGTGTTCTCCCTTTTATACGATCGCTCTGTGTTCAGCATAACCCCAGTGGGCGTTATATATAAGCGCACTGGTTCACATGCATGCATGGTTTTCGTGTTTGATTAAAACCCAGTATCCCATAGTGTGAACACAAATTAATAGGAGTTCCAGTTCTTTCGATATATTTTTGCAAAATCCAATCCTGATCAAACTGTACCGAAACTTATTTACATTAATGGTATTTGCATCAATTTAATACATTCCATTTGGAATCAGCTAGGAAACAAAGTTGAAAATATTACATCAAATACGCAGCGACTGGTTCATATTTTTATTTCAGTTTAATATTTTATTAAATTTCTAAACAAACGTACAGAATTGAATAAATTTCAACCGGAAAATATGCTTCCGCGCGGTTTGGTCCTACACAAACAATCGCTGCTTGCCTCCAGATTTAGTCTCAAGGTTAAACACGTGTAGTTAAATACAACTTAATATCGACAATAAATGAAGGAATCAGATCCTCGTCAACAAACGAATGTTAAGGCAGCATATTACGTCGTCCCTTATCCTTGCGATGATGCCTGATTTCTTTCCTTCTTCAAGCGCACCTCTTCTCTGTGCAACTCTTCAGCGCGCGACTTCTCCAAACGTGCCACGCGTCGCGCTTCCTGGTTCTCTTTATACATCTCCATCTTCAGCTTCAGCTTTTCGGCGTTGATCATGACCTCCGTTTCATTTTTTTCCTTCGTGGTGTTCCTCCGCTCCTCTTCCGCCTCATATTTCTCCTGTCTCACCTTTTCTTGATTCTGCAGTAGCTCCTTGGCAGTCAGGAATTTGTGTTGCGCTTTCTCTTCCAGATCCTGACACCGACACAGTTCGTTTTCTTCGCGAACGCCCTTGGCAATTTCGATCTTTTTGAACCTTGCATGTTGCTGTTCTTTGATGCTTTTAATATGTACCTCTCGGTTTTCGGTTGTCACTTCCGTCTTCACCTGCAGTTTTTCTTCCGTATGCTGTATTCAGACAAGGTCAGAAACATTTTCATTTATAAAATAAGTGATTTCTATACGCGAGCTCTGCTTGGCCAGTATAGCCGTTTTTAGATAAGAGTAATTGACCTTATTCCAAAAATGGCTGTTAATTTAATATTCTTTATATGCATATAAATTAACCTTATAGCCTCGTTATTGTGTACGAAATTCAAAAAAATTTCTTCTGAAACGATGCAAAAAGGGCTAATTTAAATGCAAATAAAATAATACTAAATTGGCTGCCATTTTGGAATAAGGTTCATGTGAACACGGAATTTCGCGCCTTTTTCTAGTCCGCATAGGAACGCGAACTGAAATTAAGGACCCTAGGATAACAGTGTAGTTTACAGGATAGATAATGGTATCTATTATGCAATGGGTTAGCCGGTTTTACACAATGCGGCACTTTCAAGGTCTTACAGTCAAAAACAAGTTCTCTACTTAAATCCTTCCTACTCAAATCACTTCTCACAACATAATTCCATGTCTTCCTGGGTCTTCCCTTGCCTTCCTACCAGGGACCACCAGGTTCACAATTTTCCTCACCCATCCATCCTCTCAACGTGACCATAGGCGAACGGGTAACATTTTGTAGGGGGGCGGCTGAGCATAACTTGCCCGAATAAATGATGACGTCAATATTAATCTATTTAGTGCATAAGCCCTGAAGAACACGAATTGCCATATCGTTATGCCTAAGCATATTATTCTTGCACGTTTTTCGTTAAAACATGAACATGCATTAAAAACATGTAAATTATGGGAGTCCTGGGGCATGCTCCCCCCAAAAATATTTGATTCTCTGAAAGTGTATTTCCTGCAATTTGACTAACTTTTCTCGTTTTTTTTAGCCTCGGCAGTTGCGGGATTCGAAGTATTTAATTACCGTTAAAGTAACATTAGACCGCGTGGATATCTCTCCCGCGCATGGGGAATGCGTTACACGACGGCAGAGGAGAAGGAAGGAAAGGCAACATATTAGCCACAAAAGGTATATTCAAGTTGAATTGGTATATTCAAGTTGAATACACGAGATAACGTTGAGACAATGCCAGGCCCAGTGGCAATGCCACTGACCATTGCTCAACGAAGAACAACAATGAAATACGCCTAGAACATGACCGAACCAATTTTTTATCAGAAAAATTATATAAAAACCCAAATACGAGATAGATAGACAGATACAGGCTTTCTGGCAGGTGTATTTAAAAAAGTAGGACAAAAGTAGGACTAAAATTTTAGGAAAAGTAGGAATAAAGTAGGAAAACGTGCAAAAAAGTAGGACAAAAGTAGGAATTTTTCATGATTAATTTGAAATGACAATACTACAAAAATACAATTTAACCTCATTTTTAATAAATGAAATGTACAAAAGTGGCCTCCTCCTCCCCTGCAGCCAACCTTACTCCACCTTCAACCAATCATATAATATAACGTATAATATAAACAAATTATAAACAAATTAAAATAAACCTAGTGTTTACTTAGTGTTTCTTTTTACAATTTTCTCAAGAGTGGTTGAATATTGTTCAACCACTTTTCTTCTCTTAGCACCAATCGTAACCTGTTCCTTTCGACAGTCCTCCAATTTCTTTCTAGCAGATTCCATCTTCTTGCAGGCAACATCCATAAGGCCTTGAACTATCGTCATTTCATTCATGTCTTTTGCTTGAATGGCATTTTGTAGCCTGCTATTTGCTTCAGAGTAGAGGGTTTCTGCCTTCCGTAGCTCATCTTCTTGCTGCGATTGCTCCTTTGCAATGCTGTTGTCTTTTTCTGCAAGGGTCTTCTTTTTTGCCTGGAAATTCGTCGTGATTAATTTCAAATGAAAATACGACAAAAATTAAATTTAACCTCATTTTTAAATAATGAAATGTACAAAAGCGGCCTCCGCCCCTACCTCCAACAATTTTACAGTCTTCTGCATTTCTTGATTATCGGCAGTCCTTTTGTCTTGCACATTCCTTTTTTTCTCTTCCAACTCTCTTTCTTCAGCTAGACGTGCATTGTAGACACTATTAGCAGATCGTCGCGCATTAATCAATGCAGGGGTGATAGGCATCATGTGGGCTTGACCTAACGCGTTTACCCTAATTGCATCTTTTGTGCTTCGTAGTGCATTGATGGACGCATCTGAAAGGAGTGTGCGCTCATTAGTTAACACTCTTTTGTTCTCAGATAGGCTTCTCTCAACCTCCGCATTCCCATGGGCAAGGCACAAAGCTGCTTTTACTAGTTTTGCAAGGACTTTATAGCGTGGTGCTCCTGTAAAGTTCTTTTGATCAAATACTTTCTGCCAATAGTGGTCCACTCTTTTATACTCCGTTGTTCCATCCTCTTTGCGTCCCAATATATACCAGTCTTCAGGTATGTCTTGCGCCTGGTACATCTTCCATTCGTCATTGAGCAAAGGCAGCTCCTCTTCGGTGACAATTTGAGGAAGTCTTCTTGCAGTTCGTTGCAATGCCTGTATCCCTTGGTCTGCTTTCTGCAGCTGTGGATTCAAACAAGAGAGATCTTTTACAATTCCTCTACCGACAGGAAGACGATCCATTAAATACTTTGTGGCGGTCTGATAGAACTTTCTCATATCAATTATTAACCCCTTCTCTTGCCCAGGCTTTAGCTTCTTAATGGCCTTCCTGCGAGTGGTTTCACCGACTTCAATTAACTGATCACTCAGCTGATTCTCAGGTTTGCTCAACTCCACGGACATAAGCTTCTTTCCTGTATTCTCTCCAACAACACCAGGTTTAAGGAAACGTAACATGATAGTACGCAGAAGTTCTGACAGTTTGTGATATAAGATATGAATTAGTGGTTCCTCCTTCTGGAAAAGGGTAAGGAAAGGATGGAATACTGCTTCTAGATTTTGAAGAAAGTGCAGCTGTACGAGGACTTCCGGGTTCTTCAGCTTCTGACAGATTCTATTGTATCGTTCGTTGTTCTTCAGCGATGCTTCTCTCTTTTCCTTTGCCATAATTCTAGGCAACTCAATCAGGAAATACTTCTCGACAGCTTCCCAGTTCTTCAGAACTCTTTTAACTGCGGGAATAAGTGTAAGCCAACGACTTTGAATATGTCTGATGAACATCCCCTCATCTAAACCAAGGCCAAGCTGTGTTTCGAAAAAATCTTCTTTACGACATGGCGATGCCTTCAAGTAGTAGAAAAGATCTAGAACAAGTTGTTCGGCTTGTTCTCCGAATATAGTAAGACCTCGTCTGAATGCATTGTGAACGATGTGTAAGTTGCAAGGAATAAAAGTAAGAATCCCATGCAGGCCACTCTCTTTCATGTGCTCATTGATCAAAGTCCAAATTGTTTTATTGACATTTGGGCCATCAGATCCTAGGCTAATCAGCTGTGCTAATGGCAACTTGCTTCCATCCTCTTGCAGTGCTTCCAGTATAGCTACTGCAACATCTTTCCCTTTGGCATGCCCAAACATCAATGCTTTCAAAAACTGCACACGAATTTCACCCATAGCTTCAGACCAATATCGCAGAAGCAAGTCACATTGTTTGCGGTTCTGTGAATTTGCGGTTTCGTCGTACTGCAAGGTGAACGCACTTTTTGTCTCACAGATTGAAGCACACATTTCCCGTCGGTAATGCGGTCCCAGTCCGTCAGAAAGGAGATACGATATCTTGGATTTGCTCATTGTAAAATGCTCAGCTACATCACCAGGGAACATTTTCTTGAAAAGATCAGGTGTTCCGTCACATGATGAATAGCTATAGTTGCTCTGAGCAACTTTTAAAGCCCATAGAATTTCTGCAGCGGCAACTTTCTCCTGAAGACTAGGACTTTGTATCAAACATGATGTAGATGCCCCTGCACTTGATGTAGATGCTTCCTTATTTACAGGTGGACAATTACTTGATGATATAGTGGATGTAACCTCTTTTTCCAGGTGTCTTTGGGTTTTTCCAAATCGTACTGCAGCTAAATCAGAATGCTTGTTTCCATCAGCATGATGAAGGAGTTGTTTGAATCCTGAGTTACTGCACTGCATTGATTTACAGCACAATACACAAAAGGCTTTATAAGGTGAACTTCTGTCTGCACGGCACCATTGCTTCACTTCGTGCCCAGCATTATCGATTTTTAGTAACCAAGATTCTTGAAATTTGGTAAGATTTGGCATGGTTCAGTATATATACGAGTTCACGAATTTCCACTATATCAGACAAAGTTACATTTATCGCTGTATTCATTTACTACCTGCAAGAGAAGAACAAGTATATATTTACCTAGGCTAGTCAAACAAAGGAGTTTAATTCTTACATGGTGCTTCAACTTTAAAGCTGATTACAGTTTTAAAGGAGCAGCCATTTTAAGTCCCTCAGTTTGCTTCATTGGGACTTTATTTACGTTATTACAGATTATTCAGTTACTATACATACCTGTGTTTTGTTGAAAACAATTGGCAGTATGCAGACAAAAGCGTACCGATTTCACAAAACAGTCTTAAAAAATAGGATTTTAAGAAAAAAAGTAGGAAAAAGTAGGAAAATCAAGCAATTTTTAACAAAAAGTAGGAAAAGTAGGAAAGTGAAAAAAAAGTAGGAAAAAGTAGGAAAAGTAGGATTGCCAGAAAGCCTGCAGATAGACATTAGAGCTCTTTCATATTTCACGTCGTTCTTGAGATATTTAGACTTTTGTGATATACAAATGAGTATAACCACCGACGTCACGAAATTTTTATACACTTTTAGAAAATCTAGCCTGCTCGCAGCCCGAATTTCGGGAAAAGTTAACTTTATTACACCAAAATAGCGATGCCAAATTAATTTACTATATTTCTAATTACTTGATTTTCTAAAAACTTGCAAACCTCGTGACGTCGGTGGTTATCACAAAAGTCTAAATATCTCAAAAAAAAGACGTGAGATATGAATAATGACGCGAGATATTTTTGGAGTTCTTAAAACTTAATTTTCGTTTCATAAACACTTTAATGGCCCATACGATCGTCGTGGTAATCTCCCGGTGGTGTTATGGTTGTCAAAAACTGGTCTTCAACCATGCAGACCAACCATGGCGTGCAACACCTGGGGGTAGGATATTTGTTGTTTTGGGAACAATTACTTAAGACCAGTTTTTGACAACTATTATACCTCCCCCTGTACAGAACAACAAAACAACAATAACCTAGTAAAAGAAAACAAACCTACCTTCACCATCTCCTCTTCCATTTCATGAGCACTTTGCAACACGTCCTTGAACCGCTCTTCATTTGCTTGGTGTTGTTTTTCCAACGCGATCCTCGCCGCTTCTTGTTTAGCCTCTAAGGTTTTTTGCTTTTCTTCCAGTCTCTCCTCCACTTGCTTGGATTTCTGTTCAACGCTCTCGTCTCGAGTGCTATGCACTTGCTTGGCGTGTTGCATCTTGGCCGCAATCTTATAAAGTTTTTCGCTTTCAAAGCTCTGCGGTAAAAAATATTAAAGCGAACTGCAGCCAAACCTTTTAAGGTGGTCTTGGAAAAACATTTTCCCAAAAAATCAAATTTTCGAAACTACAAAATTATACATTAATCATTAATCATTGCTTTTTGGTTTCCTGATGTTAAATTTATTATTCGTGCAGTTGTGAAAAGAGGATAAATATTGCAAAGATTGGTTTTCAGATAATTAGGCGACACAATGGAAAAGAATGAAAACAATAGAACGGAATACAATAGACGATACAAAGTTATTTCAAAACATTAAACTCGAATTTATCAAACCGTTATTTTACTACACATGGGATGCTATGCTACATTCAATATTAGTCGTACGTATATATAGACATAACATTTTAAGAATTCGATCATTGTAAATAGATCTCAAACTTAAACCTCAAAAATTTAATACATGGTAAATATATGTTTTAGAAATTCCTTTTTCTCGACTGTGTTTATCCGAATTTTGGCATTGTTACAAACAAACGAAATTTATGAGATAAATATACATATAAATTTATATTATTTTGAGGTTTATATGTTGGATATATCTATTGGCTTTACATTAAACCTAATTTTATATTTTTCTAGTCTTTACTTCTCTTGCTATTCTGACCCGAACAAGTGCCAATTATTACTCTGATGGGGGTCGTTTCTAGGTTACCATGGTAACAGCACATATAAAATGAAATTGACTAATTTAGTCTCAGCATATGATATCCTATCATTTCAATCCCAAATATGTTTGAAAATACAAACATTAAAGAATCTTATTATTTTTGTCCAAGACCACCTTAAATAATAGCGCTAAAAATCTCACGAAAAAGCGCACGAAATTTTTAGTGAACTACGGACCGCGGAAGAAAGTTTTTTAAAACATCATTTTCTACTTACTCTTCTTCTATTTTCCGCTGCACTTAATTTTTCAATAATAGTTTCCTTTGTAATCTCCTTGACTGGTGAATAGATGTTTGGCTTTTTATCAGGCTCTGGGGCTGCTTTAATGACAACTTCATAAGCTATGCCATCTTTATCTTTTTTAGCATTGGTTACTGAAGAAAGAATATATTATACTTGATATTCTGACATCTGTAAATTATAATATAGATTATACAAAAACCTGGAAAAGCACCTTGACTAGGGAATAGTCAATCTCTTCTCTAAGACATATTTATGTATATGGTCAAATATATGTATATGAAAATTTGACTGTCTCAACCAGGAATCGAACCCGAGGTCTCCGAATCAACGCATCGGCGCTCTAGCCACTGAGCTATTGAGACACAGTCTCAATATTTTTGGTCTCAATATTTGACCATTAATAAATCCTCTCTTCATCTAAAGAAAATTTATGTATATATATTAATATATATAATCGCGAAGGCACGAGTGGAGTTTGATATATTATCCACGTTTAGGAACAGAACAGCTTCTTATAACACGCTTTTTAGGTGGAAAAGCTCAAGCGTGGAAAACAAATCCGCAATACTTCATGTTCAATGTTTATATAATGCCATGTAAACAAACGATGTAAACAAACGATGTAAACAGAAACGTGGACATGCGCAGAACGGACTATCTAATTGATTATGGTTAGCCAATCAGATAGCTCGCTCTTACAACGCATGTATTACGTCATTATTACCAACCTATTAGCAAGATCTCACGGATTGTGCCCTGCCTCGTGCCCAGGCGTATCAATCCTTGTACGCGCGCATACTTGCAAGGCGTTGGAGCGGGGCGAGCGAGGCTCCGCCTTCCCAGCAGCCTCTTCGCGCCTCCGCCTCGTACCCAGGCTCCCCTTCGCGCCTCGCCGCGTAGAAGGATTGAGACGCCTGGGTACGAGGCAGGATTGTGCCGAGACAACGAGCCCGCGTAAACTCTTTGACGGTATCGTCGTTGAGTTTGCCATCGCAATTTCTTAAGAGAGGCCGTTTGGTACTATAGTTTATGTTTTAGTATTTGAGCCCGGTTTAGACGTCGAACTTCTCAACTTCACATGTGCCGAACTCAAATGAAAATGAGCGTAATCTATTGTTTAGAGGTGAGTGTTGGGCGCTTGTGTTTTTCTCGCCGGCCATTTTGTTGGACGCCTAATTCAAATCGTGATCCGAATCCGTCGATATTTTTGCAATCCTTTCATTAAACGTGTTAGTTTGTCGATTTCCAAAGTGAAAATATACTAGACTGAATATTTGTATTGCTATTTGTTGTAAACTTCCATATTGATCCATATGAAAACAATAACAAACACCCGCAATGCATGACCCTGACACTCACTCTTTAACCTAATAGGGCAGAGACTGGGACGAGCGCGGTTTAATAGAGAAAAATAACAGTCCAAAAGACGCAAAAATGCCATATTTTCTGTGACTTTTATCCTGATACGATTATTCCTGGTAAGAAATCTTCATACGTGTAGATTTCATCTTGTGATCGAAAATACATTTTGTACCAGAAATAAGATAAATGTGCTGTTAAACAGCGCTCGTCCCAGTCTCTTTGTCGCATTTCAACAATTATTTTAATAGCATGGACTCCAAATGTAATTCTTCTCTCTTTTAAAGTGTCTATCCGTGGTTTGGAGATTTTACATATTCGCAATCTTTGGGTTCTACCAAGAAGAAATGTAATACATCTTGTCGTTCGAAAATTTTATCTTCACGCCTTTCCCCAGGAAATGACGTCAAAGCAGGGTCACGCAAAGATATTGCCCACTGATTCAACATTGAAATACGGAGAATGTTTGGCAGTGAAGTTTCAAAGATCTGTTTAGAAAAAATTTGCTCAATTCCCAAACTTTCTTTGTATTTCACTGAATCACTGTGCAATGTCTTTGCATGTCCCAGCTTTGACATCATCATGAAGATGAAATTTTCGCACAAGATATTTTACAATAGCGTAGTGTCCACTGATCTCAAAAATAGGACTGGATTGAGCTTTCTAATGTATCTGTGAGCAATCAGAGTAGGAAGGCTACTGGGAACGAGATTGTCTGATGAGCTGATTTTGAAGCTTGCATATTTGCATAATGTAAATTGACGAGAGATCATTAGAAGCTCCGAGTTGGCATCAAACTAACGCTCGTGAAATAGGTTTAGTGTATGGCCAATATAGTTTCTTTGTTAACATTAAATGCATAAAATCTTGAACCTAATTTGACGTCTCATATTAGGCAATTAGAGCCAACGGCGGCCATTACTAAGGGACCAA
This sequence comes from Chrysogorgia sp. JL179-B06, assembly GCA_035772405.1. Taxonomy (NCBI): domain Eukaryota; kingdom Metazoa; phylum Cnidaria; class Anthozoa; order Scleralcyonacea; family Chrysogorgiidae; genus Chrysogorgia; species Chrysogorgia sp. JL179-B06. Next base: position 1,058,084 of record JAYKKM010000469.1, on the reverse strand, counting down.
AGTCGCAGTAAATCTGCAGGTAGGCCATGAATCGTTTTACCCAGTAATTTGAATGTCTTCTGGTCCTCTTTATAGTAAAATTATTTTATTTTTTCGATGGTAAGAGCATATAATCCAACAAAAAACCTCATACGATCCTCAGTTGGTCCTTTAGTAACGGCGGACTTCCGGCTTCATTTTCTGAACAATAGTTGCTCGATCCAGTCTTCTTTCGAGATAAGTGGTAGCGTCTGGCTGCTATTAATAGCTCAAAATGCGGACAAACAAACCAAATTTGACTCACAAATGCGCGATTTTCTTTTGTTATGGCCGCAATAATTATGGGTAAATGCTGACCAACATGGGTACTGACGTCATCTCGACAAAGTGCTATTATTCTCAAGAGATTCCAAAGATCACAAATATGTAAAATCCGCTAACCCCAGATAGGCGGCTTGAAACTCTTTTAAATTCTTCTTTCTGAAACGTGTAATGATATAAATAACGTTGTATCTTTAACAAGGACGGTGTATGGCTGTACGTAGCTACACAAAATGTTGTTATTCAAGGGCACGTCCTCCTTCATATTATACACAAAACCAACCAATTCATAATTAAGTTAGAGCTGGTTGAGTAATGAACTTCAAGACCAATAAGTAATATGTGTATGTACCAATTACCAAACAGATGAATCGTACAAAACACATGATGAAGAGACAGTATAGTACCGACAATGCCGTGAATTCAGGCAAGTAGTTGCAATAATGCCGTTAAACAACTAGCCGCTAAACACTCGAATTTAACAAGCTTCAAAAGTAATAACTTGGCATTCTATTTCTGCCGAACAGAAGAACCAGAAGAAATTAAGAAGAAAAGCTGCATCCTTACCGACGCCAGGTTCAGCTGCTTCTTGTATTTCTATCTTCACATCATCGACTTTCAACTCCGAGTTTGACGCCATCTTTGTTCGAGTCGGCTCTTCCAAATGCTTTTCTTTTGCCGATGCCGGAGGTTCAGCTAAGGTCTCTTCCACCTTACTACAGAAAATTTCGAGGTGTACAATACTGAGGTGTAATCGCTTCGTTTACAATGCTAGAAAAACTGAGCTTCCTAGTTCACTAACGAACTCGGTGCAGGACAAAAAAAAAACAAGTCACTATAATCAGTCACTCGAAACGCTATGAATTCAAGTTTTCATTATAAAACAAAGGCAAACTTTAGGATTTCGTATGCTGCTCACAACTCAGCAACATTTAACCAATGAATTTTCAATTTAACATACTTTTAATAGCTTCGGTTATAGAAGTAAAGACACATATTAGCGAAAGTACAACCACCGTCATATTCCAATGATTTTAAAACACAAACATAAAACATATAAAGAGCAAACGACAATGGTCTTAAGAGTCCCAAGACAAATGTAAATACTTAACAGCATATACAGGTTTGGATCCAAATATCTCGGTGAATTCAACTAACCTCTGTCGTTTCCCCATCAACGTGGCTCGGTTAGGACTTCGCAAAATAAAATTCAAATAAATATAAATGGCGCGCGTGGAACGTCATATTAACCTAGACGTCTGATTGGTCGACACCTCTGAATTCGTAACCAATTCTCCGCCAATTTTTTCGCCTCGCTGTCGCACAGCCATGTTTGAATTTATCACCTAGGGTTGCTAGATTGGCTTTTTCGAAGCCAAATTTCTCGAATTTGGCTTTTTTTTTCTTGATTGGCTTGGGAAAAAAGTTTTGGCCTTTTTTTGGCTTTTTAAATTATTCAAAGGAAGTTTCTAAAAATACGTGTGTACGAAGTTAAAGTGCCTATGAAATGAAAAAATCGATATTCCATAATGCGTTTTCTTTGAAAGTAGGTATTGAATAACGAAGATGTCTGTTTAAATTTTTTCTTTAACATTCACTGTTGTCCAGTTATAAGCATTTGAAATTTTAGCGTGATGACGTCACAAGGTTGACACGCTATACCTGAGAAATATTAAAGTGCTGATATTTCATAAAGTATGACTTGGACAAAGACGAAACATGGCAGCAATGTTGACCTTCAAGTGCTCGACTCATCATAGGTGTTTGTATAGTTACCATGGAAACATACTAGGTTCCAGACGCTTTTATCCATATTTCATAAAATGTAATTTTCTTGTTTTCTGGATACCTGCTGTTGGCTTTGTTCTGGTTATGTATTTGGCATGACGTCCTTAACATGAGAAATGACAGTGTTTGCCTAAAAAATGCCTCGTACTAAAACTAGAGCACGTTTTTATTTACTCCTTGCAGGGGCCTGGAGCCTAGTATATTAACACGGTGACCATGAAAAGTAGTTTGTCACATAGCTTATTGTCGTAGTTGAAATGCTACTAAGTTTTGTAGTTCTCGTGAAAACACTTCACAAAATATCAAGACTTTAATATTTCTCTAGTACAGCATGTCAACCTTGTGACGTCATCACGCTAAAATTTCAAATGCTTATAACTAGACAACGGTGAATGATAAAGAAAAAATTTAAACAGATTTCGTCATTATTCAAAATCTACTTTCGAAGGAAAGATATTATGGAAACTGGATTTTTTCATTTCATAGGCACTTTAAGTATTGTTGCACGAGCTTGCTTGAGAAAGAGGATCATCCAGTTTTATTTCTGGCCAATCAGGATGCATAATTTTTAACCAATCACGAAGTCGAGAATGCGACCAATGAAAACCCTTAGGCTATACTTGTCTTCGCAGAGGTCCGGCCAGGTGCCCGGCATATAAATTTGAGTTACCAGACTTGTAGTTGTGGTTGTGACTCACAAATTGCGAGTTGTGCCTTGGAATATTTGTTGGCTCTTTGCGAGTCTTTGGCTTTTTTTTTGGCTTAATTACCAAAACATGGCTTTTTTTGGCTTTTTCTCAATCGTAATTATTTGGCCTATTTTGGCTTTTTTACAAATGGTTTTTGGCCTTGAGCATGCGCAGCAGTCTAGCAACCCTGATTTGAAGTACGTTGTTATTATGGCATGTGCTGAAAAACTTTAAATAAACACACACTTTCTTTTACAAAAGCCTGTCCGCGGACAAAGTTAAATTTCTGAGCGCGGGGAGAACTGGATGAGCGACTTCTTCGAGAAAGGCTTCACGGAGTTTTCCAGGGCGCTTTGAAAGTTTTCCAGCGTAAACATTTCGCATTCTGGAGGTTTAAAACGTCCACTGCTGGCGAGCTCGCATAGTTCTTCCAACATTTTGAACCTTTCTGGACCTAAAGCAAGAGTAAAAACAAGAAGAGTTTAAAATGTACCTTCAAATAAGTATATGGGGCGTCGCCAAGGGGGACTGGGTGGACAAGTCCCCTCACTTTTCTTCAAAAACTAATATATATATATATATATATTAATTTTTTTTTGGGGGGGGGGGGTGGATGGTGTTAGGTCCACATAATACTTTGGGTTAGGTTTTGGGGCATGTTTGGGATTATAATGTTCGTGATTTAGTTTTAGGGTTAGCACTACCAGATACAACCATTAAATAGCGGTCGCCACCAACAATGGCGGCTATAATTTTTTTTGCTGCCAGAATAGGTTCAATCTGTTGTTCATCTCTTGCAGATGACACAATCATGTATTTGGCAATGCACACAGAAGATCAGTGTGCTCAACTGCAATCAGACCTAGACAGCCTACAAGTGTGGGAGAAAGATTGGTTAATGGAATTTAACCCAGACAAATGTGAAGTTCTCCGAGTAACGCGAAAGAAATCAATGATCCATTATGACTACACTCTTCATGGTAAAGTTCTTAGGTCAGTCACAAGTACAAAGTATCTTGGAGTACAATTGTCACATGACTTAAAGTGGAACTCTCATATCAGCAATATTACTGCTAAAGGAAATCGCACCTTAGGGTTCCTCAAACGCAACCTGAGGGTAAAGTCCTGTTCACTCAAGCAAAAGGCGTATTTTAGTCCCACAGCTAGAGTACTGCTGCAGTATTTGGGACCCAAACGCGGGGTTGAAAACAACGGTTCATACAGAGTGGAGATAGTCCAGCGTAGAGCTGCAAGGTGGACACTATCACGCTTTCATCCATTGGCCAGTGTGACGGAAATGCTGACAGAACTCGGATGGCGCTCCCTAGAAAAAATTAAAGGCGCTGTGACGCTCGTCTGATCCTGTTGTACAAAATTACTCATGGCCTCGTAACTGTTAACTGTTGTAATCTCCTACGTCCAAAAACCAGAAGTTCTCGAAATACGCACGAACACTCGTTTCTACCCCTAGTCTGCTCCACGTCCTATCACCAACTGTCCTTTTTCCCGAGAACAATAAATCAATGGAATGGTATTTCTCCAGACATTGTATCTCTATGTATATCATTGTATCTCTACTAGTAGTTCTTCCCTAGGTTTTGTTAGTTTATTTATTTATTTATTATTATTTTTATTTATTTATTTACTTTTATATACATGTATCTATTATTATTTTGTCTATTTATATTTTGCTGACCCCGGCAAGTAATCCTCACATAGAGGGGTTTGCTGTATTGGGAGATAGAGATAGATAGAGATAAATTACGTGGAGCACTTTTGCTGGAAACCAAGCTATTCTGCCTGGTTCAGGCACGGCGGAAGCAAATCTGTATTGGGGGCTAGGTACCAATCCTAAAATTGCCTGGTTATAAATGGTTATATAGTTTCTCCATTTGATGAATATGCGAACAATTCGCAAGGACGAAAAACTCTCGGTTTGGTGTTTTCCTGATCTAAATGATGCTACTAAAATTTTTTTAAACACGTATTTTTGGCAGCATTATTATTGGGGGCCCCCAGCCCCCTTCCGCCGGACCTGTGGTTTTCAAGGTATTTCGCCAAGTTGTAGCGATGTCTGCGATGACGTTATCATTTTGTCGCCCCACTTCTCCAGGTCTGGTGACGCCACTGCACAGTATGCGACTTATATAGTCGGGATACAGTAGTTTGAGGTTGTACGTAACGAGTATTAAAGATGAATAAATCATCTAAAAACTGCCTTTTTGAAAATAATTAGGGTTCTGAAGAAAGAACATAAAGAACAGAACATTGTTTCCAGACAGAACATTCTTGGTTGCCGCTGGTTCTTCATTACCAGAGCAAATTAGAAGAACTGACTGTTGCAGTTTTACATCAGCATTTAAGACTTTTCTTTTTTCTACTATTTATAGTTTTTGTAGTTATCATAGACCTCTTTCATAATTGCGGCCAATTTAAATATTCCATTTTGTGCATCTAAATTAGCCTTTGTGGCCTCGTTTGTGTGTCAGCAATTCAAAAGAATCTTTGCTTCCTAACGAGGTTGTAAAGGCTAATTTTTATGCGCACAAAAAAATATTTTAAATGGCAGCCATTATGAAAGAGGTCTATAGTTTTATTGGTTATACATGTGGTAGTTTCGACTTTATAATGAAATGTAATTAGTTTTATAAGTAACTTAAGAACTTTAAGAATGTTACGTATTGTTATAAGAATTTATTATTATTATTATTATTATCAGTTTTCGCGCTGAACATCAAGGTACATCCCGCACCCTTAGGTGTCAACAAACAAGCTTTTTGAAGAATCTGGAAGTCAATTCTAATGTCGAGCCCTCCTAGCCATATATCGAAATGGTTGCTTACTGTTCCGAGTGTTCCAATAATGATGGGTACAATTGTTACTTCTTGACATTGCCATATCCTCTTAATTTCTCTTTTTAGATCTTGATACTTTTCTACTTTTTCCTTTTCTTTCTGCAGAACTCTTGTATCAAATGGGCATGCAACATCTATCAGTGCGCAGCATCTCTTCTTTTTATTTAGTACTAGTATATCTGGCAGGGAATGTTCTATCTTATTATCAGTTTGGATTTTCATATCCCACAGCAGTTTTACATTTACATTTTCAGTGACACTTTCTGGCTTATGCTCGTACCACTTTTCCGCATGCTCCAGCTTGTATTTCTTACATAACTCCCAATGGATCACCTGAGCAATTTTGTCGTGTCTCCAGTTCTTATACTGCTTTTGGGCTAACATCTTACATTCCGAAGCAATATGTGCTGTTGTCTCATCACGCTCTCCACATAACCTACAAGCAGCCGATATATCTTCTTCGTCAATCACTTTCCTGATGTACCTAGCTCGTAATTCCTGATCTTGTGCCGCCATCAACATTCCTTCTGTTTCTTTCTTCAGGTTTCCTCTTTTTAACCAATCCCAGGTCTTACTATCTCTACCCTCCTCTGTACTTGTGTACAATTTCCCATGTAGATTCTTTCCTCTTTACTTATCTCGTCTAGAATTCTGGATCTCCTTTTTTTCTTTCCCTCCTTCTAACATCTCCTCCTTTCCTACTGCTATCAATAGCTTCTCATCACTACATTCAACATACATACATTCGTTCTACATTCATTATTATTATTATTATTATTATTATTATTATTATTATTATTATTATTATTATTATTATTATTATTATTATTATTATTATTATTATTATTATTATTATTATTAGTCGAACATAAAAACATTTTCTAGAGACAAGGATGTTTTGAAAGGCGTTATACGTGATTGTTCAATTTCAGCCATTATTGGTTCAAATTATATTTGGCGCCATAGAGTGAAGAAGTTACTGTCTTGACAATAATATTAATTGACAACTAATAATGAAGCTTGGATGTACCTAATTAGAATTTTTAACTAAGCTGATATAACTTATGCTTGGGTTCTAGCCTAACTCTAACCCTAACCCTAACCTAGTTCAGAGAGGAAAATAGTTATTCTGTCATAGTTGGCGGAAATGTAATCGATATTGCAACCTTTTTGTTGCAATTTTTTAAAAGCATGGTTATTACTGAATCGAAACAGAAATTTAAAGCGGGATTTTTAAAGAACGAAGCATATATATTATATAAACAATCACCAAAGTCCTGGTGACTAGGTGCTCTACTGTATCTATATATATAGTATTGCGGTGCCCCCTGCCAAGTTGGCAATGCTTTATATTCCGTGTGCGAGTTCGTTCGTTCGGAATCAATAGCATCTACTTCATGTATGCCTATTATTCTGTGTGTGAGTTCGTTCGTTCGTAAGGAATCAATAGTAAGCGACATTTTTAACGATCGCCACAGGGCACCGCACTTTAGCACTATGTCTTGTTCGAATTATATTTCTATACTGCCTACGCAGCACAACACCTTTATAATACATTCTTAAAGTGACTTAAGTTACTTATAAAACTAATTACATTTCGTTATAAAATCAATACTACAACATGTACAACCAATAAAACTACATGTACAACCAATAAAACTATGATAACTACAAACACTATTAATTCGAAAAAAGAGAAGTCTTAAGTGCTAGTCACTTAAAACTACTTAAAAAGGCAGTGTTTATAAGGCGCTAGGGTTACCCTAGGAATAGGGTTACCCTAGCGCCTGGGTGACCCTAGTGTAGTTATTTTTCTACGTTGCGTTTATAAGCAAACTAAGGTTACCCTACTAGTAGGGTCACCCTATCACTTAGCTAGGGAAACCCTAGCACTAGGGATAAGTTTTGCCTTATAAACACAATCGATAGGGACAACTCGGACACCCGGGTTAAGTTTTTAGGTATCAGGCCTCTTGATGCACTCGCAAGCCTCGCATATGTCAATTTCGTCCACGAAGTCGTCGAGATGGGCAGTGGAATGTAGAGCCGCATGAAGGAGTGTTAGTTGTTTAACAGTTATACTTATAGACATGATTGAATAACAAAGAATACCATATAACTGAAGAGAAGCACAGGTAGTAGAGAGATTAAAATCGATAATACAGCAAGAATTTTCTTTCTTTTTCATGTTTACACTCGAATTTCCTGCGTACATGCTCGACGACGCGAGTATAGTTCACCCTAGTCCTAGGGTTACCCTAGCCCGATCATTTCCTTATAAACGCAAGCTATCTTTTCACCCTGGCGCTAGGGTAACCCTACTCCTACTTGGGTTACCTAGCTTTTATAAACTCTTATAAACAGAGCTTTAAAAAGGCAGTGGTTCTAATTTGTTCTGGTAATTATAAATTCCAGAGTTTTCCAGCGGCAACCGAGAATGTTCTGTCTCCATGAGTAACATAACGGTATTCGATTTTGGCACAAATAGCAGATTTCGGTCCGATAGATAGATTTCGGTTAGATGATCTAGATTGATCCGATAGATAGATTTCTGTTAGATGATCTAGATTGGTCCGATAGATAGATTTCAGTTAGATGATCTAGATTGATCCAATAGATAGATTTCAGTTAGATGATCTAGATTGGACCGATAGATAGATTTCGGTTTGATGATCTAGATTGATCCAATAGATAGATTTCGGTTAGATGATCTAGATTGGTCCGATAGATAGATTTCGGTTTGATGATCTAGATTGGTCCGATAGATAGATTTCGGTTAGATGATCTAGATTGATCCAATAGATAGATTTCTGTTAGATGATCTAGATTGATCCGATAGATAGATTTCAGTTAGATGATCTAGATTGGTCCGATAGATAGATTTCGGTTTGATGATCTAGATTGATCCAATAGATAGATTTCAGTTAGATGATCTAGATTGGTCCGATAGATAGATTTCAGTTAGATGATCTAGATTGATCCAATAGATAGATTTCAGTTAGATGATCTAGATTGGTCCGATAGATAGATTTCGGTTTGATGATCTAGATCGGTCCGATAGATAGATTTCGGTTAGATGATCTAGATTGGTCCGATAGATAGATTTCGGTTAGATGATCTAGATTGATCCAATAGATAGATTTCGGTTAGATGATCTAGATTGGTCCGATAGATAGATTTCGGTTAGATGATCTAGATTGGTCCGATATTAGATTTCGGTTAGATGATCTAGATTGGTCCGATAGATAGATTTCGGTTAGATGATCTAGATTGGTCCGATAGATAGATTTCTGTTAGATGATCTAGATTGGTCCGATAGATAGATTTCAGTTAGATGATCTAGATTGATCCAATAGATAGATTTCAGTTAGATGATCTAGATTGGTCCGATAGATAGATTTCAGTTAGATGATCTAGATTGATCCAATAGATATATTACAGTTAGATGATCTAGATTGGTCCGATAGATAGATTTCGGTTTGATGATCTAGATTGGTCCGATAGATAGATTTCGGTTAGATGATCTAGATTGATCCAATAGATAGATTTCGGTTAGATGATCTAGATTGGTCTGATAGATAGATTTCGGTTAGATGATCTAGATTGATCCAATAGATAGATTTCTGTTAGATGATCTAGATTGGTCCGATAGATAGATTTCGGTTTGATGATCTAGATTGGTCCGATAGATAGATTTCGGTTAGATGATCTAGATTGGTCCGATACATAGATTTCGGTCAGATGATCTAGATTGATCCGATAGATAGATTTCGGTTAGATGATCTAGATTGGTCCGATAGATAGATTTCGGTTAGATGATCTACATTGGTCCGATAGATAGATTTCGGTTAGATGATATAGATTGGTCCGATAGATAGATTTCGGTTAGATGATATAGATTGGTCCGATAGATAGATTTCGGTTAGATGATCTAGATTGGTCCGATAGATAGATTTCGGTTAGATGATCTAGATTGGTCCGATAGATAGATTTCGGTTAGATGATCTAGATTGGTCCGATAGATAGATTTCAGTTAGATGATCTAGATTGATCCAATAGATAGATTTCAGTTAGATGATCTAGATTGGTTCGATAGATAGATTTCAGTTAGATGATCTAGATTGGTCCGATAGATAGATTTCTGTTAGATGATCTAGATTGGTCCGATAGATAGATTTCAGTTAGATGATCTAGATTGATCCAATAGATAGATTTCAGTTAGATGATCTAGATTGGTCCGATAGATAGATTTCGGTTTGATGATCTAGATTGATCCAATAGATAGATTTCGGTTAGATGATCTAGATTGGTCCGATAGATAGATTTCGGTTTGATGATCTAGATTGGTCCGATAGATAGATTTCGGTTAGATGATCTAGATTGATCCAATAGATAGATTTCTGTTAGATGATCTAGATTGATCCGATAGATAGATTTCAGTTAGATGATCTAGATTGGTCCGATAGATAGATTTCGGTTTGATGATCTAGATTGATCCAATAGATAGATTTCAGTTAGATGATCTAGATTGGTCCGATAGATAGATTTCAGTTAGATGATCTAGATTGATCCAATAGATAGATTTCAGTTAGATGATCTAGATTGGTCCGATAGATAGATTTCGGTTTGATGATCTAGATTGGTCCGATAGATAGATTTCGGTTAGATGATCTAGATTGGTCCGATAGATAGATTTCGGTTAGATGATCTAGATTGATCCAATAGATAGATTTCGGTTAGATGATCTAGATTGGTCCGATAGATAGATTTCGGTTAGATGATCTAGATTGGTCCGATATTAGATTTCGGTTAGATGATCTAGATTGGTCCGATAGATAGATTTCGGTTAGATGATCTAGATTGGTCCGATAGATAGATTTCTGTTAGATGATCTAGATTGGTCCGATAGATAGATTTCAGTTAGATGATCTAGATTGATCCAATAGATAGATTTCAGTTAGATGATCTAGATTGGTCCGATAGATAGATTTCAGTTAGATGATCTAGATTGATCCAATAGATATATTACAGTTAGATGATCTAGATTGGTCCGATAGATAGATTTCGGTTTGATGATCTAGATTGGTCCGATAGATAGATTTCGGTTAGATGATCTAGATTGATCCAATAGATAGATTTCGGTTAGATGATCTAGATTGGTCTGATAGATAGATTTCGGTTAGATGATCTAGATTGATCCAATAGATAGATTTCTGTTAGATGATCTAGATTGGTCCGATAGATAGATTTCGGTTTGATGATCTAGATTGGTCCGATAGATAGATTTCGGTTAGATGATCTAGATTGGTCCGATACATAGATTTCGGTTAGATGATCTAGATTGATCCGATAGATAGATTTCGGTTAGATGATCTAGATTGGTCCGATAGATAGATTTCGGTTAGATGATCTACATTGGTCCGATAGATAGATTTCGGTTAGATGATATAGATTGGTCCGATAGATAGATTTCGGTTAGATGATATAGATTGGTCCGATAGATAGATTTCGGTTAGATGATCTAGATTGGTCCGATAGATAGATTTCGGTTAGATGATCTACCGATAATTATATTTCGGTTAGATGATCTGTGGGATCTATAAATACACTGTATCTTAATATCGTTTTAGTTAAGCCTTGATCAAACGAGAGCGAGAGTCGAAGAGAGTTGGCAGGCGAGAGTTTGCATGAGTTTGTCCTAAACTCTCATTGCTCGGTCAAACGAGCACGAGAGTTGCATGAGAGTTGACGCTTGTCAAGTCCGAGTCACTACTATTACTGTCACTTGTCGATGATATGTAATAATATTTTCTTTTTTCTTTTTCTTTTTATTATGGGTAATGACTTCAACGTCGTTTGTTTCTGGTTTTTCCTGAGGCATTTTGTTGCCTGCCACTGCAAAGTGCAAACCGCTAGCCGTTTATAACTCTCATCGACTCTCGTGCACCGGTCAAACGAACTAAAACTCTCATCGACTCTCATCAAAATTTGAAGCAGCTCAAAGTGGATGAGAGTTGACGAGAGTGCATGAGAGTTGATGAGAGTTGACGAGAGTGCATGAGAGTTGATGAGAGTTGACGGTCAAACGCAAGCGTGAGTTTCAACTCTCATCAACTCTCATCAACTCTCATCAACTCTCATCAACTCTCATCCACTCTCATCCACTCTCATCAACTCTCATCAACTCTCATCAACTCCCATCAACTCCCATCAACTCCCATCCACTCTCATCAACTCTCATCCACTCTCATCAACTCTCGTCCACTCTCATCAACTCCCATCAAGTTCAACTACCATCAACTCCCATCAACTCCCATCAACTCTCATCAACTCTCATCCACGTTTGACCAGGCCTTTACGTTGTATATAATTTGAGTCAGGTATACGCGGGTGTTCTGTCACATGATCACCTCAAGAGTAAAACGAACTAAGCCGCTATAAACTATCGAAACTTACTCGTAGAATTATCCTCATTCCACCGAGTCATCCAAAATCCTCGCAGGCGAGTATCTTTGAAAATAAATGAGCTCTGTATAAAAAAATAATTTGCGCACATCAGATATGCCACACGGCGACTAAGATAAAAAATTTGCCAGATCAAAAGGCACAACAAACAAGATAGTGCGTAATAAGCTACCGTGGGCACAGTGATAGGTTTTCTCGACATTCCACCATAAGTAACCATGGTCCCGCGTTTACTGAAATAATTCAAAACCACCGTTTTAAAACCGTACCCATTAATGACCTTAAAACAAACGAGCGACCGTTAGATAACAAGTTTCCAAGTCTCAAAATCTCTATTTAATGATCAGACAATGAGCCTGACGTTTCTATGAGCAGATACATAATCCAAGAGGCGTAGCCTAGTTGATTATCGCTCATAGAAAACGAGCTGGGCGAGTTGTCAAAAAATAAAAAATATTGGCACCAAAACCGGTGTTCATGAGACCAGTGGCTCTGACACGTTCCCAAACCCAAGATGCTTTTGGCGCTTCGTGGCGCCATATCGTTTTTTCGCGACGTGTCTTCGTTGTTTGTTGTTATTGAGAGTGTTTCATACGAACTTTTTTTAGCTTTGTGTAACCAGATAAAAACGAAAATGAAGAAATTAAGAAGTGCCTTGGTGTTCTGACAATGTTTGACTTTTCTCTCATGGTTCTCTGTAGTTCACAATACAACATTTTGTACGTTGCTATTCCTCCAACAGCGTCTTGAATAACTTGCTCGCCGTAAGCATCAATAAGGGCTACAGTTTCTTCATACCCGCCATGTTTTAGCTTGCAAATCGCAAGGGTATTCGGGAAGATTTGGGAACTGGCCACGGTCTGAACGCTCCCTAATTGTTTTAGTAAATATTTTTCTACTAAAGTTCCTTAACCATACACAAACATCCTTGCCCATACAAGCAATTCTAAATGATTCGATAAACTAATAAGAATAGCGGATTGGCGATAACAAATTAGCGATATTTACTAAGAGGTGATAGTTAAAGTGCCCCTAACGTCAACATTTTTTATTGTCTTATTTGGAAGAACTTTTAAAATGATAAAGTAACTTCTTTTGAAGATTTTCACTTCTTTACTTTCTTTTTGAGATATATCAGTTTGTTTGATATGCAAATATCTGGAATTTCGTCACACATGCATAATGAGTTATCAGAGAATGTTATATATCTTTGCGTTCATGAAATAAAAACACTAAAGTGTGAATAACACGTGTGTGCGTTTCTCCCACAACACCAAACTTCTTGATTTTAAAGGATTTCGTTCGAGAATAAAAGAGATATACACATTTCTCCAATAAGTCATTATGCATGTATGACGAAATTCCAGACATTTGCATATCAAACAAACTGATATCTCAAAAAGAAAGCAAAGAAACGAAAATCTTCAAAAGAAATTACTTTATCATTTCAAAAGTTCTTCCAAACAAGACAATAAAACATTTTGAGGTTATGGGCACTTTAACTACTTAACTATAATGATTATTATGTCCGCTTGCCTGACCGCCCAGCCTGTCTGGGATTTTTACAAATATGTAAAGGGAATCAAAAATTTGATCACAGGGGCACTTTAAATAAATGATGCTGATATCGATTGGGTATAAATAAATAAATAGGAATCTTTATTTACCATGCAAAAATAAATCAGGCAAAAACTAAAAATTTTAAAGTTCGTATAAAGTCATGTATATCAAGTTACCTTACGCGTTACAATGTACTGTGGAGAGACGAATTTAGTGCATTTGTAGATACGGGGGGTGGGGATGTATATTTAATTATATATAAGGCTAGCCTGAGAAAACAGACGTCCTTTCGCTTCGGGGGGACGAGGAGTGAAAGGACGTCTGTTTTCTCAGGCCTTCTCTGGCACTCGCGCAGGGATACACAGCACTTTCCAACGTTACTAAATTTTCGTGTTTTTCTGTCCAAGCCACTACTTTTGAAATATATTAAAGATCGGCTTAAATTCATCGTTGTTTTCGGGTAACCGTTGTTTTCGGGTAACCGTTGTTTTCGGGTAACCGTTGTTTTCGGGTAACCGTTGTTTTCGGGTGTGGGATAACACTCAGGATGGTGAATATCAGAGATGCCCGAGGTGACATGCGCGATGCGACATGTGTGACGCGACATGCGCGAGGCGACATACGTGACGCGACATGCGTGAGGAGACATGAGTGAGGAGACTTGCGTAAGGCGACATGCGTAAGGCGACATGCGTAAGACGACATGCGTGAGGAGACATGCGTGAGGAGACATGCGTGAGGCGACATGCGTGAGGATACATGCGCGAGGAGACATACGTGAGGAGACATGCGTAAGGCGACATACGCGAGGAGACATGCGTGAGGCGACATACGTGAGCACACATGCGTGAGGAGACATACGTGAGACATACGTGAGGAGACATACGTGAGCAGACTTGCGTAAAGCGACATACGGGAGGAGACATACGTGAGGAGACTTGCGTAAAGCGACATACGTGAGGCGACATGCGTGAGGAGACATGCGTGAGGCGACATGCGTGAGGAGACATGCGCGAGGAGACATGCGTGAGGAGACATACGTGATGAGACATGCGTGAGGAGACATACGTGAGGAGACATGCGTGAGGAGACATACGCGAGGAGACATACGTGAGGCGACATGCGTGAGGCGACATGCGCGAGGTGACATGCGTTAGGCGACATGCGTGAGGCGACATGCGTCAAAGGTACATTCGTCAAAGGTACCAACACATGGGCTTACCTCAAGTATCTGATCAATTGCGTGGCACTTTTACCTCCAACACAATTCATTGCCAGCCTTGGTGCACTATGATTCTAGGAGTAAAGAATAAAACGAATAAATTCAGCTGCACCATTTGAAGATGACGAGCCGTTTTCTTATCCAATACCATTTTTTCTAATGTTGACTGAGTGATGATGCGAGCAGGGGCGGACTGGCCCTCCGCGGTACACCCCTTGGTTTTTTGCGTTTTGGCTCCACTGTATAACGTACCTTTAAAAGTTCATTTATATTATTGGCATTTTGAAATTCTTGTTCTGTGATTACATACGTAGCTCCCAGATTCATTAAGTTCGCCTTCACTTCATCAATGTTTGGTCTGAATAAAACAACAACAATCACTTTTGATCATTTTTGAAAACTACATTTGACGGCATGCACTCACCTATCTCTGACAACATTAACTGAAACAAGTCCCCAGCAGGCAGCCAGTTGGATAACTGCCTCTCCCACGCCACTGGTGGCACCATTTTGAATGACAACATCACCTTAGTCCAATAAAAATCATTAACACTTTTACTAGCAATTTTATTGTCCAGTTAGAAATGAAGATCACCACCACCATTCCTCACCTTTGTCACCATCATTATATATCGTTATCATCATTAATTTTGTCTATTAATCCTCATCCTCAACAATCCTCATAATTGACATTATCATCATTATCACCATCATCATCACCATCATCATCATCATTACAATCATCACCATCATATTGTCTATAATTACCATCGCTATCATCATCATCATCACCATTATTATCCCCATCATCATCATCATTACAATCATCACCATCATCACCATCATATTGTCTATAATTACCATCATCATGATCATCATTACAATCATCATTACAATCATCACCATCATCACCATCATATTGTCTATAATTACTATCATTATCATTATCATCGTCATCATCATCACCATTATTATCACCATCATCATCATCACCATTATTATCACCATCATCATCATCACCATCATCATCATCATCATCATCATCATCATCATTACAATCATCACCGTCATCACCATCATATTGTCTATAATTACTATCATTATCATTGTCATCATCATCATCATCATCATTACAATCATCATTACAATCATCATTACAATCATCACCATCATATTGTCTATAATTACTATCATTATCATTATCATCGTCATCATCATCACCATTATTATCATCATCATCATCATCATTACAATCATCACCATCATCACCATCATATTGTCTATAATTACTATCATTATCATTATCATCATCATCATCATCATTACAATCATCATTACAATCATCACCATCATATTGTCTATAATTACTATCATTATCATTATCATCGTCATCATCATCACCATTATCATCATCATCATCATCATCATCATTACAATCATCACCATCATCACCATCATATTGTCTATAATTACTATCATTATCATCATCATCATCATCATCATCATTACAATCATCATTACAATCATCACCATCATATTGTCTATAATTACCATCATTATCATTATCATCATCGTTATAACCATCATACTCACTGTCATATATAACCATAAACATCACCAAAACTATCGACACTATCATCAACTTCATCACCACCATTACAATCAGGCTTATAGCCAGGATTCTGAAATAGGGCGTCCAATTTGGGAACATGAGGCAAAAGTAATGACAGATCGCTAGGGTGGTCTGGGGGCATGCCCCGGAAAACTTTTGAATTTTGGATCTCTACAACGGCATTCCTGCATTTTGAAGGCACTTTTGAACAAAATATAACGGTCTTAAATTAACAGTGTAACAGTGTACCTCATCATTTTAAATACATATTTTGGTCCAAATATGTTTATATTATCTCATGTATAATGAAGCAGCAAAAGGAGTCATATTTCCGTAAGACGCAATGTAGGTTATATTCATATATTTTCTCCTTACAAATTTGTAACATACATCTTACTCATCTGACTTACATCTTCAAGAGAAGAAATTCATAATCTGAGCAGTGGATTGTTAATTAAAAGTTTACTTCGTGTCAGCATCTGTGTAGCGTACTAAAGATTGTCAGACCCATTCAAGATTTTTAGAACACCCATTGGCTTTGCAAGTTCCTGCCAGCGGTGCTGCCATGCTTCTTCATTCAACTAGGACATTTTCACTCAACTAAGGTACACCGTCAAATTGGTCAAAATATCACGTATATGTATGATAATATTGAAAACTAAAGCTATTTTTTTCCAAATATATTTATATATTTTATGCAAATCATTGAGAATAATTTCCTTTCTCCCCAGATTTTGGGCGTCCAAAGGCGTCCACTTTTCGTTGTAAGGGCGTCCCAGGACGCCAATCTGGCTATAAGCCTGATTACAATCATCCTCACCTTTGTCAACATGAACATGAGCATTATCCTCAACATGAACATGAAAATATAAACACTATCATCAACATCACCATCATCACCACTACCCATCATCATTATCACCATCATCATCACTATCATGACCATCATTATCACCCCAACATCACCATAACTATAAACATCATCATCGAAATCATCATCACCATTATTATCAACATCATCACACTTTGTCACCATCCTCACCTTTGTCATCATCATGATCATCAACATGAATTATCATCATCACCATCATCACCATCATCGTCATCACAACCATCATTATTATCATTATCAAGACTTGGCAAGTTGGTATACATACAGCACAGTTAAGCATATAGTATGTTTAGAGAATCAGCTAAGCTTTTGTCATGTTGACTTGGGACACCATTGGAGTGTCAAGTCAATATTTATCTCATGCTAATGAGAAAATTAATTGTGTAAGAATTGTTTTAATATTTTAAGGATATTGTATGGTTCACAAGGCAATTTAATTTTGTCAATTAGTCTATAGCCATGCATTTAAAAAAGCATCTCCTGTGATGCATCATATCATAACTAAAAACCAAATTGGTCTTGTAATGCTTCTATGTGCTTATAGAAGGTATTATTTATTTAGTTATAACTAGTGTAAGATATACACGTCTGACAAGGTCTAGGTGTTCTAGCGAGTCTCTATTCGGGTTAATATTACATAATAATAATAATAACTTTATTAACACTCCCTTTCCGGGCTTTTCAGGGCCAACTTACAGTGATAAAAATCATGTAAATAATCTATATTCTATTAAAACTAATAATGTACTTATATAATAGTTAATATGATATCATACAATTAGTAATTCGAAGATTCGATAAATTGTTCAAAAAGATATATTTTGAGTTCTCTTTTGAATTTGAAGATGTTCATGTTTTCCGTGAGACTACTAGTTAGCGAGTTCCACAAGGACACTGCACGATATAAGAATGTTCGCTGACCGGAGGAAGACTTATAGGCTGGGATGTTTAGCTTATCCTTATTTCGTGTATTCATAGCGTGGATTGTGTTAGTCTTTAACAGATAAAGTGTCAATCAACTTAATTAATGTAGCTAGCATATATTAGCATATATTACAGGTCTGACTTAGTCTCGTGCGATTATCCAAAAACAATCACCTGGCTTCATGGTTTCAAAATCACGCAACATCCTGTAAGCTGTGCAAGGATTAACAGAGAGAGTGGCAGCGGCAGGGATTGGCATGCCTTCCTTCTTGGGTATCTTTAAAAGATTAGCTCTTTTTAAGACATTCATCTCTCGCCAACAACCTACGAAACAATTTGACTGTTTTGTTAAATATCGTTTCCAACTGACTACAAGTCTAGACTATAGAACCTGCATACAGTACATTCAAATACTCAATAGTAATGCAGGGCATTTCATGTTGAATTATTAATATTTGGTATCTATAGAATGCAGGGTTAATGTTGCAAACAATGCAACAGACAATAATACTGCAGAGCCTTCTGGCTGGAGAAAAAAAGAAGAAAAAAGAGAAAAAATATATTACAAATTTAGTAAGAAAATTTAGTATTTAATCGATATCGAAATAAGAAAGTAAAGGCGTACTTTAAGGGCGTACTTAATTTGGAGCCTAGCTCTGTTGTACTGTCCCGCACCTTGTATTAATTAGGTGAAAGTGTAATAAATAAATAAATAAATAAAAATAAAGAAAGGTATAGTAATAAACTGCCACGATATAGGAAATCATGCCACTGATATTTTGGACAACTTTATATTTAATGCTGATGAAGGCTGACCCTCAATCAAAACATCAGAGTTTCATTCGTTTCATTCCACGCAAAGTAGTTTGCGGTTTTGCCAAGACTATGATGTTGAAGGAAGTATAGTGCACATAACTTATTGCAGACGGCTTCGTCAATTAAAACATTAACTTGACAGGGTACTGCTTCAGGTTGCATGGGATTGCTTGGGATATGAACATGTCTGTTGTGCATAGTTTTATAGCTTTAAACACACTGGCCAAATTGTGTTGCTGGGATTTGACGCAAGCCGAATTTTCTTCATCAGGCAGATTTACGGAGCGCTGCTTGCACAATGACATCGTACATGCACATTTCGGTCATAGACTTGGTTACACAATAGCGTTCGGTAAAACCTGTTTCCACAGGTCGGGAAACGTCGAGTAGTAGTCTTTTCCGCAGATTCGCAATGACCTCCAAATATTGGCTTTACTTTCTGAAGAAGATATGTGCTTGATATCATCCTTTTTGTGAGTCCTGCTGGGAAGGAGAATGGCATTTTCTTCCACGTAAAAAATGCCGACTAAACTGAGAAGAGTTTCTATAAAGTTTCCATTTGGCATATATTATTCGTGCTCTCGTGCTCTCGAGCTCCACTCGAAACGTCAGTATTTCGTTACTAAAAATCTTGGCAGTCACCACGTTTCACTTTGCTATATATCCAAAACACTGCCTACGTAGCACTCTACTTTAAATGTTGTATTTTACTATTTGTTTTGTAGGGTATATAAAGTAGACAATTAACTGCGTTTGAAATAAATCAATTTGGCTCTACTTTCTGCAACAAATTTCGACAAGTTGCATGATGATTGATGATTCGTACGAGTAGGTAACACCCCTTCATGCAACGTAGTTGCGTCTTGAAAGTTTTGACTTGCAACCAAAGTGCTCCTCGCCCCTCCCCCCCCACGCTCTGCCACCCCCCCCCCCCCCACCCCACGCTCTCCCGCCCTTTCTCCTTGCGAGCACGGAAGAAGCTCTGGCACCCAGGGAGAGTGTATTCTAGCTGCGAGAAAAACTGCAACTCAACGAAAAAATATGGCAGATTCTATAGCGAGAGATAATTTTTTTCAAAAACAGTTACATGTACCTTTAACACAGTCTTTCATGCAATTTATATCGCGCAACAATTATTTTTCGTCACACAAGTTGCAGCAAGCATTTCAGGATGTAACACGGCCTTTAGTTCTAACAGAGCGCTGTAAATATTACCTAAACCAGAATTAGCCATTAATACCCAATCTCCCTTCTTTAGATCCTCCACTTGACTACCAATAGCCACCACTTCACCAACACCTTCATTACCACCAACTGCTGGTAAGCTTGGCTTCACAGGATAGGTGCCTGTTAGATATAAAGAATGATTATCTTTCAAGAAATTATAAATTTAGAATACTCTAAAGACAGAAGGAAAACTGACCAATGCGGTAATTAGTTTTTGATGCCATCATATTGGCTGGTTTAAATCACTATAGTTATATTATATTATTGTAAGTTGATGGCAAAGATGCTGGGTGGCAAAGCAAGGTATATTTTGTAATGGTAAAGTGTAAAGTGGTAGGTCCAACTCCTTATAAGGAAGTAAAAAGTCATTTTGGGTGATCCGTTTGAATCCGACACATAAACAGGTTTTTACGAAGGGTATGCATGTTTGCGTAAGATAATAGGCACGTATGTTATGTACTTGGACTAGGCAATTCTAAATCTGTTTTCAGAATTGAAAACGGTTAAAGATTCACCGAGATAAGTACATAACAGATTTTTATGAAGGGTATACACGTTCTCATAATATAATAGACACGTATATGTTATGTATTTAGACTCGGTAATTCCAAATCTGTTTTCAGAATTGAAAACGGTTAAATATTGACCGAGATAACATTAAAAATGTACCTGAATAGGATAAACAAATGCATGGCGTGTGAGGTCTGGGGACCAGTGATGGGAAAATCTCGCAGGAGTAGGGGGATAGGCGAGCGAGGGGTTATTGCGGAACGTATTTCTAGTAATGGTTTGAGTCCTGTAAGTTCTTGTTGGGCTATACGTAATAATGTTAGCCAATTATTGTCAAATATTATGAGTAAAATAATTTTGTTTTAAATGTTTGTATTACTATTACAGAGTGTGACCCATGCCTTGGAAAAACAGACATTCTAAGAATGTATTATATGATGATGATCTGCACTTAAAGGGTTAACTACTACAATGTAGCTGTCATGACATCATTGTCATGACAGCTACCCTATTACCCCGCATATAAGCGCACTGCAGATAAAGGCGCATGCGCTTATATCCGAATATAAGCGCATGCGCCTTTAAACCGTCAAAATTTGCGAGTTATAAGACAGACATGAGCAGAATACCTTTTTTAATGATACAAATACTTTTTATGTTTTAAATTATCAACATTGTCTATTATAAATTGTAGTTATATGGTTAATGATAATAGTTATTGTTTTTGGTTTATTCGCCTGAGGTATTCTTTTATTACACACTCAGCTTGAATCGCATTTGATCTTGGTACTTTCGCATTTGCATTTACTGTTTATAATACCATTGATATGTTGCACTATTAAAAAGGCTGCGCCAATTCTCGTACCCAGACCCCATGCGCGTCTGGGTACGAGAGTCGGGTGCGCCTATAAGCGAAATTTTATAGGCGCATGCGCCTATAAAACGTCAGTTTTTATTACAAAATTTTTCCAAAATTGCAGAAAATTCGCTTATAGGCGCTGTAGTAGTTAACCCTTAACATACAAATTCTCCTTATTGGTCTCCATACTTTTTTTTTATACATGCATGAGTGCCAGAACTTTATTTCTCACAAAAAATGTCAGTTTATCTTTGGTGATCATTTCCTTTATTCTCATTACCTCTATGTTTGGTTATAAATATATTTCTGTAATAAATACAGTTAATAGCAAACTTTTTGTGTTGTATATATGCACCCTTGTGATCGATCACATAATCAGCGGAATATTTAAGATCAGGACAACACAAGCCCAAGCATTGTTCACAGTTCACTAGTACTGTACGTACAGTACTGCTCAGAAATAACCTAACCATCCAAATTGCGTTCGGAACGCGTTCCGGTTTTCAGAGGCTATACATGCCGTGATCAGTTCGGTCATATCCGGAAATTGTCGTCAGTTTCCGATTCGTAGCGTCATTTTGTTTCATATCGTCGCTCCGCCATATTTACTGAATACAAGAGATATTTTACGATGACAAAGCTTTCATTATATGCAAGAAAAAGAGTAATTTCTTTGAGATCTGCTGGAGTAAAGATTCCAAAAATAAAAGATACTCTAATCGAGGAAGGAATTCGGCAATCTGTCTTTTTCTTTTGCGATATCGAATGAGTGGTCAATTGAACGATGCTCCTAGTCCTCGCAGTGGTCGAAGGCCAAAACTGACAGAAGAACATATCAAATTTATAGACGAATATGACTCAGATCGCCGGTTATCCAGGCGAAACAAATTATGGACAAAACGTCTTCAATTCTTCCATAATTTATTTGACCGTGCCGCGGTTTGGTTTTCGAACTCTTGTTTGGTTCACGAGCTCTTGCACATTGCTGACCGCCACAGCTTGTGATACGAGTAGTTTTCCTACACACGAGTCTAATATGAATTTATATCTACGGATTGTTTTGCTTCGTCCGAACATAAGCATGTAAACATGTCAATCAAAAACGACCTTCGAACATGAAATACCCGGCCGACGATATCACGATAGTATAAAGTTAAAAAGTAGAGTGCTGCGTGACAGTGTTTTGGATATATAGCAAAGTGAAAAGGTGGTGAACTGCCAAGATTTTAGTGACGAAATACTGACGTTTCGGCGGAGCAAGTCAGAGTAAGACGTCCGCTCGAAACGTCAGTATTTCGTTACTAAAAATCATGGCAGTTTACCATTTTATAATTTTTTTCCACGTTGATAATATCGTTTGCTCAAATTTGCTTTGCTCGCTTGCAAAAGATATTGACAACTATTCTATATTGACAAAGCTTGCAACCGCAATTTACACAAGTGGCGGATGAGTGCTTGAAAACAATAAGTGATGATTCATAAAGATGTTGCCGCGTGTCCATTATAAACTTCACCCCGCGCTAGCCAATCAATTCGCTCTCAATTTCTATGAGATGATAGATGACTCGGCCTTCGCCATCGTCATTTATCACATCATGATAGAAATCTCGAGCTCATATGATCTTTAAATATAAATTCGCCATCGACATAAAGGAACGCAGGCTCTGGGTACGAGATTGATTACATATTTATCAGAGCATATTTCAAGATCAAAATTCAGAATAATTGCCAACTGACATGAAACCAAAACGAAACATAAACGTAGATGTAAACTCATATTAGTGTAGGAAACGACTTACCAATAAACCATTAAAACGAAATCGTTTATTGTTGGTAAGTCGACACATACAGTTGTTACGCTGGAAGCGAAACGACTTTGTGTTACATACTGTAGCAAAACGACTTCTGGTTGTAGCGAAACGACTTGTAGCGAAACGACATGTCATTGCACACATTATAATGTGCTGCGATTTTTTCCTTGAATTAACCTAGTCATTGTGTGAAACATGTGCGTTCATTTTACCTGTGCAGTTTCAATGAAAAAGTAGTTTCAAGCCTAGATCAAAATGAGGATGAGAAAGCATGGCAGTCACGAATTTTTATAGCGGTCGTTTAATTCACAGATGAATAAAATAAAGATTTGATGAGTGTTTTTTAATAAACACAGAGCGTTCATATAAAAGGGTACCAACCATCCGTCCACAACCCTGATGTTTTTAAAAAATATATGGCGCCGCGTGATAATCAAACACGGAGTAAAATTTATATTAATTAAGCCAGTGTCTGAACTACTGACTCAGTCATTACTTATGAGCAACTCTCATTCACTCTCATCATTCAAGCCACAAGGCTCAAGTTGATACATTCTTCGTATAAATGTGATTTGTTACACTGGTTAATCACTCGGAGTTTTCCGAACCCGGTAATAGCTTCCGACAAATTTTCCATCGGAAAACGTTCTGGAACGCGTTCGCAACGCGTTCTGGAACGCGAAGGGAACGCGTTCTGGACGAGAACGCAGCGTTAGGTTACTTCTGAGCAGTACTGGCCTACTCAAAACAGTCAGGCAACCCTGGTAGAAATCCTAAACATCCTAAAGTCATCAGGATCCTGATGTGATCAGGATCCTACTAGGATCCTAAAATCAACAAGATCCTGACCAGGATCCTAATAGGATCCTAAGGTGGTCAGGATCCTAACATTTTTAGGATCTAATTACGATCCTAATTACGATCCTAGCAAGACCTTGCAAAATATTTCAGGATCTTGCCATTTGAACAGGATCCTATTAGGAATATCTAAGATCCTGTCATTAATATTCAAGATTCTGAACAGGATCCTATCAGGAAAATTTAAGATCCTGTCATGAATATTCAAGATCCTGAAAAGGATCCTATCCGGAAAATCTAAGATCCTGTAATTTATATTCAAGATCCTGAACAGGATCCTATCAAGGAAAATCTAAGATCCTGTCATTAATATTCAAGATCTTGAACAGGATCCTATCAGGAAATTCTAAGATGCTGTCATTAATATTCAAGATCCTGAACAGGATCCTATCAGGAAAATCTAAGATCCTGCCATTAATATTCAAGTTCCTGAACAGGATCCTATCAAGGAAAATCTAAGATCCTGTCATTAATATTCAATATCCTAAACAGGATTAGTGTTTGTGATCGCGTAATCAAAGTTATCCCTTCACAAGAGGAATAACGATAGACCAACATCGTCTGGTTGTCTTGCCATATGTCCGCATGAGAGACTAGACAGTTGATAGTCCAATTTAGGTTTTTCGCAATCGAGATCTCACAATTTTTTTCGAAGTTATGTTATTACTTATCGTGCAACAAAAGAGATCTCCTATTTGGAACGCAATGTTTATTTTTGCCTATATTTTCATTGGTTTGTTTTGCGAATTGCTAAGTAAGTACGCTTTTATAACCAGCTGCCATACAATGTTGTCGGTCTATGTTGTCGGCAACCGAGAGAAACTGCGCGCATTTCTCATCCCAACAAGGTTATATAAATACGCTTGTTATGTTAATTTGTATGAGCAATTACTACTTTAAAAAGCAGGGCGGATGCGGATGTAGCCTGTGTGCAGATAATGATGATAGCTGAGAACACAGAAAATGCAAGTGAGGCGGTAAAACGCACATGAGAAAGCTATAATTTCACGTTCTGTCATCTGAAAAAAACTGTGGATTTCATGTCACATGCTTCAAACCATAAGACGTTTACATGAAATATTTTGTGTGTCATATCATCCCATCAAGCAGGATAGGTATACAAGTACACCCCCATGGTCACACCAGTTATTGACGTCGTGAAAACCTATTCCACTTCAGTTATGAAGAAGACATCTTTGCGTTTCTGTTTAAAGTTTCAACTAGCGCTAACGTTACTGTGCGTTAATTGTGTGTCTTTTTACGCTTGAGGAATTCGAGCGAGTAAACAGCGCGTGGCTCACATTTGACTTAAAAGTTAGTATATTTTCGTAAAATCTTCCAGACTAAATATTCCGGTAATGAAATTTGGCCAAAGCAATTAAGTTGAGAGCAAAACGAAACGCGGCAATTTACACCTCGATAGGATATCACTGAGGTTGAGAGTCGAACTCACATGTAATGAAGAATAAAATGCCAATAAAAAGCCGTTAAACATATTGCTGCTTTATAATTCAGAATTAATTTCCTCTGCGATCCAAGGCCAGGTTATATACTGCCACATTTGCAAGATATCAAAAGAGTCAAATCTGCTTCCGAGCCCGGTTCATGTAAACAGCCCCGTGCGTGAAGATTGACTTGAACAACTGCACAACAAACGGACTTTTCTCCACCCTTCCTTGGACTTTATGGGTTTTTTTCCTCGTTAAATAAAATGATCATTGTCTAAACGACAAGGTTCGGTTTGTTTATTATATAGTTTGAATTGCTGTGGTCTCATACTATATCAGGACGAAATGACGAAATGAATTGCTGATAGCATAATATACTGCGAGTTTTGCAACTTGATAAATCGACACATTTCCTTTTGGTGTCAACTTATATAATTGTTTCATTCTGATTATTGAATCTCATTAGTTATTTATGGATCATGTACAGTATAAGGATCCTACAAGATATCATATTTCAGGATCCTGTAGGATATTTCAGGATCCTGTATAAGATGCTTCAGGATATTTCAGTATCCTGTATAGGGTCCTGCAGGATATTTCAGGATCATGTACAAGATGCTACAGGATATTTTAGGATCCTGTAGAAGATGCTACAGGATATTTCAGGATCCTGTACAAAATCCCACAGGATATTTCAGGATCCTGTACAAGATCCTGTAGGATATTTTAGTATCCTGTACAAGATCCTTCAGGATACTTCAGGATCCAGTAGGAGAATCCTGTTTAGGAAAAATTTAGGATCCTATTTAGGATCCTGTCAGGATCATATTCAGGATCCTTTTCAGGATCTCTACCAGGGAAGTTACACATACCGATACACACCCAACTTGTATTGCTTTCCTGATTATATCATTCCAATGATGGATTTGTAATAGAAAACCTATATATGGTTAACAATTATCTCCCTGTAAGTCATATTGGTGACTGCTAGAGTTGCCGTCAGTCTCTGCAAGGACAAGCAATGGCAACCTTTCTTGGTGATGGAGTGATTAACTCTATTCCATCCCTTTTAGCTACTGATTATAGCTACTGTAGAGTATGACATTATCTACTTAAACCATGCATATCAAAGTAATGATGTGCGTTACAGTAATTCAAATAATCTTGATAAATAGAGAGTACAGTAGTTTATAATATAACTTATATATATAACTTATATATGACTTATATTATAACATTGATATTATAAGGAGATTAGTTAGATGTTTTTCATTCCTGGAGCAAATAAAGGGTTAAGTTGTTGCTATGCAAACAAGTTGTATTTAAACATGCAACTTTCCAACTGCAATCTAAGGTGGCAGAGCAAGTGTTTCCTGCAGGTAAATATGTATGTACAGTAGGTAATTCTTGAACAATAGATTTGATTGGTTATTAATTTCCAACAGTTTTATTCAATCAGACACAAGAACTTAAAATGTCCCACCAATTATTTAGGATATCTTATTAGATGATAGTAATCAATAGCCAATCAAAAATCAGCTTCTACTAGCAAGTTGATCTAAACATAGCCTGATCGGAACACAGAGATTGAGAGTCCGATGCAACAGTTTAACTGTATTATTCATGAAAGAGTTGGATTTATAGCTAATTAATTCATGGTTCAACTTGGGTGATTTTTACTCCTGGCTAATTAATGACCCAAAATTCCCTGGCAATAAATTGCCCATACAGATTCACCCCATGTAGGCCAGTTTACCTTGTACCATGTTAAGATCAGCTGGATTTATGGGAGAAGCCAATATTCGCAGTAACACACTTCCTTCATCCAACTTGGGCAATGCAGAATCTTGCAAGCTTTCACAAACAATAATATGCATGTCAGTATATATATATAAATATATATGCTTGTGGATATAATTAGTTCTCCCCTTGCAGAAAAAGTCTATAGGTGCCTATAGGCAATGTTCCAATTGCTTATAGAAGCCTATAGGCACCTATCCGGTGTCTATAGGCTAATATGTTTCATTATAGGTCGCCTAGGCCAAGAAAAAAAATACCTGGGTTTCCTATTTCATGCTGAAAAAATTAGGTAGGGTAGGTCGGTTTTTTGTTTTTTTTTACTTTTCTTTTTCCAAACATTACATGGACGAACAATAGGTTTTACCAAACCACGCTGAGCTTGAAGTTGCTGCCTGGATCGACAGCCATGTTTGCTATCCCAAGGCTTTTCAAAATTTGAATAAAAAAATTAGGGTCGGTATTTTACTGGCCAAAAACTAGGTAGCGTCGGGAAACCGGAAACGAAGGTATTTTTTATTTTGGCCCTAAAGAAAATGTTCCAATTGCCTATAGAGTATAGAAGCCTATAGGTTTCCTATAGGAGGAATATGTTGCCTATAGACATGCCTATAGGTAAGCCTAGACTTGTTTTGTTAGGGTCATGCCATATCTAGATTGTACCAAGCTACACTGAGAACACAGCGAAACACGTGTCTGTAGATTATATATATATATATATATATATATATATATATTATATATATATATATATATATATATATATATATATATATATATATATATATATTATATATATATATATATATATATATATATATATATATATATATATATATATATATATATATATATATATATATATATATATATATATATATATATATATATATATATAATTCACCAAACAGCAAACCTTCAACCTGCATGTGCTCAAACAAAAAACAATTTTTATTCAAATATTTCAGCTATACGTTTTAACGTTTCGGGGCACTGCCCCTTCTTCAGAAAACCGCAATCAAAGTCAAGAAAGGTGTCCCTTATATAGAAAGTCACAAAATTTACATAAATTAAAATAATAAATTAACAATAAGTATACCTAGAAGTCTCTAAGATTTAGTCCCCGAGGACAAAACGTATCCAATCTAGTTGCCCAAAATCCCTCCCTTTGTGTAGGACATGCCAAATCAGTAATATCAATTATTATAAAATAAGTCGTGTCTTACGCACGCTGTGATTGGTCAGTTACCGTGTTTATATCAGGCTATAGATGGATTACGCCATCGCGATACGCCATCAATTAGGCATGATACGCCATCAATTAGCCATGATACGCCATCAATTAGCCATCATACGCCATCAATCAGCCATCCTACGCCATCAATCAGCCATCATACGCCATCAATCAGCCATCATACGCCATCAATTAGACATCACGGCGCCATCATACGCAGTAAGGAGAATTTACGTGTTGATAAAAAAGATATTTGTACATTTTATTTGCTTTCTACGGGTTATTTTATAAAAGAAATAGAAAACATTTTTATCCGTGTTCCCATACGTTATATAAACACTCGTGGAAGTTTGGGAGAACTCGAAATCGCGTGGAAACACTTGCCCTACGGGCTCGTGTTCCCACTATGATTTCTCGTTCTCCCAAACTTCCACTCGTGTTTATATAACGGTATGTAAACACGGAAAATGTTTTCTATTTCTTAACCATAACCTCTAAATCACTTAAACCAGAGTGGCCATCACTATGAAAGTGTGCATACAAATGTTCACCCATACATATATATATATATATATATATATATATATATATATATATATATATATATATATATATATATATATATATATATATATATATATATATATATATATATATATATATATATATATATATATATATATATATATATATATATATATATATATATATAATATATATATATATATATATATATATATTATATTATATATATTATATATATATATATATAATATATATTTGGAATTATCTAAAATATATACATGTCATAATACACTGTGTTTCATGCTTTGGGCAATCTTCAGATGACTAAGTAGTAGTCATTTGACTAAGTAGTCATGTCATCTGAAGATTGCCCAAGGCATGAAACACGGTGTAATGACATGACTGTTGTATATATTTTAGATCATTCCAAATATATATTATTTAGCTCTACAACTAAGTTTGTATAGAGCACTCTACCTTGGCACTATTCCTCACCTTATAACCTTTGTAGGATCTCCATATTGACTATAAACTAATGCTTTACAAGACTTTGGCAGTTCTGCGGCCGCACTGCAGTAAGATCTAATCAATTTTAGGTTTTTGTATCGAATGCCAAATCCGCGCGTAAACCACATGGGCGCCATGTTTACATTTTTATATAGTCAATAATACCCTGGAAATTACGAAAGTTATTATATCAATCATTAAATAAAAACCAATTTCATGCATTTAGTAATAAAAAACGAACAGCAACGTTATTATTTGTTTCTGTTGTCTAATGCATTATTCAAATTTAACGTGCGTGCAAAACACTAAATTGAAATAACGTTTTAGGACATGTAGAGCGGACCACAGACGGGGGATGCAATTTCAACAATAACAGCGGACAACCGATAGTATTTAAATCACTTTTATTACGTTTTTGTTGCTTTTATTTCTTCTAACCATTGTTATCCTTGTACCGCTATATGTTTTTACACATAATACTATACGAATAGTGAGGCGTCTATCTAACGAAATAACTTATTTCAGATTTTGAATCACTTTTTTTCGATTGTCATGCATGTTTTCGGAATTTGAGTGATGGGAAATAGTGTTCACTTGACAACAGAGTAACAAAATTGTCACAGAAATGTCACAGTATCGAAGGAGAAACGATGTCGGTGTGTGAATAACGAGAAAGCTTTATTTTGGCACGATTGGCCGTGAAAAGGAACGCATCGCAGTGTGTAATGAGGATCCGAGGATGGAAGGTAAATTATAAACACGTATGTGTAGATTTGTCATACAGCTGGGTACTCACAGTTGCCACAGTTGGGGTCATTGCATGATTGCAAAACTTATTGTGAACTTTACCTTAATCCTAAATTATATATCTGCTATATCTGCTTACAACGTTTTCCTTTCTAATCGCAGATTTTTCGTCAGACCTAAACCGCGAAAACCTGGTGAGTTATCATTTAAAGCCATAATTTCTCATTTTTAATACATGTAATGTATATATTATTGTTTTGAGAATCCAAAATGCTATCCCGCTGCTTTTGATTCGTGAATTTTAGGAAGAATTCCTGTCTGAAGACCCTACATTTGTTGACTACTTTAACACATTTTTATCTTTACCAGTGAGTACCAGTAATAACCAGTAATAACTCCTTTTAAGACTCAAACAGTTGTTATAAATTAATATAATGTACTGATCAATTTGAAACATCCCCATGATCCCCCCGGGAATTTGAACTATTGGTCATTCAAATGAAAAAAATTTGGTCATTCAAATTCCCATCCCCCGGACGAAAAAGTGTTCAAATGCCCTATCGTAGCAAGAAATTAAATGGGCAAATGCCCGACCCCCATGGCCAAATTATGAAACTGGAAGTACAGAAATTCCATTCCATTTTTGACAAGCCAGTGCTTGACATAAGCAGAATCTTTCCCTTTAAAATCTAACATTAACAAAAGTCAATCATTCAACTGATTCCACCAGGTCATTGTAAAGAAAATGGTGGCCGTGACTAAGCTTTAGTTAGCTAGACCACGAGCAGGAATTCCACCTGAAAACGTCTAAATTCCAGACTTATGGTTCAAATTCCCCACCCGTCAAGGCCTCGAACGTCAAATTTCCCACTCCCCGGACACAGCTTAGAGTCAAATTACCAGGGTATGCTCAGGGGGGATGGGTGTGGTGATGTTTCAAATTGGTCGGTACAGATTAGTATTATTAGCACAGCAATTTGAGAGATCAGTGATTATAATTATAAGTTGTCTCTGAAAGCCAAGGGAGGATTTGTGAAAGTTCCAATTCTTGTGAAGCATTTAATCACAAATATCCTGAAATTATGTGCTACTACTATATATATATATAATATATATAATAATAATAATAATAAAAGTAGGATAATAAAAAATAATAAAAAGGATTTTAAAGGATGGCAACTTAATCTAGACACTTTTTAAAAATCTTCTTATCTTGCTTTTCCAGTAATAGATGGACATCAATGGGCTAACTAACATATCTACGCTTATAGCATTGGTCCAAAAAACACTGAACTGTAGACCTGTAGTAAGTTCAGGTTCCATTGCGCCATATACAATGTACAGATAATTACCATAGCAAATGTTAGGTAATACTATACTATAGAAAAGATGATTAATCTCTGATTGATTATAAGTAAATCAAATCTACTATTCGACTGAAATGTAACCCCAAGTATCTTGAGGTCTGTAAATTGCGGAATACCAGAAACTCGAGAAAAAGAAGCTGTAACTGCCCCCTTTTACAGAAAACTATCTTCTTGCATTTACTCGGGTTGCATGACATAGAATTGCCCTCTGACCAATTTAAAAACTGGTTTACCAAATCTTCCGAATTATCACGATATTTTTTCCAAACAAGAGCAATAATAGTCGAATCGTCGCGTATTTGTAAAGTGCTGTATCCATATCATTTTTTTTATTGAGGTCGTTGATTTCATTGATGTAAAGAGAAATTTCTCATCCCATAATTTTGGGAGGCTAATTGTAATGGTACAGTAAACAAGATTACGTATAGTACCCAACAACATCATAAATTGGGCACAAGAATGATAGTGATTGCGGGGATTAGAACTAATTGTTCCTTGTAAATGTACCGGAAACAATTCCTTAGTTCTAATTCAATGCATATGACAAAAATCATGCCCTTGAAAAGCTTCAGACTGCCCCAATAGCGGAGCACGTTAATGCTATTTAATATTAATATAGAACCAAAACTCAGACAAACAAACTGAAATTTACTCTCTAGGGATTCCTTATGACTCTTTTTGAACTATTATTTGGAATGTAAGAATTTATAGCAAACTTCGCTTCACTATTGTCAATGCAAGTAGACATTTATTATACTAGATACTGTACTATATAGTCTTTCACAGCACCATGCATTGCAGGGACCAGTAGGACCACTTTTTGGATGACTAGTAGTAAACAGAAAGTCAAAAGGAAAAGAGCTACATGTACCCTTCTCTCTAAACTGCAATCATGTACATTATAATTTTGCTGAAGTGACAGGTTTAGCATTTAAAGTCAAACCAGTCACATACACAACTTAGGTGAAAATTAATTACCAGGCTCTTGTTGAGATCAAATGAGACAACACTAGGCTGAGGATATATGGAAAAAACAAAATAAAGGCCATCACAAGAAAAATGATAAAACCAACATAATCTGAAATCATGGGTGTTGTGAACGTGTTTGAGCAGGGGTATCACTGTGAGAGGCATGGTCATTGGGTGTGGTCATTCAAAAGTAACCACTCCTAGCATGATTTCAAGAAAAAGACAACTTACCATGATTTATAATAATTTTCGGATGTAATTTAAATAACTAAACCTTAACCTTTATAGGCACGTTAACGTTATTTAAGAAATAGGAAATATTTTTAATATGATTTCCGTTCAAATAATATCCCAGAGGAACTGAGGAGATTGAGAACAACAAGAGAGATGCAGAAGATTGTACTGATGGAAAGTGAAACATGAAACTATTGTAAGGAAGATTATATCGGGAATTCAGAATTGTACAGCCAGAGTAATTGTACAACGTTGTGACTATGTCAAAGGCTAGCAAATTTTGGTAGCTTATTAGCCACTCCCCAGTGTATGTGTGAGGGGTGTAGGCTACTTGCCCACATTGAGTAGGGGTTATTGATTTAAATAATAATAATAATAGAAATAATAATGAAAATAAGCGGATGACAACAACATTACCATTTACACCATTGACCTCACTATATGGAGGCATGGGAAAGGAATGTCTGATATTATCACAGTCGATCAGCTGAGAACAATAATTGATAACAAGAAAGGAGAGATGTATTCAAAGACAATGGCATGGATAAGAGTGAAAATTTCCCTTTCCAATTCTTCGATTGGCTTTATTATGCTTTAGAGGTTCATGGACAATACGAATGCAATTGTAATATAGAGAACATTGAAACCTAGATGTTGAAACCAATATTGAATGATCAATTAGTTGGGTTTTTTTGTTGTTGTTTTTTTGGATTTTTTCTTATTTTTTTATTGTAAAAATAATTTGTATTTCAAATAATTTATTTTTAATTTAGTATCTGTTATTTTTAAAATTATTACAGGCGCGTAGGAAGCATTTATTGAATAAGTGGGTAGGCCACTGGAGCGAGCGACGAAGGTGCGAGAAACATCTAAGGCGAAATGTTTTTGATTTTCTAAGGATCTGAAACGCTATTTCCTGCATTTTGAGAGAAGCTGTAACCAATAGATTCAATAACCCAGGCCAAACCACTGATCTCAAAAAAGGACTGGATTGAGCTTTCTATAGTATTTGATGAGCTGTTTTGAAGCAGCATATTTGCATAATGTAAATTGACGAGAGATCATTAGAAGCTCCGAGTTTGCAAGCAAATCAAACTGTGACGCTCGCGAAGTAGGTTTAGTGTCTGGCCAATATAGTTTCTTTGTTAACATTAAATGCATAAAATCTTGAACCTAATTTGACGTCTCATATTAGGCTTTTCTCACTGTATAATTAGAACCAACGGCGGCCATTACTAAGGGACTAAAGTAGCAGTAAATCTGTAGGTAGAAATCGTTTTACCCAGCAATATGAAAAATGTCTTATAGTAAAATTATTTTATTTTGTCGATGGTAAGAGCACATAGTCCAATAAAAAACCTCATATGATCCTCAGTTGGTCCCTTAGTAATGGCGGACTTCCGGCTTCAGTGCTGGATCCAGTCTTCTATAAAATTAAAACTAAACTAGGAATAGTTAACACTAAAACTATCCCCGCTATAGTCTCGTTTGCTTATGACCTGTGGAGACTGAGTGTAAGGCTGAAAGCTACGGTAAATGCTTCAGCCAAGACTTTTCCCGAATTCCGTTATTTGAATTTCTCTATTTTAACGTTTTTTAAATACATGCAATTACTGTTTCTATAGAGGGTCCACAAATAATAGGCTTCTTAAATCCCGTATCCTGCTGCATATTTTCTACCGTTCCCGAAATCCCGCGTTAGTTTAAATTAGCTAATCCCGATCCCGACCAGTAAATTCCATGAAATGTATATATATCTTCTCTCTTGGCGTCACGAACGAAGATGTAGACGCGCGTGTGCATGACATTCCAGCCTGCACAATTAAGTTTTTCGGTGGAGTGCAGTGTGCGCAGTACTGGCTCTATCCTTTACCCCATGGTTTGTCTGCCATAGCATGGGCATATAGCAAGGTGAGACGGTGATGGTGTGGTCCTTGGGTCGTAGGTGTTATCCGGAGTGTCCTTCTAGATGGACTGCCTGACAGAGCTAACAAGCTGCATCTACCCGGTATTGTCGTAACCCTGACAAGGGCAGCTAGGAGATTACTGGCACTTGCTGAAGGTGCCACCCCAGACTGTGGTGGCCCTGTGGTGGGCGGGAGCGTCCATTTTCCCGTGGTAGGCTGAGGCTTAATCTGCTTATTATCCCGTATCACGCAGGTAAATATTTGTATATCCCACGTCCGCTATTTTCCGTTTCATCCCGTTTCCCGTTATCCAAATATACGTTATCCTGCGTCGCGAAAAACCTATTGTGGACCCTCTTTCTAATTTATGTTTTTATCGACGCCTCTTCATCTGCAGAAAGGATTGCGAGGTTCCTTCAAGAACAATGAAGCATTTAATTTATTACCAAGTCTATATTATACCCGTGGGCTCCTATACATATAGCCAGCATGTTATATAGTTCAGACTGCGTCTTGCAAATCTTTATTGATTTAGCTTCGTCTTGATGCGATCTGTGTTTATTAACTTTCGAGTTAAACTGCGTCTTGACTGTGGACTAAGTCTTTCAAGTCCTGTGATGATTTGTGGCTGACAAATCGAAATTGTTGGATCGAGTCTTTCAATCCCGTGCTACTGTTTAACCTTTAACGTTTATATCGTTTATAGATTGTTTTAAAATCCCTCACCTTTCGACGAAAAAAGACACTTGAAAAAATACACTCGCTTATTTTATTTTTATTGAAACTTGCTTACTGTTTTTATTTTTATTGAACTTGCGGCTATTACCCGAAAGCGCATTGCGGGTTTAGACTGAACAAATCGAGATTTTTTCTGGTATAATCAATATATATCTGTATATCATATTACCAAATCTATTATGCGCGGGGACTACTATAATACCTCCTCGGGTATTGGCCCTCTGGGGCCATAATATTATGTGTTCAGCGGCATTTAAAACACAGCGGCAAGTACTTCATCTTGGAATGATATATTGGACCCGCGTTAGATTATAACAAAAATGCCAATAGCGGAGCGCGTTATTGCTATTTATAGAACCAAAACTCAGACAAACAAACCAAAATTGAATCATTGTTGGGAATGCAAGAATAAACAAGAATACAGTGGAACCCCGCCTTACGGCCACCTCGTTAATACGGTCACCTCGTTATTACGGCCACTTTTTTTTGTCCCGGCAAAACGCCAATACATTTCCTTATAAAAAATACCCCGTTAATATGGTCACCCCGTTAATACGGCCAACGGCCACATTATAAAATCCCAACGTTAACAATCACCCCGTTTATACGGCCACTCCAACAAAACATGCATTCTAAAATCTAAAGGACAGACAAGTGACAAACGGAAATATATCTTGAGACAAAAGACTTACATTTGAAAGAGTCTGTGACATGTCATGTTATAAAGTTTCAGATAAGCAGCAGAGTTTTCAACATGGTTTACTTTTCTTCTTACTATTTCCTTCTTGTTTTGTGTGTCTTTTTCTTGTTTCATCTCTTACAGAAAGATTATTTTCAATGTCCAAAAGGTTCTTTACTCCTTTAGCAGTTTGATGTATATTTTCTGTCCATATTATCTTTCCTGTCTATTTATGTTTAGTTCTTATTTAGATATGTTTGGGTCCGTTTAAATTAAATTGTTATTTAGAAGTGCGATTGTAATAAAAACTGTCATCAAAATGAAATTTGATCCCCGTAATTAATACGGCCAAATTGTTATGGCGCGTTGGTGACCGTATTAACGGGGTTCAACTGTAAATTATAGACTCAGACAAACACATGCTGACGTCATTACCGCGCTTCGCTATTGGTTTCGAACCGATGGCGCTTGTGGAAACACCCAAAGTAAAAAAAAACCAGAAGTTTAAAAATAAATTATAAATTTTGTAAATAAAGGCGGAGAATGATAAGATCGTGCAAAAAAGTTACAGTTCCTACGCGCCTTAATTATGATATGAAATAAATTATTATCACATAAATTATTATCTACATGTCGAGATGATCGAATGTGCTTTACAAAAAATGATGAAACAACATTAAGTAATTAAAAATTACAATTTGTATTACGAAACTCAAAACACGACTATGCACTAAAAGTTTCTAAAAAATGTTTATAATGTGAAGTTCCTTAAAATTACAGTAGGAACCGCCTGAACATTCCATATGTGGGAAGGAAGGGCATTCTACAGCTTTGGAGCTGCCGTCCTAAATACCAGATCACCAAGTGTTGAGTAAAGTCTTACGTTTATGAGAACGAATCAAGTGTTAACTCGTTGTAATTCGATCGAAGGGCGACGACCACAACGCGATTTCCAAAATATAAGAGGGTGTTAGACCATGAATCGCTTTAAAATCTCCGTCTTTTTTAACAATATTTTAAAATGAACTGAAAAAACACCGATTTAATGAATGTGAATGTGAGAGCCATTGTACAGTTTATAATAGTAACGTAATGTAATGTAATGTATAATGTAATGTAATGTAATGTAATGTAATGTAATGTAATGTAATGTGACGTGACGTGACGTGACGTGACGTGACGTGACGTAACGTAACGTAACGTAACGTAACGTAACGTAACGTAACGTAATGTAATGTAATGTAATGACGTAATGCAATGTAATGTAATGTAATGTAATGTAATGTAACGTAACGTAACGTAACGTAACGTAACGTAACGTAACGTAACGTAACGTAACGTAACGTAACGTAACGTAACGTAACGTAACGTAACGTAACGTAACGTAACGTAACGTAACGTAACGTAACGTAACGTAACGTAATGTAATGTAATGTAATGTAATGTAATGTAATCTTGTGAAGTATTACAGGACCCCGCTGAAAAACACTTCGGTGACGTGGGTATCCTGAATAAATATTATTATTATTATTGCTGGTGTAAACGCGTGCGAATCGTACGTGTTACATTTTGCGAATAGCATGGTCAATTTACGATTAACTAGATTTCGAAAATTTGCATATACACTTTGAAAACTAAATTATGGATGGTGGTTGTTTTGACTGGTGTAAATTGCGAACTATAAGTCGCACCGTTGTATAAGCCGCAGTAGCGTTTTTCGACAATTTTCGTGAAAAATTCATTGATAAGCCGCACCGTTACAGTATAATGTACACCGTACTGTTAAATAATCACAACAACATGGGCATTAAGTAATATTATTATACAATACTCAATACTCATACAATCTCGATTGTGATTGGCTAAAAACCTACAGACAATTCTTGATGTCTTGCAACCTACAAAATATCAACATTTGTCTGTAGGTGACGTAATTTTCTTTGCGTGGCTTACTTCCTAAACTCCCTAAAGGCTTCTATAGATAATTATTGGGTTAGGTTTACACATGATATCAATAATTATCCAGACCAGTGACCACTGTCAATGTTATCCACCTCAGGCTTCGGTTTTCATTACCAGCAGCATAATGAAGACCTCATGAGTCAACAGGTCGAATAATTAATAGTTCACATGTTTTTTCCACAAAACTTTACACAAAAGACTCACTTTGTTTTTAAACATTTTCTGACAGTGTTTTCCAGAACGGATGTTTTACAACAAGGATCTTGATTTGCTGGAGCAATTTTCACAGAAACTAGCAAAAGATGAAAATGATAAAGTCCAAATTCGTTCAAGACCACTGAAACACTGGTCGCAAAGAACTAAAGATCACCCCTCTATTGCTACTGTTTGTATCGGCTACTGTGTCACAATACTTGACAGGAATAGTGGTTTTGAGTGGGTGAAGGAATACAGATTGCCAGAATTTCTTAAAAGCAATCTCTATGCTGAATACAAGTTATCCAAGGTTCTTGCAGCTGCACAGGTATTTGTTATTGCTATAGACTAAACTGCTGTTATTATACTGACATATATATTGAAAGAAAAATGGTGATTATTTAAAGCAGGGGCGTCGGAAGCGGGGGGAGGGGGGGACTTTGGCCCCCTCACTTTTTTGTGCGGAAGCGGAGGTAAGACCCTGGGTACGAGGTTGGTAATATTAAACTACAAACTGATGAGTGACTATGATGTTAATTATAATTATAGAATGATAGAATTAATGAATTAAACATAATTACATCTATTCACAAGTTCTCAAATCATCAACGCCGATGACGGTTTCGTTGAACAAATCTGCTATTTCAACAAATTCTTAATAAAATCATTGGTGTTTTACTATCCTCTATGATTTATAACCTGTTTTCTCTTATTATACATTCATACAAAATTTTATTCCTTTGGAGAGAGGGCAGCGAGCACATAGAATGCTCCGTTGACTGTTCCCATAGATCAGTAGCTAGCCCTATTTTTGCCATGCATCTGCACCATAAATCCGCTCGATCAATCGTAGTGAGTAAAAAATTGTTTAGAATAACAACGATTACAAATTCGACTTTGAACAGCATACTGGTTGTTGTTTTTAGCACATGTATATACCTGTTGAGGGCAACAGGTTATGGGACATCCATGCAGAGACAGTAGCGGCACTACGTGGGTGTGGACCCCGGTGCGTGGGATTATGTTACATGCGTAAGACCAATTTTGGAGTATTGCGCCCAAGTTTGGCACTATAACATCCCTGAATACCTTTCTGACGATATTGAAAGGATCCAGTCAAGAGCTTTGAAAATAATCAACTCCAACTTTTATTGGTTATATTTATCTATTCTTAATCAAATTAATTTTGTATTTTTAACCTTTCTAATACCGGGTTGCAAAATCTATAATTTTTAAATAAATTTCAAGTTTTGAAGTTCAACGCAACTTCGGTGTCTAAAGTGATTCTTTCGACACTTTGAGTTAAATACTTAAATTCGCATTAAATTAAACTCCGTCGCATTTCCGTCGAATCAAATGCAACAGAACTGTGACGTCTAAAGTCTAAACTCTGAACCAGGCCTTATTTCCTGACAATACCGACATTTAAAATGGTCTGCGGAAGTGGGAAGGTATTTTCTATTTTCACTGTAATTTGTGTTCTCGATTCAATGGGCCACACTAGAATATTATTAAGTATCAAAGTAGAGTGATTTATACGATATGACTTTAAATAATAATAATAATAATAATAATAATAAAGACGTATTAGGAGAATTATACAATAGTCTCAATACTCTTACCACAATATATTCTTAATGTTACTTATAAAAACTAATTACAGCCTACTACATATATTACCACTATGAACAAAACACTATTAATTTAAAAAAAGAAAAGTCTTACGTGCTGACTTAAAACTACTTAACATATCAATGCTTCTAATTTCCTGTGTAATGTAATGAATTCCGCAGTTTTGGTGCGGCAACCGAGAATGTTCTGTCTCCATGAGTCACCGTTTTGGATTTTGGCTCAAGTAGCAGATTTCGGTTAGATGATCTTAAAGCACGAGTAGGTTTATATTTTGTTAGTAAATCAGTAATATAAATAGGTGCCTGGCCATGTAAAGCTTTGAAAGTAATTATTATAGTATCTTAAAAACAATCCTTGATCTCACTGGCAACCAGTGAAGATTACGAAGCACAGGGGAGATATGTTCTGATTTTTTAACCCTTGCAACAAGTCTAGCAGCTGTATTTTGAATTCGCTGTAACTTGCTCAATTGCCATTAAACCACATGTTCCAAAAATATCGGATCGGATATTGGCCGATAATGAATATTGGATATCGGATCGGTACGAAAAAGCCATATGGGCCTGCGTGGCAGGTGTTCTAGTTCGTAGAGGTCAACCTAGCCCGCCCGCCAGCCAACCCGCTAACCCTCCCGCCCGAAACGCCCTCCCGCCCCCCAACTAGAACGCCTGCCACACAGGCTAGGTTGAATAAATTAACTAAAAGGTAGTATAAATTGACAAGTTTCTATAACAAATCCTCAATTTTCATTTGCTATCGCAGGAGTACCGCTGATAGAAACCTCTGGGATAAAAGTCGCGTAAAAATGTGAAATAAAAGTAATTTCTTGGGTTAGAAACTTGTCCATTTATACTAAAACAATTAGATAACTCGCCCTTGTTTTCTATGATCGAATCCATAGACTTGACTATCTGCTCAAAGTCAATGCTCATATGAAACGCGGGCTCGTTTCTAATTGTTTATTGTATAATGTATAGTCTAAACTAAAAAATCTTAGTGCCTTGCATAACTCTATGATACGTAAATACACAGTGGACATTTTGTGTAAATGGCTGCTATAGTTTTCAAGATATCATAAAAATAAAATCGCACGTCTAAAATAAATAAACCTAGAAACCAGACACAAAGTTCAACATCATCGTTCCACTATGAGTTTAGTTCAAGTTCGAGTCTCAAAATGCTCCAGCTTCATACTGAATTATTCAAAAAACTAATTTTATACCAACGTTTACCCACGTATCTATCCCTACCCGGCGGTTCAATGGAGCGCGATCCCAAAGTTTAATACTTTTAAAATTTATATAACTTCAAATGTATGCACAGCAATCGCGATTCTATAGCATACACAACAATCGGTTTTTCTAAACAGATTCTAACTTAACAATGCTTTATAAACACTAGGTACATATGAGGCTGTATTAAAGGCTAGCTGTCACGAAGTATGAAAGTCAGATTCCTTAACTTTTTAAAGCTCTCTATATTTTTAATATTCTTTTAACTGGGGAAAAAAGTGGCTCAAGCCCCAGCACCACCCCCTGCGCGGTCCCTGCAGTTCACGTTGACTACAAGTCACGTTATAATGTCAGACAGTGTAAATTCTTAGTCAACTTTGTTTTTGAGTTGAGAATTTAGAAACTAAACTAGTAATTTCTATGAGAAAGTGAAGTGCTGCGACACTGCATAGCACTTATTGTAGATCGTAAGTGAAGGGGAAATCGTAAATGCATGTAATGTGACAGACAATATGCCGAAAAAGCGACAGCGTGTATTTCTTGTTATTGGATGTTGTTTGTGCAACGGTTTGTCGCACTTTAGTGCTGTTTAGGTTTTTTGCGTGAAATACAAGCGCATTAAAGCTATATAGCAACAATTATTTACACTTGATCGACCAAGATCGTTCAGTTGTTTTCGTTTGCGTTTCAATGGACGATTGTTTTGTCTCGTTGGCAGTTAGCGATGCATTTGATTGTTTTGTCTCGTTGGGCGATAATTTTGCCTCGTTGGGCGATTGCTTTGCCTCGTTGGGCTTTACCAGGTAGATCAGTATTTGTCACCACAAAGAGTGTATTTTTGCTTGTTTGTGCCTGGTTAGGCCAATAGTTTAACTGTTGTTGGTTGAACGTTCTCCATCGCCAAACGAGCTCTATCGGGCAGATAGTTAAGCGACAATGTGTCTAAATCTGGTGTAAATTGTTCTTAAAGGGAAATGGCAATAAAAATTAAGTTTATCTTATTTGAAAGAACTTTTAAAATGATATATGAAGACCTTTTACAGATTTTCCATATCGTTCTTGGTTCTGTAAATATTTCACTTCTTTTTAACAAAGAACATTGAACATTCCGCCATCTTGGATATGCATATGCGTGACGTCACAACCAGGGTAGAAATGTTTTTTATATCAGCAATTATCGAGTCATTATAGATGCTAAATCGTAGTTGTTTTGGGTGTTGTATATACTTTTAAGTGAACTAGCAATCTATTTGAACGCATTCCACTGATATTTGGGCAATTATTTACAACTTTTTGAATGTTTACCCTGGTTTTGACGTCACTTAATTAGATCTAATTATAAAACAAGATGGCGGATTGCAGATATTTAGTTCACAGATATTTCAAAAATTAAGGAAGTTACGGAGAAATTTTAAAAGGTCTTCACTCTTCATATATTATTTTAAATATTCTTTCAAATGAGACAAAGAAATTTTTTATTGCCATTTCCCTTTAAGGATGTGATCGATTTTGTCAGCCCGCCATATTTTTGAAGAGCAATACGATCTGAGCGCATATTGAGTGGGTCAGTAGTACCGAGGCTCCGAAAATCATCGTGACAAAGTGACATCCTGAAATGTCGATTTTAGCCAGCATCTGTTCGCACAAGAAGACTGACATCCACGATTAGTAAGCTGCTCGCTCGCTCACGCTTGCAGCAATAATAAACTAAATAAATAGCTGTAGAAACTTACTAGTTACCTTTGCCAGATCATATTCAGAAATGTCCAAATGATTTTCATATATTTCCAAACGATATTCAGATTTTCCAATTGAATTTCAGACGTTTTCAAATTATATTCAGAATTTTACATGTGAATTTCAGATATTTCCAAATGAAATTAGGATTGGTCTAATTATGAATAGGAACATCAGTGTTGCCAATTTCAACATTTTTGTCCGTTCATTAATTCTGGGTCCCAAAGAATAGAAAAATCCTTTTTTAAATCCCTTGAGAGTCGATTTTCGTTTGTTTGTCCGCATTTTAGGTTTATAAACAGCAACTGCGAACTTCACGATCATTATAACAACTCAGTTCATGCAGTAAAACATGTATTCTCAGTTTGATGTTTTTGACTGACTCATGATATAACAGTTTTGAACTGAATGAGCCTTCATGTGTGATATATGTCCATGATATGTACTTAGTTTGAAGAATTTACACGCGTTGTTTTGTTATGGTTATTTTGTTATCGGTTATTTGTTTGGTTTTTGTTGTATTGAAATTGACTTGAATTATCTGAGATTTATTTGGAAACTTTTGAAATTGAATTGAATTATCTGAAATTCACATGGAAATTTATGAAATTGACATGGCAAAGGTGTAGTCTATATGCTATCTGATTGTCTATACTACTTCGGCTATCTAACTCTTTCCTGACGGGCTGAAAAACATCCAAAATTGAACCACCTCTTTGTTCTATTGATATCTCTGGAAATAACCATAATGGTTGCAAAAGCTATACCTTTTCTGAAAGCCCAATAAACCGGCTGTTACCAATGCTCCAATCGCAGAGTTGTTTATGAAACCAAATCAAACTTGGCGTGTGAGTGAATCTCAGGTGCCTGGCGCTTGTCGAGTTTCAATTTTTACTCTTGCGTTACCGTGTGCCGTGTTTTTCGATTCACGACTTCGTCAGTCTTATACGACCGATTTTGACTGCGTCAGACAGGAAAGATTTAATGTACGATTAAATATATCGAGTAACGCGATTTTTCGGAAAACAATGCTTATGTCTAATTTTTCGTAATAATTTCGTAGAACTAACATTGAAACATATTAGTCGGTTTCTAATAAAATAATTATTCATTCTCAATCTCAATTTCCATGAGGTGGTACTGTAGCTAATTTATATTTTTAATAGTTATACTCACTCAATAATACATATTTTGCTGTATAATAATTTCATTTTCTAATATTAGGCCTTGTACAGCAATGCTATAAAGGAAGACGTGTACCGCGAAAAGGAATGCGACCTGAAGAGCACGAGAAAAGTATTAGAAAGAAGTATTAGATCATCACCAGTGAGTGGATTTGCGAAGCAACGAGGAACTTGTAGTGGAAAAAGAGCTGAGAGTCCGCAAGTACCATGGACAGATTTTACCGAGAGTGCTTCTCCAATGAGATTAACTTTTGATAATACGCGTTGCGAAGCAAAACAAAACAGAGCATTACAACCAATTTTCAAAGCTTCTGATACGGAATATGTTTCATCCGTAGGTGAATTATCTGACGAGTGCGATGATTTCGAAGGAAAAACACGTAAAAATCGTGAATATGCGATGCAAGAAATAGTAGATACAGCCAGTCATGACGACCTATTTAGTGACGTGGCGCGAAATGACGCTATCGGAAGTGACGTTACAATAAGTGACGC
The DNA here is from genome assembly GCA_035772405.1 of Chrysogorgia sp. JL179-B06. Taxonomy (NCBI): domain Eukaryota; kingdom Metazoa; phylum Cnidaria; class Anthozoa; order Scleralcyonacea; family Chrysogorgiidae; genus Chrysogorgia; species Chrysogorgia sp. JL179-B06. The sequence continues at coordinate 1,013,107 of JAYKKM010000469.1, read as the reverse complement.
CATGCGTAGTGACGTTGCGGCCAGTGATGTCATTGGTAATGATTTCACAAACAATCACGTCAGAGGTAGCGGCGTAGAGGCAAATGACATAAACTCTAGTGACGTCGTAGATAGTGGTGCGAAGGTTAGTGCTTTGATAGAAAGTGATTTTATGGCTGCAGCTGATGTCGTCATTTTAGGTAACTCAAGTACTCATGACGAAGTCGTGGACTACTCAAGCGATGTTATAACTGTAGAATTTCCTAACAAAACCATGCTTAGTTTTGCTAGAAATTATCCTAATACCTCGGTAAATACGAGCAATGGTTTCCCTTCGGATGCAGCAACTTGCGAACTTGACGAAGAGGTAAAAATTTCCCGTATATTCACGGACAAAACTGAAAACTGTGTCGTTGGTAATACGAAAGAGGGTATTGAGGAAACTTTTGAAAAATCTGGTGAGGATATTTCTGAGTGTGTTCAGACAGGAGCTTTAGATATTTTTCACGGAAATGTTGTAGTAAATACAAGTGAAGAAACCATGAACACTTTTCAAGGAATACACAAAGACGGTGAGTATTGTAGATGTTTTAGTGAACATGGTCAGATGTCTAAGGCTGGAAAGTTTGAAGGCGATACATTTCCCTGTGAATCGCCAAAGGTGGACGTTGCCAAGCGAGCAGAGAACGATGTGAATTCTGAAGACATTAAATATGATAAGCGTTTGGAGGGTATCAAAGGTGAGAAGGACGATTTGGAGGAGAAGAGTACTATGAGAGAACCGAGAGACGATGACACATATGAAAGAGATTATGATACTATTTTGTTACGCACTGAACTAGGGGAGAAAGAAAGAGAAATGACAATGGATTGTAGAGACAGCAGTAGTCTGATCACTGGCACGAAAGCTGTGGAGGATGATGTGGACATACGAACCCAGTCTCCGGATTATAAACACGATAATCTGTCTGAAAAGATTGAGCAAAACAGTCAGCTAGATGTTGGATTGTCTGATATGGATGAAATGTCCTTTGTCATTCATAAGCAAGTCACTACTGACTATGAGAGTGAAAATTGTTCTACTTCCGATGGCGTCACTTCACTAAATTCTATCAGCAGCGAAGGAGTCTTAGTGGAGGAAGACGTCGAAAAGACACTAAAGCCTCATGGAGAAGTGGATAGACATTTTGACTTGTCAACGAAACAAGGAATGGACGAACTGAAGAATTTCCTTGCAGGCACCAAAGGAGAAACTTTGTTTTCATTTTGGCTTCAGATGGAACTCTGGAAAAGCGTGGAAGGCGAAGGGGAAAAAACGAAGTGAGTAGTATATATAAATAGTTGAAGTTGTATCTGGTACTATAGAAACAACGAAATTAACGACAAAATGGCCGCCGCTTGAAGTCTAATTTACATATGGTTCTTAGAAAATGGCGTCCCATTTTACAGTGAGTTACATAGAGCGAAAATATTAAAGTGCATATAACGTCTGTGGGGATTTAACATATTTGTAATCTATGGATTCTCCTGAGATAAATTGTAATATATCTTGTCAGCTGAAAATCTCATCTTCATACACTTTTTTGCTGTTAAAGTTGACGGAAAGACGTCAAATCGGGATCTGTAAAGAGGTTTTCATGTAGACAGATTCCCGATTTGACGTCATTTCCGTCAACTTTAACAGCAAAAAAGTGTATGAAGATGACATTTTCAGCTGACAAGATATATTACAATTTATCTCAGGATAATCCATAGATTACAAATATGTTAAATCCCCACAGACGTTATAGGCACTTTAACAGCAAAAAAGTCTATGAAGATGAAATTTTCATCTGACAAGATATATTACAATTTATCTCAGGAGAATCCATAGAAAATAAACATTATTGAGTAGCTCGTCTACCGTTTGCCGACCTCTTAATATATGCAACAACGATTTTCAAATCATTAAGTTACCTCTGTGTGATTAGATCAGTCAACTTAAAATGCCCATTGTCCTATTGTCATTGCAAAACTTCAACCGTATTACCCAATAATCAAATTTTAACATATAAGATATACTGTAGGTTCTTCCATCAACTTTCGAACATTTCACCAAACGCTTTTGAAAATATCAAACAAAATCCGACAACAACTCAATGACGCGTGGCCTATTTTATTTGTTGGCTGTTTTCAACACAATTTGGCGGATCGTATATTTGACTGATCTAATCACACCGGTAACTGAATCATTTGAAAATCGTTGTTGCTATATATATTAAGATGTCGGCAAACGGTAGACGATCTACTCAATAAGCAGAATCTTCATTTTAATATTTTCGCTCTATGTAACTCATTGTAAAATGAGACGCCTTATGTAAATTAAGTCTTCAATCGGCAGCCATTTTGTCGTTGATTTCTGGTAATGATATTTCACCAAACACATGGCCACAGCATTTTTCTTGCGATATATGAAATATGACGTTTTTTCTGCCTCTTTAGGGCAATTCAAAATATTAAAGATATGTTTCTTAGAAATGGATCACCGTTGGAGCTACCTCATGCAGTAAAGAGACATGTAAAAATATTTGCTGAAGACTTGAGCGGAGCGCAACGGATCATTGCTCATCCTTTGTTAACTTATTGGTAAAGAAAACCACAATTTCGTGATAATGTAAACAAGTAGAGTGCTGTTTATCAGCCACATTCACTACGCCAATGATATTTGCTCCTACATCTTTCTTGATTTCTTTAAGGTGTCCACGGTTTACCCTTCACCAACTCAAGACTAGCACTTTTGCCGCGTTAAAGAACCAAATAGTTGCAAGTGATTCCTGTCAACATGTAACGGCAATGGCACAGTCAGAGGTTGAACCCAACCGCTCAAGCAGCCCTCATCTCAATACAAACCCGAGACTTGTCAGGCCTCACTCGAGTACTCCACGCATGACAGAGACGAGAGAGAGAAAAACCCGCGTGCGGTCCAAGTCCGCTTTTCCCAGAATCATAACTACACCTTGTCATACCAATGCCGGAAAGAAACAACTCGAGGTTAGTACTGTACATGGGAAACGATTTACCAAGGGCGTAGAGGGAGGCCGAATCCGCAGTACTACAGCGGTTTAAAACAAAAATGTTGATGAATATTAAATCACGCTCGTCACAATCACAACCTCTGAGGGTTAGTGTTATACCCATAAGTATTAATTAGCAAGTTAATATTTGCACGGGATGTGATTTAATATTCATCAACATTTTTGTGTTAAACCGCTGTGGCCCAGGGCATTTTGCCGTCAGCGAAAATCGCCCTGGGATCAAGCGGTAGTCTTTGTTCCTTGATGTCGAATACATGTAAACTTGTTCATGTAAAGCATTCATTGTTAAAGTGCCCCTGCGACGAAATATCACATTACGTTACAGAACATCATTTTAGGTTAATAAATGTTCGCATTTGCCAAAAAAATGAACAACAAACATTCTATCACAAGAAATTTAACCTCCAAAGTCGCCCAAATTTTGTCCGCCATTGCTCAAAACTTGTTCCAGACGAGCCCGCGATTCCACAGCAGAGTATGTGATTGTGACGTCAAAGACTCAACACGTGACAAAGCTTTATGGAAATTATACGACAAGTTACAATAGAACGTTTTCCCCAACTGTATTCAATTCTGAAAACAGATTTGAAATTAGCGAGTCTAAATACATAACACACGTACCTATTATATTACGCAAACATGTATACCCTTCGCAAAAACCTCTTTATGTAGTTCATCAGATCACCACTCGCCAATGGCCGCCCTTCACAACATTCAACATTGCCCAAATATTGTCCGATTCAAACGGATCATCCAAAACGACTTTTTACTTCCATATAAGGAGTTGGTCTTACCATGCTCCGCTCAAATAAATAACATATTTATATATATAAATAACATATATATATATAAGAAGGACTATAAGAAGTTTGCTATATAGGACTATAAGAAGTTTGCTGTCTTCCATCTACATTACCCTATACAAGCTACAAATACCGAAGCAGTGCAAGTATCCTTTTGGATCCTTCTATTGGGAGTTCATCGTTGGAAATAACCATTCTCTATTCATACTATATATATAAATATATATATATATATATATATATATATATATATATTTTCGCTTACCTCAAAACTGGTCTGCTACAACTTGTTTCATCTGTAAAAGAATCTTCAGGCAGTGACAATATCGAAAGGGATGACCGCTTATTTATAGGCTTTCTGCCGGAAAGTGGGGGCGTATGTGGGGGACAAAGCATGAGGTCATGGCAATTAAAGTAAGTTACAGCTGCATGAACAATGTTAAGTCAATAATCACTAAGCACAATGCACGCATAGCTAGGAACATCAAACCGCAGGATAGGGACGCTACTAATTGCAGTTGTAGAGAGAACACCATTTGCCCGCTTCAAGAACAATGCATGACTAGAGACATAGTATACAAAGCAACAGTGACAGTAAACATCACAAACGAAATAAAACACTACATTGGTATGACTGCAACCACATTCAAAGAGCGATTGGCCAACCACACTAAATCTTTTCAACATAAAAAGCATGAAAATGACACCGAACTTTCGAAATATATTTGGACATTGAAAGAAAACAATAAAGATTTCAGTATTAATTGGCAAATTCTAAAACATTCTATTTCGTACACAGGAGGATCAAAACGATGCAATTTATGTTTAGAAGAAAAATTTTGTATTTTAAAAGAAAAAAAAATAAGAATAGTTTACTCAACAAAAGAGCGGAAATAATTTCACAGTGTCGTCATCGTAATAAATTTCGCGTAAACAACGCAAACAAAGCCATGACCTCATGCTTTGTCCCCCACATACGCCCCCACTTTCCGGCAGAAAGCCTATAAATAAGCGGTCATCCCTTTCGATATTGTCACTGCCTGAAGATTCTTTTACAGATGAAACAAGTTGTAGCAGACCAGTTTTGAGGTAAGCGAAAATCTATTATTTGCTCTAACTATATGTTGTTGAGCACTCTTTGCATTTCGTAGACCAAAACCTACACGTATATATATATATATATATATATATATATATATATATATATATATAAACCTTTTGTGAGAAATGGATCCCTGCCGCGGCGAGATTATCACCCTCGCTTGCGAGGGGACAACTGGCCACGTGTTGAGTCTTTGACGTCACTTCCTCTAATCGCAACCTAAGCGTCCGGAACATGTTCGAGTAATGGCGGCCGTATAATCTCGTATAAAAACAGTCTGAAAAGGCGACTTCCCATTCTCGCAATTGCTTGAAATTTGACAAGTTAAGTAAGAACACCATGCTCGTTACAAATGTGTAAAAATTCGAGATACTCCGGTTACTTTAAAGCAACTAGCTGGCAATATATCCTTGATTATCTCGTACAAATATCATGCGCGAACAAGTATCGAGTGCAGTTCTTGATAATTAAGCCAATCATGAAACCTTGCAAAAAGGGCGCGAAAAAAGACTGGTCTTTCGTACTTACCTTTATAATCATTGTGATTTTTATCAATCTGCATTTAAATGTTAAAAGTGCATGTAGTTCTAATGTAGATATTTACTATAAAACTAAAAATACTATAATGTGTACCTGAGTTTTTCGACTTTAAATAAAAAACGCATGCAGTAACAACGGGGTTCAATTTATCCCGGGCATTCTGTGTCCCCCTCCCGCGATACTAGTTGAAATGTCAGCGGTCAGCGAAGAAAGAACTATTGCGCGTTTTGTCGCGGTATATTCAAATGTATCTGATCGATGCAAATACCGATGAATGCTGTTGCAGAACTGAAAAAGTCTCGTCATTATGACTCTGAGCTAGAATTTATTTGGAAGAACCTTCAGGGCATTACAAAAGAAGGAAATTATTGTTTCGGTCACATCAACGGTAACAATGAGAAGGTAAACCTGTTCGTCGAACACCTGAAGACCCTCTACAAGTTTTGTTCGGTCTGAAAGCCACGACAAAGACAAGGATCATAGACGATACATTAAAAGTTCTAAGTGTGTTCTTACTAAGGGAGCCAGGCTGTAAGGGAGCGTTCATAATTTATTTAGTGTGTGTAATTTACGCTAAATTGTAGAATACCCGTCTACTTTCGCTATTTGTATCTGTCGATAGTTAGTAAAGGGGTCAAATTACGGAAAGTTCATCATATACAATTGCTTCCTTCTATTTTAAAACCCCATTTAATTTGATAACAATCATCATTTTGTCAACAAACGTTTTGATGACCCCCTTGTTTTAGCCAAACAAACTTTAAAAAATCAGATTAAACTGATTATTAAGTTCGTAATTTACTTACTTATCCATATTACATGATTAAAATTATATAAATAAAATTATACTGGCTTTCCATTTATCTAAAATACTTAATACGTATTACCAACTGCTTACTAAAGCAATAGAATGGCACTTACGCGATAACCGCTGACATTTCAATTAGTATCGCGGGAGGGGGACACAGAATGCCCGGGATAAATTGCACCCCTGTAACAACGCCACTGCATGATTTTCGCACACATGTGACTTTGCTAATATAATGTATATAATAATTGTCTATCTCCCATTTTCGATCGGATTAACTCGTCATTTGTATAATGTTCTTCTTCAGCTTTACGCAGCCTCACCGCCAACACAATATGGCTACCAGAAACGGCCAGTAGAGGCGTTTCCACCACCCAGCGACCAAGACTATCTTTCTCCTGTTAGACTAGTCATCAACCCTCTCGCTCGACCCAGCCCAAGGTCACGGAGTGCATGGACACAAAGGTAAAAACGATTCAGGAATACTGTGGCAAAAATAATTAACAACATTTTGCATAACGTTTTATCTAATACCATAAACTTCCAGAAATATGCTCTGGGCTTATACGTTGGTGGGCTTATACTCGCAGAGGCTTATTTTCGTTGGTGCTTAGTATTGGAGGGAATTTTGCATTTCAAAATAGCTTCTGCTTATTATTGGGATGGGAGTTTGCGTCAAAAACATTGGTGTAGCTAGTTAGGCTAGCCAATTTATACTTAGTATACCAGTGACATTGCATGTAATGTCTATATTAAAGCTATACAGTATTCATCGTTTTAAGCATGAACTTATCTTTATGCGTACAAATTCCTTAAGGTCATTTCCTTAGTATAAAAGCCTATATGGAATTATATTTATAATAATAATGGAAACTTTATTCATTTATGATTAACGTATACTACAGTGATAAACCTCTCTTTTACAGGTAGTTTACCAATGTCTACTTGAATTAACACTATATGGTATAAAAATATTAGTATGACATTAAAGTCGGGTCATCCCATTCTTTGTTACGTTTACAAAATATATAGTAAGATGTCCTTATGCAAGTGTTCATAATTTTCTGAGTATAGTACTTTCTACATCGTTCGTCAAATTTCAGGTCTTTCAGCATTTCAATAAAGTCTACGGATGACTGATTAAAAACTCCAAGCGAACTGATAGATAAATTTACAAATTTCACTTTTTCATAATTGTTGTGCTGTTCGTTAATAAGTTCTAGATATTTTTGTCTCTTACGGGTTGCATTAGTAAGAAGATTAGATTCAAAACCAACAGTCAGTTCGAGTATGTAGATGTATTTGTTTTCGATTGTTACCAGAAGATCAGGGCGCAACCTATCTCCGGTGATAACAGATGGACTGATGAAGCCAGGTAGGTCAGCATAAAGGTTAATAGAGTGTTGTACGGATTTAAGAGAGGTTGCAATGAAATTAAGAACGGAATCGTGTCGCCACGTAAAACGTCCTTCGTTTAGGTATGTCTTGCATCCAGCGACGACGTGGAGCAAGGTTTCGGGTTCCAAGCAGAAAGAGCAGTCGGATGTGGTGATATTCCCCATTTCAACAGATTCTTGCGAGTTCATGGGAGCGTATTATTTATGTACCGGATGGTGAAGTTAAAGATATTCTTAGGAAGTTTGTTTTGGACCATATAGAGTTGAGCATATAGAGTTGAGGAGAGAGCAATATAGAGTTTAGAGAGCATATAGAGTTTAGGACCATATAGAGTTGAGCGAGAGTGTAGAGTATTTGATGATATTGGAGAAGAATGAACCTTGTGAAATGAGGTGATTTTGAAGCCTATTTTCATTTTCTTTCCTGATAGTGTTCAGTACGTCTTTTGTGTTTTTGTACTTTTCATATTGTACATTTTTGTGATTGCTTGTTGCCATCCATAGGTTTTTGATCTCTTCATTTGGTGATGATTTCAAAGCTTTCCGAGATACAGTTTGACATTGAAGAAATTTAGTTGATGGGAGAATGATATTTAAGCCGAATTTGTTATGAGGAAGTAGGACGTTGCTAAGAGTTGCGGAGATTGGAAGCTCGAGCCACTTTCGGATATATTTTGACGCGATATTATCTAGATTCTCGTTTACCCAGGTTTTACCTACAGTATATATCAGAAACGGTGAAGTCCCAAGAGATTTTTGAAAGTACATAGCGACTGTACACTGTACACTAGAATTTTGTTCTTCGGATGTAATGGTAGTTCGTCGATTTCATTCATGGTATTAGTCAGTGTGTCATATAATTCAGATTTGTGATCTTCGTCAGACATATTGAAGTTAAAGTAGCGACCTAAGTATCGAAAGGATTTACCATTCTCAACACGTGGTATAAAACAGCTATTTATAAACAGTTTAGGGAGATATTGAACGGATTTCGTTAGTTCTTTTTTAATTCCAAATGTTGAGCATTTATCTATACGTATAATCATATTGGCCCACTGACACCAGATGGTAAAACGGTTTAGTAGCATTTGATTTTCTTTTTCCTGACCAGTGATAACGGCAGCATCGTCGGCAAATTGGAACCAGTGGATTGGGTGGCATAAAATACCATTCTCGCTTAAATTCCAAAATCCCAGTTGACGGTATTTTTCAGATTTGATGTGTTGAATAAATGTATTGAATGACATATTGAATAAGAGAGGGCTGAGAGAGTCACCTTGGAGAACGCCACGACCAACTGTGATGAAACGTGTGTTGAACTCTTCGGTTATGATGGAAGTTTGGAAATCAGTGTAGAGGCTGTCTATGATATTTTTTATGTGATCGGGAATGTGATGATACTCAAGGACTTCGTGAATAAGGTTATGATAAATTTTTTCTGATAAATTTTCATTCTATAAGAACTATTCGAAATAATTCGAAGACTACGTTGATCCAATCCACGAAGTGCTGAATGAAGTATTTCTGCCGACAATTTTTGGGCAAGATGAACAGTTTCCTGATGAACTCGCGGAACTATTCACATTATTACCAGCTCAAGGTGGTTTGGGTATGCCAAACCTGAAAGTCGAATCTCCACAGCAATACGCCGCCTCAACCCTGATAACAGCATCACATGTAGAATCGATCACAACACAGAGCATAATGATGAAAAAAAGTGAGCCATCAACTAATGACCTGAAAAAACATCAACAGGCGCTGAAGGCCGCATCTCTAAAGAACAAGATGGAAACAATCGACGCATCTCTACCTACTGACCTGTTGTTACCTTTGGTGAATCAAGCGAGAGATAAGGGAGCCAGCTCGTGGCTTAATGCAATCCCACTTGAGGAACAGGGCCTTCGTTTGAATAAACAAGAATTTAGAGACTCCCTACGTATCCGCTACAACCTGCCATTGTCCGATTTACCAAGCTATTGTCCATGTGGTGAGAGTTTTTCAATCAACCATTCACTGTCATGCAAAAAGGGTGGCTTTGTGGCGCAAAGACATGACGGAATTCGAGACCTGCTGACATCTGTAATCAGTAAAGTTTGCAAGAATGTGGAATCAGAGCCACATCTCCAACCACTTGACAACGAGATTTTGAATTTGAGATCGGCAAATGCTAGCTCTGAAGCAAGATTGGATATTAAAGCCGGTGGATTCTGGTCGCGTGGAGTTACAGCATTTTTTGATGTTCGAGTTACGCATGTAAACTCCGCAAGCAACAAGAATAAACCTACAGCAAAGATTTTTAGAGAACAGGAAAATGAAAAGAAGAGACAATACCTACAAAGAGTTTTGGATGTTGAAAATGGAACTTTTACGCCTCTCGTATTTGGGACCAATGGTGGAATGGGAGTCGAAAGCACTTTATTCCTGAAAACATTAGCGGAATTGTTAGCAAGGAAAAATGGAGAGCCATACGCCATCGTTGTAGCTTGGCTGCGGACACGCTTGTCGTTTGAAATATTACGATCCGTCCACCTGTGTGTAAGAGGCTCGCGAGTGCCTTTTAGGAAACGAGATGAAGGAGAGATGTTAGAGGATTTTCAATTCAATGTAATCGCGGCGGGAATCTTTTGAAATTTGTTATATGAACTTTTTTTACTTATTTCTTATTGTATTATATTAAATTAATTTATAAATTTAGTTCCTAGGTTTCACTAATATGAATATTTTTAAACAATTTTTAACTATATAATATATTGTAAATATAATAATTATGTTGTCAAGTATTAATAAAGGTTCATTATTGTAATTTTCTATAATAATAATAATAATAATAATAATAATAATAATAATAATAATAATAATGATGATGATGATGATAATGATAATGATAATAATGATAATAATGATAATAATAACAAAAATAATAATAATAATAATAATGGTTTATTTCAAGATATAAAATGGCGCCTAAAAAATGAAATACTTTATATTTACAAAATGAATTCATAAAATGTTATATCTGAAAATGACGGGACTCGCTACGATTAAAATTACAACTAGAAATGACTGATTTAAGTCAGAAGAAACTACGTTTAAAACGTTCAGTATTACATTTGAATACTGCTAAGTCTTTACTATTATGAAGGTTACGGCCATGTATACTGTGTCTAGTCTTAGGGATCAAATAAGAGAGGCGATCGTTAGGCGATAAATAGATTTTGTGATTAACGGTGTCTATGTCTTCTAAGAATGGGCAACCAGTTAAACATAATACTTCATTGTAAGATTCAAATGGATAAATATAATTCTAAATGCTCTCCTCTAGATTTGCTCTAAAAGTTTTTCTGATAAATAAAGAGGAAGACTTGAATGCCAAAGCGGACAGCAATATTCCATGACTGTTCGAATTAATGTTTAAATTGTCAATAAATCATCGGATGGAAGGCCACTGCGACGCAAAATTCGTATAATGTGTATAGCCTGGTTACCATTTGGTTGCCACGATCGTAACGGTGTCATAGTGGACGATGTAATAGAGTGTCCATCTATATATCTGCAATCAGTAAAGACTGCTTTGCATACAGCAGACAAAAGACAAGATAGATGGACACTCTAATACATCGACCACTATGACACCGTTGCGATCGTGGCGACTAAATGGAAACCACGCTTATCCGTTTGGCAGCTTTCTTGGTAATTTCGCGAATATGAAATTGATATTTGGGGCTGTTTATTTTCGAAGGTATACGAGCAGTATACCTATATATTTTTAATGATATCCCACGTCTGAACGTTCTATTCTGTCAAATGCAGGCACTGGGTCAAAGTTTTCTATTTATTTTATAAAATATGTCCAAGAAATTAAATTAAAACATGGCGACTACTTCAAGATTTTCTCTTGCGTAAAGTTGTCCATTATTTATTTATTTATTTTATTTATTAGGTTTGCCTTAAAAACGTGGCTGTGTGGCCGCAACAGCTACGTACGCCAATGACGTCCCATGTAAAGATAAATAAAATAATGCAGGGTTAATGTTAGTTACAGCAGTGGATCGCTTTGATGAGACCCCGTGGGTTGAGTTACACCTTGGACAGATAGATTTCCACGACCTTGGGTCTTCAGGGTCGTATAGCTGAACCACTGCTGTCATATAATAACAGAGAGCGTATAGCTTTTAAATTTTGGTGAAGTAATTTGCTTTACACGCATATGAAGCGGTAAAACATTCGATGTCATGCACATTCTGGAGAAGAACGAACGCTGGAACGTAAGTGTTCTAACATTTGCGCGGGCGAAAGTGGACAATATCAGGTGTCAAGCAGGTTCTTGCCGCCTGCAGTTGGGGGCGTTGTAAACAACCCACTACAAGACGCAATTTTCCTCAAATAATTTAGCTAAACATTCTGTAGTTTGTACAACGTTTAAGCCTCGCTCACACGTGAGCACAAAACAAATGGCAAAACAAAGGAATGAAGTCAAGCCTGCAACATAAGGATCGTCATAAGCATAAAGCATAAGCCAAGAGCAGAACAAAAGACGAAACAAAGAAAAATTCTCGTTGTTTTGTCTTCGCAAGTCCCAGAGGAGAAGTCATGCTTTGTTTTCGTATTGAACCTGCAGGCTTTAGCATATAGATCTGTCAGTATTTTCTATTTACTTTTTAACTTCTTAATCTCGTAAAAAGCCTTAAAAGTGCGTTTGAATAAGCTAGCGTGTCACGTGAGTCTCTAACGAGTTATTGAGATAGATAGATAGATAGAAAACTTTATTTAAACACGCTGTCCCCGTCAACCGAAGCTGATTTCCACGAGGGGCGTGTGCAAAAGGAGTGTACATGTACATGTAGAAGAATAGTGATAAGAGCTATATTTGAAAAATATAAGATATAGTGTTAAATTAGTAACATAATCAACTAGTAGGTAATCTATTTACAGGTAAATCTATTTACTTTTTACTATCAATGGGAGTAGCGATTTTCTTTTGAAAGGAAGAACGGGATTTGCTTTCCCTAATTTCTTTTGGAATAGAATTCCAAAGGTATGCTCCGTCATACATGAAACTATTTTTCATATTATTAGTACGCGGTTTTGGTAAACAAAGACTACTTGAAATGTCTCGAAGGTTATAGTTTGTCATCTCACTTTTATAAGTAAAAAGATTAGTGAGTGAATCGGGACCCATTTTATTTAATAGTTTATACATCATTTTTGCTTTAACTTTCTTCCTTTCTGTTTTCAGTGGCTCCCAGCCCAATCAGAACCCACGTACTATAGTAGATAGATAACCTTTATTTGAGTAGGGTAAAAACCAATCAGTATTTACAAAAATGCAAGCACTGTTATCAAATGGTGCCCTACAGAAATAATATAATTACATGCAGAATATAACAAAAATATCAAACACGTAAATTATTAGAATTACAAGTCAGATAAACGGTTAAAAACAACACATCCATAATAAAAAAAGATTATTTGTGGATCTAGTTCTAACTTCTAACCCTGGTGGTTCTATAGACATGTCACGATTAAAATTAAAATAATTGATTGAAAACTATTTCTTCAAAGAAACAGTTTCTTTAAAATTTCTTTAAAACTTTGTTAACCAATCTAAAACATGAATATCTCATCTCTGTTGTAAACTGTTCCATCCAAGATTTTTCATAGCAATGTCACTGGTTGAATGATAAATTAAGTGAGTAAATCGTTTTTGAAATACGATCAAGATTTGGATCAAGATTAGTATATATTACTTGTTATTTTAGAATACATAATATGCAGAATTCTAAACCCCTTTCCCATTCTCAGAAGTGAAGAGAAGCGCCAGTCCAGTCAGCCAAGTTCTGAGGAATCAGCAAACAATTTTTTCCATCCAGAATTCTTGGTCGATGCTTTGATGTACAACAGCGAAACTGGGTGTTTCTTTAAGAAATTCCTCAATAAGCAGAATAACAAGGTATCTGTTGCACCTAATTCTCGAAAAGTAATATATTATTGAATGTATACCATATTAGCATATATATATATATATATATTTAGATATATTTAAATACAGCTTTGTAAAACGTACTAACCATGGTGAATGGTAATATTAAGTTCAGAACGGTAAATATTTCTCTATCTGGACCTCCCAGCCGGTAAATATCCTCTATTTATTTCTTTATTAGCTGTGGCTAAACTGTCTTTCATTCTGGCATTCGCTCATGGAATACAGTGCATATTTTGACGGGGATACACTCAATCCAGTTCTTGTAACCAAAAAAGCTCAGGTTGGTATCAGTAGTATTTTACCCTTTTCATCCGAGCCCGAGGTTCATTTTTAAACGCTTTACTATTAGTTTATTACTCTTACGGTGAACGGAGATCTCAGACTCACTGGAATGTCCAATTACTAATTACTTACTTAATTATTTAAAGTGCCACTACGTTGAAAATTCGCCCTCGTTTTTTTAGATTTTCTTTAGCATAGAATAGTATTTCAGGGTCGAAAGTGATCATCGATGTAAAAAAACAACTAAAAATGGTATTTTGAAGTAATTGTTTTGAGCTCTGAGATCACTACTATTTAGGCCAGCATTACTAAGAACGTGTTCCAAGTGAGCCCGCAATTTCAAAAGGTAATATTGCTTGTGACGTCAGACTCAATGCTACGCCTGGATTTCGGTCGAGGTTACTTGTTTTCTTCGAGAAGTAAGATGAAATGCCCAGCCTTTCAGACGAAGAATTTGAAAAAATGACCTTGATCACTATGGATTTACTTCAAGAATTAGCAAGGTGAAGTCTTCGCGTTGAGAGTCTGACGTCACTTCCTTACGCTGGTCAGGAACATGATCGATTAATGGCGGACATAACAACTGCAGATTCGGAGTCAGAAAAATAATACTTGCCATCGTCGAATCGCAAAACGGATTCGACCGAGTAATATTTAGCAGCTCTGCTTTATAAATACGTAAAAATATCGATAGGTAAAAATTTGATCGTAGTACCACTTCAATTACTATTTCTTTTTGACCTTCCTAAATACTTCTCTGCTACAGAATCACTATCAACTCTTAATTGGAAACCACTTTATCTTCGTCGTCACTACCACCGTTGTCTCTCTATTTTTAAGTGTGTTAATCAAATTTCAGATTTGTATCTTGAGCTCAAGAAAAACTCTAACATCCACCACCACAAAACACATCGGGCAACGACTACCGTCTTCCTCGACCACGTACAAACTGGGGAAAACAACAAACACTTTACCATGCAGTTTCAGACTGGAACGGCATTGTCGCCTGACTTAAGACAATCGACTGACATTAATTATTTCAAAACAACTCTAAATAAATTATTTTAATTACTTAAAAGTTTCTAATTACTCTTTCAGTCTACCACTGATTTTTCAAAGTTTTCGCTAAAACCATGTTTTTTAACATTGCTGTATTTTATATTTACGACAGGACCTCCCTGAAAATCACCATTGGTGAGCGGAGCATCTTGTATAAATATTATTAAATAATAATAATAAGTAATGCTCCGAGAAAGATTTAACGTCGTTTTCCGAGAAGACGTTATGGAGACTGGGCACGTCATCACACACTAGTTGCGTAAAATATTACGTGCATGTGCAGATATTAACTAACGATTTGAATACTAAGGTTGGAGTACAGTAAACACCCGTTATGAAGAACCTACATTTTTCCAAACCATCCTGGGATAGGTTCTTATATATTTGATATCTAACAAAAAATCAGGGTGTTAGGTTCTTATAAATTGGTTTGTAATTATTTTACCATGCAAAAAAACTGGAGAAAGACAACTCAATAAACCATAAAGCCACAATTCAGTAACTGATTAACACTTATGTCAATGAGATGATATGGATGAAATTAACTAGGCAGTACTTTCAGTTTTCTTGTCATCCTCATTTGGGGCTTTGCTACAGTGGAATTATAAATTGATTTTGTGACATAAGAACCTATTTCAAATATCAGGCTCAAACAGGTTCTTATTGAGAGGGGCACAAAATCGCTAATTTCAGCATGACGTTCTTATAGGTGGAAGGTTCTTCATAGCGGGTGTTTACTGTACTGCCGAAATAGTGTACCTTAAGGAATTCCTCAGTAATTCTTTCCGAAATGAAAATTTGCTGAAACTTCCCAGTCTTAAAGTTATTGACATACTTATATTAAAACCAAAAAAAAAAGTTGGGGTCACCGACCTTGTTTAGAAGATATGGCATATCGCAGGTCACCTCTTACTCAGTATTGTGACGTCATTATGACCAATTTACGAGTTGAGGAAAAACTGCATTGCACAACTTTTTCTTCAACCTTTTGACAAAGATAATGTTTTATTTTTCGCAACTAGTAATTTTATACAAGAAAACATGGTATTTTAGGGAAAAAGAAACAGCTAACAGGGTTTATTGTGATAAAGAAAGGTCGTTTCCCATATTCTTTGACATGTTATTTGAAGAAACATTCATCAAAAATGTAAAATATTGTAAGTTGTAGAAATGATTTTTCTCTAAGTTTCTGTTATAACACGTAAAAGTGGTAGAAGAAAAGAATTATTACGGAAAAAATCATGGTCACCGACCTCCTTTAAGAACTATGGCCTTAAACCTGCATTATCAAGTAGTTTACAAACCAACTGTTCTCGAAAAAAAATTGATTTAGTCCCTTAATAACTCTTCCCTACCAGTACATAAGCGTCCATTGTTAGATTTGGCACTAAATTGTCGTAAAATGATCTGAAGTTTTTGAAAGTGTTGCATAATGGCCATAAAAACACTGATTATTGAATGCGCAGTAAATGTGCGCAATGCAAAACTGAGGAATCACCTTAATACGTTTCACTTTCTGACGAAAGGTCTTCGCTCGAAACGTTAGACCTCCTACACACTATTTCGGAAGAACACCAACCTTTCTACACCAACTATTTCTACACTAACTATTTCTACATTAACTATTTCTACACTAACTATTTCTACACTAACTATTTCTACACTAACTATTTCTACACTAACTATTTCTACACTAACTATTTCTACACTAACTATTTCTACACTAACTATTTCTACACTAACTATTTCTACACCAACTATTTCTACACTAACTATTTCTACACTAACTTTTTCTACACTAACTATTTCTACACTAACTATTTCTACACTAACTATTTCTACACTAACTATTTCTACACTAACTATTTCTACACAAACTATTTCTACACTAACTATTTCTACACTAACTATTTCTACACTAACTATTTCTACACTAACTATTTCTACACTAACTATTTCTACACCAACTATTTCTACACTAACTATTTCTACACTAACTATTTCTACACTAACTATTTCTACACTAACTATTTCTACACAAACTATTTCTACACTAACTATTTCTACACTAACTATTTCTACACTAACTATTTCTACACTAACTATTTCTGCACTAACTATTTCTACACTAACTATTTCTACACTAACTATTTCTACACCAACTATTTCTACACCAACTATTTCTACACTAACTATTTCTACACTAACTATTTCTACACTAACTATTTCTACACTAACTATTTCTACACTAACTATTTCTGCACTAACTATTTCTACACTAACTATTTCTACACTAACTATTTCTACACTAACTATTTCTACACTAACTATTTCTGCACTAACTATTTCTGCACTAACTATTTCTACACTAACTATTTCTACACTAACTATTTCTACACTAACTATTTCTACACTAACTATTTCTGCACTAACTATTTCTACACTAACTATTTCTACACTAACTATTTCTGCACTAACTATTTCTACACTAACTATTTCTGCACCAACTATTTCTACACCAACTATTTCTACACTAACTATTTCTACACTAACTATTTCTACATTAACTATTTCTACACTAACTATTTCTACACTAACTATTTCTACACTAACTATTTCTACACTAACTATTTCTACACTAACTATTTCTACACTAACTATTTCTACACCAACTATTTCTACATTAACTATTTCTACACTAACTATTTCTACACTAACTATTTCTACACTAACTATTTCTACACTAACTATTTCTACACTAAGTATTTCTGCACTAACTATTTCTACACTAACTATTTCTACACTAACTATTTCTGCACTAACTATTTCTGCACTAACTATTTCTACACTAACTATTTCTACACTAACTATTTCTACACTAACTATTTCTACACTAACTATTTCTACACTAACTATTTCTACACTAACTATTTCTACACTAACTATTTCTACACTAACTATTTCTACACTAACTATTTCTACACTAACTATTTCTGCACTAACTATTTCTACACTAACTATTTCTACACTAACTATTTCTACACTAACTATTTCTACACTAACTATTTCTACACTAATTATTTCTACACTAACTATTTCTACACTAACTATTTCTACACTAACTATTTCTACACTAACTGTTTCACACTAACTATTTCTACACTAACTATTTCTACATTAACTATTTCTACACTAACTATTTCTACACTAACTATTTCTACACTAACTGTTTCACACTAACTATTTCTACACTAACTATTTCTACACTAACTATTTCTACACTAACTATTTCTACACTAACTATTTCTACACTAACTGTTTCACACTAACTATTTCTACACTAACTATTTCTACACTAACTATTTCTACACTAACTATTTCTACACTAACTATTTCTACACTATTTCTACACTAACTATTTCTACACTAACTATTTCTACACTAACTATTTCTACACTAACTATTTCTACACTAACTATTTCTACACTAACTATTTCTACACCAACTATTTCTACACTAACTATTTCTACATTAACTATTTCTACACTAACTATTTCTACACTAACTATTTCTACACTAACTATTTCTACACTAACTATTTCTACACCAACTATTTCTGCACCAACTATTTCTACATTAACTATTTCTACACTAACTATTTCTACACTAACTATTTCTACACTAACTATTTCTACACTAACTATTTCTACACTAACTATTTCTACACTAACTATTTCTACACTAACTATTTCTACACCAACTATTTCTACACTAACTATTTCTACATTAACTATTTCTACACTAACTATTTCTACACTAACTATTTCTACACTAACTATTTCTACACTAACTATTTCTACACTAACTATTTCTACACTAACTCTTTCTACACTAACTATTTCTACACTAACTGTTTCTACACTAACTGTTTCTACACTAACTGTTTCTACGCTAACTATTTCTACACTAACTATTTCTACACTATTTCTACACTAACTATTTCTACACTAACTATTTCTACACTAACTATTTCTACACTAACTATTTCTACACCAACTATTTCTACACCAACTATTTCTACACTAACTACAGTATTTCTACACTAACTATTTCTACACTAACTATTTCTACACTAACTATTTCTACACCAACCTTTCTACACTATTTCTACACTAACTATTTCTACACTAACTATTTCTACACTAACTATTTCTACACTGCCTACGACGCATTACCAGCCCAATATTTAAGGAACTCAAAATTTTAAAATTTAACGATATTTCGTTAAATTTATCTTAAAATTTAACGATATCTCAGACATAGTTTGACGCTACTCTGGCTTTAAAAAGTTTTTTGAACGTAACTTTAAAAGTTAGTAAGTTACTGCATGTGCATGACCCAACGTTTCGACACTACAATCTATAGTGTCTTCATCAGGGGCGATCGCTGTAAAGTTACACCCTCATAGAACCGATGATGACGTTATCTATTAACAAGATGCAAATAAGCTTCGGGTAATAAACCACCGTCCATCCCAACTTTACAACAATCACCCCTGATGAAGACACTAGATTGGAGTGTCGAAACGTCGGGTCATGGACAGTAACTTTTAAAGTTACGTTCAAAAAACGTTTTAAAGCCAGAATAGCGTCAAACTATGTCTGATTTTTCACGTGGTTGCGTTGGGAAATTATTTGATAACCATATTTCTTCCCCAAAGTTTTTGTCAATGTTTTCTCTGAACCAATCAAGTACACTTATAGCACACAAAGTTCTAAATTATTTTATATTCCTTTTTGTCGAACTAAAATTAGACAGTTCTCAGTGTATTTTCAGGGTTCTAATTTTCTTAATATGTTGAGCTCAGATATTCGTATTTATTAATAAGCATATATGTTGACTTTCTTTGACTGATCATTTGACTTTTCTTAACTTTTGAATTTTATGTAGAATATTTCCAACTTTTAGTTACTATCTTATTATTATCGCACCACGCGGTGTTATATTTAGTTTTTCATCCCGTTTATTGAGGAACCCTCATTGGGCTTCCTCGCCACTTTATATATGTATTTGATTGTTATTTATTACTTACTTTTGTTGTGGAAAATCAATAATGTTTCAATGTTTCAACGCAACACAGCACATTTCTATCAATTAACGCGATTTACCATTTATATTGTAGTGGATATACGCAAGATTTATTGCAACCGGTAGTCTCTGTGATATTCAACTTGAGTGGAAGAAACAGGCCGAGGTTCGACAAAAGTTGGAGCCTGCTTACGAAGACATTTTTGACGTGGTCGAGGAACACATTTTGTCGTGCCTAAAGGAACCCTGGGAGAGCCTATGCCACAATGAACGTCGGGAATATGATATGGTATGTTGGCGGGCGCTAGATGCAATCCACCGAGGGTAGAACAACCGAGTGAAAATTGGGACTAGCGTATTCGACATCTCCGCGGAACCATTGGTTACCATAATCACCCTAAACCTAACTCTAAACCTAACTGTTAAAATTGAGAGAGAATATTGAATTAATGTCAACTAACCCCAGTCTCTTCTCGATATTTCACCCTTGGTGGATTCCATATGGTGTTTACCTGGTACGTTGGCTACTGTAAAGTGAAATTAGCGAAAATGTGAGATCTAATTCTGTTCAAAAATACCCAAGCAGTGAGTTGGATGTGCAAAAATAGAATGACATGTTTAAGCAACCTTAACACATCCAATTGATTGGTTGATTGATGGATTGATTGATTGATTGATTGATTGATTGATTGATTGATTGATTGATCGCCTTTTTATCGTTTAGGTTCCTAAGAAAGAAACAGTGCGTTACCTTGAGGTTGACCTAAAGAAAACCAGAGATCGGCGAACGAGTTTTGGAGACGTGGCGGAGGTAAGGCACGTAGAAGTAGTGTTGGTATTTTAAGGTAATCATGAGAAATTGCATTTTTACTTACAAAATGTTTGTAATGCAGATCTGCGTTTCATCGTGGTTCATTGCATAGCTCTAGTGGTGGTCTTATTTACTGAAACGTTTTATACCCTCAAAGTTTACCTGAGTGGAGAAATCGTGTTCCAATAAATCCAATAAATTGCATAAAATCCGCCGCTTATCATAAACACAATTTCTCTAGATATACAAACGCTACAAGTGTGAAACGTTTCAATAATCAAGACCACTGCTAGAGCAATTCAATGAACCAAAATAAAGCTCAGATCTGCATGGGATAAATGCAATTTCTCGTGATTTAGATTATCGAGCCACCTTATAACTATAACACCTCGTCCGCACAAAGGTTTGAAACGTCCAATAATAACAGCACTCACGACAGCTTTCAGTCGGCAAACCTGTTAATAAACAATTATTGTCGATGAATTTGAGCATGATAGCAAGAGGTTATCCAGACCGATGTTAATGTTATCTGCCGAAGGAGAAGACTGAGGCGGATAACATTGACCGAGGTCGTACGTGCAAGCAAAGTCTGGTGATAATGACTGCTGAAAAGTTTGTTTCTCGTTTTCGTGCCTCGGTATAAAAAACCTTTAAAATTATCTTCAATTGTGCGGTGTTTTGTGGATTCTTCAGTTGCTTTCCGGAGATACTCTCGAAGAGGTTTTGGCACCCTTTGGTGGCCTTTTTATAGTACTTTGTCTAGAGAGACAAATCTACCGCAAGCCATTTGTAAATTTTGAGGTGGTGACATATATTTCGTATTCGGTGGAAATGACGTCACAGATGCCGTAAAAATTTAAAATTAACTGGAGAATGTTGACCAATGAAAAACGAGCATGGAGTTTGAATATTTTGTCAATAAAATAATAATAACTCGATAATCACACAAGACAAAGTTTTTTATTTCTTTTATAAAATAACACCATTAAATTAACAATAAAGCCATGAAAAATGTAGATTTACCTGTTATAAGAGGCGTTGCTAGCACATAGCAACGCACGTTGCTAGGAAGCCTTTGATGAAAACACGGCGTTGGCGATTTTAGCGATGAAAATGTACTCAACGTTGCAGTTAAAACATTCTGTTGTGTTAGTACCTTGATTAGCTTTGTATCCAGGTGTTTTTTGATTTTTTTTGTGATTTAAATTACTTAAAATCCGTCAAAAACGACAAAATCTACGCGAGGAATCACGCCAGCTTATGCTTTATCGAGTTATAATGCACGGTTTTTGAGCTCAGTAACCAATCAGATAGCGTGTACTCGCTCATTTACTTCCGGTTGGATCAATACAATACCAGAATGACCCATGATTCTCCTCGTTTACAAGTGAAACCGCTGGCACCGTAATAACTCATATAGCATTGTTATCAATACTGTTACATGTTCTAAGGATTTATGGTGAAGGGAAATTTCGAGTGTTGGAATATATATACATTTTAAGACCAAACCGGGACCAGTTGCGAACAATGCAACTTCAAGGCCTTCCGGCTGGAATTGAACCCACGACCCTGCGATGCTAGTGCAGTGCTCTGACCACTGAGCTACGAAGGCCGTTGCCGAGAACCTAGTCACGAATTCTGTATATATAGTGGTGGTAATACAGGGATAAGATTTTTGGCTATATTATTTTGGCTATCTTATATTTGTTACAACTTATAGCTACAATGATAACAATAGCAAAAATGCTTGTTCTATCAATATTGGTTTTTTTGTTCCAACAACCGTGAACAACATTGAACAACATTGCTTGTTCGACAATATTGTTCAACCATGATTGTTTCGTGAGCATTGTGGTGTCCATTCGCACTATAAAAAAATAAATCTACAAAAAATATTGATTTTTTGTTACAGATTTTAAGTATATAGTTTTAATTTTAAACAGGACTTGTGTTGTAGCAGCAGAACTTCTGTAAATATTATCGTCGTCGTTGTCGTTGTTGTTGTTGTTGTTGTTGTCGTCGTCGTCGTCGTCGTCGTCGTTGTTGTTGTTGTGTTCTTGCTATTATTATATAATGTCTTAAAATTTCTTGCGATAAAATCAGCTTGAGAGCTATGAAAACGGAGAAAGAGATCGTGGGAAGTATAGCATAGAAGAAGCTAATCATCCTCTGCCCGCTGCCAAAGATGGCGTTGGCTTCGAAAGTATCATTAAAGACGGAGCCGAGCTGGAAGGATTTCAAAAGTTTCTTGAAAAGAAAGATCCTAATGGTAAGAAAATAATTTTGAATTAAGAACGAACGAGTTGAGCGAGCGGGCGGGCGAACGGACGGGTTGCCGCACCTACCAACCAACCAACCAACCAACCAACCAACCAACCAACCAACCAATCAATAAACCAATCAATAAACCAACCAACCAACCAACCAATCAATAAACCAACCAACCAACCAACCAACCAACCAATCAATAAATAAACCAACCAACCTACCAAATGTGGTGTAAATGTGTTATGCTGCCTAGGCACAGAATAGTTTCATCAGGTTTACTATTTCATGCGAAAGTCTTTCGGCTTAGTCTTAGAGAGTAGTTGTTTGTGGTTGTTATCAGATCTGAAGTCAAGTGATATGCATTAGATATTATATTGGACTTTGGTTTCCGTAATGTTTTCATGGAATTTATACCCGCCTTTTTGTGTCTACTGGAACACTATGTTATCATCGAATCGAATATTTGTTTGGTTGCTTGTCTGTTTACCGAACACAGCAGCCCAACACGCATATAGGCTCGAGAATTCATTCAAAACATAAAAATGCTAACATTTATATGACTGTGCGTTTTTACATCTCCATCTCAAATCAACCTTTCGAAAATTCCAGTGGACACATGTACGCACTGCGTACCAGCTATTCTTATCCGTGTGACTGATAAATATGAATTTGTATGATTGCAGGTGTGATGGACCTGATGGCGTGGACAGACATGGAGACGTTCCAACGTATCCCACGAACAATGCAGGACAAACGCAACAAGAAAGCAAAAGAGATTCGCCATGGATATCTCAATTCAAAGTTTTTCTTTGGCTCTGATAGCCCGGCTACGAAGGAGGCACAAAACCTTGTAAGTCCAACTGGTCTCATTTCATTTGTTACCAACGAGTATAGGTTAGGGGAATACGATAAACTTCAACAAATATCTTTCCGATATATATATATAGGTAATATTTGGCATTTCACTCGATCAAACTACATGTTGAAAGGATTTATGGTGAAGGAAAATTTCGAGTGTTGGAATACATACATTTTTAGACCAAACCGGGACCAGTTGCGAAAAATACAACTTCAAGGCCTTCCGGCTGGAATTGAACCCGCGACCCTGCGTATGTATTCCAACACTCGAAATTTTCCTTCACCATAAATCCTTTCAACATGTAGTTTGATCGAGTGAAATGCCAAATATTACCTATAATATACCCAGAATCTTATCCCGGCATTACCACCACCATATATACAGAACTCGCGACTAGGCTCTCGGCAACGGCTTCCATAGCTCAGTGGTCAGAGCACTGCACTAGCATCGCAGGGTCGCGGGTTCAATTCCAGCCGGAAGGCCTTGAAGTTGCATTTTTCGCAACTGGTCCCGGTTTGGTCTTAAAATGTATATATTCGAACACTCGAAATTTTCATATATATATATATATATTTCATATATATATATATATATATATATATATATATATATATATATATATATATATATATATAATATATATATATATATATATATATATATATATATATATATATATATATATATATATATATATATATATATATATATATATATATATATATATATATATTTTCGCTTACCTCAAAACTGGTCTGCTACAACTTGTTTCATCTGTAAAAGAATCTTCAGGCAGTGACCACTGCCTGAAGTGGTCACTGCCTGAAGATTCTTTTACAGATGAAACAAGTTGTAGCAGACCAGTTTTGAGGTAAGCGAAAATCTATTATTTGCTCTAACTATATGTTGTTGAGCACCTTTGCATTTCGTAGACCAAAACCTACACGTATATATATATATATATATATATATATATATATATATATATATATATATATATATATATATATATATATATATATATATATATATATATATATATATATATATATATAAATATATATATATATATATATATATATATATATATATATATCAATTAATTATTATTAAAGCCCTCTGTATACAAGAAGTTGTGTATCGCTTCGCTACTTTGGGAAGTGCGCTCGAGAGGCCTTTCTCCACATTATGGTGTTAAGTATAAGCCTGTTGGTGTAAAGTGAAAGCGACGAATTTAATATGTATATGGAAAAATCACTGACTGTTCTGACCGTGTCTCATTAGCTCAAAGGTCAGAGCGCCGAAACGTTGATTCGGAGACCAGGGTTTGATTCCCGGTTGGGGCAGTCACTTTTTCCATATATGTATTTGACAATATATATATATATATATATATATATATATATATATATATATATATATATATATATATATATATATATATATATATATATATATATATATATATATATATATATATATATATATATATATAAAATAAAATCGGCCCGATTAATCACAGTATGTAAACGTTTCTTCGTGCCCAAATTCCGGCATCTCCTTCGTTTTTTGGATCACTCCAAACCATGAACCCTTTCTTCAATATTCCGATATTGTTTTATCGGTGATTTCTTCAGATTGTTAGTTGGCTGTGGTTTCTTCCTTGAAAATCTGTTGTTTTTTTCTCAGATTCTTTCTATGAATGGTTCGTCTCGGTTTAAAGATCGACCATCAACATCCCTGATAAGCGAGTGTCAGAAATATGTGAGATGTCGTATCGAGCGAAGGTGGCTAACGTTATACAAAGAAAGCCAGGAGTACAGAGACAGACAGATCCCGAAGCATAACGTGTCTGAGGTTGTCGAGGATATTATGTTGAGAAGAAGACTGCAGAGAAGTGAGGCAGCGTGGAGGGTAAGACGAGCTTCATTATTATTATTATTATTCGTTTGTGTCTTGTCGAGCATTATTATTTTTATCATTATTATTATTATTATTTTGTAATTATAGTTCCTGAAATTCAGATTTCAAGAACTTTCCTGAGGATCCTAGCAGAATGAATGATAACGGTTTTCTGCAACTGCAATGCCCTGGTCTTAATTCCGATATCCTCCATTCTTTTGCAAATATTGTTTGGCATTGTTCCCATGAAACACCCCGATGATCACTGGAATGATCGACACTTTCATATTCCAACGTTTTCTCAGTTCTCTAGCAAGGTCTTTTCTATCTTTTGTACTTCGTGTTTGCCCTTGTATCATAGAGAACTACAATTTGGCATACTTTCTTCACTTTATCGATGATAATCATATCTGGCCGTCTCTGGCTTCAATCACATGATCCGTTTGAACATTAAAGTCCCACTGCTCCCACACTATCTTACATTCTTCATTTTCTGTTACAGGTGCTGGTTCGTGCTCATATCATTTCTCCCTAACCTGAATCTTATTTTTTGCACACGTCCCAATGTATTCTTTTCCACATCCAATCATGTCTCCTCTTATGTTCCTTCTGAGCCATTTTACTGCATTCACTTAACAGATGATTTATCGTCTCATCTACTTATCCGTAAATGGCTGGAAATACTAGTGTCGGGAACATCTATCTAACCCGTAACAAATTTGGTCTAAGTATTTTCCCACCATCTATCGAATTCACTCAGTGTCAAACAGTTCTTCGAAATGCTATAAAACATCTCCCAATGAATCAATAAAATAACTTTGGAAATCAACCAATAACAGCACTAACATTCAGTATGATATTTACAACTCTACCAAGGAAGTTATCAAAGATTTCCGTTCTGGACAAGAGGATAAACTTCAAAACCAATTGACCTGTCAAGGCTCATTTTTCTCTTATGTTACAAAATTCTCCATGCCAAAGCTAAACAAATTCTGGTCTTCTTCTCAATCCAAACTACCAAAAAACATCTATAATTTTACTATGCGTTATATCAATAACTCTCTCCCCACCCGCAAAAATCTTTCAAGATGGGTATATCATCAAGTTCTGACTGATCCTTTTGCTTACGCCCAGAAACTCTCCCACACGTGGTTGCAGGATGTCAATCTTACCTTGAATGTTTTACGTGGAGACACGACTCTATTCTGAACTTTCTTGCCAAGACCCTACAAACTGCCAATCGCTCCAACCTTTTTATTGATCTTCCGAAATTCCAAAGCCCCTCAATAATAACTGGTGACAGATATCGTCCAGATTTACTCCTATCTACTTCAAAGGGATGTCTATATATAGTCGAACTTACCGTGGGATTTGAATCCAACCTTCAAAACAACGTAGAGCGCAAAAATCCAAATATACAGAAATAGTTAGACAACAAAGTGAACACTTTAGCACTGTTAAATTTGTCAATCTCTCGATTAGTTCACTTGGTGTTTTCGCCAAAGAGTGTACCTCCTTTATAGCAATGTTACACGATGTAGGAGTTGATGTGAAGCACAAAAAATATTGTGTCAGAAAAATGATATCTATTGCCATCAGAACAACTTATTAAATATTTTGCTGCGGAAATAAGGAATGGACGAATCCTGACTTACTGAACTTTTAATTTTCTTTGAGTGACTTAGTTGTGATTCAAGTAGCCGATTGTAAATTACCTCTATGAGTGAGATTCACAATTGTTTGTTTGGAAAAAATTCATTTAATAAAGTTTCCATTATTTTATTAAAATATATATTATTATTATTATTATTATTATTATTATTATTATTATTATCCAAATCATCAAGTTCAATATTTTACAATTGGATGGTTGATGATCATCTCATTCGAAAACTATGTTGAGTATATTGATTACGAGTTCACAACATATATTTGGAATAAAAAAATAACCCGTTATGTCCTTTTGGTTGTCGAAAAATGGAAAGTATGGCTCATCTGTTAAATGGGTGCATCAGAACATTTGGAAACTTTTACAGTAGACGCCACGATCGAATTTTGAGTATAGTCGTGGATATGCTCAGGAGATGCTGTCGACGAGTTTGCGTTATGGCTGAGAGGAATGTAGAAACTGTGTTTCCCCTGCTGAAAGATAAAATGAAAGATCTGAATCATCGTCGTCAGGATATTTTTGTAGTCGATGAATTATCCAAATACTGCCAAATCGTAGATGTTACAGTATGTCTCGACATGTATCTTGACTTTGCTAGAGATTTTAGAATGGTTCGATATGACCCGTTGGTGGAGTGTTTGAAACGAAATGGTTACGATACGAAATTGTTTGTGCTATGTTTTGGTTCACTTGGAACAGTTCATAAAGATGTATGGTCGAACTTAAAAAAGTTTTCTAGAGACAACTGACAAGGATGTTTTGAAAGGCGTTGTACGTGATTGTTCAATTTCAGCCATTATTTGTTCAAATTACATTTGGCACCATAGAGTGAACTCGTTACTATAACTATCGTGCGGTGCATGCAACAACTAATTAGAATTTTACCTAAGCTGATGTAATTTATGCTTGGGTTCTAGTTTAGAGAGAAAAATATTATTATTATTATTATTATTATTATTATTATTATTATTATTATTATTATTTTAATTTTAATAATAATCAAATATTTTTTACTTCATACAGTTATTTAAAATTCTCCAATTAATGTACGTTAGTTCTTTAAAAAGTTTCAATGTATCATTTAAAAAGTATCCTGACGCATTCTTCGTAAAAGCCCTAAAGTCTACTCATAATAATGAAATCTAATACTAAAGACTACTAACTAATAGTAAAGATATGTAAATGTTTACATAAAATCTGCATTATTATTAATACCTAAAAACAAAATTATTATTATTATTATATTAAAATTGAAATTGTGCGATTTTTGAAATACAGTTTGGTTCAGTTTTTACTAAATTATTTGCATCAAGAAATACGCCGCATATCAAAAATCGCCGACACATTTTTGTAGATAATTTATCGGAGAATACTGTTACATCAGTCTCCACAAGCCAACGCAGTTATTTTTTCTTTTGGTAAATAAAACAGTTGGCCAAAATGTTTTTCGTGAAATTAGATTTCATAACCATGTTCTATTTAACAATTGACTGAGGTGAACTGAATATCCAATTGAGAAGTTTTAAACAGATAGTTTGAAATAAATTAAATGAGACTGTTTCCAGTTGGCGCGGTATACATTTTTATCACACTCCTTTGTATCATTCTAGGTTCTCAACAGTCGTTGGGTGTCTTCGTCACGTGACATTGTTGCACTACGTCACACGCTGAACAAGCCAGAATCGTGCCTGGTGTTCAGAAAGTTTGTCGCGTTAAAAGGAGATACATACGAGAATGACGTGCTTTTTTGGATAGAAGTACAAAAGTACAAGGTAATAATAATAATAATAATAATAATAATAATAATAATAATAATAATAATAATAATAATAATTTTTTTTTTTTTTTTAATAATTAAAACAATTTTATTCAATATATTCTCTATAATACAAATTTCTTAAAAATCTAAAAATATTCTTCAAGTAATTTATATATATACATGAGCATAGTAATAGCAAGAAAAGATTAGTAGATACAGAAACAAAAACAAAACATAAAAAATAAAAAAATATAAAAAATAAGTATGAAGTTCTAAGATAATCGACTTTCTGCAATGGTAAGTTCGATGTTTGTATCCGAGGATCGATGTGCCGATGATGCTCTAGTGCCTCTAATGCATGAAATAGCAGATCTAAGTAGGGCAAACGAGAGCGAGCATCGCATCCAGGCTAGAGTGGTATTATATTCAGTTTTATGTTTGAATGCCAGCAACTCCGCCAATCTCTTATAGGCTACAGTCGTTTCTTTACTGATTCCCCCAGTTGTCGAGAACACCAAAGGCGTGAAAGAGGCATGCTCAACTTCTCTGATCCTATCTCCGTATTCTCTCTTCTTGGCTTGTTCTTGTCTGCGGTATAAGGCTGCGATGCTTGTGTTGCGATAGCTCGGCGCGTTCGGGTGAAACACCCTTACATCAAAAAATGCGCTCTGCTGGCGACACCAAAAGCCTTTTGCCTTAATATCCGCTCTAGCTTCTTCTCGTCTGTTTGCTGTTCGGGGAAGAATGTTCTCACCAGATAAAGGTTGTAGCTGCGGTTCTTTCTCAGTCTCGGTGCAGACTTCCTTCAGCCAATCTGCTGTCAAATCACGGATTTCATTGTGACGGACGATAGTCATTCCACCATGTGGGCAGATCATGGCATGATCAGTCGAAAAACTTGCACCACATACACAGTGATGGGCAAGGTTTTTCAACTGCCACCCATATCTTAAGCTGAGGGCATCGCGAAACTCACCCTTATTGAGGCTAAAACCTTGATCTTTCAATGGTAGGGTAGTTAACCATGATGAGGAGCCTTTTTCATTTACTAGATCCATAGATCGTTGCTTATTCTGTGGCAAGCTTTCTCTGACTTCTGCAGCTACACGCGCGTGATGTTGGTTCTTCTGTTGACGCAAATTGCTTTTAATGTCCTGCAGTTCCGGTTTTCTGTAAGATTCCGTTTGGTTAATAATCATTTCTTTCAGAGGCGCAGCAATCTTTTGGGAGGCGTTCGAACTGGGTGTTTGCAGCTGCAACTGGATTTATGATGTTAAGTCCACCGAGGCGAGTTGGTAGAGAAAGTAGTTTCCTTTCTTGGGACGAGCATTTATCTCTACCAGTAAGGGCTGGGATGAATTTCTCGTTGATGGCATCTTCAATTGGCTGGAAGAGACTGTCAATGTTGCCAATTGTTCGCATGATGTATTGCCATTTTCCCATAATAGCATGAGTAAAGGCAGCATAAGCTGCATGTGGGTACATTTCAGCTATTTTAGACAAAGCTAAAATTTCATTTACCCACTTTTCCACCTTCTTTACTACATATTCTTCGACAAAGTTGGATGTACCAATGGCAGCTCCAAGTATCTTCTGGCCTTCAGAAGTAATTTCAATTCCAGATCCTTCGAACATTTCGTTGGCCTTCTCAACAAATTCCGGTTTGACTATCAGTGTGGTTTTACTAGCATTTGGAAAGTAGCCAAAACCAGGACCTCCATCAGTGAGATGTTGCCACCAACTCTTTAGTGCTTGCAAACTTCCTGCTGCAGTCGAGTCATCCGCAAACCATACTTGCTTTACGTCTGGATCTTCTCGCCTTAATCTTTTGATTAACGGTGTTATGGCTAGGGCATACATGGCCATCGCCAGAGGATCACCCTGGGTGATTCCCTCCATGGATGAGATTTCTCCTCCCCCGGCAACGAATAGCCTGATTGGTTTGGTATAGGTGTTGTGTAGCATAGTTGACATAGCAGGGCATATGATTTGGATGTTGTGAAGGGCTGCTTGACGATTAATAGTGTTAAAGGCATTTGTAGCATCTACTAGTAGAAACGCTTCAGTTTCTTCCGATGTTCCAATTTCCTTCATGGCATGAACAGCAGCCTCGCACCCTGCTTCGTGGCCAGCACAAGTTTGGAGAGCCCCAGCAGCTGATTTGACATCCTCGCCCACTACTTTGAGAATAGATTTCGCAATTATTCGTCTGGGGACCTCGCCAATCCCAATTGGTCTCACTCCTGGATCTTTATCTAATGGGATTAGGCGGCATGCAACGAATGCTGATATGCCATCAGGATTCACAGGTGTCGTGCATAAACGTCGTGCCACTCCAGCCATAGCATTACAAAGATCTACGGAAGCGCTTTTGAACGATGAACAAAATCGGCGCCACAAGTAGGCATCTACCCCCGATGGACCAGCAGCGCCCTGTGTCCTATTCGCCGCTTGCCTTATACTATCTCCAGTTATCCTTTCAAAGATGATAGGATCATGGCATATTGTGTCTTCTTCTAATTCTGTAAGAAGTGTTTCTGGTGGTGGTATCATTCCTTCAGGATGTTTCTCTGTCAGGACGTCGCGGGTAGTTTGCCAAATGGTATTACCATTTTCATCCGTTCCCGTGGGTATCAGGTCATCAATAGATAGAAGGCCGCCTTTTTCGGCGTTAGAAATTAGACGAACAGCCTGGTTAGTTTTTCCCTGCAGCATGAGGCGACTAAAGCCTCGAGCAATCTTCTCAAACTCAACCGTCCTCTGTGTGTTTGATTTGAGATGCTTTTGAATGCATTTCCCTTCATTTAGAAGTGTGCCGATATTCCCTTCTGACCAGAGCTTCAATCTTCTTTCTAGATGGTTTGAATGTTCCTTTGTCTTACTCTTGGCGTGTGGCTTTTGCAATAAGAGACATTGCATAACAAAGCTAGCTTTTAGGGCAACGCGTTCGAGTGCACTACCATCAGCATAAGATTGATACAACCTTGCCAGCTCTCGTATAAATGATTTGCCAACTTTCCCGGACGGTATTAAGAAAATATTACGCTTCCAATGAACGATCGCTTCATATGCTCTATCTACCCGTTGGCAGAAAGCATTTCCATTTACTTCCCCCCATTGAAAGTCACTTTCATCGTGTAGAAGAACGCTTTCATTGTTATTTGGTTCCCCGGGGGCTTCGTCGCTCTCGGTATAATGAATAACAGGTTGATTCGACTGTTCGGTTTCTATTGATGCGATAAGAATGCCGCTATTAGCATTTTCGTTTATGCAAATCTGGTCTGCAATATCTTCGATCGTCGCCACATCAGCGTGTAGAAGAACGCTTTCATTGTTATTTGGTTCCCCGGGGACTTCATCGCTCTCGGTATAATGAATAACAGGTTGATTCGATTGTTCGGTTTCTATTGATGCGAGAAAAATGCCGCTATTAGCATTTTCGTTTATGCAAATCTGGTCTGCATTATCTTCGATCATCGCCACGTCGGCATTTTCGGCCTCGCCATTTTCTTGCGAAACAATGCTTTCTTGTAGATTTCGGTTTTCATTTCCACTCGAAGATGCCCCAACATCTCTCCGACTTTTCTCGTAATAGGCAGCTCTGTCTCGCAAATTCTGAGCTGTTAGACCCATCGAAATATATCCTTTCTCTTCCCATAATTGCTTCATAATCTCCATATACCCAGTTCTTCCACGACCAGTTGCATTATCGTTATTTCTTCCATGTTGCTCTACAGCTCTTTTACGACATTCCAGTATATCGATGACCATTTGGTTTGTCCATTTTATTCTACCAGAAGCCTTATCTTTTCTTCTTGGTGGCATTTTAATTGTATATATACATACGATAAACGCTCACCGATTTATAGGTGTTACCCCGCCGGGTAGCTAATAATAATAATAATAATAATAATAATAATAATAATAATAATAATAATAATAATAATAATAATAATAATAATAATAATAATAATAATAATAATAAAAAACTTTATTGAAGTGTCCAGGTTATTTAGCTTTTTACAAACTAATTGATGACACTATTTATTCTGTATAAATATCATAGACCTATGAATAATTAAATATAGTAAAAATTAAAACATACAAAACATATGTTTATAGAATAAGATATACTGTTCAAAACTGAGTCATTCTCTGCACATATCGCAGCAGTTGCAGTTATTATCCAACATGTTGATGTCTAATTTACGTATAGTCCTCTTGAATATACTTAAGCTAGATGAATTATTAATGTCATTGCTCAGTTTTGACCATAACTCTGGTCCAAAATGGCGTACTGAGTGCTTTACATAATTAACAATATTAAATCTAGTTATAATAAGGAAGATCAGGAAATCTAAGGACCACAAAGTGTCGTAAAAAGTATGGCGTCAGCTGGAGTCACAAGCAACACAGTACGGCATTTTCCCTCTTCAAAAACGAAACTCTACAAAGAAAAAAACCTTAAAACAAACTGTAACAGATGTTCTCACTCGGACCGACTATAATTATCCAAACACCGCTACCAAAAATAGAATCAAAATGGCGCCCAAGATCGGGAATTTTAAGGTCGCTCGATAATCTAAATCATGAGTAATTGCATTTTTCTGCATACAAATGTTTGTAATGCAGATCTGAGTTTCATCGTGGTTCATTGCATAGCTCTAGTGGTGGTATTGTTTACTGAAACGTTTTATGCCCTCAAAGTTTACCTGAGTGGAGAAATCATTATTCCAATAAATCCAGAAAAATCATTTGCATAAAATCTGCCGCTTATCATAAACACAATTTCTCTAGATATACAAATGGTACAAGTGTGAAACGTTTCAGTAAACAAGACCACCACTAGAGCTATGCGATGAACCAAAATAAAGCTCAGATCTGCATTACCAAACTTTTTATGGAGAATAATGCAATTTCTCATGATTTAGACTCGAGCCACCTTGGGGACAAAGCTGTTTATCGAGTAATTAGGATTACGGTTAAGGTTAATTATTATATGGCACAAGCTACTTCC
This sequence comes from Chrysogorgia sp. JL179-B06, assembly GCA_035772405.1. Lineage (NCBI taxonomy): Eukaryota > Metazoa > Cnidaria > Anthozoa > Scleralcyonacea > Chrysogorgiidae > Chrysogorgia > Chrysogorgia sp. JL179-B06. The sequence continues at coordinate 978,707 of JAYKKM010000469.1, read as the reverse complement.
GGTGAAATTGCGTGCTCTGATTGGCTGAGACACGTACCGGTCCGGATTACGGATTTTGTCAGCCATTTTGTTTACAAAAGAGCGAACAACGATAGGAAACTTTGAAAAGCAGCAAATATTGAACGAATTTGTAAATTAAGCACTAAACCTTGAACGAGTCGGACGATGAACAATCTAAATGAGAGTCTTACTTCATGAAAGCAATAGAAGAACAAGAACAAGATTGAAAATGACGATTCTGTCACTCAAAACGTTATGTAAAGTATGTTGTTTAAAAAAGCCATGCCATATAATAAACCTCTTATTAACCTCGACCGCTTGGTCATTACGGGAAAATATCAGATCTCGGTCTTTTATTTACGAACCTCGCCCTACGGGCTTGGTCCGTACTGTCAAGACCTCGGTCTGATATTTTCCCGTAATGACCGCGCTCTCGGTTAATAAGAAGTTAGTATTAGGGTTAGGATGCAGTTAAAACTGTTTAAAATTAACTTTAAGGTTATGGGTACGTAGATTAACAAGGAAGCCCACATTTAAAACTGGGCTGTTGTGTGAGAACATCCTACATTGTGTTTCTCACTTTTTTCTAGGATTTGTGCCATCGACACGCCTCCGACAAATGTATCAAGAAAAAGATTCAAGCCATTACCGACTGTTTTCTCACATCTCTAATCCCACCAGAGCTTCAAATTGATGTGCCCATTGAAATGGCGGAAAAACTGATGGAGAGAATCACGAGTAGAAATTCGAATATCGGTCCTTACTTATTTCGAGAAGTGCAGGTCTGTTGATGTTCGGTATCTTTAGCTTAGGGTTTTAGCTTTTTTCGAAAACTGATTAGACAAACTGACATACCGTAAATCAGAATAAAAATGAAGTAATAAACACGCAATTCGAATAGATTTTCGATTGAAATATCGGTGCTATATTTTCTACAGATGACTGTGTTCAGAGTCCTGTTCAACATGTGGAAGGAGTTTTGTAGCTTTCGTAGCACGATTAAAGATGGTAATGTACTCGAAGTTCTCGAGAAAAAAATGCAGCAGCATCGAAATGAAATGAAGCAGAAGCGAGAAGCGAGTGAGAGGAAAAAACTCGCCAAACAAGAAGCTGAAAGGAAGAGGAAGGAAAAAGAGGAAAAGGAACGAAAAGAATTGAAGTCAGTGGAGCAACTTGTAAGGTAGAAACCGTTACGCTATTTTCCCCTCGCAAGCGAGGTCGCGAAGCGAGGGTGATAATCTCGCCGGGGCAGGGATCCATTTCTCACGAATAGTTTGTATATATATTTATATAATATAAGCCGAACATTTTGGGTGATCCGTTTGAATCGAACAATATTTTGGCAGAAACGCTAGCCGCCTTTGCATATTTAATTTGTGATCGGACGAACTACATAAAGAGCTTTTTACGAAGGGTATACACGTTTGCGTAATATAATAGGTACGTGTGGACGCACTAATTCCAAATCTGTTTTCAGAATTGAAAACGGTTAAATATTGATCGAGATAACGTTCAAAGTATACGATGAAGCGGCCACGCCGGTTGGATGATTGCCGACTGATTTCTAAGTACATAAACCGTTTTTAGGAAGGGTATGTACGTTCTCGTAATATAATAGGTACATGTGTTGTGTATTTAGACTCGGTAATTCCAAATCTGTTTTCAGAATTGAAATCGAGTAAATATTGGCCGAGATAACGTTCAAAATCTTATCAACAGATACTACAAATACGCGGTCTGGGCACTGGGGGCCATGGATGGGGAAAAGAAACTCTAGGAGAGGGGTGGGGGGGGGGGGGGGTAGTGGTAGAAAAGGCGAGCGAGGGAATTATTGCGGATTCGTATTTCTAGTAGAGAACCCTATATATTTCTAAAATTTGCGGGGCGTGTCCCGAGAAAGATGTCCAATTATTTACCCTGATTATGACCATGTAGCATATTAATGATATATTTTTATTGTTAGTCTAATGACCGAGACAGATCCCTGGGGGCAAGAGGAAGAGGATGTTGTGTTGTGGCGATATTCAAAACACGTGACAGGAAATGAAACAGTTAAAAAGAAAACGAGCACACAGGAAGAAACGTTGTCACTTATTGCGCCGACCAATCAGCGGAGTCAGGCAACTAAATCAACCAATAATATTACGAGTAGCATGAGAGGTAAAAGGAATGCTGGGAAAGATTATTTAGGTGAGATCACCAACCGACCTAAATTTTATCAATTATAAACTTTTACTCAATATATTTTATGATTTTTAATAATAATAACCTTGATATATCAACAAAAATGTTGGACTAAAATTGGATGAAAATCGATCCAACGATGTTGCATGCAACAAAATTGGATAAATATCGTTCAACTAATGTTTTAACAATTGCATGATATCGATATTTATCAAGGTCGAGGTTTGTGTTATTTGCCAAAGTCGAAGGCTGAGGCGGATAACACAAACCAAGGCCTTGATAATTCTCGATATCATGCGAAAACCGAATCCAATCATTGTTTTATTATGCAATGCGCCGTCGAAATTTATTTAAATAAGTTGTATTTGTACAAGGTCAAAAGAAAACACACAAAGACACGTTACTTTGTAAACAAACTTATTTTCTTCGCTTTCAAATAGTCGTAGAAGATTCCCAGAGCTGTCTTCGTAGCTCGTTTTGTGTTCACTGGCTGCTTGTCATCTAATAGTTTCTTCAAATCGTTTTCTGTTACGTTGGCGAGTCTTTGCGAAGAACCCGCCATTTTCCCATTTTCTTTCGCCGTAAACAAGCTGACAACAGCAAGCTAGCCACATGATATTGGAATAATGTCATAGCTACACTTTTTGAACCATATCATTGAAACATTGACGCCACATGAAGTTGATGTCACCAATTAGCTGTATGACAACAGCCAATAGAAATTAGCGTATGTTGTGTGTGTTGAAATTTTATTTATCATTTATTTAGCCGTGTCAGAATCTTCCAAGTTAGTAAGAGGCTGTGGTTCCACCATTACCGAGTCCTTGTACAGTAACCGAAGCAAAGGCTCTCAGAAAAACAGAAAATCTGCGAATTTACTTATTCCAAAAATCAAACATACTGGAAGTAAACTTAGGTCACCAAACGAAGTCGCGATGGAAAAGAGCACTGGAAAAGAGAAAACGGCTGTTTCACGAAGTAAGGAGGGAAGTCCGTCTGAAAGGTTTACGTCATTACAAAACAGACACCAAAAGGAGATCAGAGAGTCGACTGATTCAGAAATATCGAACTTTGTGCGAAAAGAAAGTTTGGGGAAAAGTACCATGAGGATAAAAGGCACTACAGGAAATTGTGGGCCAAAGAGTCCCAGGGTTAATAATTCTACAATAAAAGCCAGAAATAGGTCACCCGTGAGCTTAACGTCAGAATTGCTGAAAGATTTCACGAATTCTCCTGAAGGTGAGGAAGCAATGTTAGCTGTAGCGAGCGGGAAGAAACATCCAAATGTCTTGGTTGATTTCTATTGACACTACGACGCACTAATCCTCCATTGTACTTACTCATACTTCTCTTCTCCTCTATAATTTGTTTATTCTTATCCTTCTCGCAATCTTATTCTCTTAAAGGTGCGCCTCTCGAAACTCCACTATCGCTGGTCCGAAACAACGAATCGCAAAGCCTTAACTGCAACCGCTCTTCCCTTTCCTTTCTCCAAGAAACAAAGCAAAAGACTTTGACACGAGCCGCGAGTATTAGAAATCAGAGAACTGGTTTAAGATACGAACGAGAAACGATCCGGAAAGATAGACAATTAGACTTTATAGCCGATGTTATAGTTAACTAATTTATATAGGGCTATTTATGCGAATTGTGTTCACTTAATATTAAAGCAAAATAATAAATTTAAGACTGTGAACTTTCAGTTTCTTTTCACAAATGACGACAATCCAGGCAAAATGGTCAAATGTGAGAAAATAAGATCAAAATTTGGCAACCTAAAATTGAGAAGTTGTTGATGCATATTACGACAAAAATGGTATCATCACATGCTTGTTGGCGAACTCGGCCAAGGTACATGCCGAGGTGTGTATATAGATCATATCCGCAGTGAAATATATTTTCGGCCGTGAAATGTATTTCCCGCAGTCGAATATATTTTCGGTAGTGCATTATGTTCTCTGCGGTAAAATATGTTTTCGGCGGTGAACATTATTTCCGGCGGTGAAATACGTTCTCTACGGAACAGGAATGCATGTAATTATGTAAACCTCTGAGATAAAGCGGAGTGTGTTCTTGGGGGGCCAAATTTCCTAGGAAATATGGCCCGGGAGGGCAAATTTTCTGTGACAAACAGGAAATTTCCGGCAAACGGCGGCCGTAACAGACTGTTGTTTGGGGGAGGGGTTATATTCGGGACGCGGAATACAGCGTTTTTGCGTAGCTTGCGTATAGCAGACGGTTGTTTATAAACGATCGTCGGTTATGCATCTCGTTTCTCGCGCTGTACGTATCACTAATTTCGGTTACACCATGCATAAAAAGATTTAATTTACTGAACTTTCGTCCCTCGGGAATTCATCAGAGCAATAGGGACCTTAAGATCTACGACGGCAACCTAGGATGGGGACGTCGTTCAAACAAAAGAATCTTTATGTGAAACAAAAATGAATAATTTTTATTGCCAAGAGTAATCTCAACGCTGTCCTCGTTCTGTTTGCAACGCATATTCGAAGAAATATCTCAATTACGATAGGTTTAGCATGCATGAAGAGTGCGTTCATTATGCGTTAAATAGAACCATAGTCAATCGAGATATGGTCTGGAAACTCAGCTAAAGTCTTTGTTCTATCTTTTTGTTCGTCTTTATGCAATTTTGTGCACGGTCACTGAACCTATTGTATTTTAGTATAATGAAGCAATCATCCAATAGAATCGTTTGGGTTTAATCGAATATTAATAAACCTAAAACAAAGGATGGGCACGGTGTTAAGCCTAGTTTACACTTGTCGTAAGAATCGTAACGCAGCAACATACGCAAGCGCAGTAAGCACTTCATGGTCAAGTGAACTCTTTGTTCTTCCTAAATTCAAAGGAGTTCATCGACCATGAAGTGCTTGCTGCGCTTGCGTATGTCGCTGCGTTACGATTCTTACGACAAGTGTAAACTAGGCTTAAGGTACGGTTCAACATCAAAACGTAGCTCATTATAGTCGCTTTGAAGTTTGACGAATTTCCAGACCATATCTCGATTGACTATCAAAGATTTGAAGGATGGCATGGTCATGGTTCTTGTTAAGTACGTATAATTAACTTCGGTTACACCATGATATGTAAAAAGTTTAATTTACTGAACTTTCGTCCCTGAAAACTTAATAATAGGGACCTTAAGATCTACGACGGCAAGCTATAGGACGGCGACGGCAGTGAAAGCAATATAAATTGTAGCATTTGAATGAAACATGCACGCTCGATTGACTAGTATATTTGACACTCCAAGCTTGTTTTATGATGTCCACAACGCTTCAATATTTCTAAAACGATTGTAGTGTCTGTATTTAAGTCAGTCCTAAAGTGCCACTACGATCACATTTTTACCTATCGATATTTTTACGTATTTATAAAGCAGAGCTTCTAAATATTACTCGGAACGGCGTAACGAAGTGACGTTACCAGCGTAACGAAGTGACGTCAGATTCGCAACGCGAAGACTCCACATGGCTAATTCTTCAAGTAAATCAAGGTCGTTTTTTTCAAATTCTTCGTCTGAAAGGCTGAACATTTCATCTACTTCTCGAAGAAAACAAGAAAACCTCGACTGAAAACCAAGTAACCTCGACTGAAATTCAGGCGTAGCATTGAGAATCTGACGTCACAAACAATATTACCTTTTGAAATTGCGGGCTCACTTGGAACACGTGATTTCAGAGCTCCAAATACTTACTTCAAAATACCATTTTTTAGTTTTTTTTTACATCGATGATCACTTTCGACCCTGAAATACTATTCTATGCTAAAGAAAATCTAAAAGACGGGGTTGAAGTTTCATCGTAGTGGCACTTTGAGGTCTCTCTGCGGGTTACCGGGCTGGCACGATTGAAAATCAAAAAAGTTCGTAAAATTGCCCAAAAGATTTGCATTACACAATTTTCGCAGTTTACCGACTTTTAATCCCGGCATACACTGAAATAAGTTTTTGAAAAACAGTTTCCAAAAAACTTGTTTCGCAAAATAGAATAGTGATCATGTGATACGGGAACCTTAGTTTGTTTACGAAACGTTTTCATCATACGGAAAGTTTTCAACATACACTGAAAATGTTTGTTTTAGAAACTTAATTGTTTCGGAAACATTCTCTAATGTATGCTGGGCTTTAGGATTTTGATATTTCTTCGAATGAGCGCTGTAGGTCATGTTTTCAATGTAGACCTTTCGAATTTGAATTTCGGAATCATCTTACCAAACTTCCACTCGTTTTTGACCGTCATTAGAAATGTTACCGTTCTTGGAAATAGTTCGACAGTGAAAGGCGTCTTGATTGAAAGTCGAGTTTTTACAGCTTTCTTTACACCAACAGTCAGGTTATAGGTCACCATTGCGCATGCGTTTAACGCCTCGTATGTTACGATCTTCTTCTGCCAATACACTAACTGGACTAACGATTTCTTGGCTCGGGAAATGATAGCCAAACAAGGGTAGTCCAAAACAGTAGTTTTTGGCTGCAGGGAGAAACTTGTTTTAGTGGGAAATTTCAAAATGAATTCCTTCTGCCATCGACGGATATTGGTGTCGTTGGAATGACAGGAGCATAACTTGGGATCGACGTCGTCGTCCGAGCACTGTTCGTAGACATTAAACACGCTGATTCGCACAAGGTCACGCAACGTAATACCATGTCCTCGTTTCACCGGAAACGCCACTTGAAGATTTCAACAGTTTGCATATGGAATGGTTGCACAAGCAGACTGAATTGCAGGGTTACGTTGTCGCCGCTGCGCCCGCGTCGTGCTCGCATAGTACCGCGGCCTGTGTAACGCTGACATGCGCCGTAGCCGTGGTGATTCATCGTGATGTTTCTCGTGTGTTTCGTGTTCAGGTCTGCCACGTACTGATTCTGTATTCTGTTATTAATGGTTCCCAAAGCGTACTCTGCTGACCAAAGAACATCATTAGAATCGTTGGCAACAAATATGTCCATACCTGCAATAATAAGATGATGATAATCAATACATGGACGATCATGAAATCCTCAGAAAATGTTTCTGATTCCCGCAATCTCACAGCGATCTTGAACAAGGCTAAAGGGATGAATCAAAAGGACTTTCCTATTTTCAAGAACTAGTCTAATCTAACCCTAACCCTCCTAATCAAACAAAAAATAAAGACCAGGCAAAAACAGAAAGATAAATAAAAAACAGCGACGATGAGAGTGACAGCGACAGTGACGATGAGAATGACAGTAACAGTGACGATAAGAATGACAGTAACAGTGACGATTACAGTAACAGTGACGATGAGAATGACAGTGACAGTGACGATGACAGTAACAGTGACGATGAGAATGACAAAGACAGTGACGATGAGAATGACAGTGACAGTGACGATGAGAATGACAGTGACAGTGACGATGAGAATGACAGTAACAGTGACGATGAGAATGACAGTAACAGTGACGATGAGAATGACAGTAACAGTGACGATGAGAATGACAGTAACAGTGACGATGACAGTGACGATGAGAATGACAGTGACAGTGACGATGAGAATGACAGTGACGATGACAGTGACAGTGACGATGACAGTGACAGTGACGATGACAGTGACGATGAGAATGACAGTGACGATGACAGTGTCAGTGACGATGACAGTGACAGTGACGATGACAGTGATATGACGACAGTGACAGTGACAGTGACGACGACAGTGACAGTGACAATGAGAGTGACAGTAACAATGATAGTGGCAGTGACAGTGATGATGAGAGTGGCAGTGACGATGAGAGTGACAGTGACGATGAGGCTGGCAGTGACGATAAGAGTGGCAGTGACGATGAGAGTGACAGTAACTATGACAGTGACAGTCACGATGAGAGTGACAGTGACGATGAGAGTGACAGTGATGATGACAGTGACGATGAGAGTGGCAGTGATGATGAGAGTGACAGTAACGATGACAGTGACAGTCACTATGAGAGTGACAGTGACGATGACAGTGACGATGAGAGTGACAGTAACGATAACAGTGACAGTGACGATGAGAGTGACAGTGACGATGAGGGTGACAGTGACGATGAGAGTGACAGTGACGATGAGAGTGACAGTGACGATGAGAGTGACAGTGACGATGAGAGTGGCAGTAACGATAACAGTGACAGTGACTATGAGAGTGACAGTGACGATGACAGTGACGATGAGAGTGACAGTGACGATAAGAGTGACAGTAACGATGACAGTGACAGTGACGATGAGAGTGACAGTAACGATGACAGTGGCAGTGACTATGAGAGTGACAGTGACGATGACAGTGACGATGAGAGTGACAGTGACGATAAGAGTGACAGTAACGATGACAGTGGCAGTGACGATGAGAGTGACAGTAACGATGACAGTGGCAGTCACGATGAGAGTGACAGTGACGATGACAGTGACAGTAACGATGAGAGTGACAGTGACGATGAGAGTGACAGTAACGATGACAGTGGCAGTCACGATTAGAGTGACAGTGACGATGACAGTGGAAGTAACGATGAGAGTGACAGTAACGATGACAGTGACAGTAACGATGAGAGTGGCAGTGACGATGAGAGTGACAGTGACGATGACAGTGACGATGAGAGTGACAGTAACGATGACAGTGACAGTAACGATGAGAGTGACAGTAACGATGACAGTGACAGTGACTATGAGAGTGACAGTAACGATAACAGTGACAGTGACTATGAGAGTGACTATGAGAGTGACAGTGACGATGAGAGTGACAGTGACGATAAGAGTGACAGTAACGATGACAGTGACAGTAACGATGAGAGTGGCAGTGACGATGAGAGTGACAGTGACGATGACAGTGACGATGAGAGTGACAGTAACGATGACAGTGACAGTGACGATGAGAGTGACAGTAACGATAACAGTGACAGTGACTATGAGAGTGACAGTGACGATGACAGTGACGATGAGAGTGACAGTGACGATAAGAGTGACAGTAACGATGACAGTGACAGTGACGATGAGAGTGACAGTAACGATGACAGTGACAGTAACGATGAGAGTGGCAGTGACGATGAGAGTGACAGCGACGATGACAGTGACGATGAGAGTGACAGTAACGATGACAGTGGCAGTGATGATGAGAGTGACAGTAACGATAACAGTGACAGTGACGATGAGAGTGACAGTAACGATAACAGTGACAGTGACTATGAGAGTGACAGTGACGATGACAGTGACGATGAGAGTGACAGTGACGATAAGAGTGATAGTAACGATGACAGTGACAGTGACGATGAGAGTGACAGTAACGATGACAGTGGCAGTGACTATGAGAGTGACAGTGACGATGACAGTGACGATGAGAGTGACAGTGACGATAAGAGTGACAGTAACGATGACAGTGACAGTGACGATGAGAGTGACAGTAACGATGACAGTGACAGTGACGATGAGAGTGACAGTGACGATGAGAGTGACAGTAACGATGACAGTGGCAGTCACGATTAGAGTGACAGTGACGATGACAGTGGAAGTAACGATGAGAGTGACAGTAACGATGACAGTGACAGTAACGATGAGAGTGGCAGTGACGATGAGAGTGACAGTAACGATGACAGTGACGATGAGAGTGACAGTAACGATGACAGTGACAGTGACGATGAGAGTGACAGTAACGATGACAGTGACAGTGACGATGAGAGTGACGATGAGAGTGACAGTAACGATGACAGTGGCAGTGACGATTAGAGTGACAGTGACGATGACAGTGGCAGTAACGACGAGAGTGACAGTAACGATGACAGTGGCAGTAACGATGAGAGTGACAGTGACGATGAGAGTGACAGTAACGATGACAGTGACAGTGACGATGAGAGTGGCAGTGACGATGAGTGACAGTAACGATGACAGTGACGATGACAGTGGCAGTAACGATGAGAGTGACAGTAACGATGAGAGTGACAGTAACGATGACAGTGACAGTGACGATGACAGTGGCAGTAACGATGAGAGTGACAGTAACGATGAGAGTGACAGTAACGATGACAGTGACAGTGACGATGAGAGTGACAGTAACGATGAGAGTGACAGTAACGATGAGAGTGACAGTAACGATGAGAGTGGCAGTGACGACAGTGACAGTGACGATGACTGACAGTGACGATGACAGTGAGAGTGACGATGACAGTGACAGTGACGATGACAGTGACAGTAACGATGACAGTGAAGTGACGATGAGAGTGACAATGACGATGACAGTGACAGTGACGATGACAGTGACATTAACGATGAGAGTGACAGTGACGATGAGAGTGATAGTGACGATGAGAGTGACAGTGACGATGACAGTGGCAGTGACGATGAGAGAGGCAGTGACGATGACAGTGACAGTAACGATGACAGTGACAGTAACGATGAGAGTGACAGTGACGATGAGACTGACAGTGACGATGACAGTGATGACGACAGTGACAGTGACGACGACAGTTGACGATGAGCGTGACAGTAACAATGATAGTGGCAGTGACAGTGATGATGAGAGTGGCAGTGACGATGAGAGTGACAGTGACGATGAGAGTGGCAGTGACGATGAGAGTGGCAGTGACGATGAGAGTGACAGTAACGATGACAGTGACAGTCACGATGAGAGTGACAGTGACGATGAGAGTGACAGTGATGATGACAGTGACAGTGACGATGACAGTGACAATAACGATGAGAGTGACAGTGACGATGAGAGTGATAGTGACGATGAGAGTGACAGTGACGATGACAGTGGCAGTGACGATGAGAGAGGCAGTGACGATGAGAGTGACAGTAACGATGACAGTGACAGTAACGATGAGAGTGACAGTGACGATGAGAGTGACAGTGACGATGACAGTGATGACGACAGTGACAGTGACGACGACAGTTGACGATGAGCGTGACAGTAACAATGATAGTGGCAGTGACAGTGATGATGAGAGTGGCAGTGACGATGAGAGTGACAGTGACGATGAGAGTGGCAGTGACGATGAGAGTGGCAGTGACGATGAGAGTGACAGTAACGATGACAGTGACAGTCACGATGAGAGTGACAGTGACGATGAGAGTGACAGTGATGATGACAGTGACAGTGACGATGAGAGTGGCAGTGATTATGAGAGTGACAGTAACGATGAAAGTGACAGTCACGACGAGAGTGACAGTGACGAAGAGAGTGACAGTGATGATGACAGTGACAGTGACGATGAGAGTGGCAGTGACGATGAGAGTGACAGTAACGATGATAGTGGCAGCGACAGTAACGATGAGAGTGACAGTAACGATGAGAGTGACAGTAACGATGAGAGAGACAGTGACGACGAGAGTGCCAGTGACGATGAGAATGACAGTAACGATGACAGTGACGATGAGAGTGACAGTAACGATGATAGTGGCAGTGACAGTGACGATGAGAGTGACAGTGACGATGAGAGTGGCAGTGACGATGAGAGTGACAGTGACGATGAGAGTGACAGTAACGATGACAGTGACAGTGACGATGAGAGTGGCAGTGATGATGAGAGTGACAGTGACGACAAGAGTGACAGTAACGATGACAGTGACAGTAACGATGAGAGTGGCAGTGACGACAGTGACAGTGACGATGACAGTGACAGTGACGATGACAGTGAGAGTGACGATGACAGTGACAGTAACGATGACAGTGAAGTGACGATGAATGTGACAGTGACGATGACAGTGACAGTAACGATGAGAGTGACAGTGACGATGAGAGTGCCAGTGACGATGAGAATGACAGTAACGATGACAGTGACGATGACAGTGACAGTGACGATGACAGTGACAGTGACGATGAGAGCGGCAGTGACGATGAGAGTGACAGTAACGATGACAGCGACAGTGACGATGAGAGTGACAGTGACGATGAGAGTGACAGTAACGATGACAGTGACAGTGACGATGAGAGTGGCAGTGATGATGAGAGTTACAGTGACGACGAGAGTGACAGTAACGATGACAGTGACAGTAACGATTAGAGTGGCAGTGACGACAGTGACAGTGACGATGACAGTGAGAGTGACGATGACAGTGAGAGTGACGATGACAGTGATGGTGACGATGACAGTGACAGTAACGATGACAGTGAAGTGATGATGAATATGACAGTGACGATGACAGTGACAGTAACGATGAGAGTGACGATGAGAGTGACAGTGACGATGACAGTGACAGTAACGATGACAGTGACAGTGACGACGAGAGGGCAGTGACGATGAGTGACAGTGATGATGAGAGTGACAGTAACGATGACAGTGACAGTAACGATGAGAGTGGCAGTGACGATTAGAGTGACAGTGACGATGAGAGTGACAGTGACGATGTGAGTGACAGTAACGATGACAGTGACAGTGACGATGACAGTGACAGGAACGATGACAGTGACAGTGACGATGACAGTGACAGTGACGATGAGAGTGACAGTGACGATGAGAGTGACAGTAACGATGACAGTGACAGTGACGATGAGAGTGACAGGAACAATGAGAATGACAGTGACGATGAGAGTGACAGTAACGATGACAGTGACAGTGACGATGAGAGTGACAGTAACGATGACAGTTACAGTGACGATGAGAGTGACGATGAGAGTGACAGTGACGATGAGAGTGTCAGTGACGATGAGAGTGACAGTAGCGATGACAGTGGCAGTGACGATTAGAGTGACAGTGACGATGACAGTGGCAGTAACGATGAGAGTGACAGTAACGATGACAGTGGAAGTAACGATGAGAGTGACAGTGACGATGACAGTGACAGTAACAGTGACAGTGACGATGAATGTGACAGTGACGATCACAGTGACAGTAACGATGAGAGTGACGATGAGAGTGACAGTGACGATGAGAGTGACAGTAACGATGGCAGTGACAGTGACGACGAGAGGGCAGTGACGATGAGTGACAGTGATGATGAGAGTGACAGTAACGATGACAGTGACAGTAACGATGAGAGTGGCAGTGACGATGAGAGTGACAGTGACGATGAGAGTGACAGTGACGATGTGAGTGACAGTAACGATGACAGTGACAGTGACGATGAGAGTGACAGGAACGATGACAGTGACAATGACGATGACAGTGACAGTGACGATGAGAGTGACAGTAATAATGAGAGTGACAGTAACGATGACAGTGACAGTGACGATGACAGTGACAGTGACGATGAGAGTGACAGTAACGATGACAGTGACAGTGACAATGAGAGTGACAGTGACGATGAGGGTGACAGTGACGATGAGAGTGGCAGTAACGATGACAGTGGCAGTGACGATTAGAGTGACAGTGACGATGACAGTGGCAGTAACGATGAGAGTGACAGTAACGATGACAGTGACAGTAACGATGAGAGTGGCAGTGACGATGAGAGTGACAGTGACGATGACAGTGACGATGAGAGTGACAGGAACAATGAGAATGACAGTGACGATGAGAGTGACAGTAACGATGACAGTGACAGTGACGATGAGAGTGACAGTAACGATGACAGTTACAGTGACGATGAGAGTGACGATGAGAGTGACAGTGACGATGAGAGTGACAGTGACGATGAGAGTGACAGTAACGATGACAGTGGCAGTGACGATTAGAGTGACAGTGACGATGACAGTGGCAGTAACGATGAGAGTGACAGTAACGATGACAGTGGAAGTAACGATGAGAGTGACAGTGACGATGACAGTGACAGTAACGATGACAGTGACAGTGACGATGAGAGTGGCAGTGACGATGAGAGTGACAGTAACGATGACAGTGACAGTGACGATGACAGTGGCAGTAACGATGAGAGTGACAGTAACGATGAGAGCGACAGTAACGATGACAGTGACAGTAACGATGAGAGTGACAGTAACGATGAGAGTGACAGTAACGATGACAGTGACAGTGACGATGAGAGTGGCAGTGACGATGACAGTGGCAGTAACGATGAGAGTGACAGTAATGATGATAGTGACAGTGACGACAGTGACAGTGACGATAACAGTGACGATGACAGTGACAGTGACGATGACAGTGACAGTGACGATGACAGTGACAGTAACGATGAGAGTGGCAGTGACGATGAGAGTGACAGTGACGATGAGAGTGGCAGTGACGATGAGTGACAGTAACGATGACAGTGACAGTGACGATGACAGTGGCAGTAACGATGAGAGTGACAGTAACGATGAGAGTGACAGTAACGATGACAGTGACAGTGACGATGAGAGTGACAGTAACGATGAGAGTGACAGTAACGATGAGAGTGACAGTAACGATGAGAGTGGCAGTGACGACAGTGACAGTGACGATGACTGACAGTGACGATGACAGTGAGAGTGATGATGACAGTGTGACGATGACAGTGACAGTAACGATGACAGTGAAGTGACGATGAGAGTGACAATGACGATGACAGTGACAGTGACGATGACAGTGACAATAACGATGAGAGTGACAGTGACGATGAGAGTGATAGTGACGATGAGAGTGACAGTGACGATGACAGTGGCAGTGACGATGAGAGAGGCAGTGACGATGAGAGTGACAGTAACGATGACAGTGACAGTAACGATGAGAGTGACAGTGACGATGAGAGTGACAGTAACGATGAGAGTGACAGTAACGATGAGAGTGACAGTAACGATGACAGTGACAGTGACGATGAGAGTGGCAGTGACGATGACAGTGGCAGTAACGATGAGAGTGACAGTAATGATGATAGTGGCAGTGACGACAGTGACAGTGACGATAACAGTGACGATGACAGTGAGAGTGACGATGACAGTGACAGTAACGATGAGAGTGGCAGTGACGATGAGAGTGACAGTGACGATGAGAGTGGCAGTGACGATGAGTGACAGTAACGATGACAGTGACAGTGACGATGACAGTGGCAGTAACGATGAGAGTGACAGTAACGATGAGAGTGACAGTAACGATTGACGATGAGAGTGACAGTAACGATGAGAGTGACAGTAACGATGAGAGTGACAGTAACGATGAGAGTGGCAGTGACGACAGTGACAGTGACGATGACTGACAGTGACGATGACAGTGAGAGTGACGATGACAGTGACAGTGACGATGACAGTGACAGTAACGATGACAGTGAAGTGACGATGAGAGTGACAATGACGATGACAGTGACAGTGACGATGACAGTGACAATAACGATGAGAGTTACAGTGACGATGAGAGTGATGGTGACGATGAGAGTGACAGTGACGATGACAGTGGCAGTGACGATGAGAGTGACAGTGACGATGAGAGTGACAGTGACGATGACAGTGATGACGACAGTGACAGTGACGACGACAGTTGACGATGAGCGTGACAGTAACAATGATAGTGGCAGTGACAGTGATGATGAGAGTGGCAGTGACGATGAGAGTGACAGTGACGATGAGAGTGGCAGTGACGATGAGAGTGGCAGTGACGATGAGAGTGACAGTGACGATGAGAGTGACAGTAACGATGACAGTGACAGTGACGATGAGAGTGGCAGTGATGATGAGAGTTACAGTGACGACGAGAGTGACAGTAACGATGACAGTGACAGTAACGATGAGAGTGGCAGTGACGACAGTGACAGTGACGATGACAGTGAGTGACGATGACAGTGAGAGTGACGATGACAGTGATGGTGACGATGACAGTGACAGTAACGATGACAGTGACAGTGACGATGACAGTGACAGTGACGATGAGAGTGACAGTAATAATGAGAGTGACAGTAACGATGGCAGTGACAGTGACGATGACAGTGACAGTGACGAAGAGAGTGACGATGAGAGTGACAGTGACGATGAGAGTGACAGTGACGATGAGAGTGACAGTAGCGATGACAGTGGCAGTGACGATTAGAGTGACAGTGACGATGACAGTGGCAGTAACGATGAGAGTGACAGTAACGATGACAGTGGAAGTAACGATGAGAGTGACAGTGACGATGACAGTGACAGTAACAGTGACAGTGACGATGAATGTGACAGTGACGATGACAGTGACAGTAACGATGAGAGTGACGATGAGAGTGACAGTGACGATGAGAGTGACAGTTACGATGGCAGTGACAGTGACGATGAGAGGGCAGTGACGATGAGAGTGACAGTAACGATGGCAGTGACTGTGACGATGAGAGGGCAGTGACGATGAGTGACAGTGATGATGAGAGTGACAGTAACGATGACAGTGACAGTAACGATGAGAGTGGCAGTGACGATGAGAGTGACAGTGACGATGAGAGTGACAGTGACGATGTGAGTGACAGTAACGATGACAGTGACAGTGACGATGAGAGTGACAGGAACGATGACAGTGACAGTGACGATGACAGTGACAGTGACGATGAGAGTGACAGTAATAATGAGAGTGACAGTAACGATGGCAGTGACAGTGACGATGACAGTGACAGTGACGATGAGAGTGACAGTAACGATGACAGTGACAGTGACGATGAGAGTGACAGTGACGATGAGGGTGACAGTGACGATGAGAGTGGCAGTAACGATGACAGTGGCAGTGACGATTAGAGTGACAGTGACGATGACAGTGGCAGTAACGATGAGAGTGACAGTAACGATGACAGTGACAGTAACGATGAGAGTGGCAGTGACGATGAGAGTGACAGTGATGATGATAGTGAGTGACGATGAGAGTGACAGTAACGATGCCAGTGACAGTGACGATGACAGTGACACTAACGATGATGGTGACAGTGACGATAGAGTGGCAGTGACGATGACAGTGACAGTGATGATGAGAGTGGCAGTGACGACGAGAGTGACAGTGACGATGAGAGTGACTGTAACGATGAAAGTGACAGTGACGATGAGAGTGGCAGTGACGATGACAGTGACAGTGATGAGAGTGGCAGTGACGATGACAGTGACAGTGACGATAAGAGTGACAAAGTGACAGTGACGATGACAGTGACAGTGACGATGAGAGGACTGTAACGATGACAGTGACGATGAGAGTGGCAGTGACGATGACAGTGACAGTGATGATGAGAGTGGCAGTGACGATGAGTGACAGTGACGATGAGAGTGACGGTAACGATGACAGTGCCAGTGACGATGAGAGTGGCAGTGACGATGACAGTGATAGTGACGATGAGTGAAAAGACGATGAGAGTGACAGTGACGATGACAGTGACAGTAACGATGACAGTGACAGTGACGATGACAGTGACAGTGACGATGACAGTGACGATGAGAGTGACAGTGATGATGAGAGTGACAGTGACGATGAGAGTGATAGTAACGATGACAGTGACAGTGACGATGAGAGTGACAGTAACGATGACAGTGACGATGAGAGTGGCAGTGACGATGACAGTGACAGTGAATATGACAGTAACGATGACAGTGACAGTAACGATGACAGTGACGATGAGAGTGGTAGAGACGATGAGAGTGACAGTAACGATGACAGTGGCAGTGACGATGAGAGTGACAGTGACGATGAGAGTGACAGTAACGATGAGAGTGACAGTGACGATGAGAGTGGCAGTGACGATGAGACTGACAGTGATGATGAGAGTGACAGTGACGATGAGAGCGACAGTGACGATGAGAGTGACAGTAACGATGACAGTGGCAGTGACGATTAGAGTGACAGTGACGATGACAGTGGCAGTAACGATGAGAGTGACAGTGACGATGACAGTGACAGTAACGATGAGAGTGACAGTAACGATGAGAATGACAGTAACGATGACAGTGATAGTGACGATGAGAGTGGCAGTGACGATGAGAGTGGCAGTGACGATGAGAGTGACGATGAGAGTGACAGTGATGATGAGAGAGACAGTGACGATGAGAGTGATAGTAACGATGACAGTGACAGTGACGATGAGAGTGGCAGTAACGATGACAGTGACGACGAGAGTGGCAGTGACAATGAGAGTGACAGTAACGATGACAGTGACAGTGACGATGAGAGTGGTAGTGACGATGAGAGTGACAGTGACGATGAGAGTGACAGTAACGATGACAGTGACAGTGACGACGAGAGTGACACTAACGATGATGGTGACAGTGACGATAGAGTGGCAGTGACGATGACAGTGACAGTGACGATGAGAGTGGCAGTGACGATGAGAGTGACAGTGACGATGAGAGTGACAGTGATGATGAGAGTGAGTGACGATGAGAGTGACAGTAACGATGCCAGTGACAGTGACGATGACAGTGACACTAACGATGATGGTGACAGTGACGATAGAGTGGCAGTGACGATGACAGTGACAGTGATGATGAGAGTGGCAGTGACGATGAGTGTGACAGTGACGATGAGAGTGACTGTAACGATGAAAGTGACAGTGACGATGAGAGTGGCAGTGACGACGACAGTGACAGTGATGAGAGTGGCAGTGACGATGACAGTGACAGTGACGATAAGAGTGACAAAGTGACAGTGACGATGACAGTGACGATGAGAGTGACTGTAACGATGACAGTGACGACGAGAGTGGCAGTGACGATGACAGTGACAGTGATGAGAGTGGCAGTGACGATGAGTGACAGTGACGATGAGAGTGACGGTAACGATGACAGTGCCAGTGACGATGAGAGTGGCAGTGACGATGACAGTGACAGTGACGATGAGTGAAAAGACGATGAGAGTGACAGTGACGATGAGAGTGACAGTAACGATGACAGTGACAGTGACGATGAGAGTGACAGTAACGATGACAGTGACAGTGACGATGAGAGTGACAGTAACGATGACAGTGACAGTGACGATGAGAGTGACAGTGATGATGAGAGTGACAGTGATGATGAGTGTGGCAGTGACGATGACAGTGACAGTGACGATGACAGTAATGATGACAGTGACAGTGACTGTAATGATGATAGTGACAGTGACGATGAGAGTGACAGTGACGATGAGAGTGACAGTTACGATGAGAGTGACAGTGACGATGAGAGTGGCAATGACAATGAGAGTGACAGTGACGATGAGAGTGACAGTGACAGTGACGATGACAGTGACGATGACAGTGGCAGTGACGATGACAGTGACAGTGACAGTGACGATGACAGTGGCAGTGACGATGACAGTGACAGTGACGATGACAGTGACAGTGATGATGACAGTGGCAGTGATGATGACAGTGGCAGTGACAGTGGCAGTGACGATGACAGTGGCAGTGACGATGACAGTGACAGTGATGATGACAGTGACAGTGACGATGACAGTGGCAGTGACGATGACAGTGACAGTGACGATGACAGTGACGATGAGAGTGACAGTGACGATGACATTGACAGTGACGATGACATTGGCAGTGACGATGACAGTAATGATGACAGTGACAGTGACAGTAATGATGACAGTGAGAGTGACGATGAGAGTGACAGTGACGATGACAGTGGCGATGACAGTGGCATTGACGATTACAGTGGCAGTGACGATTACAGTGGCAGTGACGATGACAGTGGCAGTGACGATGACAGTGGCAGTGACGATGACAGTGGCAGTGATGATGAGAATGACGATGACAGTGGCAGTGGCAGTGACGATGACAGTGGCGATGACAGTGGCATTAACGATTACAGTGGCAGTGACGATGACAGTGACATTGACGATTACAGTGGCAGTGATGATGACAGTGACAGTGACGATGAAAGTGGCAGTGATGATGAGAGTGACGATGACATTGGCAGTGACGATGACAGTAATGATGACAGTGACAGTAAAAGCGTTTAAATTATCTAAGCCTTTCAGATAATCTGGTAGATCGTTCCACAGTTTCACAGCTCTGAATAAAAAAGACCGCTGACCAGTGGCAGTTCTGTAGAATGGAATTTCTAACATGTTACTGTACCTTGTGGCACGATCATGAATTTCGGATCTTAATGTAAATCTACTAGACAGGTACTGGGGAGCACAACCCTTAAGGCACTTAAACGCTAGGACGATATCTCTATAACGCAGCATATAGTTCACTGGTAACCAGCGAAGCTGCTGTAGTAATGGTGTGACATGATCATATTTTCTTGTCCTGGTGACGATACGCACTGCGAAGTTCTGTATACTCTGAAGCTTCGTGACGTTTCTCTTAGATGTATTCGCCCAAACAGATGAACAGTAATACAGTTTAGTAAATACAAGAGCATTTATAGCCGTTAGCAACGTTTGCTTGTCAAGAATGTGCTTCACACGATTTATCTGACATAACCTTGCCATACACTTTGAAACCACATCTGTTACGTGCTCATTATAATTCAAACTTGCATCAATTGTGACTCCCAAGTCTTTTGCAGATGGTGACGGAACTAATTTCTTTCCAAGGAAGGTAACGTTGAAATCCTGTGGCATCCGCTTAAGCACCTGTGGTTGATAAGCAGGCTGTTAGAGCAACATCACTTTGCAATCCTTCTGAGGTCTTCTGTCAACTGAGCTGCAGCGACATCAGTGTCCTTGACAACAAACGATAAGTACAACTTGGAGTCATCGACATATGACTCTACATCTACATCTACATCTACATCTACATTTATTTACTTGCAATATCTTGCGACATTAATGCAAGTTTCAATTAAAAGTCAAATACATAAATACATAAATACTTAAATAAATAAATTAAACTATCATTAATAAATATGGTCAGAGATGGTGGTATTAAATTTTGTGGCAGTATCTAAATATAAATATTCAGATGGGAGGCGATTCCAGTCAGTGATGGTTCTTGGCCAAAAGCTGTATTTGTAAGTGTCACTGGATGTCTGTAGCGGAATAAATTTCAATGGATGAGATGATCTAGTTTTTAAAAAAGACTGATGTTTAACATAACTAGGGATGTTTATAGCAGCCTGATTATTCAGGCCCTTATACATAAGTGTTAGTCTAGCTACTTGTCTCCTTTTTTCTAATGTTGGCCAATTCAATTGTTTCAAGGCGTTTGTCACACAGCCCTCTTCTCTTGTGTAAGTTTTTGTTGCAAAGCGTGCTGCTCTTCGTTGGACTTGTTCAAGCCAGTTCTTCTGGTATGCTCTAAAAGGATCCCATATCGTGCTGCCATATTCTAGTGTCGGTCGCACTAATGACTTGTACGCCTGGGCTTTAATGTTCTGTGGACAGAGATGAAGGTTCCTCTTGATAAAACCAAGGGTCTTATTGGCTTTATTTTTAACATTAACTATATGTGTCTTCCAACTCAGATTTTCCGTCAATGTTATCCCAAGGTAAGGTTGATGATCGACAGTTTTCAAAGTCTGTCCAAGCATGGAGTAAGGATACTCAATAGGGTTATGAGTTCTATAGATTCTTAGGATATAACACTTTGAGGGATGAAAATCCATTTGCCATATCTGTGCCCATCTAACCAAACTATTCACGTCTTGCTGCAGACTAATTGCATCGTTGGAGTCATGCACCAAACCATACAACAAAGTATCATCAGCAAACAGTTTTATATTTGAGGTGATATCGTTACCTATATCATTAACATACAGTAGAAAGCACAGGGGGCCCAATACTGTCCCCTGTGGGACACCAGATTTAACAATGGATTTCTCACTGTGATCACCTTCGAGGACTACTTGCTGTGTTCTTCCTATTAACCATGACTGTATCCAAGCTAGAGTTGAACCGCGGATACCATAATGCTCAAACTTTTGAAGCAGTCGCCTGTGCGCTACTTTATCAAAAGCTTTAGCGAAGTCTAATATCAGAAGATCAGTTTGTTTCCTATAATTGATTGAACGAGCCAGGTGCTCAACGGTGTTGATAAGTTGAGTTTCACATGATCGACCACTTCGGAAGCCATGTTGATAGTCAGCCAGAATATCATGAGCATCCAGATGAGACATAACATTGTGGTAAATAATATGCTCTAACAACTTACAGGGAACTGATGTCAATGAAACTGGTCTGTAATTAGCAGCCTCATCCCTTGAGCCTTTTTTAAATATTGCTATTATGTTGGCATGTTTCCAATCAGTTGGTACCTCACCAGATCTGATAGATTGTTGGTAAATAAAACACAAATAAGGCGCTATAACTTCTGCAGCTTCTTTTAGAACACGTGTAGGAATCAAATCCGGGCCATTGGCTTTGGATGGATTAAGTCCGTGGAGGAGTTTAATAACCCCTTTAGTGTCAATTATGATGTTAGGCATGTCTGGATATATACTCTCAGGTAAGATGGGTAAAGTTGGATCTTCAATGGTAAAAACTTTGTTATACTGATCATTAAGAATATTTGCTTTCTCCTTAGAGTTGGTAAATTCCTTGTCTTGTGATTTCAATATAGCAATACCAGTGGCGTCTCTGCGTTTTGCTTTGATGTATTGCCAAAAACGCTTAGTTATTCCTAATTTAGTAGAGCCTTGATCAGAGTCGTTGGTGTCCTTGTCAATATCTAGTAGATCATTAATGTATTGTTGATGTGCTAGCTGTAACTCTTTATGCACTTGACTACGAAGTTGTCTAAACTTACGCCAGTCTTGCTCTCTTCCACTACGGCGTGCAAAATTATAACGCCGCTGTTTTTTACGAATAAGCCGTCTGATGCTCGCATTGCACCATGGGAGAGATTTTTTCCTGTTAAGCATCTTTTGTGGGATAAACTCTTTGATGGTGCTAAGGAGGTCATTTTTAAACTGGATCCAATTTTCTTGCACTGACTTTAATTCTGGATGAGATTCTTCGAATGATACAAATAACTCCCGCATTTTTGCTTGTAGTCCTTGCATATTAGCCCTTTTATATAAATAGACATGCCTTTTGGGATTGATTGGAGGTGACAATTTGATATTTATATCACAAATAACAGCATCATGATCACTCATGCCTGGAACTACATAAACTTTATCAACAAGATATGGATGAGTTGTAAAGATCAGGTCAAGTATATTACCTTGGCGTGTTGGTTCTTCTACAATTTGAGTGAGGTTAAAGGCATCGACTAGATCCATCATCTTTGCATTAATAGCAGCTGTATATTGTGGATTGGATTTAATAAAGCTATCTTCCCAGTTGATGTCAGGGAGGTTAAAGTCTCCTCCTAATATGACATGCTTGCCATTTATGCCATTTAGTTGTGTAATGTTATTCATAGATAATTCCAACTGCTCCAAGTAGTCTACAGATGTTGAAGGAGGTCGATAAAAAGATCCAAACAGGACACTGCCACTGGGGTGATGAATATTGGACCAAACGATTTCACAATTTGCAGGAGATGACTTCTCCACCGAAACAATATTACTATTGACTGCAATAAGTACCCCTCCCCCTTTTTCGCCAGTATCGCGATCCTTGCGGGTTGGTGGTGGTTGAACATAGTTATCAGGGAATATATCTTTACTGTCGATTTCTTTTTTCAGATGTGATTCAGATCCGAGTATAACATCGGGTTTATAGGTCTCAATAAATTGATGTAACTTTAGCTGTTTGTTATAACTCACAAGACTGCAGAAGTTGATAGTACACACTCTCAATTGGTTCGGTTTACGAACATGTGGGAAATGTGGTTTACAATCACTTGGCTTTTCATCAAACGTTTCTTCAGTAGATGAATATAGATTAGAATGCTCAGAGTTAGGACTAATAGGTGGTACTGAAGCACTTTGCATTAGCTTAGCCGGAATAGATGACACTTGAGACTCAACTGACTTAACTGAGGATTCCAAAGGTGAAAACTGGTTTGGAGACTGGATGTCAAATGGCTCTTGGCTCTTGATGTCACTTGACTCTTCGTTAAATAATTCTTCAGTAAGGTTAGAACGTTCAGAGTTAGAACTAATAGATGGTACTGAAGCACTTTGATTTATCTTAGCCGGAGTAGATGACGCTTGAGGCTCAACTGCCTCAACTAGTGGGGATTCCAAAGGTGAAAACCGATTTGGAGACTGGATGTCAAAGGATGAAGCCAGTAGAGAGCTTGAATAATTAGGTATACCACAAGATTGACATTCCCATATACATGATGAATTTGCAAGTGCTTCATAAGTAATTATATCCATGTTTAAACAGTGAATGTGGAACCAAACGTTCCAAGGGAACACACCTTGGGAACACATGGTAAATCATTTATATATATGTTAAACAAAGCCGGCCCGAGGATTGAGCCCTGAGGTACGCCGTGTGTTATCTTACGCGATTCTGACAGCTCGCAACCGATGCGCACTGACTGGCTTCTGTCTGTCAAGTAACTTCTGAACCAATTCACGGCGGCTTCAGACAGGCCCAAGGAACGCAGTTTACCTAAGAGTAGGGCATGTTCTAAACTGTCGAAGGCTTTGGATAAATCAAGCAAAACTAAAGCTGTTACATGTTTGCGGTCCATTGCGTCAAGAATCGTGTCCGATATAAATGTGTTTAATGTCTCCGTTGAGTGCATTCTCTTGTTTCCGCTTTGATGCTCAGTTAGGCGTTTCTTGCGACTCATGTACTCACTTAACTGGTTGAGAGATACGCGCTCTCAGATCTTAGAGGCTGCGGGCAACAAAGAAATTGGGCGGTTGTTGTTCGCCGCTTCATGATCTCCTTCCTTCAAAAGCGGGATCACTTCCGATTTTTTCCAAACTGAGGGAAACACAGATGTCAAAAGAGAACCGTTCACCATCTCTGTCAGGACAGGAAGAATGGATGATAACGTGTCTTTAATTACAGTCATGGTAACTTTGTCCCATCCAGGTGCTTTATTAGATGGAAACGATTGGACAATCTTACGTATTTCCATTGATGAGACAGGATGGAAGTGAAACTTGTCCGTTTCGTGGATAGTTGTAGATGATGGATGCTGCAGCAAAGTTAGATTGTTTTCCATAGCAAGCTTCTTGGATACTTCCGCTACACGTACTCCAACTGATGTAAAGAATATATTAAACTCATTTGCGAGAACCTTCTTATCTCTAGTATAGACCGGTTTTGTTACCTCCTTACGTGGAATGCAACTCCGTATGACCTTCCACAAGGCGTTGTTGCTATGGTTATTTTGAAATTCACTTCTAACGTACGCTCGCTCTGAATCACGTAACTTTTTCTTTACATATTTACACTGTAATCGGTATTCTTGCCAATCAACATCAGTGCCGGTCTGCCGGGCTATCTTGTGTATATGGTCTCTCTTACGCATGAGGTCTTTAATCTCTTGATCTACAAACGGGCTCTGACGATATCTTATTTTCATGGTCTTCAAGGGCGCATGTCTCTCCAATACTTCGAGAAAGTTGCGATTGAAATAATCGAGTTTTTCATTAACATCGTCAATCAGTGAAACTTCTTGCCACGGGACTTGTGCAAGGTCATTTGTTAAATTGTCAGGATTGTAGTGCCTATAACTTCTGGTGATGACGTAGGTAGGCGGCGGTTTAGGTAACTTCAAATTGAGCACAGAATAAATCATGTAGTGGTCACTCACATGGGTCTCGACCACCCCACTCTCGATAACCAAGGCAGTGTTGGATGTCATAAAGACGTCAATCAAGGATGATGACTTATAGGTGTAACGCGTGTTGGTGAAGTAATAAGCTGCGATCAATTTAGAGTGGAACACAAATCTTTCAAAGCGTCCGCTTCCGGTGAGCATTTCAACAAATTACAGTTCAAATCTCCCACAACCAACACCTCTTTACCATAAGTAAGCGCTTGGGAATACTTATCCATAAAATCATCCGTGAAACATATAACTGGAGAGTCGGGAGGTCTATAAGTAACACAAAGCAAGAACGATTTCAGCTTGTTATGTTGAATACGTAACCACAGCTGATGAAAGCCTGAAGGTGAAATTCCGGTGAGATCTTTCAGCACTTTAGTTTTTAGGGATGCGCTGGTATAAACACACACGCCTCCGCCAGGCTTCTTTGTTCGGTCCAGCCTTGATAACTTGAAGCCTTCAATCTCTACTTCAGCATTGCTAACGGTTGAGTTGAGCCAAGACTCTGATACTGCAAAGATGTCAGTGGTTTTCCTGCACCAGAGTTCTGGTTTGAATAAAATGATCTCTAATTTTCAGTGATCGTACATTCAAATGAGCGATTTTCACTTTGGATTTATGAATTCTGTTTTCCAGCAAGATGTGGTTGCTCGGCGGTCTATTGTTATTCTGTTCCGCTGATTGCACACGGCTCAAGGTGTTAGTTTGAATATTTAATAAGTTCGCCAAATTTAAACCAGATTTCATCTTCGTTTGAACTCGAGGTCGACCAGTAGTGACTGGAATGAAACAAACCTGCGACGAGATCTTTCCCTTGCCTCCTCTGGAACCTCGTGTCTTGATGAGAAGACCAAAAGAGCGTAGTTTGGCCCAGGTGGAAGGTGGCCAGGTGGAAGGTTTGTCCAAGTAATGATGGCAGTGACGATGACAGTGACAGTGATGATGACAGTGACAGTGATGATGAGAGTAACAGTGACGATGACGTTGGCAGTGACGATCAGAGTAACAGTGACGATGACAGTGACAGTGATGATGAGAGTGGCAGTGACGATGAGAGTGACAGTGACGATGACATTGGCAGTGACGATGACAGTAATGATGACAGTGACAGTGACGATGAGAGTGACAGTGATGATGACAGTGGCAATGACGATGAGAGTGACAGTGACGATGAGAGTGACAGTGACAGTGACAGTGACGATGACAGTGACGATGACAGTGACAGTGACGATGACAGTGGCAGTGACGATGACAGTGACAGTGACAGTGACGATGACAGTGACAGTGACGATGACAGTGACGATGAGAGTGACAGTGACGATGAGAGTGACAGTGACGATGACATTGGCAGTGACGATGACAGTAATGATGACAGTGACAGTGACAGTAATGATGACAGTGACAGTGACGATGACAGTGACAGTGACGATGACAGTGGCGATGACAGTGGCAGTGACGATGACAGTGGCATTGACGATTACAGTGGCAGTGACGATGACAGTGGCAGTGACGATGACAGTGGCAGTGATGATGAGAGTGACGATGACAGTGGCAGTGACGATGACAGTGGCGATGACAGTGGCAGTGACGATGATAGTGACGATGACAGTGGCAGTGACGATGACAGTGGCAGTGACGATGAGAATGACAGTGACGAAGAGAGTGACAGTGACGATGTGAGTGGCAGTGACGATGACAGTGACAGTAACGATGAGAGTGACAGTGACGATGACAGTGACAGTAACGATGACAGTGACAGTAACGATGACAGTGACAGTAACGATGACAGTCACAGTAACGATGACAGTGGCAGTGACGATGAGAGTGTCGACAGTGACGATGACAGTGACGATGACAGTGACGATGACAGTAACGATGACAGTCACAGTAACGATGACAGTGGCAGTGACGATGAGAGTGACAGTAACGATGACAGTGAGGATGACAGTGACGATGACAGTAACGATGAGTGACAGTAACGATGACAGTGACAGTAACGATGACAGTGACAGTAACGATGACGTGACAGTAACGATGAGAGTGGCAGTGACGATGACAGTGACGATGACAGTGACCGTAACGATGACAGTGACAGTAACGATGACAGTGACAGTAA
This sequence comes from Chrysogorgia sp. JL179-B06, assembly GCA_035772405.1. Lineage (NCBI taxonomy): Eukaryota > Metazoa > Cnidaria > Anthozoa > Scleralcyonacea > Chrysogorgiidae > Chrysogorgia > Chrysogorgia sp. JL179-B06. The sequence goes on along the minus strand of JAYKKM010000469.1, from coordinate 951,005 downwards.
CGATGACAGTGACAGTAACGATGAGAGTGGCAGTGACGATGACAGTGACAGTAACGATGAGAGTGGCAGTGACGATGACAGTGACAGTGACGACGAGAGTGACAGTGACGATGAGAGTGGCAGTGACGATGACAGTGACAGTAACGATGAGAGTGGCAGTGACGATGACAGTGACAGTAACGATGAGAGTGGCAGTGACGATGACAGTGACAGTAACGATGACAGTGACAGTAACGATGAGAGTGACAGTAACGATGACAGTGACAGTAACGATAACAGCGACAGTAACGACGAGAGTGGCAGTGACGATGACAATGGCAGTGACGATGAGAGTGACAATGACAGTGACTATGAGAGTGACAATGACAGTGGCAGTGACTATGAGAGTGACAGTGACAATGACAATGACAGTGGCAGTGACTATGAGAGTGACGATGAGTGGCAGTGACAGTGACGATGAGAGTGGCAGTGATTATGAGAGTGACAGTGATGATGACAGTGACGATGACAGTGACAGTGACAGCTAGTAACAGTGACGACGTGAGCGACCTTGGCAGGCACTGACAGTGACCGCGACAGTAACAGCGACAGTGATAGTGACAGTGATCCGTAATGATGCTGATGATCGTGAAATACATTTATACATATGCCTACTAAAGCATCGTTCAAACAACAGAATAATTGACTATCTCATGTCAGTTTTTGAGCAAAGCTATTACCTTTGCACAAACACAGCACATCTGAATCAACAACCAAATCATCGCACGTGCGATTGGCTGGTAAGGCTTGAAACAGGCCGCGAAATTCGCGTCCAGTTCGCAAGCTTGGAAGCGATACCAAGGCGTGGTGTAAGTCTTCGATTCCTACCAAGCGCTTTTGGTTGACACCCAACGCGTCCATAACTTCGCTACCCAATATTCCGGCTACTTTACGAGGGACTATGATAAACAGCAACGGCTGAAAGACCTCCTGTCGTCCTTGCGTTGTGTGGCTGGAAAAACGTGTAGATTTCGCGCCATGGTCGGACGCGAATATGGTTATGGTGTTTGTGAGGTGCGCAGCCTGCGTAAGTAATTCCGCAAGGGTTTCGTCATCGTTCACAATCCGTCGTCCTTTGCGTTCGTGAGAGGTGAGCACGTGTGTATATGATATGAATGGCTGGTCATTCCTGCCGTTAATCGCGCTCGTGTACTTTTTCACATAGTCCAAAAACAGCGTGGCATAATGGCGACCTTTGAAGCACACCTTGGGGAATTTTAGCGCGTTGTAGATATTGGTGGCGTGGAGGTGTGCGTATGCGGTGCATGTCAAAAACGTCATTCCGTAATCATCGATGACGTCACTCAATCCATTCTCGCGCAAGATCTTTACAAACGTGTCCCATCGTTGAGTTCTAATTGTCTCGTTCGTGACACGGCCAATCTTCTGTCGGGGATCGAGAATTGTGCCCCAGTCGTCATACCAACACGAGTCCTCCTGGAAAAGAGTAGTGTAACCGCGCTTCTTGAACGTGGCGAACAATTCCTCTGCGCCATAGGTCAGCTTTGACTCGGACCGCACATATTTTTTACCTAAATAAATATTAATAACAACGAACCAGCTGCGATCAAACTTTTAATTATGACTAAATATTTGTTAAGAAATATAGAAAACATTTTCCGTAATAATTCCATAGAGTATGGAAACACAAAAATACAAATAATATTTGAATCACAGCTCCTCGTGTATATGTTTAGAAATGTTAATAATTTAACGATATCTGCTTTCGTACTCGAGAAATAGCGTTTCATTCTCGTATTTTATGCTTCCTGAACGCCGCCATTTGAAAAATCCTGAAAAATGAAGCACGTTGGAACATTGATGTTGCTTTTCTTTAATGTTGTTATTTACGCAAAAGTACGACGAATGTTAATTTCATTCGGAACGAACACCAACAGGTGCAAACACGAAGCTATTAATAGGTAAGGTAAAGCATTGAAAACAACGCTAAAACAAACAAGAAAATTAACTGAAATCCATATAATAAACTACTTATTAGCCTCGATCTGTACGGGAAAGTACTTGGAGTGAGGTCTGTGCCAAAAAACCGAAGGCTTCGCAGTGGATCTAGAATTTTTAATAGGGGATTCTCAGGATTAGGGCGCTAAGGTTACTGTGGTCTTCTGACGTGTATTTTGACGCAACCTGGGAGATGCACAATGTCGAACCATATTTATTAACAGAAGAAGACGTTTCTATGGCTATAGTTCTCTTTCAAGACGCATGAACATTAGAAAATAGCGAATTTTGTGCTAGCTTCTCCAATCAGAAACGGAGGTTCCATGGAACCCACGAAACACACTCTAGAACCGCCACTGCTTCGACTTTCCTTTCCGATTATCTTTTGTTTTCTGCAGAAAATTCACGAAAATATTTTATATATATATATGTACGCTCCTTCACTTCGGTGTTCCTTTAGCAATAATGCAACGCTCGCTACCATTGTGGCAGTTTGAGCGCTCTGGCCCCATGCGCACTTCACGCTATCTGGATATGGATGTTCTGATCGCCGGTGCTTTCCCAGAAGCGGTTGTCAATGACGATTGCAAGTGTATAATAGTCCAGCCAGACTCCTCTAGATTGTTGACTGCCCCAACCGGGTATCGAACCCTGGTCTCCGAATCAACGTTTCGCGGCGTTCTAACCTTTAAGCTATTGATACACGGTCAGAACAGTCAGTGATTTCTCCATATACATATTAAATTCGCCGCTTTCACTCGACACCAACAGGCATGGTCGTCGCATCTAACCATAACGTGGAGCAAGGCCCCTCGAGCGCACTTCCCAAAGTAGCGTAGCGAAGCGATACACAACAATAATAATATTTGAGAGGATTTAATATAGTCAAATACATATATGGAAAAGTGACTCCAACCGGGAATCTCAATAGCTTAAAGGTTAGAGCGCCGAAACGTTGATTCGGAGACCAGGGTTCGATTCCCGGTTTGGGCAGTCACTTTTTCCATATATGTATTTGACTATATTAAATCCTCTCAAATATTAACTAATATACCTATAATTAATATAAATAATAATTAATATTTACCTGCAAAAAGTCTTTGTATGTTTAGGTAAGTCGTTGCGCCGTAACTCTGTACCATTTCGTAGTCCAGGACGGTCGCTGGAATAGACTTATTGTAGATGATGTTGCGAAGGGCCGAGGTTGTTTTCTTCAACGTTCGAAAGAAGTGACGACGAGATAAAGAGTCCTCCACCACGATATTCACATTAATATTTCTGTTTCGCTTTGATCTACCGGCGGGGGGTTTCGCTTTCTTCTCCTTAGAGCTTTTGGAAACATTGGGCAGCATTAAAACCTGGAAGACATCTTTCTCCCTGCACACGAGCAACGCAAAGCCGCTGCCGAACTTAGAGCGGGAAGCATGGCGGCGGAGCAGACGACCAAGAATCTTCGTGTCCGACACAACTTGCCAGTTATTCTCCACCATTCCGCTTGAGTCATTCAATAATCCAACCACGATGCCTTTGTCGTCGCACATAGAATGATTGCACGATACAGCAATAACTCTCCTTTGCCTACTAATTGTTATATTCTGCCCCAGTACGGAACATATCACAGCTGGCTCTTTGGATGAAGAACATGGTAGTGCTTTTATGCTTCCTGGTTTTCCATAATATCCAACAGCTTCCTCGCAGTCTTGTGAGTTTTGTGGCCTATTACGACAGGCCGTGCTGAGCTCGAGGCGACGGGTTCTCTCGACATCGCTTGGTGTTACATAAGGCCTTCGTAATCCTAGATACGGACACGAACTAACGTTTGGATACGACCTTTTGACGAATGCTTTAGAGTCGTCGTTCAACATGGAGTCATACGTCTCGTAGAATGGGACGACGTGATTGAAAGAATCAATTTTCCCCGCGCTTTTATGAGTGAAGCTGTGAACTTGAGATTTATCAAACATCAATTTTTCTTCTGTTTGGCGTACATTCAAATATGCTGCTTTTGTAGTGTCATTTATACCTTCCAGCGGCATTCTTTGTGTTTCTTTGAAATTAACTGATATAGGAAAGTGAATGCCTGTTTAACAATAAGATATAAAACCAAACAACAAATGAGCATTGCCATATATGAGTGTGTATAATTAACATATTAAATGTTGGTGTACTGCCGAAAGTGCGCAGGGAATCTGCAAGGAATGGTACACGTGAAAGATAACTGAATTCAGTACTATGTAGAGAATTAATTTTACCGACAAATGGGCGTGGTCACTGGGTGTGGCCGTTCAAAAACAATAAACCCAGACATGAACGACCAAACTACCAAAAGTACCAAAACTACCAAAAACTCCGACTCACAGGAAAGATGGAACTTAATCTGTATATTGGCTTCTAGGGGGTCAATGAAAGTGGGGTTTAACAAAAAGAATAGTATAGAAAGGCCTGGCGTTAATCACACTTCAGTTCCTCTGCTCTATATCTCGTGATTTCGATTTTCGAACAGTAATTTACTGTCTTGCCGAATTGCCGAAAAAATATTTGCCGACAAAAGTTGGAGTTTGCTTATAACCCGGGCGATGATAGAGGATGAGCATGAAATCTTGTTGGTCGGTAGTCACATTAAGTGGATAACATCAAGGGAATCGAGGTGGGAGTGTTAGGAAGACACTTAAGGTGGGGGTTAGGGTTAGAAAACTCATTAGGTGGGAAGTTAGGGTTAGGATCTAAGTTGTTTTGGGGTTAGCGGTTATTTCATGGTTAAGTGACAAAATTCTGACAATTATATACCTCGATACCCTTGATGTTATCCAGTTGATGTGACTGCTGACCAACAAGATTTCATGCTAATCCTAGGAAACCCAAGGAAACGGGATATACTTCATGGTAACAATACATATAGTCTCCCACCGTATTTTACGGTTATTATTAGGGTTATGGTTAGGATTAGAGTTACGGTTAGGGTTAGGGGTATAAAAAACAGATGGAAATCCGGTCTAGTGTTACCATGAAGTATATACCAAGGAAACCCCAGAAAAGTTTCATTTGCCGACAAATCTTTTATTTGCCAAACAGAACTAGTTTTGGTGGGGGGTGTCACACTGACCCCCCCACGCCCCCCCCCCCCCCCCCCTGTAAAATTACAGACATTTTCAGCCATAATATAATAGTATTGCTCGGCGAACAACAACATGATAATAATAATAAATGTTCATTATTTATGGCTGGAGAAATGGGTTGGGTAAGCCACATTTTTAACGGTAAAAGGTTGGGTAAGATTTTTTTATTGCATTATAAATATCGGGTATTATAAAATATTATTAAAATATTATAAAATAAAACAAATAAGTGTTTAATGTCTATATTATGATAATGTATATATGATGACGTGACGTGAAACTGTTTGGACGTGTACTGAAGTGCTTCGCTAATTATTTCGTATTTCATTTTTTCCTGTACGATTTTGAACGGGATACTTCTCAAAGTGGTCGGTAAAGTGTTCTTCTATTGGAATTTGAGAAACTCCAAGTGATCCTTTTCGCCATCTAAATAACATTTAGTGAAATACCGGATATCTATACCGAGATTTTTAACGTTTGTTTTTCAAGCTCGCCCAAAAACGGTTGGCCTTCACACGCAAGCAAACGAAGCACGCTACGTATGCTAACGACAGTGCGCGTGCTTCAATTTGGAATAAAACTCATCGAACTGTACTCGCTGTAGACACACGCGCCATGATTTTGCTCCGAACAATCCACTTCCACCACCTTATTTAATACTTTTCTTTTTTAAAATTAATAGTTTTTTGTTCAAGTGGTAAAATATGCAACTTCGTACCCAGGCTTTTCACACGCTCGGCGGACTAAAAAATATGTAGTAAGCTTTATCTTATAATGAAACTGTAATTAGTTTTATAAGTAACATTAAGAATATATTGTTGTAAGAGCATTGAGACTATTTGTATAATGCTTATTATTATTATTATTATTATAATATAGTTATAATAATAATAGTGATACAATATAAAACATATAGATTGCTTGTTCAAAGACAGTGTCGGGTAAAACCTCTGCTTAAATAATATTTTAAATAGGAATATTTTCATGTTTATAAACAGTAACACAAAACTTGAACTTCCTTAGAATATTGTAATGATCTCATACTATATGAACCAATATTTAACACTATAAATATCATATAATATCTAAAGGTTGTAAGGAACTGGTTACATTTTTTAAATCTTGTATTAGATCCCTGACGGAATATGCTTGTCCGGTCTATCATGACAGTTTGCCTGAGTATCTCTCAAATGATCTAGAGAGAATTCAAAAGCGTGCTATGCGTATAATTTTTCCATTGGTATCGTTCCAAGAAGCTTTAGCCATTGCAGAATTAGTCCCTCTCTCTCAACGCCGTCAACAACTTACCGATAAACTTTTTCAGCAAATATTATCAGATAATACTCATAAACTACATAAATTATTACTGGCTGTAAACAAATCCACGCTAAATTTAAGGAAAAGCGTAAATTTATAATACCTAGGGTTAAAACAGACCGTTTTAAGAAGAGTTATATTATTTCAAATTCATTGAAAGCATAAATAATAATCTAATAATTATATATAGCTAATAGTCTAATAATAGTCCTTTTGTTTAAGATATTTTTACCTTTTATATTATTGTAAACCTAAGGTGGTAGTTAACCCTAAACATTATTCAAAAATAAAAATTCAAAATGTTTTTATTTTTACTCAAAATAGTTCAGAATTTACTGCTCTTTAATATTCTGAAGTTTATTTTGTAGTATTTTAAATATTTTAGTCAAAATATGGATTTTTCTGGAATGGTGTCGAAAAAAACACCCTAGCAACCGTTTGTAATAAGTTTGTTTACTTTGGTTGTTGTGGGCTTTTGTCCTCCAAAATTTAGCATTTTTGTTCGAGAACCCCTTCAGTACATTAGAGGACCTCCCCCTCCGTATTTGAGCCGTCCTTACCAGTGAGCTCTATATCTGGAGTGCTATCTGTCAATCATTTAGCTGTTGAAAAAGTGAAGCCAAAGATGGCCGACTTTGCACGTCAGTTTCAGTCCCCTACGCGGTAAGACACAAGAGACAGACGTGCAAACCGCGCAAGGGGACTGAAACTGACGTGCAAAGTCGGCCATCTTTGGCTTCACTTTTTGCTCGGCAGATAGCCCTCCAGATATATATATATATATAGAGCTCACATGCCTCTAAAACAAAACGTGAGCGTATTTTGTTGTTGTGAGAAGTTAGTAATCCTGTTCAATCGAGTGCTTTGTAAACCGTTTCTAAAGGGTCTTTCTTAGTAAAATGACCAGGAAAGATAGTAGAAAGTTTAGTTCGGTCAAGCGAAAGAAAAAAAGGGTTTTTTTTGGTCGAAGACCGCAAGAAGTGGCTAGTACTTCGGATGATGGCGTCGCGGTAGATGAATCCCCGTGTACTTCAGTTCATCGAGTGTCAACGTTGCTGCAAACGTTGGATCATCTGCTAGTCGGGAAAATGTGTCTTCTCAGAAGCTGTTGAATAGTTCCTTTCATAAATTGGAGAGCAGCAAAGGCATTTTGACCCGAAAAAACGCCAAAGAAGTCGGAATTGGTTTCACGGCTGACGTTGAAATGGCCACAGGGTTGAGTGCATATCAGACGCGGCAATATGTAGTTCCTGTCGGAAACCTGCCTCTAAACTACAACTGTTCCAAAAAAATACTGAAAGAAATGGTTTATGTGAGTCGCTGTTTCTCAAATGTTCATTGTGCCAAGCAGAAACTCCATTGATGACAAGTAAGCGACTTGGTGGCAAAGGTGGTGGTGCCCATGAAGTAAACAGGAGATCAGTGTTGTCTTCACATCAGATGGGTCATGCTGGGCTGTCCCAGTTTTGCGCAGGAATGAATACACCTCCCCCAGTCACCAAAAAAGCATACAATCAACACCTCATCCAAATTAAGAAGGTTGCTACAAGCCATGCCAATGAAATTATGAAAGAAGCTGCTGAGAGGCTAAGAGAAAAGGTTCGAGTGGAAAGACCGGATGACATAGACACCAATGGAGTTGCCGAGGTTGCTGTTACCGTCGATGGAACCTGGCAGAAGCGAGGACACTCATCGAAAATGGGAGTCATTTTTGTTATCTCAGTTGCCACTGGAGAGATTCTTGATTATTCGGTAAAATCTCTTTTCTGCCATGAGTGTAAAACTCATGAAGCAAAAGATAAGGACACTACTGAATATAAAGAGTGGAAGAAACAACATCAACAGAAATGTGAAATCAACCATCATGGCTCGTCGGAAGGAATGGAGGCTGCTGCTGCTGTGGAGATCTTCAGTAGAAGTATTACTTCAAGGAATCTGAAGTACACTACTTTTGTTGGCGATGCAGGTGACAGCAGTAGCTTTGGCCGAGTAAAAGAGGCTCTCGACAAAAAATTTGGCGCTGACTATGAAATTCAGAAAGAAGAATGTGTCGGACATGTTCAAAAAAGGTTGGGCAGTGCGTTACGACGATATAAAAATGAGATGAAGGGAAAGAAACTATCTGATGGTAAATCAGTTGGAGGAAAGGGACGGTTTACCGACAAAGTGGTTGATAAGATGCAAAATTATTACGGGAAAGCAATTCGAGAGAACCCGGGTGATTTAGATGGAATGAAAGAAAGCATCAAGGCTATTCAGAACCACATGATTAGCAGCAACAAATTGTCTTTAGATGAACAGCACCAACACTGCCCCAAGTCTAAAGATACATGGTGTAAATACCAGAGAGACAAGCAGGAGAAAACGTCAACCTATAATGAAGACAATCGATTGCCAGAGGTTTTCATTAAGGATGATCTGTTGAACAGATGTCTCAAAGGGATGACCCAAAACCAGAATGAATCTGCCAATGGAATGTTGTGGGCTAGGTGTCCAAAAACCAGATTCTGTGGAGCTAGGCGAGTGTGTATCGCTGTTTGTGAAACTGTCGCAGTCTTCAACACTGGTGCAGCTAGTAAAGCTGCAGTTATGGATTTGTGTGGCATCACTCCTGGTGCAAATACCATGAAAGCACTTAGAGTACAGGACAGTGTGAGGGTCAAGACTGCTACCAAGAAAGTCACTGCCAAATACAGGGACCAAAGGAGAAAACTCCGTGCACAGCGAAAGGACAAATCGGACAAGAACGCATACCAACCTGGAGGCTTTAGCCTTAGTTCAAAGCCAGATGACAGCAAAGGCCAAAAGAAAAGGAAAAGAACTGACAAGAAAAGGAAAAGAACTGACAAGAACAGAGCAAAGAGTGATGAGCCACCAGTTACCTTTGTAACACCCGAATTTGAAGTAATAGGTGTCAGCTCAAAGAAACGGAGAAAATAAGATGGTCAGTGCATGGTGTATTCCCGGTACGTTGCTTTCAATTAGTTGGCATGTGTGACCTTTATTCTAAAATGTAGTATAATAGAAGAACCATTTTGACTATAGTTTTATCACTGCAACAAATTGTGAATATTATTGATATTTTAAATAAATTTTAGGTCATTTACATAATGGCATGTTGACTAGAAATGCTTGTCAATTTTTAACATCGATTTTCTCAAAACAAGCATTTCGTAATTACTAAGATTTGTGGACTGTCTAATTTGAGGGGAATTTGATGGATTGTCTTCATTTTTTTATAGCAAGTGTATATCCCAGTATTTCATACAATAAGTAGACACTTTTTCTAAATTTGCATTACTTTGACGGTTACCATGTAAAAAGTGTTTTTTCCATGTCTGTACCATTGTTTTTGGGTAAATGAAAATCTGTCTACTTGTTGCATACCTTTTGATATGTGAAGGATTTCTGCCAAGTTTGGACTTCATAGCTATTTTTGTTCTTGATATATCCTTTCCACAAACTCGTATTTATTACCGAGGAATTTGTAGTTACCATGGAAACCACTAAGTGGGACCACTCTTTAGTTGGCTTAAAATACTTATCATACTAAGTCCTTGCTTATTGCCAAATTTTATGGTGTTTGAATAAATACTTTTAAAAATAAAGTAGTTTCAATGATTTGGGAAATTTAGGGTTAACTACCACCTGGCTGCAATGTTATTGTGAATAAACTATTTATCTATCTATAAGAGCAAGGACGAGACAGTATAGGCAAAGGGCGTATATATACATATATGATATCATGATGATATGTATGTATGTAGTATAACATGTATATGGTTGCATCATCTATAGTGATGGTTGGGTAGAAGAAAAATCCAGTGTTTTGGGTAAAACCTTTTTTTGGTTTCAACTTGTTTCTCTTCGGTCCCTTAGCAAACACAAAATTTAAAACAAAACACAATAAATTGATATAAACAACTAATTAGAAATAGAACAGTAATTTCTTTGCAGTAAAACTACACACGTAAAAACGCACAGTCTGTTTCTACCTGTGAACAGCCTCAAACATGGTTGATATCGGCAGGCTTGAACAGGGTTGAGCTGGCCAGCTTGAACAGGGTTGTCAACAGGCCTGTTCATGGATGTTGGAACAGTATTGTTCATGGCTGATGATCGAACAGGCTTGAACAGTGCTGAACCACATTGTTGATACAGGATACAACATGTTGTCAGAGCATGATGAAATAACAAGGTTGAACGGCGTTGTTGCAACAGCCATGAACTTGGTTGTTCTATCAAGCTGGTTTTTGCATGTTCTCACATGCATGAACAACTGCTGTCGATTCAACAAGCCTGCCACAACATATTGAAACATGAGATAGATAGATGGATAGATGTTTTAATGAAAACTACTTGCAGCCGTGGAGGCTGAATTACGTAGATCTTACAAGGGTATGAACTATAAGGGTAAAAGCTTAAGTAGTTGCAAGTTGAATATATACATAAAAAAATCATTATATTTACAAAATGCTGACTCGATTAATGCAGCGTGACATGGACGGTATGAAGGTGTTCTTGAAGCGATTAGTGAATGCAATTGGAAGTTCATATGTGCGCTTGTGTCTAAGATTGTATTTAGCTTGATGTTTAGGAGGTAGTAACGTGCGAAGTTTATGGTTACTGTCTGATGTTATTTTACTAAACAGGTTTTTATGCTTAAATTGAACAGTGCTGTCATTTTAACAGTCCTGATCTAGCACGTTGACAATGTTGTTACAGGCATGTTGAAACAACAAACTTGAAACAACCTGTGAGATTTTTACGTGTGTACATGATGACAGACAAAACGTGAAAAAAACTCTGTAAAAAATTCAAACGGTTTGATTTTTTTACAGAGTTTTTTTCACGTTTTGTCTGTGTACTCGGTACTACTACTATCCTCTTATATTTATACATGGTTATATCTCTCAGTTTCTTACCTGCTCTTTGCTTTGTCAAATAGATAAAATATTGGATGTAGTAATTGAAAAGCAATTGATATATCATGAATGTAACTATCAATGCTGTATTCTAAATAGAAAGTAAAATATATATGAATGCCATAAATTATGGCCCATAATGTCTTTTCCCATGATGTAATTTATTAATCGTGAGCACTGAGCGGGCGGAATCCTAGGCATTCCTGCAATATGATTGGCGGCTGCCACGGTCACGGAATCCTAAATGCTAAAAATTTTTATCGTGATTTTCGTTTCAGTATTAACTAGAAAATGGAAAACTAACACAGAAATTGATTCAACTAAGCTGGAAATAACTATATTATACAAAACCTAAAGTATTTTGGTTTGTTTTTCTTTCCATATCCAAATAATGCATGCAGTTTTATCGAACTAAAGTGACTCAAGTTTTCACCTTGTATAACAAAAAATAAATATGTTATTTACCGTTTTGGTCGGTCCGTACAGAAAAATATTTGCCCTCGGTCTCATAAACGGATTTCAGAAAAACAGTTTCTGAAACTTTGGGAAAATATTTTTCTATACAGACCTCCCATCCGGTAAATAACATATATTATATATGACTATTTTCGTGAGCGGTCCGGAACGTGACATCCGGCAATTTGATTGGTTCCTGAGCGGTCCGGAATCTGCAATATGTAATATATGTAATATATGTATAGGTATAGGTTATCACATGAGGTGTGAGGTGATATCAGTTTTATCGCTTGAGGGACGATATCGCAGCGAACGAGGGACAATTATGATATCGTCCTGAAAGCGATAAAACTGATATCACGAGTCACGAATGTGATAACCTGTTTATCACATACTTGTGCCTTTATCAGGGTCTGAATTGTGGCAATAGATATACCAGGTAGAAATATAATTTAAAGATAAATATTAATGCCCAGCAAATAACTTTGAGCTGCAAGCAACGAAAGGTCAGCAATTAAATCTCTTTTAGTATGTCTTGTCTCAAAGTCATTTGCTGGGCTCAAATTAAATTAGTGTCTGAATTGGAACAATTAGAATAATCAATCAACAATAAGTATTAAAAATATAGACATAATAAATTAGTTTATATATTTATATATATATATATATATATATATATATATATATATATGTATATATATATATATATATATATATATATATATATATTTATATATATATATATATATATATATATATATATATATATATATATATATATATATATATATATATATATATATATATATATATATATATATATATATATATATATATATATATATATATATATATATATATATATATATATATATATATATATATATATATATATATATATATACGTGTCCTTTTAGAGCGGTTCATCAACTTTGTTGATGATTTTCATCCTGCTCTGAAGTTCACGTGGGAAATCAGCGAGACCTCTGTGTCGTTCCTTGATATTTTAATTTCGATTAAGTGGTGATTCGCTGAAAACGTCGGTCTCGTACAAGCCTACTGACTCCCATAGTTATCTTCTATTTTCATCCTCTCATCCCAACCACACTAAGCAATCCATCCCTTACTCTAAATTCTTGCGTCTTCGCCGCTTATGTAGCGACGACCAAGATTTTCAAGCCAAATCAATGGAAATGAGATCTTTTTTTGTCCAACGTGGTTACCCTACCAACCTTTTAGACCTCGCCGTTCAGAAAGCTTTTCTCGTCCCCCGTTTAGACGCCCTTGAACCATCTTTGGAACAAGTTTCAAACAATAAAATTCCTTTAGTTCTAACATTTCATCCTTTCAATTTTAAAGTTAAAAATATTATTAATCGGAATTTTCACATTTTACAAAATGTCAAAGAGACGTCAGCCATTTTCACCGATAACCCTTTGGTATCTTTTCGCCGTAATAAAAACATTCGTGACTCTTTAGTACATAGTGCCCTTAAACAAAATACCTCGGCACCAGCGGGAACATTTTCTTGAGGCCGTTCCCGCTGTAACACATGCCCTTTTCTCAATCCCACTACAGTTATTACTGCCCACAAATTCGACCACACAATCCGTCATGCTTTTTCATGCACGTCCACCAACATCATTTCTTGCATTTCTTGCGATAAATGCCCTAAAATCTACATCGGTGAAACTGGGCGACGCCTTTCAGACAGGTTTGCTGAACATCTTCGTTCCGTGAGGATCAATGATGGTGACAAACCTGTAGCCCGCCATTTCAACAGCTCCAACCATTTGGTTTCGGACATGAAAGTCTGCGCCATCCTTCCCATCTCAGGTGGTAACGCTAACCGCAAACGGCAAGAGAAGCGTCTCATTTTTAAACTTAGCACCACACATCCTCTTGGTCTTAACGAACGTTTTTCTTTTATTTAAGTTTTTGGTTATTTTAGTTTGCTTGGAATCTTTATTATTATTATTTTTTATTATTCGCGTATGCACTTTCATTTATTTTCAAGTTTTGGTTTCTTATGCTAATATTATCGCCTAATCCCCTTGAATATTGGACCTGTCATTTCTCCCACCTCCTCAGTCTGCTTGCTGATCGACGTTAAAAATAGCAAATGATCTAACGTTTCCCATCTCATTAATTATTAGTTTGTTTATCTCCCGTGCATTTGATTGGCCACTTTCTACTTGTGACACCCTTTTGGCATATATATATATAAGCCCTATTTATTTCATTTCATCTCGTCTTACTCTGATGAAGGGCTCCGCTCGAAACGTCAGTATCTCGTCACTAAATCTTGGCAGTTTACCACCTTTTCACTTTGCTATATATATATATATATATATATATATATATATATATATATATATATATATATATATAACATCAAGAAGTCTTAAGTCATAATCAACTCAGTACTGCATCAAACAGTTTTAACTGCGTCAATCAGCAATCGCGGACAGCTGTTTCGCCCTATTTGGGGCTCGTCAGCGCGATGAAGCTGATAACCTAGCACATCCAAATAGGTATATAAACATCACAATCTTAAAGATGGGATGTGGGATATGCCACGCTGCTCTAAAACACATAACATCAAGAAGTCTTAAAACAGTTTTAACTGAGTGGACTGACAACTAGATGAGCAGTGTCTAGGTCAATCAGCAATCGCGGACAGCTGTTTCGCCCTATTTGGGGCTCGTCAGCGCGATGAAGCTGTTTAAAACTGTTTTATACAGTATACTGAGTTGATTATGACTTAAGACTTCTTGATGTTATGTGTTTTAGAGCAGTGTGGTATATCCCACATTCCATCTTTAAGATTGTGATGTTTATATATATATATATATATATATATATATACAGGTATATATATACTGTATAAATGCTGTAATTAATGTAGGAGCATGGAGTAGACAGACGATACGTGGACGTTAGTCAAGCTAACTCAAATCATCAGAAAAGACTAAAGAGTCTCTCTCAGGGACATTTTTAGAATCTTATATTGAACATTTTCAGAAGATAAATCTTATATCGTCCATGTATCGTCTGCAGTAGACTTAATAATCTTTTGTTAAGGTTTCTCACACTATCTGTCCTGTAAAATATTGAACAATCTTGAAAAAATAAACTGCCGTTCATCTGCTGGGTATTAACAAGCTTACCAGTTTTGTAAATATCATTGCATCGCTGACTAAAGATGATGTGACTACGCTCTTAACTCTTCACCGCAATATCCCACAAAATGATATTAGTTGTTAAGTTCGGTTCACGTCACACCTCGCCGATTCTTCACTGCATAATCAATGTGACAATGGCACCTGCAGTCATTTTAATTTGAAAACAAATGGCAGGTTATTGGTCAAAGGTATAGACGTCCAAGGCATCCTCTGGTTACGGGTTCCATTCCATACGCCTCGGAAAAATGTATTAAGAAAAAAATCCAAGCCATTACCGACTGTTTTCCCAATATTGGTCCTTACTTATTTCGAGAAATGCAGATCTGTTGATGTTTTGTGTCGTTAGCTTAGCCTTATAGGATTTTAAACTGAACTGACATACCGTAAGAATTAAAATGGAGTAATAAACATACAATTTGAGTAGATTTTTGGTTGAAATATCGGTGCTTTGTTTTCTTCAACATATGTGTTGAATGTGTTGCTTTATTTTCTTCAACATATGTGTTCAGAGTCCTATTCAACATGTGGATGGAGTTTTGTGGCTTTCGTAGCACGATTAAAGATGATGAAAAAAATGCAGCAGCTAGCATCGAAATGAAGCAGAAGCGAGAAGCGAGTGAGAGGAAAAACCTCGCCAAATATGAAACTGAGAGGAAGAGAAAGGAAAAAGAGGAAAAGGAACGAAAATAATTGAAATCAATGAAGCAACTAGAAAGGTAGAAACAGTTACGCTATTTCAGGATACACTATATTTCAAAATTTTCCAGGGTGCCCGATCTCCCTAGAAAGATCTTCAATTATTACTGTCAGTGGTAGCCAGAGTCTTAAACTGGGCTCTGTTATTTTCCTTTTTCTTTATGTCGAGGATTTGCAATTACGTCATCCCTATAAGCTTTGCGAAACTGAGACCACTGCATATCTTCATGCGCCATTGTCATTTCATTTTAATATCACCTTCAAGTTCCTCAAGTGTTCTTCGCTGAAAATATATGATGTGGCTGGTAAGTATCTTGACCTTATATACGATCACGACAGGCTAGGACTGGCTATTGTGCCATCTTGTGCCAGAACAATGGCCCGCCATTGTGCTGCCACAAAATGCCATTGTTCTGGCACAAGATGGCACTATGGCCAGTCCATGCCTGGCTCACGATGCTTACAATCGCACACGCCGATCGCTTTCGAAACTGGTTGGTCTGCGATCTCGAGAACCGTACGCTGAAAATGTGTACTCGATCAAATCTATGTTGCCGTACTGCGTAGAAGTAATTACCTAACACTGCATAACACTGCACGGATAATGAGCCAACTCCATGTAATCAAAGCCGTTGGCAAATACTATAGTTATGGGTTTGTAACATGTGTGCAGTAACCACCCCTGCACTGACACAACCTCGTTCCCAGGGTCTCATCTCCGCTCGCCGCGGGCGGCACTGACAGAGCTCATTACCTACAACTATAGATTTATGTATATTGAATTCAAAGCGCTGAATTTGCCTAAGTCAATGTCTTTCAACAAGCCACTATAGCCCAAGTAGCCATAGGTAACGCCTAGTGGACGTCTTGTTTACCCTACAGCTATACGTGTCTGAATAGTTAGATAAAAATAAGTTACAGAATCTTCCAAGTTTATTTAGCGTTTCGGAAGTTAGGCGGCCTGGGACGAGGTTGTGAGGGCTCTGCGAGCGAAATGGACTTTTTCATCGGAGTTCCCCAGAGCCGATAGGGTATCTAGTATGTATTCGTTATAAGAAGGCGCAAATAGAATACATTGGCGAGCAAATAGAGAGAATTAACGTTGCACCCTCGTACCAGCCCCTAGTAAATTGGATTGTAACCGACCCCAAAACAACAAAGATCCTAATTGGATCCTAAGATCCTAGCTCGATCAATGCCTTGTATTTGCTCGTAGGCCACTTCCTTATATGGAATACGTACTATAGAAGTACATATGCCAGCCTCTGTTTCTTGGCGCAGGCCAAAAGGAACACAGGCTCTGGGGAACGAGGGGTATAGATTTTCAAATTTTGCAGTGCGCACTGCAATGTGGTTTTGCGTAAGTAATGTATTGCGCACAACCACAGTGCCATAGGCCGATGGGATGAATGCATTATCTTTCTTTCACTGCACGTAGTTTCTCGGATACAAGAGAGCGTTTAGGGAGGTGAGTTTATTTAATAAATGCTAGCATTCTGTAAGCGAGAGCGTTTTGCGAGGTGAGCTTATAAATGCTTTCCGGTAAGTTGGAGTTGTTGTCAATTTTAATTCTGTCTTCATTCAGGGTTTCCCTGGAGCGTCATATGCATGCCATAAATATGGCAAAAATATGTAAATTATCTTGATGTAAATTTTCTATTTGATCAACTAATTTTTACTTCCAAACGAAGTTGTTGAATGCTGGGTTGATATTAACGTGAAACCGTTTACTTTAGAGTTCGTTGCTAAATACCTAAATATCCCAAATAGTCATTCCTGCTTTTCGTATTGTGTTTTTTATATCTATTCCATCCTCGTCGTATGCTAATTATGTTGCATTGTTTTGTAACCTGACACCGTCTCATGAGAATTAGTTCGATGTTTAATGGCCCTGACCTAATTACGGACGAGAATGGAACCAACCTCGTTCCCAGGGCCTTATCTCCGCTCCCAGAATTGCCTTGAGGTATATTACAACGCGAATTTGAACTCCCAGAACTATAACACTTCTTTGAAAAACTTAGTTATTTCGACATAACCACAAACGGCTTTTTAGTACTATAACTTGCAAGGTTGATGATATTTTGGCACAACGTCGATAATCAAAACTAACAAAACACAACATTGTAATCCTCGCAACAAAAGAAAAAGGCGAGCCCAATCGATCATGTCAAATACTTATTTTGCTCTTGTGACAACCAACACTTAATACAAAATTTGAAACGTCAATTAAAAGAAAATCGAATGTAGAAAAAACACGCAGCACGAAACACCATGTGAGAACAACCCTCCTACCCTCCCTAACGAAACTCGGTAAAAGTATCCCAGAATATGGGATACACGTGACCAGCCCCGACCAGGGTCTTTTCGCAGCGCGCGGGTGGGGGGGGGGGCGGGGAGCGGAGATAAGGCCCTGGGAACGAGGTTGGAATGGAACCCGTAATCTGCTTGTGTCTACTATCATGCTTCGCAGAAGTCGTCGATGCCTTGCAATGTTGAGTTTTTCAAAAAAAAATGTTGAGTTTTTCAAAAAAATGTTGAGTTTTTCAAAAAAAAATGTTGAGTTTTTCAAAAACAATGTTGAGTTTTTCGAAAAAATTTTTGTTGAGTTTTTCAAAATATGTCGAGTTTTTTAGAAAATCTTAAAAAAGCAACTTGGGTTATATATGTCCCTTATGGGACCGTACTTGCAGGACCAGAGTATGACCTGCATTTGTTTTGAAAACAAAAATCAAATTAAAACGACAGCTGGTTTCATGATTATGCAGTGAGAATCGGCGAGGTGTGACCGAACTTAACAACTAATATCATCATTTTAGTGGGATATTGCGGTGAAGAGTTCAGAGCGAAGTGACATCATATTTACTCAGCGATGCAACTGGTAAGCTTGTTAATACCCAGCAGATGAACGGCAGTTTATGATCACGATTGTTCAAGATCTTACAAGTGTGAGAAAGCTGAACAAAAGATTATTGACAACACATGGACGATATATTATTTTCTGAAAATGTTCTTGTTGCTGAGAAGGACTGCGAAACATTTTCTGAGGATTTGAGTTAGCTTGACTAACGTCCATGTATCGTCTGTCTACTCCATGCTCCCACATTCACTACAGCAATATATATATTTATATGTAAATTGTATCAGTGTGTATGTGTCTATATGTGTTCTTATAAGGAGTTGTGGTGAAGGAAAATTTCGAGTGTAGGAATATATACATTTTAAGACCAAACAGGGACCAGTTGCGAAAAATGCAACATCCAGGCCACCCGGCTGGAATTGAACCCGCGACCCGGCGATGCTAGTGCAGTGCTCTGACCACTGAGCTATGGAAGCCGTTGCCGAGAGCGTAGTCATGACGAGTTCTGTATATATGGTGGTGGCCGGTATAATGCCGTATATTCAAGAAAAAGAAAACATTTTCCGTTATAGAAACACGTGGAACAGTGGAAGTTTGGGAGAACGAGAAATTATGGTAGTTCTCCCAAACTTTCACGAGTGTTTCTATAACGTGTGGGAACACGGAAAGATGTTTTCTATTTCTTTTATAAAATAACATTGAGGAAATAAGTAATAATTAGACTCTTTTATTAAAATAATGAAAATATACATTCTCCTTACTCACGCTAGATATAGCTACGTCGTCGGCTGCTCAAATGAACATAAACGCTCTTAACTGTGAAGAAAAGCATCGTTTTTCTTCTCGTTGGCTGTCACAGAACATATTTATCGATATTTAGCTGTTTGTGAGCAAAGGTTCGTCTTACAGTCCATTTTATAAAAATGGCGGGGAAAATCCATGTTTTCCATCGAGTAATAGCAACACGGCTTTCAGCCAATCAGCGCGTGCGTTTTTAATTTGTCATTTTATAATATATATATATATATATATATATATATATATATATATATTATATATATATATATATATATATATATATATATCATATACATATATATATATATATATATATATATATATATATATATATATATAATATATATATATATATATATATATATATATATATACAATATAAAGTTTTTTGCAAATACTGATTGGCAGAGTGCTCAATGAAACTAGTCCAGAGCATAAATAAAGGTAAAATAAAGGAGACGGAGGTTTTCACTTACGCATTTTTATTACTGGTCAGTTTCGTGCACACGGTGCTGCACTCATCAGATATATCTGATGAGATATATCTGATGAGTGCAGCACCGTGTGCACGAAACTGACCAGTAATAAAAATGCGTAAGTGAAAACCTCCGTCTCCGTCAGCGAAAACCTCCGTCTCTATCATGCAGTTAATGTGCTTTTGTAGCGTTTATTCTACAAACACATCAATTAAAGCATTTTACTTGGAGCGCGGTGATGCCTGCTACATTTTACTATGTTTCTTGTTGTAATTTAATTTTTTTATGACATTATAGGCCACAATTTATGGTAATTCATACATGTATATCTTTTGCTTTCTATTTAGAATACGGCATTGATAGTTATATTCATAATATATACTGATTTTCAATTACTACATGCAAGATTATTTCTATTGGAGAAAGCAAAGAGCAGGTAAGAAACTGAGAGATATAACTATATATATAAAGATAAGTGGTAGTAGTACCGAGTACACAGACAAAACGTGAGAAAAAACTCTGTAAAAATTCAAAATCTCATTAGTTTTACTGTAAAGAAATTATTTATTGTGTTTTGTTTTAAATTTTGTGTTTGATAAAGTTTTTGATTGGCTAAAATTGGAAAATTCTTGATGTCTTTCCACCTACAAAATATAAATTTTTTTCTGTAGGTGACGTAATTGTCTTTGTGTGGCTTACTTCCAAAATGACTCATTGCACGGAGGTATCCAAAACAAAAAATATTGAACGCTGATGACGTCACTAGGACTAAGCGCACAAAAATTACAAAATAAAAAATGGCTTGTAGTAGATTTGTTTGTATGTTTTTAGTAAGACTATTTTGAACAATGTATAATAAAACAATTATTGGATTCGGCTTACGCATGATATCAAGAATTATCCAGACCTCGGTCAAAGTTATCCGCCTCAGCCTTCGGCTTCGGCAGATAGCATTGACCTCGGTCTGGATAATTCTTGATATCATACTCGGCCTCATCCAATAATTGTATATTATATAGCTATACTAGTAGGATATGAGCTATCTCGCGATTTAATTGGCGATCCTCTACTAGTCTACTACTAGGCTATCACCTCATATATCCTAGCAGTAGAGAAAAAAACAAGATGGCGGCATGTTGTTTTAGCCGAAAAAGCTGAAATCGATGGGGTTTTATAAAGAAACCCCGAACTGACTAAGTGTTTGGCTATATAATAAAACAATTATACCATTCGCACTCGTCGTATATGAACTAATAGCCCCAACTGGCGCTTCGCACCTCGTTGGCTATGAGCTCATATACGACTCGAGCTCATGGTATAATTGTTAAATATCATGTTCAGCCTCATCCAATAATTTTGTCCATAGTCGACAGCACAACACTGTGCACAAACCAAATAATTCAGTCATCTTTCACGTGTTCGATGCCTTCCAGACTTCCTGCACACTATTTCGGCAGTACACCAACATTTAATATGTTAATTATACACACACATATGCCAATGCTCATTTGTTGTTTGGTTTTATTGTATCATTGTTAAACAGGCATTCACTTTCCTATATCTTTCAATTTCAAAGAAACACGAAGAATACCGCTTGAAGGTTTCAATGACACCACAAAAACAGCCAAACAGAAGAAAAATTGATGTTTGATAAATCTCAAGTTCACAGCTTCACGGAAAATTGATTCTTTCAATCACGTCGTCCCATTCTACGAGACGTTATATGACTCCATGTTGAACGACGACTCTAAAGCATTCGTCAAAAGGTCGTATCCAAACGTTAGTTCGTGTCCGTATCTAGGATTACGAAGGCCTTATGTAACACCAAGCCCGTCGCCTCGAGCTCAACACGGCCTGTCGTAATAAGCCACAAAACTCACAGGAATGCGAGGAAGCTGTTGGATATTATGGAAAACCAGGAAGCATAAAAGCACTGGCATGTTCTTCATCCAAAGAGCCAGTTGTGATATGTTCCGTATTGGGGGAGAATATAAGAATTGGTAGGCAAAGGAGAGTTCTTGCTGTATCGTGCTAATCATCCACAGCAACATGGCGGAATTGTCACGAGTGCCGAAATTTCGGTTTGCCTCTCAATTCGCCGTGATAATATGTATCTTCATGGTCAGAAAACCAAGCTATTGTAGCTATGATATTATTGGAGTTATTTTTGAATCAGAAAGTGCTTCTCATACTTGCGATGAAACTTATATTTATCCGTCACTATGGAACATCAAACGGGAGTCTGGCCTAAACGTGATCTTGGCGAGACGAAACCCAGCTATACATCTTATATTGCTAATGTGCGGTGACATCGAAACCTGCCCTGGACCTGGTGTACCGTGTGAAAGATGTAGTAAGTCTTTAAGTGTGAACAGAAGTAAGGTCTGTTGTTCAAACTGTCATAAGTATTTCTGTCTTCGTTGCTTTGGGGAAGATGATGAGACTAATTGCCCTGGATGCCGAGAAATAGATGACTCAGCTAACACCTTTGTAAACAGTGCAGAACATAGATCTATACCTGATCTGAAAACGCTTTTGCGCCAAAAAGGATTAAAGATTCTACATCAAAACATCAGAGGTCTTCTCGCCAAAATCCCACAGATAACGGATTTGCTCCTCAATTTTAAGGGCATCGACATTCTCACTCTCAGTGAGACTCATCTAAGCAAGGAAATATATGATGGCGAACTACAAATAGCTGATTACACGTTCATAAAGAAAAATCGGCTTTCAGGATCTGGGGGAGGTGTTGGGTTGTATATTTCCAACAATATATCTTGGCAAAGGAGAGACGACCTCGAAGTGAGTGATCTGGAATGTGTTTGGATTGAAGTTACGTACCCAAATTCTAAAGGATTTTTAATCGGAACATTCTACCGACCTCCGGATAGCTCAAGTTATCTGCCTAAGGATTTTAATGTTATGTTGGATGCTATGTTGTCGAACATTGGAAAGGAGGAAAAAGAAACTATAATTCTGGGTGATATAAATTGTAATTTCTTGAAGCGGAGTGACAATAAAGATCTAAAGTCAGTCCTTAGGGTTCACGGTCACAGTCAACTGGTAAACAAACCAACTCGTATTTCTAAAGAAAGCAAAACCCTCATTGACGTAATTACAAGCAATGATCCCCAGAGAATATCTAAAGTGGATGTCGTCCCGATTGGCCTCAGTGATCATGACCTCGTGGGCTGTGTTCGCAAACTAAATCACTCTAATTTCAAGCCTCGATTTATTCATAGCCGAAATTATGTTAATTACAACCCTGTCGCCTTTTGTGAGGATTTGGCTTTGATCGACTGAGTCCCCTTGTTTCAATTAAGGAATGTAAATGATGCCTGGCAATTTTTAAAGTCATCCCTCACTGCCGTAATTGAATCCCATGCTCCAATGGTTACTAAGCGAGTTCGCGGTCGCCGATGTCCATGGATTACTCCAGCCTTAAAATACGAACTTAATATAAGAGATAAAGCCCTCAGGAAATATCGTAAATCAAAATCTGAAGTTTGTTGGTTAATTGGCTTATAAAAAACAGAGAAATAAGGTGAACAATTTGCTTCGTTCTGCCAAGAATAAATACCATCAAAGCCTACTAATGGCAAATGCAAATTGTCCCGAAAAATTCTGGAAGGCTATAAAGACAGTTTATCCAAGTAAACCCTCTACTGTCGACCCTTCATGCCCTGAAATTGTATCTGACAATGGAATCAGTATGATAGATAAATCCGACATTGCACACGCCTTTTGCTCTCATTTTTCATCTGTTGCCGCTAAACTAAAGAGCAAGTTTGTTTCTTTAAGTAATCTGATTTGGAAACCTTCAGATAGCATTGGCAGTCGAACGTCAATGAAATTTTCCTTTAAAAGTGTGTCGGAAGAAACTGTTTTTGCTGAATTAAGAAAGCTCAAACGATCTAAAGCACCAGGACTTGATAACCTTCCTCCAGGAATGCTCAAAGATGCATCTCCAATACTAACAAAGCCTCTGACTTATGTCATAAATTTGTCACTCACTTCAGGCACCTTTCCATCCGAATGGAAATCTGCAAAGATCGTTCCGATTCATAAATCCGGTAGCCGTAAGAATGTCGATAATTTTAGACCTATATCAGTCTTATCATCAGCATCTAAAATTCTTGAGAGAGTGGTGTATCGCCAGATTACTGGGTATCTCGAGGAAAATAAACTGTTGTCGAACAGTCAGTATGGTTTCCGTGCAAAGCGATCTACTGAGTTGGCTGTTATACATTTTACCGATAGGATTAGACAAGAAATGGACAAAGGCAAACTGACTGGTGCAATTTTCATCGACCTTCAGAAGGCCTTCGACACCATCAGCCACGATGGTCTCTTAAAGAAACTGCCTAGCTACGGAGTCACTAATATGGAGCTACAATGGTTCAAAGATTATCTTTTTAACCGTCATCAATCTGTGGTTTACGACAGTTACCACTCTAAGCCGCTACCTGTCATGTGTGGCGTTCCACAGGGATCGTTATTAGGACCTCTGTTATTCTTGATTCAATTTAACGATGTGGAAGATTGTGTCAGGAACTCCGAGATAATAATGTATGCCGATGATACTGTTATCTTTTTCTCTGACAAAGATCTCAACTCTATCAATTCTAAACTATCCGAAGACATGATCTATCTCTCCCAATGGCTCGACAACAACGAACTTTTTATTAATTTGAAAAAAGGAAAAACTGAGGTTATGCTATTCGGTACCGCAAAGCGCCTTGCTATTAATAAGGAACTGAAACTTTCAGTTTCTTTCAAGAATTCAATTATAAACAACACTGACACTTACAAATATCTAGGAGTTGAACTGGATCCGTCACTTACCTTTTCCAATCATTTTGATAAATCTTTTCGTAAAGCATCGGGCAGACTTCGTCTTCTATCACGCATCAGAAAATCCATCAACATCCACTCTGCTGAATCTATTTATCGTTCTATGATCGTACCGGTGTTAACTTACTGTAGCACTTCAAATATCAACTTAAGTAATACTTCAAGGGAAAAACTACTTGACTTTTCCTGCAAAGCTGCTAACATCATTGGTGGTCCATCAAGATCTGCTCAGGAATCCATTCGGCTGCCTGATCTTCATAATATTATTAAATTACAAACTTGCACTCTAGTATATAAATCACTTAATAATTATTTATGTAAACCGTTTAATAATTATTTTTCAATGCTAAGTCATGCCCACAATACTAGGAACAACGGCTGTATTTTACGGCTTCCTAAAGTAAAGCTTGATGTAGCTAGAAAGGGCTTTTATCACACGGCGGCTGTTACATTTAATAGTCTCCCTATTGCTGTCAGAAACTCATCAAGCTTGGACGATTTTAGAAGTAAGGCAGCCGAACATTATTCACTTTTGTAACTACGTCATTACTTTTAACATCTTTAAGTACTTTTCTAACTTTTTAAACTTTTTTAACATTTTATCTCTAATAGTTATTTTGAATTCTAATAAGGCAGGACTCTTAGTGATAGCAGTATAAGTAAATACTGATAAGATTATCCTGGGTAAATATTCTTAAATAAATAAATAAATAAAATAAATAAATATGTGCGACGGCAAAGGCATCGTGGTAGGATTATTTAATGGCTCGAGCGGAATGGTGGAGAATAACAGGCAAGTTGTGTCGGACACGAAGATTCTTGGTCGTCTGCTCCGCCGCCATGCTTCTCGCTCTACGTTTGGCAGCAGCTTTGCGTTGCTCATGTGCAGGGACAAAGATGTCTTCCAGGTTTTAACGCTGCCCAACGCTGCATGTTTCCAAACGCTCTAAGGAGAAGAAAGCGAAATCCCGAGGTAGACCAAAGGGAAACAGAAATATTAATGTGAATATCGTGGTGGAGGACTCTTTATCTCGTCGTCACTTCTTTCGAACGTTGAAGAAAACAACCTCGGCCCTTCGCAACATCATCTACAATAAGTCTATTCCGGCGACCGTCCTGGACTACGAAATGGTACAAAGTTACGCCTCGACGACTTACCTAAACATACAAAGACTTTTTGCAGGTAAATATATATAAATATATATTAGCTACTAGAAACTGGGCTACTAGAAACGGGGACAGGATCTAATCACATAGCTGAACACCACGTACAAACAAAACACGATATTGACTCGGCTGAATGTATCGCCTTTAACACAGACTACAAACATCGACTTACATTAGAAAGTTGGTATACCAATTTGGAACATAAACCACTTAACAGATCACAACAATTACCGACACCATACAAAAGACTTCTTCGCATGCACCAACGAACAATAGACCTACCGACAAACAATATACCCACGCTTAACGCATGACGCCATACCCACTCACACTAATTATGACACAAACAAACGATGACGTAATGAACCAGACGTATATAGGCAAACCCTGACAAACACGCTTTACTTGAGTCTGAAGATGATATATATATATATATATATATATATATATATATATATATATATATATATATATATATATATATATATATATATATATATATATATATATATATATATATATATATATATATATATATATATATATATATGTATATATATATATATATATAATTCGCTAAATTGTTTTGGGGGAGTCCAGGGAGTGCATCAAAGTTCAACAGTATAACCAAATTCCATCAAATTTCAACAAAGCTCTTGTTCAGCTTATTTAAGTTCTGCTTGAATATCAGCATAACAGGTCTCTAAAAGGTGAAGGCGTTGCGCAGAACGACGTGTACGGCGACCAGATGACAAAAGTAAAGTGACGGATCTGATAAGACCATCCAGGGCCGCCGAGAGCTGCCACGGGCCCAGGGTTAGATGCACAAAAGTCAGTAGACCCCCCAGTCGAAAATTAATTTGACTAACTATAGCCATATTGCTGCACATATTTATAAATGGTATCTTTGTACAGCTTGGCTTTTTCTGGATCTTCAAGTAGCCTTTCCTCTAAACTGTACAGCCTTCTTTTTGCTTGATGATAGTTGTTCTTCAGTGTGATTTGTTTCTCCTTCCATGTTAAGGAAACTTCATAACGTCCTTCCTTAAAAACCAATGATTCCTTAAAGTTGTTTAAGACAGTTTCCTCAGTGTGGTTTAAAACTTCTTTATCAACGGACTTAATGCCAATGGACTCCAAATCCCAGAATGTTTGTAGCGTTTCATTGAGCTGATCATTCGTTGAAATCTTAACATTCATCGATACAGTGCCTTCTTGGTTGCCATTTAGTCCTGTTGGCCCACATAGGATCCACACCAAAGTGGCGCAAACTGCGACTGGTTCAGAGCGACCACCTTTCACAATGTCCCGTGCAACAAATAAGTAATAATAGTCCAAACCGATGAGAACATCAATTGGCCTTTCCTCTCTGGGAAATACATCTGGAGACTTCAGGTCTTGAAGATGTGCCCAATTTGTTGTACTAACTTCAACAGCATCAGCTGAGCAACATATCTCAGTTGGGGTAAGTGCTTCAATCTCATGGCAATTTCTGGGCTTGTCCACAGGTGCAATTGTGCAGGACTGATTCTCTTTCGAAGAGATGCCTTCTCTTGTTTTGCACCAAACCCAGAAACTGCAATCTTGACACTTGGGTCATCAAGGCCTAGCTCTTCAATAACACCTTGTCTGACAAAGGGTGTTTGGGAACCAGAATCGAGGAAGCAGCGAACAACCTTTGAGTTCCGATTGGATCCACACAAAATGGCAGAAATAGTTTGTAGAATGACTGTCCCACATCCACTGGTTGAAACTTAATTGGCTACCACATTCTTTGGCTTTACTGGTGCAGGTTGATTATCTTGCGATGTGGGATGTGCTTCAGGATCTTTTCCACAAACATCACATTCTCTTTCTTGAGTAGATGCACACAAAGACGATGTTGATGACCTTCTTTTACATAAATTCTTGGGAAGACCATTCTTTGAAAAATTGTCCTTTGAACGTGACTTTGATTCCATAGTAGATTTTTGGGTAAACTCCTTTGCCATTATGATTTGCTCTAAGAAAGAAAACACAGGTTTCACAGGCAAGCAATTAATTTGCAATGAATTATTATTTATTTATGCTTCGTCCGACTCAAAGCTGACCCAGGGCGTCGAGGAATTGTTCGCCACGTTCAAGAAGCGCGGTTACACTACTCTTTTGCAGCAGGACGCGTGTTGGTATGACGACTGGGGCACAATTCTCGATCCTCGACATCATATTGGCCGTGTCACGAACGACACGATTATAACTCAACGATGGGACACGTTTGTAAAGAACTTGCGCGAGAATGGCGTGAGTGACGTCATCGATGATCACGGCATGGCGTTTTTAACGTGTACCGCATACGCACACCTCCACGCCACCAATATCTACAACGCGCTAAAATTCCCCAAGGTATGTTTCAAAGGTCGCCATTATTCCACGCTCTTTTTGGACTATTCGAAAAAGTACGTGGGCGCGCTTGACGGCAGGAATGACCAGTCATTCATTTATATACACATGTGACCACCTCTCACGAACGCCAAGGACGACGGATTGTGAACGATGACGAAACCCTTGCGGATTTACTAATGCAGGCTGCGCACCTCACGAACACCATGACCATATTCGCGTCCGACCATGGCGCGAAATCTACTCATTTTTCCAGCCACACAACACAAGGACGACAGGAGGTCTTTCAGCTGCTGCTGTTTATCATAGTCCCTCGTAAAGTAGCCGTGATATTGGGTAGCGAAGTTATGGACGCCTTGGTTGTCAACCAAAAGCGCTTGGTAGGAATCGAAGACTTACACCACGCCTTGGTATCGCTGCCAAGCTTGCGAACTGGACGCGAATTTCGCGGCCTGTTTCAAGCCTTACCAAGCAATCGGACGTGCGAGGATTTGGTTGTTAATTCAGATGTGCTGTGTTTGTGCGAAGGTAATAGCTTTGCTCAAAAACTGACTTGAGATTATTTGAATAATCAATTATTCTGTTGTTCGAAC
The DNA here is from genome assembly GCA_035772405.1 of Chrysogorgia sp. JL179-B06. Taxonomy (NCBI): domain Eukaryota; kingdom Metazoa; phylum Cnidaria; class Anthozoa; order Scleralcyonacea; family Chrysogorgiidae; genus Chrysogorgia; species Chrysogorgia sp. JL179-B06. The sequence goes on along the minus strand of JAYKKM010000469.1, from coordinate 922,185 downwards.
GATGATTTAGTATACATATGTATAAATATATTTCACAATCATCAGCATCATTACGGATCACTGTCACTATCACTGTCGCTGTCACTGTCACTAATATCGTCACTGTTGTTGTCACTGTTGCTAACACCCTCTCGTCACTGTCATTGTCACTGTCGCTGTGTCACCGTCGCTGTCACTGTCATCGTCACTGTCATCGTCACCGTTACTGTCACTGTCATCGTCACCGTCACTGTCACTGTGATCGTCACTGTCACTGTCACTCTCATCGTCACCGTCACTGTCATCGTCACTGTCACTGTCACTGTCACTGTCATCGTCACTGTCGTCGTCACTGTCATCGTCACTGTCATCGTCACCGTTACTCACTGTCATCGTCATCGTCACTGTCATCGTCACTGTCACTGTCATCGTCACCGTCACTGTCACTGTCACTTTTACTTTCATCTTCACTGTCACTGTTACTGTCACTCTTATCGTCACTGTTACTGTCACTTTCATCGTCACTGTCACTGTCACAGTCACTGTCATCGTCACCGTCACTGTCACGAAACGAAGTCATAGACGAAACGAAGTCACTGTCGAGTCGTCGACAAACTAATACTGAACAGACTGCAGAAACTAGCCTCTGCACTTGTCAAAATTATAAACATCTAGACAGTTCAACAATAACTTTGTTAAAACCAAAATAATAGTTCTGCAGTTCTATAGTCACCAAGGTATCTTTTGGAATACATTTTAAAAATTAATTTTACATTGTAACAATGTTGATGTTATTTTATCTAATTTATTGGTATGTATTTTATCTGTCAACATTACAACAGCTCACAGAATATAAAAGTTGTGGTTTTATATTGATTAAACACTGGCCCAAACCCTTTGGGCCAGTGTTCCCAGCCACAAAAATTTCACATTGCAACCTTTCACCCTTGTTTCTCTATCAACTCTAATAGACTTATTTCTATGTATTGGGCCCATAGCACCTGGTGTTATAATCACATCGATTCCCCTTGTTTCATAACTTTCACAATATCAAAGTTCACAGGGAGTACCAAATTACCAACTGCATGTAATGTAGACAGTTTAAAAACAAGCTTTTACATATTACCAGCTGCATGTAATGTACACAGTTTAAAAACAAACTTTTATTCGAATATTAACATTAATCACCCTAACAGAAACTTAATTTGAAACAAACACAACTGAATGTCTTAAAAATATTGTTCAGACTAGTTTTTCCAATAGTATAATTTATACTGAAATGTTCGAAACAACTTTGGAATGTTTATTGAACGTAACCATAAAGGGATCTGGCAGGTTGAGTAGCTTATCCTCGATGACATCTTGCTTAGATCTTTCTGGTCATTGCCACCACTACCGGCAAGGAAAATTGCCTGCATAATGACCTCATCAAACAAGGTGAGGACAACTCTTTTCTTCGTGACTGCCTCCTCAACAACTATTTGCGCATACCAATGTTTCTGACATGCTGATTTCTTTTGTTTGAAATGGCAGTTTGAGCATGTGACAATCTTTGACTGGGTGTCTTCAATCATCTTTTTGCATTTGTAGTAAGACAAATAAACAGCAACTTTATCAATCCCTTTCAGTTTCACACAGGTTGTTGTACTTGGCAAATCTACTGCTACGGCCAACATCTCTTCGAAAGGTAGATCAGTTGTGATTCTGCTACCAGACATTGCTGTATTTAGAAATACTTCACCACTGTACTTGTCTTTTTTCACCCGCAGATCATGAAATGAATAGGTGCTTCCTTGTTGCAGAGTACCAACAAAGTTCTGCCATAACACAAATTTAGTGGTGCTTGATGGATCAACAAGAACAGCTTCTTGCATGTGGAGGTTCTCTGATCCAACATATTTAGGTGGGTGAAGATATGCCACTTTCGCTTTCAATGTAACCAGCTGTCCAACACATACACTCTTGGCAGTGGAGATGTTCATGGTCGTGGGCATTTCTTCTTTTTCAAAGTTTATGTCAGGAAAGTGCACAATGGACACATCATCGCCCATGACATAATCTTCAGCATTTGACCTTGTGTCTATACGGAATTTCTTTATTTTTACAGGACTGCTTGCACTGCTGAATTGCTGAAATCTTTTACGCTTTGGTGGGGAGAAGCAAATACCACGGACTGTTTTGTCTTGTACTTGTAGTTGAAAATCAAAGAACTTTCCTTTCTTTACTGGGGAAAGGTTATGGATATATCCCGAGATTTCATCATGCTGGTTAGGATCTGACAAAGGTTGGGTTTGTTGTGATTGGCTTGTAGGGAGTTGGAAAGCATCACCACTTTTCTGTTCTTTGATGGTGCTTGAACAGGACTGGTTGGTTGTCAGGTCTGGCATGTCTTTTAAGAGTTCTTGAACGGTCTCGTCAGTTAAGACATCATCAGCAACAAGTTCTTCCAGATCATTATTTGTGGAAGTAGGTTGAGGACCTTCACCTTCCTGACAGCTCATTATACCTTCTGGCATGTCCTTTAAGAGTTCTTGAACAGTCTCGTCAGTTAAGACATCATCAGCAACAAGTTCTTCCAGATCATTATTTGTGGAAGTAGGTTGAGGACCTTCACCTTCCTGACAGCTCATTATACCTTCTTTGTTTTGCGCCTAACTAAAATAAACGAAACGAACAATATAAAAAGTCGAGTCAGGGCCGGAGTCACATACAGTATAAGGTCAAACAATAGCAGGCAAAGAAATATGAATACAGTCATTATTTTATTAGTATAATTTGTCAAAGCAAGGCTCTGTGGCAAGTCGTCGAAAAACTAGCGTACAATTTTATCATTGTATAATGTTTTTTGCTGGCTGCTAGAATAATAATTGTTCCATGGTCCCAATCACCCCTGATGAAGACACTAGATTGGAGTATCGAAACGTTGGGTCATGGACAGTAACTTTTAAAGTTACGTTCAAAAAACTTTTTAAAGCCAGAGTAGCGTCAAACTATGTCCTATATTTATCACCTGGCTGCGTTGGGAAATTATTTGATAACGATATCTCTTCCCCAAAGTTTTGATGAACGTTTTCTCCGAACCAATCAAGTATACTGTTATTAGCACACAAAGTTCTAAATTATTTTATGTTCCTTTTTGTCGAACTAAAATTAGACAGTTCTCAGTATATTTTCAGGGTTCTATAATTTTTTAATATGTTGAGCTCAGATATTTGCGAGGCTTACTCGATTGCCTCATTTCAAAATAAGTTAAAACAATATTTTTTCTCTATTTATTAATAAGCATATATATTGACTTTCTTTGACTGATCATTTGACTTTTCTTAACTTTTGAATTATTATGTAGAATATTTCCAACTTTTAGTTACTATCTTATTAATATAGTACCTCGCGGTGTTATATTTAGTTTTTTATCCCGGTTTATTGAAGAGCCCTAATTGGGCTTCCTCCGGCGCCACTTTATATGTATTTGATGTAATATGTCAAGAACGAGAAAGCGTTCTTTACCACGGTATCAAAACACCTAGAAGTGCGTTGGAAAACGAGGCCGTAGGCCGAGTTTTTTAACAACTTCGAGGTGTTTTGAGACCGTGGTAAAGAACTATTTCGAGTTCTTGATATAGCTTCTCAAACGAATCAGTATTTAAAGAGAAAATTGAGCTGAAAGTTGGCTTAATTTATGGAAGTTCTTTAGCACGATATCAAACTTCTATCACAACCTCGTTCCCAGCTTCTATCACTGCCACTGATTTCCTTTGTTTTCGGCTCATGAATTATTAATGAGTTTGAGAAGTAATAGATCAAACACGAGAAAGAGTGTTTCATACGATATCCAAAGTCCAGACTGGATAGAGGATGGAACACTCTTTCGAGTGTTTGATATTACATCTCGAACGAATCAGTATTTTAAGAGAAATTTGAGGAATTGTCAAAATCGTATGCTAATTAGACCAGTTATCCAGTTGTCCGTCTCGGTACTGATTTCTTTTGTTTTCGGCTCATGAATTATTAACGAGTTTGAGATTGTTATTTATTATTTACTTTTGTTGTGGCAAATCAATAATGTTTCAATGTTTCAACGCAACACAGCACATTTTTATCAATTAACGCGATTTACCATTTATATTGTAGTGGATATATGCAAGATTTATTGCAACCGGTAGTCTCTGTGATGTTCAACTTGGGTGGAAGAAACAGGCCGAGGTTCGACAAAAGTTGGAGCCTGCTTACGAAGACATTTTTGACGTGGTCGAGGAACACATTTTGTCGTGCCTAAAGGAACCCTGGGAGAGCCTATGCCACAATGAACGTCGGGAATATGATATGGTATGTTGGCGGGCGCTACGTGCAATCCACCGAGGGTAGAACAACCGAATGAAAATTGGGACTAGCATATTCGACATCTCCGCGGAACCATTGCTAACCATAATCACCCTAAACCTAACTCTAAACCTAACTCTTAAAATTGAGAGAAAATTGAATTAATGTTAACTTCACCCTTGGTGGATTCCATATGGTGTTTACCTGGTACGTTGGCTCATAGGGAAAATGTGAGATCTAATTCTGTTCAAAAATACCCAAGCAGTGAGTTGGATGTGCAAAAATAGAATGACATATTTAAGCAACCTTAACACATCCAATTGATTGGTTGATTGATTGTTTGTTTGTTTGTTTGTTTGTTTGTTTGATTGATTGATTGATTGTTTGATTGATTGATTGAATGATTGATTGATTGATTGATTGATTGATTGATTGATTGTTTGATTGTTTGATTGATTGATTGAATGATTGATTGATTGATTGATTGAAAAGCCGCGCCTTTAATCGTCTAGGTTCCTAAGAAAGAAACAGTGCGTTACCTTGAAGTTGACTTAAAGAAAACGAGAGATTTTTTTTCTCAGATTCTTTCTATGAATGGTTCGTCTCGGATTAAAGATCGACCATCAACATCCCTGATAAGCGAGTGTCAGAAATACGTGAGATGTCGTATCGAGTGAAGGTGGCTAACGTTATACAAAGAAAGCCAGGAGTACAGAGACAGACAGATCCCGAAGCATAACGTGTCTGAGGGTGTCGAGGATATTATTTTGAGAAGAAGACTGCAGAGAAGTGAGGCAGCGTGGAGGGTAAGACGAGTTTCATTATTATTATTATTATTCGTTTGTGTCTTGTCGAGCATTATTATTTTTATTATTATTATTATTATTATTTTGTAATTATAGTTCCTGAAATTCAGATTTCAAGAACTTTCCTGAGGATCCTAGCAGAATGAATGATAACGGTTTTCTGCAACTACAATGCTCTGGTCTTAATTCCGATATCCTCCATTCTTTTGCAAATATTTTTTGGCATTGTTCCCATGAAACACCCCGATGATCACTGGAATGATCGACACTTTCATATTCCAAAGTTTTCTCAGTTCTCTAGCAAGGTCTTTTCTATCTTTTGTACTTCGTGTTTACCCTTGTATCATAGAGAACTGCAATTTGGCATACTTTCTTCACTTTATCGATGATAATCATATCTGGCCGTCTATGCAGGCTTCAATCACATGATCCGTTTGAACATTAAAGTCCCACTGCTCCCACACTATCTTACATTCTTCATTTTCTGTTACAGGTGCTGGTTCGTGCTCATATCATTTCTCCTTAACCTGAATCTTATTTTTTGCACACGCCCCAATGTATTATTTTCTCCATCCAATCATGTCTCCTCTTATGTTCCTTCTGAGCCATTTTACTGTATTCACTTAACAGATGATTTATCGTCTCATCTACTTATCCGTAAATGGCTGGAAATACTAGTGTCGGGAACTTGAGTAACTTCTATCTAACCCGTAACAATTTTGGTCAAGTATTTTCCTACCATCTATCGAATTCACTCAGTGCAAACAGTTCTTCGAAATGCAATAAAACATCTCGCAATGAATCAATAAAAGAACTTTGGAAATCAACTAATAACAGCACTAACATTCAGTATGATATTTACAACTCTACCAAGGAAGTCAGCAACGATTTCCGTTCTGTACAAGAGGATAAACTTCAAAACCTCATTTTTCTCTTATGTTACAAAATTCTCCTTGCCAAAGCTAAACAAATTCTGGTCTTCTCTCAATCCAAACCACCAAAAAACATCTATAATTTTACTATGCGTTATATCGATATCTCTCTCCCTACCCGCAAACATCTTTCAAGATGGGTATATCATCAAGTTCTGGCGGTTCCTTTTGCTTACGCCCAGAAACTCTCCTACACATAGTTGCAGGATGTCAATCATACCTTGAATGTTTTACGTGGAGACACGACTCTATTCTGAACTTTCTTGCCAAGACCCTACAAACTGCCAATTGCTCAAACCTTTTTATTGATCTTCCGAAATTCCAAAGCCCCTCAATAATAACTGGTGACAGATATCGTCCAGATTTACTCCTATCTACTTCAAAGGGATATCTATACATAGTCGAACTTACTGTGGGATTTGAATCCAACCTTCAAAACAACGTAGAGCGCAAAAAATCCAAATATACAGAAATAGTTACACAACAAAATGAACACTTTAGCACTGTTAAATTTGTCAATCTCTCGATTAGTTCACTCGGTGTTTTCGCCAAAGAGTGTACCTCCTTTATAGCAATGTTAAACGATGTAGGAGTTGATGTGAAGCAGCAAAATTATTGTGTGAGAAAAATGATATCTATTGCCATCAGAACAACTTATTATATATTTTGCTGCAGAAATAAGGAATGGACGAATCCTGACTTACTTAACTTTTAATTTTCTTTAAATTACATCTGAGTGAGATTCATAATTGTTTGTTTAGAAAAAATTCATTTAATAAAGTTTCCATTATTTTATTAAAATATATATTATTATTATTATTATTATTATTATAACTCGAGAACAATTAGAAGAGTACAATCCAACATTAAAGACATAGACTTAGATATAGAGACCGTGATGGCAAGAATTCATTAGTTTTGTAAATTTTTATTATTATTAGTTAGTTAGATAATCTTATATATATTGGACTTTAGTTTTAAATTATTATTATTTTTATATGTATTTATTGTAAATAATTATCATAATATAGTTTGAATATATGGACAGCAAATTTTAAGAAATAATAACTATTCTATATTGAACAAATTTTATCATCAGTACCTTGAATGTAAAATATTTTGATATTATTGTTATTATTATTATTATTATTATTATTATTATTATTATTATTATTATTATTATTATTATTATTATTAAGCGCACTCAAAACTCAAGCCGAGGACTTTATATCCGGCATTCTCCCGTATCTTGAGATAAACATTGTCAACGAATATAAATACGCTACCGACCTAAAAAGCCGACACTGGGCTCAGTAAAAACGTTTTTAATTATTCATTATTATTATTATTATTATTATTATTATTATAGCGGCGGCGAGTGGGATGGGTGTCTTTCTTCGGTCTCGCTGAAAGTCGACTATTGCTTTCTATACTCTTCAAAAAGCGGCAGACTGGTTTATATCCACTCCAGTAACGTTTTTACGATATTTGGGGTACCATTAGGAGGATTGAAGGAAGACATTAAAGCTATTAGCAGACGTTTTAGAAATTCTTAACCGACATGGCTGACCGAAGGCAACTGAAACCGAGACAGAGACATAAATGGACGGAACAAATGAATGCCGATATTCTCAGCTGCAAACGGGAGGCCGTCGCTTTGACTCAATCAAATCAACCGCCCCTTGATAGAAATGGGAAGAGAAAAGGATACATTCGAACTATGAAAGAGCTCTGGGATGCGAAAGGATATGAAAGCCTTGGGCTCTCGAACCAGAACCTACGGGATCAAGCAGCAAGACTTGAGAAATTGCTAGAACAGAGTCACGAATCAGAAGTAGAAAACTCGAGTATATCCAATGAAGCACAGGCGCGGGTAAATATGGGGGACTCTATTACTCGGTCTACAAACAGCGATTTATTTAATTTGGAAGAAATAGTGAACGATTTGCCGCAATATGCTAACTTGCCAACAACAACAAACCAAAATTTGCATACGAGCAGTACATCTCAAATCCCAGGAGACATAGATCAGACAGATCGAGAGAAGGGAGACAATGGAAGCGTGCCGGGCTGCCTTCCAGAATATAATAGTGTTTACAAACCATCGGAGATCAAATGGGGAAAACAGAGCGATGGAAATGCAATTACTATATCGTCCTCAACCATAATAGATGCTTACAACGAGATCGTAACATGGCGAAAGAATGTATTTCTTGTGCCATATGGAAAAATAGGAAGGCATTTCATTGATCAAGTAACATTGCACATTAATGATTGGAATAGTGGCTCGGAAAATCAGCACGTATCCCTGAAAGCCGCTTTTGTGCTTATTGCTGTGAGCCTCCAAAAGCCAAGCCCGAGGTCCAAGTCAAAAGATCACCAAGATGCGTTATCTAACCGCTTAGCGCTTTGGAAAGAGGGCAAAATTGATAAACTGCTAAGGGAAGGTAGAATTATTCAAGGTCGTATTGGAAAACTCAAGAGGTCGAACCCCCCTGACAGATCCAAGATTTTTGCCAAACTGGTGCTTGAGGGCCAGATCAACTCAGCGTTACGTTTCCTGAGTGAATCGTCTAGTGGGGGTGTGTTAACGTTAACAGACGAGGTCATGACACAGCTTAAGCAGAAACATCCCAATCCACAACCAGCGAAATTAGGCTCATTAATCTTTGGGCCGATCGATGATGAGATTCCAGAATCCGTGTATTCGGAGATCAACGGTGATATGGTTAGGCAAGCTGCTTTGCGGACAAAGGGATCCGGAGGTCCGTCTGGGGTAGATGCAAATGGATTTAGAAGAATGCTCGCTTGTAAGTCCTTTAAACAGTCATCCTCAAGGCTGTGCGAGGCAATAGCCACAATGACCAAGATTCTGTGTACACAGTACATTGACCCCATGACCATAGAGCCTTTGATGGCAAGTCGTCTGATCCCCTTGAATAAAGGCGAAGGTGCAGTGAGACCAATAGGAGTCGGAGAAGTCTTAAGGAGAATTATTGGAAAGTGTGTGATGAAGATCGCGAAGAAAGATGTGATTGAAGTTAGTGGCTCACTCCAACTATGTGCTGGGCAAAAGTCTGGAAGTGAGGCTGCAGTGCATGCCATGCACGCTATATTTGAGGCAGACGATACTGACGCCGTATTGCTGATCGATGCCTCAAATGCATTTAACGCTCTAAATAGAGCGGCAGCCCTCCACAATATCCGAGTTTTGTGCCCTATGATTTCAATTTATGCCATTAATACATATAGAAATCCAGCTCGGCTGTTTGTCACCGGCGGCAAAGAGATCTTGTCAGCAGAAGGGACCACGCAGGGAGATCCGCTGGCTATGGCTCTTTATGCTCTGAGCATCCAGCCTCTGATCACGAGCCTGCAGGTGGTTTCCACAGTAAAGCAGTGCTGGTTCGCCGATGATGCGAGTGGGGCAGGCTCCCTTACAGAAATCAAGAAGTGGTGGGACATGCTAAGTACCCTTGGTCCAGAGTTTGGCTACTACCCGAATGATAAGAAGTGCTGGATTGTCGTAAAGCCGGACAAAGAGGAATGCGCGAAAGAAGTATTCAAGGAAACGGATATTAAAATAACAGTCGAAGGGAAGAAACATCTGGGCGCGGCGATAGGTTCACGAGAGTATCTAGACGAATACGTCAGTGAGAAGGTATCTGATTGGGTCAGTGAAGTAGCTCAATTGGCGGAGTTCGCTCTGACGCAGCCACAGGCGTGCTATGCTGCCTATACTTTCGGCTTAAAACATAGGTGGACTTACTTTCTAAGAACATTACCGGACATTCATGACCTATTAGAGCCACTGGAGAATGCAATATCTCAAGTGCTTATTCCTGCAATAACGGAACACAAGTGTAGACAGCTGGATAGGGACGTTCTAGCGCTTCCAGTCCGCATGGGAGGCCTGGGCCTTGGAAATCCAAGCCGCGAAGCAAGTCGAGAGTACGCCTCATCAGTCAAAGTGACAACGCCCCTCGTTGAGCATATCGTATCTCAAACATACCAACTACCAGATGAGACTCTCACTAAGTCGGCACAATGTGCAGTCAAGAGCGAAAGAGCACAGGAGCTCAAGGACATGGCAGAGAGGATTAGAGAGAGTGCACCACCAAAGACCAAGCGAGCACTAGACCTGGCAGCAGAGAAAGGGTCATCGGTGTGGCTGACAGTGCTTCCTCTCCGAGAAATGGGTTTCAACCTGAATAAACGAGAGTTCCGTGACGCGATCAAACTACGCTATGACTGGCCGATTGATGATATTCCCTCCACTTGTGTATGTGGGGAAGTCTTTACGATAGATCATGCCATGATTTGCAAACGAGGTGGATTTGTCATCCAACGACATAATGAGTTGAGAGACCTGGAAGCTGAAATCCTACGTACGGTATGCAGTGATGTTGAAGCCGAACCCGTCCTTCAAGACATCAATGGAGAACAGCTGAGTAGAGGAGCTAACAAAGCACAAGACGCAAGGCTGGATATTCATGCACGTGGATTCTGGGAACCCCAACGGTCGGCATTCTTTGATGTCAGAGTCTGCCACCCGAACGCCGAATCATATAAGGACCTAGAGCCACAACAGATCTACCGAATGCATGAGAACGAGAAGAAGCGCCAGTACTCAAGGAGAGTTCTCGACATTGAACATGGAACATTCACGCCCTTAATATTTACCACAACCGGCGGGATGGGCGAGGAATGTTTGAGATATCACAGTCGCCTTGCGGAGCTGGTAGCTTTAAAGAAGGGGGAACAGTATGCCAAGACGGTCTCTTGGATCAGAGCAAAAACGTCGTTTGCATTATTAAGATCCGCCCTCATCTGCTTGAGAGGTTCTAGGACAATCAGGAGAGTCCCTTGTGATGTTAGGAATGTGGACTTTGATGTCGAAACTATCGAGGGAGCCATTCAATAGTAATTTTATGGACTCGAACTTTTAATACCCGAACGTGGTCTTTGATGTCAGGACTTGTAATTTTATGAACTTGAATCCTTTTAATATTGGAACCTTTTTTGTTTTTCTTTTTAATAAAATTTAGGAATTGAGTACGTAAAATGAACTTTAGATTTTATGGATTAAAATATGTAAATAAGCTTTTTATTCTATTACTATTATTACTATTGTCAAAGTTATTATTATGTTGTAATAAAATCATTTTCTCATTAAAAAAAAATTATTATTATTAAAAAAATTATTATTATTATTATTATTATTATTATTATTATTATTATTATTATTATTATTATTATTATTATTATTATTAAGAAGCAAAGCCTGAAGTAATACTTCATGGTCCTGTAGAAGAAATACCGGAAAGCATATACATCGGAATAAATGCAGAAATGATACGAGAAACTGCCCTGAGAACGAAAGGGTCTGGTGGTCCGTCAGGTATTGATGCAAATGGTTTTAAAAGAATACTTGCCTGTAAATCGTTTAAGCAATCCTCTACAAGGCTCTGTGAGGCACTAGCCACCCTTGCAAGGGCTTTGTGTACAAAACATGTTGATTCAACTTCTATTGAATCAATATTAGCAAGTCGTTTAATTCCGCTAGACAAAGGAGCAGGTGCAGTTAGACCGATTGGTGTGGGAGAGGTTATCAGAAGAGTAATAAGCAAGTGTGTCATGAAAGTGGTTAAGCAAGATGTAATCGAAGCCAGTGGTTCACTCCAGGTTTGCGCCGGTCAAGCATCGGGTAGCGAGGCAGCAATCCACGCAATGCGTAATATATTCGAGGCAGATGACACAGATGCAGTCTTGCTTATCGATGCTTCCAACGCCTTTAATACCCTGAATAGAGCTGCTGCTTTGCATAATACAAGAGTGCTCTGCCCCACTGTTGCAACATACGCGACGAATACATACCGACTGCCATCGCGATTGTTTATCGTTGGTGGCAAAGAGCTAAAATCGTCAGAAGGCATGACGCAAGGAGACCCATTATCCATGGCCTTATACGCTATCAGTCTTCAACCACTAATTTCATATTTGCAAGGTACGAGTCACACAAAGCAATGCTGGTACGCCGATGACGCGAGTGGAGCAGGAACTATAACAGAAATAAAGCAGTGGTGGAATACCTTATCGGATATTGGTCCTGACTATGGTTATTACCCAAATGACAAGAAATGCTGGCTGATTGTCAAACCAGAGAAAGAAGAATTAGCAAAAGAAGCCTTTCAAGATACAGCCATTAACATCACCACACAAGGGCAAAAACACTTGGGAGCGGTAGTAGGATCAAGATCATATCTATCTGAATATGTTGACGGTAAAGTAGAAGAATGGGTAAAGGAGATAACAAAATTAGCGGAATTTGCAGTATCACAACCTCAAGCATGTTACGCCGTTTTTACCTATGGTTTGAAACATCGTTGGACGTACTTTCTCCGTACTTTGCCAGATATCCAAGATCTGTTAGAACCATTGGAGACTGCACTTGTCAAGGTTCTTATACCAGCCATAACAGAGCACAACACCACCGAGCTTGACCGTGAAGTCTCAGCATTACCGGTACGAATGGGCAGTCTAGGACTCATAAATCCTTGCGAAGAAGCAGCCACAGAGTACGCAGCATCGATACAGATAACAGCGCCTCTGGTGGAAAGAATTACATCACAGACACAAGAATTGCCGGATGACTCACGTATACAAGAATTGAAGAAATCGCGAGAAAGGGGAAAAACTATGCTTTAAATGAAAAAGTTAAAATCTTGAAGAATGCAGTATCTGAAAAGACAAAAAGATCATTGGAATTTGCAGCCGAAAAAGGAGCTTCTACTTGGCTAACAGTAATTCCAATTTCAGAGATGAATTTCAACTAAAATAAGAGGGAATTCCGTGATGCCTTAAACCTAAGATATGATTGGAATATCAGCGACAGCCCTTCGATGTGTGTATGTGGGGAGACGTTTACTATAGATCACGCAATGATATGTAAACGCGGAGGCTTCATAATTCAACGCCACAATGAACTAAGAGATCTGGAAGCTGAACTCTTGAACATGGTATGCAACGACGTTGAGATTGAAGATCTGCCTTGTTATGTTTAAGAGGCTCGAGAACAATTAGAAGAGTACAATCCAACTTTAAAGACATAGACTTAGATATAGAGACCGTGATGGCAAGAATTCATTAGTTTTGTAAATTTTTATTATTATTAGTTAGTTAGATAATCTTATATATATTGGACTTTAGTTTTAAATTATTATTATTTTTATATTAATTTATTGTAAATAATTATCATAATATAGTTTGAATATAAAAAAAAAAAAAAATTAAAAAATTATTATTATTATTATTGTTATTATTATTATTATTATTATTATTATTATTATTATTATTATCCAAATCATCAAGTTCAATCTTATACAATTGGAAGGTTGATGATCATCTCATTCGAAAACTATGTTGAGTATATTGCTTACGAGTTCACAACATATATTTGGAATAAAGAAAATAACGCGTTATGACGTCCTTTTGGTTGTCGAAAAATGGAAAGTATGGCTCATCTGTTAAATGGGTGTATCAGAACATTTGGAAACTTTTACAGTAGACGCCACGATCGAATTTTGAGTATAGTCGTGGATATGCTCAGGAGATGCTGTCGACGAGTTTACGTTATGGCTGAGAGGAATGTAGAAACTGTGTTTCCCCTGCTGAAAGATAAAATGAAAGATCTGGATCATCGTCGTCAGGATATTTTTGTAGTCGATGAATTATCTAAATACTGCCATCTCGACATGTATCTTGACTTTGCTAGAGATTTTAAAATGGTTCGATATGACCCGTTGGTGGAGTGTTTGAAACGAAATGGTTACGATACGAAATTGTTTGTGCTATGTTTTGGTTCACTTGGAACAGTTCATAAAGATGTATGGTCGAACTTTAACAAGTTTTCTAGAGACAACTGACGGAGTTTTTTATTTTTTATTTTTTTAACAACTTTAATTGGGAATGAAGCAATACAAACACAATACAAAAAAATGACATAAATACAGTAGCTGTAAATAACCAAAAAAGGCAGAACACGAACGGGATGTTAAATCCCATGCAAGGTGTTCGCCCGATAAATACAAAAACATGAAACTAAAAATCAACAAATAAATTAAATGATTAAAATTTATGACATGAGCAACTGGGTGCCATGGTCCAGGTGCATATCCAGTCGGCGTCAAAATCAGAAATTAAGAGCAAACGATATTTATTAATTTAAAAAGTTTTAAAAGAATAAACAGAATTGAAAGTACTTGGCGAAGTTACATTACAAACACGATTCCAAAGTTTAACAATTCGATTAAAATAAGATCCCTGGAAATGAGTTGTTTTGCATTTTGGGACCCTCAAGTAATCCTGCAATGTAGATGAGCGAGTGCGGCCATGAGAAACTGATGAGACATAATTGTTAATGCCACAGTCAGTGATTCCATACATAGATTTGTACAAGAACACGAGATCCCTTATTTCTCTGTCGTAGGCTAATGGCAGCAGATTCAGTTGTTTTAATCTATCTTTATAACTGACTTCCCCTTGTCTGTACATTAATATCCGTCTAGTTGCTCTGCGCTGCACACTTTCCAACTTTCTTTTAAGGTCCATTTCATTAGGAGACCATATTTCACAACCATAACTTAGTTGCTATTTAACCAATGATAGGTAAAGAGTTCTCCTGACATTTTTATCCTGAAGAAGAGGACAGGTTCGTTTGAGCAAACCCAGCATCCTATTTGACTTCGAAATAATAACGTCAATATGTGATCTCCAGGATAAATTATTAGTCATCAATATGCCGAGGTCTTTTTCTTGGTGAACACGTTGTAATTGAGTGGAATTCAAATAATAATCGTGCTTAATTGGATTCTTCTTCTGTGTGACAGTTAAGACTTTGCACTTGGAATCTTTAAAACGAATATTATTATTGTTGGACCAAGTATTAAGATTCAATAATGCCAATTGCATTTTCTCACAATCCTGATCTGATCTGATGGTACAAAATATTTTCGTATCGTCTGCGTATAAAGCCGAGCTTACTTCAGATGGTAGGACATCTGGGAGATCATTGATAAATATTACAAATAACAGCGGCCCGAGGATGCTTCCTTGGGGGACCCCGGAGGTGACGGCAGTCCAGTCTGATGCAGCACCATCTATAAGAACACGCTGTAATCGCCCCTTTTAAATAATCCTCAAACCAGTTGTATAGATTTCCGGATACTCCATACGATTTTAATTTGCACAATAAAATTCCGTGATCAACTGTATCGAAAGCTTTGGCAAAGTCCATATATATCACATCAGTTTGTATATTACTGTCAAGATTCAGACCTATTTCATGAAGTGTTTGTAGTAGTTGAGTAACGCATGAACGATTTTTAATGAATCCATGTTGGAGACGACTCAAAGAGTCAAAAACAAAAGAATAAAGGTGATCAAACACGCATCGTTCCGTGACTTTGCTCACAACAGACAAAAGCGATATTGGCCTATAATTTTCTGCTGGTTCCTTATCTTCATTCTTATGTAAAGGGATAACATCAGCTTTTTTCCATTCCGAAGGCACAAGTCCAAGATGAAGGCTTTTATCAAACAAGGCGCAAAGACTCTCGGCAATTTCATTACTACATTCTTTAATAAGCCGCGGTGGAATGGCATCGGAACCTGCGGCTTTTGTCTCATTCAAATTCTGTAGGCAATCAAGTACCTCTTGAACGGTTATATTTAAATTTGAAATTTGATTAGCACTTAAGATTGAGAGGCGTGAGCTGTTCAGATTTAAATTTCCCCTTGTCAGGAAAACAGAAGAAAAATAAGAGTTAAATAAATCCGCCTTTCCTTTTGGTTTACTTGCAGTAATACCATTATAAGATATCACACTAGGCGTTGAGCGATGGTGGAGAATAGCTTTATGAAAGCTCCAGAATAATTTCGGATTGTCGGAAAGTGATGACTTGATTTTAGTCAGATGTTGTTCACGCTTGAATCTAATTAGGTTTTTAACATTTTGGCTTAACCGACGGAGTTTCGTTTTCTTCGCTTGAGTTTTATTAAGTCGATATTTCTTAAGAGCTGAATACTTTTTCTTTAACATATTCCTTACCTCGCCATCAATCCACGGCGGCGAATTCACATCCTTAATTTTCTTCTTTAGAATAAATTCTTCTACAACAGTCAGAAATAAGTCACGCCAATTTAACCAACAGGAATTTATATCGTTTTCCAGAAGAGCCGTGTGGAACGGTACTTGTTTAAGCGCATTGCGAAGCCCTACAAAATCACCGTTTTTGAAGTTATATACCATTCGACAGACAGGTCTTGCTGGCGTGAACTTTTTCCTTATAAAAAAATCAATGATGAAATGATCCGACGGGAAATCCGACAACAGGGGGCTTGTAGTAGAGACTTCGTCGAGTACCTCAGTGGTGTTACATAAAATTAAGTCCAGCTTATTACCCGAGTTGTGTGTAGGGCCAGGAACAATTTGATATAGAAAGTGAGTGATCAGCCACAAATTTGCAAAAGGCATCATCTTTTTGATCGCTACCACATGTCGATGATGGAAAATTCCCTGACCAATTTATAGATGGAAAATTGAAATCCCCAACTAGCACATACGGGCTTCCTTCGTCCATAGTCATTAATATTGAGTTCAACTCTGATAAGTAATTTAAATCTGAGTCAGGAGGGCGGTAATAAACAAACAAAATAAACTTTGGACTGTTACCAGGGGAAATCTCCACTGCAACAAGTTCAATGTTATCTGATTCAAGGTCTTTACGGCGAATAGAAGAAATATTCGATTTTATAGCAATAAGAACGCCTCCTCAAACTCTCTCAAGTCTGTCACGACGAAATATATTATAACCAGGAAGCAGCTCGTTGTCGAACACTAAGTCATTGAGCCAAGTTTCGCAAATGCACACAACGTCGAAGGAGTTTTGTAGCTTTCGTAGCACGATTAAAGATGGCAATGTACTCGAAGTTCTCGAGAAAAAAATGCAGCAGCATCGAAATGAAATGAAGCAGAAGCGAGTGACAGGAAAAAACTCGCCAAACAAGAAACTGAGAGGAAGAGGAAGGAAAAAGAGGAAAAGGAACGAAAATAATTGAAATCAGTGGAGCAACTAGTAAGGTAGAAACCGTTACGCTATTTTACCTCGCAAGCGAGGTCGCGAAGCGAGGGTGATAATCTCACCGGGGCGAGGATCCATTTCTCACTAAAGATTCGTATATATATATATATATATATATATATATATATATATATATATATATATATATATTATATATATATATATATATATATATATATATATATATATATATATATATATCAAAGTGAAAAGGTGGTAAACTGCCACATGTTGGGGTAGGTAGGTAGGTATATATATATATATGTTGGTAGGGTAACTCCTTATAAGGTAGTAAAATGTCGTTTTGGGTGATCCGTTTGAGTCGGACCATATTTGAGCAGCGAAATTCTAGCGGCCATTATTGATTTGTGATCAGAAGAACTAAAACATAAAGAGGTTTTTACGAAGGGTATACACGTTTGCGTAAAATAACAGGTATGTGTGTTATGTATTTAGACTCGCTAATTCGAAATCTGTTTTCAGAATTGAAATTGGTTAAATATTGATCGAGATAACGTATACAGTTTATTGTGCGTAATTTGCGTATACATGTATGTATACACTATTGATATATGCTGGATATTTGTGTATAAAGTGGACGGGTATTCTACGATTTAGCGATATATATATATTATAATAGGTACGTGTGTTATGTATTTACACTCGCCAATTCCAAGTCTGTTTTCACAATTGAAAACAGTTAAATATTGATCGAGAATTCGAGATAACGTTCAAAACGAGGGATAGGTGACAAAGCCCTAAAGATCGCTTATATAAGCTTGCTTATAACCATGGGTTGTTTTATAACGCAACCAATGGTCTCGTTATTCCTACAGTATATGCTACCAGCAATCTTTTATTACATAATATACGACAATTTTATTATAGTATACAAAATATGTTTGTTAACAGGTTGTTTATATATATTCCATATAAGGTCATATCGGACAGGACAAGAGCAAATACGTTGCCCTAACGAGCATATACGTTGCCCTGATGAGCAAATACATTGCCCTCGTACCAGCCCACTGGATGCGGATAGTTAACACGTCAGGATATGTTAGATTATCCGCTCTTTTTAAGAAAAGTACGTTCGCTTAGCTAACCGGATAAGCTGTACGCATATTGTAAACAGATAATTTACCTTTGTTTTAATATATATTGTAGCTTTAGGAGTTGATTATTTCTCAAGAAAACGTTCGTCGAAGACAGCCGAAAGTTCGTTTGCAAGGTGGTATCCGTAATACAAAAATTATATTTTTGGGCATGTTCGATTATCCGCTTTCAAGGAGAACTAAGTTAGCTACCAGGATAAGATGTATGTATGTTGTAAATAGATCATTTAACTTTAAAAGAATATATTCTATAGCTTTGTGGGAGGGTTAGGACCTTTGTTGTTTTGGGGTCGGTTACAATCCAATTAACTATAGGAGGCTGGTGCGAGGGCAATGTATTTGCTCGTCAGGGCAACGTATATGCTCGTTAGGGTAACGTATTTACTATAAGTACCTATCAAAAATTGAGCAGTATAGCAGTTCTTCAGCTGCGTAGTGCCATTTTGCACAAAACACTCCGATGAGAACTGGTAGCTAATCGACGTTCAAGTTGACTAGTGTATGCAGTGATGTCAGTCAATTTGAGGAAGATCTTGACTGGGCCGTTGTGTGAGAACGACCATACATTGTGATTCTCCCTTTTTTCTAGGATTTGTGCCATCGACACTCCTCCAACAAATGTATCAAAAAAAAGATTCAAGCCATTACCCACCGTTTTCTCACGTCTTTAGACCCACGGAGCTTCAAATTGATGTGCCCATTGAAATGGCGGAAAAACTGATGGAGAGAAATCCGAATATTGGTCCTGAATTATTTGGAGAAATGCAGGTCTGTAATGGTGTTTTGTATAAAAAACTGACATACCGTAAGAATTAAAATGAAGTAATAAACATGCAATTCGAGTAGATTTTTGGTTGAAATATCGGTGCTTTATTTTCTTCAACAGATGCCTGTTCAACATGCGGATGGAGTGTTGTAGCTTTCGTAGCACGATTAATAATAATAATAATAATAAAAGACGTATTAGGAGCATAATTATACAATAGTCTCAATGCTCTTACAACAATATATTCTTAAAGTTACTTAATAATGGTAATGTGCAGGGAAATGAACTAGAAGCAGAAGCGAGTGAGAGGAAAAAACGTGCCAAACAAGAAGCTGAGAGGAAGAGAAAGGAAAAAGAGGAAAAGGAACGAAAAGAATTGAAATCATTGGAGCAATTAGTAAGGTAGAAATATGTTAAAGCATAATTAAAATAATCAATTTAAGGCGACAATCCAGCAATGGCGGCCATGGGAAATGGTCAAATGTGAGAAAAGAAGATCAAAATTTGGGAACCTATAATTTATTATTTCACTTGTGTGTCGAGAAGTTGTTGATGCAGATTATAACAAAATAAGATTTAATTTACTGAGCTTTCGTCCCTGAAACTCGGGAATTCATCAGAGCAATGGGGGGGACGTCGTTCAAACAAAAGAATCTATATGTCATGCGAAACAAAAAGAATGAATAATTTTTAAGAATAATCTCAACGCCGTCCTCATTCTGTTTACAACACCACTGAGAACATTCTCACGTCTTTAGGAGTCATTAGGACGACGATAGCTCGTGGAGAGATGAGAGCTGTTCCTTAAGACTGACTTAACTGACTTAAACTTACACAGACACTACAATCGTTTTAGAAATATTGAAGCGTTTTGAAGATCATAAAACAAACTTTGAGTGTCAAATACACTAGTCAATCGAGCGTGCATGTTTCGTTCAAATGCTAAAATTTATATTGCTTTCACTGCCGTCGTTTGCCGTCGTAGATCTTAAGGTCCCTATATTATTAAGTTTTCAGGGACGAAAGTTCAGTAAATTAAATATTTTTACATATCATGGTGTAACCGAAATTAATTATACGTACTTAACAAGAACCATGCAACCGAAGCAACCTTCAAATCTTTGAAGATATTTCTTGGAATAATGATATAACAGTAGAGTATTTCGTAGGCTGGTTTAAGATGAGTAAATTACATGAAGTATTGACGGTGGAAACTAGCCTTTACACTGTAACAAGTTTCTCGAAGAAGTTTTTGAAACACAGTTTCCTAAAAATTTTAAGAAAAAAAACTTGTTTCGTAAAATAGAATATAGTGATCATGTATAATACGGGAACCTTAGCTTGTTTACGAAACGTTTTCATCGTATGGAAAGTTTTCAACATACACTGGAAATATTGTTTGTTTTAGAAACTTAATTGTTTCGGAAACATTCTCGAATGTATGCTGGGCTTTAGGATTATTTCTTTGAATGAGCGCTGCAGGTCATGTTTTCAATGTAGACCTTTCGAATTTGAATTCCGCGGGAATCATCTCACCAAACCTCCACTCGTTTTTGACCGTCATTAGAAACGTTACCGTCCTTGGAAATAGTTCGACAGTGAAAGGCGTCTTGGTTGACAGTCGAGTTTTTACAGCGTTCTTTACACCAACAGTCAGGTTATAGGTCACCATTGCGCATGCGTTTAACGCCTCGTATGTTACGATCTTCTTCTGCCAATGCACTGACTGGATTAACGATTTTTTGGCTCGTGAAATGATAGCCAAACAAGGGTAGTCCAAAACAGTAGTTTTGGGCTGCAACGAGAAACTTGTTTTAGTGGGATATTTCAAAATGAATTCCTTCTGCCATCGAAGGATATTGCTGTCGTTGGAATCACAGGAGCATAACTTGGGATCGACGTCGTCGTCCGAGCACTGTTCGTAGACATTAAACACGCTGATTCGCACAAGGTCATGCAACGTAATACCATGTCCTCGTTTCACCGGAAACGCCACTTGAACATCGAAGATTTCAATAGTTTGCATATGGAATGGTTGCACAAGCAGACTGAATTGCAGGGTTACGTTGTCGCCGCTGCGCCCGCGTCGTGCTCGCATAGTACCGCGGCCTGTGTAACGCTGACATGCGCCGAAGCCGTGGTGATTCATCGTGATGTTTCTCGTGTGTTTCGTGTTCAGGCCTGCCACGTACTGATTTTGTATTCTGTTATTAATTGTTCCCAAAGCGTACTCTGCTGACCAAAGAACATCATTAGAATCGTTGGCAACAAATATGTCCATACCTGCAATAATAAGATGATGATAATCGATACATGGACGATCATGAAATTTTCAGAAAACTTGAAAAAGGCTAAAAGGAATTAATCAAAAGGACTTTCCTATTTTCAAGAACTAGTCTAACCCTAACCCTCCTAACCTTAATCCTAATCCGAACCGTAGCTAATTAACCCTAACCAAACAAAAAATAAAGACCAGACAAAAACAGAAAGATAAACAAAAACAGTGACGATAAGAGTCACAGTGGCAATGACAGTAACAGTGGCAGTGACGATGAGAGTGACAGTGACAGTGACGATGAGAGCGACAGTGACAGTGGCAGTGACGGTGAGAGTGGCAGTGACAGTAACAGTGACGATGAGAGCGACAGTGACAGTGGCAGTGACGGTGAGAGCGACAGTGACAGTAACATTGACGATGAGAGTGACAGTGACAGTAACAGTGACAATGAGAGTAGAGTGACAGTGGCAGTGACAGTGATGATGAAGGTGACAGTGACTGTGACAGTGACAGTGACAGTGACAGTGACGATGACAGTGACAGTGACGATGACGATGACGATGACAGTGACGGTGACGGTGACGATGACAGTGACAGTGACGATGACGATGACGATGACGGTGACGATGACAGTGACGATAACAGTGACAGTGACGATGACAGTGACGGTGACGGTGACAGTGACAGTGACAGTGACGATGAGAGCGACAGTAACAGTGGCAGTGACGATGAGAGCGACAGTGGCAGTGACAGTGACAATGAGAGTGACAGTAACAGTGACGATAAGAGTGACAGTGGCAGTGACGATGAGAGTGACAGTGACAGTGACGATGACAGTGACAGTGACAGTGACGATGACAGTGACAGTGACAGTGACGATGACAGTGACAGTGACGATGACAGTGACAGTGACGGTGACGGTGACGGTGACGATGACAGTGACAGTGACAGTGACAGTGACGATGACGATGACGATGACAGTGACAGTGATGATGAGAGTAACAGTGACAGTGACGATGAGAGTGACAGTGACAGTAACAGTGACGATAAGAGTAACAGTGACAGTGGCAGTGACGGTGAGAGTGGCAGTGACAGTGACGATGACAGTGACAGTGACGATGTTGTCGAAAGTTAATTCATTATTCCATATATAATTTGTTGAAGTTATTTGGTCAGCGGTGACCTTGAACGTTCATAAACATGCGCAGAACAGAAAACGTGGCATGTACGTTTTGTGATGTGAAACAACTGTTGTATAGTATATTGTGTTGAAATAAACAGTAAAATATAACCTGGTCCTCGTCTTTTATGACATTATTTGGTGCCGTGACCAGGATGGATGAAATTCAACGAATTCAACGCTCACGCAAAGGATACAGAGCTCATTTGACGAAGGTTCTAAACAAAGCTGCCAAAATCATGGATCAGTCCGAAGCCCCAAACGCCATGCAGATTGCTTCGCTCACCGCTACTATTGAACAACTGGCAAAGAAGAAAACAGTATTGAACGAACTCAACCAGAAAATTCAAGATAAAATCGAAGACCCAGATGATCTTGAATACGAAATAATCGAGGCAGAGGATATCGAAGGCGAAATCAGCGAAAAAACTGCTCAGATAAGTACCTTTATTTTGTCTTCCACTTCCGTTCAAAAATCCACTGAGAATCCACCTCAAAATCAAATTCCTCCCAGTACATCATCACAAGCCAGTACTTCATCACAAGCCAGTACTTCATCACAAGTCGCTCATCAACCACCACTATCTAATCAAGAATCGCCAGCATATACCCACCAAATTGAGAATGTTGTTAATTCAGAAAACCCTAATGCTGATAGTGGTAACCCTAATGCTGATACAATGTTGAACAATTCTCACCTTAATCAAGTACCACCACTCCCTCAATCCAACCCTATTCCCACCATAAGTCATGCTACCCATCTCCCCAAGTTACACCTTCCAACCTTTTCTGGAAATCCTATAGACTGGCTTACATTTTGGGACTCATTTGAGGTAGCAGTCAATTCAAACCCAAATCTTGAAGGAGTTCAAAAGTTCAACTATCTAAGAGCTCAGCTAACTGGAGATGCATGTAGAGCCATTGCTGGATTCCCACTTACTAACACCAATTATGCACAGGCAGTTGACCTCCTTAAAACCCGTTTCGGAGAACCACAAAAAATCATCAGTACCCACATGCAAGCTCTTCTGAAACTACCCAATCCCACCAATGAGCTATCTAGTCTACAACAATTTTACGACTCCATGGAAACTCATGTAAGAGGACTTACATCTCTTGGTAAATCTCAGGAGTCATATGGTGATCTTCTTGTTCCTATAATCCTTGGCAAATTACCTGATGACCTCCGACGAAATCTTGCTCGTGAACACAGCAGCCCAGAATGGACATTCTCACAACTAAGAGAAGCTATTAATAAGGAAATAGCTGGGATACATAATCTGGAAAACAACAACTCCAAAGTCAACCCTTTTGGCTCTGTTACAGGATCATTTCTCACACACAACCAATTTGGAGCAAGTAAACCTCCACCTCCTGGGTTCAACCCACCTGCTCCTCCAAAACCAAAGAAATGTGTATATTGCAAGAAAGCTCACTCATCTAATGACTGCAGTTTCATTACTGACTGTACAAAACGTTGGACAATTGTGAAAGAAGACAAACTTTGTTTCAACTGTTTGGGTCATCATCATAAATCCTCAGCTTGCCAATCGAAAAACCGCTGTCGCAAGTGTAAAGGGAAACACCACACCAGTCTTTGCACCACCGATCTTCAGAAAGACCCCACTCCACCATCAACCAAGAAGAATGAGTCTCCTCCTAGCAATGTTGTCCATACCACCATGACTCCCATTACCTCTTTGTCTATTCCCACCAATACCATAACCCTCCTCAAGACAGCCATAGCAACAGTTGGCACCCAGCAAATCTACTGCGAAGCAAACATCCTCTTTGATGAAGGAGCACAAAGATCATTTATCACAAGAAGTCTGGCTACTCAACTGCAACTACGGCCCACAGGAAAGGAACTCATTAGTTTATCAGCCTTTGGTGCCCAAACATCAGCAGCAAAGTTCTTAGAATCCACCATCATCAATGTCAAGACAAACAAGAATGAAGAAATCCCACTATGTGTACTCATAGTTGAAAATATCGCAACACCCCTTCAGCTTCACTCACGTGACAACATCAGCAGTATACCGCATCTGCAAGGCCTTCACCTCGCGCACCCTGTAACCAGTGATGAAAACTTCGAAATTTCTGTCCTTGTTGGAGCAGATCATTATTGGGATATCGTTGAAGATAAAGTCATCCGTGGCAACGGTCCAACAGCTATGCAGTCCAAAGTTGGCTACCTATTATCGGGACCACTACAAACTGCCCATCCAGTTAATTATGTTGCTAACTTTATACAGTTCTCCATGTCATCTTATCAAGAAGAATACGACCTACAACGATTTTGGTCTTTGGAATCAATGGGTATTAAACCACCAACTGATGACGACCCACATAAACAGTTTCTCGCAGATTACCAACGATCATCTATCACTCGTGAGACCAATGGTAGATACAACGCAAGATTTCCGTGGAAAGAGGAACACCCTCCACTCCCTTCTAACTACACTATATGCAAAGCCAGGACTAGATCGATGGCACGTCGCCTAAGCCACACACCAGAGTTTCTCAAGACGTATGGAGAAATAATCACCGAGTATGAAAACCGAGGATTCATTGAGAAAGTCCAAACATCTCAACCTTCAGACAACGCTCACTACATTCCACACCATCCTATTAAGAAAGAGTCGTCCACAACTCCAGTCAGAATCGTCTTTGACTGCAGCTGTCGTCAAACATCTAATTCACCATCTTTAAACGATTGCCTGGAAGTCGGACCGCCATTCCTGAACGACCTGTGTGCCATCATTCTGAGGTTTCGTACATACTCCTATGGATTCTCGACAGACATCGAGAAAGCATTCCTGCATGTAGGCCTCGATGAACGCGACAGAGACTTTACGAAATTTCTCTGGTTATCTGATTCGACTGACCCAGAAAGTGCATTTCAAGTCTACCGCTTTAAAGTCGTCCTATTTGGTTCCACAAGTTCACCCTTTATGCTCAATGCAACTCTACATACCCACTTGGACAACTACGAATCCCCCGTAGCCAAGGACATAAAAAATGATTTGTATGTGGACAACTTCATTTCAGGACGCGACACAGAAGAAGAAACCCTCCAGTACTACAACGAATCAAGATCTATCATGGCTGAAGGTAAATTCAATCTACGGTCGTGGGCATCTAACAGTCAAATTCTTTGCAATCAAGCAGCCAGCCAGAACGTGGCCGACCCCAATGAAGTTGTTAACCTTCTTGGTCTGAAATGGAATCCATCAACCGACACACTGAGTTTAAATCAACGAGTAATTAGTCCTTCATCCAACGATCTCATTACCAAGCGTGAAGTTCTACGAGAATCCTCCAAGACATACGACCCGCTCGGATTCCTATCACCAGTTACCATTAAGGCAAAGATCCTAATGCAAGAGTTATGGCAGCAACGAATCGAGTGGGACGAACCACTCCCCACAGAACTTGCCACGTCATGGATCAACATCGCCAAGGAGATCGAGGATGCCACTAAAACTGTGTTACCAAGATGCCACTTCTCACTCAAGAACACAGATCGAATTAACACTCAACTTCACGTATTCGCTGACGCAAGCACAAAGGCGTATGGTGCAGTCGCTTACCTCAAAAATGGAAATCAAACGTCGATGGTCATCGCAAAATCAAGAGTCGCACCTCTCAAGAAGTTAACACTGCCACAGTTGGAACTGATGGCAGCATTGACAGCAACAAGATTAGCACATTTCGTCAAACAAGCCCTGAAACAAAGATACGACAGTTTGACAGTTCACCTATGGTCAGATAGTGAAATCGTCCTGCACTGGTTACACAGCGACAAGATACTGAAACCATTCATCGCGAATCGTGTTCGAGAAATCAAACATCTTTTTACCACAACGCACTGGAACCATTGCCCCACCAAGAGCAACCCAGCCGATTTGCTCACTCGTGGAATTACAGCGCAACAATTCCACGCATCGCATCTATGGCAGCATGGCCCAGATTGGTTACCTCACCAATCATTATGGCCCTCATGGAACCCATCCAAAGTTCTCAACGTTAACATAGTCGATCCAGCCAACAAAGAAGCTGTAACCACAGAATCAACTCCATCAACGAGTGAACTTGAGATACACCAGATCATTGACGTATCCAGATACAGCACGCTTAACAAACTGCTTAATGTTACATCCTATGTTCTGAGATTTGTTCGCATCATCAAGAAACAACCAAGCAACGTTGGAGCACCAACGGTCGAAGAGAGAAGTGAATCGCAACGCAAATGGGTGCAAAACTGCCAAGTTTTAACCTACAGCAAGGAAATCGACAACATCAAAGCCCGTTCGAAGACACGTTTACCACTGGTCAGACAACTCCGTTTGTTCATTGACGACAAAGGATTTCTTTGCTGTGGTGGGAGGATCCATAATGCACCACTTACAGAGCAAGCAAAGTTTCCTTATCTTCTTCCACCAAACCATCCATTTACAGCACTCATTGTTTATGAAGCCCACACCAAACAGCTTCACTCTGGTACTGCCTCAGCAGTCACAGCACTTCGCCAAAGCTTTTGGATCATTTCGATGCGTCAGTACGTGAAAAAGCTACTTCGACGATGTGTAACCTGCAGGAAACTCGATGGAACAGCCTACAAAGCCCCAGATCCTGCCCCACTACCAAAGATAAGAATGCAACAGACAGTGCCCTTTTCAGTCACTGGTGTCGACTACGCTGGACCAATGTATGTGAGATCAAACAATGAAGAGATTAAGAGCTACATTTGCCTCTTTACGTGCGCTGTAACCAGAGCCATACATTTGGAAGTCGTCACAGATCTATCAGAAAGAAGTTTCTTACAAGCCTTTCGCCGATTTGCAAGCCGCAAATCCTTACCCAGTCGCATGGTATCGGACAACGCTTCAACCTTCACAGCTGGAGCAGAGGCACTCAAACGACTATTCCAGTCGCCGTCGCTGAAGGAAGCCTTTACCAGACGAGGTGTTGATTGGCAGTTCATACCCAAACGAGCTCCTTGGTTTGGAGGCTTCTGGGAAAGACTCATCGGATTATCAAAGAATGCCCTCAAGAAGACACTAGGAAGAGCATTCGTAACATTGTCTGAGCTCCAAACACTGACAGTTGAAGTAGAAGCAATTCTTAACGATCGTCCCCTGACATATGTTTCAAGCGACATTAAAGATGACGAGCCACTAACTCCCTCCCATCTTTTACATGGAAGGAGAATTACATCTTTACCTTACCCAGTCATTGATGAAGATGAATTAGTGGATCCCAATTATGGAGATGATTCTGACCTAAGAAAACGAAACAAATTACAAGCAGCAATTCTACAACGTTTCTGGTCTCGCTGGCGACATGAGTATCTAACATCCCTTCGCGAATTCCACAGGACCAGTGGAGACAACGACCAAACTATCAAAGTAGGCGAAGTTGTGTTGGTACACGATGATAAACCCAGGTTATCGTGGAAACTAGCAATCATAGAGAGCCTCATTCAAGGAAATGATGGCTTGGTTCGAGCTGCTAACATTCGAACAAAAACTGGTCGCACGAACAGACCAATCACCAAGCTTTATCCGCTAGAGATCACAGCCAAGAGAACTGAACAAGATGAACAACCAGACAGTAACGAGAAACCCACCTCCGACCTTACCACTGTACCAAACTTACCAAACTTACGACCAAAGAGAGCTGCAGCATTGGAAGCGAGAAACAAAATATCTAAATGGGCACAAGATCTTCGCCCGGCCCCGGAGGATGTCGAAAGTTAATTCATTATTCCATATATAATTTGTTGAAGTTATTTGGTCAGCGGTGACCTTGAACGTTCATAAACATGCGCAGAACAGAAAACGTGGCATGTACGTTTTGTGATGTGAAACAACTGTTGTATAGTATATTGTGTTGAAATAAACAGTAAAATATAACCTGGTCCTCGTCTTTTATGACAGATGTGAGTGACAGTGACAGTGACGATGACAGTGCCGATGACAGTGACAGTGACAGTGACGATGACAGTGACAGTGACAGTGACGATGACAGTGATGATGACAGTGACAGTGACGGTGACGGTGACGGTGACGATGACGATGACAGTGACGATGACAGTGACGATGACGATGACGATGACGATGACAGTGACAGTGACAGTGATGATGAGAGTAACAGTGACAGTGTCGATGAGAGTGACAGTGACAGTGACAGTGACGATGAGAGTAACAGTGACAGTGGCAGTGACGATGAGAGCGACAGTGACAAACGGTGACGAAGATAGTGACAGTGACAGTAACCCAGCGGGCAAAAAGACGTCGATTCAACGTTGAAACGACGTCGCTCTTCGACGTCGATTCGACGTTGAAAAAAGGTTGAAAACGCAAATTGGATCGACGTTGTTTTCGCGACGTCGAAACAACGTCGTTGAACGACGTGAAATCGACGTCGATTCAACGTCGATTCAACGTCAATTCGACGTCGATTCAACGTCAATTTCGCGACGTTGAAACGACGTCGCTCTTCGACGTCAATTTGACGTTGAAAAAAGGTTGAAAACGCAAATTGGATCGACGTTGTTTTCACGACGTCGAAACAACGTCGTTGAACGACGTGAAATCGACGTCGATTCAACGTCGATTCAACGTCAATTCGACGTCGATTCAACGTCAATTTCGCGACGTTGAAACGACGTCGTTCTTCGACGTCGATTTGACGTTGAAAAAAGGTTGAAAACGCAAATTGGATCGACGTTGTTTTCACGACGGTGAAACAACGTCGTTGAACGACGTGAAATCGACGTCGATTCAACGTCAATTTCAGTTATTGGAGTCACAACCGTCCGTTTTTCGGAGTAAAAATTACCCCCGTTTTTTTGAGAAAAACTAACCCATGACTAACAACCATATCCCTAGGTGTTTAGGAATGAGATTCCCACTTCGGAAGACCAACCGGTACCCGCGCTTGCTTAACTTAACTTAACTTAACTTAACCTAAGGTTCCGCGACTAACCCGCTGCTCTAACCCGCCCATCTTAAATATATAGTAATATTTATCGTATATAATGAATTAGCAAAGGCACTTACGAACTGTGATGGCTATTATTTTCGTTTTCAAATTTTTAACCGGCTAAGTTTTAATATTATATAATATTGTATATTATACTTGTAATCAATTTTAAACAATCTGATTTCGAAGATTTACAAATTTGTTGAGCATGCAGACTGCAGTATTACAAGTTAAGAACAGAACAAAACTTTTCTCAACTAGACATAAAATATATGTTTAATAACTTGGACAGTACTCGACGATTCACAAAGAAAGTAAAAAAGGCAATGATATACGATTTACAAAGAAGGTAAAAAAGCCAATAAGTACGGCATTCAGACTTAAAAGCGGTGGCTATAGTCGACAGCAGCATGAACGTAAACCTTAGGCCAAAAATTATTGTGGACAGGAAGACAGGTTTCTTCAAAAACAAATGGGTTCTTGAAGCATAGTCCTTGTGAATCCTTGTCCCTGATCGCCGACAAAGTCTTCGAACCGAAGGATACTTCAAATCCAACTACAGTTACAGTATAGTCTGCAGGTACCCTGAATATCTTTCCGTCATTACTGGCTTTTTTCCTGTCGCTGCATCGCATGTCCGAGTTGATATATAGTAGGTTGCTTTTATACATACAAAATAAAGTAAGAAACTTAGCATTTTGACTCGTCTGGGACTATTTTTTGATGGACAATATATGATGTCGAAACGAAAATATTTTATCACCAATTATATAAGTAACTTGCTTGGCCAATGCTTGGTCGTTAAGTGAGGAGAGATTCGACGATACAATATCGACGTCAATTCAACGTCGAAACAACGTCTGTTTCCGACGTCGATAAAACGTCGAAAAGCAGACGTCGAAACAGCGTCGATGTTTGGTCGTGAACCGACGTTATATAACGACTCGATATCGACGTCAATTCAACGTCGAAACAACGTCTTTTTCCGACGTCGATAACACGTCGAAAAACAGACGTCGAAACAACGTCGATGTTTGGTCGTGAACCGACGTGATATAACGACTCGATATCGACGTCAATTCAACGTTGAAACAACGTCTGTTTCCGACGTCGATAAAACGTCGAAAAGTAGACGTCGAAACGACGTCGATGTTTGGTCGTGAACCGACGTGATATAACGACTCGATATCAACGTCAATTCAACGTTGATACAACGTCTGTTTCCGACGTCGATAAAACGTCGAAAAGTAGACGTCGAAGCAACGTCGATGTTTGGTCGTGAAGCGACGTGATTTAACGACTCCATATCGACGTCGATTCAACGTCGAAACAACGTCTGTTTCCGACGTCGATAACACGTCGAAAAGCAGACGTTGAAACAACGTCGATGTTTGGTCGTGAACCGACGTGAAATTCAACGACTCGATATAGACGTCGATTCAACGTCGAAACAACGTCTGTTTCCGACGTCGATAACACGTCGACAAAGCGACGTTGTATCGACGTCGATATGTGGTTGATCGACGTAGCAACCCGATTTCGACCGAAAATCGACGTCGAAACAACGTCGTGTGCCCGCTGGGAACAGTGACGATGAGAGTGGCAGTGACAGTATCAGTGACGATGAGAGTGACAGTGGCAGTGACGATGAGAGCGACAGTGACAGTGGCAGTGACGATGAGAGCGACAGTGGCAGTGACAGTGACAGTGACAGTGACAGTAACAGTGACGATAAGAGTGAGTGGCAGTGACGGTGAGAGTGGCAGTGACAGCGACGATGACAGTGACAGTGACGATGTGAGTGACAGTGACAGTGACGATGACAGTGACGATGACAGTGACAGTGACAGTGACAGTGACGATGACAGTGACGATGACAGTGACGATGACAGTGACGATGACAGTGACAGTGACAGTGACAGTGACGATGACAGTGACGATGACAGTGACGATGACAGTGACGATGACAGTGACAGTGACGATGACAGTGACGATGACAGTGACAGTGACGATGACAGTGACAGTGACAGTGACGATGACAGTGACGATGACAGTGACGATGACAGTGACAGTGACGATGACAGTGACAGTGACGATGACAGTGACAGTGACAGTGACAGTGACGATGACGATGACGATGACAGTGACAGTGACAGTGACAGTGACAGTGATGATGAGAGTAACAGTGACAGTGACGATGAGAGTGACAGTGACAGTAACAGTGACGATGAGAGTAACAGTGACAGTGGCAGTGACGGTGAGAGTGGCAGTGACAGTGACAGTGACGATGTGAGTGACAGTGACGATGACAGTGACGATGACAGTGACAGTGACAGTGACGATGACAGTGACGATGACAGTGACGATGACAGTGACGATGACAGTGACAGTGACAGTGACAGTGACGATGACAGTGACGATGACAGTGACGATGACAGTGACAGTGACAGTGACAGTGACGATGACAGTGACGATGACAGTGACGATGAGAGTGACAGTGACGATGACAGTGACAGTGACGATGACAGTGACAGTGACAGTGACGATGACAGTGACGATGACAGTGACAGTGACGATGACGATGACAGTGACGATGACAGTGACAGTGACAGTGACAGTGACGATGACAGTGACGATGACAGTGACGATGACAGTGACGATGACAGTGACGATGACAGTGACAGTGACGATGACAGTGACAGTGACTGTGACAGTGACAGTGACGATGACAGTGACGATGACAGTGACGATGACAGTGACGATGACAGTGACGATGACAGTGACGATGACAGTGACGATGACAGTGACAGTGACGATGACAGTGACAGTGACGATGACAGTGACAGTGACGGTGACGGTAGTTAGTTTGGCAAACGCGACGTCAAAGACAACGGCGACGTCTACGACCGAGGTAGAGACTGGTATTAGCATAATTATCACCTTTGTTGACGTTGTCAAACTCGTTGGCGTCCCGTGCAATAAGCAATTGGAATCGCACGGCAAACGATTGTCGGCTTCCGTGGCTCGGTGGTCGGAGCGCTGCGCTAGCATTGCATGGTCGCGGGTTTAATTCCAGCCGGAAGGCCTTTTCGCAACTGGTCCCGGTTTTGTCTTAAAATGTATATATTCCAACACTCGAAATTTTCCTTCACCACAAATCCTTATGAACATGTAGTTTAATCGAGTGAAATGCCAAATATTACCTTAATAAATTATCATGTAAATGTAAGAACTCCTCATCTGAGATGAAACCACTGTCAAAAGACAAGCGCAGAGCGTCGATTGTGTCATCCATTTTGGAAACACAAAATTTTGAATTTACCGCTGGCGCCGAAAGAATTTTGCCAAACTAATTTTTTTTACTACGGCTACCGGCGCTTAGGACGTACTCTCTCCAGTACCGCGCTCGGTCGTAGACGTCGCCGTTGTCTTTGGCGTCGCGTTTGCCAAACTCACAGGTGACGGTGACAGTGACGATGACAGTGACAGTGACAGTGACAGTGACGATGACGGTGACGGTGACGGTGACGGTGACAGTGACAGTGACATTGACAGTGATAGGCAGTGACAACATGCAACAGTGACGATGTTAGTGACAGGCAGTGACAACAACAGTGACGATGTTAGTGACAGCGACAGCGACAGTGATAGTGACAGTGATCCGTAATGATGCTGATGATTGTAAAATATATTTATACATAGGCATACCAAATCATCGTTCGAACAACAGAATAATTGATTATTCAAATAATCTCAAGTCAGTTTTTGAGCAAAGCTATTACCTTCGCACAAACATAGCACATCTGAATTAACAACCAAATCCTCGCACGTGCGATTGCTTGGTAAGGCTTGAATCAGGCCGCGAAATTCGCGTCCAGTTCGCAAGCTTGGCAGCGATATCAAGGCGTGGTGTAAGTCTTCGATTCCTACCAAGCGCTTTTGGTTGACAACCAAGGTGTTCATAACTTCGCTACCCAATATCCAGGCTACTTTACGAGGGACTATGATAAACAGCAACGGCTGAAAGACCTCCTGTCGTCCTTGCGTTGTATGGCTGGAAAAATGCGTAGATTTCGCGCCATGGTCGGACGCGAATATGGTCACGGTGTTCGTGAGGTGCGCAGCCTGCATGAATAAATCCGCTAGGGTTTCGTCATCGTTCACAATCCGTCGTCCTCGGCGTTCGTGAGAGGTGGTCACATGTGTATAGGATATGAATGGCTTGTCATTCCTGCCGTCAAGCGCGCCCACGTACTTTTTCGCATAGTCCAAAAAGAGCGTGGAATAATGGCGACCTTTGAAGCACACCTTGGGGAATTTTAGCGCGTTGTAAATATTGGTGGCATGGAGGTGTGCGTATGCGGTACACGTCAAAAACGTCATTCCGTGATCATCGATGACGTCACTCACGCCATTCTCGCGCAAGTTCTTTACAAACGTGTCCCATCGTTGAGTTCTAATCGTCTCGTTCGTGACACGGCCAATATGATGTCGAGGATCGAGAATTGTGCCCCAGGCGTCATACCAACACGCGTCCTGCTGCAAAAGAGTAGTGTAACCGCGCTTCCTGAACGTGGCGAACAATTCCTCGACGCCATAGGTCAGCTTTGAGTCGGACGAAACATATTTTTTACCTAAATAAATAATAATTCATTGCAAATTAATTGCTTGCCTGTGAAACCTGTGTTTTCTTTCTTAGAGCAAATCATAATGGCAAAGGAGTCTACCCAAAAATCTACTATGGAATAAAAGTCACGTTCAAAGGACAATTTTTCAAAGAATGGTCTTCCCAAGAATTTATGTCAAAGAAGGTCATCAACATCGTCTTTGTGTGCATCTACTCAGGAAAGAGAATGTGATGTTTGTGGAAAAGATCATAACGTGTGGTCCTGTATCAGTTTCTTGTCATTGACGGTGAAAGAGATATTCAGGAAAGTGCTGTCCAAAGGTTTGTGTTTTTTGTGCTTGGAAAGTGGCCATATGTGCAACAGCCGCAAAAGATATTTGTGTAAACATTGCAAAGGTCATACAGATAAATATACTGGTACTCCTGAAGCACATCCCAAGATAATGAACCTGCACCAGTAAAGCCAAAGAATGTGGACCGACTGGTAGCCAGTTAAGTTTCAACCAGTGGAAGTGGGAAAGTCATTCTACAAACTATTTCTGCCATTTTGTGTGGATCCAATCGGAACTCAAAGGTTGTTCGCTGCTTCCTCGATTCCTTCTTCCCAAACACCTTTTGTCAGACAAGGTGTTATTGAAGAGCTAGACCTTGATGACCCAAGTGTCAAGATTGCAGTTTCTGGGTTTGGTGCAAAACAAGAGAAGGCATCTCTTCGAAAGAGAATCAGTCCTGCACAATGGCACCTGTGGACAAGCCCAGAAATTGCCATGAGATTGAAGCACTTACCCCAACTGAGATATGTTGCTCAGCTGATATTGTTGAAGTTAGTACAACAAATTGGGCACATCTTCAAGACCTGAAGTCTCCAGATGTATTTCCCACAGAGGAGAGGCCAATTGATGTTCTCATCGGTTTGGACTATTATTACTTATTTGTTGCACGGGACATTATGAAAGGTGGTCCCTCTGAACCAGTCGCAGTTTGCGCCACTTTGGGGTGGATCCTATATGTGGGCGAACAGGAAATGGCAACCAAGAAGGCACTGTATCGATGAATGTTCAGATTTCAACGAATGATCAGCTCAATGAAATGCTACAAACATTCTGGGATTTGGAGTCCATTGGCATTAAGTCCGTTGATAAAGAAGTTTTAAACCACACTGAGGAAACTGTCTTAAACAACTTTAAGGAAGCATTGGTTTTTAAGGAAGGACGTTATGAAGTTTCCTTGTAATGGAAGGAGAAACAAGTCACACTGAAGAACAACTATCATCAAGAAAAACGAAGGCTGTACAGTTTAGAGAAAAGGCTACTTGAAGATCCAGAAAAAGCCAAACTGTACAAAGATACCATTTATAAATATGTGAAGGATGGAATTGCTGAAGAAGTACCAGTCAATCAGACTATTCCATACGATATCTCCCACATCATGCAGTCATTCGAGAAGATCATCAGACAACAAAACCTATGATTTTGTTTGATGCCTCAGCCAAGACTAATAATGGGAAGTCCTTGAACAGCTGCATGGAGTCTGGCCCTGCCTTACAGCCAGACCTATATGTGTCATTCTTTTGCGTTTCCAGAAGAATGTGGTGACATTGAGAAGATGTTTTTTCAGATTTGTCTAAGAGAAGAAGACCGAGATTCCCATTGATATCTGTGGCAAGATTTTGACCTTGGATCAGCTCCCAAGGTTTACTGGATGACTAAAGTCACGTTTGGGGTAATCGCCAATCGTTTCTGCCGATTTGTACCACCCAAGAGCATTGTAAGAAGATGTAAGCAAGTGTACCCCAAAGCATCTGAGGAAATCCTCAAGAATACCTATGTGGATGACTTTGCCTTTTGCAGAGATGAAGTTCAAGAAGCAGTGCAACTACAGTAAAGTGCCAAAGAGCTGACGGAACTGGCAGCGTTCAATTTATCTAAATGGTCAAGCAATTCTCCCGAGGTAATGGCAACCATACCTGAGAAAGAGCTCAACTAGTTTGGTAAAGCCAGAAAGCACCTCTCCAGAAGCTTGTTCGATCACTAAAGCTCTAGGTTGAAGATGGGATACGAGAAGAGATTGCTTAACATTCATGATTGAAATGGATTGTTTGAAGTCAAAATCAGAGACGTATACTAAGAGGGAGGTAGCTTCGTATGCTGCGAAACTCTTTGATCCTATTGGACTGATTACTCTCTTTACTGTGAGATCAAAGATGCTATTCAAGAGCTTGTGGAACCAAGGCATTGGCTGGGATGATGAAATACCTACGGAGACCTGCAAAAGATGGTTACAGTGGCTGCAAGAGATTTCAGACCTCGAGAACCTCAGCATTCCTAGGTGTTACCTGAACTGACCAATGAGTCAACACTCTGAATTAGAGCTTCATGCATTTGATGATGCATCTGAGCTTGCTTTTGCGTCTGCGGTTTATCTTTGATCTGTGTCAGCAGAAGGTCAGGTGTCAACCAGTCTGGTGATGTCCAAAACCAGAATAGCACCCACCTGTCAAAAGGGTTACACTTTAGAGCTGATTGCTGCTGTGATTACTACTCGACTGTGCAATCACGTTCGAAATTCACTGGACTGTCCTATCAACCGTATTGTTTGTTGGACTGATAATTCTGCCATTCTCCACTGGATCCGTGGATCAGCTTCACATGCAATGGAAACCATTTCTTGCAAATCTTGTCGTTGAAATCCAAGCCTTGTTAGATCCTTCTGTTTGGAAATATTGCCCAGGACCCAAAAATCCAGCGGTTTTGCCAACTAGAGGTATGTCTTCAAGCGAGTTAAAAGAGAGTCAACTGTGGTGGCAAAGCCCCCCTTGGCTACGAATGTCTGAAGCAGAATGGCAAAAAGATCTTAGATCATCATCCTCAGCATTATATGGTCAGATAATGCAAAAACGTTTAAGTGTGCTAGCAAGGAGTTGCAGCAGTGCTAGAGAGTCCTTGAAGCTGAACAAACACAAGTAGCACTGTCAGAAAGAAAAATTCAATGGAAATTTATAGTGCAAAGAGGAATGAAGGACGAGATGGTCTCAGTACCGCCAAGAAGAGGGGGGTGTAGTGGGGTCAAATTACCCGGGCCCGAACGAAATAATGGGGCCCATCAGAAATTAGGGGGCCCGGTTGAATTTCAGTTTTTTCAAAATGGCTCGAAATGATATAAAACTTTATACTACACGACGTTTCCACTTACGTGGCACGCATCAATGTCAAAAGGCTATCATATTATTAATATATACTGATCTAAAAACGCAGTAAGTGCTCGACTTTCTTTCATCGTTTGTTATAATTATTTTTCAGTATTATAACGACTAAATGTAGACAGTAGTGTACAATTCGTACATGTTCTTTTATTATCGTTTTCGAAAATACCAGGAATCTGTTATGAGTTCGTTATGAAATCGTCATATTAAGGCATTAGTGCATTTGCGTCAATTCGTTACATTTATTTTGCAATT
Organism: Chrysogorgia sp. JL179-B06; assembly: GCA_035772405.1. Classification (NCBI taxonomy): domain Eukaryota; kingdom Metazoa; phylum Cnidaria; class Anthozoa; order Scleralcyonacea; family Chrysogorgiidae; genus Chrysogorgia; species Chrysogorgia sp. JL179-B06. Next base: position 884,594 of record JAYKKM010000469.1, on the reverse strand, counting down.
AAAAGTTTCATAAAAAAATCAAGAAATTAAATAAATCAACGCTTTATTCTAATCTGCAATATGGCTATAGTTAGTCAAATTAATTTTCGACTGGGGGGGGGGGGCGCTCTACTGACTTCTGTGCATCTACCCCAGGGGTCGTGGCAGCTCTCGGCGGCCCTGGATGGTCTTATCAGATCCGTTACTTTACTTTTGTCATCTGGTCGCCGTACACGTCGTCCTGCGCAACGCCTTCACCTTTTAGAGACCTGTGATGCTGATATTCAAGCAGAACTTAAATAAGCTGAACAAGAGCTTTGTTGAAATTTGATGGAATTTGGTTATACTGTTGAACTTTGATGAGGGGCTCGGACTCCCCAAAAACAATTTTAGCGAACATGTTTTTTTTCTTTCATTTTCATAGTTTTTTACTTTATAATTCGTGTTAATTCTCATATTAAAAATGCTTTGAAAACGTTCACATCAGAAAGGGGGTTCCATGGAACCCATGGAACCCATGGAACCCATGGAACCCATGGAACACCCTCTATAAAGCCGATCTGTACGAAAACAGTTCGATCTGTACGAAAACAGTTGGTTAATAAGTAGACAGTTTATTATTACAATTCCCCTTTATGATATGGTTGGAATCGATCATGATATGGTTGGAAGCGATCATGATATGGTTGGAATCACAAGGAAAACCAATTCATCGAAATTTAAAGCTAGGATAATTACAACCCGATGTTTCGCCCGATATGATCGTTCTGCTTACTGCAATGAATTTAAAAATTCCCCATGGGATAAGGTTTATGAGCAGACTGATGTGAACGAATCATGGCAACAAATGTCTAATATTCTCTTGAAAGCTATTAATCAACATGCACCTATAATTCAAAAGAAAGTACGTGGTAGGGACTGTCCATGGTTGACAAACAACCTGCGGAAAGCAATGCTTGAGAGAGATTATTTACTCAAAGCGGCTAGAAGATCGAAATCCATTCCCGATTGGTCTACCTATAAAAGGAAGCGTAACCAAGTAAACAATCTGTTACGAAAAGAAAAGAATTCCTTTAACCGAACGTTGTTATACGACAACAGAAAGAACCCCAGACAATTCTGGAAAACTATTAAACAAATTTATCCTAATAAGCCTAATACTGCCAATTCATCTCACGCTTTTAACCTTAAAGATGATGATGGTATGACAACATCCAAGAGTAAAATATCAAATGCCTTTGGTCTGTTTTTTTCTTCTATTGTTCAAAAATTGAAGGAATCATTAAATATACCCGAAAGTCCTGAAACAATGTCTTCTTGTAATAGATCTCCCGACCAAGTTTTCCGATTTGAGGAAGTTTATCCATCTCAGGTATTGAAAGCCCTGAATAAGTTAAAAAACACCAAAGCAACGGGTCTTGATGACGTTCCGCCTAGTATGATTAAAGATGCATCTCAGTATATTGCCAAACCGTTGGCTTATATCATAAACCTATCGCTGTCTTCCGGGGTATATCCTACTTATTGGAAACGAGCAAAAATTATTCCAATCTATAAATCAGGCAGCGCCTCAGAGTTGGACAATTACCGTCCAATCTCAATTCTATACCTGCATGCTATTTCTAAAATAGCCGAGCGCTTGGTCCACGATCAATTGGCTAAATTTTTGGAGGAAACAAATCTATTATCATCTACTCAGTTTGGTTTTAGACGAAAGTACTCATCTAGTCTTGCAGTAACCTATTTTACAGATACAATCAGGAAAGAAATGGATCGTGGAAAGCTTACGGGGGCAGTTTTTATCGACCTGCGCAAGGCATTTGACATGGTCGACCATGCCATTTTAATTGAGAAGATGGAGGCGCTTGGTGTTCTTGGTGTCCAGCTTATTTGGTTTATGGACTACTTACTAAATGGACAACAAATTGTGATCTATGACAACTATAGATCTGATAATTATCCTGTTTATTACGGTGTCCCCCAAGGCTCCATACTGGGACCTTTGATGTTTTTGATATACATTGATGACCTCTCAAAAGTCTTAAAACACTCTAACATTGTTAATTTGTTATGTATGCAGATGACACCGTCCTATATTTTTCTCATAACGATATTAAAAAAATTGAGGCAGCTATGTCAGAAGGATGCAGTTGCATGGTGGTTGCAGAAGAATCAGCTGATTATTAATCTTAAAAAAGATAAGACGGAGTCTATGGTTTTTGGCACAGCAAAACGTCTTGCAAAGGAAGGAAATTCATCCTTGCGTATTCAAATTGGAAATAATGTTATTGGAAGTACCATGTCATATGTATATCTTGGTGTGAAGTTAGACCCAATGCTCAATTTTGTACAGTATCTGCATCGAACATTTAAGAAAACTTCGAGTAAACTTAAAATGCTTGGAAAGATACGATCCTCTTTGACAGTCCAATCTGCTCGTATGGTTTATCAGTCCATGATTGCTCCACTAATGTCATACTGTGACACGGTAACTTTGGAACTCTCTACATCATGGTTATCAAAGTTCCTTAAGTTGGAAAATCGAGCAAGGAAAATTATAGCAAATGGCTTAAATTTTGAAAATGTTGATCTAAAAATACGTGACTTTTGCTTTACTCGTACTTTTAATGCGGTTGTATTGGTCTTTAAATCCTTAAATGGCCTCTCATGTGAACCATTTGGTGGTTATTTTCAAACAATGAATCACCTACAAAATACTCGCAACAATGAATATTGCCTGCGCCTACCAAAAGTTAAGCTAGAGATAGCCAGGAAAGGTTTTTATTTCGAGGGGGCTCTTGCTTTTAACAAATTACCTTTGCATGTTCGCCAGATGAACTCCATCGTAAATTTTAAAAATGCTCTTATACAAATGAATAGTTTTTAGACGCATGAACTTCAACTTATTTATTTTAGTTTCTAACTACTCAAATTATGTAAGTAGTTTTTAGTATATTGTATCCTATTTCTATAAATTAATTTGTATTAGATACAGGACCCTTAGTGATAGCAGTATTTGATTATACTGATAAGGTTTTTATCCTGTATAAATAAAGTCTATAAATAAATAAAATAAATAAGATGTTCCTTTTCCAATTATCTTTTATTTTGTATAGAACCTTTATACTTCTATATATTTGAAACAAGGTATATAGCGACGATCGAAAATGTTCGTGAATCACTTGTATATATATATATATATATTTGTTTTTTCTTTAGATCGTGTCTCAATAGCTCAGTGGTTAGCGCGCCGATGCGTTGATTAGGAGACCTCGGGTTCCAGTCGATTCCCGGTTGGGGCAGTCAAATTTTCATATACAAATATTTGACCATATATATATATATATATATATATATATATATATATATATATATATATATATATATATATATATATATATATATATATATATATATATATATATATATATATATATATATATATATATATATATATATATATATATATATATATATATGTATATATGTATATATGTATATATGTATATATGTATATATATATATATATATATGTATATATGTATATATATATATATATATATATATATATATATATATATATATATATATATATATATATATATATATATATATATATATATATATATATATATGAGTCAAGTAAAGCGTGTTTGTCAGGGTTTGCCTATATATGTCTGGTTCATTACGTCATCGTTTGTTTGTGTCATAATTAGTGTGAGTGGGTGTCGCGTCATGCGTTAAGCGTGGGTATATTGTTTGTCGGTAGGTCTATTGTTCGTTGGTGCGTGCGAAGAAGTATTTTGTATGGTGTCGGTAATTGTTGTGATCTGTTAAGTGGTTTATGTTCCAAGTTGGAAAACCAACTTTCTAATGTAAGTCGATGTTTGTAGTTTGTGTTAAAGGCGATACATTCAGCCGAGTCAATATCGTGTTTTGTTTGTACGTGGCCAGTGTTCAGCTATGTGATTAGATCCTGTCCCCGTTTCTAGTAGCCCAGTTTCTAGTAGCTAATATATATATATATTTACCTGCAAAAAGTCTTTGTATGTTTAGGTAAGTCGTCGAGGCGTAACTCTGTACCATTTCGTAGTCCAGCACGGTCGCCGGAATAGACTTATTGTAGATGATGTTGCGAAGGGCAGAGGTTGTTTTCTTCAACGTTCGAAAGAAGTGACGACGAGATAAAGAGTCCTCCACCACGATATTCACATTAATATTTATATTTCGCTTTGGTCTACCTCGGGATTTCGCTCTCTTCTCCTTAAAGCGTTTGGAAACAGCATTGGGCAGCATTAAAACCTGGAAGACATCTTTGTCCCTGCACATGAGCAACGCAAAGCTGCTGCCAAACGTAGAGCGGGAAGCATGGCGGCGGAGCAGACGACCAAGAATCTTCGTATCCGACACAACTTGCCAGTTATTCTCCACCATTCCGCTCGAGTCATTCAATAATCCAACCACGATGCCTTTGTCGTCGCACATAGAATGATTGCACGATATAGCAAGAACTTTCCTTTGCCTACCAATTCTTATATTCTCCCCCAATACGGAACATATCACAACTGGCTCTTTGGATGAAGAACATGGGAGTGCTTTTATGCTTCCTGGTTTTCCATAATATCCCACAGCTTCCTCGCATTCCTGTGAGTTTTGTGGCTTATTACGACAGGCCGTGTTGAGCTCGAGGCGACGGGTTCTCTCGACATCGCTTGGTGTTACATAAGGCCTTCGTAATCCTAGATACGGACACGAACTAACGTTTGGATACGACCTTTTGACGAATGCTTTAGAGTCGTCGTTCAACATGGAGTCATACGTCTCGTAGAATGGGACGACGGGATTGAAAGAATAAATTTTCCCCGCGCTTTTATGAGTGAAGCTGTGAACTTGAGATTTATCAAACATCAATTTTTCTTCTGTTTGGCGTACATTCAAATATGCTGTTTTTGTAGTGTCATTGAAACCTTCAAGCGTTATTCTTCGTGTTTCTTTGAAATTGAATGATATAGGAAAGTGAATGCCTGTTTAACAATGATACAATAAAACCAAACAACAAATGAGCATTGGCATATGAGTGTGTATAATTAACATATTAAATGTTGGTGTACTGCCGAAATAGTGTGCAGGAAGTCTGGAAGGCATCGAACACGTGAAAGATGACTGAATTATTTGGTTTGTGCGCAGTGTTGTGCTGTCGACTGTGGACAACGTTGTAAACAAAGTCATTAATAAACAATTATTAAACAGCCATTAATAAACAATCATTGGATGAGGCTGAGCATGATATTTAACAATTATACCATGAGCTCGAGTCGTATATGAGCTCATAGCCAACGAGGTGCGAAGCGCCTAGTTGGCTATTAGTAATTCATATACGACGAGTGCGAATGGTATAATTGTTTTATTATCTATAGCCAAACACTTAGTCAGTTCGGGGTTTCTTTATAAAACCCCATCGATTTCAGCTTTTTCGGCCTAAAACAACATGCCGCCATCTTATTTTTTTCTCTAGTAGTAGAGGATCGCCAATCAAATCGCGAGATACCTGCATGTAGCTCATATCCTACTAGTAGCTATATAATATACAATTATTGGATGAGGCCGAGCATGATATCAAGAATTATCCAGACCGAGGTCAATGCTATCTGTCGAAACCGAAGGCTGAGGCGGATAACATTGACGAGGTCTGGATAATTCTTGATATCATGCGTAAGCCGAATCCAATAATTGTTTTATTATACATTGTTCAAAATAGTCTTACTAAAAATATACAAACAAATCTACTACAAGCCATTTTTTATTTTGTAATTTTCACGCGCTTAGTCCTAGTGACGTCATCAGCGTTCAATATTTTTTGTTTTGGACACCTCCGTGCAATGAGTCATTTTGGAAGTAAGCCACACAAAGACAATTACGTCACCTAAAGAAAATTTTTGATATTTTGTAGGTGGCAAGACATCAAGAATTTTCTAATTTCAGCCAATCAAAAACTTTATCAAACACAACATTTAAAACAAAACACAATAAATAATTTCTTTACAGTAAAACTAATGAGATTTTGAATTTTTACAGAGTTTTTTCTCACGTTTTGTCTGCGTACTCGGTACGTACTACTACCACTTATCTTTATATATATAGTTATATCTCTCAGTTTCTTACCTGCTCTTTGCTTTCTCCAATAGAAATAATCTTGCATGTAGTAATTGAAAATCAGTTGATATATTATGAATATAACTATCAATGCCGTATTCTAAATAGAAAGCAAAAGATATATATGTATGAATACCATAAATTGTGGCCTATAATGTCATAAAAAATTAAATTACAACAAGAAACATAGTAAAATGTAGCAGGCATCACCGCGCTCCAAGTAAAATGCTTTAATTGATGTGTTTGTAGAATAAACGCTACAAAAGCACATTAACGTTCTCATAATAACATTGTTTCGAGACCAGGCCCGGTTGCATAAAACCTCCATTTATGTGTCCTTACTTAAGTAGGACCATGGAGTAGAAAGACTGGATAGGAAACTAAGATCACGTGTGACGTTTCCAGCGTGCTGATTGGTTAAGACACCAGTTGAAAATCGTGACGTCACAAAATCTCCATAAATCGCAACTTTTAGCAAGAATACAGCTAAAAATGATAGTCGAACTACCAAAAAATATAACAATGCCACTTTACGATGGAATATCCGACTACTATTATTCATTTTAGGCGAAAAGTTCCAACTTTATACGGTGAAAAACGCGTCGCAAATTTCAACAAAAACAATAGTAGTTTTTGCGACGCCAGTTGTTTCACAACAAAAAAGAAAACAGCGGAAACAAAGACGAACAACAATTACCTCGAACACTTTAGTCGTGGCTTAGGCAGGTATCCATGGTAGGACTGTTGATTCAACTAAGTGTCATATATGGATGTTGCACAAAGAAACTTATCGTTTTCGAAAGTGTACGATTTGTGGGATCATTTACGGTTTCACGTTGCATGAAGTTATTACAGGTATTGCGGTAATACACAAGTGAAAATTCTCACGTAAACCTACGGGACCTCGGTATGTCCCGTAGATTCACGTGAAACTATTTTCACATATGTCAGCAGTAAAGGCTTTTGGCAACGTGAACCCCTAAAAGATCCCTCAACTCGTACACTTTCGAAAACTATAAGTTTCTTTATGCAACACCGATAAATTATGGACACTTCGCTGAATCCCAAGAGTCCCACTTAAGAGGACACTTAAGTAGAGGTTTTATGCAACCGAGCCCAGGGCCGTAGGAAACCTGGGCCGGTTTCAACCGGCAGGCTCGTACCCACGAGGCGTTGCGAGGAAGCTACGCTGTGCGAGCCTCAATGGTGTTTGACTTCGAGCTCGAAGCCTCGCCTTTGTTATAAGTCTTCCTGACTGGCGCCATCCTCCGAATGTCTTTGTATTTCCCAAGTGATCCTCTACAAAGCCAGTGGAATTAATAATTGCATAACCGGGTCTTTTTTGTGTCATGGGTGTCAATATTGATAGAAGAGAGGCACGGATTTTTTTTCGTAGCGAGCGAGATTTTACGTTTTGTTTGCAGTTATTTCCTATAGCTTTAATTTCCTATAAAGTTAAATTTAATAAAAAAGTAGACGTAAGAGTGTGATTGAAGGAAGACTTCTGAAATGTTACGAACAAGAGGTGTATATGCATCCAACATTTGTAAATTGTTACACGAGAGATTTTCATAATGATTGCGCGCCATTCATGGCTGGCCATTAAAGGGGCTATGTCACGATTTGCCTGGTTACTCAGTCAGAACTAATTTGCGATAAAAATTCGCTCGAGCGAAGCTTTCCAGCTCCTCGTTTCCCACCACGATTAGATATTAAATTGTCATTACGCTTTACTTATAACTTGTCCAAAAATAACCCACCAACATGAAAATAACAAATACTAATCGAATAAATCGTTTAGCTTTCGCTTCGCTTTGATTTTGGATTCCGAATCAAGCTTAGCTGAGTAACCAGGCAGATCGTGACATAGCCAAAAACAACACGACTGTACTAAGAAAATGTTCTTTGATCTTTCCTTGGGAATTCCACCGAAGCGTATAAATTCCTGACGTTTTCATGAACAGTTTACATGAGATGAACTAGCTGTTAAAGGATTCTTTTCGAGACTGGAGAATTTTGAGAACTCGATCTATATCATTTATAAACATTTTATATACGGCAAATAGTTGAACAGAGAAATATTTCTTTGATTTCATCTTTCCTTCTATATATTGCACAAGAGGTTTATGCTGATTGTTTTGAATGCATTGTCACGTCATCCCAGGAATTCGGTGTCCTCCGTGTGGAGGATTTGAGTGAAAACAGACTGAAGTTGATAAAATCTCTAGCAGCGGAACATTGTAGCTGAAACTATTGGTTTCATGCTGATGACACGCAGCTTTACATTACTTTTAAATCGTCCAGTCCTGATGACATGAACATGGCGAGATCTCGAATGGAAGCATGCATACGTGATGTTGACACATGGATGGCCTGGAACAAGTTAAAGCTAAATGGAGACAAAACAGAACTTCTCCTGCTGAACGCACGTCATCGCCCCCTTCCTTCTCTGGAAAACCTATTAGTATGTGATGAGATAATCCATCGAAAACATAAAGTGCGAAATATTGGTGTACTTATGGACTCATCTTTGTCAATGGAAAATCACATTGCCAACATCTGCAAGTCTGGTTTCCATCATTTGAGGAAGATAAGCAGAATCAGAAAATACCTTAGCCGCAGATCTGCGGAGTCTGTAGTTCACGCATTCATAACATCCAGGCTTGATTTTTGCAATTCAGTTCTATACGGACTTCCCTGTTACCTCATAGAACGTTTGCATAAAGTTCAAAATGCGGCTGCGAGGGTAGTTACACTTACTCGTAAAAGAGAACATATTACGCCAGTTTTGTACAACCTGCATTGGCTACCAATCAAACAAAGGATCGTATACAAATTACTGTTACTGACATATAAAGCACTGAATAGTCTAGCTCCTCAATATATATCTGACCTTATTAACATTTATGTACCTAGCCGTAATCTCCGGTCAGCACAGAGTAAACAATTAGTTTTAGAAAGTTTTAATTTACGTACATACGGTTTTAGGGCTTTTTCACATGCTGCACCTTTGGAGTGGAATGCTCTGTCGCAGCAAGTGAGGTTCGCTACATCTCTATCAAGTTTTAAAAACCAACTTAAGATCTACCTTTTTGAGAAAGCATATGAACTGTAAATAATTACTTTTATTTTTAGATTCTTAGATATATAGATTTTAAACTATTTTTAATTCCTTGTAAACCACCACAATGTAATGGTAACGGTTTTTAGAGTTTTGTAAAGCGCTATTGGGCAATGTATTTTATTGGACATAGCGCTATATAAATAAATAAATATTATTATTATTATTATTAGCATTTTCTAGAACATCCACAAAGCTCATCATAAAACATTTTGGAATTCAACTATTCACTTCATGTATAGAATCTAGTTTCAACATGTCGTATATACAGCGACGTAGCCAGAACCTTCAAAGGGGGGAGCCCTGTGGAGAATGAAGGAAGTCGTGGCTATATGTTCGCCGCGATTGTGGCTGGGAAGACTGGGGGGTGCATGATCCCACAGGAAAATTTTCAAATTTGAAAGGTCCAGAAGTGTTTTTACAGCAATTTCTAACTTGATTTTTTGCGAAATTAGGCCACCAGACGATGACTAGAAATTTCCATTTTAGCTTTTACATCGTGTTAATAATAGGTTATATTTTATCCAGCCTTTCATTATTTATTCTGACAGTAAAACACAAAACACAATTATTTGCTTATTTTAAAAAAGGCGTAGATTTATTAAAAAGGAAACTGAACACGAAAACATATTTAAATTCCGAGACTAATTGTTCATAGCACAAGCAATCTGTAAACAAATTAATCATGTACTGTAAAATATTTAGTTTAATTTTTGGTTTTAGTTCAACAAGCAAAGGGGGGGGGGGGGGAGCCGCGGATCCCCATGCTCTCCCCCTGGCTACGTCCCTGCGTATATATGTTTGTCGATATAATGTTAAAATAAAAGAACATGCTTGAATTGATGTCTGGTTTTATGGCTGACGTTTCATATAAATATCCCGAATTCAAAACATAGTCCTAACCCCAAACCTTACCCTAACCCCCAACCTAATGCTAACTCTAACTCTTATGATAAATCTTTATTTTAGAAATAACAGCTGATTTTTACTACCGATAGTCTATGTGACGTCATTTCGGGAGATAAGATACCGTTCGATACAGTTTGAATTTGAAATCACACACAAAAGATCGTTTTAACATAATTTCATGATACGCGTCTATTACCTTGTTGTTCAAATATATATTGAAACGTTTCAGTTCTTAGATTTCACACACTAGAATATACAGTCGCATTTTGTTGTAAAATATCTGGTTTTATCCCTAATCGTATTAATATAATAGCCAACAACCTGTCCAACATTGACATGTTAATTTGACTCATGGTTTGACAAAGTTCGTTGAAAACAAAGTCTCATGCCTTGCATTTGATTTATTTTTGACCAACCAATAGGATCAAATGCAAAGAAGGAAGTTGTTACGTTCAACGAATTTCATCAAACCATAAATTTGTCAATGTGAAGAAATGAATTTACTCCACTTTTTCGACTATATGTCTGATCAAATTAATTACTTAATTACCAGCATCTGTGTCGTTTTGAAACGTGTGTGTGTGTATATATATGTATATATATATATATATATATATATATATATATATATATATATATATATATATATATATATATATATATATATATATATATATATATATAACTACAGACGGTACCGTGTCGGCCTTTTGGGCCTCATCAGCATGTAGTGCTGATGGTCAGGATGAAGGTAACTGCTATTTACAGTCACCTTGATGCCACGCAAATGTGGGACATCAAAAACCTATATATATATATATATATATATATATATATATATATATATATATATATATATATATATATATATATATATATATATATATATATATATATATATATATATATATATATATATATATATATATATATATATATATACTAAAACGAATGTGATGTTGTTCACGGAACGTTGAAAGTGCTCAATACCATAAAGGTAGAGCGAATATATAGTGAAAGTGGTCTTACCTCAAAATGATAAAAGCCGCAACTGTCAGTTTCACGCAAGGCGATCGCTGAAGATCGCCTTGCGTGAAACTGACAGTTGCGGCTTTTATCATTTTGAGGTAAGACCACTTTCACTATATATATATATATTATATATATATATATATATATATATATATATATATATATATATATATATATATATATATATATATATATATATATATATATATATTTATATATATATATATATATATATATATATATTAGTCTTAATAATCTTTTGTTCAGGTTTCTCACACTAGTACTTGTAAAATATTGATCAATCGTGATCATAAACTGCCGTTCATCTGCTGGGCATTAACAAGCTTACCAGTTTTGTTAATTTCATTGCATCGCTGACCAAAGATGATGCCACTTCGCTCTTAACTCTTCACCGCAATATCCCACTAAAATGATATTAGTTGTTAAGTTCGGTTCACGTCACACCTCGCCGATTCTTCACTGCATAATTATGGAACCAGCTGTCGTTTTAATTTGTTTTTTGTTTTCAAAACAAATGCAGGTCATACTCTGGTCCTGCAAGTGCGGTCCAATAAGGCACATATATAACCCAAGTTTGTTTTTTTTAGATTTTTGAAAAACTCAACATTTTTTTTGAAAAACTCAACATTTTTTTTGAAAAACTCACATTTTTTTATCGAAAAACACATTTTCATATCGAAAAACACGGTTATTTATACCGCACGTTCGCCCGTTCGTGCTTGATGAATTCTTTTTTTAAACTCTTGACGGAATCTTTTTGCACTAGACTCCATAATGGCGTCTGCAGTTTGGTGGCTAGTCCAGTTTAGTTTGCGATGTTGCGCGTGCTGCCACACGTTCGCAACGTTCTACAGCGCATTAACCATAATTTGAAACGAAAATATACATTTCAATTTGAAATTTTCAAGACAAATTATTTATGTTTACGTCGTGTTTCACCACTCGAACTAAATAATTGTCTTAATACCCATAATAAATTGATAATAAATCGGGGGGGGGGGGGGAGGGCAGTTGTCCCTGGGTACGGCAAATAATTGAACAGAGAAATATTTCTTTGATTTGATCTCTCCTTCTATATGTTGCACAAGAGGTTTATGCTGATTGTTTTAAATGCATTACCACGCCATCCCAGGAATTTGGTGTCCTCCGTGTGGAGGATTTGAGTGAAAACAGACTGAAGTTGATACATAGTGGAAATTTATTTTAAAAAAACATTTCTTTAACAAATATGAGTTAGTTGGCTAATGTCGGCAGATAAGATGCGGTTCGATACAGTTTGAATTTGAAATCACACACAAACGATCTTTTTAACATAATTTCATGATACGCGTCCTATTACCTTGTTGTGCAAATATATATTGAAACGTTTCAGTTCTTAGTTTTCACACACTAACTTAATAGCTTGTAATAAATTTTAAACAATCTAATTTCGAAGATTTTGTTGAGCATGCAGACTGCAGTATTACAAGTTTAGAACAGAACGCAACTTTTCTCAACTAGACATAAAATATATGTTTAATAAATTGGACAGTACTCGACGATTCACAAAGAAAGTAAAAAAGGCAATAATACGATTCACAAAGAAGGTAAAAAAAGCTAATAAGTACGGCATTCAGACTTAAAAGCGGCGGCTGTAGTCGACAGCAGCATGAACGTAAACCTTAGGCCAAACATTCTTGTTGACAGGAAGACAGGTTTCTTCAAAAACAAATGGGTTCTTGAAGCATAGTCCTTGTCCCTGATCGCCGACAAAGTCTTCGAACCGAAGGACACTTCAAATCCAACTACAGTTACAGTAATCTACAGATAACCTGAATATCTTTCCGTGTTTACTGGCTTTTCCCTGTCGCTGCATCGTATCGGTCCGAGTTGATATAAAGTAAGAAACTATAGTATTTTGACTCGTCTGGGACTATTTTTTTAACAAATCTTCTCAGACAACGATATCCCAAAAGGGAGAGTTAAAATAACTCTCCTGTTACCCCATTTAGGTGGAGTTAAAAAATAACTTCACTATTGGGAGTTATTTTAACTCCCAATAGTGGAGTTATTTTTTAACTCCACCTAAATGGGGTAACAGGAGAGTTATTTTAACTCTCCTGTTATCCCATTTAGGTGCATAACTCCACTATTGGGAGTTATTTTAAATCCCAATAGTGGAGTTATTTTTTAACTCCACCTAAATGGGGTAACAGGAGAGTTATTTTAACTCCTTGAAAATAACAGTGTGACGTAGGCAAATTCAGCGCTTTGAATTCAATATACAATTCTATAGTTGTAGGTAATGATGCTCTGTCAGTGCCGCCCGCGGCGAGCGGAGATGAGACCCTGGGAACGAGGTTGTCTCAGTGCAGGGGTGGTTACTGCACACATGTTACAAACCGATAACATAGTATTTGCCAACGGCTTTGATTACATGGAGTTGGCTCATTATCCGTGCTGGCTTACGCGCATACGCAGTGTTAGGTAATTACTTCTACGCAGTACGGCAACATAGATTTGATCGAGTACACATTTTCAGCGTACGGTTCTCGAGATCGTAGACCAACCAATTTCAAAAGCGATCGGCGTGTGCGATTGTAAGCATTGTGAGCCAGGCATGGACTGGCCATAGTGCCATCTTGTGCCAGAACAATGGCATTTTGTGGCAGCACAATGGCGGGCCATTGTTCTGGCACAAGATGGCACAATAGCCAGTCCTAGCCTGTCGTGAGCGTATATATATAAGATCAAGATACTTGCCAGCCACATCATATATTTTCAGTGAAGAACACTTGAGGAACTTGAAGGTGACCAGATGAAATATTAAAATGAAATGACAATGGCGCATGAAGATATGCAGTGGTCTCAGTTTCGCAAAGCTTATCGGGATGACGTAATTGCAAATACTCGACATAAAGAAAAAGGAAAATAACAGAGCCAAGTTTAAGACTCTGCCCTGGAAAATTTTGAAATATAGTGTATCCTGAAATAGATTTCAATTATTTTCGTTCCTTTTCCTCTTTTCCTCTTTTTCCTTTCTCTTCCTCTCAGTTTCATATTTGGCGAGTTTTTTCCTCTCACTCGCTTCTCGCTTCTGCTTCATTTCGATGCTAGCTGCTGCATTTTTTTCATCATCTTTAATCGTGCTACGAAAGCCACAAAACTCCATCCACATGTTGAATAGGACTCTGAACACATATGTTGAAGAAAATAAAGCAACACATTCAACACATACAGTAAAAACCCGCTAACAAGAACCTACATTTTACCCAATCAGGCTGGGATAGGTTCTTATATTCTTATATGTTCTTATATAAACAAATACTTAATTTCCGCCTGTGGTTCTTAATAAGGGTAGGTTCTTGTTAGCGGGTTTTTACTGTATGTTGAAGAAAACAAAGCACCGATATTTCAACCGAAAATCTACTCGAATTGCATGTTTATTACTTCATTTTAATTCTTACGGTATGTCAGTTTAGTTTAAAATCCTATAAGGCTAAGCTAACGACACAAAACATCAACAGACCTGCATTTCTCGAAATAAGTAAGGACCAATATTGGGAAAACAGTCGGTAATGGCTTGGATTTTTTTATTGATATATTTTTCCGAGGCGTATGGAATGGAACCCGTAACCAGAGGATGCCTTGGACGTCGATACCTTTGACCATAACCTGCCATTTGTTTTGAAAACAAAAATCAAATTAAAATGACTGCAGGTGCCATTGTCACATAGATTATGCAGTGAAGAATCGGCGAGGTGTGACGTGAACCGAACTTAACAACTAATATCATTTTTGTGGGATATTGCGGTGAAGAGTTAAGAGCGAAGTGACATCATCAGCGATGCAATGATATTTACAAAACTGGTAAGCTTGTTAATACCCAGCAGATGAACGGCAGTTTATGATCACGATTGATCAATATTTTACAAGACAGATAGCGTAAGAAACCTGAACAAAAGATTATTAAGTCTACTCATGCAGACGCTACATGGACGATATAAGATTTATCTTCTAAAAATGTTCCTGATTTGAGTTAGCTTGACTAACGTCCACGTATCGTCTGTCTACTCTATGCTCCTACATTAATTACAGCATATATATATATATATATATATAACTTATGAACTTAAAATATTGTTTGCTACTCCGAGTTTCACGCAAGTGCGATCATCAGGCAATAGTGGAACTGATTCTGTAGTCCTACAGAATCAGTTCCACTATTGCCTGATGATCGCACTTGCGTGAAACTCGGAGTAGCAAACAATATTTTAAGTTCATAAGTTATACAATTCGCTCTACCACTCAAGGTATTGAGCACTCTTAGACGATTGCAAACTATTCGCTTCATTTTATCTATCTATCTATATATCTATATATATATATATATATATATATATATATATATATATATAAACTTTATTCTTTAAAATGTCACTATACTCGGAGTTTCACGCTCATGGCGATCATGAGCGTGAAACTCCGAGTAGTGACATTTTAAAGAATAAAGTTTACATATTTATAACTCGCTCTACCTCTTTTGGTATTGAGCACTATTGTCTGTCAACTAACAATTTTTATACATCTTGATATATATATATATATATATATATATATATATAACTACAGACGGTACCGTTTCGGCCTTTTGGGCCTCATCAGTGTAGTTCTGATGAGCAGGATGAAGATGCACACAAAATGTGGGACATCAAAAACCATGCCAGAGCGCTCAAACTGCAAGCAGTGAGCGTGCGCACAATGCGTAAGCGACAATGGTTCATCCTGTATAGAGCGCTCAATATGACCTAAAGGTCATAGAGGTCATATATATATATATATATATAAACATCACAATCTTAAAGATGGGATGTGGGATATACCACACTGCTCTAAAACACATAACATCCAGAAGTTTTAAGTCATAAATAACTCAGTATACTGTATAAAACAGTTTTAAACAGCTTCATCGCGCTGACGAGCCCCAAATAGGGCGAAACAGCTCGGTCCGCGATTGCTGATTGACCTAGACACTGCTCATCTAGTTGTCAGTCCACTCAGTTAAAACTGTTTTAAGACTTCTTGATGTTATGTGTTTTAGATCAGCGTGGCATATCCGACATCCCATCTTTAAGATTGTGATGTTTATATACCTATTTGGATGTGATAGGTTATCAGCTTCATCGCGCTGACGAGCCCCAAATAGGGCGAAACAGCTGTCCGCGATTGCTGATTGACCTAGACAATGCTCATCTAGTTGTCAGTTAAAACTGTTTTATGCAGTACTGAGTTGATTATGACGTAAGACTTCTTGATGTTATATATATATATATACATATATACATATATACATATATATATATTGAAAGGATATATGGTGAAGGAAAATTTCGAGTGTTGGAATACATACATTTTAAGACCAAACCGGGATGCGAAAAATGCAACTTCAAGGCCTTCCGGCTGGAATTGAACCTGCGACCCTGCGATGTTAGTGCAGTGCTCTGGCCACTGAGCTACGGAAGCTGTTGCCAAGAGCCCAGTCACGAGTTCTGTATATGGTGATGGGTAATGCCGGGATAAAATTCTGGGTATATTATAGGTAATATTTGGCATTTCACTTGATATATATATATATATATATATATATATATATATATATATATATATATATATATATATATATATATATATATATATATATATATATATATATATATATATATATATATATATATATATATATCGGTTCATATATATATTTCACTCGATATATATATATATATATATATAGATTCAGTTATCTGAAGATCGTCTACGGGCGTGAAACTAGCAGTAACAGCAAACAATCTTTAGTTATATATCTATAAAAATATATATATATATATATTTATATATATATATATATATATATATATATATATATATATATATATATATATATATATATATATATATATATATATATATATATATATATATATATATATATATATATATATATATATATATATATATATATATATATATATATATATATATATATATATATATATATATATATATATACATATATATATATATATATATATATATATACATATATATATATATATATATATATATATATATATATATATATATATATATATATGAATATAAAGACAGGTAAACTTCTTCAGGCAAAGTATTAAAAAGTTATTTGCCTGAAGAAGTTTACCTGTCTTTATATTCAAATATCAACCAGGCATGATGCTCGATGTTTTCCCTTCATATATATATATATATATAAATGAATCTGATCTAAAAACTTTATTACTAAATTTTCAGTCACTTATACTATGACCTTCATCAGAGTTAAATTTAGTAATAAAGTTTTTAGATCAGATTCAAACCGTTTATTTTATCATGTCATATATATATATATATATATATATATATATATATATATATATATATATATATATATATATATATATATATATATATATATATATAATATAATAAGGTCATGCATAATAAGGTCTTAATATGTATATTATTATTTAATATATATATATATATAATAAGGTCTTAATTCTTATAAGGTCTTAATTCTTTAGTTAACTATACGTTTCAAAACGAGAAAGATGGTGGTATAATTAAGTAATTAATTTGATTAATAACAAGGTGGAATATCAGACATATATAGTTGTTTCTTCACATTGACACATTTATGGTTTGATGAAATTCGTTGAACGCAACAACTTCCTGCTTTGCATTTGATCCTATTGGTTGGTCAAAAATCAATCAAATGCAAAGCAGACTTTGTTTTCAACGAACTTTATCAAACCATGAGTCAAATCAACATGTCAATGTTGAACAGGTTGTTGGCAATCATATTAACACGATTAGGGATAAAACCAGATATTTTACACCAAGGTGCGGCTGTATTCTTGTGTGAAAACTAAGGACTGAAACGCAATTTCAATACATATTTGCATCAAGAAATTATGTTAAAACGAACGTTTGTGTGTGATTTCAAACTATTCAAACTGTATCGAACCGTATGCTAGCTGCCGACATTATAGCCAAACTAACTCACATCTGTTAATGAAATGTTTTTTTAAAACAAATTTCCACTGCCTCGTGTTTCATATATATCCCAAAATGACGTCATATAGACTAAATAAAATTAGTAAACATTAAAAACTATTAAGAAACATTTTAAAAAGATATGTTTTAAGAGATTTCTTAAAAACAGTCAACGAAATGCTTTTCCTAAGATCCAATGGTAACTTGTTCCATAGCTTTGGTCCTGCAACGCAAAAGGATCTATCACCATATGATTTTAGTCTTGATCTGGGAATCTGAAGAAGTTCGTGAGACGTCGATCGAAGCTTGCGTTGTGAAGTATTGTAGGCTAAGAGGTCTTTCAAATATTGTGGTGAAAGGTTATGGAGAGCTTTATAGACCAGTAATAGAATTTGACAGGAAGCCAATGCAAGTTAATGAGAACTGGAGTAATATGGGCTGATAGCTTTATGTTTGTAAGTATAGGCGAGCTGCAGTGTTCTGGACTCGTTGTAGCTTTTGGAGAATACATTTAGGAGTACAGGTACCAATCAATAAGGAATTACAATAGTCCAGTTTTGAGAAAATAAAAGCATGAATGATTATTTCCAAACAATCCCTGGATAAATACTTTTTGATTTTTGAGATGTTTCTAATGTGAAAGTAAGCAGACTTGCAGATACTACCAATGTGCTCCTCAAGTCTAACATGTTCATCAAAAATAACTCCCAGATTCCTAACAGATGTATTTGGTACAATTTCTTCTTCTCCTACGGAAATAAAGGCGGCGATGGGTGATACCGTGAATTAATCAATATGAGTTCTGTTATATCACCATTGAGTTTGAGTTTATTCAACATCATCCAGGATCTCATATCATGAATGCACTCCTCCATGCGCATTTTAGATAGATTAAGTTCACCGAGATCTTTAGTTTTAAATGAAATATATAGTTGTCCATCATCTGCAAAATGATGTTATATTTTCTTGCCACATCAGCAAGAGGAGCGGTGTACAACGAGTAGAGTAAGGGGCCTAGCACAGACCCCTGAGGAACACCTCCATCCACGTCGTGCAATGAAGAATCACATCCATCTATATGAACAAACATTTTTCTAGATGAGAGGTATGATGTAAACCAATCCAATACACAACCCTTTATACCAAACCGTCTCGACAGCCTTGCCAGCAGAATTGAATGATCTACAGTATCAAAAGCTGCTGAGAGGTCTAGGAGAACTAGAATAACAGAACTACCATTATCGAGGGCCTGGAGAGTATCATTTTGTTTCAAATTCCTTAGACATTTTCAAATCTAAACTTATTGATTCTTTAGTTCTGGTTTGATTAACTATAAATTTTAACGTTGATTTTATAACATACTATTCTTAATCCAAGCAAATACTTTTTTATTAGCCATTATATAACGTAATATTTTTAATGTAAACATACTTTTTAGTTGGCGTGATGTCGAAAAGGACTTAATAGATGTAGATGTAGAAAACCAATAAGACTTGAAGTCTTGAACATCAATTGACGTCATTTTCGTCCATTTTTGTGTGAACACGCTGTGAAAATGATACTTTTTGAAACACGTTACAAATAAAAACACTCGAAAAGGACATTGTGTGCATATATAGACTATGTTGTCCAAGTGAGACGTACAGTATAACAATTTAGGAAATATAAATTTTAAATTTATTTTATATATAAATTTACATTATTTAAAGGACTTTGTTACACGAATGAATGTCAAAGTACAGGTAATAATGCAAGATTTCATTATCAGCTATATATCCAGTAGGTAAACTAAATCGGTTCAGATATAAAAACTATCTGAGTACTACTCTGCAAATTAGTATAAAATGAAGAACAGGATGTTGCAGCAATGTCATCAAGATAATAAGAGCAACCATACATTGATTGTTCGTCAACACACATGCAGTAGAAAATAGTTTTTAATTAAAATAAATATTTGCAAATTTTGCAATGTGGGTTTCCTTTATGACACAAACTTTGTATGACATTGACAACAGGCAGTATACAGATTACCCCTGTGATATGAGGACTTCTTACATCAGTATAGGAGTTGTTGCAGCAGTACGACTTGTCACAGCAGTATAGGACTTGTCACACCAGCATAGGACTTGTTGCAGCATTATAGGACTTGTCACAGTAGTATAACTTGTTGCAGCAATATATGACTTGTCACAATAGTATAGGATTTGTCAAAGCAGTATAGGACTTGTCCCAGCAGTATAGGACTTGTTGCAGCAGTGTAGGCCTTGTCGCAGAGGTATACCTGTACGACTTATCGCAGCAGTATAGGACTAGACTAGTCGCAGCAGTATAATACTTGTCACAGCAGTACAGGACTTGTCGCAGCAGTATAGGACTTGTCACAGCAGTATATGACTTGTCACAGCAGTATAGAACTTGTCGTAGCAGTATAGGACTTGTCGCAGCAGTATAGGACTTGTCGCAGCAGTATAGGATTTGTCGCAGCAGTATAGGATTTGTTGCAGCACTATACATGTAGGACTTATTGTAGCAGTATAACTTGCATTAATTTCAGCTGGTGATGAAGGGAGGTTGTTCTTGCTAGAGTTGTTAGAAATAACGTCATACACATAGATATTTTGAGCACAAATATTATAAACTGTATTTTTAGAAATTTTACATGATAATAAGGTGACACTGATACAGCCTAATAATAGGATATCTAAAATTACAGTTACAGTAGCATGAATAAAATTAAAGAGATCACTATTAAAAATAAAATAAAACAAAATGATCTTAACTCAAAGTATTAGGAAAGAGATCTTGGAAATTAAAAAAATAAATGCTTACCTGATTTTGTTGTAACTTTGCCAACGACTTCGTATAAAGTAAATGGTTTGAACCTAGGAGTATCATTAATAGATGACAGACTGTGTGAAGTTGATCGTCCAAGGTTGTTGTAGTCTCGAGAGACTATTGTTTCGACGTTTCGACGGCCTCAGTGGCAGCTTCGTACAACTTACGAAAACTGGGGTACATCACACTTGAAAATTCAGTGAAGTTCATGTTCAAAATACTTATCAAAATGAAATTTGTAATCCGTTGAATTCCCATATCACCCAGTTTTCAGAGTATGGCAAGTGCACGCACAAGTTGTTTTTTTAACTTTGTCATTGTGCACACCAAAATGTCATATCGCACGCCGAATACAACATTTTTCCAGCAATTGAGGACGAGTTTGTATTCTATGCATGTGTGATACTACTTTGCTCCAAGAGAAGTCAGGGTAGCGCGATACAGCTTTAACAAGTTGGGGGTAAGATTTCGATCAGATCGAAATGACCGTGGGCGATTGACAGTTGTGCCACTTTGTAACTTGTTAAACTGTAACCAAACGAGAGCGAATTGCTGTGGCTGTAGTTCGAACTCCCAAATTAACAAAATATAGGTTTCATGATTGTTTTAAACAAGTTTTTTTCTTTGTCACGTACGGTACATGATATTTTCGGGAAATTATTCAGAGTGGCTGGTTGAGATAGTGTGACTGTCAACTTGCGATGACTTGCACTCTTATTTGAAGTACTTGCTCTACAATCTAGCTCTATATATCCTCAGAAGTTGTTGGTTGATTGTCGCCAAGAGATTGCACGCAGGAGCCAGGTTCCTGTTCGTTTGCACGCGATGCACGCCACTAAAATGCATTTGCACGCGCGAGATCTCGTCGAGTTCTGCCATACTCTGCAAACTGGCATATCACTCCTTGAATGCGAAACAAGATGGCGTCATTTCGAAAACGCAACGTCGTACCATTTTGAGAAGAGCCTGGGCACGAGTTCTTCTGTGTTTTAAAACCTAACTAACTAGGGAGATGCAAAGCATCATGGGGCGAGCCAAAGTTGAATGGTATTTGTTTGTAATTGTATATAAGAATGGCAATATAAATTTAAAGATATATGACCAATATGAGTACGATTAGTGGAAGCTTTGAAAAGTAATCAACTTTTATATAAAACATAATATACAAAATTATATCAAGTGCTTGTGAGCCACAATATATTAAAATTTTGTTTGTGTGGGCAATCAAAGAGAGCAATTTTTGGCTGCAAAAATAGAGAAAATATTTTGTTGAAAAAATATGGTGTGGAAAACGAGATCATCAAAATATCAAACAAATTTGTTTCTTGGTAATTGAATGCTTTTAGGATGCTCTGATCGTTGATTGACCGAGTTAACAAAAAATAGTATCTTGAATTATATCATGGTCCAGACGTTCTTCTCTTTGTTGAAGAATCTCTGGATAAACACGTAAATATATCAATATTCGAGTGAAATTTAAAAAACTGATCCCGTTCAATTTGATAACAAACAACAAGTACGTTGCAGCGCACTTTATTATAATTATTACCAGATGTTCTCCTTTGTTGTTGTGTCACTCTTCGCAATTCCTGTGTAATGGTCTCTGTTCAGGAGAATTATATATATATATAAATAAATATATAATTAATATTACATGTAAAATCCGCTAAAATTTTATTTATCTCAAACAGTACACTTACCAGGTGTACATGTATGTCTTGCTGCACGTTGCGCTCGGTACCTTTGCCTTCGTCTCGATAGTCTTACTTCTCTTTCTTCTGCTGTCTCGTCTGCCCTTCGCTGTCTCTCTCGCTCATTTCTTCTTTGCCTCCTTGCTTCCTGCATTTTGTCCGCCAGCCGCCAGCTGGCCGTAGGCCGCCAGCAATACCTTCGATGAGTATTACAATCCGAGCGGAGAAAAAGGGTCGGAACGTTGATATTCGCCTCGATAAAAACCTTACTTCCCTTTGTTCTGCTGTGTTAACTGCCTTTTTATTTGCACAAATTCGTCTATTTCATGGATAGTATACATACAGAAGTAGTAAAAAGTCTAAAATTGCGCGATGCCAGGACAACAGCCGATGAGTGAGTATTAAAATACGACGGGAAGAAAGGGGAGTACGAACTGCCGGGACCAACTAAGGGGCTCGCCCCAGGGCTCGCCCCAACAAACACGCGTGATAGCAAAAATGGCGGGGAAAATCCATGTTTTCCATCGAGTTATAGAAACACGGCTTTCAGCCAATCAGCGCGTGCGTTTTTAATTTGTCATTTTATAAAAAGGTTTGTTTGTCCGAAATGCTAGTGACATGACTAACCAGTCATCATTTCGGATACAATATTCTGTTGCTATAGAGATTTTATCAACTTTTTCACTCAAATCCTCCACACGGAGGAGGACTGTGACAATGCATTTAAAAAAAATGCATAAACCTGTGCAAAGTATTAAAGGAAAGATCAAATTATTAAAGAAATATTTCTCTGTTCAACTATATTTGCCGTACATAACATATTTATAAATGAGATAGATCGAGTTGTCTCTGTTAATTTCGTGCAAATTAAAATTCTCCAGTCCCAAAAAGTATACTTTAACAGCTAGTTCATCTCATGTAAACTTTTCATGAAAACTTGTGATGGTCGCGTCGCTGCCCTTCTTTGCAAATAAAATCGGGATTCCTCATCCGGTTGAAACCGGAACGGTAACTCGGCCCTGTCAGACACGTGTTTCGCTGTTCCACAGCTCATCAGTCTAGTGTAGCTCGGTATCTAGATATGGCATGAGAACTATTTATACCCAAGCGATTGCCGGTGACAACCGCTTATGGGACAATAGCAGTCACGCGCACATCCAGAGAGCGTGAAGCGGTATAAGTGGGCGTTTCATTATCGCTAAAGGACACCCACACCAACTTCAGAAAGTGCTCAACAACACCGAAGTGAAGGAGCGTATAATAGTACAATCTACAGACACGTGTTTCGCTGTTCCACAGCTCGTCAGTGTAACTCGGTACAATCTAGATATGGCATGAGAACTATTTATACCCAAGCGATTGCCGGTGACAACCGCTTGTGGCGTGAAGCGGTATAGGCCGGCCAGAGTGCTCAAACTACCACAAAGGGTAGTGGGCGTTGCATGTATATATATATATATATATAATATACCCATAATAATATACCTATAATATACCTATAATATACCTATAATATACCCAGAATCTTATCCCGGCATTACCACCATATATATCGTGACTAGGCTCTCGGCAACGGCTTCCGTAGCTCAGTGGTCAGAGCACTGCACTAGCATCGCAGGGTCGCGGGTTCAATTCCAGCCGGAAGGCCTTGAAGTTGCATTTTTCGCAACTGGTCCCGGTTTGGTCTTAAAATGTATGTATTCCAACACTCGAAATTTTCCTTCACCATAAATCCTTTCTATATACATATATATATATATAATATATTTATATATATATATATATATATATATATATATATATATATATATATATATATATATATATATATATATATATATATATATATATATATATATATATATATATATATATATATATATATATATATATATATATATATATATAGCAAAGTGAAAAGGTTGTAAACTGCCAAGAATGTGCTGTCTACGCAGCACTTTACTTATATATATATATATATATATATATATATATCACATACTTCATTAGGGTGATAACAGCGGGCGATAAAAACGATGTCCCGCTGAAAAAACTATATGTCCCGATAAAAACGATATGTCTATTTTAATACTTATTATTGATTGATTATTCTAATTGTTCCAATTCAGACCCTAATTTAATTTGAGCCCAGCAAATGACTTTGAGACAAAACATACTAAAAAAGATTTAATTGCTAACCTTTCGTTGCTTGCAGCTCAAAGTTATTTGCTGGGCTTTAATATTTATCTTTAAATTACATTTCTACCTGGTATATCTATTGCCACAATTCCGACCCTGATAAAGGCACAAGTATGTGATAAACAGGTTATCACATTCGTGACTCGTGATATCAGTTTTATCGCTTTCAGGACGATATCATAACTGTCCTTCGTTCGCTGCGATATTGTCCACACGTCATGTGATAACCTATATATATATATTACATATATTACATATTGCAGATTCCGGACCGCTCAGGAACCAATCAAATTGCCGGATGTCACGTTCCGGACCGCTCACGAAAATAGTCATATAATAATTATCACTTATTTACTGAGACCGAGGGAAACAGTGTGTTTTGTGGACCCGAGACCGCCGTTGTTGCCCGAGGCGAAGCCGAGGGCAACAACGGCGGTCGAGGGGCCACAAAACACACTGCTTTCCCGAGGTCTCAGTAAATAAGTGTTTTGTTATATAGTATATTAGTGTCAAAGTATGAATAATTCACCGGTTATTGGAGTGAACTTTGAAACCAAAACTAGATAAATGGAACCCCGTAAATGTTTAATAAAAAAAGACAACACTCAACAGTTAAATATTTATTACAACATTCTGAACTCAAAAGTGATAACATACACTAGAACACTGAACTATAAAATGAACTTTGGAACTTCACGGTTGACGCGCATGCGCACTGCACCCATTCTATTGTAGACCGGTCAATAAATGTTCTGTTCTGTTATGGACCGGTTGCCTCGTTGCCAGGGCAATGCAGTAAACACGACGTTTTGCGGACCGGCACGTGATACGCTTTTGTCCAATCGGAAAACAGAAAAATTGAACTTTGACACTAACTATATAACAATATATGTTATTTACCGGATGGGAGGTCTGTATAGAAAAATATTTTCCCGAGGTTTCAGAAACTGCCCGAGGCCGTAGGCCGAGGTCCGTTTATGAGACCGAGGGCAAATATTTTTCTGTACGGACCGACCAAAACGGTAAATAACAAGGTGAAAACTTGAGTTACTTTAGTTCGATAAAACTGCATGCATTATTTGGATAAGGAAAGAAAAACAAACCAAAATACTTTAGGTTTTGTATAATATAGTTATTTCCAGCTTAGTTGATGTGTTAGTTTTCCATTTTCTAGTTAATACTGCAACGAAAATCACGATAAAATTTTTTAGCATTTAGGATTCCGTGACTGTGGTAAGATATCGCAAAATACCGCCTGCTCAGGCAGCCAATCATATTGCAGGAATGCCTGGATTCCGCCCGCTCACGATTAATAAAAAAATAAAAAGACATTATGGGCCATAATTTATGGCATTCATATATATTTTACTTTCTATTTAGAATACAGCATTGATAGTTACATTCATAATATATCAACTGCTTTTCAATTACTACATCCAAGATTTTATCTATTTGACAAAGCAAAGAGCAGGTAAGAAACTGAGAGATATAACTATGTATAAATATAAGAGGTAGTAGTACCGAGTACACAGACAAAACGTGAAAAAAAATTCAAACTCTGTCATCATGTACACACGTAAAAATCTCACAGGTTGTAACAAGGTTGTTGTTTCAACATGCCTGTAACAGCATTGTCAACATGATAGATCAGGATTAAAATAACAGCACTGTTCAATTTAAAGGCTGCCTGGTTACTCAGCTAAGCGTACTTTTTGATATTTGATTCGGAATCCAAAATCAAAGCGAAGCGAAAGCTCAACGATTTTTAGAAGGAGCTGGAAGGCCACGATTTCCGTATACTATCTTGAACAAAACATCAACAAGTACGCTTAGCTGAGTAACCAGGCAAATCGTGACATAGCCCCTTTAGGCATGCATGTTTCAACATGTTGTCACAGAATAGGAAATGAACAGAAGGGCCACTCGCGTCGGAACCTTTGATGTTTTTGTCCTCGCGCATGTCGCCTCGCGCATCTCGGCCGCCATCTTCCTAGCCAGTAAAACTCCAGCCAGTTCAACAGTAAACAATAGAGCGAAAACCGAGGTTGGATGATTGGAACGGCTATATCTCAAAATTTTGATCGATGATTTTCAAACCACTGCTTGAATATCCAAAAGAGAGGTAAGTTTATCTATTTTATTTTGTTAGAAAGTAAATTAACACATTTTAAAAGCGTAATTTTATGATTTTATGCGGCACAATTTTTGTCGCTTTTCTCAATTTCTTGCACGCTCACTCTCAGGGCAAGTTTTTTGTTTGATAAAATATATTCAAGGTCTAGCAATCATAATTTTCTTTCCTAAGTAAGCTAGGCTAAGGTAATTAGTGATATAAATGTTATGTAAACCACGGATTTTACGTTGTTCTTTACTTACAAATGTTCAATATATTTACTGTCTTTTTTTGCATATGAAAAGTAATGCTCAATCGTAAAAATAACTTTTGCAGGAAAACAAGAGGGAATTCAGGACAACTTTGGCACGTAACAGGAATACTGTGCAATTTCCTCAGGATATTTTTAGGCACTCTTGGTTTATATGGAGAAGTTTGCTATGAAGGCATCTTCAAGTTGTTAATGTACTCCAAGTAAAGTGTTGCTGAAGCATGGAGCCATCCAAAACTTTTGAAGTAGCACAGTAACTTTCTGTAATCATCCAGGTTGTCTGACACCAGAGGCAGAGTATTATTATTATAAGCATTTATTTAAACACGATAAAAAAGGTTACAGCGTAACTGATGTGGTTGTGCATATATACATATAAATCATCTTGTATAATAATCATTATCATTACAAGAACCAATGTTAACCTATTGTTAAATAATTGTACTAAAAATATGTTACAACTGTAACTTTTTAATTTCTCGCTTAAAAAATGTTAATGTTGTCAATGGCTCTTGTGTTATTGTCCAAAGAATTCCATAAAAAAGCTGATTGATAAGTAATAGACCTCTTTAAGTCAGTGCGCGGATTTAGAAGTTAGTCGCATAAATTAGATTTAGAATTTGCAATTCAAAATACCTGTGAATAACAATCCTATTGGATAGATTTTTGTTCTGAATTATTCTTAAGAAAAGCATAACCAATAGGGTTGTTCATGAAGTGTCTAATTTATGCGACTAACTTCTAAATCCGCGCCTGTAAGTAGTCTGATCTAGGCTTGGGTAATATACTAATGTCAGTTTTCTTCTTAAGTTGTAGTTACTGTTAAATTTAATAAATAAAGATTGTAATGCAGTGGTGTAACAGTCTCTGCGAATACATATCCTTTGATTGTATACCACTTCGTTTTATTTAGGACGAATTATGTTGGTGTATGCCACTCTAACCATATATAGATTTGGCAGCCCTTACATGAATCCTCTCTAGCTCGTCAAATAAGGTTTTCCCGCATGAACCCCATATGCCAAGGCCATAGGTTAATTGATGGTAATATTACCTTGAAGTAGAAGTCTGCCTTAGCATTGGTAGGTAAGAAATAAAGAGATCTTAGAAGATTAAGTTTTTGCGAGAAAGACCTAATCAAATCGGTAACATGCACGTTCCACTTCAGCCTATGGTCAATTTCCATACCAAGACATCTGGATGACTCAACATGTTTGACATAGCTACTCCCTAATTTAATTCCTTGTAATAGGGCCAATAAAGGTATCTTGTCTTAATAGTACAAACTCAGTTTTCACGGAATGTGGAGTTAGAAGATTTTGGGTGCACCAGTCTTGTAATTTACACAAGACTTTATAATTGAGGTCGGTGACCACTGAGTCTGGATCAGCATACATGTGAATGTATGTAGGTTGTCTCCTGAAAAATAATATTGCTTCAAACTGACAATAGTGTGTTGCTTTGACTGGATTAATACACTGAGATAACATTGGGAAAAGTCCTGGATGCGATTCATGAGAATGTTTCCTGTTTGAGTAGTTAACAGCTGAACAAAACATCCACCTTGCCCTTTTATTTCATTTTCAGGATCAACCATTTTTGTATTTTAGATGGTTTTTAGAAGCAGCAAAAACACACCATCTTGGAAACCAGCTTTTCTATACAAATTTCTATATTCACACATTGTTTTTGGCATGAATAAGTTTGGGATTGGTTGGGGTAATTTATTATCCCTTTAGAACAGCTTCAGCTATGCAATTTATTATTTTTGAGCTTTTCACTATTTTTTTGCACTTTTTCAGTTCTCTTGCTTGTTTTTGGGCAAGTATTTTAACACAAGATAAAGGGTTCCACCATATCTCATGAAACTCTATCACATCTCATGATTCCTGTCAGTGCATGGAGATAAATGGCTAAAACTACAGAGCCAGGGTACATGTACATTAAGTTTCTGTGAAAGTGCAGCAACCTTTACAAATTTATTTAAAAAAAAACAGTTTGGGTATATTGAAGACCTTTGCACATAATACATCACAGGTAAGAGCAAAAGCTTTAAATATTATGATACTATTTGAAAATATGCAAGCATGTAGATTCATTGATATTCTTTCAAATTTATCTTTGTTTCCTTTACAGTATTTTCTTAGTACATTAGCAACTTATTACAATATAATAAGTGTTAATCATTAATAAAATAAGTAAATACAGGTACCAATTTAGAAATTTATATAAATCTATATTATTATCACAAAATATATGCTATTGCCTTGGGTACAAATAATATACAAATGATATAAATATTATATAGTACAAAATAATGATATACAACAATAATTCAAAAACATTCAATGTCTTCCAGTTTTATAAACATCCAGAATTAATGTAAACTGAAGCTCGAACTGAAGGATCAGAAACATTTGGCTCTACACAAACAAAGTGGTTCTAATCTTGCTTGCCATTTCTGTAACTGGACTGAATAGTGAATAGGCATAAAACAGCTTTGCATGGAATCAACAGTCAATGATACATGTATTATCAAAAGTGTAGCTTTTCAGTTAACAAGTTAAAAGATGCTACTGATGCCCAATAACGACCAGTTCTAACACAGCCGGATAATTTCTAAAGTAAACAACAAAAAATAAAATAATACAAAGCCAATTATTTAATATTTGCACGCAACATGCCGCCGACAAGGTTTAATGTTTTATTTCCAAGAGTGACTTGAGCCAGAAGTCTGATACAGAGATATAAAACTCTGTATGAATAATAAAATCAACACACAGAACCATGAAGTTTTTAAACAAAAATATTATCGCAAAAATAACAAATGAAATGTGCTCCCGTCGGCAAGCTAGCCGCTCGCGCATTAGATGGCTGCAATGTATTAGCTAAATACCTCGATAAGTTTTTTCTTTTAGATATTCTAACCAAAAGTAATATTAGTGCTTACCATTTCTTTATAGTCAGTGGTCGTGGAATGAAAATCGGGCAGTTCTTTCTCGAGTTATAGCCATTTTATTGTCTCAACTCCGTATTTCTCCATATCGCTTACTATTGAACTGGCTGCGGTTTTACTGGCTAGGAAGATGGCGGACCAACGCATGCGCACTAAAAAAACGAGGGCACGTCGTACCCCCGAGTGGCCCTTCTGTTCATTTCCTATTCTGTGATGTTGTGACAATCATCATGATATCATATATGTATATATACGCCCTTTGCCTATACTGTCTCGTCCTTGCTCTTATACCATAACCTTTAGATATTATATGATATTTATAGTGTTAAATATTGGTTCATATAGTATGAGATCATTACAATATTCTAAGGAAGTTCAAGTTTTGTGTTACTGTTTATAAACATGAAAATATTCCTATTTAAAATATTATTTAACAAGAGGTTTTACCCGACACTGTCTTTGAACAAGCAAACTATATGTTTTATATTGTATCACTATTATTATTATAACTATATTATAATAATAATAATAATAATAAGCATTATACAATAGTCTCAATGCTCTTACAACAATATATTCTTAATGTTACTTATAAAACTAATTACAGTTTCATTACTACATATTTTTTAGTCCACCGAGCGTGTGAAAAGCCTGGGTACGAAGTTGCATATTTTACCACTTGAACAAAAAACTATTAATTTTAAAAAAGAAAAGTATTAAATAAGGTGGTCGAAGTGGATTGTTCGGAGCAAAATCATGGCGCGTGTGTCTACAGCGAGTACAGTTCGATGAGTTTTATTCCAAATTGAAGCACGCGCACTGTCGTTAGCATACCTAGCGTGCTTCGTTTGAATACGTGTGAAGGCCAACCGTTTTTGGGCGAGCTTGAAAAACAAACGTTAAAAATCTTGGTATATATATCCGGTATTTCACTAAATTTTATTTAGATGGCGAAAAGGATCACTTGGAGTTTCTCAGATTCCAATAGAAGAACACTTTACCGACCACTTTGAGAAGTATCCCGTTCAAAATCGTACAGGAAAAAATTAAATACGAAATA
Source organism: Chrysogorgia sp. JL179-B06 (assembly GCA_035772405.1). NCBI lineage: Eukaryota > Metazoa > Cnidaria > Anthozoa > Scleralcyonacea > Chrysogorgiidae > Chrysogorgia > Chrysogorgia sp. JL179-B06. Next base: position 853,204 of record JAYKKM010000469.1, on the reverse strand, counting down.
ATTAGCGGAGCACTTCACTTCAGTACACGTCCAAACAGTTTCACGTCACGTCATCATATAGACATTATCATAATATAGACATTAAACACTTATTTATTTTATTTTATAATATTTTAATAATATTTTATAATACCGGATATTTATAATGCAATAAAAAAATCTTACCCAACCTTTTACCGTTAAAAATGTGGCTTACCCAACCCATTTCTCCAGCCATAAATAATGACCATTTATTATTATTATCATGTTGTTGTTCGCCGAGCAATACAATTATATAATGGCTGAAAATGTCTGTAACAACATTGTTATAATGACTGCACAACTTTGTTGACAACTGCATTGACCACAGTCGACAACACAATCAGGGCCGTCGCGAAGGGGGGGGGGGCGTGGGGTTGTCAGTGTGACACCCCGCAGCAAAACTAGTTCTGTTGGCAAATAAAAGATTTGTCGGCAAATGAAACTTTTCTGGGGTTTCCTTGGGTTTCCTAGGATTAGCATGAAATCTTGTTGGTCAGCAGTCACATCAACTGGATAACATCAAGGGAATCGAGGTATATAATTGTCAGAATTTTGTCACTTAACCATGAAATAACCGCTAACCCCAAAACAACTTAGATCCTAACCCTAACTTCCCACCTAATGAGTTTTCTAACCCTAACCCCCCACCTTAAGTGTCTTCCTAACACTCCCACCTCGATTCCCTTGATGTTATCCACTTAATGTGACTACCGACCAACAAGATTTCATGCTCATCCTCTATCATCGCCCGGGTTATAAGCAAACTCCAACTTTTGTCGGCAAATATTTTTTCGGCAATTCGGCAAGACAGTAAATTACTGTTCGAAAATCGAAATCACGAGATATAGAGCAGAGGAAGTGAAGTGTGATTAACGCCAGGCCTTTCTATACTATTCTTTTAGTTAAAACCCACTTTCATTGACCCCCTAGAAGCCAATATACAGATTAAGTTCCATCTTTCCTGTGAGTCGGAGTTTTTGGTAGTTTTGGTACTTTTGGTAGTTTGGTCGTTCATGTCTGGGTTTATTGTTTTTGAACGGCCACACCCAGTGACCACGCCCATTTGTCGGTAAAATTAATTCTCTACATAGTACTGAATTCAGTCATCTTTCACGTGTACCATGCCTTCCAGACTCCCTGCGCATTTTCGGCAGTACACCAACATTTAATATGTTAATTATACACACTCATATATGCCAATGCTCATTTGTTGTTTGGTTTTATATATCTTATTGTTAAACAGGCATTCACTTTCCTATATCAGTTAATTTCAAAGAAACACGAAGAATGCCGCTGGAAGTCGTCCCATTCTACGTCGTCCCATTCTACGAGACGTATGACTCCATGTTGAACGACGACTCTAAATCATTCGTCAAAAGGTCGTATCCAAACGTTAGTTCGTGTCCGTATCTAGGATTACGAATGCCTTATGTAACACCAAGCGATGTCGAGAGAACCCGTCGCCTCGAGCTCAGCACGGCCTGTCGTAATAGGCCACAAAAGTCACAAGACTGCGAGGAAGCTGTTGGATATTATGGAAAACCAGGAAGCATAAAAGCACTACCATGTTCTTCATCCAAAGAGCCAGCTGTGATATGTTCCGTACTGGGGCAGAATATAAGAATTGGTAGGCAAAGGAGAGTTCTTGCTGTATCGTGCAATCATTCTATGTGCGACGACAAAGGCATCGTGGTTGGATTATTGAATGACTCAAGCGGAATGGTGGAGAATAACTGGCAAGTTGTGTCGGACACGAAGATTCTTGGTCGTCTGCTCCGCCGCCATGCTTCCCGCTCTAAGTTCGGCAGCGGCTTTGCGTTGCTCATGTGCAGGGAGAAAGATGTCTTCCAGGTTTTAATGCTGCCCAATGTTTCCAAACGCTCTAAGGATAAGAAAGCGAAATCCAGAGGTAGATCAAAGCGAAATAGAAATATTAATGTGAATATCGTGGTGGAGGACTCTTTATCTCGTCCTCACTTCTTTCGAACGTTGACGAAAACAACCTCGGCCCTTCGTAACATCATCTACAATAAGTCTATTCCAGCGACCGTGCTGGACTACGAAATGGTACAGAGTTACGGCTCAACGACTTACGTAAACATACAAAGACTTTTTGCAGGTAAATATTAATTATTATTTATATTAATTATAGGTATATTAGTTAATATTTGAGAGGATTTAATATAGTCAAATACATATATGGAAAAAGTGACTGCCCCAACCGAGAATCGAACCCTGGTCTCCGAATCAACGTTTCGGCGCTCTAACTTTTAAGCTATTGAGATTCCCGGTTGGGGCAGTCACTTTTCCATATATGTATTTGACTATATTAAATCCTCTCAAATATTATTATTCTTAAAGCCCTCTGTATACAAGAAGTTGTGTATCGCTTCGCTACTTTGGGAAGTGCGCTCGAGGGGCCTTGCTCCACGTTATGGTTAGATGCGACGACCATGCCTGTTGGTGTCGAGTGAAAGCGGCGAATTTAATATGTATATGGAGAAATCACTGACTGTTCTGACCGTGTATCAATAGCTTAAAGGTTAGAACGCCGCGAAACGTTGATTCGGAGACCAGGGTTCGATTCCAGGTTGGGGCAGTCAACAATCTAGAGGAGTCTGGCTGGACTATTATACACTTGCGATCGTCATTGACAACCGCTTCTGGGACAGCACCGGCGATCAGGACATCCAGATAGCGTGAAGTGCGCATGGGGCCAGAGCGCTCAAACTGCCACAATGGTAGCGAAAGGAACACCGAAATGAAGGAGCGTATATATATATATATATAAAATATTTTCGTGAATTTTCTACACAAAACAAAAGATAATCGGAAAGGAAAGTCGAAGCAGTGGCGGTTCTAGAGTGTGTTTCGTGGGTTCCATGGAACCTCCGTTTCTGATTGGAGAAGCTAGCACAAAATTCGCTATTTTCTAATGTTCATGCGTCTTGAAAGAGAACTATAGCCATAGAAACGTCTTATTCTGTTAATAAATATGGTTCGACATTGTGCATCTCCCAGGTTGCGTCAAAATACACGTCAGAAGACCACAGTAACCTTAGCGCCCTAATCCTGAGAATCCCCTTTTTAAAATTCTAGATCCACTGCGAAGCCTTCGGTTTTTTGGCACAGACCTCACTCCAAGTACTTTCCCGTACAGATCGAGGCTAATAAGTAGTTTATTATATGGATTTCAGTTAATTTTCTTGTTTGTTTTAGCGTTGTTTTCAATGCTTTACCTTACCTATTAATAGCTTCGTGTTTGCACCTGTTGGTATTCGTTCCGAATGAAATTAACATTCGTCGTACTTTTGCGTAAATAACAACATTAAAGAAAAGCAACATCAATGTTCCAACGTGCTTCATTGTTCAGGATTTTTCAAATGGCGGCGTTCAGGAAGCATAAAATACGAGAATGAAACGCTATTTCTCGAGTACGAAAGCAGATATCGTTAAATTATTAACATTTCTAAACATATACACGAGGAGCTGTGATTCAAATATTATTTGTATTTTTGTATTTCCATACTCTATGGAATTATTCCGGAAAATGTTTTCTATATTTCTTAACAAATATTTAGTCATAATTAAAAGTTTGATCGCAGCTGGTTCGTTGTTATTAATATTTATTTAGGTAAAAAATATGTGTGGTCCGATTCAAAGCTGACCTATGGCGCAGAGGAATTGTTCGCCACGTTCAAGAAGCACGGTTACACTACTATTTTGCAGGAGGACTCGTGTTGGTATGACGACTGGGGCACAATTCTCGATCCCCGACAGAAGATTGGCCGTGTCACGAACGAGACGATTAGAACTCAACGATGGGACACGTTTGTAAAGATCTTGCGCGAGAATGGATTGAGTGACGTCATCGATGATTACGGAATGACGTTTTTGACGTGCACCGCATACGCACACCTCCACGCTACCAATATCTTCAACGCGCTAAAATTCCCCAAGGTGTGCTTCAAAGGTCGCCATTATGCCACGCTGTTTTTGGACTACGCGAAAAAGTACGCGAGCGCGATTGACGGCAGGAATGACCAGCCATTCATATCCTATACACATGTGACGACCTCTCACGAACGCAAAGGACGACGGATTGTGAACGATGACGAAACCCTTGCGGATTTACTCATGCAGGCTGCGCACCTCACAAACACCGTAACCATATTCGCGTCCGACCATGGCGCGAAATCTACACGTTTTTCCAGCCACACAACGCAAGGACGACAGGAGGTCTTTCAGCCGTTGCTGTTTATCATAGTCCCTCGTAAAGTAGCCGGGATATTGGGTAGCGAAGTTATGGACGCGTTGGGTGTCAACCAAAAGCGCTTGGTTGGCCTTGAAGACTTACACCACGCCTTGGTATCGCTTCCAAGCTTGCGAACTGGACGCGAATTTCGCGGCCTGTTTCAAGCCTTACCAGCCAATCGCACGTGCGATGATTTGGTTGTTGGTTCAGATGTGCTGTGTTTGTGCGAAGGTAATAGCTTTGCTCAAAAACTGACATGAGATAGTCAATTATGCTGTTGTTTGAACGATGCTTTAGTAGGCATATGTATAAATGTATTTCACGATCATCAGCATCATTACGGATCACTGCCACTATCACTGTCGCTGTTACTGTCGCGGTCACTGTCAGTGCCTGCCTAGGTCGCTCACGTCGTCACTGCTACTAGCTGTCACTGCCACTCTCAGCGTCACTGTCACTGCCACTCATCGTCACTGTCACTCTCATAGTCACTACCACTGTCATTGTCATTGTCACTGTCACTCTCATAGTCACTGCCACTGCCACTGTCATTGTCACTCTCATAGTCACTGCCACTGTCATTGTCACTCTCATCGTCACTGCCATTGTCATCGTCACTGCCACTCTCATCGTTACTGTCACTGTCATCGTTACTGTCACTGTCATCGTTACTGTCACTCTCATCGTTACTGTCACTGTCATCGTTACTGTCACTGTCATCCTCACTGCCAGTCTCATCGTTACTGTCACTGTTATCGTCACTGCCACTCTCATCGTTACTGTCACTGTTATCGTCACTGCCACTCTCATCGTTACTGTCACTGTCATCGTCACTGCCACTCTCATCGCCACTGTCATCGTCACTGTCACTCTCATCGTCACTGTCACTGTCATCGTCACTGTCACTGTCATCATTACTGTCATCGTCACTGCCAATGTCATCGTCACTGTAACTCTCATCGTCACTGTCACTCTCATCGTCACTGTTATCGTCACTGTCACTGTCATCGTCACTGCCACTGTCATCGTCATCGTCGCTGCCATCGTCACTGTCACTGTCATCGTCAGTGTCATCGTCACTGCCACTGTCATCATCACTGCCACTGTCATCGTCACTGTCACTGTCATCGTCACTGCCACTGTCATCGTCACTGTCACTCTCATCGTCACTGTCACTCTCATCGTCATTGCCAATGTCATAGTCGCTGTCACTCTCATCGTCACTGTCACTCTCATCGTCACTGTCACTGTCATCGTTACTGTCACTGCCACTGTCATCGTCACTGCCACTGTCATCGTCACTGTCACTCTCACCGTCACTGTCACTCTTATCGTCACTCACTATCATCATTACAGTCACTGTCACTGTCATCATTACTGTCATCATCACTGCCAATGTCATCGTCACTGTCACTCTCATCGTCACTGCCACTCGCATAATCACTGTCACTGTCATCGTCACTGTTACTCTGATCGTCACTGCCAACGTCATCGTCACTGTTACTCTCATCATCACTGTCACTGTCATCATCACTGTCACTATCATCGTCACTGCCACTCGCATCATCACTATCACTCTCATCATCACTGTCACTCTCATCATCACTATCACTGTCATCGTCACTGCCATCGTTACTGTCACTCTCATCGTCACTCTCACTCTCATCGTCTTTGTCACTCATCGTCACTGTCATCGTCACTGCCACTCTCATCATCACTGTCACTGTCATCGTTACTGTCACTGTCATCGTCACTGTCACTCTCATCGTCACTGTCACTCTCATCGTCACTGCCACTCTCATCATGACTGTCACTGTCATCGTCACTGCCACTCTCATCGTCACTGTCATCGTCACTGTCACTGTCATCGTCACTGTCACTGTCATCGTCACTGTCACTGTCATCGTCACTGTCACTGTCATCGTTACGGTCACTGTCATCGTCACTGTCACTCATCGTCATTGCCACTCTCATCATCACTGTCACTGTCATCGTCACTGCCACTCTATCGTCACTGCCACTCTCATCGTCACTGTCACTGTCATCGCTACTGTCACTCTCATCGTCACTCACTCTCATCATCACTGTCACTCTCATCGTCATTGTCACTCTCATCGTCACTGCCACTCTCGTCGTCACTGTCACTGTCATCGTTACTGTCACTCTCATCGTCACTGTCACTCTCATCGTCTTTGTCACTCATCGTCACTGTCATCGTCACTGCCACTCTCATCATCACTGTCACTGTCATCGTCACTGCCACTCTATCGTCACTGCCACTCTCATCGTCACTGTCACTGTCATCGCTACTGTCACTCTCATCGTTACTGTCACTGTCATCGTCACTGTCACTGTCATCGTCACTGTCACTCTCATCGTCACTGCCACTCTCATCATGACTGTCACTGTCATCGTCACTGCCACTCTCATCGTCTCTGTCATCGTTACTGTCACTGTCATCGTTACTGTCACTGTCATCGTTACTGTCACTCTCATCGTTACTGTCACTGTCATCGTTACTGTCACTGTCATCCTCACTGCCAGTCTGATCGTTACTGTCACTGTTATCGTCACTGCCACTCTCATCGTTACTGTCACTGTCATCGTCACTGCCACTCTCATCGTCACTGTCATCGTTACTGTCACTGTCATCGTCACTGCCACTCATCGTTACTGTCACTGTCATCGTCACTGTCATCGTCACTGTCATCGTCACTGTCATCGTTACTGTCACGTCATCGTTACTGTCACTCTCATCGCTACTGTTACTGTCATCGTTACTGTCACTCTCATCGTTACTGTCACTGTCATCGTTACTGTCACTGTCATCATTACTGTCACTGTCATCGTCACTGTCATCGTCACTGTCACTCTAATCGTTACTGTCACTGTCATCATCACTGTCACTCTCATCGTCACTGTCACTCTCATCGTTACTGTCACTCTCATCGTCACTGTCACTGTCATCGTCACTGTCACTGTCATCGTCACTGCCACTGTCATCGTCACTGTCACTGTCATCGTCACTGCCACTGTCATCGTCACTGTCATCGTCACTGTCACTGTCATCGTCACTGTCACTGTCATCGTCACTGTCACTCTCATCATCACTGTCACTCTCATCATCACTGTCACTTTCATCGTCACTGTCACTGTCATCGTCACTGCCACTGTCATCGTCACTGTCACTCTCATCATCACTGTCACTTTCATCGTCACTGTCACTGTCATCGTCACTGCCACTGTCATCGTCACTGCCACTGTCATCGTCAATTCCACTGTCATCGCCACTGTCATCGTCACTGTCACTCTCATCCTGTCACTCTCATCGTCACTGTCACTGTCATCGTCACTGTCACTGTCATCATTACTGTCATCGTCACTGCCAATGTCATCGTCACTGTAACTCTCATCGTCACTGTCACTCTCATCGTCACTGTCATCGTCACTGTCACTGTCATCGTCACTGCCACTGTCATCGTCATCGTCACTGCCATCGTCACTGTCACTGTCATCGTCAGTGTCATCGTCACTGCCACTGTCATCATCACTGCCACTGTCATCGTCACTGTCACTGTCATCGTCACTGCCACTGTCATCGTCACTGTCACTCTCATCGTCACTGTCACTCTCATCGTCATTGCCACTGTCATAGTCGCTGTCACTCTCATCGTCACTGTCACTCTCATCGTCACTGTCACTGTCATCGTTACTGTCGCTGCCACTGTCATCGTCACTGCCACTGTCATCGTCACTGTCACTCTCACCGTCACTGTCACTCTTATCGTCACTCACTATCATCATTACAGTCACTGTCACTGTCATTATTACTGTCATCATCACTGCCAATGTCATCGTCACTGTCACTCTCATCGTCACTGCCACTCGCATCATCACTGTCACTGTCATCGTCACTGTTACTCTGATCGTCACTGCCAACGTGATCGTCACTGTTACTCTCATCATCACTGTCACTGTCATCATCACTGTCACTATCATCGTCACTGCCACTCGCATCATCACTATCACTCTCATCATCACTGTCACTCTCATCATCACTATCACTGTCATCGTCACTGCCATCGTTACTGTCACTCTCATCGTCACTCTCATCGTCTTTGTCACTCATCGTCACTGTCATCGTCACTGCCACTCTCATCATCACTATCACTGTCATCGTTACTGTCACTGTCATCGTCACTGTCACTCTCATCGTCACTGTCACTCTCATCGTCACTGCCACTCTCATCATGACTGTCACTGTCATCGTCACTGCCACTCTCATCGTCACTGTCATCGTCACTGTCACTGTCATCGTCACTGTCACTGTCACTGTCACTGTCATCGTCACTGTCACTGTCATCGTTACGGTCACTCTCATCGTCACTGTCACTCATCGTCATTGCCACTCTCATCATCACTGTCACTGTCATCGTCACTGCCACTCTATCGTCACTGCCACTCTCATCGTCACTGTCACTGTCATCGTCACTGCCACTGTCATCGTCACTGTCATCGTCACTGTCACTGTCATCGTCACTGTCACTGTCACTGTCATCGTCTTTGTCACTCTCATCGTCACTGTCACTGTCACTGTCATCGTCACTGCCACTCTCATCGTCACTGTCACTGTAATCGTTACGGTCACTCTCATCGTCACTGTCACTCATCGTCATTGCCACTCTCATCATCACTGTCACTGTCATCGTCACTGCCACTCTATCGTCACTGCCACTCTCATCGTCACTGTCACTGTCATCGCTACTGTCACTCTCATCGTCACTCACTCTCATCATCACTGTCACTCTCATCGTCATTGTCACTCTCATCGTCACTGCCACTCTCGTCGTCACTGTCACTGTCATCGTTACTGTCACTCTCATCGTCACTATCACTCTCATCGTCACTGCCACTGTCATCGTTACTGTCACTCTTATCGTCACTACCACTCTCATCGTCACTGTCACTGTCATCGTCACTGTCACTCTCATCGTCACTGTCACTGTCATCGTCACTGCCACTCTCATCATGACTGTCACTGTCATCGTCACTGCCACTGTCATCGTCACTGTCATCGTCACTGTCACTGTCATCGTCACTGTCACTGTCACTGTCATCGTCTTTGTCACTCTCATCGTCACTGTCACTGTCACTGTCATCGTCACTGCCACTCTCATCGTCACTGTCACTGTAATCGTTACCGTCACTCTCATCGTCACTGTCACTCATCGTCATTGCCACTCTCATCATCACTGTCACTGTCATCGTCACTGCCACTCTATCGTCACTGCCACTCTCATCGTCACTGTCACTGTCATCGCTACTGTCACTCTCATCGTCACTCACTCTCATCATCACTGTCACTCTCATCGTCATTGTCACTCTCATCGTCACTGCCACTCTCGTCGTCACTGTCACTGTCATCGTCACTGTCACTGTCATCGTCACTGCCACTGTCATCGTCACTGCCACTGTAATCGTCAATTGCACTGTCATCGTCACTGTCATCGTGACTGTCACTCTCATCGTCACTGTCACTGTCATCGTTACTGTCACTGTCATCGTCACTGTCACTGTCATCGTCACCGTCACTCTCATCGTCACTGCCACTCTCATCATGATTGTCACTGTCATCGTCACTGCCACTCTCATCGTCACTGTCATCGTCACTGTCACTGTCATCGTCACTGTCACTGTCACTGTCATCGTCACTGTCACTGTCATCGTCACTGTCACTGTCATCGTTACGGTCACTCTCATCGTCACTGTCACTCATCGTCATTGCCACGCTCATCATCACTGTCACTGTCATCGTCACTGCCACTCTATCGTCACTGCCACTCTCATCGTCACTGTCACTGTTATCGCTACTGTCACTCTCATCGTCACTCACTCTCATCATCACTGTCACTCTCATCGTCATTACCACTCTCATCGTCACTGTCACTGTCATCGTCACTGTCACTCTCATCGTCACTGTCACTCTCATCGTCACTGCCACTCTCATCATGACTGTCACTGTCATCGTCACTGCCACTGTCATCGTCACTGTCATCGTCACTGTCACAGTCATCGTCACTGTCACTGTCATCGTCTTTGTCACTCTCATCGTCACTGTCACTGTCACTGTCATCGTCACTGCCACTCTCATCGTCACTGTCACTGTCATCGTTACGGTCACTGTCATCGTCACTGTCACTCATCGTCATTGCCACTCTCATCATCACTGTCACTGTCATCGTCACTGCCACTCTATCGTCACTGCCACTCTCATCGTCACTGTCACTGTCATCGCTACTGTCACTGTCATCGTCACTCACTCTCATCATCACTGTCACTCTCATCGTCATTGTCACTCTCATCGTCACTGCCACTCTCGTCGTCACTGTCACTGTCATCGTCACTGTCACTGTCATCGTCACTGCCACTGTCATCGTCACTGCCACTGTAATCGTCAATTCCACTGTCATCGCCACTGTCATCGTCACTGTCACTCTCATCGTCACTGTCACTGTCATCGTCACTGTCACTGTCATCATTACTGTCATCGTCACTGCCAATGTCATCGACACTGTCACTCTCATCGTCAATGTCACTGTCATCGTCACTGTCATCGTCACTGTCACTGTCATCGTCACTGCCACTGTCATCGTCATCGTCACTGCCATCGTCACTGTCACTGTCATCGTCAATGTCATCGTCACTGCCACTGTCATCATCACTGCCACTGTCATCGTCACTGTCACTGTCACTGTCATCGTCACTGCCACTGTCACTCTCATCGTCACTGTCACTCTCATCGTCATTGCCACTGTCATCGTCACTGTCACTCTCATCATCACTGTCACTCTCATCGTCACTGTCACTCTCATCGTCATTGCCACTGTCATCGTCACTGTCACTCTCATCGTCACTGTCACTCTCATCGTCACTGTCACTGTCATCGTTACTGTCACTGCCACTGTCATCGTCACTATCACTGTCATCGTCACTGTCACTGTCATCGTCACTGCCACTGTCATCGTCACTGTCACTGTCATCGTCACTGTCACTGTCATCGTCACTGTCACTGTCATCGTCACTGTCACTGTCATCGTCACTGCCACTGTCATCGTCACTGTCACTGTCACTCTCATCGTCACTGTCACTCTCATCGTCATTACCACTGTCATCGTCACTGTCACTCTCATCGTCACTGTCACTCTCATCGTCACTGTCACTGTCATCGTTACTGTCACTGCCACTGTCATCGTCACTGCCACTGTCATCATCACTGTCACTCTCACCGTCACTGTCACTCTTATCGTCACTCACTATCATCATTACAGTCACTGTCACTGTCATCATTACTGTCATCGTCACTGCCAATGTCATCGTCACTGTCACTCTCATCGTCACTGCCACTCTCATCATCACTGTCACTGTCATCGTCACTGTTACTCTGATCGTCACTGCCAACGTCATCGTCACTGTTACTCTCATCATCACTGTCACTGTCATCATCACTGTCACTCTCACCGTCACTGTCACTCTTATCGTCACTCACTATCATCATTACAGTCACTGTCACTGTCATCATTACTGTCATCGTCACTGCCACTCGCATCATCACTATCACTCTCATCATCACTGTCACTCTCATCATCACTATCACTGTCATCGTCACTGCCATCGTTACTGTCACTCTCATCGTCACTGTCATTGTCATCGTCTTTGTCACTCATCGTCACTGTCATCGTCACTGCCACTCTCATCATCACTGTCACTGTCATCGTTACTGTCACTGTCACTGTCATCGTCACTGTCACTGTCATCGTCACTGCCACTGTCATCGTCATCGTCACTGCCATCGTCACTGTCACTGTCATCGTCAATGTCATCGTCACTGCCACTATCATCATCACTGCCACTGTCATCGTCACTGTCACTGTCACTGTCATCGTCACTACCACTGTCATCATCACTGCCACTGTCATCGTCACTGTCACTGTCACTGTCATCGTCACTGCCACTGTCATCGTCACTGTCACTGTCACTCTCATCGTCACTGTCACTCTCATCGTCATTGCCACTGTCATCGTCACTGTCACTCTCATCATCACTGTCACTCTCATCGTCACTGTCACTCTCATCGTCATTGCCACTGTCATCGTCACTGCCACTCGCATCATCACTATCACTCTCATCATCACTGTCACTCTCATCATCACTATCACTGTCATCGTCACTGCCATCGTTACTGTCACTCTCATCGTCACTGTCATTGTCATCGTCTTTGTCACTCATCGTCACTGTCATCGTCACTGCCACTCTCATCATCACTGTCACTGTCATCGTTACTGTCACTTTCATCGTCACTGTCACTCTCATCGTCACTGTCACTCTCATCGTCACTGCCACTCTCATCATGACTGTCACTGTCATCGTCACTGCCACTCTCATCGTCACTGTCATCGTCACTGTCACTGTCATCGTCACTGTCACTGTCATCGTCTTTGTCACTCTCATCGTCACTGTCACTCTCATCGTCACTGTCACTGTCATCGTCACTGCCACTCTCATCGTCACTGTCACTGTCATCGTTACGGTCACTCTCATCGTCACTGTCACTCATCGTCATTGCCACTCTCATCATCACTGTCACTGTCATCGTCACTGCCACTCTATCGTCACTGCCACTCTCATCGTCACTGTCACTGTCATCGCTACTGTCACTCTCATCGTCACTCACTCTCATCATCACTGTCACTCTCATCGTCATTGTCACTCTCATCGTCACTGCCACTCTCGTCGTCACTGTCACTGTCATCGTTACTGTCACTCTCATCGTCACTATCACTCTCATCGTCACTGCCACTCTCATCGTCACTGTCACTCTCATCGTCACTGCCACTGTCATCGTTACTGTCACTCTCATCGTCACTACCACTCTCATCGTCACTGTCACTGTCATCGTTACTGTCACTCTCATCGTCACTGTCACTGTCATCGTCTTTGTCACTCTCATCGTCACTGTCACTGTCACTGTCACTGTCACTCTATCGTCACTGCCACTCTATCGTCACTGCCACTCTCATCGTCACTGTCACTGTCATCGCTACTGTTACTCTCATCGTCACTCACTCTCATCATCACTGTCACTCTCATCGTCATTGTCACTCTCATCGTCACTGCCACTCTCGTCGTCACTGTCACTGTCATCTTTACTGTCACTCTCATCGTCACTATCACTCTCATCGTCACTGCCACTGTCATCGTTACTGTCACTGTCATCGTTACTGTCACTCTCATCGTCACTGTCACTGTCATCGTTACTATCACTCTCATCGTCACTGTCACTCTCATCATCACTGTCACTCTCATCGTCACTGCCACTCTCATCGTTACTGTCACTGTCATCGTTACTGTCACTCTCATCGTCACTGTCACTCTAATCGTCACTGCCACTGTCATCGTTACTGTCACTCTCATCGTCACTGTCACTCTAATCGTCACTGCCACTGTCATCGTTACTGTCACTCTCATCGTTACTGCCACTGTCATCGTTACTGTCACTCTAATCGTCACTGCCACTGTCATCGTCACTGCCACTGTCATCGTCACTGTCACTGTCATCGTTACTGTCACTTGTCATTCTCATCGTCACTGTCACTGTCATCGTTACTATCACTCTCATCGTCACTGTCACTCTCATCATCACTGTCACTGTCATCGTCACTGTCATCGTCACTGCCACTCTCATCGTCACTGTCACTGTCATCGTTACTGTCACTCTCATCGTCACTGTCACTCTAATCGTCACTGCCACTGTCATCGTTACTGTCACACTCATCGTTACTGCCACTGTCATCGTTACTGTCACTCTAATCGTCACTGCCACTGTCATCGTCACTGCCACTGTCATCGTCACTGTCACTGTCATCGTTACTGTCACTGTCATCGTTACTGTCACTCTCATCGTTACTGCCACTGTCATCGTTACTGTCACTCTCATCGTTACTACCACTGTCATCATCACTGTCACTCTAATCGTCACTGCCACTGTCATCGTTACTGTCACTCTCATCGTCACTGTCACTCTCATCGTCACTATCACTCTCATCGTCACTGTCACTGTCATCGTCACTGCCACTCTTATCGTCACTGTCATCGTCACTGTCACTGTCATCGTCACTGTCAATGTCATCGTCTTTGTCACTCTCATCGTCACTGTCACTGTCATCGTCACAGCCACTCTCATCGTCACTGTCACTGTCATCGTTACCGTCACTCTCATCGTCACTGTCACTCATCGTCATTGCCACTCTCATCATCACTGTCACTGTCATCGTCACTGCCACTCTATCGTCACTGCCACTCTCATCGTCACTGTCACTGTCATCGCTACTGTCACTCTCATCGTCACTCACTCTCATCATCACTGTCACTCTCATCGTCATTGTCACTCTCATCGTCACTGCCACTCTCGTCGTCACTGTCACTGTCATCGTTACTGTCACTCTCATCGTCACTATCACTCTCATCGTCACTGCCACTGTCATCGTTACTGTCACTCTCATCGTCACTACCACTCTCATCGTCACTGTCACTGTCATCGTTACTGTCACTCTCATCGTCACTGTCACTGTCATCGTCTTTGTCACTCTCATCGTCACTGTCACTGTCATCGTCACTGCCACTCTCATCGTCACTGTCACTGTCATCGTTACTGCCACTCTCATCGTCACTGTCACTGTCATCGCTACTGTCACTCTCATCGTCACTCACTCTCATCATCACTGTCACTCTCATCGTCATTGTCACTCTCATCGTCATTGTCACTCTCATCGTCACTGCCACTCTCGTCGTCACTGTCACTGTCATCGTTACTGTCACTCTCATCGTCACTATCACTCTCATCGTCACTGCCACTGTCATCGTTACTGTCACTGTCATCGTTACTGTCACTCTCATCGTCACTGTCACTGTCATCGTTACTATCACTCTCATCGTCACTGTCACTCTCATCATCACTGTCACTCTCATCGTCACTGCCACTCTCATCGTTACTGTCACTGTCATCGTTACTGTCACTGTCATCGTCACTGTCACTCTAATCGTCACTGCCACTGTCATCGTTACTGTCACTCTCATCGTTACTGCCACTGTCATCGTTACTGTCACTCTAATCGTCACTGCCACTGTCATCGTCACTGCCACTGTCATCGTCACTGTCACTGTCATCGTTACTGTCACTTGTCATTCTCATCGTCACTGTCACTGTCATCGTTACTATCACTCTCATCGTCACTGTCACTCTCATCATCACTGTCACTGTCATCGTCACTGTCATCGTCACTGCCACTCTCATCGTCACTTTCACTGTCATCGTTACTGTCACTGTCATCGCTACTGTCACTCTCATCGTCACTCACTCTCATCATCACTGTCACTCTCATCGTCATTGTCACTCTCATCGTCACTGCCACTCTCGTCGTCACTGTCACTGTCATCGTTACTGTCACTCTCATCGTCACTATCACTCTCATCGTCACTGTCACTGTCATCGTTACTGTCACTCTCATCGTCACTGTCACTGTCATCGTCTTTGTCACTCTCATCGTCACTGTCACTGTCATCGTCA
Source organism: Chrysogorgia sp. JL179-B06 (assembly GCA_035772405.1). Taxonomy (NCBI): domain Eukaryota; kingdom Metazoa; phylum Cnidaria; class Anthozoa; order Scleralcyonacea; family Chrysogorgiidae; genus Chrysogorgia; species Chrysogorgia sp. JL179-B06. Next base: position 837,305 of record JAYKKM010000469.1, on the reverse strand, counting down.
CTGCCACTCTCATCGTCACTGTCACTGTCATCGTTACTGCCACTCTCATCGTCACTGTCACTGTCATCGCTACTGTCACTCTCATCGTCACTCACTCTCATCATCACTGTCACTCTCATCGTCATTGTCACTCTCATCGTCATTGTCACTCTCATCGTCACTGCCACTCTCGTCGTCACTGTCACTGTCATCGTTACTGTCACTCTCATCGTCACTATCACTCTCATCGTCACTGCCACTGTCATCGTTACTGTCACTGTCATCGTTACTGTCACTCTCATCGTCACTGTCACTGTCATCGTTACTATCACTCTCATCGTCACTGTCACTCTCATCATCACTGTCACTCTCATCGTCACTGCCACTCTCATCGTTACTGTCACTGTCATCGTTACTGTCACTCTCATCGTCACTGTCACTCTAATCGTCACTGCCACTGTCATCGTTACTGTCACTCTCATCGTTACTGCCACTGTCATCGTTACTGTCACTCTAATCGTCACTGCCACTGTCATCGTCACTGCCACTGTCATCGTCACTGTCACTGTCATCGTTACTGTCACTTGTCATTCTCATCGTCACTGTCACTGTCATCGTTACTATCACTCTCATCGTCACTGTCACTCTCATCATCACTGTCACTGTCATCGTCACTGTCATCGTCACTGCCACTCTCATCGTCACTGTCACTGTCATCGTTACTGTCACTCTCATCGTCACTGTCACTCTAATCGTCACTGCCACTGTCATCGTTACTGTCACTGTCATCGTTACTGCCACTGTCATCGTTACTGTCACTCTAATCGTCACTGCCACTGTCATCGTCACTGCCACTGTCATCGTCACTGTCACTGTCATCGTTACTGTCACTGTCATCGTTACTGTCACTCTCATCGTTACTGCCACTGTCATCGTTACTGTCACTCTCATCGTTACTACCACTGTCATCGTCACTGTCACTCTAATCGTCACTGCCACTGTCATCGTTACTGTCACTCTCATCGTCACTGTCACTCTCATCGTCACTATCACTCTCATCGTCACTGTCACTCTCATCGTCACTGCCACTCTTATCGTCACTGTCACTGTCATCGTTACTGTCACTCTCATCTTCACTGTCACTCATCGTCATTGCCACTCTCATCATCACTGTCACTGTCATCGTCACTGCCACTCTCATCGTCACTGTCACTGTCATCGTTACTGTCACTGTCATCGTTACTGTCACTGTCATCGTCACTGTCACTGTCATCGTCACTGCCGCTCTCATCGTCACTGTCATCGTCACTGTCACTGTCATCGTCACTGTCACTGTCATCGTCTTTGTCACTCTCATCGTCACTGTCACTGTCATCGTCACTGCCACTCTCATCGTCACTGTCACTGTCATCGCTACTGTCACTCTCATCGTCACTCACTCTCATCATCACTGTCACTCTCATCGTCATTGTCACTCTCATCGTCACTGCCACTCTCGTCGTCACTGTCACTGTCATCGTTACTGTCACTCTCATCGTCACTATCACTCTCATCGTCACTGCCACTGTCATCGTTACTGTCACTCTCCTCGTCACTACCACTCTCATCGTCACTGTCACTGTCATCGTCACTGTCACTGTCATCGTCACTGTCACTGTCATCGTCACTGCCACTCTCATCATGACTGTCACTGTCATCGTCACTGCCACTGTCATCGTCACTGTCATCGTCACTGTCACTGTCATCGTTACTGTCACTGTCATCGTCACTGTCACTGTCATCGTCACTGCCGCTCTCATCGTCACTGTCATCGTCACTGTCACTGTCATCGTCACTGTCACTGTCATCGTCTTTGTCACTGTCATCGTCACTGTCACTGTCATCGTCACTGCCACTCTCATCGTCACTGTCACTGTCATCGTTACGGTCACTCTCATCGTTACTGTCACTCATCGTCATTGCCACTCTGATCATCACTGTCACTGTCATCGTCACTGCCACTCTATCGTCACTGCCACCCTCATCGTCACTATCACTGTCATCGCTACTGTCACTCTCATCGTCACTCACTCTCATCATCACTGTCACTCTCATCGTCATTGTCACTCTCATCGTCACTGCCACTCTCGTCGTCACTGTCACTGTCATCGTTACTGTCACTCTCATCGTCACTATCACTCTCATCGTCACTGCCACTGTCATCGTTACTGTCACTCTCCTCGTCACTACCACTCTCATCGTCACTGTCACTGTCACTGTCATCGTCACTGTCACTGTCATCGTCACTGTCACTCTCATCGTCACTGCCACTCTCATCATGACTGTCACTGTCATCGTCACTGCCACTGTCATCGTCACTGTCATCGTCACTGTCACTGTCATCGTCACTGTCACTGTAATCGTCTTTGTCACTCTCATCGTCACTGTCACTGTCATCGTCACAGCCACTCTCATCATCACTGTCACTGTCATCGTCACTGCCACTCTATCATCACTGTCACTCTCATCGTCATTGTCACTCTCATCGTCACTGCCACTCTCGTCGTCACTGTGACTGTCATCGTTACTGTCACTCTCATCGTCACTATCACTCTCATCGTCACTGCCACTGTCATCGTTACTGTCACTCTCATCGTCACTACCACTCTCATCGTCACTGTCACTGTCATCGTTACTGTCACTCTCATCGACACTGTCACTGTCATCGTCTTTGTCACTCTCATCGTCACTGTCACTGTCATCGTCACTGCCACTCTCATCGTCACTCTCACTGTCATCGTTACTGCCACTCTCATCGTCACTGTCACTGTCATCGCTACTGTCACTCTCATCGTCACTCACTCTCATCATCACTGTCACTCTCATCGTCATTGTCACTCTCATCGTCACTGCCACTCTCGTCGTCACTGTCACTGTCATCGTTACTGTCACTCTCATCGTCACTATCACTCTCATCGTCACTGCCACTGTCATCGTTACTGTCACTGTCATCGTTACTGTCACTCTCATCGTCACTGTCACTGTCATCGTTACTATCACTCTCATCGTCACTGTCACTCTCATCATCACTGTCACTCTCATCGTCACTGCCACTCTCATCGTTACTGTCACTGTTATCGTTACTGTCACTCTCATCGTCACTGTCACTCTAATCGTCACTGCCACTGTCATCGTTACTGTCACTCTCATCGTTACTGCCACTGTCATCGTTACTGTCACTCTAATCGTCACTGCCTCTGTCATCGTCACTGCCACTGTCATCGTCACTGTCACTGTCATCGTTACTGTCACTGTCATCGTTACTGTCACTCTCATCGTTACTGCCACTGTCATCGTCACTGCCACTGTCATCGTCACTGTCATCGTTACTGTTATTCTCATCGTCACTGTCACTGTCATCGTTACTATCACTCTCATCGTCACTGTCACTCTCATCATCACTGTCACTGTCATCGTCACTGTCATCGTCACTGCCACTCTCATCGTCACTGTCACTGTCATCGTTACTGTCACTGTCATCGTTACTGCCACTGTCATCGTCACTGGCACTGTCATCGTCACTGTCATCGTTACTGTCATTCTCATCGTCACTGTCACTGTCATCGTTACTATCACTCTCATCGTCACTGTCACTCTCATCATCACTGTCACTGTCATCGTCACTGCCATCGTTACTGTCACTCTCATCGTCACTGTCATTGTCATCGTCTTTGTCACTCATCGTCACTGTCATCGTCACTGCCACTCTCATCATCACTGTCACTGTCATCGTTACTGTCACTTTCATCGTCACTGTCACTCTCATCGTCACTGTCACTCTCATCGTCACTGCCACTCTCATCATGACTGTCACTGTCACTGTCATCGTCACTGCCACTCTCATCGTCACTGTCATCGTCACTGTCACTGTCATCGTCACTGTCACTGTCATCGTCTTTGTCACTCTCATCGTCACTGTCACTCTCATCGTCACTGTCACTGTCATCGTCACTGCCACTCTCATCGTCACTGTCACTGTCATCGTTACGGTCACTCTCATCGTCACTGTCACTCATCGTCATTGCCACTCTCATCATCACTGTCACTGTCATCGTCACTGCCACTCTATCGTCACTGCCACTCTCATCGTCACTGTCACTGTCATCGCTACTGTCACTCTCATCGTCACTCACTCTCATCATCACTGTCACTCTCATCGTCATTGTCACTCTCATCGTCACTGCCACTCTCGTCGTCACTGTCACTGTCATCGTTACTGTCACTCTCATCGTCACTATCACTCTCATCGTCACTGCCACTCTCATCGTCACTGTCACTCTCATCGTCACTGCCACTGTCATCGTTACTGTCACTCTCATCGTCACTACCACTCTCATCGTCACTGTCACTGTCATCGTTACTGTCACTCTCATCGTCACTGTCACTGTCATCGTCTTTGTCACTCTCATCGTCACTGTCACTGTCACTGTCACTCTATCGTCACTGCCACTCTATCGTCACTGCCACTCTCATCGTCACTGTCACTGTCATCGCTACTGTTACTCTCATCGTCACTCACTCTCATCATCACTGTCACTCTCATCGTCATTGTCACTCTCATCGTCACTGCCACTCTCGTCGTCACTGTCACTGTCATCTTTACTGTCACTCTCATCGTCACTATCACTCTCATCGTCACTGCCACTGTCATCGTTACTGTCACTGTCATCGTTACTGTCACTCTCATCGTCACTGTCACTGTCATCGTTACTATCACTCTCATCGTCACTGTCACTCTCATCATCACTGTCACTCTCATCGTCACTGCCACTCTCATCGTTACTGTCACTGTCATCGTTACTGTCACTCTCATCGTCACTGTCACTCTAATCGTCACTGCCACTGTCATCGTTACTGTCACTCTCATCGTTACTGCCACTGTCATCGTTACTGTCACTCTAATCGTCACTGCCACTGTCATCGTCACTGCCACTGTCATCGTCACTGTCACTGTCATCGTTACTGTCACTTGTCATTCTCATCGTCACTGTCACTGTCATCGTTACTATCACTCTCATCGTCACTGTCACTCTCATCATCACTGTCACTGTCATCGTCACTGTCATCGTCACTGCCACTCTCATCGTCACTGTCACTGTCATCGTTACTGTCACTCTCATCGTCACTGTCACTCTAATCGTCACTGCCACTGTCATCGTTACTGTCACTCTCATCGTTACTGCCACTGTCATCGTTACTGTCACTCTAATCGTCACTGCCACTGTCATCGTCACTGCCACTGTCATCGTCACTGTCACTGTCATCGTTACTGTCACTGTCATCGTTACTGTCACTCTCATCGTTACTGCCACTGTCATCGTTACTGTCACTCTCATCGTTACTACCACTGTTATCGTCACTGTCACTCTAATCGTCACTGCCACTGTCATCGTTACTGTCACTCTCATCGTCACTGTCACTCTCATCGTCACTATCACTCTCATCGTCACTGTCACTCTCATCGTCACTGCCACTCTTATCGTCACTGTCACTGTCATCGTTACTGTCACTCTCATCATCACTGTCACTCATCGTCACTGCCACTGTCATCGTTACTGTCACTCTCATCGTCACTACCACTCTCATCGTCACTGTCACTGTCATCGTTACTGTCACTGTCATCGTTACTGTCACTGTCATCGTCACTGTCACTGTCATCGTCACTGCCGCTCTCATCGTCACTGTCATCGTCACTGTCACTGTCATCGTCACTGTCACTGTCATCGTCTTTGTCACTCTCATCGTCACTGTCACTGTCATCGTCACTGCCACTCTCATCGTCACTGTCACTGTCATCGCTACTGTCACTCTCATCGTCACTCACTCTCATCATCACTGTCACTTTCATCGTCATTGTCACTCTCATCGTCACTGCCACTCTCGTCGTCACTGTCACTGTCATCGTTACTGTCACTGTCATCGTCACTATCACTCTCATCGTCACTGCCACTGTCATCGTTACTGTCACTCTCCTCGTCACAACCACTCTCATCGTCACTGTCACTGTCATCGTCACTGTCACTCTCATCGTCACTGTCACTCTCATCGTCACTGCCACTCTCATCATGACTGTCACTGTCATCGTCACTGCCACTGTCATCGTCACTGTCATCGTCACTGTCACTGTCATCGTCACTGTCACTGTCATCGACTTTGTCACTGTCATCGTCACTGTCACTGTCATCGTCACAGCCACTCTCATCGTCACTGTCATCGTTACGGTCACTCTCATCGTCACTACCACTCTCATCGTCACTGTCACTGTCATCGTTACTGTCACTCTCATCATCACTGTCACTGTCATCGTCTTGGTCACTCTCATCGTCACTGTCACTGTCATCGTCACTGCCACTCTCATCGTCACTGTCACTGTCATCGTTACTGCCACTCTCATCGTCACTGTCACTGTCATCGCTACTGTCACTCTCATCGTCACTCACTCTCATCATCACTGTCACTCTCATCGTCATTGTCACTCTCATCGTCACTGCCACTCTCGTCGTCACTGTCACTGTCCTCGCTACTGTCACTCTCATCGTCACTATCACTCTCATCGTCACTGCCACTGTCATCGTTACTGTCACTGTCATCGTTACTGTCACTCTCATCGTCACTGTCACTGTCATCGTTACTATCACTCTCATCGTCACTGTCACTCTCATCATCACTGTCACTCTCATCGTCACTGCCACTCTCATCGTTACTGTCACTGTCATCGTTACTGTCACTGTCATCGTCACTGTCACTCTAATCGTCACTGCCACTGTCATCGTTACTGTCACTCTCATCGTTACTGCCACTGTCATCGTTACTGTCACTCTAATCGTCACTGCCACTGTCATCGTCACTGCCACTGTCATCGTCACTGTCACTGTCATCGTTACTGTCACTGTCATCGTTACTGTCACTCTCATCGTTACTGCCACTGTCATCGTCACTGCCACTGTCATCGTCACTGTCATCGTTATTGTCATTCTCATCGTCACTGTCACTGTCATCGTTACTGTCACTCTCATCGTCACTGTCACTCTCATCATCACTGTCACTGTCATCGTCACTGTCATCGTCACTGCCACTCTCATCGTCACTGTCACTGTCATCGTTACTGTCACTCTCATCGTCACTGTCACTCTAATCGTCACTGCCACTGTCATCGTTACTGTCACTCTCATCGTTACTGCCACTGTCATCGTTACTGTCACTCTAATCGTCACTGCCACTGTCATCGTCACTACCACTGTCATCGTCACTGTCACTGTCATCGTTACTGTCACTGTCATCGTTACTGTCACTCTCATCGTTACTACCACTGTCATCGTCACTGTCACTCTAGTCGTCACTGCCACTGTCATCGTTACTGTCACTCTCATCGTCACTGTCACTCTCATCGTCACTATCACTCTCATCGTCACTGTCACTCATCGTCACTGCCACTCTTATCGTCACTGTCACTGTCATCGTTACTGTCACTCTCATCGTCACTGTCACTCTCATCGTCACTGCCACTGTCATCGTTACTGTCACTCTCATCGTCACTACAACTCTCATCGTCACTGTCACTGTCATCGTTACTGTCACTGTCATCGTTACTGTCACTGTCATCGTCACTGTCACTGTCATCGTCACTGCCGCTCTCATCGTCACTGTCATCGTTACTGTCACTCTCATCGTCACTGTCACTGTCATCGTTACTATCACTCTCATCGTCACTGTCACTCTCATCATCACTGTCACTCTCATCGTCACTGTCATCGTCACTGCCACTCTCATCGTCACTGTCACTCTAATCGTCACTGCCACTGTCATCGTTACTGTCACTCTCATCGTTACTGTCACTGTCATCGTCACTGCCACTGTCATCGTTACTGTCACTCTCCTCGTCACTACCACTCTCATCGTCACTGTCACTGTCATCGTCATTGTCACTCTCATCGTCACTGCCACTCTCGTCGTCACTGTCACTGTCATCGTTACTGTCACTCTCATCGTCACTATCACTCTCATCGTCACTGCCACTGTCATCGTTACTGTCACTCTCCTCGTCACTACCACTCTCATCGTCACTGTCACTGTCATCGTCACTGTCACTCTCATCGTCACTGTCACTCTCATCGTCACTGCCACTCTCATCATGACTGTCACTGTCATCGTCACTGCCACTGTCATCGTCACTGTCATCGTCACTGTCACTGTCATCGTCACTGTCACTGTCATCGACTTTGTCACTGTCATCGTCACTGTCACTGTCATCGTCACAGTCACTCTCATCGTCACTGTCATCGTTACGGTCACTCTCATCGTCACTACCACTCTCATCGTCACTGTCACTGTCATCGTTATTGTCACTCTCATCGTCACTGTCACTGTCATCGTCTTGGTCACTCTCATCGTCACTGTCACTGTCATCGTCACTGCCACTCTCATCGTCACTGTCACTGTCATCGTTACTGCCACTCTCATCGTCACTGTCACTGTCATCGCTACTGTCACTGTCATCGTCACTCACTCTCATCATCACTGTCACTCTCATCGTCATTGTCACTCTCATCGTCACTGCCACTCTCGTCGTCACTGTCAGTGTCATCGCTACTGTCACTCTCATCGTCACTATCACTCTCATCGTCACTGCCACTGTCATCGTTACTGTCACTGTCATCGTTACTGTCACTCACATCGTCACTGTCACTGTCATCGTTACTATCACTCTCATCGTCACTGTCACTCTCATCATCACTGTCACTCTCATCGTCACTGCCACTCTCATCGTTACTGTCACTGTCATCGTTACTGTCACTGTCATCGTCACTGTCACTCTAATCGTCACTGCCACTGTCATCGTTACTGTCACTCTCATCGTTACTGCCACTGTCATCGTTACTGTCACTCTAATCGTCACTGCCACTGTCATCGTCACTGCCACTGTCATCGTCACTGTCACTGTCATCGTTACTGTCACTGTCATCGTTACTGTCACTCTCATCGTTACTGCCACTGTCATCGTCACTGCCACTGTCATCGTCACTGTCATCGTTATTGTCATTCTCATCGTCACTGTCACTGTCATCGTTACTATCACTCTCATCGTCACTGTCACTCTCATCATCACTGTCACTGTCATCGTCACTGTCATCGTCACTGCCACTCTCATCGTCACTGTCACTGTCATCGTTACTGTCACTCTCATCGTCACTGTCACTCTAATCGTCACTGCCACTGTCATCGTTACTGTCACTCTCATCGTTACTGCCACTGTCATCGTTACTGTCACTCTAATCGTCACTGCCACTGTCATCGTCACTGCCACTGTCATCGTCACTGTCACTGTCATCGTTACTGTCACTGTCATCGTTACTGTCACTCTCATCGTTACTACCACTGTCATCGTCACTGTCACTCTAATCGTCACTGCCACTGTCATCGTTACTGTCACTCTCATGGTCACTGTCACTCTCATCGTCACTATCACTCTCATCGTCACTGTCACTCATCGTCACTGCCACTCTTATCGTCACTGTCACTGTCATCGTTACTGTCACTCTCATCGTCACTGTCACTCTCATCGTCACTGCCACTGTCATCGTTACTGTCACTCTCATCGTCACTACCACTCTCATCGTCACTGTCACTGTCATCGTTACTGTCACTGTCATCGTTACTGTCACTGTCATCGTCACTGTCACTGTCATCGTCACTGCCGCTCTCATCGTCACTGTCATCGTTACTGTCACTCTCATCGTCACTGTCACTGTCATCGTTACTATCACTCTCATCGTCACTGTCACTCTCATCATCACTGTCACTCTCATCGTCACTGTCATCGTCACTGCCACTCTCATCGTCACTGTCACTCTAATCGTCACTGCCACTGTCATCGTTACTGTCACTCTCATCGTTACTGTCACTGTCATCGTTACTGTCACTCTAATCGTCACTGTCACTGTCATCGTCACTGCCACTCTCATCGTTACTGTCACTGTCATCGTTACGGTCACTCTCATCGTCACTGTCACTCATCGTCACTGCCAATCTCATCATCACTGTCACTGTCATCGTCACTGCCATTCTCATCGTCACTGTCACTGTCATCGTTACTGTCACTCTCATCGTCACTGTCACTGTCATCGTTACTGCCACTCTCATCGTCACTGTCACTGTCATCGTTACTGTCACTCTCATCGTCACTGTCACTGTAATCGTTACTATCACTCTCATCGTCACTGTCACTCTAATCATCACTGTCACTCTCATCGTCACTGCCACTCTCATCGTTACTGTCACTGTCATCGTTACTGTCACTCTCATCGTCACTGTCACTCTAATCGTCACTGCCACTGTCATCGTTACTGTCACTCTCATCGTTACTGCCACTGTCATCGTTACTGTCACTCTAATCGTCACTGCCACTGTTATCGTCACTGCCAGTGTCATCGTCACTGTCACTGTCATCGTTACTGTCACTGTCATCGTTACTGTCACTCTCATCGTTACTGCCACTGTCATCGTTACTGTCACTCTCATCGTTACTGCCACTGTCATCGTCACTTTCACTCTCATCGTCACTGTCACTGTCATCGTTACTGTCACTGTCATCGTCACTGTCACTCTCATCGTCACTGCCACTGTCATCGTTACTGTCACTCTCATCGTCACTACCACTCTCATCGTCACTGTCATCGTTACTGTCACTGTCATCGTTACTGTCACTGTCATCGTTACTGTCACTCTCATCGTCACTGTCACTGTCATCGTCACTGCCACTCTCATCGTCACTGTCATCGTTACTGTCACTCTCATCGTCACTGTCACTCTCATCGTCACTGCCACTGTCATCGTTACTGTCACTCTCATCGTCACTACCACTCTCATCGTCACTGTCACTGTCATCGTTACTGTCACTGTCATCGTTACTGTCACTGTCATCGTCACTGTCACTGTCATCGTCACTGCCGCTCTCATCGTCACTGTCATCGTTACTGTCACTCTCATCGTCACTGTCACTGTCATCGTTACTATCACTCTCATCGTCACTGTCACTCTCATCATCACTGTCACTCTCATCGTCACTGTCATCGTCACTGCCACTCTCATCGTCACTGTCACTCTAATCGTCACTGCCACTGTCATCGTTACTGTCACTCTCATCGTTACTGCCACTGTCATCGTTACTGTCACTCTAATCGTCACTGTCACTGTCATCGTCACTGCAACTCTCATCGTCACTGTCACTGTCATCGTTACGGTCACTCTCATCGTCACTGTCACTCATCGTCACTGCCAATCTCATCATCACTGTCACTGTCATCGTCACTGCCATTCTCATCGTCACTGTCACTGTCATCGTTACTGTCACTCTCATCGTCACTGTCACTCTCATCGTCACTGCCACTGTCATCGTTACTGTCACTGTCATCGTTACTGTCACTGTCATCGTCACTGTCACTGTCATCGTTACTGTCACTCTCATCGTCACTGTCACTGTCATCGTTACTGCCACTCTCATCGTCACTGTCACTGTCATCGTTACTGTCACTCTCATCGTCACTGTCACTGTAATCGTTACTATCACTCTCATCGTCACTGTCACTCTCATCATCACTGTCACTCTCATCGTCACTGCCACTCTCATCGTTACTGTCACTGTCATCGTTACTGTCACTCTCATCGTCACTGTCACTCTAATCGTCACTGCCACTGTCATCGTTACTGTCACTCTCATCGTTACTGCCACTGTCATCGTTACTGTCACTCTAATCGTCACTGCCACTGTTATCGTCACTGCCAGTGTCATCGTCACTGTCACTGTCATCGTTACTGTCACTGTCATCGTTACTGTCACTCTCATCGTTACTGCCACTGTCATCGTTACTGTCACTCTCATCGTTACTGCCACTGTCATCGTCACTTTCACTCTCATCGTCACTGTCACTGTCATCGTTACTGTCACTATCATCGTCACTGTCACTCTCATCGTCACTGCCACTGTCATCGTTACTGTCACTCTCATCGTCACTACCACTCTCATCGTCACTGTCATCGTTACTGTCACTGTCATCGTTACTGTCACTGTCATCGTTACTGTCACTCTCATCGTCACTGTCACTGTCATCGTCACTGCCACTCTCATCGTCACTGTCATCGTTACTGTCACTCTCATCGTCACTGTCACTCTCATCGTCACTGCCACTGTCATCGTTACTGTCACTCTCATCGTCACTACCACTCTCATCGTCACTGTCACTGTCATCGTTACTGTCACTGTCATCGTTACTGTCACTGTCATCGTCACTGTCACTGTCATCGTCACTGCCGCTCTCATCGTCACTGTCATCGTTACTGTCACTCTCATCGTCACTGTCACTGTCATCGTTACTATCACTCTCATCGTCACTGTCACTCTCATCATCACTGTCACTCTCATCGTCACTGTCATCGTCACTGCCACTCTCATCGTCACTGTCACTCTAATCGTCACTGCCACTGTCATCGTTACTGTCACTCTCATCGTTACTGTCACTGTCATCGTTACTGTCACTCTAATCGTCACTGTCACTGTCATCGTCACTGCCACTCTCATCGTTACTGTCACTGTCATCGTTACGGTCACTCTCATCGTCACTGTCACTCATCGTCACTGCCAATCTGATCATCACTGTCACTGTCATCGTCACTGCCATTCTCATCGTCACTGTCACTGTCATCGTTACTGTCACTCTCATCGTCACTGTCACTCTCATCGTCACTGCCACTGTCATCGTTACTGTCACTGTCATCGTTACTGTCACTCTCATCGTCACTGTCACTGTCATCGTTACTGTCACTCTCATCGTCACTGTCACTGTCATCGTTACTGCCACTCTCATCGTCACTGTCACTGTCATCGTTACTGTCACTCTCATCGTCACTGTCACTGTAATCGTTACTATCACTCTCATCGTCACTGTCACTCTCATCATCACTGTCACTCTCATCGTCACTGCCACTCTCATCGTTACTGTCACTGTCATCGTTACTGTCACTCTCATCGTCACTGTCACTCTAATCGTCACTGCCACTGTCATCGTTACTGTCACTCTCATCGTTACTGCCACTGTCATCGTTACTGTCACTCTAATCGTCACTGCCACTGTTATCGTCACTGCCAGTGTCATCGTCACTGTCACTGTCATCGTTACTGTCACTGTCATCGTTACTGTCACTCTCATCGTTACTGCCACTGTCATCGTTACTGTCACTCTCATCGTTACTGCCACTGTCATCGTCACTTTCACTCTCATCGTCACTGTCACTGTCATCGTTACTGTCACTGTCACTGTCATCGTCACTGTCACTGTCATCGTCACTGCCGCTGTCATCGTTACTGTCACTCTCATCGTCACTACCACTCTCATCGTCACTGTCATCGTTACTGTCACTGTCATCGTTACTGTCACTGTCATCGTTACTGTCACTCTCATCGTCACTGTCACTGTCATCGTCACTGCCACTCTCATCATCACTGTCACTCTCATCGTCACTGTCATCGTCACTGCCACTCTCATCGTCACTGCCACTGTCATCGTCACTGTCACTCTCATCGTCACTGTCACTGTCATTCTCATCGTCACTGTTACTGTCATTCTCATCGTTACTGTTACTGTCATTCTCATCGTCACTGTTACTGTCATTCTAATCGTCACTGTTACTGTCATTCTCATCGTCATTGTTACTGTCATTCTCATTGTCACTGTTACTCTCATTGTCACTGTTACTGTCATTCTCATCGTCACTGTCGCTGTCACTCTCATCGTCGCTGTTTTTTATTTATCTTTATTTTTTGTTTGGTTAGGGTTAATTAGCTACGGTTAGGATTAAGATTAGGAGGGTTAGGGTTAGAGTTGAGATTAGACTAGTTCTTGGAAATAGGAAAGTCCTTTTGATTCATCCCTTTAGCCTCTTTCAAGATCGCTGTGAGATTACGGGAATCAGAAACATTTTCTGAAAATTTCATGATCGTCCATGTATCGATTATCATCATATTATTATTGCAGGTATGGACATATTTGTTGCCAACGATTCTAATGATGTTCTTTGGTCAGCAGAGTACGCTTTGGGAACAATTAATAACAGAATACAAAATCAGTACGTGGCAGGCCTGAACACGAAACACACGAGAAACATCACGATGAATCACCACGGCTACGGCGCATGTCAGCGTTACACAGGCCGCGGTACTATGCGAGCACGACGCGGGCGCAGCGGCGACAACGAAACCCTGCAATTCAGTCTGCTTGTGCAACCCTTCCATATGCAAACTGTTGAAATCTTCGATGTTCAAGTGGCGTTGCCGGTGAAACAAGGACATGGTATTACGTTGCGTGACCTTGTGCGAATCAGCGTGTTTAATGTCTACGAACAGTGCTCGGACGACGACGTCGATCCCAAGTTATGCTCCTGTCATTCCAACGACGCCAATATCCTTCGATGGCAGAAGGAATTCATTTTGAAATTTCCCACTAAAACAAGTTTCTCCCTGCAGCCAAAAACTACTGTTTTGGACTACCCTTGTTTGGCTATCATTTCCCGAGCCAAGAAATCGTTAGTCCAGTTAGTGTATTGGCAGAAGAAGATCGTAACATACGAGGCGTTAAACGCATGCGCAATGGTGACCTATAACCTGACTGTTGGTGTAAAGAAAGCTGTAAAAACTCGATTGTCAATCAAGACGCCTTTCACTGTCGAACTATTTCCAAGAACGGTAACGTTTCTAATGACGGTCAAAAACGAGTGGAAGTTTGGTAAGATGATTCCGAAATTCAAATTCGAAAGGTCTACATTGAAAACATGACCTACAGCGCTCATTCGAAGAAATATCAAAATCCTAAAGCCCAACATACATTAGAGAATGTCTCCGAAACAATTAAGTTTCTAAAACAAATATTTTATATGTTGAAAACTTTCCGTATGATGAAAACGTTTCGTAAACAAACTAAGGTTCCCGTATCACATGATCACTATTCTATTTTGCGAAACATATTTTTTGGAAACTGTTTTTCAAAAACTTATTTCAGTGTATGCCGGGATTAAAAGTCGGTAAACTGCGAAAATCAGGCTACTATTATTTAGGCCACCATTACTAAAAACGTGTTCCAAGTGAGCCCGCAATTTCAAAAGGTAATATTGTTTGTGACGTCAGATTCTCAATGCTACGCCTGAATTTCAGTCGAGGTTACTTGGTTTTCAGTCGAGGTTTTCTTGTTTTCTTCGAGAAGTAGATGAAATGTTCAGCCATTCAGACGAAGAATTTGAAAAAAACGACCTTGATTTACTTGAAGAATTAGCCATGTGTAGTCTTCGCGTTGCGAATCTGACGTCACTTCGTTACGCTGGTCAGGAACATGAACGATTAATGGCGGACATAACAACTCCAGATTCGGAGTCAGAAAAATAATACTTGCCATCGTCGAATCGCAAAACGATTTTGACCGAGTAAAATTTAGAAGCTCTGCTTTATAAATACGTAAAAATATCGATAGGTAAAAATTTGATCGTAGTGGCACTTTAGGACTGACTTAAAGGGATACTCCGGCCCAAATACAAATGTAGTTCATATGAAAGATCTTACTGACTTTAGATTATTTCCAAAGTTTCAGCATTCCTATCAATTTAGTTAAGAAGATGTGGCTAGTTGAAGTTGGAGAGTTTGTCCAATTTCGACGCCATTTTGTTTCTCAAATATGACGTCACTGAGTGACGTGATCTCGTATTATGCCTAAGAAGCTCCTCTACTTTCCTGCATGATGAACTAAATAGTTTATTTCGAATAATTTTCGTCCAAAGACCATTCACAATAACTATCACTATGTGATCGCCATCAAAACAACTCCACTGACGATAAAGAATCACTCAATGACGTCATATTTTCAAAACCAATATGGCGTCAAAATCCACAAATTTTCAACTTCAACTAGCAATATCTTCTCAACTAAATTGATAGGAATGCTGAAACTTTGGAAATAAACTAAAGTCAGTAAGATCTTTCATATGAACTGCATTTGTATTTGGGCCGGAGTGTCCCTTTAAATACAGACACTACAATCGTTTTAGAAATATTGAAGCGTTTTGGAGATCATAAAACAAGCTTGGAGTGTCAAATATACTAGTCAATCGAGCGTGCATGTTTCATTCAAATGCTAAAATTTATATTGCTTTCACTGCCGTCGCCGTCCTATAGCTTGCCGTCGTAGATCTTAAGGTCCCTATTATTAAGTTTTCAGGGACGAAAGTTCAGTAAATTAAACTTTTTACATATCATGGTGTAACCGAAGTTAATTATACGTACTTAACAAGAACCATGACCATGCCATCCTTCAAATCTTTGATAGTCAATCGAGATATGGTCTGGAAACTCGGCAAACTTCAAAGCGACTATAATGAGCTACGTTTTGATGTAGTTGAACCGTACCTTAAGCCTAGTTTACACTTGTCGTAAGAATCGTAACGCAGCGACATACGCAAGCGCAGTAAGCACTTCATGGTCGATGAACTCCTTTGAATTTAGGAAGAACAAAGAGTTCAATTGACCATGAAGTGCTTACTGCGCTTGCGTATGTTGCTGCGTTACGATTCTTACGACAAGTGTAAACTAGGCTTAACACCGTGCCCATCCTTTGTTTTAGGTTTATTAATATTTAAACAACGCGGTTGAGCGATTAAACCCAAACGATTCTATTGGATGATTGCTTCATTATACTAAAATACAATAGGTTCAGTGACCGTGCACCGTGCACAAAATTGCATAAAGACGAACAAAAAGATAGAGCAAAGACTTTAGCTCAGTTTATCTCGATTGACTATGGTTCTATTTAACGCATAATGAACGCACTCTTCATGCATGCTAAACCTATCGTGATTGAGATATTTCTTGGAATATGCGTTGCAAACAGAACGAGGACATGCGTTGCAAACAGAACGAGGACAGCGTTGAGATTACTCTTGGCAATAAAAATTATTCATTTTTGTTTCACATAAAGATTCTTTTGTTTGAACGACGTCCCCATCCTAGGTTGCTATTGCTCTGATGAATTCCCGAGGGACGAAAGTTCAGTAAATTAAATCTTTTTATGTATGTGTAACCGAAATTAGTGATACGTACAGCACGAGAAACGAGATGCATAACCGACGATCGTTTATAAACAACCGTCTGCTATACGCAAGCTACGCAAAAACGCTGTATTCCGCGTCCCGAATATAACCCCTCCCCCAAACAACAGTCTGTTACGGCCGCCGTTTGCCAGAAATTTCCTGTTTTGCCCCCCCGGGCCATATTTCCTAGGAAATTTGGCCCCCCAAGAACACACTCCGCTTTATCTCAGAGGTTTACATAATGTACATGTACATGCCATGCATTCCTGTTCCGTAGAGAACGTATTTCACCGCCGGAAATAATGTTCACCGCCGAAAACATATTTTACTGCAGAGAACATAATGCACTACCGAAAATATATTCCACTGCGGGAAATACATTTCACGGCCGAAAATACATTTCACGCGGCCGAAAATATATTTCACTGCGGATATGATCTATATACACACCTCGGCATGTACGTTGGCCGAGTTCGCCAACAAGCATGTGATGATACCATTTTTGTCGTAATATGCATCAACAATTGATCTTATTTTCTCACATTGGACCATTTTGCATGGCCGCTTATTGCTGGATTGTCGTCATTTGTGAAAAGAAACTGAAAGTTCACAGTCTTAAATTTATTATTTTGCTTTAATATTAAGTGAACACAATTCGCATAAATAGCCCTATATAAATTAGTTAACTATAACATCGGCTATAAAGTCTAATTGTCTATCTTTCCGGATCGTTTCTCGTTCGTATCTTAAACCATTTCTCTGATTTCTAATACTCGCGGCTCGTGTCAAAGTCTTTTGCTCTGTTTCTTGGAGAAAGGAAAGGGAAGACCGGTTGCAATTAAGGCTTTGCGATTCGTTGTTTCGGACCAGCGATAGTGGAGTTTCGAGAGTGGCACCTTTAAGAGAATAAGATTGCGAGAAGGATAAGAATAAACAAATTATAGAGGAGAAGAGAAGTATGAGTAAGTACAATGGAGGATTAGTGCGTCGTAGTGTCAAAATCGGGTGCACAGTAATTGGCGTAAGCTGTTGTGGTCACCCTGCCACCATGTATTTATATGTAATTATTATTACCTAGTCTTTTTGTGTACTGTAATTATTATTTGGCAAAGTTAAATAAAACATAAAACAGAAATCAACCAAGACATTTGGACGCTTCTTCCCGCTCGCTACAGCTAACATTGCTTCCTCACCTTCAGGAAAATTCGTGAAATCTTTCAGCAATTCTGACGTTTAACTCACGGGTGACCTATTTCTGGCTTTTATTGTAGAATTATTAACCCTGGGACTCTTTGGCCCACAATTTCCTGTAGTGCCTTTTATCCTCTTTATTGTACTTTTCCCCAAACTTTGTTTTCGCACAAAGTTCGATATTTCTGAATCAGTCGACTCTCTGATCTCCTTTTGGTGTCTGTTTTGCAATGACGTAAACCTTTCAGACGGACTTCCCTCCTTACTTCGTGAAACAGCCGTTTTCTCTTTTCCAGCGCTCTTTTCCATCGCGACTTCGTTTGGTGACCTAACTTTACTTCCAGTATGTTTGATTTTTGGAACAAGTAAATTCGCAGATTTTCTGTTTTTATGAGAGCCTTTGCTTCAGTTACTGTACACGGACTCGGTAATGGTGGAACCACAGTCTCTTACTAACTTGGAAGATTCTAACACGGCTAAATAAATGATAAATAAAACTTCAACACACACAACAAACGCTCTAATTGACTACGACGGGTGTTTGTATAAAGGCTAAGCTAATAATAATTATATTATTATATGCATTCTCTATTCTATCTCGATTTTTATTGGCTGTTGTCATACAGCTAATTGGTGACATCAACTTCATGTGACGTCAATGTTTCAATGATATGGTTCAAAAAGTGTAGCTATGACATAATTATTCCAATATCATGTGGAACAACCAAGTTCATGGCTGTTGTAACAACGCTGTTCAACCTTGTTATTTCATCATGCTCTGACAACATGTTGTATCATGCATGAACAATGTTGTTCAATGCTGTTCAAGCCTGTTCGATCATCAGCCATGAACAATACTGTTCCAACATCCATGAACAGGCCTGTTGACAACCCTGCTCAAGCTGGCCAGCTCAACCATGTTCAAGCCTGTCGATATCAACCATGTTTTTGGCTGTTAACAGGTAAAAACAGACTGTGCGTTTTTACGTGTGTACGAAGACAGCTCTGGGAATCTTCTACGACTATTTGAAAGCGAAGAAAATAAGTTTGTTTACAAAGTAACGTGTCTTTGTGTGTCTTCTTTTGACCTTGTATCAATACACGATCATTGCTTTAGCACTTCTTATGCACAATAAAACAATGATTGGATTCGGTTTTCGCATGATATCGAGAATTATCAAGGCCTTGGTTTGTGTTATCCGCCTCAGCCTTCGACTTTGGCAAATAACACAAACCTCGACCTTGATAAATATCATGCAATTGTTAAAACATTATTTGAACGATATTTATCCAATTTTGTTGCATGCAACATCGTTGGACCGATTTTCATCCAATTTTAGTCCAACATTTTTGTTGATATATCAAGGTTATTATTATTACAAATCATAAAATATATTGAGTAAAAGTTTATAATTGATAAAATTTAGGTCGGTTGGTGATCTCACCTAAATAATTAATCTATCCCAGTATTCCTTTTACCTCTCATGCTACTCGTAATATTATTGGTTGATTTAGTTGCCTGACTCCGCTGATTGGTCGGCGCAATAAGTGACAACGTTTCTTCCTGTGTGCTCGTTTTCTTTTTAACTGTTTCCAGTTTAACTTTTTATTGAAACACAGATTATATATGGAATACATGCCAGTATACAAAACATGGACGTCAAGATCATATCGTCAGAAACATAAAAAATTATAACCTTATTGCCAGTGACGGCCTCTAACCATTGAGCCATCGAGATTCAGATGGAGAGAGGTTACAATGATGTACTGTTCTAATGATATATGTACTGCCTATGCAGCAGTTACTATATATATCAGTAATGATTGGGTGTGTTAATATATACACTGCTGTATGCAAATGCGAGCTGCATTTAGGCAGACATACATCAATAGAATCAGTACATCAATGTAACCTTCACTCGCCATCTGAGTCTTGGTAGCTCAATGCAATTTGGTTAGAGCATCTCACTGGAAATCAGGAAGTTATCGCTGTCCGGGATACAGAATAATTTTTCTGAGGATATGAGCTTGCTTGACAATCATACATGTACTGTATCGTCTGTTTCCCCCCGAGCGCACCCTTATTCACTACAGCAGTGTATATATTAACACTGACAAGTAAACAGTAATGCTTGTTTATTGCTACAAAATTGTAGGCCAGGCCTAGGTCATATAAACACAGCAATAGTATGCATGTTTTTTCACCTTAAACTACTGTATATATAGGCTAATTATCAAGCATAGTATTTATAATTTTAATAAAATAATAAACATACTGTACATGCAATTCCAAAATTTGTACTATCACTTACTATTCTGCAGTATTATAAAGAACAAATGGTATATATTTTAAACTGCATGGATTTAATTCCAACTGTCAAAATATTATACATATATGTTTTGAAAATTGAAAATTCAAAACATTCAAAACATTACACACCTTCAAATTTTTCCAAATCTCTCTGTTAAGTATTTCAAAATGTGTCTGTTAGATTTCGGAGCTTGGAGCAAATACACAATACAGTGTACAATTATTTAAATTACATTAAAATTAGCGAGTCAAGTCAAAAAGTTAAACGATAAAGTGAAGTAGGTCATCAGCAATCGCGGACAGCTGTTTCGCCCTATTTGGGGCTCGTCAGAGCGATGAAGCTGACGACCTACAATCATGGCCAAAAGTCGTGGGACAGTGTTGTTGAGTTCTTGAAAATCCAGAATCACATCATCGGAAGTTGTCGGAACAACTTCGGAATCCGTCGGAGCAACTTCGGAAGTGGTCGGAGCAACTTTGGAAGTGGTCGGGATGGTCGGAAAGCTTTCGTAGGTCGTCAGAAGGTGGTCGGATGAGTCGGATGTTCTTCGTAAGGACATCTCAAAGCGGTACGTAGGGATCTGTTGGGGGGGGGTAAGTAAGTAAAGTATAAGTAAAACTTTATTTAACCACGCTAACCTCATTCAGCTGAACGCTGGTTTCCAAGAGGGGCGTGGAATTTTACAAAATTACAAGAATACCACAATTAATTACAATAAATATCTAAATTATGGAGTGGGTGGTCATTTGTAGTACCTTTGCGGCTGGTACGTGATTTCGCTGCTGGGGGTGGGATATCAATGTTGGGTATAAAGTCAGCGGCGGCTTCCTCTTTGGCGGAACAACCATTGATATCCCACCCCCAGCAGCGAAATCACGTACCAGCGCAAGACTTTGGTACCCCAGCTCCGACAGATCCCTACCGCTTCGAGATGGCCTTACGAAGACCTTCCGACCCATCCGACCACCTCCCAACGACTCCCGAGAGCCTTCCGACCATTCCAGACCACTTCCCAAGTTTCTCCGACCAATTCCGAAGAGTCGCTCCGACGGATTCCGAATTTGACCGACAATTTCCGATGATGTTCCGACAGCTTCCGAAGATGGTCCCAAAGCACTTCCAAAGTTGACCCTCCCCTCCACGAAGACTTCCCGTGAGATTTGTTAAAAGGATAAACAAAAAATAGCTGTTTCGTTTCGCTGTTTCGGTATTTCGCTGTTTCGTTTCGCTGTTTCGTGGTTTAGCACAGTCCCTCTCAGGAACATTTTCAGAATCTTATATTGAACATTTTCAGAAGATAAATCTTATATCGTCCATGTATCGTCCACAGCAGACTTAATAATCTTTTGTTCAGGTTTCTCACACTATAGTACTTGTAAAATATTGAACAATCTTGAAAAATAAACTGCCGTTCATCTGCTGGGTATTAACAAGCTTACCAGTTTTGTAAATATCATTGCATCGCTGACTAAAGATGATGTGACTTCGCTCTTAACTCTTCACCGCAATATCCCACAAAATGATATTAGTTGTTAAGTTCGGTTCACGTCACACCTCGCCGATTCTTCACTGCATAATCAATGTGACAATGGCACCTGCAGTCATTTTAATTTGATTTTTGTTTTCAAAACAAATGGCAGGTTATGGTCAAAGGTATCGACGTCCAAGGCATCCTCTGGTTACGGGTTCCATTCCATAAAAAATGTATCAAGAAAAAAATCCAAGCCATTACCGACTGTTTTCCCAATATTGGTCCTTACCTATTTCGAGAAATGCAGGTCTGTTGATGTTTTGTGTCGTTAGCTTAGCCTTATAGGATTTTAAACTAAACTGACATACCGTAAGAATTAAAATGAAGTAATAAATATGCAATTCGAGTAGATTTTCGGTTGAAATATCGGTGCTTTATTTTCTTCAACATATGTGTTCAGAGTCTTATTCAACATGTGGATGTAGTTTTGTGGCTTTCGTAGCACGATTAAAGATGATGAAAAAAATGCAGCAGCATCGAAATGAAGCAGAAGCGAGAAGCGAGTGAGAGGAAAAGAAACTGATCGGGCCGCGGGTTCAACTGATTCCAGCCGGAAGGCCTTGAATTGTTGCATTTTTCGCAACTGGTCCCGGTTTGGTCTTAAAATGTATATAATCCAACACTCGAAATTTTCCTTCACCATAAATCATTAGAACATGAAAATATAGTTAGGTAACCAAACCAAGTGACGATGGAAAACAGCGCAGGATAAAAAGAAAACGGCTGTTTCACGAAGTAATGGTGGCACTAGTCCGTCTGAAAGGTTTATGTAATTGCAAAACAGACACCAGAAGGAGATCAGAGAGTCGACTGATTCAGAAATATCGAACTTTGTTTTAAAACAAGGTTGGGGGGAAAGTACCATGAGGATAAAAGACACTACAGGAGATAAAGGTTGTAGGCCAGAGAGTCCCAGGGTTAATAATTCTACGATTAAAGCAATAAATAGGTCACCCGTGAGCTTAACGTCAGAATTGCTGAAAGATTTCACGAATTCTCCTGATGTTAGCTGTAGCGAGCGGGAAGAAACGTCCAAATGTCTTGATCGATTTCTATTGACACTACGACGCACTAATCCTCCATTGTACTTACTCATACTTCTCTTCTCCTCTATAATTTGTTTATTCTTATCCTTCTCGCAATCTTATTCTCTTAAAGGTGCCCCTCTCGAAACTCCACTATCGCTGGTCCGAAACAACGAATAGCAAAGCCTTAACTGCAACCGGTCTTCCCTTTCCTTTCTCCAAGAAACAAAACAAAAGACTTTAACACGAGCCGCGAGTATTAGAAATCAGAGAAATGGTTCAAGATACGAACGAGAAACGATCCGGAAAGACAGACAATTAGACTTTATAGCCGATGTTCAGGCGCGTAGGAAGCATTTAATAAGTGGGTAGGCCAGGAACGAGCGACCAAGCTGCGAGCTCCCCGAAAATGTTTTGATTTTCTAAGGCTCTGAAACGAAATTTCCTGTATTTTGAGATTAGCAGTAACCATCATATTCAATATAACCCAGGCCAAACAGCCAAACTAAAACATCTGTGAGCAACGGCTATCTTAAAACCGTTGAACAAATGGCGCTTGTAACATTTTTTTTCAAAATGGCTGCCGCTATTAACAATATATTATTACCACATACGAAGCTTTTAGTAGGCATAGCGCTTTTAGTAGGCATGGGCAATTTCATACGTTGGTGAAATCCCTAATGATTTCCATAAACAGAACGTCATATTCTTTTGCTTTTAGATCGGAATTATTCTCGTTGATCACCCGCCATTTTGAAGTACTTGGTTTTCTTCTAGAGACTGGGTCCTAATTTGTCTTATTTCATCGGATTTCGGTTTTCATTTGTTTTGCTTGTCCTAATTCATCGGCGACAGTCGGCGATCATCGGGAGAAACAAAGTTGTTTTGGCTCTTGCGATGATCGCCGATGATCGGAGATTGTCCCCGATTGCCGGTTTCGTCGCAATTCATCGCAAAGCTGTATCGGCGATCATCGGCGATGAATTGCGATATATGAAAACCAGGCTTAAACAGAACGAGGACGGTGTTGAGAATACTCTTGGGTCTACAAATTATCTTTGTTTCGCATGAAGAATTCTTTGTTTTGAAGGTTGCCGCGTCGTGGATTCTCTCGCCCAAGAACGTGCAACGCTTTCTCTACGGCGCTTCGTGGAATATTTACAAATTAATTTTATCCATCTTCGAAATCGAAAGTATAAACTTGCTTTATTTAGCGTTTCGGAAGTTAGGTGGCCTGGGGACGAGGTTGTGAGGGCTCTGGGAGCGAAATGGACTTTTTCATCGGAGTTCCCCAGAGCCGATAGGGTATCTAGTACGTATTCCTTATAAGAAGGCGCAAATAGAATGCATTGGCGAGCAAATAGAGAGAATTAACGCACAAATAGCTGACTGTCACGTTGCACCCTCGTACCAGCCCCTAGTAAATTGGATTCTAACCGACCCCAAAACAACAAAGATCCTAATTAGATCCTAAGATCCTAGCTCGTCAATGCCTTGTATTTGCTCGTAGGCCACTTCCTTATATGGAATACGTACTATAGAAGTACATATACCAGAGCCTCTGTTTCTTGGCGCAGGCCAAAAGGAACACAAGCTCTGGGGAACGAGGGGTAGATTTTCAAATTTTGCAGAGCGCACTGCAACGACAGTGCACGTAATTGCTCGGATACAAGAGAGCGTTTAGGGAGGTGAGTTTATTTAATAAATGCTAGCATTCTGTAAGCGAGAGCGTTTTGCGAGGTGAGCTTATTTAATAAATGCTTTCCGGTGAGTTGGAGTTGTTGTCAATTTTAATTCTGTCTTCATTCAGGGAAACGTTTGAAGCGTCATATGCATGTAGTAAATATGTGTTTCTAATGATGGCAAAAATATGTAAATTATCTTGATGTAAATTTTCTATTTGATCAACTAATTTTTACTTCCAAACGAAGTTGTTGAACGCTGGGTTGATATTAATGTGAAACCGTTTACTTTAGAGTTCGTTGCTAAATACTTAAATATCCCAAATAGTCATTCCCGCTTTACGTATTGTGTTTTTTAGTCGAGTTAGCCATAAATATCTATTCCATCCTCGTCGTATGCTAATTATGTTGCATTGTTTTGTAAGCTGACACCGTCTCATGAGAAGTTCGATGTTTAATTTGTGGACGAGAATGGAACCCGTAATCTGCTTGTGTCTACTATCATGCTTCGCAGAAGTCGTCGATGCCTTGTAATGTTGAGTTTTTCAAAAAAAATGTTGAGTTTTTCCAAAACAATGTTGAGTTTTTCAAAAAAATTTTTTTTGAGTTTTTCAAAAAATGTCGAGTTTTTTATAAAATCTAAAAAAAGCAACTTCGGTTATATATGTCCCTTATGGGACCGTACTTGCAGGACCAGAGTATGACCTGCATTTGTTTTGAAAACAAAAATCGAATTAAAACGACAGCTGGTCCATGATTATGCAGTGAGAATCGGCGAGGTGTGACGTGAACCGAACGACTTAACAACTAATATCATTTTAGTGGGATATTGCGGTGAAGAGTTAAGAGCGAAGTGGCATCATCTTTGGTCAGCGATGCAATGAAATTGACAAAACTGGTAAGCTTGTTAATACCCAGCTGATGAACGGCAGTTTATGATCACGATTGTTCAATATTTTACAAGACAGATAGTGTAAGAAACCTGAACAAAAGATTATTAAGATTATATATATATATATATACAGGGGCGGATTCACCTATGGGCAACTGGGGCACGTGCCCCAGGGCCCCGAGCTTCTGGGGCCCCCGAGCTAGCTTCTGAGGGTCCAGCTCAAATTTGAAACGCAGGAAAAAAAAACAGACCACAAAAGCAAAAAATCATTTAAAAAATTAAAAATCTTGAAATATTTTACAGAATCATTATATAGATCAGTAACAGTAACACATGCCTATTGTCTAATGCAGTGTACCTACGGATTTAACTTAAATTATCGTGTTAACATAAACCCCAGACTCAGAAGTCAATATTTATATTTGTAACTGATAAGCGATAACTGTTTCCGTGCACCGCAGCCCAGAGACCGGGGTACAACCTGCTAACTTTCAGATGTTTGGGGCCCCACAATCTAAATTTGCCCCAGGGCCACACGGCCCCACGGGTCCTTGATCCGGCCCTGTATATAAATATATATATATACACTGTAAAAACAGATGGTTAAAACAACCGATTTCTTCGGTTGTCTCAGACTCATCAATTGACCATTTGTTATGGGTTGAAACAGACAAATTTATTGGTTGAAACACCAAGTTTAACCATTCAAATTGGTTAAATTTAAATTGAGTCTGAGACAACCTATCAAATTGGTTGTTTAACCAATCTGTTTTTACAGTGTATATATATATATATATATATATATAACTACAGACGGTACCGTTTCGGCCTTTTGGGCCTCATCAGTGTAGTGCTGATGAGCAGGATGAAGATAACTGCAATTTACATCAAAAACCAAATCAAAAAAATTTCATCAAAAAAAATAAATATATATATATATAGTACAATATCTACAGACACGTGTTTCGCTGTTCCACAGCTCATCAGTGTAGCTTGGTACGATCTAGATGTGGGCCACGAGAACTAATTATACACAAACGATTGCCGGTGACAATTACCGCTTGTGGTACAAACAGCGGTCATGCGCAATCCAGAGAGCGTGAAGCGGTGTAGGGGCCAGAGTGCTAGTGGAGTAAATTCATTTCTTCACATTGACAAATTTATGCTTTGATGAAATTCGTTGAACGTAACAACTTCCTGCTTTGCATTTGATCCTATTGGTTGGTCAAAAATCAATCAAATGCAAAGCATGAGACTTTGTTTGTTTTCAACGAACTTTGTCAAACCATGAGTCAAATTAACATGTCAATGTTGGACAGGTTTTGGCTATTATATTAATACGATTAGAGATAAAACCAGATATTTTACACCAAGGTGCGGCTGTATTCGAGTGTGTGAAAACTAAGAACTGAAACGTTTCAATATAATAATAATAATAATAATGCTCTTTATTGTTTCCAAAAACACACGTCATGGAATTACAATGATATATAAAAATACAATAGAAATACAATAGAAAGATACATAATACAATAATCAAATACAAAATAGTCTATTCATATAAAGAAGTTAAAAAGGCAACGGTTCAAAAAAATCCTCTTAAAACGTTCTGTTCTTACATGGGGTAAAATATAAGAATGCGCTCTCTCCCTAAGTACTCTAGATCTCACAGGTGGAAGAAGATTTGCAAGCGGACTGCTACTATCGCTGATCATTCTATTCCATATTTTCATATCAGATCACACAATAAGCTCCGAAACAGGTGTAACATTAATGAGATAACCGAACTTAACTGCCCTACGCTGTAGTTTGTCAATTTTAAAAAGATACTTATTATAACTAGCCGAACCCCACACAGGTAACGCATACTGGAAAAGAGACAAAATAAGACTTTTAAAAAGATAGTCTAACGACTCTACAGGGTAACCGTACTTTTTACAAACGCGTAAAATATACATACGTTTAGCTGCTTTAGCTGCAATATATATTTGCACAGCAAGGTAATAGACGCGTATCATGAAATTATGTTAAAACGATCTTTTGTGTGTGATTTCAAATTCAAACTGTTATCGAACGGTATCTTATCTCCCGAAATGAAGTCACATAGACTATCGGTAGTAAAATTCAAAATATTAAAATCAGCTGTTATTTCTAAAATAAAGATTTATCATAAGAGTTAGGGTTAGCATTAGGTTGGGGGTTAGGGTAAGGTTTGGGGTTAGGACTATGTTTTGAATTCGGGATATTTATATGAAACGTCAGCCATAAAACCAGACATCAATTCAAGCATGTTCTTTTATTTTAACATTATATCGACAAACATATATACGCAGGGACGTAGCCAGGGGGAGAGCAGGGGGATCCGCGGCTCCCCCCCCCTTTGCTTGTTGAACTAAAACCAAAAATTAAACTAAATATTTTACAGTACATGATTAATTTGTTTACAGATTGCTTGTGCTATGAACAATTAGTCTCGGAATTTAAATATGTTTCCGTGTTCAGTTTCCTTTTTAATAAACCTACGCCTTTTTTAAAATAAGCAAACAATTGTGCTTTGTGTTTTACTGTCAGAATAAATAATGAAGGCTGGATAAAATATAACCTGTTATTAACACGATGTAAAAGCTAAAAATGAAATTTCTAGTCATCGTCTGCAGGGTGGCCTAATTTCGCAAAAAATCATGTTAGAAATTTCTGTAAAAGCACTTCTGGGCCTTTCAAAATTGAACATTTTCCTGTGGGATCATGCACCCCCCAGTCTTCCCAGCCACAATCGCGGCGAACATATAGCCACGACTTCCTTCATTCTCCACAGGGCTCCCCCTTTGAAGGTTCTGGCTACGTCGCTGTATATACGACATGTTGAAACTAGATTCTATACATGAAGTGAATAGTTGAATTCCAAAATGTTTTATAATGAGCTTTGTGTTGATGTTCTAGAAAATGCTAATGACTGTGACATGAAACCAATAGTTTCGGATACAATGTTCTGCTGCTAGAGATTTTATCAACTTCAGTCTGTTTTCACTCAAATCCTACACACGGAGGACACCGAATTCCTGGGATGACGTGACAATGCATTTAAAACAATCAGCATAAACCTCTAGTGCAATGTATAGAAGGAGAGATCAAATCAAAGAAATATTTCTCTGTTCAACTATTTGCCGTATATAAGATATTTATAAATGATATAGGTCATAGTCAATCGAGATATGGTCTGGAAACTCGGCAAACTTCAAAGCGACTATAATGAGCTACTTACACCGTGCACATCCTTTGTTTTTGGTTTATTAAAATTTAAACAACACGGTTGAGCGATTAAACCCAAACGATTCTATTGAATGATTGCTTCATTATACTAAAATACAATAGGTTCAGTGACCGTGCACCAAATTGCATAAAGACGAACAATAAAATAGAACAAAGACTTTAGCTGCGTTTCCAGACGATATCTCGATTGACTATGTATAGATCGAGTTGTCTCTGTATAATTTCTTGCAAATTAAAATTTATTTATTTATTTATTAACTTTACAACCAAGCAAGAAAGCAAACTAATTAATACAACGGTTAAAAATAAAAAAACAGAGCAGTCTTGAACATGGTTGAAGGTATAGTCAACAGGACATGTGTCCCATGTGAAGACCAACCTGACAAAAATTTACAGAATAGACATAAATTAAAGACAAGGACTAATACTAATAACATATGATAGGACAGATTAAGAACAGCAGCTTAAATTATATGAACGGCATTTAGAGCAGTACGTTTTCCAAGTGCGCATTCTGTTTACATCGAAAGAAGAGTCTAATTGAGAAGAGTAGTATATATAAAGTTGGTGTTTAAAAGAGAAAACAGACGTACTATTACGGATGATCGGAGATAGATTGTTCCAGAGAAAGACAATTCGATTAAAAAACTGGAGTTCCTAAAAAGAGAGGTCCTGCAAGGATTGACTTGAAGCAAATTGTCCTTGCTAGAACGGGTGCGAGACGAGAGGTGAGAAGAAAAGGTAACAAAAGAGGAGATGTCTAGATCGTAAAGGCCTTGTTTACATTGGAAAAAAAAGATGAGATCCTTTATTTCAAGCCAGTACGATATAGGTGTAATTTCAGCTTTTTAAGACGCTCAGGATAAGACAAATCGTAGTCTTGTAGTATAAATTTGGTAGCTCGTCTTTGAACTCCCTCCAGGAACGCAAGATCACGTGACGAACCTTGAGGTGCCCAGATCTCACTAGCGTGAGACAAGTGAGATCGGACGAGAGCAAGATAGAGTAGCCGACGGCAGCGAGTATCAATTAATTTAGTGCAGTTCCTGCGAAGAAAGCCAAGCAAGTGGTTGGCTTTGGCAGTACAACTGGCAATATGAGGGGACCATTTAAGGTCATTGCTGACAACCACACCCAAGTCGACTTGATTAGAAACACTCTTGATTGGTTCATTGTTGAGGTAATAGGAATGAGTTGGAGGGTTTCGTTTGCGAGATACTCTGAGCAGGAGCGTCTTTGATGCATTACATTTCAGTTGCCAGGACAGCGACCAGTTGCACATAGAGTCGAGATCAACCTGGAGCAGATCTCGTTCTGCTGATGACTGAATTGCGCGGTAACATTTACTATCATCAGCAAATAGTGCAACAGTACTGTTCCTGGTTACCCTTGGAAGATCATTTACATACAAAATGAAAAGAAGAGGACCTATGACACTACCTTGTGGCACACCAGACGTAACGTTAAGGAAAGTTGAATAAACTCCTTAATTATGGATATAACTATATAACTATATAACTATATATAACTCCTTATTATTAAACTCCTTACTTGCATAATTCTCCAGTCTCGAAAAGCAGCCTTTAACAGCTAGTTCATCTCATGTAAACTGTTCATGAAAACTTCAGGAATTTACGCTTCGGTGGAATTCCCAAGAAAAGATCAAAGAACATTTTCTTAGTCAGACTTTCTGAGGACAGTCGTGTTGTCTTTGGCAACATTAATGGCCAGCCATAAATGGCGCGCAATCATTATGAAAATCTTTCGTGTAACAATTTACAAATGTTGGATGTATACACCTCTTGTTCGTAACATTTCAGATTGAAGTCGTCTTTCAATCAAACTCTTACGTCTGCCTTTTTATTAAATAACTTTATAGGAAATTAAATCTATAGGAAATAACTGCATGCATAAAAAATCCGTGGTCCCGTAGGCTTACGTGAGAATTTTCACTTGTGTATTACCACAATACCTGTAATAACTTCATGTAACGTGAAACCGTAAATGATCCCACAAATCGTATACACTTTCGAAAACGATAAGTTTCGTTGTGCAACATCCATAAATGCAACATAATATGCAACCGGGCCCTGGTCTCGAAACAATATTATTATGAGAACATTAATGTGCTTTTGTAGCGTTTATTCTACAAACACATCAATTAAAGCATTTTACTTGGAGCGCGGTGATGCCTGCTAC
The DNA here is from genome assembly GCA_035772405.1 of Chrysogorgia sp. JL179-B06. Lineage (NCBI taxonomy): Eukaryota > Metazoa > Cnidaria > Anthozoa > Scleralcyonacea > Chrysogorgiidae > Chrysogorgia > Chrysogorgia sp. JL179-B06. The sequence continues at coordinate 806,064 of JAYKKM010000469.1, read as the reverse complement.
ATTTTACTATGTTTCTTGTTGTAATTTAATTTGTTTACGACATTATGGGCCATAATTTATGGCATTCATACATGTATATCTTTTGCTTTCTATTTAGAATACGGCATTGATAGTTATATTCATAATATATCAACTGCTTTTCAATTACTACATGCAAGATTATTTCTATTGGAGAAAGCAAAGAGCAGGTAAGAAACTGAGAAATATAACTATGTATAAAGATAAGATGTAGTAGTGCCGAGTACACAGACAAAACGTGAGAAAAAACTCTGTAAAAATTCAAAATCTCATTAGTTTTACTGTAAAGAAATTACTGTTCTATTTCTAATTAGTTGTTTATATGAATTTATTGCGTTTTGTTTTAAATTTTGTGTTTGATAAAGTTTCTGATTGGCTGAAATTGGACAATTCTTGATGTCTTAAATTTCTGTAGGTGACGTAATTGTCTTGGTGTGGCTTACTTTCAAAATGACTCATTGCACGGAGGTGTCCAAAACAAAAAATATTGAACGCTGATGACGTCACTAGGACTAAGCGCGCGAAAATTACAAAATAAAAAATGGCTTGTAGTAGATTTGTTTGTATAATAAAACAATTATTGGATTCGGCTTACGCATGATATCAAGAATTATCCAGACCTCGGTCAGCCTTCGGCTTCGGCAGATAGCATTGACCTCGGTCTGGATAATTCTTGATATTTTGGTCCGCCTCATCCAATAATTGTATATTATTTAGCTACTAGTAGGATATGAGCTATCTCGCGATTTGATTGGCTCCTCTACTACAAGGCTATCACCTGATATATCCTAGCAGTAGAGAAAAAAACAAGATGGCGGCATGTTGTTTCAGGCCGCAAAAGCTGAAATCGATGGGGTTTTATAAAGAAACCCCGAACTGACTAAGTGTTTGGCTATATAATAAAACAATTATACAATTCGCACTCGTCGCGTATATGAACTAATAGCCCCAACTGGCGCTTCGCACCTCGTTCTATCTTTCGTTCTATCTTTCACGTGTTCGATGCCTTCCAGACTTCCTGCACACTATTTCGGCAGTACACCAACATTTAATATGTTAATTATATATGCACACTCATATATGCCAATGCTCATTTGTTGTTTGGTTTTATTGTATCATTGTTAAACAGGCATTCACTTTCCTATATCATTTAATTTCAAAGAAACACGAAGAATAACGCTTGAAGGTTTCAATGACACTACAAAAGCAGCATATTTGAATGTACGCCAAACAGAAGAAAAATTGATGTTTGATAAATCTCAAGTTCACAGCTTCACTCATAAAAGCGCGGGGAAAATTGATTCTTTCAATCACGCCGTCCCATTCTACGAGACGTATCACTCCATGTTGAACGACGACTCTAAAGCATTCGTCAAAAGGTCGTATCCAAACGTTAGTTCGTGTCCGTATCTAGGATTACGAAGGCCTTATGTAACACCAAGCGATGTCGAGAGAACCCGTCGCCTCGAGCTCAACACGGCCTGTCGTAATAAGCCACAAAACTCACAGGAATGCGAGGAAGCTGTGGGATATTATGGAAAACCAGGAAGCATAAAAGCACTCCCATGTTCTTCATCCAAAGAGCCAGTTGTGATATGTTCCGTACTGGAGGAGACTAAGAACTCTCCTTTGCCTACCAATTCTTATATTCTCCGGGAGAATATAAGAATTGGTAGGCAAAGGCGAGTTCTTGCTGTATCGTGCAATCATTCTATGTGCGACGGCAAAGGCATCCTGGTAGGATTATTTAATGACTCGAGCGGAATGGTGGAGAATAACTGGCAAGTTGTGTCGGACACGAAGATTCTTGGTCGTCTGCTCCGCCGCCATGCTTCCAGCTGTACGTTTGGCAGCAGCTTTGCGTTGCTCATGTGCAGGGAGAAAGATGTCTTCCAGGTTTTAACGCTGCCCAACGCTGTTTCCAAACGTTCTAAGGAGAAGAAAGCGAAATCCCGAGGTAGACCAAAGCGAAACAGAAATATTAATGTGAATATCGTGGTGGAGGACTCTTTATCTCGTCGTCACTTCTTTCGAACGTTGAAGAAAACAACCTCGGCCCTTCGTAACATCATCTACAATAAGTCTATTCCAGCGACCGTGCTGGACTACGAAATGGTACAAAGTTACGCCTCGACGACTTACCTGAACATACAAAGACTTTTTGCAGGTAAATATATATATATATATATTAGCTGGTAGAAACTGGGCTACTAGAAACGGGTATAGGACTAATCACATAGCTGAACACCAAGTACAAACAAAACACGATTTTGACTGGGACTAGCTCGGCTGAATGTATCGCCTTTAAGACAAACTACAAACAGCGACTTACATTAGAAAGTTGGTATACCAACTTGGAACATAAACCACTTAACAGATCACAATTACCGACACCATACAAAAGACTTCTTCGCACGCACCAACGAACAATAGACCTACCGACAAACAATATACCCACGCCTATAACGCGATACCCATGCACTCACGCTAATTATGACACAAACAAACGACGACGTAATGAACCAGACGTATATAGGCAAACCCTGACAAACACGCTTTACTTGACTCTGAAGATGATATATATATATATATAATATACTAAAACGAATGTGTTGTATAAAGGTAGAGCGAATTCGCCTGAAGATCGCCTTGCGCGTGAAAGTTGACAGTTGCGGCTTTTATCATTTTGAGGTAAGATCACTTTCACTATATATATATATATATATATATATATATATATATATATATATATATATATATATATATATATATATATATATATATATATATATATATATGTATGTATGTATATATGTATATATGTATATATATATGTATATATGTATATATGTATATATATATATATATATATATATATATATATATATATATATATATATATATATATATATATATATATATATATATATATATATATATATATATATATATATATATATATATATATATATATATTTTCGCTTACCTCAAAACTGGTCTGCTACAACTTGTTTCATCTGTAAAAGAATCTTCAGGCAGTGACAATATCGAAAGGGATGACCGCTTATTTATAGGCTTTCTGCCGGAAAGTGGGGGCGTATGTGGGGGACAAAGCATGAGGTCATGGCTTTGTTTGCGTTGATTACGCGAAATTTATTACGATGACGACACTGTGAAATGATTTCCGCTCTTTTGTTATATATATATATATATATATATGTATATATATATATGTATATTATAGGTAATATTTTGGCATTTCACTCGATCAAACTACATGTTGAAAGGATTTACGGTGAAGGAAAATTTCGAGTGTTGGAATACATGTAGTTTTAAAGAGCGATACAGAAACCACACTTAGTCATTTCAAAACAAAATATATTTAAACGAAACAGAACTTTCGAAACATATTTGGAGTTTAAAAGAAAAGAAACAAGATTTCAATATAACCTGGTCTATTTTGAAAAAAGCGGCTTCGTATTCGGGAGGATCAAAAAGATGCAATTTATGTTTAGAAGAAAAACTTTGTATAATGAAAGCAGACAAACATTTCCTACTCAACAAAAGATCAGAAATAATTTCGACATGCCGTCATAAAAACAAATTTAAAATTAGCAACGCAAAAATTTGAGGAATGCATGCATTGTTTCGGCACCGACCACACGCCCACGCGACAATTACGCCCACCTTTCGACCAAAGCTACTTAAGCGGCCATCAATATCGAAATTTATGTATATATATATGTATATATATATGTATATGTATATATATATATATAACTTCAAGGCCTTCCGGCTGGAATTGAACCCGCGACCCTGCGATGCTAGTGCAGTGCTCCGACCACTGAGCCACGGAAGCCGCCGCCGAGAGCCATGCAGTCACGAGTTCTGTATATATGGCGGTAATATTATAGGTAATATTTGGCATTTCACTCGATCAAACTACATGTTGAAAGGATTTAAAATGTATGTATTCCAACACTCGAAATTTTCCTTCGCCATAAATCCTTTCAATATATATATATACATATATATAGCAAAGTGTTGTCATAATAAATATCGGGTACAAAATCGTACGGGTAGAGTGCTCAATGCTTAAGCAGAGCGGCATAACAGATGATTAAAACACAAGTTACTTCATTTAGAACTTTATTTCCACTTTATTTCCACTTTATATATATATATACATATAATATATATATATATATATATAATATATATATATATATATATATATATATATATATATATATATATATATATATAATATATATATATATATATATATATATATATATATATATATATATATACGAGCCCCGGCATCAGGGGATCGCCCGATGCAGGGAGTGCATCAAAGTTCAACAGTATAACCAAATTCCATCAAATTTCAACAAAGCTCTTGTTCAGCTTATTTAACAGCATAACAGGTCTCGAAAAGGTGAAGGCGACCAGATGACAAAAGTAAAGTAACGGATCTGATAAGACCATCCAGGGCCGCCGAGAGCTGCCACGGGCCCGGGGTTAGATGCACAGAAGTCAGTAGAGCGCCCCTCCCCCCCACAGTCGAAAATTAATTTGACTAACTATAGCCATATTGCAGATTAGAATAAAGCGTTGATTTATTTAATTTCTTGATTTTTTTATGAACTTTTAATTGAACTTTTAATTGCAAAATAAATGTAACGAATTGACGCTAATGCAAAGCCTTAATATGACGATTTCATAACGAACTCATAACAGATTCCTGGTATTTTCGAAAACGATAATAAAAGAACATGTACGAATTGTACACTACTGTCTACATTTAGTCGTTATAATACTGAAAAATAATTATAACAAACGATGAAAGAAAGTCGAGCACTTACCGCCTTTTTAGATCAGTATATATTAATAATATGATAGCCTTCTGACATTGATGCGTGCCACGTAAGTGGAAACGTCGTGTAAAAGTTTTATATAATTTCGAGCCACTTTGAAAAAACTGAAATTCAACCGGGCCCTCTAATTTCTGATGGGCCCCATTATTTCGTCCGGGCCAAGTAATTTGACCCCACTACACCCCGCTCTTCTTGGCGGTGCTGAGACCATCTCGTCCTTCATTCCTCTTGGCACTATAAATTTCCATTGAATTTTTCTTTCTGACAGTGCTACTTGTGTTTGTTCAGCTTCAAGGACTCTCCAGCACTGCTGAAACTCCTTGCTAGCACACTTAAACGTTTTTGCATTATCTGACCAAATAATGCTGAGGATGATGATCTAAGATCTTTTTGCCATTCTGCTTCAGACATTCGTAGCCAAGGGGGGCTTTGCCACCACAGTTGACTCTCTTTTAACTCGCTTGAAGACATACCTCTAGTTGGCAAAACCGCTGGATTTTTGGGTCCTGGGCAATATTTCCAAACAGAAGGATCTAACAAGGCTTGGATTTCAACGACAAGATTTGCAACAAAGGGTTTCCATTGCATGTGAAGCTGATCCACGGATCTAGTGGAGAGTGGCAGAATTATCAGTTCAACAAACATTACGGTTGATAGGACAGTCCAGTGAATCTGGAACGTAATTGCACAGTCGAGTAGTAATCACAGCAGCAATCAGCTCTAAAGTGTAACCCTTTTTACAGGTGGGTGCTATTCTGGTTTTAGACATCACCAGACTGGTTGACACCTGACCTTCTGCTGACATAGATCAAAGATAAACCGCAGACGCATAAGCAAGCTCAGATGCATCATCAAATGCATGAAGCTCTAATTCAGAGTGTTGACTCATTGGTCAGTTCAGGTAACACCTAGGAATGCTGAGCTTCTCGAGGTCTGAAATCTCCTGTAGCCACTGTAACCATCTTTTGCAGGTCTCCGTAGGTATTTCATCATCCCAGCCAATGCCTTGGTTCCACAAGCTCTTGAATAGCATCTTTGATCTCACAGTAAAGAGAGTAATCAGTCCAATAGGATCAAAGAGAGTCGCAGCATACGAAGCTACCTCCCTCTTAGTATACGTCTCTGATTTTGACTTCAAACAATCCATTTCAATCATAATGTTAAGCAATCTCTTCTCGTATCCCATCTTCAACCTAGAGCTTTAGTGATCGAACAACTTCTGGAGAGGTGCTTTCTGGCTTGACCAGACTAGTTGGGCTCTTTCTCAGGTATGGTTGCCATTACCTCGGGAGAATTGCTTGACCATTTAGATAAATTGAACGCTGCCAGTTCCGTCAGCTCTTTGGCACTTTACGGTAGTTGCACTGCTTCTTGAACTTCATATCTGCAACCAGCAAAGTCATCCACATAGGTATTCTTGAGGATTTCCTCAGATGCTTTGGGGTACACTTGCTTACATCTTCTTACATGCTCTTGGGTGGTACAAATCGGCAGAAACGATTGGCGATTACCCCAAACGTGACTTTAGTCATCCGGTAAACCTTGGGAGCTGATCCAAGGTCAAAATCTCGCCACAGATATCAATGGGAATCTCGGTCTTCTTCTCTTAGACAAATCTGCAAAAACATCTTCTCAATGTCACCACATTCTTCTGGAAACGCAAAAGAATGACACATAGGTCTGGCTGTAAGGCAGGGCCAGACTCCATGCAGCTGTTCAAGGACTTCCCATTATTAGTCTTGGCTGACATCATAAAACAATATCCTAGGTTTTGTTGTCTGATGATCTTCTCGAATGACTGCATGATGTGGGAGATATCGGATGGAATGGTCTGATTGACTGGTACTTCTTCAGCAATTCCATCCTTCACATATTTATAAATGGTATCTTTGTACAGTTTGGCTTTTTCTGGATCTTCAAGTAGCCTTTTCTCTAAACTGTACAGCCTTCTTTTTTCTTGATGATAGTTGTTCTTCAGTGTGACTTGTTTCTCCTTCCATTACAAGGAAACTTCATAACGTCCTTCCTTAAAAACCAATGATTCCTTAAAGTTGTTTTAGACAGTTTCCTCAGTGTGGTTTAAAACTTCTTTATCAACGGACTTAATGCCAATGGACTCCAAATCCCAGAATGTTTGTAGCATTTCATTGAGCTGATCATTCGTTGAAATCTGAACATTCATCGATACAGTGCCTTCTTGGTTGCCATTTCCTGTTGGCCCACATAGGATCCACCCCAAAGTGGCGCAAATTGCGACTGGTTCAGAGGGACCACCTTTCACAATGTCCCGTGCAACAAATAAGTAATAATAGTCCAAACCGATGAGAACATCAATTGGCCTCTCCTCTGTGGGAAATGCATCTGGAGACTTCAGGTCTTGAAGATGTGCCCAATTTGTTGTACTAACTTCAACAGTATCAGCTGAGCAACATATCTCAGTTGGGTAAGTGCTTCAATCTCATGGCAATTTCTGGGCTTGTCCACAGGTGCCATTGTGCAGGACTGATTCTCTTTCGAAGAGATGCCTTCTCTTGTTTTGCACCAAACCCAGAAACTGCAATCTTGACACTTGGGTCATCAAGGTCTAGCTCTTCAATAACACCTTGTCTGACAAAGGGTGTTTGGGAACCAGAATCGAGGAAGCAGCGAACAACCTTTGAGTTCCGATTGGATCCACACAAAATGGCAGAGATAGTTTGTAGAATGACTTTCCCACTTCCACTGGTTGAAACTTAACTGGCTACCAGTCGGTCCACATTCTTTGGCTTTACTGGTGCAGGTTGATTATCTTGGGATGTGCTTCAGGAGTACCAGTATATTTATCTGTATGACCTTTGCAATGTTTACACAAATATATTTTGCGGCTGTTGGACATATGGCCACTTTCCAAGCACAAAAAACACAAACCTTTGGACAGCACTTTCCTGAATATCTCTTTCACCGTCAATGACAAGAAACTGATACAGGACCACACGTTATGATCTTTTTCACAAACATCACATTCTCTTTCCTGAGTAGATGCACACAAAGACGATGTTGATGACCTTCTTTGACATAAATTCTTGGGAAGACCATTCTTTGAAAAATTGTCCTTTGAACGTGACTTTTATTCCATAGTAGATTTTTGGGTAGACTCCTTTGCCATTATGATTTGCTCTAAGAAAGAAAACACAGCTTTCACAGGCAAGCAATTAATTTGCAATGAATTATTATTTATTTAGGTAAAAAATATGTTTCGTCCGACTCAAAGCTGACCTTCGGCGTCGAGGAATTGTTCGCCACGTTCAAGAAGCGCGGTTACACTACTCTTTTGCAGCAGGACGCGTGTTGGTATGACGCCTGGGGCACAATTCTCGATCCTCGACATCATATTGGCCGTGTCACGAACGAGACGATTAGAACTCAACGATGGGACACGTTTGTAAAGAACTTGCGCGAGAATGGCGTGAGTGACGTCATCGATGATCACGGAATGACGTTTTTGACGTGTACCGCATACGCACACCTCCACGCCACCAATATCTACAACGCGCTAAAATTCCCCAAGGTGTGCTTCAAAGGTCGCCATTATTCCACGCTCTTTTTGGACTATGCCAAAAAGTACGCGGGCGCGCTTGACGGCAGGAATGACAAGCCATTCATATCCTATACACATGTGACCACCTCTCATGAACGCCAAGGACGACGGATTGTGAACGATGACGAAACCCTAGCGGATTTATTCATGCAGGCTGCGCACCTCACGAACACCATAACCATATTCGCGTCCGACCATGGCGCGAAATCTACGCATTTTTCCAGCCACACAACGCAAGGACGACAGGAGGTCTTTCAGCCGTTGCTGTTTATCATAGTCCCTCGTAAAGTAGCCGGGATATTGGGCAGCGAAGTTATGGACGCCTTGGTTGTCAACCAAAAGCGCTTGGTAGGAATTGAAGACTTACACCACGCCTTGGTATCGCTGCCAAGCTTACACCACGCCTTGGTATCGCTGCCAAGCTTGCGAACTGGACGCGAATTTCGCGGCCTGATTCAAGCCTTGCCAAGCAATCGCACGTGCGAGGATTTGGTTGTTAATTCAGAAGTGCTATGTTTGTGCGAAGGTAATAGCTTTGCTCAAAAACTGACTTGAGATTATTTGAATAATCAATTATTCTGTTGTTCGAACGATGATTTGGTATGGCTATGTATAAATATATCTTACAATCTTCAGCATCATTACGGATCACTGTCACTATCACTGTCACTGTCGCTGTCACTAACATCGTCACTGTTGTTGTCACTGCCTGTCACTGTCACTCTCATCGTCACTGACACTACCCGGCACTGTCACTGCCACTGTCACTGTCACCGTCACCGTTACTGTCACAGTTACTGTCATCGTCACTGTCACCGTTACTGTCACCGTTACTGTTACTGTCATCGTCACTGTAATCGTCACTGTCATCGCCACTGTCACTGTCACTGTCACTGTCATCGTCACCGTCACTGTCATCGTCACTGTCATCGTCACTGTAACTGTCATTACCACTGTCACTGTCACTGTCACCGTCATCGTCACTGTCACTGTCATTACCGCTGTCACTGTCACTGTCACCGTCATCGTCACTGTCATCGTCACTGTCACTGTCATCGTCGCCGTCATCGTCACTGTCACTGTCATCGTCACCGTCATTACCACTGTCACTGTTACTGTCACTGTCACTGTCACTGTCATTACCACTGTCATTACCACTGTCACTGTTACTGTCATTACCACTGTCACTGTTACTGTCATCGTCACTGTCACTACCACTGTCACTGTAACTGTCATCGTCACTGTCATTACCACTGTCACTGTCACTGTCACTGTCACTGTCACTGTCACTGTCACTGTCACGATTATCGTAAATTCCGTTTTAGCGACGTTAAGACTCAGTCTATTAGTTAGTAGCCATTGATGAAGATTTTTTAGTTCTGAGTTAATTAATAGCTCAAGCCCCGTAAAAAATAAATTGCGTGTTTAATAATCATACTTACGTTTGTTGCCTGGATGCAGCCATAATATTCAATCAGCTTCGTAAAAAACAAGCTTGAAGTTGGCATTGTCAGACAACGTCAACCAAGGCAATATGGCGTTGTCTACGGGACGCCAACGAGTTTGACAACGGCAACAAAGGTGATAATTATGCTAGTACCAGTCTCTACCTCGGTCGTAGACGTCGCCGTTGTCTTTGACGTCGCGTTTGCCAAACTAACTACCGTCACCGTCGCTGTGACTGTCACTGTCATCGTCACTGTCACTGTCATCGTCACTGTCACTGTCATCGTCAATGTTACTGTCATCGTCACTGTCACTGTCATCGTCACTGTCACTGTCACTGTCACTGTCATCGTCACTGTCATCGTCACTGTCACTGTCATCGTCACTGTCACTGTCACTGTCATCGTCACTGTCACTGTCACTGTCACTGTCACTGTCATCGTCACTGTCACTGTCACTGTCATCGTCACTGTCACTGTCACTGTCATCGTCACTGTCACTGTCACTGTCATCGTCACTGTCACTGTCACTGTCATCGTCACTGTCACTGTCATCGTCACTGTCACTGTCACTGTCACTGTCATCGTCACTGTCACTGTCATCGTCACTGTCACTGTCATCGTCACTGTCACTGTCACTGTCATCGTCACTGTCACTGTCACTGTCATCGTCACTGTCACTGTCATCGTCACTGTTACTGTCACTGTCATCGTCACTGTCACTGTCATCGTCACTGTCACTGTCACTGTCATCGTCACTGTCACTGTCATCGTCACTGTCACTGTCACTGTCACTGTCATCGTCACTGTCATCGTCACTGTCATCGTCACTGTCACTGTCATGGTCACTGTCATGGTCACTGTCACTGTCACTGTCATCGTCACTGTCACTGTCATCGTCACTGCCACTGCCACTCTTATCGTCACTGTTACTGTCACTGTCACTGTCACTCTCATTGTCACTGTCACTGCTACTGTCGCTCTCATCGTCACTGCCACTGTCACTGTCGCTCTCATCGTCACTGCCACTGTCACTCTCATCGTCACTGATACTGTCACTGCCACTCTCATCGTCACTGTTGCTGTCACTGTCACTACTTCGTCACTGTTACTGTCACTGTCGCTCTCATCGTCACTGCCACTGTTACTCTCATCGTCACTGTTACTGTCACTGTCACTGTTACTCTCATCATCACTGTCACCGTCACCGTCACCGTCATCGTCACCGTCACTGTCATCGTCACTGTCACTCTCATCGTCACTGTCACTGTCATCGTCACTGTCACTGCCACTCTCATCGTCACTGCCACTGTCACTCTTATCGTCACTGTTACTGTCACTGTCACTCTCATCGTCACTGTCACTGTCGCTCTCATCATCACTGCCACTGTTACTGTCGCTCTCATCGTCACTGCCACTGTCGCTCTCATCGTCACTGTTACTGTCACTGCCACTCTCATCGTCACTGTTACTGTCACTGTCACTATCGTCGTCACTGTCACTGTCACTGTCGCTCTCATCGTCACTGCCACTGTCACTGTTACTCTCATCGTCACTGTTACTGTCACTCTCATCGTCACTGTTACTGTCACTGCCACTCTCATCGTCACTGTCACTGTCACTCTCATCGTCACTGCCACTGTTACTGTCATTGCCACTGTGACTCTTATCGTCACTGTTTTTGTTTATCTTTCTGTTTTTGTCTGGTCTTTATTTTTGTTTGGTTAGGGTTAATTAGCTACGGTTAGGATTAGGATTAAGGTTAGGAGGGTTAGGGTTAGACTAGTTCTTGAAAATAGGAAAGTCCTTTTGATTCATTCCTTTTAGCCTTGTTCAAGATCGCTGTGAGATTACGGGAATCAGAAACATTTTCTGAAAATTTCATGATCGTCCATGTATCGATTATCATCATATTATTATTGCAGGTATGGACATATTTGTTGCCAACGATTCTAATGATGTTCTTTGGTCAGCAGAGTACGCTTTGGGAACCATTAATAACAGAATACAAAATCAGTACGTGGCAAGCCTGAACACAAAACACGCGAGAAACATCACGATGAATCACCACGGTTACGGCGCATGTCAGCGTTACACAGGCCGCGGTACTATGCGAGCACGACGCGGGCGCAGCGGCGACAACGCAACCCTGCAATTCAGTCTGCTTGTCCAACCATTCCATATGCAAACTATTGAAATATTCGATGTTCAAGTGGCGTTTCCGGTGAAACGAGGACATGGTATTACGTTGCGTGACCTTGTGCGAATCAGCGTGTTTAATGTCTACGAACAGTGCTCGGACGACGACGTCGATCCCAAGTTATGCTCCTGTGATTCCAACGACAGCAATATCCTTCGATGGCAGAAGGAATTCATTTTGAAATATCCCACTAAAACAAGTTTCTCGTTGCAGCCAAAAACTACTGTTTTGGACTACCCTTGTTTGGCTATCATTTCACGAGCGAAAAAATCGTTAATCCAGTCAGTGCATTGGCAGAAGAAGATCGTAACATACGAGGCGTTAAACGCATGCGCAATGGTGACCTATAACCTGACTGTTGGTGTAAAGAACGCTGTAAAAACTCGACAGTCAACCAAGACGCCTTTCACTGTCGAACTATTTCCAAGGACGGTAACATTTCTAATGACGGTCAAAAACGAGTGGAGGTTTGGTAAGATGATTCCCGCGGAATTCAAATTCGAAAGGTCTACATTGAAAACATGACCTGCAGCGCTCATTCAAAGAAATAATCCTAAAGCCCAGCATACATTTGAGAATGTTTCCGAAACAATTAAGTTTCTAAAAGAAACATTTCTAGTGTATGTTGAAAACTTTCCATTCGATGAAAACGTTTCGTAAACAAGCTAAGGTTCCCGTATTATACATGATCACTATATTCTATTTTACGAAACAAGTTTTTTTTCTTAAAATTTTTAGGAAACTGTGTTTCAAAAACTTCTTCGAGAAACTTGTTACAGTGTAAAGGCTAGTTTCCACTCAGGTAAATCTTCCGCAGGAGCGGAACGGACAGGGAAGTTTTCTTTGTCGTGTGAGCTCTCGGTTGGAACTAACGCGACTTTAAGGATACTGTAGACCTTCACGGTGTGTTTTGGGGGAAACAATATCGCGGTGTATTAATGGAAAAATATAAACCTATATATCATTGGATAGCTTATGTACTGGCTACATGTCTCTGTTGAAATATGTTTGGTTAAATGGGAATAAAAAAAAATTCCCGCTCGCCTTTCTTGAACTAACTGCTAAAGCGTCGCGCAAGTTTGGAGTTTTGCATTCATTTAGATATAGGCAAATCGGAATCGTCTGTTTTACAAAACGGTGTGGGATTTTCAAAATTCCAAATACTTAAAAAGTTATCGCGATTTTACTTCTTTCATCGAGACTAAAGCCAAAGAGACTTGCGAAAAAGGCTTTAAAACGATGAAGAATGAAAATTTCAAAATTCCGAGACACATTTTTGTTACCAAGATATCATTCTAAAAGACTGCCAATTTTTAGACGATTCTGATAAATAGGACTTGGACGTTTTTAAACTTTCTATTTTAGCCGAAAACATGTCCAGTTCTCTGGTGATTGAAGTAATAATTGTCTTATGCAAATCTACTTCCTGTGCAAAAGAGAGTGCCATTTTCGCTGCTATACAAAAGATTTAGCAAACTGCCACATTTAAACGGCTAAAAAAATTGTTTTCTTAATTTTTAACCCGCGAAGGTCTACAGTAACCTTGACACAAAGGAAACTTTCCTGTCCGTTCCAATCCTGTTGGAAGATTTTCCTGAGGGGAAACTAGCCTCATGCCGGACTTAAAGGTTGGGATACACCGATACACAAGGCGACAAATCGCTGGGAACGTGTCACGGGCACCGTGCGAAATCTCGTCGCGGGCGAACATCTCCCATCGTATAAACAGCAACTATAGTCCCTGCGACAAAATTAAAATAAACCAATCAAAGAACGTTATTTTATTTTCCTTCTCTGACATGACCCAGCAACATGCTCCCGCTATTTGTCGCCTCGCCGTGTATCCTGACTAGTTTCCTTCGATAAAACCGTGAATAAAGGTATCTGAAACCAACGCTTTTCATCACGTTGTGAACATCGGTAATAAAGAAGAATCCGTGTAAATCTTCCGCAGGACCGGAACGGACAGGGAAGTTTTCTTTGTCTTGTGAGCTCTCGGTTGGAACTAACGCGACTTTAAGGTTACTGTAGACCTTCGCGGTATGTTTTGGGGGAAACTATATCGCTGTGTATTAATGGCAAAATATAAACCTATATATCATAGAATAGCTTATATAACTGGCTACATGTCTCTGTTGAAATATGTTTGGTTAAATGGGAAGAAAAAAAATTCCCGCTCGCCTTTCTTGAACTAACTCCCCGGTTCAAGAAGCTAAAGCGTCGCGCAAGTTTGGAGTTTTGCATTCATTTAGATATGAGTCAAATGGGAATCATCTGTTTTACAAAACGGTGTGGGATTTTCAAAATTCCAAATACTTAAAAAGTTATCGCGATTTTACTTCTTTCATCGAGACTAAAGCCAAAGAGACTTGCGAAAAAGGCTTTAAAACGATGAAGAATGAAAATTTCAAAATTCCGAGACACGGTTTTGTTAGCAAGATATCATTCTAAAAGACTGCCAATTTTTAGACGATTCTGATAAATAGGACTTGGACGTTTTTAAACTTTCTATTTTAGCCGAAAACATGTCCAGTTCTCTGGTGATTGAAGTAATAATTGTCTTATGCAAATCTACTTCCTGTGCAAAAGAGAGTGCCATTTTCGCTGCAAAAACAAAAGATTTAGCAAACTGCCACATTTAAACGGCTAAAAAAAATTGTTTTCTTAATTTTTAATCCGCGAAGGTCTACAGTAACCTTAACACAAAGGAAACTTTCCTGTCCGTTCCAATCCTGTTGGAAGATTTTCCTGAGGGGAAACTAGCCTCATTCATGCCGGACTTAAAGGTTGGGATACACCGATACACAAGGCGACAAATTGCTGGGAACGTGTCACGGGCACCGTGCGAAATCTTGTCGCGGGCGAACATCTCCCATCGTATAAACAGCAACTATAGTCCCTGCGACAAAATTTAAAAAAAACAATCAAAGAACGTTATTTTATTTTCCTTCTCTGACATGACCCCTCGTGTGTCCTCAACAGGGGAAATGTCCCAGCAACATGCTCGCGCGATTTGTCGCCTCGCCGTGTGTCCTGACTAGTTTCCTTCGATAAAACCGTGAATAAAGGTATCTGAAACCAACGCTTTTCATCACGTTGTGAACATCGGTAATAAAGAAGAATCCGTGTAACATTCGCAGAGTTAAAAACGATTGAAAATACATACTTTCCAGTTTCCGCAGTTTACAGACTTTTAAGGTCTACCGTGCTTCAATACTTCATGTAATTTACTCATCTTAAAGCAGCCTACGAAATACTCTACTGTTATATCATTATTCCAATAAATATCTTCAAAGATTTGAAGGTTGCCTCGGTTGCATGGTTCTTGTTAAGTACGTATAATTAACTTCGGTTACACCATGATATGTAAAAATATTTAATTTACTTAAGATCTACGACGGCAAACGACGGCGACGGCAGTGAAAGCAATATAAATTTTAGCATTTGAACGAAACATACACGCTCGATTGACTAGTGTATTTGACACTCAAAGTTTGTTTTATGATCTTCAAAACGCTTCAATATTTCTAAAACGATTGTAGTGTCTGCATGTGTAAGTTTAAGTCAGTTAAGTCAGTCTTAAGGAACAGCTCTCATCTCTCCGCGAGCAGAATGTTCTCAGTGGTGTTGTAAACAGAATGAGGACGGCGTTGAGATTACTCTTAAAAATTATTCATTCTTTTTGTTTCGCATGACATATAGATTCTTTTGTTTGAACGACGTCCCCTCCCCATTGCTCTGATGAATTCCCGAGTTTCAGGGACGAAAGCTCAGTAAATTAAATATTATTTTGTTATAATCTGCATCAACAACTTCTCGACACACAAGTGAAATAATAAATTATAGGTTCCCAAATTTTGATCTTCTTTTCTCACATTTGACCATTTCCCATGGCCGCCATTGCTGGATTGTCGCCTTAAATTGATTATTTTAATTTTGCTTTAACATATTTCTACCTTACTAATTGCTCCAATGATTTCAATTCTTTTCGTTCCTTTTCCTCTTTTTCCTTTCTCTTCCTCTCAGCTTCTTGTTTGGCACGTTTTTTTCCTCTCACTCACTTCTGCTTCTAGTTCATTTCCCTGCACATTACCATTATTAAGTAACTTTAAGAATATATTGTTGTAAGAGCATTGAGACTATTGTATAATGCTCCTAATACGTCTTTTATTATTATTATTATTATTAATCGTGCTACGAAAGCTACAACACTCCATCCGCATGTTGAACAGGCATCTGTTGAAGAAAATAAAGCACCGATATTTCAACCAAAAATCTACTCGAATTGCATGTTTATTACTTCATTTTAATTCTTACGGTATGTCAGTTTTTTAAAACCCTAAGCTAAAGATACAAAACACCATTACAGACCTGCATTTCTCAAACTCATTAATAATTCATGAATTATCGTAGCCAATCCATGAACGTATACCACATCACATGCATGAGTTTTGATACCCAATGAAAACCTGTAGGAAAATTCCTAGTGAACTGGATCACATTTCTTAATCTACATATTAAAATAAAATCGCTATGGGAGCAAATCGCTATAGGAATACTCGTTTGAGAAGCTAGATCAAACACTCGTTTGTCATGTTTCATCAGGGGACTCCAAACACTCGAAAACAATAAAAACCTCGGGCTACGCCCTCGGTTATCATTTGTTTTCTCGTGTTTGGAACCCCTGATGAAACACTCAAACTCGTGTTTGATCTATTACTTCTCGAAATAATTCAGGACCAATATTCGGATTTCTCTCCATCAGTTTTTCCGCCATTTCAATGGGCACATCAATTTGAAGCTCCGTGGGCCTAAAGACGTGAGAAAACGGTGGGTAATGACTTGAATCTTTTTCTTGATACATTTGTTGGAGGAGTGTCGATGGCACAAATCCTAGAAAAAAGTGAGAAACACAATGTATGGTCGTTCTCACACAACGGCCCAGTCAAGATCTTCCTCAAATTGACTGACATTACTGCATACACTAGTCAATTTGAACGTCGATTAGCTACCAGTTCTCATCGGAGTGTTTTGTGCAAAATGGCACTACGCAGCTGAAGAACTGCTATACTGCTCAATTTTTGATAGGTACTTATAGTACGTATTCCATATAAGGTCATATCGGAAGGGACACGTTGCCCTAACGAGCATATACGTTGCCCTGACGAGCAAATACATTGCCCTCGCACCAGCCTCCTAGTTAATTGGATTGTAACCGACCCCAAAACAACAAAGGTCCTAACCCTCCCACAAAGCTATAGAATATATTCTTTTAAAGTTAAATGATCTATTTACAACATACATACAGCTTATCCTGGTAGCTAACTTAGTTCTCCTTGAAAGCGGATAATCGACCATGCCCAAAAATATAATTATCGTATTACGGATACCATCTTGCAAACGAACTTTCGGCTGTCTTCGACGAACGTTTTCTTGAGAAATAATCAACTCCTAAAGCTACAATATATATTAAAACAAAGGTAAATTATCTGTTTACAATATGCGTACAGCTTATCCGGCTAGCGAACGTACTTTTCTTAAAAAGAGCGGATAATCTAACATATCGTGACGTGTTAACTATCCGCATCCAGTGGGCTGGTACGAGGGCTATGGTAAGCGAAATGGTGCAATATTCAACAACCTGTATTCACATTCAACAAATCATATTTTCATTCAACAAATCATATTTTCATTCAACAAATCATATTTTCATTCAACAAAATACATTCACATTCAACGAAATACATTCACATTCAACAAAACACATTCAACAAAAACATTCACATTCAACAAAAACATTCACATTGCCGTATTGCCGTTGGCTTCTGGGGATAGTTATACATTTCTTGAAGAATTGTCGAGGAACTTTCATTTTCTTTTTTTAAACTGGAGTAGAACGCTATCATCGAGCACTAAATGCACGAGTTTAGCCATTTACTCCCTAGAAAAACCACCTATGGAACATCAAGGATTATGCGGAAGACCGAAACTACATGTGAGTGAGAATGTATTGTTGGAACTTCGTTCTCTTGGGTTTAAATGGAGAGACATTTCGGAAATGCTGCTCGTTTCAAGATGGACCATCAGACGCAGGGTCGTCGAATACGGAATAGAAGAGGTTACAGGATTTTCTCAGTTGACCAATGATGAACTCGATGTACATGTTCGTAATTTCATGGACCTACATGGTTCCTTAGTGGGGTTTTCCATGACCTGTGGCTACTTTCGATCTCTTGGTTTTAGAATTCAACGAGATCGTATTAGGGCGAGTATTTCTCGAGTAGATCCCGCTAACGTTCGCTTGAGGTGGGCTGTGGTTGTTTCAAGGAGAACTTATTCTGTACCAGGGCCAAATAGCTTGTGGCATCTGGATGGTCAACATAGTCTTATCAACTGGGGATTTGTCATTCATGGTGCTATTGATGGGTTTTCAAGGCTCATCGTATATCTTTACTGCTCCACAAACAATAAGAGTTGCACGGTCAAAGACCTTTTCCTTTCCGCTACAGAGCAATATCAATGGCCATCAAGAGTGAGAACTGATCGTGGTGGAGAGAATGTTGAGGTGTGGCAGTTAATGGAAGAAGCAAGGGGTCCTAACCGAGGAAGCTACATTGCAGCATCATCTGTACACAACCAGCGTGTTGAGCGCCTTTGGAGGGATGTCTTCTGCAACATATGTAATACATTTTACCACACATTTCAGATAATGGAGCAATCTGGAATCCTTCAACGTGGTAACAGTATACATATGTACATACTACATTATGTATATCTACCACGAATAAATAGAGCAATTGAAAGCTTTGTACATGCTTGGAATCATCACCCTATGAGAACGGAACGGAACTGGTCTCCCATTCAAATGTGGACAAATGGAATGGTTGATATTCGAAATCATGGCCAAACTGGTATTGTGGATGTATTTGGTGCTAGTGGAGAGGTTGATGACCTTGAATGGTATGGTTATGATCCTGATGCGCCGACCCCAAGCGATGATGGATTGTCTATTGTCGATGTTAATGACATAGACTTACCAGATATAGAAATAGATCAGCTCACACTAAACATTAATCCTCTCGCACATTCAGACAGTTTTGGCATTGATATTTATGAGCAGGCTATTTCCTTGATTTGACTACTATACAGTATATAAATGTTGTACTTTATATTGTTGTTTTAAATACAAGTGAGTTTGATACAAAAATAAATGTAACTTTTCTTTGACAAACTATATTTACCATACGAAATATGAACAAAAGGATCAAACAAATTGGATAAAAAAGATTTCACTTCAATATTTTTAGTGTTCAGTGAAAAGTGTTTTTAAAATTAAAATCAACTGATGTAACAATATAGCAACACATTACAGTATCTTAAATTGTTGTAAACTTGTTTCCCTGTAAAACTACTTTAATGCTATTCTCAAAGTGAGAATAATCATCAATATGGGAAGGGATCTTAAACTCCATGCAACATACATGTGGATGCAAAAAATGCTTCAATGTTGCCAACAGATACTGTTATACAACCAGTTGAGAAGGAACTGGTGCAGGATGTACTACCAGTAAGGAATGCCAAGAATGTACACAGTTCTTTCTCATCAGCACTTTCAATGAATTTGTACAGCATTTGCACCTGTACTTTACCCTTGGATGCCTCTTGTATCTTTAGTAGGCTCTTTACATAAAAAGAAGAAATTCCTTCTTCTTCATGTACAAACAACTTCTCAAATTTGGTTGGGTCTTTTTCCATTTCATGAAGTAGTCCAAGGCATGACAGCCCTTTCCTAAGTTGATCCATGGCTGCTTTGTGTTTTATGATCGTGCTGTGCAGAACGAGTGTCTGCACAACATCCAGCTTATTCTGGACCTAAAAATAGAAAGGTGTAAGAATTTTAATCCACCTTAGCAAAAAGGTGGTGATGTGTACATTTTGCTATATATAACCCTTTATATGCATATATAAATACAATATATCTTGAAATACTGAACACCATAAATCAAAGAAATACATTAGACTGCTGTAATTCTTGAGAAAAAGTGTTTTAAAGTTGAACACAATTATTTTATTTTGTCACTTTATTTTGTCATTTTATTTTGTTTCCAAAATAAAGTTACATAGAAAATAAATAAATGTTTATTTTTTATTTTTTGGTGATTTTGCCCCAGGAACCCAGGGTATCAGGTAGGTATGCCGGGGCTCGGCGTTCAAAGGGTTAAGATGATTTTGGTAAAGCATTAATTCCTGCACAACACTTACAGTTAAGGTACGAGCATCACCACATTCATGTAACAGGTTAACAAAGGAAGAATCCTGTGCCACCTCCAAAATTATACCGGCTGGTGCATCCTTTATCTACAAAATTATTCAAGTTATTGCTTTGGTCATTTTGAGGGTAAAAAGATACTGGTAAATGTACTTTATCAATATAATATTATGTACCTAGGCAGATACAGTACATGTTCAAAATCCTATAAAAGGCATCTGGGATCTTATAGGATAGATCATTCATGTACCTGTATATAATACAAACACATGTACAGTATATAATATAAATAACATGCATATACTGTATTACTCTACAATGGTAACTGTAAGACAAATCATAAGAAAACTAACCTTTTCAACAAATACTATAAGATCAGGATCTACAATATCAACAATTGAAACTTTGTTAATAGCTTCTCTCAGGTTTCCAGTGGATATGTATGAATAAACTGCTGGACCAAGCTGTGGCAAATCATCTTTCCAAGTATTTCAAAAACTCCTGTCAAGACATGTTCACTACTATATGCAGGTGTTAATCGGTAAAAAGGACCAGTGAACAATCTTAAGCCAAGAAATTCATTTCTAGCAACCAGTGAGAAAATAGTGCTAAATGACTGTCTCAAGATGCCTCCAGAATCAATTGCTGGCTGACCTTTGAATTGGACCTTTATGGGAATCTTGGGATCAAATTCTCCATTTTTGTAATATTGGAAAAAGTCAACTGCTAAATCCTTCTCATCAACTTTCAGTTTCTCTGCAGATCCATGTTTCCTCATTCCTACTTTTAGCCTTTTAAGAACTTCTGCAACTGATTCATTGCCACATTCCTCTTCCAATGATACCTTTACTGCTGTCTCACTAAGGAGTTCAGCTGCTAAATCTACATCTTCATATCTCATCAATGCATGTCTAACAATGTTTATCTCTTCCTCAGGAAATATTGCTGATAATGCCACCACACCTTCATCAATGAATGACGATCCAGTTGAAGTTGATGGTTCTTGGGCATCAATATGTGGTATAGGAACATCACTCACTACATTTTCTTGTCTAGATTGCCTATTATCATATCTTTCATCACAGGGTTTATCTACAAGACAAGTATATTTTCACTAATTAATTAATTAACTAAATAAATAAATTTACAGCAACACTTGGTAATCAGTTAGTAATAGGCCAAAATAGACACACAAAAATAACAAAGTATGAGAATACCTGTAGCATATTCCTCTCCATCAGTTTCCTCATCAGCAACAAGGGTTTTTTTGCAAACATTCAGTCTTACGTAAAGCTTTCCCTGTCCACACAAGTGCTTCACATGCTTAAAGTCCCATTGATGGCCAGTCTTGACAAGAGGAGTGGTGATGCTGTTACGCTCACGCCTTACAAAGTCAAAGTCTCTTTTATTTATAAGAGGGAATTTTGCTTTGAAGAGATCGACAAGTTCAGAACGAATATCTTCTTCAGAATAAGTAGACTTCGTGTCACATTCTCCTTTTATCAATATCATAGAATCAGTAATACTGTAATCTTCTTCAGAAACAACATCTACCTCATCCAGAAGATACACAGTTTTAGGTATTACGTTTGGCTTATCGGATGCGCTTTTGAGCTTTTCTTCTGCTTTTTCCCACTGAAACGAAGAGGATGGCCAGGTACAGGTCGTTTGGTGGAAATTGTAGAATTGGGCCATTCCATTTAATAAGTGCACCCCCCCTAACCTTTTGGTTATTAGCTTGCCTATTAGTATTCCTTTGTAGCTCTTCTCTTATACACGCTCGAATCTCTTCTCGAAGAGAATCCGCCATTTTCCCTTCGGGGTGGGGAGCGGAGATAAGGCCCTGGGAACGAGGTTAGTCAAAGGCAAAGGCGTCTGGGATTTGTTGACGATGAATATTTTGTTGACGATGAATATTTTGTTGAATATGAAAAACGTGTTGAATGTGAATGTATTTTGTTGAATGTGAATGTATTTTGTTGAATGTGAATGTATTTTGTTGAATGTGAATGAATTTGTTGAATGTATTTTGTTGAATGTGAATGTATTTTGTTGAATGAAAATATGATTTGTTGAATGAAAATATGATTTGTTGAATGAAAATATGATATGTTGAATGCGAATACAGGTTGTTGAATATTGCACCATTTCGCTTACCATAGAGGGCAATGTATTTGCTCATCAGGGCAACGTATATGCTCGTTAGGGTAACGTATTTGCTCTTCCCAGTCCCGTCCGATATGACCTTATATGGAATACGTACTATAAGTCCATATGGAATTTTTGAAACGGTGGAGGCTATTTCAGATACCTTGAAGCAGATCCGCCCCAGTACTTTCATTATTTTACACGGCCAATTTGCCTACTCGCAGGCTATGAGGGATATCAAAGATCTACAATTTATATAATTTGTTTCCAAATAGTATATTTTATACATATAAAAACAAATCTTAAATTTCAAGGTCTTATAATATATACCGCTTCAAGAAAAACGCGTTGCATGGACAAAGTTGCGATATAAATCCAGACAATCAAATAGTAAGGTCGATTTCCCATCTTTTCAAACGAAGGCCATTGCTCGTGGCTTTCGAGTTTCGTTATATATGTATAGCGCAAAATAAAGAAAAACTGGAATACTAAAGAAAAGCAAAGTGAAGCTGATGTAAAACTGCTCCTCGATTTATATTCTGGAATTGTGTAACCATAGTTAATTTAGAATAATGAAAATCGTTTATATGAGTTAATACACAAGCTTGCGCACGAAGCACGTGGTGGTCGTGGACTCCAAATGCTTTTGTCTTCTTGTAGATTGTGAATTTCGTTGTTGTTCGGAGCTCATAATCTCTTACAAGAGCGCTTCTTCTGTTGTGTCGACGTAGCCATAAAATGGATTTTTTTCATCAATAATATGGTGAATATTTACTCGAGTAGGTTCAACGTTCTCTTCCATCCATATATTAACTATGTTCCATCTTAGCGCATATTCAAATCAGACGCCCGGCCTGATTTGAATATGACCGTGTAAAATAATGAAAGTACTGGCGCGGATCTGCTTCAAGGTATCTGAAATAGCCTCCACCCCATGTGGAAACAGTTTTAACTCAATATCCTAACCCTAATACAAACCTCAGTTCTTTAACTGTATGTAAGAGTTAATTACCGAGAAGGAGGGATATATTCTATATATACAACCCCGAGGATGCAAGGGCTGTATATCGCATACATCTCGACGTTCGAGGTAATTAACTGACTTATTTCATGATTGAGGAGGTTTTGTCTATTTTTTCCACCTTGGACAAAGATTTTCCTAGTTTTTTCTTCATTTCTTATCTAATTAGTATTCGTAGGGCTTTATGCTATATAAAGCCAGTAGTAATAATATATATATTATTATTATCAATGTGTTAGGGAGTGGACCGAGCTCTAAGCCAATCAGAATCGAGTATGATTTGAATTGACCAATCAGAGCACAGTCCAGTCCCATATTTCCAGGAGGGTGTCGTATTTTTAAGGTGTGGTCACCCTGTAAAGAACGACCAGTGATCAAATCAGGGGGATATGCAACTGGTCGTATACAAGAGGTTTTTTAATGAATTTTGTATATTTATGTCATGAAACCTGGTGTTGTTCAGTTTTTTGATCATCCTTGAGTTTTTACGACCAGAGATGAGAAAGGTCATTCAAGGTGATCGTAGTCAAAATTTCTTGAGATAGATATATCAAAAAGTCTAAAAAACCTTTAGTATAAACGATCATCATACCTCACCCGATGTGATTTATACTTACGTGTGCCAAAAAACTTCATATTATTTTTATTTGAAAAGAGAGTTGTAATGTTGAAATAAAAATAATCAAGAACCAAAAATTGCTTATAGGATTAATCATAGAAATTTCCGTCACGGAGCTCTTACCTCAACGCCATATCATCTTATGGCAGAATGACTGATATTTCTTAGTTACGGTATTTAAAAAATATGATGTCAAAAATTTTAGATGCAATGTATCAAAAAATTATTTGGTGTTTTTAAATAGATGAAATATATTTAAAAAAAATAGATGAAATGAACTTTAATAAGCAATAATAGGTAAATTGAAAATAATCGAAGAAAAAGCGTGAAAGGAAAAGCAGTTTATTATCTGTTGAATTGAAAATAATCAAAGTAAATACAGTTTAACAAAGCAAAAAAATGGTCAGTGACAAAAAATGAACCCCCTTCTCTGCTCCCCCCTACCCCCCTCAATGAGAGGAATTATGTAAGGGTTACCACGAAGCAGAGTCTCTGCAGAGATCCCACCCGCACCGGTCCACCCGCACGGGAGCTCATACTTTTAAATATATACGCAAGCTATCTATACACTACAAAGACAATACGTTCTATGCATGTGGGTCAAAAAGGTCAAAATTCACCGTGTTTAGAAATGTAGGAAATAATTCACCAAATTTGTTAAAAATTTGATATGTGTGTTGTTTAGCCGACTTATAACGATGATGACAAATTCAGGCGAAAATATAAAATTGATCGATGCGAGAAAATATCGACCATTGTATATTAACACACAATAAAAAACTTTTTTTTGAAACAAAATTCTCTTTTTATTTTTTTATTAATCTAAATACATTTCTTTATTAATACAACTAAGTATGGAATTATCAGTTATCATTATTGTTGTTATATATTTTTGCGGACAAAGATGTTTCTCATCTACCACTTCTAAATATAATTTATACCTGGATAGCGTACGAAAGGGTAAGTATATACAGTTTCGTAAAATATATTTTTGATTTGGACAATCGCATTGAAGAGTATTAAGATCACAGTGGGTATATACTGGTTTTTTTATATTGTTTAACATCTTTCTATTAAATACTTTCTCGTTTACTTCTTCATCATCTTCATCACTATCCAAATTTGCCATCAAACTATCTTCACTATCATAATCAAAATTATCCTAAATGGGTTTGAAGGGTTTGAAGTCATCGAAATTCCACTCTTTGGATGTTAATCCGTATGCGTATCCGTACCCTTTATCGTTGTAGTCCCATATGAGAGGGGTTGGAGACTCATATGAGAGGAATGGGTCTTCATAGGAAGCTTGTAACCCATATGAGGGGGTTTCTACATAGGAAGCTTCGTTCATTTTTTCTTCTTTCGTAGCCATTTTTATTTTTTCTTAAAACTTCTTAAGTTTGTAGATATGTTTGGTTGTTACAACGTTTATATAAGTGCGTATTGTTTAAAATGGAAAAAAAAATAGTGTCAGCTTATTTATATGAAAGTTTTTTGAGAAAATTTTTTTTCATTTGTAAAAAACCTAGTGTATAAAAACTGATATCATAAAAATCATGATCAAAATCATGGCAGAATCAGATGTTGAAGTAATAAATCCTTTACATCTTAAAATGTATAAGGATGCTTATTTATTTCGTGATTGCAAGGATTCTAAGTTTTATGCTGTGGTTTATATGAAAGAGGATTTTATTCATTTTGGTAAATATCGTCGAGCGTTAATAGTAAAAGATCTCAATCCAGAATCATATCTCAATACGGAACTGGGAATATCTTCAAATTATTTTCTTGCAATAATTGATCGAAAAACCGCAATCAATTTGCAAGAACAAGTATATTTTGATTCAACTGTTACATTACGAAATATCTCCACGAACGTTTGAAAAAAAAAGAAAACAAGATGATCGTTTGTTCACACTGCGATATAGAAGTTGATTTCTTATTTGAATTTGAAATGCATTTTACATGTAGAACATGTCATGTTGATGAACATTACTGTAGAATTTGTAAAAGAAAATACACTAGAACAATTTTTCGTAAATTGATGTATCAATATATGTTATTGTGAAAATTCTCTTTTTATTTTTTTATTAATCTAAATACATTTCTTTATTAATACAACTAAGTATTATAACAGTATAAATAGACGGGTTTTCGTTTTTTATAAAGCATTGCTTGTAAGTCGCGTACTCTACTAAACAAAAAAAATGAAACAAAACAAAAAAATTAAAAATGAAGTGTAGGAGTTGTATAAAAAAATCGAAACGAAAAATAAAAATAAAAAGAATACGAAAACGACGACGTTCTAAAAAAATTCAAAAAGGAGGGGATCGTCATGATGATCATAAGTTTTATGAATTTTGGAAATGGTAGACTGTGTATTAAAATATTTTTATTAATCCAAATAAGTTTTTTTCCATCTTTGTATTCTATCATCACATTCACATAGATCAACTATTTTACTATAGATAAGTCGTCCGTAATTATTTTTACAAAAATAACAATAATGATGGTTTACAAAGCATTCTTTACATCTGTAATGCATGAAAAAATGATAGAAGGAATTCACTTCACAATAACAGAAATCACAATATACCATCTTGAAAACTTTTTTTTGAAGTCTTGGTTTGATGTGAAAACGTTTTAGTCTGCAACCCGCTTTTATAGATTTTTAGACTATAAAAGCAGGGTATCAAATGTATTTTCGATTATTTTCAATATGAAGCTGTGGTCAAATATTGATTTTGGAGAGGGTGATCTTATGATTATCTTACACTGTATTATCATGCTGAACCCATACAATTAGTAAACTACCAACCTGTGGATGCCTCCCATTTATGGGCTGGATATTATTTATATCTGAAAGACCGTCACGGACCTCGATATTTCAAAATGTTTTTAATAGAAGATGATTTACAGAACCTCTTACCATCATTGAAGGGAAAAGATATAAATATTAAAAATAATAGTGTAGAATTAGCAAACTCAACACCTTTATTAAACATTAAACCCTGCTGTCTCATTAACGGTAGAGGGAAACAAATGTTTTTTTCTTTGTAATGTTTTTAAAATAATAAACTTTTGATAGAAAGTTAGAAACAGAAAAAATATCGAGTTTTAATTTTTGTAAAAATTTTTATTACAAGAAAATAAATAATTTTAAGAAGTAATTTGTTGTGGAATTATTGAGTAAACATTATTTATTAGTTTAATTTTTTATACAAGAGATGATCACTCTTAGTATCAATAATTGATTTTAGGGTTATTCCCTTCTCTTCAAGTAATCCTTTTTTTGTAATAACTTTCAGAGTTAGTTCGTAGACTTGAGGTGGAGAACAAAATGGGGGATTACATTCTTTACATAGTGCAGCAGGTTTACAATCCTCTACCAAATACGTATAGTTAGGAAAGTTTTTTTGAAGGAAATTACATGAATAATAACGAGGAGTATAGTCATAATATGCTTAGCTAGTCAACAATTGTTGTTATGTTTTCACCCAGACATGAACAATTCCATTCATCATTTTCATGTTCATGTTTCTTTTTAACTTCCAGGGATAAGTAATATGGTTGAGGAGGGAGTATAGCACCAATACATTTATCACCAATACATTCGTAATTTACCGTATGTTGACATGTCTTTACAACATAGGTAAAGTGGGGTAATTCTTTTGCTAGAAAACGACTTGCATAATAGTTATTCTCATCTTCAAAGTAGGGGTTAAAGTCATCAGCAGTTATTCTTTTATATCTTTTTTCGTTATGTTCATCACAATCACGATAGGGCACATGTGAATTTGACATCATTCACAATAACGTTTAACATTTTGGTAACCCGTTTATATATAATTTTTTATAAAAAAAATATAAAAATAAAAAAACCAAAAAAAAACCGATATTCTAAAATAAAAAATATATAAAAAAAATCAAAAGAAATTTTATTAGGATATAAATAAAAATGCAAAAAAAAGGTTTTACAAAATATCATGGAAACCGTGGAAACAGTAGATGCACGATATAATAGATTATTATATTCAAAATATCCCTGTCGACAATGTCTTGACGGAAATATGTGTGGGGAAGTGTGTGCGAATTATACACCGTGGAAAGATCCAAAAAAACCCGTTGTAGATTAAAGAGATGGTTGTTAAAGAAGATATGTTGTTAAAAGATTTAAAGAAGAAAATCCATAAAAAAATAAGGAAAAGTATAAATAAGAGTAAAAAAAATAATTGTTTTATATTTGTTAGACTATGGAACGTATAGAAACAGCAGATGAACAATTTGAAAGATTATATTATTACAAACATCCATGTGGAAGATGTATTAACAAACGTCCGTGTGCGATTCATCCAGATGAATTAAAACTTTCTAGACTAAACAGTTTTAAACGTTGGTTGTTAAAGAAGTTAAATATACGGTGGAAATATACAGTGAATGTTTCAGTGGAAATAGGTCACAAATAGAAGAAAAGACGTCGAATTATTTTTTTAAAAATATTTAAATGCCTGTACGAGAGCGTGATTTTGATGAAATTCTTTATCCCGGCATTCAATATTTATCACACGCTGAATTGTTTGAGATAGAAAAGATTCAACGTTTTATTTTTTGGAATGGAGAGAGTACCCCTATCAGTTTAGATGTGCTGATTATGATTATAAATATTTTAACATTTATGTGGAAGATAAAAATGAACAATCTATATTTCGGAAAATATATGGTGGAAAAAGATATTATAAATTTTTAATAACCAGTTTTAGCTGGGCTATGTCATTTTATGATCAGTTAGTGGGAAAACATGTAGTATTTATTGATAGAGAACCGAGATTACCCACGTTAATTTCGACCCTTGATTGTTTTGAGATAAATAATATTCCATGTTATTCAAAAGTGTTTTTGTATGGTAAATGTAAGGATTCAAGATTCAGATTAGTAAATTATCATTTACGTGAAAATTTTGATGGTCAAGAGCTTTATTTAGTTCTTATTAAAGATGAAAATATATTATCTGTACTTAATGTGATTTATGGTACCAGTAATGGAAATTATATTGTAATATTAATAGATAAAGTACATTTTGATAAATCTATGTTGCAAATACATGTATATTTTAATTCTTGTGGGGAATTATGTTATAATTTTAATGAATTAAATATTTGAAATAAACAGTTAAACATATCAAAAAAGTGTTTTGATTTTTTTATTTAAAAAAAAGAATTTTATATACACTTCTTGATCTATAAAATTATGTATACCACAAGACCCTGCAACATGTGTTGTTATATATTGTTTATAATTAAGCTTTTTATTTTCTGCATACTCCATAACTTCCAAGTTTATATATAATTGATTCATAGGAGAGCATGGATTCAGTATTTGTTCACATTTATGTACAATAAATTTTTGATTTCGACAATTTTCTTTAAGATAGTGAAGATTATACTGTTTTGGTTTTGACATATTGCTTGCGTGAGGTTCAACTGAAGAATGAACCAGAAAACAAAATGTTTTTTATTTTATTTAGATTAATGTTTATTTAGCTGAATGAATTTGAAAGCTATATAAAGAGTAAAATATGACATTTCAAATCACAGCATTATGATTGAAACAATTTTAAGAGTTGTTCTTTATTTTCAATATTTTAACCAAGGAGAAATTGGATATTTATTTTGGTTATGTGGATTATTTGATTATTATCGTGGAAGATATGTCACATATTTGGATCGTGAAAAAAATCAATTCCACGAAGAAAGAGGCTCTACAGTTAATATGAAAAAAATCAAGGGAACCAATGGAATGGAATCCTATTTTATTCTAGAAGATCGTTTCTCTTATATGATACCGAATTTACAAGCAAGTCAAAGAAAATATTCCTTGAAGAGAACACTCTTTCAACGTACTATACTAGTTGAATCAGACGAGTTATGCTGTAGTTTTTCTTCATTCCCCGATTGTTTTAAATAATTATTTATTTTATCACCCATTGAAAACCACTCAGATTTATTTCAATTCTTAAACACCAATGATAAGTATCATTATACATATTTTGTACAAAATCTAACCTTTGCAAGAAAATGCTATCTTATACCCTGGGTTTTGGAAAAGAAAGTTTAGTAAGCAAATTTGAGCACATACAGCACCAGAAAGGTGATTTTTCTCTTTTTTATATATTTATTTGTTAATGGTAGCACCTAGTATTTTCAATTCTTATTTTTATTGTGGTTCAATTAAAAATCTTATCATGGTCACTTCATGTTTTATATTTTATTGTCGTGAACATAACCCTATAGGAAGTTTAATCAATAGACAAAAAAAGGTCTTTCTGAAAAAAATATTAGATATTATTTTTGGGATTTTATATATTATATAAAAAAGGGTAAAGTATCCTTTGATAAATGTCGGTATAAAAATTGTAAGAGTAAAAGTTGTTTTTTTTAGTTTGATCCTTTGAAATTAAGTATTTTAAACAAAAGTAATTATGATTTAATTGAAAATCACACCCTACTATTACATCCTGTCGATGTTACGCGAATAAAAGATTATGGGGGACATACGGGAGAATTTAAGTATAAAGAGAAAATATTTGCACATGTAATAATGCTTGATGAAGAAGTAAAATATTTATTTAGTATGATAAGAAATTATATACAAACAACATTGAATTATAATTTAATTTCAAAAAATCCTATATATGAAAACGAACTGACTGAACCGAATGTTAATTGAGATATTTTTTATAAAAGTATTAGTGAACAAACGTGTATGTAAAAAAAAATGGAATTAAAAGACTGTATAAAATTTAAAGTGTTTGCGTATGATGTTATACGAATGGAAGAAGACGAAGAAAATGAAAAAGAGTTTTGGATGAAATGTGGGAGATTTTGTTTTGCCCTTCGAAAATATGGAAAAAAGGAAAAATGGAAAATAAGTGAATGTTGTAAAACTATTCATGAAATATCTATGTTCCATTTAACGAATGCTGGAAATTACAGTAAAAAAAAAAGATTTGTTGGATTTCATGAGGGGGTGATCCTTTAGATATTCAACAATATATGGCACATTTTGATGAATTTTACGTAAAAAACTATAAAAGAAAAAATATATCAGTTTGATTTATTTTATTTTTGAAACCATTCATCCTTTTTCCGATGGAAATGGGAGAATAGGGAAAGCACTTGTTGCATTTCTAGAAAATAAAATAGAATGTAAAATAAAAACAAAAAAACAACATAGAAAGTTATGCAAAATTTTAGGAGTTATGCAAAGAAAACAAAATAGTTTATTTGATATAAAATGTTGTAATCAATTATACACGTTATTAGTGTAATAAAAAAATTTTCACAGTATTTTGATGGAATAAATTTTTTTTTTAATTGTGAGGAGGGTATAAATAAGCACTGTCCCTACAGTGATTCATCATTTACCCTTCACTCGGGAACAGATTCAGAGATGGTGGAACTTTATGCGAGACAACAACATGACCATTTTTATAAAATGCAATTGTATACAGATTTGTCTGCAAAAATAATTGCACAAAAAAAATCAACGGTAATGCTATTCTCGCAAAAGTATATCCTACAAATAAAAGATGTGACAAGTACACATACAATAGCTCTGTTGAAGTGAAAAATGATCATATTCCTTGATTGTTGAATGTCTTAATAAGATTAGCATTCAAGAGAAATTGGTGCAAATATTTTTTGAAGTGGTAAGATTTGAAAATTGGAAAAAGCAAATATGCCGTTTGGTTGTTCGTACAGATGCGTGGGGTGGTTTGGAAATTTGTTATCAACATCCAGATAACGAATTATCCAATGCAATGGAATTTGACGATGATCCAACACCAACAACCAGCAACAACAACGCAACGTCAAGTGAAATCGTATGGTCTGATGACTGGGGTAGTTTTCATATTAAAAAGAAAGATTCCTTGGATGAATATATTATTGCCCTAAGAAAGTATAATCATGCGACAGGCCATAAATCCCCACCTACCACAGTCAAAAAACGAGTATTGAAGAAAAGAAACTATCACACTCAATTTTGACGAAGACGTCGATTACGACGACAACGATGTCGAAAAGATTAAGAAAATAAAAGTAGAAAGTGATGATGATGAGGTTTGTTTACCCCACATTTTAAACCAAACAGTAATTTCAGAAATATTTATTATCGTTTTAAATGTTGTAAAAATATACAAGATACATTATGTTTATACGGCAATACTATAAATAAAGAGTTAGCATGTAAAAATATAGAAGTAGATTTTATGGGGATATTACGCGATAAAGAACTCGTTGATGAACTTGAAGAATATTATACTTATTTTATTTCTTTATTTTAGAAATGTATAAAAAGAAAAAAACTAAATTTTCTGCTGACTTTATTGAAAAAGCTTCAAGATTATTAAAAGGAGAGACATTAACTGATGAGGATTATTCTAATTATAGATTACATAGTAGTAGTAAAAAAAATATAGACGTTTGAAATATTCTGTTAATAAAAATAATGAACAATGGGAAATTGATTTAGCTGAAAATAAAGATTTAGCCCGATATAATAATCAATATCGTTATTGGTTGGTGTGTATTGATATTTTTTCAAGATTTTGTTGGGTGAAATTAATAAAAAAGAAAACGTCTAATAATGTTAAAAATAAATTTGAAAGTATTCTTATTGAAGAAGGAATAGCTCCTCTTAAAATTCAAAGTGATGAAGGAACAGAATTTCAAGATATACGTACGAAATTAAGTAAAAAGTATAATTTTGAAGTATTTCATACGTATAATAGAGAAATAAAAGCATCCAATGTGGAACGTGTAATTGGAACTTTAAAAACAATGGTTCGTCGTGTTTTAACAATGACTGGAGAATTTGAATATATTCAGTATTTACCCCTTATTGTTAATCGTTATAATAATTCCCCACATAAAGCATTAGCTGGTGCAACACCTTTTGAAATTTATCGTGAAGAAAAAAAAGGAAAAATACGTAAAGTAAAAAATAAAATAGTACGTGATCATTTAAATTATCCTATTCCTACTCAAGATCTGATACAAGAAGGAACTCGTGTTCGTATTGTAAGAGTAAAAAATAATATTTTTGAAAAAAGTAGTCTTCGACGATGGACTAATGAGATATTTTTTATTAAAAAAGTATTTATCACGGACCCTGTTACATATCAATTAGAAGACGAACAACGTGAAGAAATTAAAGAATTTTTTATCGTGCTGAATTACAAGTTTTTAAAAAAAAAAGAATTTCCACATTGCTAGTAATTCAAAATCAACAGGACTTCAAAAGAATTTGATTAATGATTTTGAAATGAAAATTGCACAGCCTATTGATGCTTTGAACAATGAATGTTTTCTAGAAGTTTTACAAGTTTGTTATCCCCAAACAACTAAAAATATTGTGGGTGATGAATGTTTTTTTTATTTATCATAACCTACAAGAATTTTATACCTGAAGAATTTAATAATACGGTATACGCAAACAGTGAGTTCGTTTTTACATCGGATAAATTTATTATACCCGACGGAATTTATGATTTATTTTCATTAATTATATTTTTAAATAATATCTTAGAAGGATTTGAAATTTTTTTTACAATCGGTCAAATGGGAAAGTAATTATTAATGTTAATGTTGAGATTGAGTATTGGGTATATGAAAATGCGAGTAAAACAGCTGATGGGTTGAAGGTAAATGAATTTCGATTATCTAACAAGACTACGTTAGAAAAAGGGTATTCAATATGCTTCTTTTAATCAAAAGATTAATATATTATTTTCAAAAAAATTAGCTTTTATGCTGGGTTTAAAAAATGAAAAAGATCTTGAAATCGTACCGCTCTTGTTTGAAATAAAAAAGATAACCCTACACCCCAAACCCTTTTTTAAATATTTTGATTACTTACCCGATGTATCTGATGGATTAAATAAAATGTTTATATATTGTGATGAAATAGAACTATCATTAAATGATGAAAAAAAAAATTCCCCTATTTTTTATTTATGAGTGACCAAGAGGCTAAACAATCACTACAGTTCTTTATTAACTATGAGAATAACGTGCGGTTAAAAGGTGAAGAAATTAAGATATATATAAATTTATTAAAAAAAAATGAACTATCCGTAGAAGATTATATTGAATTGTTAAATGGTAGAAATCGTGGAAAAAAATATTCATCATCATATTTTGTTGTGAAAAGAAAAAATAAAGAAAATCCAACTAAGAAAGAAATTTCATTAAATGAGGGTGTGGCATTACCAGCAAATTTAAATTTAGATACTTATTATACAAGTGATAATAAAAAAAAATAAAAAAAATAGATCCAAATGTAATACGTTTTTTACAAAATAGTTAAACTGTAAAAAAAGTATAAATAAAAAAAAATTGTGTGGATATTATTATTATTTTTATTGTTGTTGATATTGTTTGTTTTTTTAAAAAAATAAATGACGCGTAAAAAATATATAAAAAAAAGAAAAAACAAAAGAGGAATAAGAAAACGTAGAAAAAAAATACAAAAAGGAGGTTTTGGAGGAGCGTTGGCACTGGGTATGCTTCTTCCTCAAGTGTTGGGAACGGTTTCAAATATTCTTAAAATTAACGTTTAAAAAAAAACAATGGCATTATTTAGTGAATCTTTACAATTTTTTACTTCATCACCCTATAATGATACATTTACTGAATATCGTGAAACTGAAATTATTGCGACTCCTGTCGATAATCAATCGTCAGTATACACGTTTACAAGGCATGGGAATGCCGTTGGATTAATGAAAACAAGTGATGCTAAAATAATGGCTACAGTATCAATTAGAAATGCTGCTGGATGAATAGCACCTGCAGCATCAGGGTTTGCGATGATCACATTACCCCTTCGTACAATGTGGAAAACAAAAGAATTAAAAATAAATGAAAATTTAATTACGCCATCAGATAATTTTGCACATTTAGCATCATGGATACAATTTATAATGCGTCAAACACCGTCGGGATATAAAGATTCTAAAGAGCTTAATTTAGCATATTTAGATACACCCGAACATATGAGCGATATTACTGGTTTCACTGATAATGCTAATGTCGTAAATGCAGGAGGGATACAAAAAGTTATTGCATTTCAAAATCAATCACAGCATTTGATAGATGATATTGATTGTTCATTATTTAGCGAAGGTGGTGCTGAAGTATATATTCCTACAGCGTATAAAGTTGAATTACGTTTAACGCGTGCATTAAATACAATTGTAATGATGGATGCCGATCATGCTAATATGCCCGTTGCTGATACTATAATTACCCTAGACGATTTTAAAATAAAAATTCCTGTATTTAAACCAAAAAAACAATTATCAAATGCAATCAATACAGAAATGATGACCCATAATAAAGAAACATTATATTATACAACCAATTATCGTTGTATTACTGAATCATTAGCTGCAGGACGAAATTCACATCAAGTAATCGATGTGTTTTATGGTAGCGTTCCTACACGTTTATATATTGTATTTTCTCCATTAGCAAATTGGAACGGGGCATATACTCATAATATTTTTGATTTTACCTGGCCTAATTATGATAATGTTGAAGTATCGGTAAATAACGCTGTTGCTGGGAGAATAGAAAATCATGCTGAAGCTTACTCAAAATTACGCTCGGTATTAAATCGTTACTATTCAGAAATGCCCATGACTTATAATGACTTTATAAACGGATATAGTATATTAGCATTTGATTTAACAGATAATAGAGACTCTCATCTTTCAGTATTACCCATAAGACCGTCGGGAAATGTTAATGTTGATTTTCATTTTTCTCAAAATACAATTGCAGGTGCGTTAATTTTATTGGTGAATTTCGAAATGAAATTAAAGTAGGATTAAATACCCCTGCAAGATTATTACACAGCATTTAATTATCAACATTTGTAACAAGGGGATGTACAAAAATTATGAAGAAAACAAAACCCATTACAACAAAGAATAGAATAAAAAAACCAAAAAAAAACCCAGTTATTAACAAAATACCACTGAATCGTGAACATATTCTTGTATTTCCACCATTTTCAGTTTATGCATAACAAAAATGAATGAAGAAAAAAATGATGAATTAAAAAAAGGAGAGGAAAAAAAAGACGATGAAAAAAATGATAATTCAAGAGATGATGATGAAGATGATAGTTAAAATGATAGTGATGTTGTTAGCGATGATGATAGTGATGAAATGGATAGTGAAAGTTCAATAACTTCTTCTTCATCAAGTTGCGAAGATGATTTAAAATTTTTAGAAACATTAGTTAAATTAAATAAAATAAAGAAAAAAGCCTTTGAAAAAACAAAAAATCTTAAAGCAGATATCGATAAAAAAAATACTTTGTTAGATTCTCAATTGATTAATAAATTACAATACATTGCTAAAATTATTTTAAATAAAAAAATTTCTATCCAACTTTCCAGTGATAATAAATATATTTTGAATAAGTTTTCTAAGAACAAAATAAAAGAAAAAGACTTAAAAATATTATTATCTGAGGATTTTTGTATTCTCAACATATATCAAAAAGCATACAAATT
This sequence comes from Chrysogorgia sp. JL179-B06, assembly GCA_035772405.1. Taxonomy (NCBI): domain Eukaryota; kingdom Metazoa; phylum Cnidaria; class Anthozoa; order Scleralcyonacea; family Chrysogorgiidae; genus Chrysogorgia; species Chrysogorgia sp. JL179-B06. Next base: position 769,301 of record JAYKKM010000469.1, on the reverse strand, counting down.
ACTTAACAAACAAATAAAAAAAAATGACCGAAGTAAATAAAATGCAATTAATTAATCCGAGTAAATTAAATGAAATTTTAGATTTAATCAAAAATGATCATGAAAACGAAAAATTATTGCAGGGAATTAACAACAAAAATAATTTCGGACTTATTGAAAGTAAAAATAAAATGAAAGAAGAAATGCAAAAAGTTAATAATGATCAACGTGTCGCAGAGAGTATGGTTAGTTTTTTAAAAAGACAACAAAAAATGAAAAAAAAAATAATGAACTAGAAAATGAGGTTAACAATGATGAATCACCCGAGATAAAGAAAACACCGACTGTGACAAGTGGTCATGCAACAAGATATAATAAAATTAAACGGTGTTGGAATAAACCATCATGATTTATTATACGATTTAACGCATAATGTCAGCGAACAAAACATGTTCAATCTTACACAACATAAGCAGACGGTTGCTTTAAAAGAATTGAAAAAATTACATATGCCTGCATATTGTATACGCAATATAAAATTACGCCAACGTTATATAAATTTGGGAAAAACAACTTCTGGTCTTTCTGCTGTGAGTAACGAAGAACCATCTATATCCCTCACCACCCACATTCCTACCCCACCATCAACACCCTATTCAACAAAAAGAAAATGGCGACGAAAAAATCAATGAATTTACATTGTTTTTTAACCCAATTTTTATTTACGAACGAGATTAATAAAATAGCAACAATAAATAAGTTTTTAAATAAATATTATTTGGGTACATTTCTTGCAAATATTTTTCCTAAAAAATTTTTTTATCCGTCGTGTTGGATTTGGAATACGGATGAAGCAGATCAAAACGGTCAACATTGGGTTGGTATATGGGTGGATAAAGAAAAAAATATGTATTGTTTTGATAGTTTTGCTCAAGATGTATCGTTTTATAAACGTGAATATTGGTATGATTATAGTGTTAAAAAAGGACTAAAATTTCAATATATTCAAAGTAAACAATTACAATCCAAAAATACAACCGTGTGTCGAAATTGGAGTTTATTATATTTATACAATAAATGTCGTAATGAAATCGAAAATAATAATAAACAAAAAATATTTTAAAATGAACGTATTAAAATAAAAAATGATATTAAATTAAAAAAAAAAATAGAAACAATTTTGGGTAGTGTACTAGTTAGAATATATAATAAAAAATGTAAAAAAAATTGTAAGAGTAATAACAATCAGTCATGTTGTAGTTTTAATAATGCCAATTTTTAATTAAAAAACAAAAAATTAACTTATTTACAGTGTTTTATATTTTTTCAGTGTTTTACCACTTAGGAGGATCCTCTATGTAACCAATCTAAGCCACTTTTGATACCAAACAAACCTTTTTGTTTAGTTTTTCTTTTTCTTTTTCGAATTCCCAATCCCAATTGACTTCCAACTATTTGTCCCAAAGGTCCTAAAAAATCTAGAACACCACCCCCTTTTTGTTTGTTTTTTCTAAGGATAAATCCCCTCCTGCTTCTATATCTTCTTCTTGCCATGTTTTTAAAAAAAAATTCAAACACAATATACACACCCCATACTATATATACTTTAAAAAAAACGATTTTAACAACTTTTTTTTTATATTTATTTACAAATCATAGATTATCGTTGATTCATGTGGAAATACATTGGTTCTAATTCTACAATTTTCATACCCTTTTCTACAATTATCAAATACCAAATAACCATAGGGGGTATCATTAATTTCACTTAATACTTTATTAAATCTATTTCTATTAATTTTTTTATTATCACATATCGTATACATATTATTATAATCGCTTAAATTTTTAAACATAACATAATATTGACTATTGACACGTAAATTTCGCAATTTACATTACCATATGTTAAATTTTGTAAAAATAACACTAATATTACGATGATGGACATCTTGAGTTGCAATATTATCTATTCATTCAAGATTTTCTTTTGATGATGTTGCAACTAGCATGAGATCATCTAATATTATTAAAGTATTTTCACGGGTATTCGTTTGTATATCGGTAATGCGGGGAATACCCTTTTGACAATCGATAAATTCAACTTTTTCCATTTCAGCGTACAGAGGTTGATAAATTGAATATAAATAAACAATTTTAACAATTGTAGGTGTAATCATAGTGTTAATATTTTTCAATAATTGTAATATCCAATATGTTTTCCCACTTTGACTGGGACCACATAACGTTAACATAAAAGGGTGTTGAAATGGTAATAAAACATTGTTCATTTCAGTTATCTAAAAATCCAAACGGAAACGTATTAAAATTATTTTTAACAACACGTTTATTAAATGCAAATGAAAATTTTTTTATTTCATCCTCAATAAAAATATGATTAAGTTTATCTTTACATATTTTATTGTGATATTTAATTTCAATGATCTGATCTTAATTTTTAACACATTGTGTCAAGGATAAAAAATTCAATTTTTCTTTTATTGTTTCATTTTTTAAAGTAAAACCTTTGACATGAAAACATTCCTGATTTAAATTAGTTATATACGCATAACATTTTGGACCCGTTGAACAAAAATTTGTTATCCATTCATTTTCATTTAATTCATTCGTTAAATCTCCTAAATAATTTCCCGTTTTAACATCAATATAATTATTTTCATTAGATATATAAATAACAGAATCTGTATCAAAAGATAAAACGCGATCGTCTAATTTATCGAGTAACTCATATAATTTTAAACGTGCATATGCAGTAACAAAACATGCAATGATTAAATTTCCCGTTTTTAGAGGTGTTGTTGCATCATCAATTTTTTCATATGTACAACGTAATAATGTTTCGTTTATAAATTCTTACATACATATTACTTTTCACACCGCCTTTATCAGTAGCATTTCCCTTATTCAAACTATTATAAATACTTTTTTCCTTAATACACTTTTTTTTATTTGTACTTATTGCTGCAGGAAAAGTTTGAACTATTACCTTACTATTCCATCCATTAGCTATTATTTCTTTATTACTCTGCATAAATTTTTCCATAATATTTAAGAAATATATAACGTCAAAGTCTTTCACGGGTAAAACGGCTGTAGAGAAAAAACTTTTTGGAGCATTACTAAAGATAAATCTAACATAATCATCATCACTTTTTACATTTGCACGTGCAATGTTAATTAAATAAGAAAAAACTAACGATAACGATTGAATAAAACTAATAAAATTAACCGTTTTTTCCTGTGAAACATTCAATGAAAAATGCTGTTCAGTGACTTTAAATTTTTCTCTACTAATATTTTCTATATGATTAATAGAAAAATAATCGTCTATTTTTTCATTTTCTTACTCTCTTTTTTCTTATTAAATAAACTTACAATTTTATCTATATCTTTTTGACAATATTTTAATTTTTTCTGATCATCATTCATCTTCTTTTTTTTTCTAAAACAAGAAAAACATGTACTTTTATTTTTATTTATGTTTTCGTCTTCACCATCAACACGATCAATAGTAACATCGTATGAATCCTGTATATTAATACATGTCAACGTAACTATAGGAGGGATTTTTTTGATAATAAAGAACCCATTTAAAAAACAAACTAAAACAAAAAAAGACAGTAAAAAAAATATGAGTGAAATTGTTTATATTGAAATTTATTTAAAAACGTAAAAACGTATAATTACTCGGGACTCCCCCCCTGGGGGGAGAGCACGAGTCTTAGAAAGGGCTCTGTTTATTTTTATTTTTATTATTTTTATTTTGGCAATGTCGCGAAATGGCAATTATTGCATCATTGTTGACTAAATTAATATAGACTAGTGAGCGAGATTATGAATGTGGGATTACTACACATGCGCAGTTAACGGATCCCAAAAATGTTTTGCCGCCCGCATCCCGATCAACCTCGTACCCAGGCTTTTCACCTTTGCGAAACTGAAAACACTGCATATATTCATGCGCCATTGTAATTATAATATTTACTCATCTGATCACCTTTGTTTGAGTGCTCTTCACTGAAAATCTTTGAGGTGGCTGGCAAGTATCTTGATCTTATATACGCTCACAATCCCGCTCGCTTTCGAAATGGGTTGGTCTACGATTTCGAGAAATATGAGACTCAACATAACTGTATGGAAATATGTCAACTGTTCTGAGGTATAAACAGTAATATTTTTATATGGCAAAGTGAAAAGGTGGTAAACTGCCAAGCATTTAGTGACGATATACTGACGTTTCGAGCGGAGCCCTTCAAGCTTTCTAGCCTGTATTGTTTATTGTTATGTTATACCAAATAAAATCGATGCTACAGTTTATTGTTTAATATATTATATTCGAATTTTACCCTGTTTCACTTGATGTTTTACCTGTAAGCTTAAATGGTACAAACTTACTGATAACAACATTTTGGAGCACCGATTGTTCATATTATTATATGATATATAAATCTCTGTCAGTCACCTATACCAACTATCAAGATCAAGGAGTAAAGAGTTTGTTATTGTTTGCTGGTTATCAATTCATCTATGATGAGTGATGACTATGCAATGTTGCCATTGAATAACCTTGTTTCACTTGATATTTTACCTGTAAGCTTAAAATGGAGCTCCAAAATATTCTGGGTTATCAGTAAGTTTGTATCGATTGTTCATATTATTATATGTGAATGCTTACAAATGAACACACAGTATATAAATCTCTGACACCCATGGAAAGCGAGTTGGCTCGCTTAACCGAGACAGTAACATAGTTAACAAATGCAGTAATCTGTCTTTATATTACAATTAGCTAGCTGGCTGGCCGGTCCACTGGACTAGTGATCACTAGTATATAAAGCCTCTCAAATAATAAATATGCTAAAATTATGAATATGTTTACTGGCTCAAAATGTTATATAACTTCAAAGAAATAATGATTTTGAATTACATTTCTTTAAACTGTTTATAATAGCTTATGACACCTTGCTATGCCCTATACACCGAGAAAAAGATTAACTGATTTAATGCTTGCTCAAACTGAACCTGTTAGCCGGACTGACCATATGAATTGTTATTACATGAGCAAAGGCCGGCTTGCTTGCCAGGCTGACCCTGTTGGCTAGAACTGGATTAGGTCAGCAAACAGGATGGCTCATTTGGTGCTGAGCCAACTCACCATCATATAAAATCAAAGCCGTTGGCCAACACTATGTGATGGAAAATTTAATCACCCCTGCACTGACAGGTGTATCAGTATCATTACATGAAACATTGTACCTACAAATATAGACCTTAGTAAAAAATCGCCCCCCAATTAGTATTCTTTTATATGCATATAATTTGACCCTTATGAACTCGTTTTCATGTACAAAATTGAAAAGGATTCTTTCTTTAAAACTATACTGTAGGTCATAAGGGCCAATTTATATGCATATAAAAGAATACTAATTCGGCGGCCATTTTTGAATAAGGTCTATAGATTTGTGTATATTGAATTCAAATCGCTGAATTTGCCTACAATGTCTTTCAACAAGCCACTAACTCAAGTAGCCCGAGTTAACACCTAGCGGGCGTCTTGTTTACCTTATATTGGATATGAAATTCAAGATAATGATCCTTCAATATTATTAACTCCGTTTCTTTTAAAGGAATGTTTACTAAATATTACAGAAGATAAATAAAAAATAATATCTATTTCATCAAAGATTTTAAAACAAAGAATAACAGTATTAAAAAAAGAAATATATAAATGTCCCGAAGATATTATCTATAAAGTAGAATGTATGGTAAAATTTATTCAGAAGCATCAAAAAAATAATGATTATTTAGGAATAAAAACAATATTTTAAAAAAATGGTAAGAATTAAGTTACCTCGAAAAAAACGGAACAATGATTAATCTCAAAGTATACGGCACGTTCTTCAATGTAGAAGTAAAACCTTAAAAAAAATAAGATGTCGTAAACGAACAGCTAAAACAAAAAAATGTTGGATTCATTTAGCAAAACAAAATAACTTACGTATCAAGAAATCAAATATCCCCAATGTTGGTGAAGGATTGTTTGCTTGGAAAAAACCTTTTAAATCCGATCGCAATATTTCTTATTACACGGGTCACAAAACAACACAAGCCAAATTGGATCTTAAATATGGTAAAAACAATAATGCTGTATATAGTATTTGTAACGATGCAAACAATTGTATTTATGCTTATTTGACAACTCACGCAGCAGCACGTTATACGAATAATGGGAAACCGGTTCTATATATAAAAATAATTCCGATTTTGTTTACGACCCAAATAATAAAAAAATGTTTTTAGAAAGTATAAAACATATAAAAGCACATGAAGAAATTTTTGCAGACTATGGTGATAACTATTGGAAGAGAAAACAACCTTCATAACAATGGTTGTAGGAAGAAAAAGAAATTATCGTGGTGGTGATTTTAAGGGGAAAAAAAGGCAACGTGGGGGTATTTTTAATGGGAAAAAAAGACAACGTGGAGGAAATAAAACAATCAGTAAATACAGCAATCTTTTTACAAAAGATTTTAAAAAAGGGCTTAAAAAAGGAGCTAATTTAGTAAAAAATATAGCAAAACAAGGTCATTTTCAAAAAGGAGGGCTTGTGTATAGACCCAGAAACAATCTTGATAAGATTTTAATGTATTAATTTTAAATAAAAAAATTAAAATACATTCATTGTATTATTTCGTTACATAAGAGGATATTATTGTTAATTGAATATTTTGTTACATTATAAGCTCTTATTTCATTAAAATTTACACTGGAGAAATTAGGGTAATACACATTACATTCACATTCCCCTTTACATTTTTTACAAGAGTATTTTATAGTTTTATTATAAACAAAATAATCATAATATAATGCTATAATACTCTTAAAGCACTCATAAGTAAAACAATGTTTTCTATTATAATCAATAAACTGTAAATATTCTCCAATTTGTTTGTTGTTGATATGCGGGAGTCGGTTATCATTCCATGCTTCACATATTTTACGAAGAAATTCATAACATTCTTCAGGAATTTGTTGATTCTTTTGTTGTATAATGTCCATCTCGGGATTTTTTGAACATTCTACTTCCAGTATAAATTTATACCGCAAGTTGTCTTCATAATCAGATATAGATATTAGTAGATGATATCTTGAATTTTCATCTTCCACACTTCCTACTAATTGCCAAAAAAAAAGGAATTCCAAAAAACTATATTGTGTTATGTCGTGATAAATCTTATATCCCTCTTGATTTGTTGTTCTCTGAAAAATAGCCATTACACTTACACACATCTTGAAAAAATGATCTTATATATAGACATTTCTATGTAAATCCATCGGAATAAACAATAGAAATATCGTATTCAATATACCCTTTATCAGCTTCACCGACTTTAATACCATATTGATAAAAAAAATTATCATCTATAAATTGAATGTTTTGAATCAAAACAAAATCTTCGTCAGCAGGTAAATTATAAGCTAAATCTACAAAATGTTTATTATCGTTAAAGAAATTTTTCTCAGGACAATAAACAATTGATTAGGGCTAAAATAATATTTACTAGGTTGTCCAATATATGCCCCAAAATCACCCTCTTCGAATACTTCTTTTTTAACTTGAACAATACGCCATCCTAATGCATCTTGATATTTTTCACGAATATTATTTTTAATTTTTACATCAATACTATGAATTATAATTCTCCCACAAGATAACTCTGTTTTGCTGTTTGAAATGTTCTATTGTCACCAAATGTCAATGAAAAATCAGTAAATAAACCTGGAGCTCGAATATTTGTTTTAATTTTATAACCGTTAAGAAAACTCGTTGGTATTACACCTTGTGTCCAAGAAGCTTATTGAAAATTATATATATGGTCTTGTGATTTTAAAGCAACTGTCGCGAATTTTCTTGGATGATAAAGCCAAAAACGTTCACTATGATGGATGATTTTTTTCTGACTCATTTTATTGCTTTCCAATAAGACAAATATAAAAAATTAAGAACGTTTTATTTATACTATATGTATAATGATATCATTTTTTATATATTTAAATGTACAAAAACTTTCTATGATCATCTTATTCTTTTTAAAACTTCTCTCCTATTTTTACAAAAATATTGTTTTTGACAACATTACATCATTAACAAAATAAAAACGTTCTAATGTACGTTCTATTTTTTAAAAATAAGCATTTCTTAAATGTACTTTTGCTAATTTTTTAAACAATCTTTGTGTTTCTAAAAAAAATGAAAATAAATTCAATATTTTTTTGTTTTTTAAAATCAAAAGACACTAGGGTATTTTAATTTTTTTAAATTTGAGAAAAAATAATACTTCATTTTGTCTTTCAATATTTAAAAACTAAATTCCTTATCATACATAGCCAGTACAGATCGTTCATTAGCCTCATCTTCTAATTTGCGAAACAAACATGCAGCAAATAAAAGACATTCAAACAAACTACAATGATACAATAAACATGTTGGTTCGCTAGTATGATACCAACAATTTCTTGGTTTAAGATTATAAAACGAAAGTAAATGATCGTACTTCTCAATTCCAAAATATTCAAGATTAACACAATATAAAATAGTTTTTTCTTGAAGTGTTTTAACTAAAGAAGATTCTTTATCACCACCTTTATAACCGATAATAGCATTCGGGGAAAAAAACATTACGAAATAAAAAACTTAATCTATTTATAAGTTCACTTTGACTAAAATAATGTATTGATTGTTTTTCAGATAAATAGTCTAAGCCATGACATCGATATTGATAGTAGACGGTAGAACGTTCCCTTCGAGTTAGTTCTTTGTAAGGTTTTAACTTGCCATCATAACAATGATAAATAAAATACTTCTTCGTTTGAAGTTCAAGAAGAGTTACTTCACGATAACTGGGTCTCTCTCCCCTAAACTGGTAACATTCACAATCCAAATAATTTTTGTCGTTCTTGGCATATTTCTTCTTTACATTTGTTTAATGCACAATTATATTTACCCATATACAACTCCTCGATACTGAGATCTTCAGATTTTTTCTGTTGATTATCAGTTGTATCCATCTCTAATGGGATGTAGTCATCTGCTTCTTTAATTTCTGTTTCGCTGTTCACGTTCTTCTTCTCAAATATTTTTGCCATTCTCTCTCTCTTGCACTCAGACGGATATTAATTATTTTCGAACCTACTATGCGTTACTGTGGGTAGAATGGTTTGACCAATCAGAGCTGGTTCATTAAAGCGTTCATGTCATACAGATGATTTGTGATAGTCATGAACAAATGATTGTGTGTTGTGGTATTAGAGACGCGAATCCATAATTAGCGATTTCTTCTAAACAAATACTCGGGGATTAGTTGACCATGTGGGTTGTGTGTTGCGGGATTAAAGACACGAATCCATAATTTTGTTCTAAAACACACATCAAATCAGTTGATTTATTAATATTCGTGGGGTTAGTTTATACGTTGTAGTTACAATCATACTTTTCAAATTTTATCAAATCAATTTCGTGTTAAATTCTTCATCAACATTTACTGTGTAAGATCAAACTGCGTGTGGAAATATATATTTTAGCAATGGAAAAATAGTATATATACAAGTCGATTTTTTAAAAAACGCGTTCCATCATTCGTTTTTGAGAATGTCGTTAAAAATTGGTAATAAAAGAACCTATGAGCAAGCTAATGAACAAGAAATCAATATTAAGACGATATTGAAAATTGTTTATTTTATACAACATTTTCGTAACCGTTACATTGGATTATTATTTGCCGTCTGTGACTTATGTGACTATTACTATGGTGGAATTATTGAATGTGTGGAAATTGAATCGAGACATATTGGACATGGTTATGGAGATTACTCATATATTGAAAAAATGAAAACTGAAATGAACCAAGATGAATGCAAGGATTGGAGAATCGTAACAGATAAACAACAATATATAATACCCGTAGTTCATACACAACGAAAATATTTTATTTATGGTGGAAAACTATGTTCGCGTTATCAGAAATTACTATTAATACCAGCTCAAACATTATTTAAATCTATTTTTCATTTGAATTATAATCATTCAGATAAATTTTTTATTGAAATTCAAACATGTTATTACCCTAGAAATGATATTTACCATTTTATTTCTATTACTATTACTGATGATCAAACTAATCTTACAATTCCTAAACCCATAGGATATGGAGGGTCTTATCTTTGTAATATATTACATAGACTTAATCGTTGTTTTAATCGTGAATTTACATATTGCTGTATTTATTTATTTTTTTTAGATCCGTTTTATTTGAAGGCTACTTTTTATTATCTGCGTGATTTAGATAAATTTGAGAAAATAGTTTATCAACTAGCAAGTTGTTTTATTTTCTTTTGCGAAAATCATAACCCTATATAAAAAATTAACGCTAGTAACGATAGGGTTTATAAATTTAATCTCGATAAGATTGTTAAGCTACTGATAACGAAACCCCCACCTATTACCTGTTGTTATAAAAATTGTCAGAATTACTCTTATTGGTTTAAATTGTTTTATAAAACAAGTGTAAATTATAAGTTTAAAGTAAGTTTATTTTCTGATCTTGTTAAAAATAATAGTATTATACAAAATAATAGACCCATTAGTTTACAATTTGCCACTCCGTATTTGGATATATTATATAATTATACTATAAGGGTGAGGATTACATCTGATCATACTAGGTCAAACACTTTTATTATTAAGAGTATTATAGAAGCATATAATATTAACTATGAAGATCCTGACATTATAATACAGAGTATTGAAAAATTCTATTTAGACTAATTTCAAAAATTCAAAGATTATATTCAACAACCAAAACCAATTGTGTTTTTTTTCATTGGGGAACAAAATGAATTTAAGATGAGAATTTCTAAAATCTAAAATTGTTTGATGTACAAACAATTTTATATAATATTCTTCATTATCAAAGTTTTTATATCTAAAAAACATAGGATTAAAGCAAAACATGTTATTATTTGTCCAATTTCATGTCTATCCATCCGATTATATACATCCAAAATTTCACGTGGATTTTTTAAATACCGAATAATATCTTTAAAAAAATTCTCATGATCGTCAAGACATTTCCACACACTTTTTTCCATAGTTTTATTGATTTTTATTTCAAAACGTGCCAGTTCTTTTTACCATAATATTCCACACCTCCATGATTTCACACTTAACTGATTTTTATTTACAACAATATCATTTTATCATTTTGGTTTTCTTTTTTTAAATTCATGCTTTCTTTTTACTTCCTTATTATTATCCATTATATATCGTTTTTCCATAAGATCACTAGTACATTTTTTAGAACGCCATAGCAAATATTGTTTATTTATATATAGTTTCTCAATATATAGTCCCTCTAACTCACGATATCTATCGCGTTGTGTACAAATAATATCTTGATCATAATTCGAATAGATTGTCATTCGTTTTTCTTCACGATGTTCATCACCTTTTTTTCACGTTTCATATAAATTAAAGAACGTTTAAAACACCTTTTCTTCAGTGGAGGATCGTTAGATATTTCTCGATCGTCTTCCTCTTCTTCTTCTTCCTCTTCACAAAGAAACGGTCGTATTTCTTGTGAAAATAATGGTTGGGGTGCTGTAGAGATAGGTGGTAATGGTGAGGGTGAAGGAGGGATAGGGGATAATGTTGGGACAAGAACGTTTGCTATTTCATCAACAATTCGTAATAAATGTGTTTCTTGAATGGAAGGTGGTACCGTTTCGTCACACATTCGAATTAAATTCGAAGGAGAAGGAATTGGTATTTGTCCAAAGAAATCAATGGGCATTTCGTGTATGTAATTATCAATTTCTTCTTGTGCGGGTAATTCGTATGACTGTGGAGGCGAATTCGCTTGCGGTGGAAGAGGAGATGAAATATACTTTGCCTGCGGTGTTTGAAGAGGTATATTATACTTTGCTTGCGGGAGTAGAGGTGGTGAATTATAATCTGCTTGCGGGAGTAGAGACGCTAAATTATACTTTGCTTGCATTGGCGACGAATTATACTTTGCTTGCGAGAGTAGAGGAAATATGGGACTGGACTGTGCTTGAGATATCGGTATCAGTACAGCGGTATTTAATAGCGACTGTGTGATGTCTTTAGTTGGACGATGTTTTACTTTCTTTCTTCTGATTTCTTGTACTTGACTGCATATATCTTGTTCGTCATCTGAAAAATCCAGCCCCATTTTATCTATCGTTTTACGATATTCTTGTTGCTGTAGACGTCGTTGTTTTAACATTTTGGGTATATCTTTACCTTTACTTTCTATCCGAGCAATTGTTTTTCCACATTCAACATTTTTTTGGGTCTGCTTCACACGAACCATAATTATCTTGTGACTAAAAATTTAGAATCAAAAGCTTATAAAAACAGCTAAAAAAATAGGTTAACCTCATTGGTTGAATGATAACCTTGATTCCAAATAAAAAATTGGGGTAATCTCATTGGTTGAATGATAATATAAAGTAAATATTATAAGATATCCTTGACGATTCCTAATAATACATGTAAATCTTTTAAAACTTTTTGTTTACTTAATGCTGGAGTTCGCGTTTTAAATTTTTATTGGTAAACGTTGTTGGGAAAGACATAAAAACATATGTTAGGAGTAATATTTTTTTAGAACACTTTCAAAATGAGTGAAGGTAATAAGGAAAATCCTCTGTTGTGTATAATGACTAATTTAGCTAGGGATTTTTCACATGTTGATTTTCAAGTTATTAAATGTCATAGAATGGTTATGTTACCCAACAATCAACGAGCTGAAAGAATAATATATAAGGTATTATTGTTATGGGATGAGGAATATATATATACATTAAGTATATATATACCTACGCATCGACCGATTTTACAGATTTAATCGGGAAGTTTGTTAATGTAAAGATTACAAGACCGGAACTATCTGCATGGCAACCAATGAATCAAGCAGAATTTATTGATATAATATCCATGAAGAGTCTATCTCGTCAGCGAGTACTACAATCAAGACCAATACCAAAACCCGCTGCCGATTCGATACAGATGTATAGAGACGAACATAACAATTATTTTAAAACAGAATTTGATTCAAGCCAAATCGATAAGATTGGTAAAAGCGTCTATCTTAACAATCATTATATATTCATTGTAAAGATATGAGTTAATCCCTTTGTATATATAGACATCCTATCTCTACTAAACATTTTTATAGTCAAGACTCATCATGGCAACAAGTATAGATATAAACGAAATTAAACTTGATAACGTTAAGTTATATACCTCTGAATTTTTATATACTATTTGTAAGGACTCCGATTTTTACGCTGTTGACTTTATGAAGGCAGAAAAATTTGGTTTGATGACCGTCGCGGGGTAATATTAAAGGATTTTAATCTTAACTCGATTCTTAATACAAAAATGGGAGCACAAGCTGGAATTATTGTTGCTGTGATTCTACGAAACGAGAATGAATCAAGACTCATCATGGCAACAAGTATAGATATAATCGAAATTAAACTTGATAACGTTAAGTTATATACCTCTGAATTTTTATATACTATTTGTAAGGACTCCGATTTTTACGCTGTTGACTTTATGAAGGAAGGTGAAATTTGGTTTGATGACCGTCGCGGGGTAATATTAAAGGATTTTAATCTTAACTTGATTCTTAATACAAAAATGGGAGTACAAGCTGGAATTATTGTTGCTGTGATTCTACGAAACGAGAATCAAGAAGATATCATTGGAAAGCACATCTTCTTTGAAAACTCATTCACAATGCTTTGTAGCTATCCATAATTTTAACGTTAAAAGAAATGTATGTTTATATTTATTAAAACATCATCTGTTTTGACATGAATGAATTAATTAACACTCTCTTAAACCCAGTTACCGACACTTATTATCTACCAAAATTGTTATCGGGAATATTAAAATATATACTAAATTGTTTCACTAATTTGTGTGAAAAGTGTAAAATAGAGTATCAAAAAGCATAAAAATAGCTGTAAATATGTTTAAATAAGTGTAAAATGCTTAAATATCTAGAATGTAGACATATTTAAACATATCCCACTACAGGAATATATTTCACGGGGGTCGACTAATCCCTCCAATATGGCCGACTAATCCTCCCGAATATTAATAAATCAACTGAATTGACAGGTTATAACAAATTAAAAATTCGTGTCTCTGAAACACACAACCCATATGGCCGACTAATCCTACGACTATTAATAAATCAACTGATTTGACGTGTGTGTGTTTAGAACAAAATTATGAAACCGCATCTTTAATCCAGCTATACCTCTCATTGTTCATGACTATATTATAAATCAACTGATTTGACATCAGGGGGCGTGGCGTGATTAGAAGAAGTCGCTTATTATAAATTCGCGTCTCTAATCGCGTAACATACAATCATTGTTCCTACCTATAACAAATCATCGGTTTTGACAAGAACGCTTTAATGAACGATCTCTGATTGGATAGCTACTGGGGAGTCTTTGATTGTACAAGCTCTAATTGGTCAAACCCCCCCCCCCCCCCCCCCCTCCCAAACCCATTGTGATAGTAACGCAGACCGCGATTATAAAATAAGCAGGCAAACCAAACGAATTTCAAAACTGGTGAGAACAGTAAAACTAAATAAGAAGAAATGGCTACCCAACAAGAAAGTTCACCCATTTTGGAAGAAAAGAAAACAGAGGAAGACAGCGCAAATAAAGTATGTAGCTATAGTAAACTGTTATGATTGCTGTGCGTATAATCGTCGTGAACTTGTAAAATTATTTATTATGTTATTTTTCTTAGAAAGAAACCAACCCGCAGGAACAGTCGCTACCTCCACCACCACCCGAATTTGTAGAGACTTTTGTGCCTCCAGTACCCCTATACAATTTTTCTTCTTCCGATGAAGAAGAAGAACAAGACGACGACGACGATCCAAAAGTATGGGAATACGTCGACGCAAATTTCGAAACCGTAGACGGTCGGACACCTCTTTGATGGTTGGTGGAATCTTGGGACTTTTTTACGCACCCTATTTTTTTGATAATATTCTAAACCAAACCCTAAAACTAACCCTAACCTAACCTTAATCCTAACCCTATTAAAAAGAAAAAAGTAAAGTAAAAACTTAAAAAAAAGGAAAAATTATATACTCACCCAACATTCGAACCCCGCTCTCACAACTAAAAATCAGTAACACAGACCACTTGGCTATGCAAACGAACTTGAAATTTTTTGGTTGATAATCAATATTTATGTAACCCATTGTAAGTAAACTATATATATATACATAATAAAAAGCTTCCACTGACCATCAAAGAGGTGTCCGACCGTCTACGGTTTCGAAATTTCCTACGTCGACACCAATGGTGAGGAGTTTATGTATTTTGAAAGTACTCAAAATTTCGTTAAAATGCGTAAGCATTAAACCATATATTTTTTAATTGTAGGGGGATATCCCTAATTGAAAAGAGACGCTAGTAATGTAGAAACACAAAATTGGGTTTACGTTTTTAAATAACTTTTTGTATTCATATATTTTGTAAAATATTTTTGTTTTCACATCTTTTGTAAATATACCATGTTAAAAAAAACTTCATGAAACTTCTGCGTCCTGTGTGTTTTACTATAGCTAACTCTTTCATCATACGCTAACGAACAACCCTGGCGTAAAATAAGTAATTGATAGAATGAAGGATGACCTGATTGTCGCTTTGAACCAGAGCCAATCTCATTCCAATCACAAATTCAACTACGGGCGAACGCGCGCCAATGCAGTTTAGTAATAAATACTACGGCACATTGGAAGAATTCAGAGTCTTGTACCAAGTACAACTTACAAGCAAGCAATACACACAACAGGAGCCAACTGAAAAATATTATGAAACCCGCCTGCTTATATACCCGACCATAATTCACAATTCTCTAAAAAATTTTGGGGGATACATTTCATCTATTTTTTTTAAACACTTTACGGTATAAACCCCCAAAACGTTTTCCAGGTACATTTTCATCCAATTTTTTTTGCAATATTTCATCTAAAATTTTTGAGAACACTTTTTCGGGATATCATCTCTAAAACTTTTTGGAAGACTTCGCAAAAATACCAAATAATTTTTTGATACATTGCATCTAAAATTTTTGACATCATTTTTTAAAATACCGCAACTAAGAAATATCAGTCATTTTGCCATAAGATGGCGTGAGGTAAGAGCTCCGTGACGGAAATTTCTATGATTAATTCTATAAGCAAATTTTTGGATTTTTGATTATTTTTATTTCAACATTACAACTCTCTTTTCAAATAAAAATAATATGAAGTTTTTTGGATGGCACACGTAAGTATAAATCACATCGGGTGAGGTATAAATCACACCTTGTGTACTCAAGGTTTTTTTAAATTTTTGATATATCTATCTCATGAAATTTTGACTTTTACGATCACCTTGATTGACCTTCCTCTCTCTGGTCGTAAAAACTCAAGGACAATCACAAAAAAACTGGTCGTAAAACAACACCAGGTTTCATGACATAAATATACAAAATTCATTTAAAAAAACCTCTTGTATACGACCAGTTGCATATCCCCACCTGATTTGATCACTGGTCGCTCTTTACAGGGTGACCACACCTTAACAATACGACACCCCTGGAAATATGGGACTGGACTGTGCTCTGATTGGTCAATTCAAATCATACTTGATTCTGATTGGCTTAGCGCTCGGTCCAGTCCCTAACACATTAATAATAATAATATATATATTATTACTACTGTTCAAGATCTTACAAGTACTATAGTGCGTCCATGACACATGGACGATATATTATTTTCTGAAAAGGTTCTTGTTGCTGAGAAGGACTGCGAAACATTTTCTGAGGATTTGAGTTAGCTTGACTAACGTCCATGTATCGTCTGTCTACTCCATTCTCCCACATTCACTACAGCAATATATCATTTATATATAAATTGTATCAGTGTGTATGTATCTATATGTGTTCTTATAAGGAGTTGTGGTGAAGGAAAATTTCGAGTGTAGGAATATATACATTTAAAACCAAACAGGGACCAGTTGCGAAAAATGCAACATCCAGGCCATCCGGCTGGAATTGAACCCGCGACCCTGCGATGCTAGTGCAGTGCTCTGACCACTGAGCTACGGAAGCCGTTGCCGAGAGCGTAGTCATGACGATTCTGTATATATGGTGGTGGTAATGCCGTATATTCAAGAAATATAAAACATTTTCCGTGTTTCCAGTTATAGAAACACGTGGAACAGTGGAAGTTTGGGAGAACGAGAAATTATGGCAGTTCTCCCAAACTTTCACGAGTGTTTCTATAACGTGTGGGAACACGGAAAGATGTTTTCTATTTCTTTTATAAAATACATTGAGGAAATAAGTAATAATTAGACTCTTTTATTAAAATCATGAAAATATACATCTCATTACTCACGCTAGATATAGCTGCGTCGTCGGCTGCTCAAATGAACATAAACGCTCTTAACTGTGAAGAAAAGCATCCAATCTTCTCGTTGGCTGTCACAGAACATATTTATTGACATTTAGCTGTTTGTGAGCAAAGGTTCGTCTTACAGTCCATTTAATAAAAATGGCGGGGAAAATCCATGTTTTCCATCGAGTAATAGAAACACGGCTTTCACCCAATCAGTGCGTGCGTTTTTAATTTGTCATTTTATTATATATATATATATAGCCTGAAGATTCTTTTACAGATGAAACAAGTTGTAGCAGACCAGTTTTGAGGTAAGCGAAAATCTATATATATATATATATATATATATATATACAGTATATATATATATATATAGCAAAGTGAAAAGGTGGTAAACTGCCAATAATTTAGTGACGAGATACTGACGTTTCGAGCGGAGCCCTTCATCAGAGTAAGACGAGATGAAATGAAATAAATAGGGCTTATATATATGCCAAAAGGGTGTCACAAGTAGAAAGTAGCCAATCAAATGCACGGGAGATAAACAAACTAATAATTAATGACATGGGAAACGTTAGATCATTTGCTATTTTTAACAGTCGATCAGCAAGCAGACTGAGGGGGCGGGAGAAATTACAGGTCCAATATTCAAGGGGATTAGGCGATAATATTAGCATAAGAAACAAAAACTTGAAAAGGAATGAAAGTGCATACACGAATAATAAAAAAATAATAATAATAAAGGTTCCAAGCAAACTAAAATAACCAAAAAATTGTAGGAAATTAAATAAAAGAAAAACGTTCGTTAAGACCAAGAGGATGTGTGGTGCCAAGTTTAAAAATGAGACGCTTCTCTTGCCGCTTGCGGTTATCGTTGCCACCGGAGATGGGAGGATGGCACAGACTTTCATGTCTGAAACCAAATGGTTGGAGCTGTTGAAATGGCGGGCTACAGGTTTGTCACCATCATTGATCCTCACGGAACGAAGATGTTCAGCAAACATTTCTGAAAGACGTCGCCCAGTTTCACCGATGTCGATTTTAGGGCATTTATCGCATGAAATGCAATAAATTATGTTGGTGGACGTGCATGAAAAAGCATGACGGATTGTGTGGTCGAATTTGGGGGCAGTAATAACTATAGTGGGATTGAGAAAAGCGCATGTGTTACAGCGGGAACGGCCGCAAGAAAATGTTCCCGCTGGTGCCGAGGTATTTTGTTTAAGGGCACTATGTACTAAGGAGTCACGAATGTTTTTATTACGGCGATAAGATACCAAAGGGTTGTCGGTGAAAATGGCTGACGTCTCAGGATCATTTTGTAAAATGTGAAAATTCCGATTAATAATATTTTTAACTTTAAAATTGAAAGGATGAAATGTTAGAACTAAAGGAATTTTATTGTTTGAAACTCGTTCCAAAGATGGTTCAAGGGCGTCTAAACGGGGGACGAGAAAAGCTTTCTGAACGGCGAGGTCTAAAAGGTTGGTAGGGTAACCACGTTGGACAAAAATAGATCTCATTTCCATTGATTTGACTTGAAAATCTTGGTCGTCGCTACATAAGCGGCGAAGACGCAAGAATTGAGAGTAAGGGATGGATTGCTTAGTGTGGTTGGGATGAGAGGATGAAAATAGAAGATAACTATGGGAGTCAGTAGGCTTGTACGAGACCGACGTTTTCAGCGAATCACCATTAATCGAAATTAAAATATCAAGGATATATATTTATATTATATAAATAAAATATATATATATATATTTATATTTATATTTATATATATATATATATTTATATATATATATATATTTATATATATATTTATATATTTATATATATATTTATATATTTATATATATATTCATACATATATATATATATATATATATATATATATATATATATATATTCGTATAGCCTGATAATTCATACCCACATACGTTTCAAAACGACACAGATACTGGTAATTAAGTAATTAATTTGATCAGACATATAGTCGAAAAAGTGGAGTAAATTCATTTCTTAACATTGACAAATTTATGGTTTGATGAAATTCGTTGAACGTAACAACTTCCTGCTTTGCATTTGATCCTATTGGTTGGTCAAAAATAAATCAAATGCAAAGTAGACTTAGTTTTCAACGAACTTTGTCAAACCATGAGACAAATCAACATGTCAATGTTGGACAGGTTGTTGGCTATCACACGATTAGGGATAAAACCAAATATTTTACACCAAAGTGCGGCAAGGTGTGAAAACTAAGAACTGAAACGTTTCAATATATATTTGCACAACAAGGCAATAGACGCGTATCATGAAATTATGTTAAAACGATAGTTTGTGTGTGATTTCAAATTCAAATTGTATCGAACCGTATCTTAGACATTAAATGTTTTTTAAAACAAATTTCCACTGCCTCATGTATCAACTTCAGTCTGTTTTCACTCAAATGCTCCACATACACGGAGGACACCAAAGTCCTGGGATGACGTGGTAATGCATTTAAAACAATCAGCATAAACCTCTTGTGCAACTGTGTATAGAAGGAGAGATCAAATCAAAGAAATATTTCTCTGTTCAATTATTTGCCGTACCAGGGCCGTACATAGCGGGGGGAGGGTGGTAGCAGGGACAACTGCCCCCCCCCCCCAGATTTATTATCAATTTATTATGGGTATTCAGACAATTATTTAGTTCGAGTGCTGAAACACGACGTAAACATAAATAATTTGTCTTGAAAATTTCAAATTGAAATGTATATTTTGGTTTGAAATTATGGTTAATATATGCTATGACCATGCAGCGATTTTGTTAAGAACGCGCTGTAGAACGTTGCGAACGTGTGGCAGCACGCGCAACATCGCAACCTAAACTGTCTATCAGTGGTTGCATACGCCATTATGGAGTCTAGTGCAAAAAGATTCCGTCAAGAGTTGAAAAAAAGATTTCATCAAGCGCGAACCAGCGAACGTGCGGTATAAATAACCGTGTTTTTCGATATGAAAATGTGTTTTTCGATAAAAAAATGTTGAGTTTTTCAAAAACAATGTTGAGTTTTTCAAAAAAATGTTTGTTGAGTCTTTCAAAAAATGTCGAGTTTTTTCGAAAACCTAAAAAAAACAACTTGGGTTATATATGTGCCTTATAGGACCGTACTTGCAGGATCAGAGTATGACATGCATTTGTTTTGAAAACAATAAAAAAATTAAAACGACAGCTGGTTCCATGAATCGGCGAGGTGTGACGTGAACCGAACTTAACAACTAATATCATTTTAGTGGGATATTGCGGTGAAGAGTTAAGAGCGAAGTGGCATCATCTTCGGTCAGCGATGCAATGAAATTGACAAAACTGGTAAGCCTGTTAATGCCCAGCAGATGAACGGCAGTTTATGATCACGATTGTTCAATATTTTACAAGTACTAGTGTGAGAAACCTGAACATAAGATTATTAAGACTAATATATATATATATATATATATATAATATAAGTAATATTTGGCATTTCACTCCATCAAACTACATGTTGAAAGGATTTATGGTGAAGGAAAATTTCGAATGTTGGAATACATACATTTTAAGACCAAACCGGGACCAGTTGCGAAAAATGCAACTTCAAGGCCTTCCGGCTGGAATTGAACCAGCGACCCTGAGCTACGGCATATATATATATATATATTCCGTAGCTCAGAATTGAACCCGCGACCCTCATGAGCTACGGAATATATATATATATATATTCCGTAGCTCAGGGTCGCGGGTTCAATTCCAGCCGGAAGGCCTTGAAGTTGCATTTTTCGCAACTGGTCCCGGTTTGGTCTTAAAATGTATGTATTCCAACACTCGAAATTTTACTTCACCATAAATCCTTTCAACATGTAGTTTTGATCGAGTGAAATGCCAAATATTACCTATATATATATATATATATATATATATATATATATATATATATATATATATATATATATATATATATATATATATATATATAGATTTTCGCTTACCTCAAAACTGGTCTGCTACAACTTGTTTCATCTGTAAAAGAATCTTCAGGCAGTGACAATATCGAAAGGGATGACCGCTTATTTATAGGCTTTCTGCCGGAAAGTGGGGGCGTATGTGGGGGACAAAGCATGAGGTCATGGCTTTGTTTGCGTTGATTACGCGAACAAAGCCATGACCTCATGCTTTGTCCCCCACATACGCCCCCACTTTCCGGCAGAAAGCCTATAAATAAGCGGTCATCCCTTTCGATATTGTCACTGCCTGAAGATTCTTTTACAGATGAAACAAGTTGTAGCAGACCAGTTTTGAGGTAAGCGAAAATCTATTATTTGCTCTAACTATATGTTGTTGAGCACTCTTTGCATTTCGTAGACCAAAACCTACACGTATATATATATATATATATATATATATATATATATATATATTAGTCTTAATAATCTTTTGTTCAGGTTTCTCACACTAGTACTTGTAAAATATTGAACAATCGTCATCATAAACTGCCATTCATCTGCTGGGTATTAACAAGCTTACCAGTTTTGTCAATTTCATTGCATCGCTGACCAAAGATGATGCCACTTCGCTCTTAACTCTTCACCGCAATATCCCACTAAACTTATATTAGTTGTTAAGTTCGTTCACGTCACACCTCGCCGATTCATGGAACCAGCTGTCGTTTTAATTTGTTTTTTGTTTTCAAAACAAATGCAGGTCATACTCTGGTCCTGCAAGTACGGTCCTATAAGGCACATATATAACCCAAGTTGTTTTTTTAGATTTTCAAAAAACTCGACATTTTTTGAAAAACTCAACAAACATTTGTTTTGAAAACAAAACAAAAAAATTAAAACGACAGCTGGTTCCATGAATCGGCGAGGTGTGACGTGAACGAACTTAACAACTAATATAATTTTAGTGGGATATTGCGGTGAAGAGTTAAGAGCGAAGTGGCATCATCTTTGGTCAGCGATGCAATGAAATTGACAAAACTGGTAAGCTGTTAATACCCAGCAGATGAACGGCAGTTTATGATGACGATTGTTCAATATTTTACAAGTACTAGTGTGAGAAACCTGAACAAAAGATTATTAAGACTAATATATATATATATATATATATATATATATATATATATATATATATATATATATATATATATATATATATATATATAATATATATATATATATATATATATATATATATATATATATATATATATATATATATATATATATATATATATATATATATACATGAAAGTATACAATGTGCCCTACCGGCTATCACCATATGGCTTTATGGTAACTGTGGACTTGGGACCCACTATGTACGGCTATATATATATATATATATATATATACACACACACGTTTCAAAACGACACAGATGCTGGTAATTAAGTAATTAATTTGATCAGACGAAAAAGTGCAGTAAATTGACAAATTTATGGTTTGATGAAATTCGTTGAACGTAACAACTTCCTGCTTTGCATTTGATCCTATTGGTTGGTCAAAAATAAATCAAATGCAAAGCATGAGACTTTGTTTTCAACGAACTTTGTCAAACCATGAGTCAAATTAACATGTCAATGTTGGACAGGTTGTTGGCTATTATATTAATACGATTAGGGATAAAACCAGATATTTTACAACAAGATGCGGCTGTATTCTAGTGTGTGAAATCTAAGAACTGAAACGTTTCAATATATATTTGCACAACAAGGTAATAGACGCGTATCATGAAATTATGTTAAAACGATCTTTTGTGTGTGATTTCAAATTCAAACTGTTATCTCCCGAAATGACGTCACATAGACTATCGGTAGTAAAAATCAGCTGTTATTTCTAAAATAAAGATTTATCATAAGAGTTAGAGTTAGCATTAGGTTGGGGGTTTGGGTAAGGTTTGGGGTTAGGACTATGAATTTTTTGAATGAATTTTTTATGAATTTTTTTGAATTCGGGATATTTATATGAAACGTCAGCCATAAAACCAGACATCAATTCAAGCATGTTCTTTTATTTTAACATTATATCGACAAACATATATACGCAGGGACGTAGCCAGGGGGAGAGCAGGGGGATCCGCGGCTGCCCCCCCCCCCTTGCTTGTTGAATTAAAACCAAAAATTAAACTAAATATTTTACAGTACATGATTAATTTGTTTACAGATTGCTTGTGCTCTCAACAATTAGTCTCGGAATTTAAATATGTTTTCTTGTTCAGTTTCCTTTTTAATAAACCTACGCCTTTTTTAAAATAAGCAAATAATTGTGTTTTGTGTTTTACTGTCAGAATAAATAATGAAAGGCTGGATAAAATATAACCTATTATTAACACGATGTAAAAGCTAAAAATGAAATTTCTAGTCATCGTCTGGTGGCCTAATTTCGCAAAAAATCATGTTAGAAATTGCTGTAAAAACACTTCTGGGCCTTTCAAAATTGAAAATTTTCCTGTGGGATCATGCACCCCCCAGTCTTCCCAGCCACAATCGCGGCGAACATATAGCCACGACTTCCTTCATTCTCCACAGGGCTCCCCCCTTTGAAGGTTCTGGCTACGTCGCTATATATAGCTACGACATGTTCAAACTAGATTCTATACATGAAGTGAATAGTTGAATTCCAAAATGTTTTATGATGACGACTGTGACATGAAACCAATAGTTTCAGCTACAATGTTCTGCTGCTAGAGATTTTATCAACTTCAGTCTGTTTTCACTCAAACCTACACACGTCATCCCAAATTCCTGGGATGATGTGGCAATGCATTCAAAACAATCAGCATAAACCTCTTGTGCAATGTATAGAAGGAAAGATGAAATCAAAGAAATATTTCTCTGTTGAACTATTTGCCGTATATAAAATATTTATAAATGATATAGATCGAGTTCTCAAAATTATCCAGTCTCGAAAAGCATCCTTTAACAGCTAGTTCATCTCATGTAAACTGTTCATGAAAACGTCAGGAATTTATACGCTTCGGTGAAATTCCCAAGGAAAGATCAAAGAATATTTTCTTAGTCAGACTTTCTGAGGACAGTTGTCACGATCTGCCTGGTTACTCAGCTAAGCGTACTTTTTGATTTTTGATTCGGAATCCAAAATCAAAGCGAAGCGAAAGCTAAACGATTTATTCGATTAGTATTTGTTATTTTCATGTTGGTGGGTTATTTCTGGACAAGTTATAAGTAAAGCGTAATGACAATTTAATATCTAATCGTGGTGGGAAACGAGGAGTCGAGCGAATTTTTATCGCAAATTAGTGCTGGCTGAGTAACCAGGCAAATCGTGACATAGCCCCTTTAATGGCCAGCCATGAATGGCGCGCAATCATTATGAAAATCTCTCGTGTAACAATTTACAAATGTTGGATGCATATACACCTCTTGTTCGTAACATTTCAGAAGTCTTCCTTCAATCACACTCTTACGTCTACTTTTTTATTAAATTTAACTTTATAGGAAATTAAAGCTATAGGAAATAACTGCAAACAAAACGTAAAATCTCGCTCGCTACGAAAAAAAATATCCGTGCCTCTCTTCTATCAATATTGACACCCATGACACAAAAAAGACCCGGTTATTCAATTATTAATTCCACTGGCTTTGTAGAGGATCACTTGGGAAATACAAAGACATTCGGAGGATGGCGCCAGTCAGGAAGACTTATAACAAAGGCGAGGCTTCGATCTCGAAGTCAAACACCATTGAGGCTCGCACAGCGTAGCTTCCTCGCAACGCCTCGTGACCAGCCTACGGCCCTGGGCTCGGTTGCATAAAACCTCTACTTAAGTGTTCTCTTAAGTGGGACTCTTCGGATTCAGCGAAGTGTCCATTTATCGGTGTTGCATAAAGAAACTTATAGTTTTCGAAAGTGTACGAGTTGAGGGATCGTTTAGGGGTTCACGTTGCCAAAAGCCTTTACCGGCTGACATATGTGAAAATAGTTTCACGTGAATCTACGGGACATACCGAGGTCCCGTAGGTTTACGTGAGAATTTTCACTTGTGTATTACCGCAATACCTGTAATAACTTCATGTAACGTGAAACCGTAAATGATCCCACAAATCGTACACTTTCAAAAACGATAAGTTTCTTTGTGCAACATCCATATATGACACTTAGTTGAATCAACAGTCCTACCATGGATACCTGCCTAAGCCACGACTAAAGTGTTCGAGGTAATTGTAGTTCGTCTTTGTTTGCTCTGTTTTCTTTTTTGTTGTGAAGCAACTGGCGTCGCAAAAACTACTGTTGTTTTAGTTGAAATTTGCGACGCGTTTTTCACCGTATAAAGTTGGAACTTTTCGCCTAAAATGAGTAATGGTAGTCGGATATTCCATCGTAAAGTGGCATTGTTATATTTTTTGGTAGTTCGACTATCATTTTTAGCTGTATTCTTGCTAAAAGTTGACGTCACGATTTTCAACTGGTGCCTTAACCAATCAGCACGCTGGAAACGTCACACGTGATCTTAGTTTCCTATCCAGTCTTTCTACTCCATGGTCCTACTTAAGTAAGGACACATAAGTGGAGGTTTTATGCAACCGGGCCCTGGTCTCGAAACAATGTTATTATGAGAACGTTAATGTGCTTTTGTAGCGTTTATTCTACAAACACATCAATTAAAGCATTTTATTTGGAGCGCGGTGATGCCTGCTACATTTTACTAATATGTTTCTTGTTGTAATTTAATTTTTTTATGACATTATAGGCCACAATTTATGGTATTCATACATGTATATCGTTTGCTTTCTATTTAGAATAAAGCATTGATAGTTATATTCATAATATATCAACTGATTTTCAATTACTACATGCAAGATTATTTCTATTGGAGAAAGCAAAGAGCAGGTAAGAAACTGAGAGATATAACTATATATATATAAAGATAAGTGGTAGTAGTACCGAGTACACAGACAAAACGTGAGAAAAAATTCAAAATCTCATTAGTTTTACTGTAAAGAAATTATTTATTGTGTTTTGTTTTAAATTTTGTGTTTGATAAAGTTTTTGATTGGCTGAAATTGGAAAATTCTTAATGTCTTGCCACCTACAAAATATCAAAAAATTTCTGTAGGTGACGTAATTGTCTTTGTGTGGCTTACTTCCAAAATGACTCATTGCACGGAGGTGTGCAAAACAAAAAATATTGAACGCTGATGACGTCACTAGGACTAAGCGCGCGAAAATTACAAAATAAAAAATGGCTTGTAGTAGATTTGTTTGTATATTTTTAGTAAGACTATTTTGAACAATGTATAATAAAACAATTATTGGATTCGGCTTACGCATGATATCAAGAATTATCCAGACCTCGGTCAATGACCGCCTCAGCCTTCGGCAGATAGCATTGACCTCGGTCTGGATAATTCTTGATATCATGCTCGGCCTCATCCGATAATTGTATATTATATAGCTATGATTGGCGATCCTCTACTACTAGAGAAAAACAAGATGGCGGCATGTTGTTTTAGGCCGAAAAAGCTGAAATCGATGGGGTTTTATAAAGAAACCCCGAACTGACTAAGTGTTTGGCTATATAATAAAACAATTATACCATTCGCACTCGTCGTATATGAACTAATAGCCAACTAGGCGCTTCGCACCTCGTTCGCTATGAGCTCAAATACAACTCGAGCTCATGGTATAATTGTTAAATATCATGCTCAGCCTCATCCAATAATTGTTTATTAATGGCTGTTTAATAATTGTTTATTAATGACTTTGTTTACAACGTTGTCCACAGTCGACAGCACAACACTGCGCACAAACCAAATAATTCAGTCATCTTTCACGTGTTCGATGCCTTCCAGACTTCCTGCACACTATTTCGACAGTACACCAACATTTAATATGTTAATTATACAAACTCATATGCCAATGCTCATTTGTTGTTTGGTTTTATTGTATCATTGTTAAACAGGCATTCACTTTCCTATATCATTCAATTTCAAAGAAACAAGAAGAATAACGCTTGAAGGTTTCAATGACACTACAAAAGCAGCATATTTGAATGTACGCCAAACAGAAGAAAAATTGATGTTTGATAAATCTCAAGTTCACAGCTTCACTCATAAAAGCGCGGGGAAAATTTATTCTTTCAATCCCGTCGTCCCATTCTACGAGACGTATGACTCCATGTTGAACGACGACTCTAAAGCATTCGTCAAAAGGTCGTATCCAAACGTTAGTTCGTGTCCGTATCTAGGATTACGAAGGCCTTATGTAACACCAAGCGATGTCGAGAGAACCCGTCACCTCGAGCTCAACACGGCCTGTCGTAATAAGCCACAAAACTCACAGGAATGCGAGGAAGCTGTTGGATATTATGGAAAACCAGGAAGCATAAAAGCACTACCATGTTCTTCATCCAAAGAGCCAGTTGTGATATGTTCCGTATTGGGGGAGAATATAAGAATTGGTAGGCAAAGGAGAGTTCTTGCTGTATCGTGCAATCATTCTATGTGCGACGGCAAAGGCATCGTGGTAGGATTATTTAATGACTCGAGCGGAATGGTGGAGAATAACTGGCAAGTTGTGTCGGACACGAAGATTCTTGGTCGTCTGCTCCGCCGCCATGCTTCCCGCTCTACGTTTGGCAGCAGCTTTGCGTTGCTCATGTGCAGGGACAAGGATGTCTCCCAGGTTTTAACGCTGCCCAACGCTGTTTCCAAACGCTCTAAGGAGAAGAAAGCGAAATCCCGAGGTAGACCAAAGCGAAACAGAAATATTAATGTGAATATCGTGGTGGAGGACTCTTTATCTCGTCGTCACTTCTTTCGAACGTTGACGAAAACAACCTCTGCCCTTCGCAACATCATCTACAATAAGTCTATTCCGGCGACCGTCCTGGACTACGAAATGGTACAAAGTTACGCCTCGACGACTTACCTAAACATACAAAGACTTTTTGCAGGTAAATATATATATATATATATATTAGCTACTAGAAACTGGGCTACTAGAAACGGGACAGGATCTAATCACATAGCTGAACACCACGTACAAACAAAACACGATATTGACTCGGCTGAATGTATCGCCTTTAACACAAACTACAAACATCGACTTACATTAGAAAGTGACCTACCGACAAACAATATACCCACGCTTAACGCATGACGCGACACCCACTCACACTAATTATGACACAAACAAACGATGACGTAATGAACCAGACATATATAGGCAAACCCTGACAAATACTCTTTACTTGACTCTGAAGATGATATATATATATATATGGTCAAATATATATGAAAATTTGACTGCCCCAACCGGGAATCGAACCCACGCTTCGCCGGCTTTGGTCACGATCTAAAGAAAAATAATAATATATATATACAAGTATACAAGTGATTCACGAACATTTTCGATCGTCGCTATATACTTTGTTTCAAATATATAGAAGTGTAAAGGTTCTATACAAAATAAAAGATAATTGGAAAAGGAACTTCTTAAAGGGGAATTGTAATAATAAACTGTCTACTTATTAACCAACTGTTTTCGTACAGATAGAGCGACGAAGTATGAGTGGCGGATTTATTGGAACCCCCTTTCTGATGTGAGCGTTTTCAAAGCATTTTTAATATGAGACTTAACACGAATTATAAAGTAAAAAACTATGAAAATGAAAGAAAAAAACATGTTCGCTAAAATTGTTTTGGGGGAGCTCGAGCCCCGGCAACAGATGATCGCCCGATGCAGGGAGTGCATCAAAGTTCAACAGTATAACCAAATTCCATCAAATTTCAACAAAGCTCTTGTTCAGCTTATTTAAGTTCTGCTTGAATATCAGCATAACAGGTCTCTAAAAGGTGAAGGCGTTGCGCAGGACGACGTGTACGGCGACCAGATGACAAAAGTAAAGTAACGGATCTGATAAGACCATCCAGGGCCGCCCAGAGCTGGCACGGCCCCTGGGGTAGATGCACAGAAGTCAGTAGAGCGCCCCCCCCCCCCCCCCCACAGTCGAAAATTAATTTGACTAACTATAGCCATATTGCAGATTAGAATAAAGCGTTGATTTATTTAATTTCTTGATTTTATTATGAAACTTTTAATTGCAAAATAAATGTAACGAAACAAATTGACGCACTAATGCCTTAATATGACGATTTCATAACGAACTCATAACAGATTCCTGGTATTTTCGAAAACGATAATAAAAGAACATGTACGAATTGTACACTACTGTCTACATTTAGTCGTTATAATACTGAAAAATAATTATAAAAGAAAGTCGAGCACTTACCGCGTTTTTAGATCAGTATATATTAATAATATGATAGCCTTTTGACATTGATGCGTGCCACGTAAGTGGAAACGTCGTGTAATATAAAGTTTTATATCATTTCGAGCCACTTTGAAAAAACTGAAATTCAACCGGGCCCCCTAATTTCTGATGGGTCCCATTATTTCGTCCGGGCCCGGGTAATTTGACCCCACTACACCCCCTCTTCTTGGCGGTACTGAGACCATCTCGTCCTTCATTCCTCTTGGCACTATAAATTTCCATTGAATTTTTCTTTCTGACAGTGCTACTTGTGTTTGTTCAGCTTCAAGGACTCTCCAGCACTGCTGCAACTCCTTGCTAGCACAATTAAACGTTTTTGCATTATCTGACCATATAATGCTGAGGATGAGATCTTTTTGCCATTCTGCTTCAGACATTCGTAGCCAAGAGGGGCTTTGCCACCACAGTTGACTCTCTTTTAACTCGCTTGAAGACATACCTCTAGTTGGCAAAACCGCTGGATTTTTGGGTCCTGGGCAATATTTCCAAACAGAAGGATCTAACAAGGCTTGGATTTCAACGACAAGATTTGCAACAAAGTGTTTCCATTGCATGTGAAGCTGATCCACGGATCCAGTGGAGAGTGGCAGAATTATCAGTCCAACAAACAATACGGTTGATAGGACAGTCCAGTGAATCTCGAACGTAATTGCACAGTCGAGTAGTAATCACAGCAGCAATCAGCTCTAATCGTGGAAGTGTAACCCTTTTGACAGGTGCTATTCTGGTTACACCTGACCTTCTGCTGACACAGATCGAAGATAAACCGCAAATGCATAAGCAAGCTCAGATGCATCATCAAATGCATGAAGCTCTAATTCAGAGTGTTGACTCATTTATCAGTTCAGGTAACACCTAGGAATGCTGAGCTTCTCGAGGTCTGAAATCTCTGGCAGCCACTGTAACCATCTTTTGCAGGTCTCCGTAGCCCGTAGGTATTTCATCATCCCAGCCAATGCCGTGGGTCCACAAGCTCTTGAATAACATCTTTGACCTCACAGTAAAGGGAGTAATCAGTCCAATATGATCAAAGATTTCGCAGCATACGAAGCTACATCCCTCTTAGTATACGTCTCTGATTTTGACTTCAAACAATCTATTTCAATCATGAATGTTAAGCAATCTCTTCTCGTATCCCATCTTCAACCTAGAGCTTTAGTGATCGAACAAGCTTCTGGAGAGGTGCTTTCTGGCTTGATCAGACCAGTTGAGACTCGCTCTTTCTCAGGTATGGTTGCCATCACCTCGGGGGAGAATTGCTTGACCATTTAGATAAATTGAACGCTGCCAGTTCCATCAGCTCTTTGGCACTTTACTGTAGTTGCACTGCTTCTTGAACTTCATCTCCGCAAAAGGTAAAGTCATCCACATAGGTATTCTTGAGGATTTCCTCAGATGCTTTGGGGTACACTTGCTTACATCTTCTTACATGCTCTTGGGTGGTACAAATCGGCAGAAACGATTGGCGATTACCCCAAACGTGACTTTAGTCATCCGGTAAACCTTGGGAGCTGATTCAAGGTCAAGATCTCGCCACAGATATCAATGGGCATCTCGGTCTTCTTCTCTTAGATCAATCTGCAAAAACATCTTCTCAATGTCACCACATTCTTCCGGAAACGCAAAAGAATGGCACATAGGTCAGCTGTTCAAGGACTTCCCATTATTATCCTTGGCTGAGGCATCAAACACAATCCCAGGTTTTGTTGTCTGATGATCTTCTCGAATGACTGCATGATGTGGGAGATATCGGATGGAATGGTCTGATTGACTGGTACTTCTTCAGCAATTCCATCCTTCACACATTTATAAATGGTATCTTTGTACAGCTTGGCTTTTTCTGGATCTTCAAGTAGCCTTTTCTCTAAACTGTACAGCCTTCTTTTTGCTTGATGATAGTTGTTCTTCAGTGTGACTTGTTTCTCCTTCCATGGCACGGAAACTTCATAACGTCCTTCCTTAAAAACCAATGATTCCTTAAAGTTGTTTAAGACAGTTTCCTCAGTGTGGTTTAAAACTTCTTTATCAACGGACTTAATGCCAATGGACTCCAAATCCCAGAATGTTTGTAGCGTTTCATTGAGCTGATCATTCGTTGAAATCTTAACATTCATCGATACAGTATGCCTTCTTGGTTGCCATTTCCTGTTGGCCCACATAGGATCCACCCCAAAGTGGCGCAAACTGCGACTGGTTCAGAGGGACCACCTTTCACAATGTCCCGTGCAACAAATAACTAATAATAGTGCAAACCGATTAGAACATCAATTGGCCTTTCCTCTCTGGGAAATACATCTGGAGACTTCAGGCAAGCAATTAATTTGCAATGAATTATTATTTATTTAGGTAAAAAATATGCTTCATCCGACTCAAAGCTGACCCAGGGCGTCGAGGAATTGTTCGCCACGTTCAAGAAGCGCGGTTACACTACTCTTTTGCAGGAGGACTCGTGTTGGTATGACGAATGGGGCACAATTCTCGATCCGCGACATCATATTGGCCGTGTCACGAACGAGACGATTAGAACTCAACGATGGGACACGTTTGTAAAGATCTTGCGCGAGAATGGCCTGAGTGACGTCATCGATGATCACGGCATGACGTTTTTGACATGTACCGCATACGCACACCTCCACGCCACCAATATCTACAACGCGCTAAAATTCCCCAAGGTGTGCTTCAAAGGTCGCCATTATTCCACGCTCTTTTTGGACTATGCGAAAAAGTACGTGGGCACGCTTGACGGCAGGAATGACCAGCCATTCATATCATATACACACGTGCTCACCTCTCACGA
The DNA here is from genome assembly GCA_035772405.1 of Chrysogorgia sp. JL179-B06. Taxonomy (NCBI): domain Eukaryota; kingdom Metazoa; phylum Cnidaria; class Anthozoa; order Scleralcyonacea; family Chrysogorgiidae; genus Chrysogorgia; species Chrysogorgia sp. JL179-B06. The sequence continues at coordinate 736,679 of JAYKKM010000469.1, read as the reverse complement.
ACGCCGAGGACGACGGATTGTGAACGATGACGAAACCCTAGCGGATTTATTCATGCAGGCTGCGCACCTCACGAACACCGTAACCATATTCGTGTCCGACCATGGCGCGAAATCTACGCATTTTTCCAGCCACACAACACAAGGACGACAGGAGGTCTTTCAGCCGCTGCTGTTTATCATAGTCCCTCGTAAAGTAGCCGTGATATTGGGTAGCGAAATTATGGACGCCTTGGTTGTCAACCAAAAGCGCTTGGTAGGAATCGAAGACTTACACCACGCCTTGGTATTGCTGCCAAGCTTGCGAACTGGACGCGAATTTCGCGGCCTGTTTCAAGCCTTACCAAGCAATCGGACGTGCGAGGATTTGGTTGTTAATTCAGATGTGCTGTGTTTGTGCGAAGGTAATAGCTTTGCTCAAAACCTGATTTGAGATTATTTGAATAATCATTTATTCTGTTGTTCGAACGATGATTTAGTATACATATGTATAAATATATTTCACAATCATCAGCATCATTACGGATCACTGTCACTATCACTGTCGCTGTCACTGTCACTAATATCGTCACTGTTGTTGTCACTGTTGCTAACACCCTCATTGTCACTGTCATTGTCACTGTCGCTGTGTCACCATCGCTGTCACTGTCATCGTCACTGTCATCGTCACCGTTACTGTCACTGTCATCGTCACCGTCACTGTCATCGTCACCGTCACTTTCACTGTCACTGTAATCGTCACTGTCACTGTCATCGTCACTGTCACTGTCATCGTAACTGTCGTCGTCACTGTCATCGTCACTATCACTGTCGCTGTCGCTGTCACTGTCACTAATATCGTCACTGTTGTTGTCACTGTTGCTAACACCCTCATTGTCACTGTCATTGTCACTGTCGCTGTGTCACCGTCACTGTCACTGTCATCGTCACTGTCACTGTCACTGTCACTGTCATCGTCACTGTCACTGTCACTGTCACTGTCACTGTCACTGTCACTGTCACTGTCACTGTCACTGTCACTGTCACTGTCACTGTCACTGTCACTGTCACTGTCACTGTCACTGTCACTGTCACTGTCATCGTCACTGTCATCGTCACTGTCACTGTCATCGTTACCGTTACTGTCACTGTCACTATCATCGTCACTGCCACTGTCACTGTCATCGTCACTGTCACTGTCACTGTCACTGTCACTGCCACTGTCACTGTCACTGTCACTGTCACTGTCACTGTCACTGTCACTGTCACTGTCACTGTCACTGTCACTGTCACTGTCACTGTCACTGTCACTGTCACTGTCACTGTCACTGTCACTGTCACTGTCATCGTCACTGTCACTGTCACTGTCATCGTCACTGTCACTGTCATCGTTACCGTTACTGTCACTGTCACTATCAGTATCATCGTCACTGCCACTGTCACTGTCACTGTCGTCGTCACTGTCACTGTCACTGTCACTGTCACTGTCACTGTCACTGTCACTGTCACTGTCACTGTCACTGTCACTGTCACTGTCACTGTCACTGTCACTGTCACTGTCACTGTCACTGTCACTGTCACTGTCATCGTCACTGTCACTGTCACTGTCACTGTCACTGTCACTGTCATCGTCACTGTCACTGTCACTGTCACTGTCATCGTCACTGTCACTGTCACTGTGATCGTCACTGTCACTGTCATCGTCACTGTCACTGTTACACTCATCGTCACTGTCACTGCCACTGTCACTCTCATCGTCACTGTTACTGTCACTGTCATCGTCACTGTCACTGTCATCGTCACTGTCACTGTTACTCTCATCGTCACTGTCACTGCCACTGTCACTCTCATCATCACTGTCACTGTCATCGTCACTGTCACTCTCGTCGTCACTGTCACTGTTACTCTCATCGTCACTGTCACTGTCACTGCCAATGTCACTCTCATCGTCACTGTTACTGTCACTGTCACTCTCATCGTCACTGTCACTGCCACTGTCGCTCTCATCGTCACTGCCATTCTCATCGTCACTGTCACTGTCACTCTCATCGTCACTGTCACTCTCATCGTCACTGTTACTGTCACTGTCACTCTCATCGTCACTGTTACTGTCACTCTCATCGTCACTGTCACTGCCACTGTCGCTCTCATCGTCACTGCCATTCTCATCGTCACTGTCACTGTCACTCTCATCGTCACTGTCACTCTCATCGTCACTGTTACTGTCACTGTCACTCTCATCGTCACTGTTACTGTCACTCTCATCGTCACTGTCACTGCCACTGTCGCTCTCATCGTCACTGCCATTCTCATCGTCACTGTCACTGTTACTCTCATCGTCACTGTTACTGTCACTGTCACTCTCATCGTCACTGTTACTGTCACTGTCACTCTCATCGTCACTGTTACTGTCACTGTCACTCTCATCGTCACTGTTACTGTCACTGTCACTCTCATCGTCACTGTCACTGCCACTGTCGCTCTCATCGTCACTGCCATTCTCATCGTCACTGTCACTGTCACTGTCACTCTCATCGTCACTGTCACTCTCATCGTCACTGTTACTGTCACTGTCACTCTCATCGTCACTGTTACTGTCACTCTCATCGTCACTGTCACTGCCACTGTCGCTCTCATCGTCACTGCCATTCTCATCGTCACTGTCACTGTTACTCTCATCGTCACTGTTACTGTCACTGTCACTCTCATCGTCACTGTTACAGTCACTGTCACTCTCATCGTCACTGTTACTGTCATTGTCACTCTCATCGTCACTGTTACTGTCACTGTCACTCTCATCGTCACTGTCACTGCCACTGTCGCTCTCATCGTCACTGCCATTCTCATCGTCACTGTCAATGTCACTGTCACTCTCATCGTCACTGTCACTGTCACTGTCACTCTCATTGTCACTGTCGCCGGCTCTCATCGTCACTGCCACTGTTACTGTCACTGCCACTGTGACTCTTATCCGCGTCACTGTTTTTTGTTTATCTTTCTGTTTTTGTCTGGTCTTTATTTTTTGTTTAGTTAGGGTTAATTAGCTACAGTTAGGGTTAGGTTTAAGGTTAGGATCAAGGTTAGGGTCAGAGTTGGGATTACTAGTTCTTGAAAATAGGAACGTCCTGTTGATTCGTTCCTTTTAGCCTTGTTCAAGATCGCTGTGAGATTACGGGAATCAGAAACATTTTTTGAGGATTTCACGATCGTCCATGTCTTGATTATCATCATATAATTATTGCAGGTATGGACATATTTGTTGCCAACGATTCTAATGATGTTCTTTGGTCAGCAGAGTACGCTTTGGGAACAATTAACAACAGAATACAAAATCAGTACGTGGCAGGCCTGAACACGAAACACGGGAGAAACATCACGATGAATCACCACGGTTACGGCGCATGTCAGCGTTACATAGGCCGCGGTACTATGCGAGCACGACGCGGGCGCAGCGGCGACAACGTAACCATGCAATTCAGTCTGCTTGTGCAACCCTTCCATATGCAAACTGTTGAAATCTTCGATGTTGACGTTGCGTTTCCGGTGAAACGAGGACATGGTATTACGTTGCGTGACCTTGTGCGAATCAGCGTGTTTAATGTCTACGAACAGTGCTCGGACGACGACGTCGATCCCAAGTTATGCTCCTGTGGTTCCAACGACACCGATATCCTTCGATGGCAGAAGGAATTCATTTTGAAATATCCCACTAAAACAAGTTTCTCGTTGCAGCCAAAAACTACTGTTTTGGACTACCCTTGTTTGGCTATCATTTCCCGAGCCAAGAAATCGTTAGTCCAGTCAGTGTATTGGCAGAAGAAGATCGTAACATACGAGGCGTTAAACGCATGCGCAATGGTGACCTATAACCTGACTGTTGGTGTAAAGAACGCTGTAAAAACTCGACTGTCAACCAAGACGCCCTTCACTGTCGAACTATTTCCAAGGACGGTAACGTTTTTAATGACGGTCAAAAACGAGTGGAGGTTTGGTAAGATGATTCCCGCGGAATTCAAATTCGAAAGGTCTACATTGAAAACATGACCTGCAGCGCTCATTCAAAGAAATAATCCTAAAGTCCAGCATACATTTGAGAATGTTTCCCAAACAATTAAGTTTCTAGAACAAACATGTTAAACAGGGTCGGGACCCTGGTGTAAAATATCTTGTTTTATCCCTAATCGTGTTAATATCCAACATTGACAAGTTGATTTGACATGGTTTGACGAAGTTCGTTGAAAAACGTCTGCTTTGCATTTTAATGATTTTTGACCAACCAATAGCATCAAATGGGGTTAGAAATTATGAAAAACCTCAATCATGAAATAAGTCAGTTAATTACCGCGACTAGATGTATGCGTGTATTTTTGTTAAGCACATATGGTTAATTGGGATCAACAGTTATGTTTGTAAATAAAGAGTCAATAAAACAAGGTAGTACTGCGTTATATTGTGGTGAGTAGGGCTCAAGGCAGGGGCATGTCGGCTACATGGCCCAAGCTACGCAAGCTGTTAGGCCTGGCCTCAGCAGTATGAGTAAATATTCTCGCTTGGGCGTAGTGCCCACTGCACGGTGTTCAACTCTAGCCTGGGTGGACCCAGTATGAGTAAGTATTCTCGCTTGGGTGTAGCGCCCACGGTGTTCAACTCTAGCCTGGGTGGACCCAGTATGAGTAAGCATTCTCGCTTGGGTGTAGCGCCCACGGTGTTCAACTCTAGCCTGGGTGGACCCATTATGAGTAAGTATTCTCGCTTGGGTGTAACGCCCACGGTGTTCAACTCTAGCCTGGGTGGACCCAGTATGAGTAAGTATTCTCGCTTGGGTGTAGCGCCCACGGTGTTCAACTCTAGCCTGGGTGGACCCAGTATGAGTAAGTATTCTTGCTTGGGTGTAGCGCCCACGGTGTTCAACTCTAGCCTGGGTGGACCCAGTATGAGTAAGTATTCTCGCTTGGGTGTAGCGCCCACGGTGTTCAACTCTAGCCTGGGTGGACCCAGTATGAGTAAGTATTCTTGCTTGGGTGTAGCGCCCACGGTGTTCAACTCTAGCCTGGGTGAACCCAGTATGAGTAAGTATTTTTGCTTGGGCTTAGTACCCAGTATGAGTAAGTATTCTTGCTTGGGTGTAGCGCCCACGGTGTTCAACTCTAGCCTGGGTGGACCCAGTATGAGTAAGTATTCTCGCTTGGGTGTAGCGCCCACGGTGTTCAACTTTAGCCTGGGTGGACCCAGTATGAGTAAGTATTCTCGCTTGGGTGTAGCGCCCACCGTGTTCAACTCTAGCCTGGGTGGACCCAGTATGAGTAAGTATTCTCGCTTGGGCTTAGTAACCCACGGTGCTCAACTCGATCTCGCTTGGGAAGAATGCCCATGGTATTCAACCCGAGCCTTGGGTGAGAATAATACAGAAGTATAGGTGAATAAGGTGAAGACAGTACTTGGAAGGGTGATCCCCTGACGTCCTTCGTACTAGGAGATCACGTTTGGTGGTCAGTTCAAGATCCTGGATGGATGGATCTTAACCTGGATCCAAGTACCGTTATTCGCCCCAGGCCCCCTCACTGGGCTACGGCTTGCACCAACATCCAAAATGGTAAGTAAAAGGTGAACGCAGATGTTAAATGAGGTTATGCAATAACCAAGGTTAACAGCTAGGTAACCGCGCGTGGTGCAAGACCGAGGCCACAGTCAAGGGAGAATGGACCGGTTGAGTAACATCATTGTTGTGCCGACAAGGTAGGAGTCGGACACGAGATTGTTGCATGGAGTCCGAGGAAAATAGCGCTCTACCTTCCCTCCCTTTACTCAAGAATATAATTAATTACTTTCCACCAATTTATTGTGTGACCGGTGCAAGCTATACCAAGAGGGGGTAGGGGCTGGTGGTCAGTTCAAGATCCTGGATGGATGGATCTTAACCTGGATCCAAGTACCGTTATTCGCCCAACATCCAAAATGGTAAGTAAAAGGTGAACGCAGATGTTAAAGACTAATATATATATATATATATATATATGTATATATATATACACGTTTCAAAACGACACAGATGCTGGTAATTAAGTAATTAATTTGATCAGACATATAGTCGAAAAAGTGGAGTAAATTCATTTCTTCACATTGACAAATTTATGGTTTGATGAAATTCGTTGAACGTAACAACTTCCTGCTTTGCATTTGATCCTATTGGTTGGTCAAAAATCAATCAAATGCAAAGCATGAGACTTTGTTTTCAACGAACTTTGTCAAACCATGAGTCAAATTAACATGTCAATGTTGGACAGGTTGTTGGCTATTATATTAATACGATTAGGGATAAAACCAGATATTTTACAACAAGATGCGGCTGTATTCTAGTGTGTGAAAACTAAGAACTGAAACGTTTCAATATATATTTGCACAACAAGGTAATAGACGCGTATCATCAAATTATGTTAAAACGATCTTTTGTGTGATTTCAAATTCAAACTGTATCGAACGGTATCTTATCTCCCGAAATGACGTCACATAGACTATCGGTAGTAAAATTCAAAATATTAAAATCAGCCGTTATTTCTAAAATAAAGATTTATCATAAGAGTTAGGGTTAGCATTAGGTTGGGGGTTAGGGTAAGGTTTGGGGTTAGGGGTTAGGACTATGTTTTGAATTCGGAATATTTATATGAAACGTCAGGCATAAAACTTTTATTTTAACATTATATCGACAAACATATATACGCAGGCCTTTGCTTGTTGAACTAAATATTTTACAGTACATGATTAATTTGTTTACAGATTGCTTGTGCTATGAACAATTAGTCTCGGAATTTAAATATGTTTCCGTGTTCAGTTTCATTTTTAATAAACCTACGCCTTTTTTAAAATAAGCAAATAATTGTGCTTTGTGTTTTACTGTCAGAATAAATAATGAAAGGCTGGATAAAATATCAAAAAATAATCTCATATTCGTGCTACAAAATAATGTCAAGAGCAGACTGGTGAATCCTTTTGGATCATTTGATTGGAAGCCTTCGTTTGATAAAACCAAATCTATATTCATGCTATTATATATATATATATATATATATATATATATATATATATATATATATAAATATGAGATTAACTGCATAAAATATTCAACCGCCACACAGTACGGATCAGCTATAGCTGCATGGATAACATGAAAAGCTTTATCCGCAAACACAACAACCGAACCCTGACTAAAAACGCTGAACAAAACCACACAGCAAACAACGAATCCCGTATCATGTGCAACTGCCGACAAACCAATGAATGCCCAATCGCTGGAAATTGCCTGACAAAGAGCGTAGTTTACCAAGCCGAAGTAACGACAAACGACACGGAGACACAATGAATTACATTGGAGTAACAGCCAACGAGTTTAAACAAAGATACCGCAATTACACGAAGTCTTTCCGAAACGCGAGATACTCAAACGACACCGAACTATCAAAACACATTTGGAAATTGAAGACGGAAAACAGAGACTTTAACATCAAATGGTCTATAATTAAGCGAGTAGCGGCATATAAAGCACAATCAAAACGATGCAATTTATGCCTAGAAGAAAAACTGTTATTGATGAAAGCAAAGAAGAAACACTTTTTAAATAAACGATCCGAACTCTTTTCGAAGTGCCGACATGTAACGAAACACCAACTCAATTAACTATAGTGACATTAACTACACCAATGTAATATACCTTAAGAATAGTAGAACCTAATCTGTCAGTTGCCTGAAGATCGCATGTAGCGTGAAACTCAGAGTAGCAACAGCATTCGACCTAAATTATATTATTCCGCTCTACCTACAATGGTATTGAGCGCTCTTAAACCTTACGCCGACGTTGTGATTTTACTGTCACATACTATTTTTGGTATATATATATATATATATATATATATATATATATATATATATATATATATATATATATATATATATATATATATATATATATATATATATATATATATATATATATATATATATATGTATATATATATATTATATATATATATATATATATATATAGATATATTCATTGAAGCCATATGGTGATAGCCGGTAGGGCACATTTGTATACTTCCGTATATATATATATATATATATATATATTCGTATAGCCTGATATTCATACCCACATACGTTTCAAAACGACACAGATGCCGATAGTTAAGTAATTAATTTGATCAGACATATAGTCGAAAAAGTGGAGTAAATTCATTTCTTCACATTGACAAATTTATGGTTTGATGAAATTCGTTGAACGTAACAACTTCCTGCTTTGCATTTTATCCTATTGGTTGGTCAAAAATAAATCAAATGCAAAGCATGCAGACTTTGTTTTCAACGAACTTTGTCAAACCATGAGGCAAATCAACATGTCAATGTTGGACAGGTTGTTGGCTATCACACGATTAGGGATAAAACCAGATATTTTACACCAAGGTGCGGCAAGGTGTGAAAACTAAGAACTGAAACGTTTCAATATATATTTGCACAACAAGCCAATAGACGCGTATCATGATAGCAAAACGATAGTCTGTGTGTGATTTCAAATTCAAACTGTATCGAACCGTATCTTAGACATTAGCCAACTAACTCATATTTGTTAATGAAATGTTTTTTTAAAACAAATTTCCACTGCCTCATGTATCAACTTCAGTCTGTTTTCACTCAAATGCTCCACACGGAGGACACCAAATTCCTGGGATGACGTGGTAATGCATTTAAAACAATCAGCATAAACCTCTTGTGCAATGTATAGAAGGAGAGATCAAATTAAAGAAATATTTCTCTGTTCAATTATTTGCCGTACATAGCGGGGGGAGGGTGGTAGCAGGGAAACTGCCCCCCCCCCCGATTTATTATCAATTTATTATGGGTATTCAGACAATTATTTAGTTCGAGTACTGAAACACGACGTAAACATAAATAATTTGTCTTGAAAATTTCAAATTGAAATGTATATTTTGGTTTGAAATTATGGTTAATATATGCTATGACCATGCAGCGATTTTGTTAAGAACGTGCTGTAGAACGTTGCGAACGTGTGGCAGCACGCGCAACATCGCAAACTAAACTGGGTACTAGCCACCAAACTGCAGACGCCATTATGGAGTTTCCGTCAAGAGTTTAAAAAAAGATTTCATCAAGCACGAACCGGCGAACGTGCGGTATAAATAACCGTGTTTTTCGATATGAAAATGTGTTTTTCGATAAAAAATGTTGAGTTTTTTAAAAAAAATGTTTTTTGAGTTTTTCAAAAAATGTCGAGTTTTTAGAAAATCTTAAAAAAGCAACTTGGGTTATATATGTCCCTTATGGGACCGTACTTGCAGGACCAGAGTATGACCTGCATTTGTTTTGAAAACAAAAAACAAATTAAAACGACAGCTTTCCATGATTATGCAGTGAAGAATCGGCGAGGTGTGACGTGAACCGAACTTAACAACTAATATCATTTTAGTGGGATATTGCGGTGAAGAGTTAAGAGTTAAGAGCGAAGTGGCATCATCTTTGGTCAGCGATGCAATGAAATTGAGAAAACTGGTAAGCTTGTTAATACCCAGCAGATGAACGGCAGTTTATGATCACGATTGTTCAATATTTTACAAGTACTAGTCTGAGAAACCTGAACAAAAGATTATTAAGACTAATATATATATATATAATATATATATATATATATATATATATATATATATATATATATATATATATATATATATATATATATATATATATATATATATATATATATATATATATATATATATATATATATATATATATACACGTTTCAAAACGACACAGATGCTGGTAATTAAGTAATTAATTTGATCAGACATATAGTCGAAAAAGTGGAGTAAATTCATTTCTTCACATTGACAAATTTATGGTTTGATGAAATTCGTTGAACGTAACAACTTCCTGCTTTGCATTTGATCCTATTGGTTGGTCAAAAATCAATCAAATGCAAAGCATGAGACTTTGTTTTCAACGAACTTTGTCAAACCATGAGTCAAATTAACATGTCAATGTTGGACAGGTTGTTGGCTATTATATTAATACGATTAGGGATAAAACCAGATATTTTACAACAAGATGCGGCTGTATTCTAGTGTGTGAAAACTAAGAACTGAAACGTTTCAATATATATTTGCACAACAAGGTAATAGACGCGTATCATCAGATTATGTTAAAACGATCTTACGGTATCTTATCTCCCGAAATGACGTCACATAGACTATCGGTAGTAAAATTCAAAATATTAAAATCAGCTGTTATTTCTAAAATAAAGATTTATCATAAGAGTTAGGGTTAGCATTAGGTTGGGGGTTAGGGTAAGGTTTGGGGTTAGGACTATGTTTTGAATTCGGGATATTTATATGAAACGTCAGGCATAAAACTTTTATTTTAACATTATATCGACAAACATATATACGCAGGCCTTTGCCCAGACAAGTGCCCCCCCCCCCCCCCCCCCCCCCCCTCCCCCAGATTTATTATCAATTTATTATGGGTATTCAGACAATTATTTAGTTCGAGTGCTGAAACACGACGTAAACATAAATAATTTGTCTTGAAAATTTCAAATTGAAATGCAGTGCTGTCAATGAAGCGAGCGCTGCTCGATCTGCGAGCGCTGTCAATCGCGCTGGCAGATCGATAATTTGTTTGCAGTCGCGCTCGCCAAATTAACATTTTCAACTGGAAATAAGAAACATTTTTCACTTATAATATTGCAATATTTATACAGTATAATACTGCTCAAGGTCTTGCCCTCATGTCCCCTAATATAGAAATATTTACAGGGCTGAAGAATAAATTCTGTCACATTCAAAGAGCGGTTGCAAATGGAAGATTGTCGCGCTGAAGATCGTCCAGCAAATTGTCAGATCTTACTAAGCAAAGTAGTTATAGTTTTGATTTCCCAGCTATTCTATCAACTCTTAGACATCAACTAAAGCAGTTGTTCAACTCTGACAACAGATAAATCACAGATTTACGTTTAGATTTTTCGTGAAAGCGAAGCAATACCAAACTAAAATATGTAAAGCAGTAATTGCGCAATCACTTCCGGCTTGCATGCGGTCAAAATCTTGCTTGTTTACTGAGAAATCTAACACATATTTCGTACATTTTGGTGGTTTTAAATTAATATGATTGCTCATAACATACTACAGAGTGGTCACTGGTCATGTTAGGCAAGTAGTTGCTCATTTCAGGAACATTTTAATTGCAAATACGCAGTGCTAGAAAGTTGTTGCAAATACATATTGTATAAACATGTTAAGTGGTTGTCATACATTGGGGAGTTTATAAAAGTCAGGTTCTATTTTTACTGTAGTTTAAATTTAGGATATTTTGTGTTCTATATAAATATATGTCTTTAAATAATGCCAGACATAGAACCTTTTAAAGTTACAGAATGATTATGAGTCCTGACCAAATTTAACAAAAACGCAAAGCACATGTTCCACAAACAAGATGATTCTTCTCAACGGGAGATTCTTGACAATGTCATGTTCTGTCAGGGCGATATCTGCTTGAAAGTTGAAATCCTGCAAAATCTCATAGTTTGAACTTCAATTTTATGACATGGACAGTTACAAGTGAAGTTAGTAAGGAAAAATGGTAAGTTATTACTCATCAGAGACAAAACGGTGCTGTTTTAAAAGAGAAAAAAGATCGCGCTCCCCACAGTTCTGGCCAGCGCGATTGATCGCGCTCGCTTATTTTATTCATTGAAAGCACTGAAATGTATATTTTGGTTTGAAATTATGGTTAATATATGCTATGACCATGCAGCGATTTTGTTAAGAACGCGCTGTAGAACGTTGCGAACGTGTGGCAGCACGCGCCTCGGCACGCGCAACATCGCCGGCAAACTAAACTGGCTATCAGTGGTACCAGCCACCAAACTGCAGACGCCATTATGGAGTCTGGTGCAAATAGATTCCGTCAAGAGTTGATAAAAAGATTTCATCAAGCGCGAACCGGCGAACGTGCGGTATAAATCACCGTGTTTTTCGATATGAAAATGTGTTTTTCGATAAAAAAATGTTGAGTTTTTCAAAAACAATGTTGAGTTTTTCAAAAAAATGTTTGTTGAGTTTTTCAAAAAATGTCGAGTTTTTTAGAAAATCTAAAAAAAGCAACTTGGTTTATATATGTGCCTTATGGGACCGTACTTGCAGGACCAGAGTATGACCTGCATTTGTTTTGAAAACAAAAAAACAAATTAAAACGACAGCTGGTTCCATGAATCGGCGAGGTGTGACGTGAACCGAACTTAACAACTAATATCATTTTAGTGGGATATTGCGGTGAAGAGTTAAGAGCGAAGTGGCATCATCTTTGGTCAGCGATGCAATGAAATTGACAAAATTGGTAAGCTTGTTAATACCCAGCAGATGAACGGCAGTTTATGATGACGATTGTTCAATATTTTACAAGTACTAGTGTGAGAAACCTGAACAAAAGATTATTAAGACTAATATATATATATATATATATATATATATATATATATATATATCATATATAGGTAATATTTCGCATTTCACTCGATCAAAGTTTTAAGACCAAACCGGGACCAGTTGCGATAAATGCAACTTCAAGCCCTTCCGGCTGGAATTGAACCCGCGACCCTGAGCTACGGAATATATATATATATATATATATATATATATATATATATATATATATATATATATATATATATATATATATATATATATATATATATATATATATATATATATAGTTTCGTTCAAAACGACACAGATGCTGTTAATTACTTGGGTTACCACCACAAGTCTAGGTTTCGGTGGCGTTCCTGTATTTTTATTTGTCGTGTCCGTAAATTACAATAGACTCATGCGTGTCTCCTTTTGATTGGATGTTTGTTGTCCGAACTTATTTAATAGCCAATCAAACGGCAACACGTTTTTCCAACTTATTTAACAGCCAATCAAAAGGCGACACGGATGAGTGCTTAGTTACGCTGATGTGCTCGATCAAATCTCGATATGCAAGCGAATTGAAGCGAGTTCGGACTTTCGTTTTATTGGCAATGAATCGCAGTCGGAAAAGCATTTACGAGACCTCTAAACCAGAGAAACACAAATGAGAGATCAATCATGTTGACATTTATCCGTGAAAATTCCGTAATATTAATCATGAAATGTTGTGTTTTTGTCCGATTTAAATCAATTCTATATCGAAATGATCACTTGAATCTGGCGAATCGAACGCTGTTTCGTCTACTTAAAATGTGAAGATCAGATGTTATATGAGAAAATGCGTATTAGCGAATAGCGATTAAAGCGAGACTCGTCTCTAAAATCAAAGGACATGGCTTTAAGATCTATTCGTCGTTTACCCGACGATTTAATGCTTTTATGTCCATTAAACCGATGTAATTTCGTAACAGATATGTTTCGTATACCTTGCCGTTTATAAATTTTGACACACAGACCTTCAATCGAACAGATATTAGAAAAAATAGCATTGCCGTGTTTACATTTATATATTTCGTGTGCGTGTCAGGCGTTCTGCATTTTTTTTTGGGGGGGGCTAGCCTGCGTATAGACGCCTGATTTTTCTTCGTCCTCATTTCTAGCCCAACTTGCTTCTAACCGCTGCACAATGCCTTCAGTGCCTGATTTCAGAAATCAATGCAAAAATTATCCTTGGTAATATAAGACAAGTGAGCGGGTTTTCTAATTACAACTGTCTAACATGCCACCAATGGCTACAAATGCACCCAACCAGGCAGTATGCGCGCCAGTCCCTAAAAGTAACCCAAGATTACGCCTAGCGGGCGTCTTGTTAAGTAATTAATTTGATCAGACATATAGTCGAAAAAGTGGAGTAAATTCATTTCTTCACATTGACAAATTTATGGTTTGATGAAATTCGTTGAACGTAACAACTTCCTGCTTTGCATTTTATCCTACTGGTTGGTCAAAAATAAATCAAATGCAAAGCATGCAGACTTTGTTTTCAACGAACTTTGTCAAACCATGAGGCAAATCAACATGTCAATGTTGGACAGGTTGTTGGCTATCACACGATTAGGGATAAAACCAGATATTTTACACAAAGGTGCGGCAAGGTGTGAAAACTAAGAACTGAAACGTTTCAATATATATTTGCACAACAAGGCAATAGACGCGTATCATGAAATTATGTTAAAACGATAGTTTGTGCGTGATTTCAAATTCAAATTGTATCGAACCGTATCTTAGACATTAAATGTTTTTTAAAACAAATTTCCACTGCCTCATGTATCAATTACTTCAGTCTGTTTTCACTCAAATGCTCCACACGGAGGACACCAAATTCCTGGGATGACGTGGTAATGCATTTAAAACAATCAGCATGAACCTCTTGTGCAATATAGAAGGAGAGATCAAATCAAAGAAATATTTCTCTGTTCAATTATTTGCCGTACCCAGGGACAACTGCCCCCCCCCCCCGATTTATTATCAATTTATTATGGGTATTCAGACAATTATTTAGTTGGAGTGCTGAAACGGCACGACGTAAACATAAATAATTTGTCTTGAAAATTTCAAATTGAAATGTATATTTTGGTTTGAAATTATGGTAAATATATGCTATGACCATGCAGCGATTTTGTTAAGAACGCGCTGTAGAACGTTGCGAACGTGTGGCAGCACGCGCAATCAGTGGTAGTCTAGTGCAAAAAGATTCCGTCAAGAGTTGAAAAAAAGATTTCATCAAGCGCGAACCGGCGAACGTGCGGTATAAATAACCGTGTTTTTCGATATGAAAATGTGTTTTTCGATAAAAAAATGTTGAGTTTTTCAAAAACAATGTTGAGTTTTTCAAAAAAATGTTTGTTGAGCTTTTCAAAAAATGTCGAGTTTTTTCGAAAATCTAAAAAAAACAACTTGAGTTATATATGTGCCTTATAGGACCGTACTTGCAGGACCAGAGTATGACCTGCATTTGTTTTGAAAACAAAAAACAAATTAAAACGACAGCTGGTTCCATGAATCGGCGAGGTGTGACTTGAACCGAACTTAACAACTAATATCATTTTAGTGGGATATTGCGGTGAAGAGTTAAGAGCGAAGTGGCATCATCTTTGGTCAGCGATGCAATGAAATTGACAAAACTGGTAAGCTTGTTAATACCCAGCAGATGAACGGCAGTTTATGATGACGATTGTTCAATATTTTACAAGTACTAGTGTGAGAAACCTGAACAAAAGATTATTAAGACTAATATATATATATATATATATAGGTAATATTTGGCATTTCGCTCGATCAAACTACATGTTGAAAGGATTTATGGTGAAGGAAAATTTCGAGTGTTGGAATACATACATTTTAAGACCAAACCGGGACCAGTTGCGATAAATGCAACTTCAAGGCCTTCCGGCTGGAATTGAACCCGCGACCCTGAGCTACGGAATATATATATATATATATATATATATATATATATATATATATATATATATAGTACAATATCTACAGACACGTGTTTCGCTGTTCCACAGCTCATCAGTGTAGCTTGGTACAATCTAGATATGGGCATGAGAACTAATTATACACAAACGATTGCCAGTGACAACCGCTTGTGGGATAAACAGCGGTCATGCGCACATCTAGAGAGCGTGAAGCGGTATAGGGCCAGAGTGCTCAAACTACCACAAGGATAGTGGGCGTTGCATTATCGCTAAAGGACACCTACACCAACTTCACAGAGTGCTCAACAACACCGAAGTGAAGGAGCGTAATAGTACAATATCTACAGACACGTGTTTCGCTGTTCCACAGCTCATCAGTGTAGCTTGGTACAATCTAGATATGGGCATGAGAACTAATTATACACAAACGATTGCCAGTGACAACCGCTTGTGGGATAAACAGCGGTCATGCGCACATCTAGAGAGCGTGAAGCGGTATAGGGCCAGAGTGCTCAAACTACCACAAGGGTAGTGGGCGTTGCATTATCGCTAAAGGACACCTATACCAACTTCACAGAGTGCTCAACAACACCGAAGTGAAGGAGCGTAATAGTACAATATCTAATTGTACTAATATATCTAATATATATATACGTTTCGTTCAAAACGACACAGATACTGTTAATAATTACTTGGGTTACCACCACAAGTCTAGGTTTCGGTGGCGTTGCTGTATTTTTATTTGTCGTGTCCGTAAATTACAATAGACTCATGCGTGTATAAAATATTTATAAATCATATAGATCGAGTTCTCAAAATTCTCCAGTCTCGAAAAGCATCCTTTAACAGCTAGTTCATCTCATGTAAACTGTTCATGAAAACGTCAGGAATTTATACGCTTCGGTGGAATTCCCAAGAAAAGATCAATCAGACTTTCTGAGGACAGTCGTGTTGTTTTTGGCAATGTCACGATCTCAGCTAAGCGTACTTTTTGATTTTTGATTCGGAATCCAAAATCAAAGCGAAGCGAAAGCTAAACGATTTATTCGATTAGTATTTGTTATTTTCATGTTGGTGGGTTATTTTTGGACAAGTTATAATAGTAAAGCGTAATGACAATTTAATATCTAATCGTGGTGGGAAACGAGGAGCTGGAAAGCTTCGCTCGAGCGAATTTTTATCCCAAATTAGTGCTGGCTGAGTAACCAGGTAAATCGTGACATAGCCCCTTTAATGGCCAGCCACGAATGGCGCGCAATCATTATGAAAATCTCTCGTGTAACAATTTACAAATCTTGGATGCATATACACCTCTTGTTCGTAACATTTCAGAAGTCTTCCTTCAATCACCAAATTCCTCCATGGTCCTACTTAAGTAAGGACACATAAGTGGAGGTTTTATGCAACCGGGCCCTGGTCTCGAAACAATGTTATTATGAGAACGTTAATGTGCTTTTGTAGCGTTTATTCTACAAACACATCAATTAAAGCATTTTACTTGGAGCGCGGTGATGCCTGCTACATTTTACTATGTTTCTTGTTGTAATTTAATTTTTTTATGACATTATAGGCCGCAATTTATGGTATTCATACATGTATATCTTTTGCTTTCTATTTAGAATACGGCATTGATAGTTATATTCATAATATATCAACTGATTTTCAATTACTACATGCAAGATTATTTCTATTGGAGAAAGCAAAGACCAGGTAAGAAACTGAGAGATATAACTATATATATAAAGATAAGTGGTAGTAGTACCGAGTACACAGACAAAACGTGAGAAAAAACTCTGTAAAAATTCAAAATCTCATTAGTTTTACTGTAAAGAAATGATTTATTGTGTTTTGTTTTAAATTTTGTGTTTGATAAAGTTTTTGATTGGCTGAAATTGGAAAATTCTTGATGTCTTGCCACCTACAAAATATCAAAAATGTTCTGTAGGTGACGTAATTGTCTTTGTGTGGCTTACTTCCAAAATGACTCATTGCACGGAGGTGTCCAAAACCAAAAATATTGAACGCTGATTACGTCACTAGGACTAAGCGCGCGAAAATTACAAAATAAAAAATGGCTTGCAGTAGATTTGTTTGTATATTTTTAGTAAGACTATTTTGAACAATGTAATAAAACAATTATTGGATTCGGCTTACGCATGATATCAAGAATTATCCATACCTCGGTCAATGTTATCCGCCTGAGCCTTCGGCTTCGGCAGATAGTATTGACCTCGGTCTGGATAATTATTGATATCATGCTCGGCCTTATCCAATAATTGTATATTATATAGCTACTAGTAGGATATGAGCTATCTCGCGATTTGATTGGCGATCCTCTACCACAAGAGAAAAAAACAAGATGGCGGCATGTTGTTTTAGGCCGAAAAAGCTGAAATCGATGGGGTTTTATAAAGAAACCCCGAACTGACTAAGTGTTTGGCTATATAATAAAACAATTATACCATTCGCACTCGTCGTATATGAACTAATAGCCCCCAACTGGCGCTTCGCATCTCGTTGGCTATCAGCTCATATACGACTCGAGCTCATGGTATAATTGTTAAATATCATGCTCAGCCTCATCCAATAATTGTTTATTAATGGCTGTTTAATAATTGTTTATTAATGACTTTGTTTAAAACTTTGTCCACAGTCGACAGCACAACACAAATAATTCAGTCATCTTTCACGTGTTCGATGCCTTCCAGACTTCCTGCACACTATTTCGGCAGTACACCAACAAATATGTTAATAATACACACTCATATATGCCAATGCTCATTTGTTGTTTGGTTTTATTGTATCATTGTTAAACAGGCATTCACTTTCCTATATCATTCAATTTCAAAGAAACACGAAGAATAACGCTTGAAGGTTTCAATGACACTACAAAAACAGCATATTTGAATGTACGCCAAATAGAAGAAAAATTGAGGTTTGATAAATCTCAAGTTCACAGCTTCACTCATGAAAGCGCGGGGAAAATTGATTCTTTCAATCACGTCGTCCCATTCTACGAGACGTATGACTCCATGTTGAACGACGACTCTAAAGCATTCGTCAAAAGGTCGTATCCAAACGTTAGTTCGTGTCCGTATCTAGGATTACGAAGGCCTTATGTAACACCAAGCGATGTCGAGAGAACCCGTCGCCTCGAGCTCAGCACGGCCTGTCGTAATAAGCCACAAAACTCACAAGACTGCGAGGAAGCTGTTGGATACTATGGAAAACCAGGAAGCATAAAAGCACTATCATGTTCTTCATCCAAAGAGCCAGTTGTGATATGTTCCGTATTGGGGGAGAATATAATAATTGGTAGGCAAAGGAAAGTTCTTGCTGTATCGTGCAATCATTCTATGTGCGACGGCAAAGGCATCGTGGTAGGATTATTGAATGACTCGAGCGGAATGGTGGAGAATAACTGGCAAGTTGTGTCGGATACGAATATTCTTGGTCGTCTGCTCCGCCGCCATGCTTCCCGCTCTACGTTTGGCAGCAGCTTTGCGTTGCTCATGTGCAGGGACAAAGATGTCTTCCAGGTTTTAACGCTGCCCAACGCTGTTCCCAAACGTTCCAAGGAGAAGAAAGCGAAATCCCGAGGTAGACCAAAGCGAAACAGAAATATTAATGTGAATATCGTGGTGGAGGACTCTTTATCTCGTCGTCACTTCTTTCGAACGTTGAAGAAAACAACCTCGGCCCTTCGCAACATCATCTACAATAAGACTATTCCGGCGACCGTCCTGGACTACGAAATGGTACAAAGTTACGCCTCGACGACTTACCTAAACATACAAAGACTTTTTGCAGGTAAATATATATATATATTAGCTACTAGAAACTGGGCTACTAGAAACGGGGACAGGATCTAATCACATACCTGAACACCACGTACAAACAAAACACGATATTGACTCGGCTTTGGCTTTGCCACCACAGTTGACTCTCTTTTAACTCGCTTGAAGACATACCTCTAGTTGGTAAAACCGCTGGATTTTTGGGTCCTGGGCAATATTTCCAAACAGAAGGATCTAACAAGGCTTGGATTTCAACGACACGATTTGCAACAAAGGGTTTCCATTGCATGTGAAGCTGATCCACAGATCCAGTGGAGAGTGGCAGACTTAT
Organism: Chrysogorgia sp. JL179-B06; assembly: GCA_035772405.1. Taxonomy (NCBI): domain Eukaryota; kingdom Metazoa; phylum Cnidaria; class Anthozoa; order Scleralcyonacea; family Chrysogorgiidae; genus Chrysogorgia; species Chrysogorgia sp. JL179-B06. Next base: position 717,115 of record JAYKKM010000469.1, on the reverse strand, counting down.
CAGTCCAACAAACAATACGGTTGATAGGACAGTGACGACAGTCCAGTGAAGCTCGGAACGTAATTTCACAATCGAGTAGTAATCACAGCAGAAATCAGCTCTAATCGTGGAAGTGTAACCCTTTTGACAGGTGCTATTCTGGTTTTGGACATCACCAGACTGGTTGACACCTGACCTTCTGCTGACACAGATCGAAGATAAACCGCAGATGCATAAGCAAGCTCAGATGCATCATCAAATGCATGAAGCTCTAATTCAGAGTGTTGACTCATTTGTCAGTTCAGGTAACACCTAGGAATGCTGAGCTTCTCGAGGTCTGAAATCTCTGGCAGCCACTGTAACCATCTTTTGCAGGTCTCCGTAGCCCGTAGGTATTTCATCTTCCCAGCCAATGCCGTGGGTCCACAAGCTCTTGAATAACATCTTTGACCTCACAGTAAAGGGAGTAATCAGTCCAATATGATCAAAGATTTCGCAGCATACGAAGCTACCTCCCTCTTAGTATACGTCTCTGATTTTGACTTCAAACAATCCATTTCAATCATGAATGTTAAGCAATCTCTTCTCGTATCCCATCTTCAACCTAGAGCTTTAGTGATCGAACAAGCTTCTGGAGAGGTGCTTTCTGGCTTGACCAGACTAGTTGAGGCTCGCTCTTTCTCAGGTATGGTTGCCATCACCTCGGGGGAGAATTGCTTGACCATTTAGATAAATTGGACGCTGCCAGTTCCATCAGCTCTTTTGCACTTTACTGTAGTTGTACTGCTTCTTGAACTTCATCTCCGCAAAAGGCAAAGTCATCCACATAGGTATTCTTGAGGATTTCCTCAGATGCTTTGGGGTACACTTGCTTACATCTTCTTACATGCTCTTGGGTGGTACAAATCGGCAGAAACGATTGGCGATTACCCCAAACGTGACTTTAGTCATCCGGTAAACCTTGGGAGCTGATTCAAGGTCTCGCCAGATCAATCTGCAAAAACATCTTCTCAATGTCACCACATTCTTCCGGAAACGCAAAAGAATGGCACATAGGTCAGCTGTTCAAGGACTTCCCATTATTATCCTTGGCTGAGGCATCAAACACAATCCCAGGTTTTGTTGTCTGATGATCTTCTCGAATGACTGCATGATGTGGGAGATATCGGATGGAATGGTCTGATTGACTGGTACTTCTTCAGCAATTCCATCCTTCACACATTTATAAATGGTATCTTTGTACAGCTTGGCTTTTTCTGGATCTTCAAGTAGCCTTTTCTCTAAACTGTACAGCCTTCTTTTTGCTTGATGATAGTTGTTCTTCAGTGTGACTTGTTTCTCCTTCCATGGCAAGGAAACTTCATAACGTCCTTCCTTAAAAACCAATGATTCCTTAAAGTTGTTTAAGACAGTTTCCTCAGTGTGGTTTAAAACTTCTTTATCAACGGACTTAATGCCAATGAACTCCAAATCCCAGAATATATGTTTGTAGCGTTTCATTGAGGTGATCATTCGTTGAAATCTGAACATTCATCGATACAGTGCCTTCTTGGTTGCCATTTCCTGTTGGCCCACATAGGATCCACCCCAAAGTGGCGCAAACTGCGACTGGTTCAGAGGGACCACCTTTCACAATGTCCCGTGCAACAAATAAGTAATAATAGTCCAAACCGATGAGAACATCAATTGGCCTTTCCTCTCTGGGAAATACATCTGGAGACTTCAGGTCTTGAAGATGTGCCCAATTTGTTGTACTAACTTCAACAGCATCAGCTGAGTAACATATCTCAGTTGGGGTAAGTGCTAATCATGGCAATTTCTGGGCTTGTCCACAGGTGCCATTGTGCAGGACTGATTCTCTTTCGAAGAGATGCCTTCTCTTGTTTTGCACCAAACCCAGAAACTGCAATCTTGACACTTGGGTCATCAAGGTCTAGCTCTTCAATAACACCTTGTCTGACAAAGGGTGTTTGGGAACCAGAATCGAGGAAGCAGCGAACAACCTTTGAGTTCCGATTGGATCCACACAAAATGGCAGAAATAGTTTGTAGAATGACTGTCCCACTTCCACTGGTTGAAACTTAATTGGCTACCACATTCTTTGGCTTTACTGGTGCAGGTTGATTATCTTGCGATGTGGGATGTGCTTCAGGATCTTTTCCACAAACATCACATTCTCTTTCTTGAGTAGATGCACACAAAGACGATGTTGATGACCTTCTTTGACATAAATTCTTGGGAAGACCATTCTTTGAAAAATTGTCCTTTGAACGTGACTTTGATTCCATAGTAGATTTTTGGGTAGACTCCTTTGCCCTTATGATTAAGAAAGAAAACACAGGTTTCACAGGAAAGAAATTAATTCGCAATGAATTATTATTTATTTAGGTAAAAAATATGCTTCGTCCGACTCAAAGCTGACCCAGGGCGTCGAGGAATTGTTCGCCACGTTCAAGAAGCGCGGTTACACTACTCTTTTGCAGGAGGACGCGTGTTGGTATGACGACTGGGGCACAATTCTCGATCCTCGACATCATATTGGCCGTGTCACGAACGAGACGATTAGAACTCAACGATGGGACACGTTTGTAAAGAACTTGCGCGAGAATGGCGTGAGTGACGTCATCGATGATCACGGCATGGCGTTTTTGACGTGTACCGCATACGCACACCTCCACGCCACCAATATCTACAACGCGCTAAAATTCCCCAAGGTGTGCTTCAAAGGTCGCCATTATTCCACGCTCTTTTTGGACTATGCGAAAAAGTACGTGGGCGTGCTTGACGGCAGGAATGACCAGCCATTCATATCCTATACACATGTGACCACCTCTCACGAACGCCAAGGACGACGGATTGTGAACGATGACGAAACCCTTGCGGATTTACTAATACAGGCTGCGCACCTCACGAACACCGTGACCATATTCGCGTCCGACCATGGCGCGAAATCTACGCATTTTTCCAGCCACACAACACAAGGACGACAGGAGGTCTTTCAGCCGCTGCTGTTTATCATAGTCCCTCGTAAAGTAGCCGTGATATTGGGTAGCGAAGTTATGGACGCCTTGGTTGTCAACCAAAAGCGCTTGGTAGGAATCGAAGACTTACACCACGCCTTGGTATCGCTACCAAGCTTGCGGACTGGACGCGAATTTCGCGGCCTGTTTCAAGCCTTACCAAGCAATCGGACGTGCGAGGATTTGGTTGTTAATTCAGATGTGCTGTGTTTGTGCGAAGGTAATAGCTTTGCTTAAAAACTGACTTGAGATTATTTGAATAATCAATTATTCTGTTGTTCGAACGATGATTTACATATGTACAAATATATTTCACAATCATCAGCATCATCACGGATCACTGTCACTATCACTGTCGCTGTCACTGTCGCTGTCACTGTCACTAATATCGTCACTGTTGTTGTCACTGTTGCTGTGTCACCGTCACTGTCATCGTCACCGTTACTGTCACTGTCATCGTCACCGTCACTGTCACTGTCATCGTCACTGTCACTGTCACTGTCACTCTCATCGTCACCGTCACTGTCATCGTCACTGTCACTGTCACTGTCATTGTCACTGTCATCGTCACTGTCATCGTCACCGTTACTGTCACTGTCATCGTCACTGTCACTGTCACTCTCATCGTCACCGTCACTGTCATCGTCACTGTCACTGTCATCGTCACTGTCACTGTCATCGTCACTGTCATCGTCACCGTTACTGTCACCGTCACTGTCACTGTCACTGTCACTGTCATCGTCACTGTCACTGTCATCGTCACCGTCACTGTCATCGTCACTGTCACTGTCATCGTCACTGTCACTGTTATCGTCACCGTCACTGTCACTGTCACTATCATCGTCACTATTACTGTCACTGTCACTCTCATCGTCACTGTCACTGCCACTGTCGCTCTCATCGTCACTGCCATTCTCATCGTCACTGTCACTGTCACTGTCACTGTCACTGTCACTCTCATCGTCACTGTCACTGTCACTGTCACTGTCACTGTCACTGTCACTGTCACTGTCACTGTCACTGTCACTGTCACTGTCACTGTCACTGTCACTGTCACTGTCACTGTCACTGTCGTCGTCACTGTTACTGCCACTGTGACTCTTATCCGCGTCACTGTTTTTTGTTTATCTTTCTGTTTTTGTCTGGTCTTTATTTTTTGTTTGGTTAGGGTTAATTAGCTACGGTTAGGGTTAGGTTTAAGGTTAGGATCAAGGTTAGGGTTAGAGTTGGGATTACTAGTTCTTGAAAATAGGAACGTCCTGTTGATTCATTCCTTTTAGCCTTGTTCAAGGTCGCTGTGAGATTACGGGAATCAGAAACATTTTTTGAGGATTTCATGATCGTCCATGTATCGATTATCATCATATTATTATTGCAGGTATGGACATATTTGTTGCCAACGATTCTAATGATGTTCTTTGGTCAGCAGAGTACGCTTTGGGAACAATTAATAACAGAATACAAAATCAGTACGTGGCAGGCCTGAACACGAAACACGCGAGAAACATCACGATGAATCACCACGGTTACGGCGCATGTCAGCGTTACACAGGCCGCGGTACTATGCGAGCACGACGCGGGCGCAGCGGCGACAACATAACCCTGCAATTCAGTCTGCTTGTGCAACCATTCCATATGCAAACTATTGAAATCTTCGATGTTCAAGTGGCGTTTCCGGTGAAACGAGGACATGGTATTACGTTGCGTGACCTTGTGCGAATCAGCGTGTTTAATGTCTACGAACAGTGCTCGGACGACGACGTCGAACCCAAGTTATGCTCCTGTGATTCCAACGACAGCAATATCCTTCGATGGCAGAAGGAATTCATTTTGAAATATCCCACTAAAACAAGTTTCTCGTTGCAGCCAAAAACTACTGTTTTGGACTACCCTTGTTTGGCTATCATTTCACGAGCCAAAAAATCGTTAATCCAGTCAGTGCATTGGCAGAAGAAGATCGTAACATACGAGGCGTTAAACGCATGCGCAATGGTGACCTATAACCTGACTGTTGGTGTAAAGAACGCTGTAAAAACTCGACTGTCAACCAAGACGCCTTTCACTGTCGAACTATTTCCAAGGACGGTAACGTTTCTAATGACGGTCAAAAACGAGTGGAGGTTTGGTAAGATGATTCGCGCGGAATTCAAATTCGAAAGGTCTACATTGAAAACATGACCTGCAGCGCTCATTCAAAGAAATAATCCTAAAGCCCAGCATACATTTGAGAATGTTTCCGAAACAATTAAGTTTCTAAAACAAACATTTCCAGTGTATGTTGAAAACTTTCCACACGATGAAAACGTTTCGTAAACAAGCTAAGGTTCCCGTATTATACATGATCACTATATTCTATTTTGCGAAACAAGTTTTTTTCTGAAACTTTTAGGAAACTGTGTTTCAAAAACTTCTTCGAGAAACTTGTTTCAGTGTGCAGGACCGGAACGGACAGGGAAGTTTTCTTTGTCTTGTGAGCTCTCGGTTGGAACTAACGCGACTTTAAGGTTACTGTAGACCTTCGCGGTGTGTTTTGGGGGAAATAATATCGCGGTGTGTTTTGGGGAAACAATATCGCTGTGTATTAATGGAAAATATATAAACCTATATATCATTGGATAGCTTATATAAAATGGCTACAAGTCTCTGTTGAAATATGTTTTATTGAATTGAAAAAAAAAAGAAATTCCCGCTCGCCTTTCTTGAACTAACTCCCCGCGGTTGAAGAAGCTAAAGCATCGCTTTGCATTCATTCAGATATGAGTCAAATCGGAATCGTCTGTTTTACAAAACGGTGTGGGATTTTCGAAATTCCGAATACTTAAAAACTTATCGCGATTTTACTTCTTTCAGCGAGTGTGAAGCCAAAGAGACTTGCGAAAAAGGCTTTAAAACGATGACGAATGAAAATTTCCAGACACGGTTTTGTTACCAAGATATCATTCTAAAAGACTGCCAATTTTTAGACGATTCTGATAAATAGAAAAGAGAAAACCGTGATTGAAGTAATAATTGTCTTATGCAAATCTACTTCCTGTGCAAAAGAGTGCCATTTTTGCTGCTAAGAATTAAAAAAAAATTGAAAAAAAATTTCGTATACAAATGATTTAGCAAACTGCCACATTTAAAGCTAAAAAAAAGTTTTTGCCCCGCGAAGGTCTACAGTAACCTTAACACAAAGGAAACTTTCCTGTCCATTCCGATCCTGCGGAAGATTTTCCTGAGTGGAAATTAGCCTTATGCCGGACTTAAATGTTGGGAAATCGCTGGGAATGTGTCACGGGCACCGTGAGAAATCTTGTCGCGGGCGAACATTTTGTCCGGCCGTAACATGTCCCATCGTATAAACAGCAACTAGTCCCTGCGACAAAATTAAAATAAACCAATCAAAGAACGTTATTTTATTTTCCTTTTCCTTCTCTGACATGACCCCTCGTGTAAATGTCCCCGCAACATGCTCCCGCGATTTGTCGCCTCGCCGTGTGTCCTGGTTAAAACGCTTTTGAATAACTGTTTACAAGGCTAGTTTCCTTCGATAAAACCGTGAATAAAGGTATCTGAAACCAACGCTTTTCATCACGTTGTGAACATTGGTAATAAAGAAGAATCCGTGTAACATTGGCAGAGTTAAAAACGATTGAAAATCAAAAAAGTTCGTAAATTGTTTAAACGATGCCATTACTTAAGACTTTTAACGTATGCACTTTTTACATATACGCCCAACGGTCCCACGGTGCTTCAATACTTCATGTAATTTACTCATCTTAAACCAGCCTACGAAATACTCTACTGTTATATCATTATTCCAAGAAATATCTTCAAAGATTTGAAGGTTGCCTCGGTTATGGTTCTTGTTAAGTACGTATAATTAACTTCGGTTACACCATGATATGTAAAAATATTTAATTTACTGAACTTTCGTCCCTGAAAACTTAATAATAGACCTTAAGATCAACGGCAGCGACGGCAGTGAAAGCAATATAAATTTTAGCATTTGAATGAAACATGCACGCTCGATTGACTAGCGTATTTGACACTCAAAGTTTGTTTTATGATCTTCAAAACGTTTCAATATTTCTAAAACGATTGTAGTGTCTGTTTAAGTTTAAGTCAGTTAAGTCAGTCTTAAGGAACAGCTCTCATCTCTCCACGAGCTATCGTCGTCTTAATGACTCCTAAAGACGTGAGAATGTTCTCAGTGGTGTTGTAAACAGACTGAGGACGGCGTTGAGATTACTCTTAAAAATTATTCATTATTTTTGTTTCGCATGACATATAGATTCTTTTGTTTGAACGACGTCCCCATCCTAGGTTGCCGTCGTAGATCTTAAGGTCCCCATTGCTCTGATGAATTCCCGAGTTTCAGGGACGAAAGCTCAGTAAATTAAATCTTATTTTGTTGTAATCTCCATCAACAACTTCTCGACACACAAGTGAAATAATAAATTATAGGTTCCCAAATGTTGATCTTTTTTCTCACATTTGACCATTTCCCATGGCCGCCATTGCTGGATTGTCGCTATTTGTGAAAAGAAGCTGAAAGTTTACAGTCTTAAATTTATTATTTTAATTTGCTTTAATATGTTACTACCTTACTAGATTTCAATTATTTTCGTTCCTTCTCCTCTTTTTCCTTTCTCTTCCTCTCAGCTTCTTGTTTGGCACGTTTTTTCCTCTCACTCGCTTCTGCTTCACTTCATTTCGATGCTGCTGCATTTTTTCTCGAGAACTTCGAGTACATTACCATTATTAATCGTGCTACGAAAGCTACAACACTCCATCCGCATGTTGAACAGGCATCTGTTGAAGAAAATAAAGCACCGATATTTCAACCAAAAATCTACTCGAATTGCATACAACAATGCAATGCAATACAATACAATAACTTTATTCAAGTGTCAAAATTATTTAGCATAAGAAGGCTAATTGGGGACACAAGATGCATGTTTATTACTTCATTTTAATTCTTACGGTATGTCAGTTTTTTTAAAACCCTAAGCTAAAGATAAAAAACACCAACAGACCTGCATTTCTCGAAATAATTTAGGACCAATATTCGGATTTCTTCTTGTAATTCTCGCCATCAGTTTTTCCGCCATGCATTTCAATGGCCAATATATCAATTTGAAGCTCCGTGGGCCTAAAGACGTGAGAAAACGGTGGGTAAGGCCACACCAATTTTATTTTGTGTTTCACGGGCAGAAAACCATTTTTTTTAGGATCGGAGGCGGGGAAAAAAATAAAAATAAAATTGTATTGATGAGTCATGAATGTTCAAATTCATCAGAAGAAATTTATATATTACAAGTAAATATTGATATACATTTGCCTAATTAATTCATATCAATAAAGAAACAAGAGTTAGCAAGACGAATTTTGCAGTGTTTACAGGATCTGTTTGCTTTCAATAAATATAAATGTACCTGACATGTATACAAAAAAATGTACTGAGTACACTAGTATATACTGTACTTCTTACAGACGCATTCTGAGCACTATTGAAGAGATATATACAATATTTACAATATTAAATGCATATATACAATATTAAATGTCACTTTAAAAGAGTGAGTGCGATCCAAACAAGATGTGCAAAACCTCGGGGTTTTTAGCGTGTCTTTACAATTCGATTTAGCCATAAAAATGAGCTTCGATAAACACGGAACTATAGATTTTTATTATTTTGGACTCTTGACTTATTTATTCTTTTTGATTTTGAAAATAAAAGGATAAGTTTTCAATTTTATTTTTATTCTGTTTTTCGGATTTTTAGCGTCGGCGGGCCCGTGAAACACAAAATAAAATTGGTGTGGCCTAATGGCTTGAATCTTTTTCTTGATACATTTGTTGGAGGAGTGTCGATGGCACAAATCCTAGAAAAAAGTGAGAAAGACAATGTATGGTCGTTCTCACACAACGGCCCAGTCAAGATCTTCCTCAAATTGACTGTATACACGAGTCAATTTGAACGTCGATTAGCTACCAGTTCTCATCGGAGTGTTTTGTGCAAAATGGCACGACGCAGCTGAAGAACTGCTATACTGCTCAATTTTAAACAGTTTTAACTCAATATCCTAACCCTAATACAAACCTCAGTTCTTTAACTGTATGTAAGAGTTAATTACCGAGAACGAGGGATGTATTCTACAACCCCGAGGAAGCCTGATATGAGACGTTAAATTAGGTTTAAGATTTTATGCATTTAATGTTATCAAATAAACTATATTGGCCAGACACTAAACCTATTTTTCTAGCGTCACAGTTTGATTTGCTTGCAAATTCGGAGTTTCTAATGATCTCTCGTTAATTTACATTATGCAAATATGCAGGCTTCAAAATCAGCTCATCAGACACAATAGAAAGCTCAATCCAGTCTTTTATTTAGAGATCAGTGGTTCGAGGTAATTAACTGACTTGTTTCATGATTGAGGAGGTTTTCCACAAAGATTTTCCTAGTTTTTTCCTTCATTTCTTATCTAATTAGTATTCATAGGGCTTTATGCTATATAAAGCCCGCGGTATACGTCAAAGAAAACCGACTCAATCATGAAATAATCTAATTTCTAACCCCATTTGTGCAAATCATTCAAATGCAAAGCAGACGTTTTTCAACGAAATTCGTCAAACCATGCATGTCAAATCAACTTGTCAATGTTGGATATTAACACGATTAGGGATAAAACCAGATATTTTACACCAGGGTCCCGCTGTATTCTTGTGTGTAAACTAAGGACTGAAACGTTTCAATATATATTTGCACAACAAGGTAATAGACGCGTATCAAGAAATTATGTTAAAGCTACGGTTACACACACCGATTTGTATCCAAACTGTTCTATTTCTTCTATTTGTATAAGCGCCACAAATCGGCGTGTGTAACAGTGGCTTAAAACGAACGTTTGTGTGTGATTTCAAATTAAAACCGTATCCTATATCTGCCGACATTAGCCAACTAACTCGTATATTTGTTGATGAAATGTTTCTTTAAAGTAAATTCCACTGCCTCATTGTATATTCCAAAGGGCTTTGGTAAAAAATTCTCAAGTTTAAACTATAATTAATATACTCTACTAGCGCAATTCAGATGTGGGACAGCGAAAGTCATTAAATATATTATGTATTTTCCCTTCACAACAATAAAAAAGGTCAAAATACGCGTCCATGGACACCTTTGTTTCTATAGATCTCTTGTTATTCAAAACAAGATTTCTCTTAATTGTCTCAATCAATATACTTAATCGGTTGTAAACTTTGCGATTTCTACCAAAACACCATCTCCATCGCACTCACATGCTGCAGAAGATGAAAACCAAGGTATTTCAAATGTTTTCAATAGTCGTGTACGTTGATTAAATTTAATAGTGAATAGTTCATTTGAAAATTACACTCTTATGTATTTCGTCTCACTGTATTACAATGGTATATTATAAATAAAATCGGGTAAAGTTTCATATAAATAGTCACATAGACTATCGGTAGAAAAATCCTAAATTAAAATCAGCTGTTACAGTCGACTTCCGATAACTCGAACCCTGGCAATAACTCGAAGCAATTTTCGTTTCCCTTCAGGTTATTTTCTATATAATTTTACCTTCGATAACTCGAACCATGTTTGTCAAGACGTGACAAGTCAAACAATACAGTAATGTAGTCCAAAAAATTGAATTTATTTTGAAGCAGCCGTGTATTCTGTCTTGTAAAAAAGTGAATCGCATGAACTCTGTAGCAGTATCCCGACATTGTTCGCAGTACCTTCTCCTGCTGCTTTGTTTTGTTTTGTTTAACGTTACGTTACGTTCTGATTTATAATATTTAGAACTAATATTGTTCCATTCCATACCGTAATTAAATTTGATTAAAATGACACTACGTATGAATAGAAATACACAGTAAACACCGTTTTCCCCCTATTTCTGGTCATTTGTTCTCAACTCCCGGTAACTCGAACTCCCGCGATAACACTTGAAGGTGCGAGTTATCCGGAGTCTACTGTATTTCTATAATCAATTGCATTATCGTAAGAGTTAGGGTTAGTATTAGGTTGAGGGTTAGGGTAAGGTTTGGGGTTATAGGAATACGTTTTGAATTCGGGATACCTATATGAAACGTCAGCCATAAAACCAGACATTAATTCAAGCATGTTCTTTTTTATTTTAACATATCGACAAGCATATATACTGTTCAAACTAGATTCTATATATGAAGTGAATAGTTGAATTCCAAAATGTTTTATGTAATGATGAGCTTTGTGTTGTGTTCTAGAAAGGTTTGTTTGTCCGAAATGCTAATGATTGTAACATGAAGCCAGTCATCATTTCGGATACAATATTCTGTTGCTTATGCATGCACACCAAATTATCAACAGTCTAAATCATGGGAAATTGCATTTTTTTCCCCATAAAAAGTTTTATAATGCAGCTGATACAGCTCTGAGCTTTATTTTAGTTCATTGCATAGCTCTAGCGGTGGTCTTGATTATTGAAACGTTTCGGACAACATTCATGCGGACACTGCGCGTGCTTTTGCATTATTAAAAGCATTTTACTCGGAAGGGTCTCCCTTCCCCCTAGGCAATGTTGGTGAATATCGAGCCACCAAAAAGGAAAGATGAAATCAAAGAAATATTCCACCGTTCAACTATTTGCCATATATAAAATATTGATAAATAATATAGAATGGGAGAATATAGATCGAGTTGTCTCTATTTCGTGCAGCTAGTTCATCTCATGTAAACTGTTCATCAGTTCATGGAAACTTCAAGAATTCACGCTTTGGTGGAATTCCCAAGGAAAGATCAAAGAACATTTTCTTAGTCTGACCTTCTGAATAATAATAATAATAATAATAATAATAATAATAATAATAATTACAGTTCTTGGCATTGCCACGCATTTCGCAAAGCCGCAATGCGTTTACAAGGTGAAATTACAATAAGTTAAAATACAACAAACTAAACATTATTCCATACTACATGAATTAAAAAAATTGTCTTTAAACAGGATTTAAATTTGATGTAAAACTGACTTTGAATTTCTAATATTATATATTCTAATATTATATAAACGTTTCTTGGAGTAGCATTGGTCTCACGAAGGAGCAGAAGAGGTTTCGATTTTCAGGATAGCCAGAGTAGCCAAGGATTAGAAAGAGCAGCTATAGGATTAGAAACTGTCCAATTGCCGTCGCACATTTGTTGAACATGTTGTTGAACTTCGAAATCATGTTTTGGAGATTTATTCTATCTCATTAATTTCTGCACGCGCACGACCGTTGAAACACGTGCGCTATCGTCAGCGCGTTTTGGTTTGCTCGCGTGTTGATGACCAACCGTCTGGTGTGCGCGAGCTCGGAATTCAACGGCGAAAATCTCAGCTGACGGCCAGTATTTCACAAAAAATTCTTACAATAGCGAAAATGATTCCCAATGCTGACAAAATTCCAGTGGAGGGAGACTTCACCAACAACCTGGTGCAATGTTATCCCAAAATCCAGAGGGGAGAAGTCAAAATCCTGATGGAATAACGGAGCACTTCAGTGCACGGCCGCTCACTGTCACGTCACCTCTTCTGAAGACAGTCGTGTTGTCTTTGGCAAGGATGGCGCGCAATCATTATGAAAATCTCTCGTGTAACAATTTACAAATGTTGGATGCTACAACTCTTGTTCGTAACATTTCAAAAGTCTTCCTTCAATCACACTCTTACGTCTACTTTTTTATTAAATTTAACTTTATAGGAAATTAAAGCTATAGGAAATAACTGCAAACAAAAAGTAAAATCTCGCTCGCTACGGAAAAAAATCCGTGCCTCTTCCTTCTATCAATATTGAAACCCATGACACAAAAAGGCCCGGTTATTGAATTAATTCCACTGGCTTTGTAGAGGATCACTTGATAAATACAAAGACATTCGGAGGATGGCGCCAGTTAGGAAGACTTATAACAAGGGAGGTTTCAATCTCGAAGTCAAATGCAGGTGATGGTCGGAAGAAACTATGTGGCGCCCGCAGAACAATATTTTGGGCTCATTTTTTGAAATGGCCTTTTTTGTGTCCTTTTTAGCTAATACTGGTCGCCATTTTGAATAAGGCCTGTAACACAGGAAATTTCAAAAAATAAATTGAACAAAAAATCGTCAGAATTTTGTCACTTAACCATGTAAATAACCCCTAATACCAAAACAACAAAGATCCTAACCCGCCCCCCGCCTAACGAGTTTTCTAACCCACCGCCTTACGAGTTTTCTAGCCATTTTGGATAAGGCCTGGTTACCCAGGACATTTCGAAAAGTGAGCCCAAAATTAATATTATTTAGCCCAGTACACCACTCACCACTGTCGGCTTAGTATCGGCTTTGGAAGTCAACAGTGCAACCCTAACGTTAACACTAAGTAACCAATCCTAACCCTAACCCTTTTCACAGTCTTCCAACGATCGACCGAAGCCGACTGGGCGCGCCATCTTTGGAAAAGGTCCCACACAGTCATCCAAACTAACCTTTTCCGTGATGGTCGCGTCGCAACCAACCCCAAACACCTTTGAGGCTTCCATTGCGCAGCTTCCTCGCAACGCTTGGGAACGAGCATGCCTAAACATTTCGGCCGTAGAGAGAGGGCGAGCACTCCATTTATCCAGGTCTGCGGCAAGCAATCGTCTTCTGGACGATCTTTTTTAGTATCCGCAAGAGATGCCTATATTATGATATACATCATAGAACTGCATGCTAACTCCAAAACAACTTAGATCCTAACCATAACCCCTTGCCCAATGGATTTTCTAACCCTAGCTCCCGTGATACAGGAAAAGGATCATCCAGAAGACGGTAGATACTTCATGCACTAAAGCTGGTTACTTTATGTAAGCCTGTCCCCAACACAACTATAATATCCTAACCTAGATCAGTGATCCTAACCAAAATTTTGTCCAAAACCATTTTGTGATCCTAACATGAAAGACGATTGCTTGCCGCTGACCTGGATAAAAGGCGTGCTCACCCTACCGGCCTCCCTCCCTTTCGAAAGATTTCGGGGTTCCTCGTCCGGTTGAAACCGGACTGAACGGTAACTATACGCAGCCCTGTCTCGAAACTATATTATTCTGAGAACAATGCGTTTTGTATATTTCTTGTTGCATGGTTATTTTAATTTGTTTATAATATTACCTTTTTCAATAAAATATAAACTAAGACATTATGGGCCATAATTCATCGCATTCAGATATATTTTGCTTTCTATTTAGAATAAAGCATTGATAGCAATCATATTCATAATATATCAACTGCTTTTCTATTACTACATGCAACATTGCATCAGTTTGACAAAGCAAAGTGCAGGTAAGAAACTGAGAGATATAACTATGTATAAAGATAAGAGGTAATAGTGCCGTGAGTACCCAGGTTGGAAAACGTGCATTTTGTCGCGGTACGCTACTGATACAAACTGATTGCTCGCAGTGGGAATCGGATAACACTCGCAGCCGATGGCAACTACTTTAATAGCTCTTGCAGCTCGTTCACGGCTCCGCTCGCAGCTGTTCTCGGCTCTACTCGCAGCTCCAAACTAGCTTCGCTCGCTGCTACGCGTAGGCGAAAATAGACACGTTTTCCAACCTGGGTGAGTACACAGTCAAAACGTGAAAAAAAAACTCTAAAAAATTCACTACTCTCATTGGTTTTACTGGAAAACAATTACTGTTCTATTTCTAATTAGTTATTTATATAAATTTATTGTGTTTTGTTTTAGATTTTGTGTTTGATAAAGTTTATTATTATTAACATGCTGTTGTTCGCAGAACAATATTATATATTATTATTTATTTAAAAAATTCCTGGTTTCTGATTGGCTAACAGCCAACTGTGAAATCGTCATATCAACTCAACAACCTCGTGTCCAGGCTCTTTACGCGGCGACAGCTTGCCAAATATGGTCAAGCGAGTCAATATGATAATTATTAACGCGTCAATATGACTTCGTTGTCATGGTTATGGATGGCGACGACAATCATATCTTCTTTGTTGACCTCGCGCATTTCGTAATTCTTGACTGGCTAGCACGCAAGATATTTTTCATTTTTTAAATAAATAATAAAACAATTATTGAACTCGGTTTTCGCGTGATATGAAGAATTATCATGCCCGAAGTTTGCCGTTATCAACCGAAGCCGCAGCTTCGGTTGATAACGGCAAACTTCGGGCATGATAATTCTTCATATCACGCTCAACCTCGTTCAATAATTGCTAAATGATGAAAATTTCTGTAACACCATTGTTATCATGCATGATTGCACAACTTTGTTGACAATTGCATTGTCCACAGTCGACAGCACAACATTGCGCCCAAACATAGTAATACAGTCATCTTTCACGTGTACCATGCCTTCCAGCAGTGGCGTAACTATTATGGGATCAGACCGAGCGAACCCGGGCCCCAGGCAGCCAGGCTATCACGCATGTAAGAACAAAATATCCATCTGGTACTGTGATACTTACATTTTTGTAAAATTTTACATGATATATGTCGTTTTCTGACCATCAGAATTCTGTAAAATCTTCCCCCAAAGTGCATGAAATGGCATTTCAGAGACTCTAGATTTCATAATTTTCTGGGGGGGGGGGGGTGCCCCCGGATCCCCGTAGAGGTCTCGCACTTTCGGCACTCGCCCTAAGGGGCCCTCACAAACGTCCCCCTGGGCCAACGTTACGCCACTGCCTTCCAGACTTCCTGCACACTTTCGGCAGTACACCAACATATAATATGTTAATTATACACACTCATATATGGCAATGCTAATTTGTTGTTTGGTTTTATATTTTATCATTGTTAAACAGGCATTCACTTTCCTATATCATTTAATTTCAAAGAAACACGAAGAATAACGCTTGAAGGTTTCAATGACACTACAAAAGCAGCATATTTGAATGTACGCCAAACAGAAGAAAAATTGATGTTTGATAAATCTCAAGTTCACAGCTTCACTCATAAAAGAGCGGGGAAAATTGATTCTTTCAATCCCGTCGTCCCATTCTACAAGACATATGACTCCATGTTGAACGACGACTCTAAAGCATTCGCTAAAAGATCGTATCCAAACGTTAGTTCGTGTCCGTATCTAGGATTACGAAGGCCTTATGTAACATCAAGCGAAGTCGAGAGAACCCGTCGCCTCGAGCTCAACACGGCCTGTCGTAATAAGCCACAAAACTCACAGGAATGCGAGGAAGCTGTTGGATATTATGGAAAACCAGGAAGCATAAAAGCACTACCATGTTCTTCATCCAAAGAGCCAGTTGTGATATGTTCCGTATTGTGGGAGAATATAAGAATTGGTAGGCAAAGGAGAGTTCTTGCTGTATCGTGCAATCATTCATATGTGCGAGGACAAAGGCATCGTGGTTGGATTATTGAACGACTCAAGCGGAATGGTGGAGACTAACTGGCAAGTTGTGTCGGACACGAAGATTCTTGGTCGTTTGCTCCACCGCCATGCTTCCCGCTCTAAGTTCGGCAGCGGCTTTGCATTGCTCATGTGCAGGGAGAAAGATGTCTTCCAGGTTTTAATGCTGCCCAATGTTTCCAAACGCTCCAAGGAGAAGAAAGCGAAACCCCCCGCCGGTAGACCAAAGCGAAATAGAAATATTAATGTGAATATCGTGGTGGAGGACTCTTTATCTCGTCCTCACTTCTTTCGAACGTTGAAGAAAACAACCTCGGCCCTTCGCAACATCATCTACAATAAGTCTATTCCGGCGACCGTGCTGGACTACGAAATGGTACAGAGTTACGCCTCGACGACTTACCTAAACATACAAAGACTTTTTACAGGTAAATATATATAAATATATATATACAAGTGATTCACGAACATGTTCTATCGTCGCTATACCTTGTTTCAAATATATAAAAGTGTATGAGGTTCTATACAAAACAAAATTAGATAATTGGAAAAGGAACATCTTTAAGTTAAGGAGAACTGTATTCAAAAAATAAACTACGCCTACTTATTAACGAACTGTTTTCGTACAGATCGAGCGACGAAGCATGGGTGGCGGCTTTAGAGGGTGTTCCGTGGTACCCCTTTCTGATGGGAGAAGCTAGCACAAAATTTGCCATTTTCTAATGTTCATGTATGCGTACTGAAAGAGAACTTCCAGTGAAGTCGTCTTCTGCAGCTTCAGTGGCGGCACTGCAATTTTCCGTTTCGTAAACGGTCGTTGCCACCAGTTACGGTCGATGCCACCATTTCACTGGCGTTACGCGCCACAGCCTGTCCTCAAGAAACACGATATGATAGCATACGCGTATGAAAATTTCACGCCACGCAAACCGCATTTTCATCACTGATTTTCATACATCAACAATGGCGGTTAATACATGGAAAATTAAAACTCGGAAACCTATTATATCGATTGTATAAAGAATGGGTTATGTCTTGAACAGTTGAACTCATGTTATAAATATTTTCGCACGATTTATATTATTGGGAGATCGAAGACGTATGAATTCAACACACGATCGAGAATCACAAATATATTTAAATGCCACAAACAACAAGAATGGTTAGCAAGAATGGTTAGTTAAAGCAGGGTTAGTTTTAAGGTTAGTGTTTAGTGTTCTTCGAACCTTTTTGAAAGTAAAACTTTATTCAGCACTCATGTAAGTACGGAATAGCTTTAAGCATACATTCTTGTTGTTTGTGGCATTAAAGTATATTTCTGATTCTCGATCGTGTATTGAATTCATACGTCTTCAATCTCCCGGTAATATAAATCGTGCGAAAATATTTATAACATGTGAGTTCAAGACATAACCATTCTTTCTTTATTTATTAAATACAAGCGATAGGTTTCCGTGTATTCGTCGTTGCGCGTAGCGTTGCGTGAAATTTTCAAACGCGTGGTGTGACGCGTTAACGCCAGTGAAATGGTGGCAACGACCGTAACTGGTGGCAACGACCGTTTACGAAACGGAAAATTGCGGCGGCACTACGGGTGTGCAAACGGTGCGCCGCACCGGGGCCCATGGGCCGATCCTAAACGCCTGCTTCGCAGGCTAATGGGCCGAGGGAGCCCATCCGGCAAACTGCCTCTTTATTAATGGTGCTATTATTAATAATATTTTCTTAAAAATAATGGATACACTACAAAAAAAGTGAGTTGTGGTCAATTGTACTCAAAAGTGCTCTCAAAATGCAGAAAATGCCATTTCAGAGACCCTAAATTCAAAAAAATTCCGATGGAGAATCCCGGGCCCACACCCACGTAGTTCCGCCACTGCCCAGCTTGCGTCAGATTACACCTCGGAAGGCTACATGCATGCCGTAACCGAAAGAGAGACATTCCCTCCCTCCCAAGATTGCGTCAAAATACACGTTAGAAGACAACAGTAACCGTCGTGTCCCAATCCTAAGAACCCCCTTTTAAAAATTCTAGATCCGCCACTGCGAAGGAGCGAGGTTTGTGCCAAAAACCCGAAGTCAAGTGCTTTCCCGTACAGACCGAGGCTAATAAGTAGTTTATTATATGGATTTCAGTTAATTTTCTTGTTTGTTTTTAGCGTTGTTTTAATTCCTTTACCTTACCTATTAATAGCTTCGTGTTGGTATTCGTTCCGAATGAAACGTTCGTCGTATATACTTTCGCGTAAATAACAACATTAAAGAAAAGCAACATTAATGATGCAACGTGCATTATTGTTTGGGATTTTTCAAATGGCGCCGTTCAGAAGCATAAAATACGAGAATGAAACGTTATTTCTCGAGTACAAAAACAGATGTCGTTAAATTATTAACATTTCTAAACATTGTTTTTTGTGTGTTTCCATAACTCTGGAATTATTACGGATAATGTTTTCTATATTTCTTAACAAATATTTAGTCATAACTAAAAGATTGATCGCAGCTGGTTTGTTGTTATTAATATTTATTTAGGTAAAAAATATGTGTGGTCCGACTCAAAGCTGACCTATGGCGCGGAGGAATTGTTCGCCACGTTCAAGAAGCGCGGTTACACTACTCTTTTGCAGGAGGACTCGTGTTGGTATGACGACTGGGGTACGATCCTCGATCCCCGACAGAAGATTGGCCGTGTTACGAACGACACGATTAGAACTCAACGATGGGACACGTTTGTAAAGATCTTGCGCGAGAATGGTCTGAGTGACGTCATCGATGATCACGGCATGGCGTTTTTGACGTGTACCGCATACGCACACCTCCACGCTACCAATATCTTCAACGCGCTGGAATTCCCCAAGGTGTGCTTCAAAGGTCGCCATTATGCCACGCTGTTTTTGGACTATGCGAAAAAGTACGCGGGCGCGCTTGACGGCAGGAATGACAAGCCATTCATATCCTATACACATGTGACCACCTCTCACGAACGCAAAGGACGACGGATTGTGAACGATGACGAAACCCTTGCGGATTTACTCATGCAGGCTGCGCACCTCACAAACACCGTAACAATATTCGCGTCCGACCATGGCGCGAAATCTACGCGTTTTTCCAGCCACACAACACAAGGACGACAGGAGGTCTTTCAGCCGCTGCTGTTTATCATAGTCCCTCGTAAAGTAGCCGGGATATTGGGTAGCGAAGTTATGGACGCGTTGGTTGTCAACCAAAAGCGCTTGGTAGGAATTGAAGACTTACACCACGCCATGGTATCGCTGCGAAGCTTGCGAACTGGACGCGAATTTCGCGGCCTGTTTCAAGCCTTACCAAGCAATCGGACGTGCGAGGATTTGGTTGTTAATTCAGACGTACTGTGTTTGTGCGAAGGTAATAGCTATGCTCAAAAACTGACTTGAAATCTCATCATCACTGTCACTGTCATAGTCACTGTCACTGTCAATGTCACTGTCACTGTCACTGTCACTGTTATCGTCATTGTCACTGTGTGCCACTGTCATCGTCACTGTCACTGTCATCGTCACTGTTACTGTCACGCTTATGGTCCTTGTTACTATCACTCTCATTGTCACTGTCACTGTTACTGTCATCGTCACTGTCACTGTCATCGTCACTGTCACTGTCACTCTTATCGTCACTGTCACTGTTACTGTCACTCTCATCATCACTTTCACTGTCGTCACTATCATCGTTACTGTCACTCTCATCGTCACTACCACTCTCATCGTTACTGTTACTGTCATCGTCACTGTCACTGTCACTCTCATCGTCACTGTCACTCTTATCGTCACTGTTGCTGTCACTCTCATCGTCACTGTCACTCTTATCGTCACTGTTGCTGTCACTCTCATCGTCACTGTCACTGTCTGTCACTCTCATCATCACTGCCACTGTCATCGTCACTATCATCGTTACTGTCACTCTCATCGTCACTACCACTCTCATCGTCACTGTCACTCTCATCGTCACTGTTACTGCCACTGTCATCGTCACTGTCACTGTCTCTGTCACTGTCACTGTCACTGTCAATGTCACTGTCATCGTCACTTTCACTGTTACTGAGACTGTTACTGTTACTGCCACTCTCATCGTCACTGACACTGTCATCGTCACTGTTATCGTCACTGTCACTGTCATTGTCACTGTCACTGTCACTCTCATCGTCACTGTCACTGTCATCGTCACTGTCACTCTCATCGTCACTGCCACTCTCATCGTCGCTGTCACTCTCATCGTCGCTGTTTTTTGTTTTATCTTTCTGTTTTTGCCTAGTCTTTATTTTTTGTTTGGTTAGGGTTAATTAGCTACGGTTAGGATTAAGGTTAGGAGGGTTAGGGTTAGATTTGAGATTAGACTAGTTCTTGAAAATACGAAAGTCCTTTTGATTCATCCCTTTAGGCTTTAGCCTTTTTCAAGATCGCTGTGAGATTACGGGAATCAGACACATTTTCTGAGGATTTCACGATCGTCCATGTATCGATTATCATCATATTATTATTGCAGGTATGGACATATTTGTTGCCAACGATTCTAATGATGTTCTTTGGTCAGCAGAGTACGCTTTGGGAACAATTAATAACAGAATACAAAATCAGTACGTGGCAGGCCTGAACACGAAACACGGGAGAAACATCACGATGAATCACCACGGTTACGGCGCATGTCAGCGTTACACAGGCCGCGGCACTATGCGAGCACGACGCGGGCGCAGCGGTGACAACGTAACCCTGCAATTCAGTCTACTTGTGCAACCCTTCCATATGCAAACTGTTGAAATCTTCGATGTTCAAGTGGCGTTTCCGGTGAAACGAGGACATGGTATTACGTTGCGTGACCTTGTGCGAATCAGCGTGTTTAATGTCTACGAACAGTGCTCGGACGACGACGTCGATCCCAAGTTATGCTCCTGTCATTCCAACGACACCAATATCCTTCGATGGCAGAAGGAATTCATTTTGAAATATCCCACTAAAACAAGTTTTTCTTTGCAGCCAAAAACTACTGTTTTGGACTATCCTTGTTTGACTATCATTTCCCGAGCCAAGAAATCGTTAGTTCAGTCAGTGTATTGGCAGAAGAGGATCGTAACATATGAGGCGTTAAACGCATGCGCAATGGTGACCTATAACCTGACTGTTGGTGTAAAGAAAGCTGTAAAAACTCGACTGTCAATCAAGACGCCTTTCACTGTCGAACTATTTCCAAGAACGGTAACGTTTCTAATGACGGTCAAAAACGAGTGGAAGTTTGGTAAGATGATTCCAAAATTCAAATGGTCTACATTGAAAACATGAGCGCTCATTCGAAGAAATATCAAAATCCTAAAGCCCAGCATACATTAGAGAATGTTTCCGAAACAAGTTTTTGAAACAAACGTTACGGTTTCCAGTGTATGTTGAAAACTTTCCGTATGATGAAAACGTTTCGTAAACAAACTAAGGTTCCCTTATTACATGATCACTATTCTATTTTGCGAAACAACTTTTTTGGAAACTGTGTTTCAAAAACTTGTTTCGAAACTTGTTTCAGTGTATGCCGGGATTAAAAGTCGGTCAACTGCGAAAATTGTGTAATGGAAATCGTTTAGGCAATTTTACGACCTTTTTTTATTTTCAATCGTGCCAGCCCGGTAACTCGCGGAGAGATGGGAGCTGTTCCTCAAGACTGACTTAAATACAGAAATATTGAAGCGTTTTGGAGATCATAAAACAAACTTTTAGTGTCAAATACACTATAGTCAATCGAGCGTGCATGTTTCGTTCAAATGCTAAAATTCATATTACTTTCACTGCCGTCGCCGTCGTTTGCCGTCGTAGATCTTAAGGTCCCTATTATTAAGTTGTCAGGGACGAAAGTTCAGTAAATTAAATCTGTTTACATATCATGGTGTAACCGAAGTTAATTATACGTATACTCAACAAGAACCATGACCATGCCATCCTTTAAATCTTTGATAAAACATAGACTGTTGACGTAGTTCTATTTAGCGCATAACGCACTCTTGCATGCTAAACTTATTGTGATTGAGAATGATTAATGTTTTGAAGGCCGCGTCGTCGAGCTTGCCGCGTCGTAGATGGTTCTCAGTAATATTATGTTGAAGGAGCAGCAGTACAAAGCACCGAAGGCTATTGTTGTTGACCAGAGGCGGATTAAGGACCCTGGGGCAAATTTAGATTGTGGGGCCCCAAACATCTGAAAGTTAGCATGTTGCACCCCGGTCTCTGTCGATGCGGTGCATGGGAACATTTATCGCTTATCAGTTACTAATATAAATATTGACTGCTGAGTCTGGGGTTTATTTTAACAATTAAAATTTACGTTAAACCGTAGGTACACTGCATTAGAGTGTTACTGTTACTGATCTCCATAATGGTTCTGTAAAATATTTCAAGATTTTTAATTTTTTAAATGATTTTTTGCTTTTGTGCTCTGTTTTTTCCCCTTCGTTTCAAATTTGAGCTGGGCCCTCAGGAGCTCGGGGCCCTGGGGCACGTGCCCCAGTTGCCCATAGGTTAATCCGCCCTGTTGTTGACAATAGGGACTGCTTGTCATTTTGCCGACAGGGTTTGGTAAATCTTTGATTTACTAACTTTTACCAGCTGTGTTTGATTTCATGTCTTCCCTCGAAAATTCCATCCCCAATAAATATCATCCATTCACGATCATCCTCGTTTCACCTCTGAATGCTCCATATGTACTTCTAGTGCGTCCTTGCCGAGCAAATACCAGCCCACTGGATGTGGGATTACTGGGCGCATGCGTCTAACAGTCAATTTCTAATCCCACAAGCTTAGTCTGTCTCACTATTCTACTAATCTAGCTCCCAAGGAGTGGGCGAGGGACGCCCCCAAAACAGGGTTAGGACATTCGTAGTGTACGAGGGTGCAACGTGTCAGCTATTTGCGGAAATCGTAAAGAGTTTTGGGGGGTGTCGCACCCAAACCTTCCCCCCCCCCCCGTAGCTCCGGGCCTCTGCATCCGATGATCGACAGTCAACTCTTAATTTTTCGGGCAAAAATGTTTCCCACCCAAACTGGTCAGGTACGCCTATGGCGAATACACGGCCAGTGATTATCTCAATATGAATTTGTGGAAATGCCATGTTTCTAAGATTTTATTCGCCAAGAATTGCGAAATATCTTGTCGTGCGAAAATTCTATCTTCATACCTTTTACCCCTGCTAAAGTAATTTACTTTTCACTGGAAATGACGTCAAAGCAGGGACACGCAAAAGTCATTGCACATTGATTGAGGAGGGGGAAAGCGGAAAGGCGAATGAGGGAGGGAACGCCTGCACAAAAGACCCATGTTTTTGGATTTCCGCCCGCATGAAGAACTGTCAAAAACAACCAATCAGCGACTAGCGGGCTTTCCTCAATGATTAACATTTCACTTCGGGCCGAATCGTTAAATATCCTGTCTGAAACTCCGAAAAAACTTGACTGCATCTGGTGGAAACCAGATTCCTATTGAAAATTTATTCAAGCTATAGTGTAGACAAGGAAGCACAGAGTTGATTCTGGCCGAGGCTTGTGAATCAATCGGCTTTGCATTACCAAGCGTGAAACTTGGAGGTATTTCACTGTTGAATAAAGTAGCGGAGAAACTAGCATCTGGATGCTATTAATTTAATAGCTCAAAATGCGGACAAACAAAGCAAATTTGACTCACAAATGATTGCATGAGCATTTTTCTTTTGTTATGGCCGCAATAATTATGGCTAATGGTCATCTCGACGGACTGCTATTGATGTGCAATAACTTCGCGTGTCCCTGCTTCATGTCATTTCCTGTGAATAGTAAATCAACTTTAGCAGGGAAAAAGGCATGAAGATGACATTTTCGTAGAACCTAAAGATTACGAATATGTAAAAAAACCAAATCCCGGATAGGGACTTTAAAAGCTGTGATGATGTCCCTGGCGCATGTGACGAAAGCTAAGCTAATAAGCTCCGGGCCTCTGCATCCGATGATCGACAGTCAACTCTTAATTTTTCGGGCAAAAATGTTTCCCACCCAAACTGGTCAGGTACGCCTATGGCGAATACACGGCCAGTGATTATCTCAATATGAATTTGTGGAAATGCCATGTTTCTAAGATTTTATTCGCCAAGAATTGCGAAATATCTTGTCGTGCGAAAATTCTATCTTCATACCTTTTACCCCTGCTAAAGTAATTTACTTTTCACTGGAAATGACGTCAAAGCAGGGACACGCAAAAGTCATTGCACATTGATTGAGGAGGGGGAAAGCGGAAAAGGCGAATGAGGGAGGGAACGCCTGCACAAAAGACCCATGTTTTTGGATTTCCGCCCGCATGAAGAACTGTCAAAAACAACCAATCAGCGACTAGCGGGCTTTCCTCAATGATTAACATTTCACTTCGGGCCGAATCGTGAAATATCCTGTCTGAAACTCCGAAAAAACTTGACTGCATCTGGTGGAAACCAGATTCCTATTGAAAATTTATTCAAGCTATAGTGTAGACAAGGAAGCACAGAGTTGATTCTGGCCGAGGCTTGTGAATCAATCGGCTTTGCATTACCAAGCGTGAAACTTGGAGGTATTTCACTGTTGAATAAAGTAGCGGAGAAACTAGCATCTGGATGCTATTAATTTAATAGCTCAAAATGCGGACAAACAAAGCAAATTTGACTCACAAATGATTGCATGAGCATTTTTCTTTTGTTATGGCCGCAATAATTATGGCTAATGGTCATCTCGACGGACTGCTATTGATGTGCAATAACTTCGCGTGTCCCTGCTTCATGTCATTTCCTGTGAATAGTAAATCAACTTTAGCAGGGAAAAAGGCATGAAGATGACATTTTCGTAGAACCTAAAGATTACGAATATGTAAAAAAACCAAATCCCGGATAGGGACTTTAAAAGCTGTGATGATGTCCCTGGCGCATGTGACGAAAGCTAAGCTAATAAAATCTGAGTCCACATAGATGTTTGATGTTTCCACAAATTCTTATTGAGATATAGCAACTCCATGCAAAGCTTTAAACAACAAATATTGTTTTTTTCGCCATATGGGCAGGCGCCACACGGGACAGGTATGTTTCCATGCAGGAACCGAAACTGGCAACGGATCGGCTGGGTACGAGATTGGATCGGAACAAAACCAAATCCGCGCATGCGCCGTGAGAAAGTTTTTTTTTTGTTGTGAACAATTGGGAACAGAGCAACAAACCATGCACTGCGAACTTCTTTCGTCTTCACTTTGTAAGGTTAATTATTAAATATTGACTTTTCTTGTTTACTGCCCTTTATTCTCGCCAAAAGTCGCGGGAAGGTGAACACCTCATACAAAATGGGACAAATTCAGGGTGTAAGCCAGAAGAAAAACATTTGCATTTACTTGAATTGGGAAATAGTGGCAGCCCTAGTTGCGAAAAGGGATTTGGGGGCGTGTGCTGAAAGCCCCCCGCCCCCAAGACCCATAATTTGGCTATTTATTTATTGCTTTAACAATAAACTACATCTTAATAAACTACTTCTCCCGCTCCCATCCCGCTCCCCTTCCGCGGAGATACGGCCCTGGGAACGAGGTTGCCTATACAGATTGCTCATCCTGTTCAACTTGCCCAATAATCAGACATAGTTTGACGCTACTCTGTCTTTAAAAAGTTTTTTGAACGTAACTTCAAAGTTACTGTCCATGACCCAACGTTTCGACACTCCAGTCTAGTGTCTTCATCAGGGGTGATCGTTGTAAAGTTAGGATCCCTTTTTATACCCCGATAGAACCGATGATGACGTTATCTATTAATAAGATGCAAATAAGCTTCTGGTAATAAACCACCGTCATCGCGATTCAATGGCCTCCACTCAACGTCTCTGATGGTACCGCGGATTAGTGATAATAATTTTGGAATTTTCCCACGCAATCTCATGGTAGGTTACACACGCGTGTTCCGACAAAGCAGAATTTTCCTTTTTTGAAAAGAAAACAGCCTTTTGGTGTTCTTTAAATGCGTACGAAACTGACGTTTAGTCTGACCGATGTACTCCTTATCACAGTCATGGAATAAATAGCGTCTTTCCTCTGTTCCTTCGCAATACGATCCTTAGGTTTTGCAAAAATATGACCCAACGTCAAGAAAGGTTTTTGAGCAACTTTTACGTTGAAACTACCTAAGATTCTTTTAATTGGTTCCGTAATCCCTTGAATATATACGGAACCGTAAAACCCATCACCGAACTTTCGTTCTCAGTGTTTGTACGCAGTGGAGTAACTGCAGGTTTTAAACAGTTTTTTAGAAAATCATTAGGATAGTTATTTGCCTTAAAGCGTCGAGCCGTCGAATACATGTTTTCGCTCTTTCGGGGCATAAAAAGGGACCGTAACTTTACAACGATCACTCCTAGACTGGAGTGTCGAAACGTTGGGTCATGGAGAGTAACTTTTAAGTTACGTTCAAAAAACTTTTTAAAGCCGGAGTAGCGTCAAACTACCAATTGGGAAATACCAACCTCAAGGTCAGGTGATTGGGGAAACTGTGTTTAACGTGTAATTTTTGGCGATAGATTATACCCTGAAATTTTCATAGGAGATTGATTTCTGTTAGATACTTATTCTGTGCCTGTAGTGAGCCACTAATAATGTTGATACCAGAATGGTTTATCTCAACTCCCCTAGCAAATAAACTAATTGCATTATTGTCTTGTCAGTGGCCAGTTTACTGTCGATTCCCTGTTGTAAATACAAAGCTTTATTAAAATATCAGGTTCAATGAAACTTAAAGGTGCTGTTGAACAAATACAATGCAAACACAGGCCTAGCACCAATATCTTGAATACAGTTAAAATTGATAAACTATTATCCAATGATTCTCTCTAAAAAAAGAAAAAACAACACATAAGGATTTATGTGAATGGAAAGAGTAGAGTAGAGTAGAGTAGAGTAGAGTAGAGCAGAGCAGAGCAGAGCAGAGTAGAGCAGAGCAGAGCAGAGCAGAGCAGAGTAGAGTAGCGTAGAGTAGAGTAGTACTATTCTAGTCTAGTCTAGTCTAGTCTAGTCTAGTCTAGTCTAGTCTAGTCTAGTCTAGTCTAGTCCAGTCCAGTCCAGTCTAGTCTAGTCTAGAGTAGAGTAGAGTAGAGTAATTAGGGTAGGGAAATTAAGCAGAACCATATACTCACCGATACAACATGGTACCAAAAATATTCCTCTCACTGGCTCTCCATTTCCAAAGCTGCCTTCTCAGCATCAAAATTTTTGTAGTAGTTTTCATATCTTCTCCTCAACGGATCAGAATATCCAAACTTCCATGCAAAGCCTGCAACAATTCCCATGGCTATGCCAACTATAAGATCCTTTCTTACCCTTGCATTAACAAAGCCTCGTAGTTGTGGAGCCATTTTAAAGCAATGACTGTAACCAAGGGAATAGTATTTTAGATATGCAACATCAGCCACAGGGACTACAAATTTCAGATGTGGTAATGGCCCAAAATACCCACAAAAAATTTACAAAAATTGTTTTACTATAAAACCTAATAGCCTCCTCCGCAGGCAACTCTGTGGCTTCTTTTTCTAAGTCAAATAGCTTCCAAGGCTGTTTTGGCCATTTTTGGTCGAGGCAGAGAAATGCGCCAGGGGAGGGGAATGGGGCGAGGCAAAAATAATTAAGAAAAGCGAAAGGAACCGAGATCATTCTGCTGTCCCCTCTTCATCGACCAATCCCTTCACAATCATAGGGATTGTGGAATCTTCCGTGGAATCCCGGCAAAATATTGCTTGCACAGCCTTGGAAGCTATTTGACTCGGGAAAAAGAAGCCACAGAGTTGCCTGCGGAGGAGGCTAAAAACCTAAATGCATGTGGACATTAAGCCTGGTTTACACGACAATCATTTTAGGAACGGTACTCTTAAATTTCGGTACGCGGACCGATCTTTTTTGGCCGCCATTTACACAGCATAATTTTGGGTCTTTTCTAGCGAAGACCCTTCGTCAGACAGTGAAACTTTTTCTCTGGCAAAAGGCCCTATTTTGGGAGTACACCAACTTTCAGTATTTCGATTTGTACTTACTAATCCTGATTCTTTAATTGGACGTTTTACAATTTCCAACAGAAGCTGGATTGTTACCTCCAACCATAATACAATAAGAGTTTTTATAGCTTTGTACTATCAGACCCCATTTTCTTTCTCTTTTTTGACATTTTATGCCACATTTTTCATCTTTATCACATAATTATTAAGCCATTGCGTATGTGTAATTTGTTTTTGGTCCACAGCCCCGATATTTGTGTGTGCCGAGAGCACACAGGCCATTAGCACACCAATAACTTTGGTATGTGTACCAGTATAATTTGTGCTTAAACAATGCCGTACAAATTTTTTAAGTACGCAGGCTAAAAATTAGCTGTGCCATACGCAGTTGCCCAAAATCGTTGTCGTGTAAACCGGGCTTAAAAGTTACGTTTAAGCCCTGCAATCAATATACCCTGAAATCAATAAAACCTGATGGTTTTGCACAAAACCAAACATACCAGGGGAGAGGGGGTAATGGTGGAAATTCAAAGTCCAACTTAATACTAGTACATCAATGTAAATTTTCAATATAAAATCAATATAAAACTTCCTGTCACCCTGAGGATTTCACTTATATAAAATCAATTAACAAAAATTTAGCAATAAAACATGGCCCAATATTATTTGGCCAACACAAACAAAATAACCATTTTAAAATTATATCAGAATTCAGACATAATATTAGAGTATCAGACAAGACTAAATTCTACCTTGGACAATAATATTTATCAAAATG
This sequence comes from Chrysogorgia sp. JL179-B06, assembly GCA_035772405.1. Taxonomy (NCBI): domain Eukaryota; kingdom Metazoa; phylum Cnidaria; class Anthozoa; order Scleralcyonacea; family Chrysogorgiidae; genus Chrysogorgia; species Chrysogorgia sp. JL179-B06. The sequence continues at coordinate 687,934 of JAYKKM010000469.1, read as the reverse complement.
AAGCTAAGAATGTCCCCTACCTTGAAACTTCTTTGCAGAGAAGTGTTTTCCGCCGACCACAAATACAGCAGGCTAGAATCTAACTATTGCCCAGTCTCATTCGCATTTTTTCAAGAAAAGCTTTAAAAAATGGCGGATTTAATGCTTGTTTGATCGCTTCTTGGAAGGCCAAAATAATCTCCTACATTGCCATTGAAATTGCGATGTAGAGGGTATTTTATCCGAAGCGCAGGTCAGGAAAGAGAACCGAGAATGGACAGGCAAAAGAAGAAAGGAATCACGTGGGGGGAAGCAGCTAAGATCGTAAGTTTATCTAGTGTGCTATTTTGACGCTCACTTCCGCTGCCACTCCGCAGCACTGTTTTTGCTTTGGTTTAGGACAAGGCCATTTCCTTCAATTATGTGTTACCTATAGTGTTGCGTGTTGACGTTTCGTTTTACGTTGCAGGTACTGGAGAATTCTCCCCGTCCCCTGTCGCACAAAGAAATCTTACAAGGGATTCTTGACAGAAATCTGAAAGAAGTGAAGTTAACGTACGTTTTAAAACTATATATTTTTAAATTATAATAGTCGGGCTTCAAAAACAAACGACGATGCGAAGTTCTTGCTTTGAATGAGACAAGCCTTTCTGCACCAGGCGCTTTGGTGTTTAACAAGGCTTCTTTTGCTCAGTGAAAGCTTTGAAATATATGTCAATATTAATTGTCAGGTAGCCATTGTGATTGTCAAAGTATGCTGTTATTATAAGTAAATGCATGGCATTGAGGGAGATTAGTGATTAAATGTACCCAAAAGCTGAGAGAGGTTTAGTAAAGCCCTTTGGACTTTTACTAAACCTCCCGAGGCAATTAAGGGACATTTAATTACTAATTGACCGAAATGCCATGCATTTACATTGTAATACCATGTTCATCAATGGACACTTTAGTTTGGTTTATACGTTTAGTTTGGTGTATATACGTTGGTACTCCACGCTTTAGTTTGGTGTATACGTTTAGTTTGGTGTGTATACATTGGTACTCCACGCTTTAGTTTGGTGTATACGTTTAGTTTGGTGTGTATACATTGGTACTCCACGCTTTAGTTTGATGTATATGTTTAGTTTGGTGTACAGGTATATGTTGGTACTCCACCATTTGTGTTTTATCATATTCAACATCAATAAATAAAAGCATAAAACATTGTCATCGAAATAATAAATATTTATGTGCAAATCACTGGGTTCTTTCATGCATGCGCAAAGAAAAATTCTTATCCCACACGTGTTGTTGGCTGAAAGAACGAATAAGAGCTGGGTGCAGACAGGGTCTTTGCGACTCTGTCTAGTTGTCCCGATGACTATTGACGAGGGACAATTCCCTCAAGCATAGCAATGAGGGACAATTAGTTCTAATTGTCCCTCTTGAATTTTGGATGAGGGAAAATTAGAAATAATAGTCCCTCATCCAGTATTAAAGAGGGACAATCCAGTATTCAAAACGATAGGTTAAATTCAGTATTCAAGAGAGACAATATAAGTACTAGTTAGAGGTCAACCGAAATGGATTTTGCTTGCCGATCCGATGGCCGATGTTTCTTTTACAACATCGGCCGATGTCCGATCCGATGTTTTTAGAGATTACTGCACGGGGCCGTTTGTCCCATATTAATCACTATATCCGGTTATGGTTATGTAAACAAACTAAATAAAAAATACGCTGTTTTGGTCGTTTGTACTGTAATTTTGCGTGTTTTTTGTTGACTTGTTATTTATCTGATTCTGAACTAAGACAAGACAACCAATCAAAACATTTTGATTGGAACCGTCGGAAGCCCTTCAAATGCCACAATCAAAATCATATTACATTCGTAAGTTTTGCCGAATAAGTCTTGTATTTGGCATTATTTTAACGTATCTTTATCTGAAAATACTAAAGCAGTTTGCCAGAGCGAGGTATCACGCGGAGGGAAAACGGCACAAAACTTTTCACTCATTTGAAAGAGTATAATGAATACACAGAGAAGATAAAACAAGAAGTATTTTTAATTCCACCGAACTGGCGGCTGGCGCCAAAAATGTTGCATTTTCACAAGTCTCTCTCTGAAATTCCCGGTCTGACTTTCGTCAATCGCACCTTATCTTTCCAAATAAACAGGTTCACACAATTCCCAGCAGGAGATGGAAATTAAGTCATGCAGTCTTTTAGTTTTTGTCTTTTTATAAATGACAAAATTTAGAAACTTAACATCGGCAAAAACATCGGCCACGGAGTGATATTTTACCGATCCGATGATTTGCCGATGTTGCAAAATATCGGTAAAATCCGATGTCCGATCCGATGATCGGTTGACCTCTAGTACTAGTAGAGGGAAATTCGATCTTAATCGTCCCTCTTGAGACAAAGGATTTCAAGGTGAACATGGTATTATCTAGCTACCGTATAATCAGGTAGTGTATACCACCAGCCTTTGACATCCAAAAAATGCTGAGAGCTGAAAGCATTTTTTCCACCGACCCTAATATTGGCTTGTTTTTCAGGGCTGACCAAACAAGTTAATATTGGTTTTTGTGTGATCTACAGACCTTGAATTTTGAGAGAGTGATTTTTAGTGCACTTTAGGTTAATTAAATTTTAAAAATAAACAGATTACTTGTAAAACTGATATGGCTTCAAGAAGTGATAAAACCAATGTCTCTACTTAATGTTCTATTCCATGTGACTATTCCAAGATGACTGTCGCTGAGGCCGTCGAAATGTCAGTCACCAACAATAGTCTTTCTCAAGACTACAACAACCTGGATGATCAACTTCACACATCTACTGAAGTGTTTGGAAACCTTTGACTCATCCTCTGACTTGTGGACCTTTGTCCATGAAGTCAATTTAAATATATACCATATTTTGCAGTGTATAAGTCAACCTTTCATATAAGTCAACTCCGTATTTTTTACCAAAAAAATTGGGATTTTACGATACCCTGATAGACCTATCACTGAGAAAAAACGCAGCTGTGCAAAGCTTTGCACGCCTCGGATGACCAAGACGTGTGATGACCAAGACGTGTGACGGCGTGTAATATTTTCATAATTCAAAAACAGTTAAGAAAGTGGTATTAATTAGTGCAATGGTCAATAATACTACACTGTTAAAAATTCTTGTTAACCCTTAACATGCACGCTGACGGCGATTATAGCAGGGTTCGAATTAACGGTGTGCAATATGCAATTTGCGCATCGTTTTGGCCCAAATAGAAAAAGTTGCACATCATTTTTCAAAACGATGTGCAGAAAGAAAATAGTCTCAGTATTCAACACAAACAAATAGTTTTGACAAACAATAAGTTAAGTTAAAGGTCCTTTTTCCCAAAGGTGGGAAAATTGTGTGTTGAATTTAAAATTGTAAGGAGAAGCCATAATCGATTGACGTATTTATTCCCTGACCCTGATGGCAACCTGAGTCACCCACACCATGTGCTTGTGTTTCTCATTTACATACGGGTACTTTTGAAATCTATACAAAATGGCCGATATTTTTATTATTTAAATCGCACGCTTTCTTAGACAGTTTTTGAGCTTTTTACATTTTGAAATACCAGTATAATGGCAGGCAATAATAGCGGAACTTTAACTGGTACTTTTGATACAATTCGGAAGACGGTAATTTCGAAGGATTTGTATTCGATGAAAGTGAAGAGCGACGAAAGTGACAAATAGTTTGACATACATAGGTATTTCAATGATCATTTCCAAATTTTTGTATTCATTAACTTATAGTTGCAACAATTTCTATAATATACATGGTACAGAAATAATACATACACAAATATGTAGATATTCTCTACAAAAATGTAATAACACATACCTTATTATAGGAAATTAACGCTCCATGAAATTACGCGAATCTTTAAAATTCGCGTTAATTTAAGTCGCGTTAATTTTTGTGAGCGTTAATTTTCGCGACATTAATTAAGTGGAGCGTTAATTTCCGCGACCCTAATTTCCATTATTATAACACCAAATTCTGGATCCTGTCCAGACATATTTGACAACTAAGAAACAATAGCTTTCTCTTTCCTGCACACTGTATTAATGTAAAAGCGTAAATACATCGTTTATATTTCCAGCTCATTCTCGCTTTCAGAAGAGCAATCAGTCTCGACATCTGCTTCTTGTATTTCGGCCAAAATATCTTTGGAGTCATCAATATAATCTTTCTCGACATCGAGACCTCCTCTGTCCTTTGTTTTAAAATTGTCAGAGCTCTTGAATCTTCCCACTGGACAACCACTGTCATCGGTATTTCAAGGCCTCCTTGAACTAGTGGGGATCTTTTTGGCTTCACCGAAATAACTTCCCCCGTAAATTTGGCACCTTGTTCCAAAGCATACCACACACTCGACCACACACTCGACCACACAGTTCCCTTGGTACATGCCCAACAACAACAGGAGCCAATGTTCCCCGCAAAGATACCAATCCTGATACAGCAAAGCGATCATGAACATTGTTGCGATCTCTACGTGTATAGATTTGTTTTGTTCAGTTTTGTATATTCAGTGTTGAAATAAAATATGTTCCTGTTGTCACCACAAACTGTGTTTCGTTGCATTAATCGCGTTAATTTCCTTCGTTTCGAAATTTTACCTCCTTTTCGCGTTAATTTCCTTTATTCGGAAGTAGTTTTCCCTTCAATTCGCGTTAATTTAAGTCGCGTTAATTTCAAATACCTTAATTAACACGAGCGTTAATTTCCTATAATAAGGTAATTGCCTCTAAAATGTGAGTATCACAGGGTAAAATGCAATCCAGCAGCAGGGGAATTGAAGATGTAACAAATTACAGCATACTAAGGGTTAAAAATGGCTGACCCACCTTGAAAAGGTTGAATACTTGAATTACGCTGCATCCAAAGTCGCCTGGAAATGGGTATAAATATTCTTGATTCCATGTACCAGTTAATGGGGTCGAACCACTTTATTGCCTCCAGGAGCAGCTGATTGTTGTCATCAAACCTTTCAGTGAGACAATTCTTGATTTATAAACTACAATGTCTTTCTTGGTGGTGAACACTAGTCTTGTTCAATGCTCTGATTGTTGAAATGCTTGATATATGACATGTCAACTGACTCAACTGTTGTCTCACGACAATTCACTAGCTTCCTTTAGTTAAAATATACATCAAAACTCACGAATTTATAATTTTCTAGACGTGCAATCAAACACATGCCTCGTGTTCTTCAGACGTGTGCAGAGGCGTGCGTGTGTGATTGCACACCTCTCAGTGATAGGCCTGCCCGAGTATAAGTCAAGTCCTTGAAATTAAATAGTTACTAGAAATATGTGTACCGCAATAACCCCTTGCCCGCCTCCTCTCTGCTCCGCCTAGAGTTTCTTTTCCCCATCCATGGTCCCCAGGGCCCACATATGCGTATGACTGGCAGTTGGTATTAATCGTAACAATAATTCTAAAATAAACCCTAATCATAACCCAAATTGAACTCGCCAGATTCGGCATCGCAACCCTGGAAACTAAACCTAAAGCAATATAAAAATGTATTTAAAGTCGTTCGCTTTGTCTGCCGTTAACAAATCGCACGTAGATTTTGAACGTTATCATGGCTAATATTTACTCGATTTCAATCCTGAAATCACATTTGGAATTACCAAGTCTAAATACATAACATACTTGTCTATTATTATCACGAGAATGTGCATACCATTCGTAAAAACGGTTTATGTACTTAGAAATTAGGCGGCAATCAAGCACCCACATCGTCATATATTATTTTGAATGTTATCTCGATCAATATTTAATCGTTTTCAATTCTGAAAACAGATTTGGAATTAGCGAGTCTAAATACAGAACACACGTATCGTACCTATTATATTACACAAACATGTATACCCTTCGTAAATACCTCTTTATGTAGTTGGTCAGATCAGAAATCGCCAATGGCGGCTAGCATTTCTGCCAATATGTTGTCCGATTCAAACGGATCACCCAAAACGACTTTTTACTTCCTTATAAGGAGTTGGTCCTACCATGTTCGGCTTATATTATATAAATATATATACTAACTATTCGTGAGAAATGGATCCCTGCCCCGGTGAGATTATCACCCTCGCTTCGCGATCTCGCTTGCGAGGGGACAAAACACAGAGTACTGTAGGAAAGGGTCAGCCACATCTTCTTGCAAGCTGTTCTTCAAGTTCAGGCCAGTGATATTTCCTACCACGATCTGCACATTTTGTCTTTGGTAGCTTTTTTATTTTGTGGGATTGTTTCCACCAGTCTCTGTACACTATCAGCCATAGGAAGAGCTTCGATCATGCGATGGACAACGCTCTCGCCCATCGGGTGGAGAAGGAAAGCTCAACACCAGTGTACAACACAACTAAAACATCTCTCGGCAAGCCAGACAGAAAACACCAAGACTGGTTCGATCCCAACGACCAGGAGGAGCTACAGAACCTTATGAGCAGAAGAGATCAAGCCCACCAGAGAGTGCTGCAGACCAGGAGCACTAGATCCAGCGTTGCAGCGTACAAAGATGCCTACAGGCTACTACAAAAACGCATCCGTGCCATGAAGTCAGACTGGTGGGAAATGAAGGCAGAGGAGCTACAGAGAGCCGCAGACAGAAACGACATGAACGGCTTCTATACAATGGACTGAAGGAAGTGTCGGGACCCGTGAAGAAGGGACTTGTTCAACTGAAGTCAGCAGATGGAATGGAGACCTTTCTCAGACAGCAAGAGTGTTGTAGCAAGATGGAGTGACACTTCCAGAAGCTACTCAATGTCCCTGGTGCCATAGAACCCTATGCTCTTGACAACATCCCACAGCGAATTACCTGCAACACATGCCTCGATGAGATTCCAACCATGGATGAGATGACTAGAGCAATCGCCGGCCTGAAAGACGGCAAAGCACCTGGGGGTGCTGGAATTCCTGCCGAGGTATGGAAGCACGGACTAATCACCAAAGCCTGGGAGGCTGATTCCGTACCACAAGCGTGGAAGATGCCAGCATTGTAACCATCTACAAGAGAGGAGATTATAGTCACCGCACTGACTAGTGAGGAAGGCTTAAGGATTGGAATAAATCAGAGGACCTAGAGCAGGGTGTGTACATGCAGTATTTGCTTAGAATGTAGTCTTACTTTTTAGACATAATATCTTTAAACATCCTATATTAGTGGCCAATATCCTTCCTCCTGGAAAGTATAAAGCAGGGTCTAAAACTAAGCGCGACAATGAAAAACCAATATCTGTACTACCGTGTATCTCTTAGATTCAGGAGTCCTTCGCAAACTCCAATCTCCTGAAGTATTTACACAAGATGTTGGCCTTATTAGCCAACACCAATATGCTTATGTAAACACTCTTCTACAACAGTGGCACTTATTAGAGCTGTGGATGAAAGGACAAAAAGTAGTTTTCTTTCGTAAAACGTTCGACGTTATAGATTATACATCCTACTCCGAAAGCTCATACAATATGGTGTGAAGGGTAACGAGTTTGAATGGTTTAAAAATTATCTTTCAAACAGACATCAGTACGTCGTATGTGAGGGAATAGAATTCCATCAACTAAACATTACTTATGGTGTGCCTCAGGGGTCTTAGTGCTTGTCAAAACAGCGATGTGGTACTTACTGTACACCGATGACACAGAAATTCACGCTAAAGCAGTCAGATCATTTTAGATACCTAGATGTCAACATCGACAGTTGTCTGACCAGGAACAAACATATATCAAATGTATCAGCGCGAATGTACCCTAAGTAAGGCCGCCATTTTTGTTCTGATTGCGGGCGAATGCGGTCGCTGCCATTAATTTTTGATGTCATTGAGTGATAGAGACACTTTGAAAAGAAATCCTGCATAATAGACTAAGACCACGTTATTATCATGCTATTGTGAAGGGTTTCTTTGTGTAGTGTTTCTATCACTCAATGACGTCAAAATTTAATGGTAACGACCGCATTCGCCCGCAATCAGAACAAACATGGCGGGCCTTCAATTTACAAAAATACGATAAACAAAGCCACATTTCTCTAAAACTAAAACGATTAGAAGAAAACTAATACCCATTCTCAAATAAGGCGACAAAGAACTTTCATTTAAGTAAGACTTGTTTTGTCCCTTTAAGATAATTAACAACATTAACTATCTTCAACATTAATTTGGATATCTAGTAAAGAGATCAGAAATGTACAAAAGATCCCCAACTACCTAACCCACGTTGTTGCATGTAATAACAACTAAATCGAAAATGGGTCGGTCGTCATTTCAGTGTTCAGCAGCAAAAGAGTGGAACCCTTTACCAAAAAGCCTTGCGCGAATTAAAGACATTGTCTTCTTTTATTAAACCAACGTTTTTAAGTATGTTTTAGAAACTGGTGTTGATGAACATCGCTGTAGTATTTCCTCTTCATTAAACCTTTTTTAACCGTTACTGTTAACAATGTAAATAGTTTTTAATCCCCCTATTTTTTATAAATACTATATTGCATGTATACATGTATACTCTGATTAGTAATTCAAACGTTGAATTACACGAAGAAAGAACAGAAAAGTTATCAAAAGAAATGGGGTGGCAAGTTTCGTCAGAGTGACATCGTATGTTTGAAAGTGAAGGCTGAGACAGTTTCTTGCCCGTTAAAGCCGAGACTCCCATGTGTTCCGAGATGCGCGTGTGTAAATGACGGCGCGTTTGCCCAAAATACAATGCTCCGCAGCATTGACACTTATATTGATATCAGTAACTTGGGAGTCCGGTCTTTAAACGGAAAGAAACTTGACAAGCGTAAGTTCCGTTTAAAGATGACACGAAGGTCGATTTGTGGGAAACAAGAATTAAAAAGTTTGATGAGTTTGGTACGAATTTCGTGAATGAGTGACCGGTAATATGGAAATTCGTACCACACTCATCAAACTTTTAAATTCTTGTTTCCCACAAATCGACCTTCGTGTCATCTTTAAACCGAACTTACGCTTGTGAAGTTTCTTTCCGGACTCCCAAGTTACTGAGATCGCATGTTGTCTATCAATATAAATGTCAATGTTGCGGAGCATTGTATTTTGGGCAAACGCGCCGTCATTTACACACGCGCATCTCGGAACACATGGGAGTCTCGGCTTTAACCAGCAAGAAACTGTCTCAGCCTTCACTTTCAAACATACGATGTCATTCTGACGAAACTTGCCACCCCATTTCTTTTGATGACTTTTCTGTTCTTTCTTCGTGTAATTCAACATTTGAATTACTAATCAGAGAAAGTGTACTTATTTCTAAATGTAAACCCTGCCTCAACGGAAACGTCAGTTCCGTTCCGCTTTCTTTGTTTTAACTCTGTTTTGATTGGCTTATTATTAACACTATAAATATATATATATATATATAGCAAAGTGAAAAGGTGGTAAACTGCCAAGAATTTATATATATGCCAAAAGGGTGTCACAAGTAGAAAGTAGCCAATCAAATGCACGGAAGATAAACAAACTAATAATTAATGAGATGGGAAACGTTAGATCATTTGCTATTTTTACAGTCGATCAGCAAGCAGACTGAGGGGGTGGGAGAAATGACAGGTCCAATATTCAAGGGGATTAGGTGATAATATTAGCATAAGAAACAAAAACTTACACGACTTCAGGTTCATCATCAATTGTACAAGGAACAATGTCGTAAATACGCAAAGGCAATTGATTTTGCAAAAACAGATTATTATAAGGCTAAGATATCTAACTCTAATCAGAATCAGCTATTTCACATGATTGAGGGGATGTTCCGAGTAAAATCTATTCCTTTATTGCCATCACATGATTCTTCGTATGACCTGGCTGATGCTTTTAGTTGTTATTTTTCAACTAAGATTCAGTTACTTTGAGATAAACTTACTAGTAGTAGTACACATGGGTCAGTTAAGAAGTTATCTATAGCAGTTGACTCTCCTTGTTGTAAAAGCTCTCTCAGTGAATTTACTACTGTATCTGAAAGCTTTGTCTGTAACACAATCAAACAGTACTCGTCTAAATCCTGTGCCTTAGATCCTGTACCTACACATCTGCTAAAGGAATCTCTTGACGTGTTAGCTGCCCCAATTACTGACATTATCAATTCATCTTTATCCTCAGGAGTATTTCCTCTGTCACTTAAGAAAGGTCTCATCTGCCCATCTATTAAAAAACCTACTAGTGATAAAGAGCAATTCCCTAACTATAGACCTATTACTAACGTGGCTTTCTTGTCAAAAGTATTAGAGCGGAATGCTGCCAGACAGACAACAGACTATCTTATTGAGAATAACCTCCTTGCAAAAATGCAATCTGCTTATAGACTCTTTCATAGCACAGAGACAGCAGTTCTGCGTGTTTTCAATGACATCCTTAATGCACTTGATGAAAATCAGGAAGTAGTGTTGGTACTGTTGGACTTATCATCTGCGTTCGACACCATTGACCACACTGTTCTATTGGAGAGACTTAAACATCGTTATGGGTTTAGTGGAACTGTACTAGCCTGGTATCGCTCATACCTTTCTGATCGGGTACAGTCAGTTACGGTGAAGAATACGCATTCCTCAAATAAACCATTGCAATATGGTGTACCTCAGGGTTCTGTACTGGGTCCACTTCTGTTTTCACTCTTCTTTGCGCCATTGGAAGATGTGATCAAAGCCCACGGCCTTGATTGCATAATGTACGCTGATGACACACAGCTGTATATGCCTATAAAATCTCCATGTGATCGACCTGCTGCTCTAGCTAAACTTGAGTTATGTATTAAGGACATCACCATCTGGTGTACTATGAATGGTCTTATATGCAATCCAAGTAAAACCGAGATTGTCCATCTATCATCACGTTTTATGCATTGCGAACCAATACCAGAAATATGTGTCAATGATGTGATAATCCAACCGGCTCCGGTTGCACGTGATCTCGGTGTTGCTGTTGATAGACATTTAAAATTAAATACTCATGTAAATAACATTTGTAAATCGGCCACTTTGGCTATCAGAAATATTGGCAAGATCAGGAAATATTTGAGTAAAAAGGACTGTGAGAAGTTGGTGCATGCATTCATAACATCAAAACTTGACAGCTGTAATAGCATCCTATATGGCTTACCAGATACTGAATTGAGCAAGTTACAGCGAATTCAAAATACAGCTGCTAGACTTGTTGCAGGGGTTAAAAAATCGGAGCATATCTCCCCTGCGCTACGTAATCTTCACTGGTTGCCGGTGAGATCACGGATTGTTTTTAAGATACTAATAATTACTTTCAAGGCTTTGCATGGCCAGGCGCCTGTTTATATTACTGATTTGCTAACTAAATATAAACCTACTCGTACTTTGAGATCATCTGAGCAAAATCTGCTACTCGAGCCAAAATCCAAAACGGTGACTCATGGAGACAGAGCATTCTCGGTTGCAGCGCCAAAACTGTGGAATTCATTACCACAGGAAATTAGAAGCTTTGAAATGTTAAGTAATTTTAAGTCTGCAGTTAAGACTTTTCTTTTTTAAAATTAATAGTTATTGTTCATAGTGTTAATATATGTAGTAGGCTTTATCTTATAATGAAACTGTAATTAGCTTTAAAAGCAACTTTAAGAATATATATATTGTTGTAAGAGCATTGAGACTATTGTATAATGCTCCTAATACGTCTTTATTATTATTATTATTATACGCGAATAATAAAAAATAATAATAATAATAAAGGTTCCAAGCAAACTAAAATAACCAAAAACTTGTAGGAAATTAAATAAAAGAAAAACGTTCGTTAAGACCAAGAGGATGTGTGGTGCCAAGTTTAAAAATGAGACGCTTCTCTTGCCGTTTGCGGTTGTTACCACCTGAGATGGGAAGGATGGCGCAGACTTTCATGTCCGAAACCAAATGGTTGGAGCTGTTGAAATGGCGGGCTACAGGTTTGTCACCATCGTTGATCCTCACGGAACGAAGATGTTCAGCAAACCTGTCTGAAAGGCGTCGCCCAGTTTCACCGATGTAGATTTTAGGGCATTTATCGCAAGAAATGCAATAAATGATGTTGGTGGACGTGCATGAAAAAGCATGACGGATTGTGTGGTCGAATTTGGGGGCAGTAATAACTGTAGTGGGATTGAGAAAAGGGCATGTGTTATAGCGGGAACGGCCGCAAGAAAATGTTCCCGCTGGTGCCGAGGTATTTTGTTTAAGGGCACTATGTACTAAGGAGTCACGAATGTTTTTATTACGGCGAAAAGATACCAAAGGGTTATCGGTGAAAATGGCTGACGTCTCAGGTGTGAAAATTCCGATTAATAATATTTTTAACTTTAAAATTGAAAGGATGAAATGTTAGAACTAAAGGAATTTTATTGTTTGAAACTTGTTCCAAAGATGGTTCAAGGGCGTCTAAACGGGGGACGAGAAAAGCTTTCTGAACGGCGAGGTCTAAAAGGTTGGTAGGGTAACCACGTTGGACAAAAAAGATCTCATTTCCATTGATTTGGCTTGAAAATCTTGGTCGTCGCTACATAAGCGGCGAAGACGCAAGAATTGAGAGTAAGGGATGGATTGCTTAGTGTGGTTGGGATGAGAGGATGAAAATAGAAGATAACTATGGGAGTTAGTAGGCTTGTACGAGACCGACGTTTTCAGCGAATCACCATGCATTAATCGAAATTAAAATATCAAGGAACGACACAGAGGTCTCGCTGATTTCCCACGTGAACTTCAGAGCAGGATGAAAATCATCAACAAAGTTGATGAACCGCTCTAAAAGGACACGTGAACACGACGCCGTTCCTAAACAGTCATCGATAAATCTGCCGAAGAAATCAGGCAAGGGACCCGTGTATTGTTCAAAGATCTGTTTTTCAACATAACCAACAAATAAGTTAGCATAGCTAGGACCCATTTTGGTGCCCATCGCAACACCACTTATTTGTTGATAATGTTCACCATCAAACGAAAAATTGTTAAGGGTAAGCACTAGTTCTGCTAAGCGGAGTAACGTGGTTGTGGAGGGTTCTAAATTAGTGCGCTGATCAAAGAAAAACTTCAGAGCTTCAAGGCCATCACAATGGGGAATGACGGTGTATAAGGAATTGACGTCCATCGTGAAAATAAATTTATCGGAACTACTGAAACGTAACTGGTCGAAAATTTGCAAGGCATGTTTAGTATCTTTGATATAAGAAGGCAACTTCTTAACCAAAGGATACATAACGTTGTCTAGAAAACTGGAAATGAGCTCGGTGGGGCAACTACAAGCGGAAACAATCGGCCTGCCAGGATTGTTAGGTTTATGAATTTTAGGTAGGAAATATATGACAGGCGTTCTGGGGGTTGTTAATATAAGGTTAGATGCAGAGGCAGGCAATTCGCCGGCTTGGATGAAATTCTTGATGGTAGTTTTGACGGATTTTTGGTGAGATTGACTGGGATCGGAATTCAACTTAGTATAAAAGATGGTGTCGCTGAGTTGACGAAGAGCCTCTTGTCGATACAAGTCCGCTCTCCAGACAACTACAGCGCCACCTTTGTCCGCAGGTTTTATGACAACGTCATTTCGGCATCGTAATGAATTCAAAGCTAGAATTCTATATATATTAGAATTCTAATATATACATATATATACTAAATAATTTAGATGTAATTGAAAATTATTGTAACACTGATCACCGGTTTAAATAAAGTTGTTATTATATATTTCTTATACATAAGGAAGAGATGTATCAGGGTTCGAAATAGTTTTAGGACCTAATGCCGGCGATTTCTAATTTCAAAATATAACTCAACTTTGGGTTATCACAGGTGGCCCAAGCTCGTGCGCCAATTTGTGTTTATATTGGAATTTATTCGATTTGTCAAAATTAGAGGATATTTTCACCTATCATTGGCAGTTTACCACCTTTTCACTTTTATATATATATATATATATATATATATATATATATATATATATATATATATATATATATATATATATATATATATATACCTGTATATATATATATATATATATATATATATATACCTGTATATATATATATATATATATATATATATATATATATATGGTTCCTCTAATCTTTATATTTATTTAAAACCTGTTTTACAGAGGTTCATCAGCTCTGGCTTGTATCAATGCAATGCTTCATGCGAATTCTCGCTCCTCACATGATCTATTTCACAAGCTAGAAGGCAGAATGGGTTGTTACAAACTCAATGTAAGTAACAACAGTTTAGTTATAATGGAACCCAAGGTGCTGTGATTGCATGTGGTCGTGGTGGTTGTAAGGCCAGGTTTAGACGTCGAACGTCAGGTTGTTTCTATACGTACCGGAGCACAGTTTACGTCATAACGATTAAGCATTCCATGCATCTCATCAACAACATAGTATCAACTACAATTCTTTTAGTCTAAAATATAATCAACCCAATAATAATGCTGCCAAAAATTTATGTGTTTAAAAAATTTAAGTTGCATCATTTAGATCAGGAAAATACCAAACCAAGAGTTTTTCGTCCTTCCGAATTGTTCGCATATTCATCAAATGGAGAAGCTATGTAACCAGGCAATTTTAGGATTGGTACCCAGCCCCATCAATACAGATTTGGTTCCGCCGTGCCTGGGCCATATTGGTGTGACCACCGTTGTCACAACAATATGGCCGCCACGTGCTAATTCCGTTTATGAAGTGTTCTAAATTAGGGGAAAACCTTCGACAACTGATTTATTTTGGACAGATAGTCTTTGTCGCATATAATAAAACTATATAACGTTGTCCCTTCAAGATGGCAAAATATTTCCGCAAAATATTTCCAGCTCCAAACAATATAGTTGCTTGATCCAGTCTTTATTTTGAGATCAGTGGTTCCTTGCATGTTGGCCAAATTGGCCAATTGATGACTTACACGTGACGTCACAGCAGTCATGTTGGTGGATGTTGAATAAAAGAATCTTCCTTTGTTTGTGGCACCAACATGGCTGCCAAACCTTTGTCTTCAGAATCTCAAGTGATTGGTTGCAAGTCACCAATGTATAACCAATGCACTTCATATATTTATCTTTTATTTAGGAAAACCGAACTGAATTAAGAGACTCTTCAATGAGCGACTCTGCATCACCAGGGACAAGTATGCATGTTATATTATATAAGTTTAATAAAGAGAACCAGATGTTGAGCTAAAATATACAATTAAAAAATAGTGAATATGAGGTCTAACGTTTAAGCAGGACTAAGGGCATTCGCTCGAAACATTTGACCTCTTATGCAGGGTAGTACACCAATAATTACTGTTTTGTTCTTATTTTAACACTACCTACACAGCACACTACTTTTATATCATAGTTAGACCTCTTATTCATTATTTTGGTAGTACACCAACCTTTTAGTGTTTTTTATTTATATTTTAACACTACATACACAGCACACTACTTTTATATCATAGTTTGACCTCTTATTCATTATTTTGGTAGTACATCAACCTTTTAGTGTTTTTTTATTTATATTTTAACACTACCTACACAGCACACTACTTTTATATCATAGTTAAACCTCTTATTCATTATTTTGGTAGTACACCAACCTTTTAGTGTTTTTTATTCATATTTTAACACTACATACACAGCACATTACTTTTATATCATAGTTAGACCTCTTATTCATTATTTTGGTAGTACATCAACCTTTTAGTGTTTTTTATTCATATTTTAACACTACCTACACAGCACACTACTTTTATATCATAGTTAGTCCTCTTATTCATTATTTTGGTAGTACATCAACCTTTTAGTGTTTTTTATTCATATTTTAACACTACCTACACAGCACACTACTTTTATATCATAGTTAGACCTCTTATTCATTATTTTGGTAGTACACCAATAATTACTGTTTTGTTCTTATTTTAACACTACATACACAGCACACTACTTTTATATCATGGTTGGACCTCTTATTCATTATTTTGGTAGTACATCAACCTTTTAGTGTTTTTTATTCATATTTTAACACTACCTACACAGCACATTACTTTTATATCATAGTTAGACCTCTTATTCATTATTTTGGTAGTACATCAACCTTTTAGTGTTTTTTATTTATATTTTAACACTACCTACACAGCACACTACTTTTATATCATAGTTAGACCTCTTATTCATTATTTTGGTAGTACACCAACCTTTTAGTGTTTTTTTATTCATATTTTAACACTACCTACACAGCACACTACTTTTATATCATAGTTAGACCTCTTATTCATTATTTTGGTAGTACACCAACCTTTTAGTGTTTTTTATTCATATTTTAACACTACCTACACAGCACATTACTTTTATATCATAGTTAGACCTCTTATTCATTATTTTGGTAGTACATCAACCTTTTAGTGTTTTTTATTCATATTTTAACACTACCTACACAGCACATTACTTTTATATCATAGTGAGACCTCTTATTCATTATTTTGGTAGTACACCAACCTTTTAGTGTTTTTTATTCATATTTTAACACTACCTACACAGCACACTACTTTTATATCATAGTTAGACCTCTTATTCATTATTTTGGTAGTACACCAACCTTTTAGTGTTTTTATTCATATTTTAACACTACCTACACAGCACACTACTTTTATATCATAGTTAGACCTCTTATTCATTATTTTGGTAGTACACCAACCTTTTAGTGTTTTTTATTCATATTTTAACACTACCTACACAGCACACTACTTTTATATCATAGTTAGACCTCTTATTCATTATTTTGGTAGTACACCAACCTTTTAGTGTTTTTTATTCATATTTTAACACTACCTACACAGCACATTACTTTTATATCATAGTTAGACCTCTTATTCATTATTTTGGTAGTACATCAACCTTTTAGTGTTTTTTATTCATATTTTAACACTACCTACACAGCACATTACTTTTATATCATAGTGAGACCTCTTATTCATTATTTTGGTAGTACACCAACCTTTTAGTGTTTTTTATTCATATTTTAACACTACCTACACAGCACATTACTTTTATATCATAGTTAGACCTCTTATTCATTATTTTGGTAGTACACCAACCTTTTAGTGTTTTTTATTCATATTTTAACACTACCTACACAGCACACTACTTTTATATCATAGTTAGACCTCTTATTCATTATTTTGGTAGTACACCAACCTTTTAGTGTTTTTTATTCATATTTTAACACTACCTACACAGCACACTACTTTTATATCATAGTTAGTCCTCTTATTCATTATTTTGGTAGTACATCAACCTTTTAGTGTTTTTTATTCATATTTTAACACTACCTACACAGCACACTACTTTTATATCATAGTTAGTCCTCTTATTCATTATTTTGGTAGTACATCAACCTTTTAGTGTTTTTTATTCATATTTTAACACTACCTACACAGCACACTACTTTTATATCATAGTTAGACCTCTTATTCATTATTTTGGTAGTACACCAATAATTACTGTTTTGTTCTTATTTTAACACTACATACACAGCACACTACTTTTATATCATGGTTGGACCTCTTATTCATTATTTTGGTAGTACATCAACCTTTTAGTGTTTTTTATTCATATTTGAACACTACCTACACAGCACATTACTTTTATATCATAGTTAGACTTCTTATTCATTATTTTGGTAGTACACCAACCTTTTACTGTTTTTTATTTATATTTTAACACTACCTACACAGCACACTACTTTTATATCATAGTTAGACCTCTTATTCATTATTTTGGTAGTACACCAACCTTTTAGTGTTTTTTATTTATATTTTAACACTACCTACACAGCACACTACTTTTATATCATAGTTAGACCTCTTATTCATTATTTTGGTAGTACACCAACCTTTTAGTGTTTTTATTCATATTTTAACACTACCTACACAACTCACTACTTTTATATCATAGTTAGTCCTCTTATTCATTATTTTGGTAGTACACCAACCTTTTAGTGTTTTTATTCATATTTTAACACTACCTACACAGCACATTACTTTTATATCATAGTTAGACCTCTTATTCATTATTTTGGTAGTACACCAACCTTTTAGTGTTTTTTATTCATATTTCAACACTACCTATACAGCACACTACTTTTATATCATAGTTAGACCTCTTATTCATTATTTTGGTAGTACACCAACCTTTTAGTGTTTTTATTCATATTTTAACACTACCTACACAGCACATTACTTTTATATCATAGTGAGACCTCTTATTCATTATTTTGGTAGTACACCAACCTTTTAGTGTTTTTTATTCATATTTTAACACTACCTACACAGCACATTACTTTTATATCATAGTTAGACCTCTTATTCATTATTTTGGTAGTACATCAACCTTTTAGTGTTTTTTATTCATATTTTAACACTACCTACACAGCACACTACTTTTATATCATAGTTAGACCTCTTATTCATTATTTTGGTAGTACACCAATAATTACTGTTTTGTTCTTATTTTAACACTACATACACAGCACACTACTTTTATATCATGGTTGGACCTCTTATTCATTATTTTGGTAGTACACCAACCTTTTAGTGTTTTTTATTCATATTTTAACACTACCTACACAGCACACTACTTTTATATCATAGTTAGACCTCTTATTCATTATTTTGGTAGTACACCAACCTTTTAGTGTTTTTTATTCATATTTTAACACTACCTACACAGCACATTACTTTTATATCATAGTTAGACTTCTTATTCATTATTTTGGTAGTACACCAACCTTTTACTGTTTTTTATTTATATTTTAACACTACCTACACAGCACATTACTTTTATATCATAGTGAGACCTCTTATTCATTATTTTGGTAGTACACCAACCTTTTAGTGTTTTTTATTCATATTTTAACACTACCTACACAGCACATTACTTTTATATCATAGTTAGACCTCTTATTCATTATTTTGGTAGTACATCAACCTTTTAGTGTTTTTTATTCATATTTTAACACTACCTACACAGCACACTACTTTTATATCATAGTTAGACCTCTTATTCATTATTTTGGTAGTACACCAATAATTACTGTTTTGTTCTTATTTTAACACTACATACACAGCACACTACTTTTATATCATGGTTGGACCTCTTATTCATTATTTTGGTAGTACATCAACCTTTTAGTGTTTTTTATTCATATTTTAACACTACCTACACAGCACACTACTTTTATATCATAGTTAAACCTCTTATTCATTATTTTGCTAGTACACCAACCTTTTAGTGTTTTTTATTCATATTTTAACACTACCTACACAGCACATTACTTTTATATCATAGTTATAGACCTCTTATTCATTATTTTGGTAGTACATCAACCTTTTAGTGTTTTTTATTTATATTTTAACACTACCTACACAGCACACTACTTTTATATCATAGTTAAACCTCTTATTCATTATTTTGGTAGTACATCAACCTTTTAGTGTTTTTTATTTATATTTTAACACTACCTACACAGCACACTACTTTTATATCATAGTGAGACCTCTTATTCATTATTTTGGTAGTACATCAACCTTTTAGTGTTTTTTATTCATATTTTAACACTAACTACACAGCACACTACTTTTATATCATAGTTAAACCTCTTATTCATTATTTTGGTAGTACACCAACTCACCAACCTTTTAGTGTTTTTATTAATATTTTAACACTACCTACACAGCTGACAGCACACTACTTTTATATGATAGTTAGACCTCTTTTTCATTATTTTGGTAGTGCACCAATAATTACTGTTTTTGTTCTTATTTTAGCACTTACACAGCACACTACTTCTATATATACAATTCCTTATATTTGAATAATTACGCAATGAATATAACGCTTTTGACTAAAGTGCCCCTGAAATCAAATTTTTGGTGTTCTGTAGTTTACATATTCGTACAGATCACGTCCTTCTTATATCACTTGCCAAATTTCTAGTCATTACGAGCATGGAAAGTTGCCCTTTTCGACTGTTTTTATACATGATTATACTACCACCATTAATCAAACATGTTCCGGAAGTGACGTCAAGACTCAAAGCTAAAAACCACATGGCTCATCATCATCATATTAATATAAAGGGTTGTTAGGGAAATTACTATTTTACAAATAGTCTTATAACTCAATAATTACGGAAAACCACGGGAAATAAGCCGTACAGCACCAAATTTGTTACTCTGCATTTGAGTCTTTGACGTCATGGATTCTTTTGAAATCGCAGGCTCGTTATGAACATGTTTTGAGCAATGGCGGACAAAGTTTTGGCGAGTTTGGAGCTTGAATTACTTGTGATAAAATGTTCATTGTTAACTTCTTTTGCAAATGACAACAAGTATTAACCTAAAATGATATTCTGTAATAAAAAACGACAAAAAAATTTCCCTGGTATTTCGTCTTAGGGGCACTTTAAATGCCAATTCTCATTAGTTACTGACGTCATTCCGGTCTTCGTAGCCTGATCGAGACCCCCAAGCTGACCAATCACAGCGTGCATGTGGCACGTGCAGTAGGCGCGTTGCCGGTTAGTACTCGGATGGGTGACCGACCATCTGGGTATACTGGTGTTGACTTCTGAGCTTCAGACTCACGTGAGTCGTGTGCTTCGAGGGGTTTTCTCTGGGTTCTCCCGTTTCCCGGGATAGAAGTAGCGCACACCCCTACCTTCGGGTAGTAGCTAAAGAAAGAGGAGCCTACGGGTCTCCTCCGGCTACAGCCGCCCAACAACAACATGGAAACGCCAAAAATGTTCTCTATTTCTTAGATGTTGACCAGCCTCTTTATGTAAGTGTATGTAGTAGTATCATCAATTTCAATATTTTATTATGTTTCTAGGTTCAGGCTCCAACAGTGTCATGTCCGATACAAAAGAGCTGACGCAGTTTGTAGATAATCAATCAGACAATTTCACACCGCCGTCTGATGCGAATGCCGAGAGTACTTCATCGAAATTCTCGACATTCTCCTCAACTAACGTGTCTACAGCATCTGGGTCACTACCACCTATAAGTAGTATGTCGCGTTCTTTTGTTTCAGTTTCTACATGTACATTATTTATAAAGTTCTTTCAACAGGTAGCCCACATCACTAATAGTGATTTTCAGTGGGCCCCTGCATCAGTAAAAATAGGTACGCGGTGCGTACATCGACTTTAGTTGGGACAGTTGAGACGATCTAACCATTAAACTATCGGTACTGGAGAGAGAAGGTTACAATTATGTACTTAGTTCGATTATGTATATGTACTGTAACTGCTGTAGTCAGGATTATGTATATGTATACCACTGCTGTAGTCACGATTATGTATATGTACTACCACTGCTGTAGTCACGATTATGTATATGTACTACCACTGCTGCAGTCACGATTATGTATATGTACTACCACTGCTGTTGTCACGATTATGTATATGTACTACCACTGCTGTTGTCACAATTATGTATATGTACTACCACTGTTGTAGTCACGATTATGTATATGTACTACCACTGTTGTAGTCACGATTATGTATATGTACTGCCACTGCTGTTGTCACAATTATGTATATTTACTGCCACTGTTGTAGTCACGATTCTGTATATGTACTACCACTGCTGTTGTCACAATTATGTATATGTACTACCACTGCTGTTGTCACAATTATGTATATACTACTGTTGTAACTTGTAGTCAGGATTATGTATATGTATACTGCCACTGCTGTAGTCAGGATTATGTATATGTACTGCCACTGCTGTAGTCACGATTATGTATATGTACTGCCACTGTTGTAGTCACGATTATGTATATGTACTACCACTGCTGTAGTCACTGCTATACATAATTGCAACCTTCCATCTGAATCTCGGTAGCTCATTGGTATAAGAGAGTCTCATAGAAGATCACAGGTCAAATTGACATGGCTTGGCATTTACTTACTCGAAAATTTTCGGTGTCTTAATTTTGACAGGTATGTTGGGTTCGTATCCTACCCGAGTTGCCACAACAACGTCAGTGACGTCATCGGTTGCTTGTGCCATCGCCGACTCCCGCCTTAATAGCCTGATTGCACCTACACCTGACAATCTTCCGCCCAGGTCGACAGTGTCGAAGAAGAGGGTGGTAAAACCTCGTTTTCAGAACGAAAGACCAACGACGAAGAAACCTCGCGTCACCTTTAAGATGGACAAGGAGAAGAAAGGAAAACATGAGCAACATACAAGACCGTCTGTGAAAACTAAGGCCGAGGTGGGGAATATAAAACACCGTCTTCAGAAAAAAGTACTAACTACACTATATTTAAATCATCACACACTCTGTAAATTTTTGGGATTAGACCTTATTCATAAATGGCCGATTATTATAATATTTTTATATATTATAATATATAATATTCTTTAGATGAAGATTTATTGATGGTCAAATATATGTATACGATAATTTGACTGCCCCAACCGGGAATCGAACCCGAGGTCTCCCAATCAACGCATCGGCGCTCTAACCACTGAGCTATTGAAACACGGTCAGAACAGTCAAACATCATACATATTTATACATCGCCCCGATTCTCAAATCTCTAGAATTGTTGTAAAGCCTCCTGTATACAAGAGCCGGTGATCAGCTCGCTACTTGAGGAAGACCTGCGAGAGGCTTCGCTCTACTTCGTCGAAGATAAGATGTCTTCCTGTAGAGATTTGAGCGTCGGGGCAATGTATAAATCCTTTTCAATTTCGTACATGGAAATGAGTTCATATTGAACAATAATATTTACTGTATTTAAGGGACTTTTCGTAGTTAGCCTAATCTAGCAATGTTGATTTTCTTTATTTTTTGTGAACCAAAAATACCTAGTTCTAACGCATATTTAAAATATATTTGTAATTCAAAACAGAAGTTTACACACACTAAAAAATTGTCCTTTTCCTTGCCATTCTGAGTGACCCCGTAGCCTTCGATAGTTTTAATTTCTTCTGGCATGAAGGCTCGCGGTAAATAACTGCCCTGCAGGGATGTCACTCACCACTGGCAACACTTCTGCAGATTCTGATTTCTGAGACATGATACTGGGTCAGACGCTGCCGAGATTACGCTAAGTGGGTCAGTCCGGCTTCTCATTAGCCTGCGTGGCAGGCGTTACGTTTGGGGGGGGGGGGGGCGGGCGGAATTGGGGGCGCGGCGGAATTCCCATTTTCCGCCCCGCCCCCTATTCCGCCCGCTCCCCCAAACGTAACGCCACGCAGGCTAGCTTCTCATATGAATGCCACGACATTTAGTACGAGAAATAACTAAGGCGAGGTCTCGCTAAGCGGACCGCGGACAACACACGTAAAAATCTCACAAGCTGTAACAAGGTTGTTGGTTCAACATGCCTGTAACAGCATTGTCAACATGATAGAACATGACTGCTAAAATAACAGCACAATATACACACGTAATTGACGTAAATCAACAGGCCACAGGTAGCGGCGTTGTAGGTAGCGTGCGTGGAAGGCGTTACGTTTGGGGGGGGGGGGGGGGGGGAGGCGGAAAATGGAGAGGTGAAAGTAACGCCTGCCAAAAATCCTATTCGTAAAAGCGTACAAACTTCATTAGCATGATTGACATTGTTTATACTTAGCAGGTCGCAAAACAACCAATAAAAAGATATGCACGAATTAAACTTCAGTAAAAAAAATAAACACTGCATTGCAAATAGGAGAGGTCTTTTATTGCGCGATAAGTAATAACATAACTTCGAAACAAATGCTGAGATCTCGATTCGATCGCAAAGTACCTAAAAGCGCCGCTACTCCAAGGGAATACTGACTATCTATAGTCTCTCAAGCGGACAAATGGCAAGACAACCAGACGAAGTTGGTATATCGTTTATTCGTCTTGTGATGGGATAGCTTTGATTGCGTGATCATAAACACTAACATGTGGAATATCAGACTTTTCCAAATGCGGTAGGCAAAATAGCCACGACATCATGATAATTTAGTAAATCACGCTTTCGCGGCGTAAGATTAATTTCATAGGGAAAATCCAATGCTACCTCATTCCTTTGATGTTTGGGCAAGTTTGACAGTTTATTTACATAAGACCCGATACTTTTGGTGGAGGTGTACGCTTTTATGAATAGGATTTTGGCCCAAAACGAAACGCCTGCCACGCAGGCTACGTTGTAGGGGGAGGGTAGTGTGGGGAGGAAACTGTTCGCATTAGGGAACTGATCCGTCACATGGACGAAACTATGCATGCAAAGGCATGTACTGGAAATTGATCTCAATATCGCATGGTAGAGCAATGTACTGGAAATTGCTCTCGAAGTCACTCTCCGATATGACGCATTTCTCGTTTTGTCATCTCTTATTTTCTCCTATTTCTTTTCTGTCCTTGTTCTAGTTGAAATACATGGAAAGCGATTGTTCTTCCTCGAAGAATTTCATTCCTCCTGTTCTTAAACCTCCAATGTACCCGACGCACACGGTCGTCAAAACGTCATCCGCTGGATTTTTTGGGGTAAGTTCAACTTTTCATTTTTAGCGCCAATTTCTTACTCCATCTCGTGCTGATGTGATAAAGTCGTAATCATCGTGGTATAAAACACGCGTGTTGATTCGCGTGTAGTGCACGAAATGGCAGTGGCAGGAAAAAATCGTAGGATGGCTGAACGTGAAAATTTCAACTTTTTTTGCAGCTAAGCTGTTTACCAGTTGATTTTTTCAATAATTTCTAGCGATGAATGTGGCTTAACAAATAAAATATCAGATAAACAAAAGGAAAATATGGGCCGAAATTTGAAAAAATACAGGTTCTCTTGATTTTCGTTGCTGTCTTTTGAACTTTGGAAGACTTGTATGACAATATCTATTACGATAAACATCAAAACAAGGTTACTTTGTGTGTGTGTGTGTTACTGCTTAATCCAACATTTTACGACACGAAAAATAATTTGGTACCTCCAGTAACTACCTTCCTATTTTCTTTTATCTTACGATTTTTGTGATTTGCCATAACGATTTTCCTTTATATTATCCTACAAAGTTCTTGTTGTCCTTCTAATTGCAGCAAAAGAGGCATAAGAAAATGAGCATTGGTAAGTTGAAAAACGTTTATGTCCTTCATGTTCGGACGTATTTAGATTAGCAGAACTTATATTCGTTGCTAAGGAAGTTTAGAATTAACAAATTTGCCATAGAATTTCACAGATTTAAGAAACCATCAAGGCAGTCTGTATGTGGGTAAAACTATTTCGTTTGGTGGTGTCATATGATGACGTCATCATGACGGAAAAATAAATATTCCTATAATCTTCTAGCCTCCTCCGCAGGCAACTCTGTGGCTTCTTTTCTCCGAGTCAAATCGCTTCCAAGGCTGTGCGAGCAATGTTTTGGTTGGGATTGCAGGGAAGTGAAGTAATCTTTATTCAGGATAATCTTATCAGTATATAATTACTGGTATCATTAAGAGTCCTGACTGAGTTCAATTACAAATGTAAACTAGACATAAGATAAAATATAGAACAAGTAACTAAGTGTTAATATAACAAGAGAATAAATAAAATAATGTGACCATAGGTAATAAAAAATATTTAGGATGGAGAAAAATAACCAGATAGCTTAGCTTTAAAATCGTTCAAAGTAGATACACTTCTTATTGAAGTAGGGAGATCATTAAATGTTACTGCTCCCATATGGAAAAAAGCTTTTCTACACGAAGCAAGTTTTATTTTAGGCAATCGTATGATGCAGTTGTTATTCCTCGTGCCATGGTCGTGACTTATTAAAGTGAAATAATCTTGGAATGGATCGCATAAATAATTATTTAGGGATTTATAAACAACAATGCATGCATGCATTTTGATAATATCATGAAGGTTTGGCAGGACAAGCTGAACGGATCTTGATGCACCTCCAATGATACTAGCGGCTCTAGAGGAGAGGTAAGATAATTTCTCCTTTGAGGTGTTGCAAAGATCAATATTTAAGATACAGCTGTAAGTTATCACTGGAATAACCATAGAGCGATAGATAGCTTCAGCGGAATACATGTTAACTGATTTTCTGATCCGTGACAGGAGACGTAATCTTCCAGATGCTTTGCGATATACTTTAGCAAAGTGACTTTGAAGAGATAATGCTTGATCAAGTTCAACACCTAGATATTTATAGGAGCTGGTAACATTAATAGCTGAACCTTTAAAATTTACGGAGAGTTGCTGATCTTTAAGTATAGGGATTGTGAAGGGATTGGTCGACGAAGAAGAAGCCACAGAGGAGGAGCCTAATAATCTTCGAAGGTTTTTAAGTAAAATTAATTTTTCACATGCGATTAGAATCTGGACTGTTATCTTAAAATGTAGCCGGGATATCGAATTTTTAAGGTGAATAAACACAATAAAATATTGATAACTTCATTTTTATTTAATTTATACTATGAATTTATCAACAAATCCATACTTACTTTTAATTTAGGTTTACATGACATTCGCAAATGTAGCATATTGTCAAAAATGACGAAAATTATAGAGTTTTGGTTTTTCTTGATGACATCAAGCACGTCATCGAATGACGTCACCAGACGACAGAAGTTTGCCTACATATTCCACATTTAAAATATCTTGGTTAAACCTTGACTTTATTGTCCACTCATGAAGTATATTGGGCGCTAAGTGACCGGTCCTTAGCAACCGGTTGTCTAGCAACGGAATACGACAATACATCCGAACACCCTTAAGGTGAGGTAATACGAGCAACAAATTTCTGCAACTTGTTTTGCAACCTTGTTGCGTTGTAAAGCCCAGTGTTTCCAAGACATGGTTTCTGAAACAAAAGTCTCCAGTGTATGTTGAAAAGTTTCCGAAACTTTGTTCAAGTGAACTTTGTTCAAGTGAACTTTGTTCAAGTGAACTTTGTTCAAGTGAACTTTGTTCAAGTGAACTTTGTTCAAGTGAACTTTGTTCAAGTTGAACTTTGTTCAAGTGCAAGTTGTGACAGCCCCTCTGCACGCAACTGATTTTTCAGATTTCCAAGTTGCACGAAAAGTTCAGTTTTGTTTCTACTTCGGTAACAAATTTCTACAAGTTACACGAACAAAATTACGTGTGACATGGGTCGTGTGACTTTAGTGGCGGACGCTGGCCATCCGAAAGAAATTATAGTAAGCTCCCTCATCTTCGAGTTTGGCGACCAACTAAACAAATAAAAGATACAAACCGAAATGTTATGTTATTTTCGTAGGCTAGGAAGGTGCCGGTGAAATATTAAGCAAAGAAAAAAGTTATAAACAATATCGTATGAATTCTGATCACTACAAAAAACACAGATTGTGAAGTTCAAATACCTGATGAAAATATCCCCTCTCCTTTCTCCTGGTAATCTACGACCTTACCCAAACTTTTTTCAACCTCTTTCGTTTGGTTTGTTCACTTTCCAATCCGGCATTAAAAAGATAATTGCGAGCGCTTTTCTTCGGCGAATTTGCTGAATGTCGCTCGCCATGTTGGCGGATTACCTTGCAACTCGCAACATTTTTTATCACGCAAGTTGCAGGAATAATATGACGTGTGTCAAGGTGATGTGTAACTAGAACTTTGTTTTTTGCAACAAAGCTACGTGTAACAGAGGCTTTAGGAAACTGTTTTTCAGAAACTTGTTTCAGTTTATGTACCTTTCTTGCGGCATTGTTGCGTTGCAAGTTGTTGCAGAATTGTGTTGTTCGTATTACCTTACCTTTAATTATCGAATGTTCAAAGTTGAAAAAACGATGGAAAACAATTTTCAATAAAACGTATTTCATTTTAATTCATTTCTTCTCATTTGTTAGCCGCCCAAGTTAAGCGTTCCAAGGAAGGTCAAGTTGATCTCGTCTCGCCGAATTCAATTTTGTCGAAGATGAATGTTCGAGTAAGTCCGTTTCTTTTCTTTTTTTTTTGATTTTTAACAATTTTTAAAATCCTAAATAAATTAGATTGTCCAGAACAGTTGACTGACATTTTCAAATTGCAGAGCTCCATTCGAGAAAAAGAACTACGTGATAGTACACTGTACACTCCTACATCTTCCTAAACCATAGTCAATCAAGCTTTGGTCTGGAAACTCGGCAAATTTCAAAGCGCGGTTAACATCGTGAAACAAATGAGCTGCGATTTATGTTGAACCGTACCTCACCGTGCACAAACCCTTTGCTTTAGGTTTATTAATATTTAAACAGCATGGTTGAACCCAAACGTTTCTATTGGATGATTGCTTCGTTATACCAAAAATACAATGTGCTCACTAACCGTCACCATGCACAAATTTACATAAAGGAGAACAAAAAGATAGAACAAAGACTTTCGTTGAGTTTCCAGACCTGACCCTCATTGACTATGCCTAAACTAAACAGCAAAGTAGGACAGTCAATGTTTTTTAGGCAAATCAGAGAAATTACTTCTTTCAATATTTTTAAACAAACGCTTTTTAACTATATATTTTATAATCTGACATAGATGGTCACATAGCTTCCTCCGCAGGCAACTCTGTGGCTTCTTTTTCCCGTGTCAAATAGCTTCCAAGGCTGTTTTGTCCATTTTTGGCCGAGCCAGAGAAATGCGCTGTAATCCCAGCCAAAACATTACTCGCACAGCCTTGGAAGCGATTTGACTCGGAAAAAAGAAGCCACAGAGTTGCCTCATGCGGAGAAGGCTAGGTCACATATGTAGCTCTTAAATTTGTATTCATATTCTTAGTAGTATTTTGTTATTTTAATGTAGTTACATATTTGTAAATACTGCCTTCATCCTGTTCATACAAGCTTTTCACAGCTGAGATAGGGTCTTACAGTTTTAAATAAAGTCATTATTATTATTTAAATGAGTAAAATCAAACGCCCTGATTGGTTACTAAACGTGCTGTATATTACGCAAGCAATACATGAATATAAGCTTAGTTAAAGTGCTACTGCGATGGAAAAATAATCTATCCAATTTTGATTTTATCTTAAATTATTTTCAAAATGAGACAGAATGGCATCCTCGGTTTCTCAATATTTCATCTCGTTCCAGAGATATTCAGGTTTTTCAAACATGCAAATTAGATGCATCTGACGTCATCCACTCACATAGACTAAATGAAATTCACAAAATGAGACTCCAGTTTCGCGCCCATCGTCAAGATCAAATTCTCAGAAAATTCTCTGAGTCCCAGACAGGGATCGAACCTGTAACCTTCTGATTGCCGCTGAGACACTCTAACCATTGAGCTATCGAGACTCAGTAGCCTCCTCAGCAGTCAACTCTGTGGCTTCTTTTTTACGAGTCAAATCGCTTCCAAGGCTGTACGAGCGATGTTTTGGCTGGGACTGCAGGGAAATATAGGGATTGTGAAGGGATTGATTGACGAAGAGGTTTTGTAAGTGGTTTGCCTGAGGCATTTACAAACAGCGGCCCTATCGATATTATCTGTCTTCTGGACATATACTGTTTCATGGCCAAGACCGGACAAATAAATGAATTAGGTGCTCCAACGGTTATGGTATGTCCTGCGCGGAAATGGTCAGTTTTGGATTCTTTTATCCGTATAAACATTGAGGTGGACGATTGTGACCCTGCAGGGGAAAATACGACGTCTTCTGGTGTGAGGTGGATGTCGGAGTTAAATTTATAATTGCATGTTAGCTCTCCAAGCCGAAGGAAACCGAAAAATGCTAATGTGATCGCGGCCCAAAACATAAGCGAGTCATGATTTGTTGTGGTCGGTATCGCCAGCATCATGTAGAAAAGTATGTATTTGGATCACAGTTTAATCGACCCAAATACACAATTTCAACCTTCCATCTGAGTCTCTAGCCTCCTCCTCAGGCAACTCTGTGGCTTCTTTTTCCCGAGTCAAATAGCTTCCAACGCTGTTTTGGCCATTTTTGGCCGAGCCAGGGGAGGGAATGGGGCGAGGCGAAAATTAAAAGAAGCGTGCGACTTCCTATAACAATCCATCACTTGCTGGAACTATCATAGTAAACTGTTTGCTACTTTAACGCAAACTAAGAACAATGTTTCTGAGCCCCAGATAAGAATTGAACCCGTAACTTTCATGATCTCCGGTTAGACGCTCTAACCATTGAGCTACCAGAACTCAGATGGCAGAGCGAAGGCGCCGTCGTGTGCTAGTTCGTACGTGCGATATACGTATTGCTAATATATTCTGATAAAGATATACAGACATCGATGATACTGCTGAATTATTAGTACGTACATGTATGTCGCATGTACGAACTAGTGCACAACGTAGCCTTCGCTCTGCCATCTGAGTAGAGTACAGTAGCTCAATGGTTAGAGTGTCAAACCGGAGATCATGAAAGTTGCTGGTTCGATTCCCGTCTGGGGGTGAGAATCTGAGTAGCAAAGCTTGAGTAGCAAACAATTTACTATATTGAAATAACCAAGCTGCAAGTCACATTTAATATAAGTACATCATTGTAACCTTCACTCTCCATCTGAGTCTCGGTAGTTCAATGGCGAGAGCCTCTCACCGGCAATCAGAAAGTTACAGCTTCGATTCCTGTCCGGGACTCGGGAACATTTTCTGAGGATTTGAGCTTGACGAAATTCAATCTTCGGCAAATGAGATTTATATCCCAAGCCCCATTATCACGACTTGGTGATAGTGATACATATAAAATTGATGGCGCTCAGAAGGTTGTTGGTTCAATTTCCGGTTTGGGCTTCAGTCTTTCCCAGCACGTTTGCTAGACCGCACTGACTTTGTGTTTTCTCTCTTGATTTTTAGTCGCTCATTAATTTTAAGACGTTCAACCTTCTCCCCACGCACTATCAGTATCAGTTGGTGAAACTGTTGCCAGACCTTGACCGGGAAGTTGGCAGCAAAGGTGACTTAAGGTAACAATGTATAAACCAATAATCTTCAAAATATAAATTACTTTTAAATACTAGAAATACGTGTACGCAACAACCCTAGCTCGATGGATGTGCTAAAATCGTTTTGATGATTATTTTGCTTTATTTTTACCTGGAAAAGGTCTAGTGGTTACCACACGTGTCCATTATCTGGGAGACCCGGATACAATCCTTGGTCGTTTTATGTTTCTATTAGAAGCTTGGTTGTGGTTAGCGAGATTCCTTTGCGTCATAGTCAATCGAGATATGGCCTGGAAACTCAGCTAAAGTCTTTGTTCTATCTTTTTGTTCGTCTTTATGTAATTTTGTGCATGGTGCACGGTCACTGAACCTATTGTATTTTAGTATAATGAAGCAATCATCCAATAGAATCGTTTGGGTTTAATCGCTCAACCGTGTTGTTTAAATATTAATAAACCTAAAACAAAGGATGTGCACGGTGTAAGGTACGGTTCAACATCAAAACGTAGCTCATTATAGTCGCTTTGAAGTTTGCCGAGTTTCCAGACCATATCTCGATTGACTATGTTTGCGTGATAGCGCTTGAAAACTCCGCCCATCGATGACATTTACGCTAGCGCCTGAGTCGATAACCACAACTCAGGGTTTTAAAATAATTGAGATGGTGCTGCCTTTACAATAACACCAGCAAATGGAAAGACTTTCGGGTATTCTCTGAAAACGACTTTAAATCGTAGGCCCTCGGAATCCCTATCAGTTGGGTTTCCGTTCACCTAAGAGTGATAAACTGAATAGTTGAACTCTTAAAACATCGAGTCTCTGGCTCGGATAAATAGGGTAACCTTGTCCTGCGTGATCGACTCTAAATAAATTGTACTCATACAGAATGCGATTCATTTTAGAAATTTGTTTTAAATCGCGGAATAATTTTGCTCTGTGTTTTAGACCAGCCAGTGGTGCATTTAGCAACGAGTTTTTCACGAGTGCGTTCCGATCGTGGAGGGAGAGACTTAATGAAGGTAAGAAAATGAGGAATACAAAGTTAAATTTAGGTATTGAATAGCGTGTGGAGGGCGTGAGAGAGGGAGAGATAAGTGGGTGGGATGAATGGGTGGGTGCTTGGGAGGATGGGATGGGCGAATAATTAACAATTAGACAACAAGTCCGAGTTTTCTATGCATGACATAGACAACGAGAGCGAGTTGTCTAATTGTTTTAGTATCAACCATAAACAACCTTTCTTTAACGTAAAAAAGTCTTATCAAACATTGTTCCAAATTTTCAGATAGTTTCACCTTTTTGTTTGTAGAAGTCTCCCCATTCAAAATGTAGAGTTGCTCGGTGGCACATGATAAACAATCATTCACAAAAACGAGATTGTAATTACTTTGCTTGACATTTGGTGTAGATATACTCCATAGGCATAAGCGAATTCATTTTCTTATTCGAAAATGTCAAACTGGACAATTTTCCATTACTTTCGGGCCAATGTTTTCATGAATTCATCACTCGTATATAAATTTTAGCGGACGCCATGTTTGGCCTAGATCTCAAGTTTTGCTTGCAGCATGAATATGTCGTGGCTTCTGATTGGTCAGGATATGAATATCCCAGTTATAAGGAGGTTTGTGATTGGATAACGCTACTATAGTGGTCTATCACCAATAGACCACTAGTAGCTCAGCCAATTAGAATTAGAATGCCGAATTTGTAATAGACCACTAGTTGGTTGATACTAACGGATGTTATCCGCTCTTAATGAAACATTGCATATTTAATTATAGGAGAATTTACTCCTGAGGTGAGCCAAAAGATTCAACAAGAACAAGATAAAATTTACAATCAGGATCCGTGGAAGGTATGACACTATGAATAACTTTCAGGCTTAACAGATATTGGAAACAAAAAATTTGGGGAACGTGGTCAGTGTTGGCGGAAATGAAAAGAAATTCATCTTTTTCTCAGCGTTATTTCAGCCATGATAGCCGCGTTGCTAGTACAGTATTGTTCAACCAACATGCTGCAACAACTTTTGTGATTTTAGCTGAATAGAGTTAATCATCGTGTTCGTCCTCCTTAAGGTTCATATACATGTACTGCGATTAATCAGGCTGATTTATGGTTTAAATACATGGTAAGTAACCAGAAATAGAAATAGGAAGAGGAATACGGATTATGAGCCCACAAATCATTCCGCTGATAGTTTCTCGTCCTTAGCATGCATCTAAACCATAAATCGGGCCGATTAATCGCAGTGTGTAAACGTACCTTTAACGTTGCCGTTGTGTTCGACAAACTCTGTAATAGAGAGTGGAGTTTGCCGTGCCGCCTTGACGTCACCACGTTATTTAATCGGTATGAAACTCAACGATAACACGGATCTTTCCCATAATTGAGCTATTTCACAGATATAAAGTCACTTTTTCTTCGAAATGATCCAAGCTAAACCTTCCATGAACATGCAGTGGTCCTCTACTAACGGACACTCTATATAGCGGACAGTAAGTCCAGACACTGATATAATTATTTATTAATAGAAAACCTCTAGACAGCGGACACCTCTAAACAACGGACCGCAAAACGTCGGTCCCGAAGTGTCCGTTATATGCAGGTTCCACTGTATTTTCAAGTATTTTTATGTTTTAGATCTTAGCTGTGTTCCGTGGTCAGACATGGGTCGTATGGTGGCAGCCAGCGGCGCCTTTGACATACCTTCGACACGGCCACGTTCGAGCTAAATAATTTGTAAAGACACACGTCTGTTAATAAGACCATTATTAAAACCCATTAAGGCGTCTGATTGGTCAAAATTAACCACACGATCCCGCTCGCGCAGCCGTTGAATGGAGAGGATATCGCGGTGCTTAAACAACCCTGGCTAGGATCAGCATCGCATTCTCTTTTTTATAATTTGTCTTTTGTTCCGATTTTAGGTAAAACATTTCGAATCATTCTGGGGACAAAAGTACGTGAAACTCATCTCTCTTTATACTCCCATTTTTATCACCATACTCCTAACTGTGCTTCAGGTTTTCACGGTTACCACACATGTCTATGAGCTGGGTCGGACTACCATTCAGGGTCTTAAAATAATTGAGCAGAAAGTGCTGCTTTTGCAATAATACCAGCAAATGGTGAGATTTTCGGCCTCCCTCTAATAAACGCCTTCCCTTTTCATGCCAATAAACGCCTCCCTCTAATAAACGCCGCACACATCAGAGCGGCGTTTATTAGAAAAAATACAGAAAGTGCAAGAAAAAGGATGCTAAAATTGACAGATTTATTTATTTTTATGTGGCAACAATGGAACCAAACAAGGAATCTTTTTAATTTCTTCTTCCACAGAGGTTGACTGGCTGCATCGTCGAAGTGATGTAAACAACTCAGTTTAAACTAGCCATTGTTAAAGTTAAATAAAGTAAAATAATAAT
Source organism: Chrysogorgia sp. JL179-B06 (assembly GCA_035772405.1). Taxonomy (NCBI): domain Eukaryota; kingdom Metazoa; phylum Cnidaria; class Anthozoa; order Scleralcyonacea; family Chrysogorgiidae; genus Chrysogorgia; species Chrysogorgia sp. JL179-B06. The sequence continues at coordinate 653,655 of JAYKKM010000469.1, read as the reverse complement.
AAAAGTAAAAACGAAAAAAGAACTGGACCTCGTCCAAAATGGCAGCCAATATAATTGTTAGGCGGGGGGTTAGGGTTAGGATCTTTGTTGTTTTTGGGGTAAGTGGTTATTTCACTGATCTCAAAAATAGGACTGGATCGAGCTTCTGTTGTTACAAAAATTAAGCCAACAGCGGCCATATTGGAGTGACCACCTAAGGAGTACTGTGGCATCACAGACATGTTGGGGAGGATTCTGACATTTGCTATTTAACTTTAGCAAAGGAAACATACTCGCTGGACAGTTATTAAATGTCAGAATTCTGCCTTTCCTCTCCGATTCACCACTGTATTCGTAATGAGGTCACTCCAATATGGCCGCCGTTTGCTCTAATTATCCAGTAAGAGAAGCCTAATATGAGACGTCAAATTAGGTTTAAGGTTTTATGCATTTAATGTCAACAAAGAAAATATATTGGCCAGACACTAAACCTATTTTGCGAGCGTCGCATTTCGATTTGCTTGCAAACTCGGAGCTTTTGATGATCTCTCGTCAATTTGCATTATGCAAATATACAGGCTTCAAAATAAGCTCGTCAGATACAATAGAAAGCTCAATCCAGTCCTATTTTTGAGATCAGTGGGTTATTTACATGGTTCCCCTTTTAGCTAATACTGGCGACCATTTTGAATAAGGCCTGGTTACACAGGAAATTTAAAAAATGAGCCCAACATATTGTGCGTGCGGTTAAGAGCAGTTCAACTGTATATTGTCAATAAACCTGACTCTAACTCCAACCATACAGTTAATAATGATAACGATTGCCAAAAACTGAGAACGTTATTGGTTACTACGTGCAGCGTCTGGTCAATGTACAACAATTTTCTTCACCTGCTGGTGGTAACTCGGTCTTGACTCTTTGTCTTTTTTTGAAGATTGTGCGGAGACAATAGGTATGTGTCACCAGTAGAGAGCAGTCACCAAATTATGGAGGACGTCTGTCAGGAATGGTTGAGAGAACAAGAGAGAGAGAAACTAAAAGAAGCTGAAAACGTGGACTTGAGTGCACCGAATAAAATGACGAAAAAACAAGTAGAGTTCGCCGAACAACCGGAGAAAACCCTCACGGCGAAGCAACGAGCCGCGTTGGTACGTCAGCAAAGAGTGTCGAACGCTAAAGCCGCGACAAACAAGGCGCCCACGTCGCAGAAAAAGACGCCGGATGCGAAATCGTCGAGCCGTGGAAACGGTGGGAAAAGTTCTTCGAGAAGCGGACAGGTGAAAGATGAAGGTTCGACTGAGAAAGTCGCCAAGGTATCCGAAAAGACGAAAGCTAAACAAACCACTAAGATGACTAAACAAGGAAAAGTTAATCGTCCTGCGAAAGCGGGTAACTCGGGAGCACAGAAGATCTCTACGGACAAAGCTAGTCTAACTACGGCTGTCGGCATAGATTACAAGAGTGTTTCTCTTTCGACAGTTATAGAAGGTACGAATATCATCACCACACCAGTGAAATTTATCCTTATTTTTTCTCTCCTGCCATTTAACCAGTTTTTAGTGGAGTTCGTCTAGCATGCGAGTTGCGACTTAAAAATCTGCGAGTTTAAAAAAAACTGCGAGTTGCGAGTTAAAAATCTGCGAGTTGCGAGTCAAAAATCTGCGAGTTGCGACTTAAAAATCTGCGAGTTTAAAAAAACTGCGACTTGCGAGTCAAAAATCTGCGACTTGCGGGTCAAAAATCTGCGAGTTGCGAGTCAAAAATCTGCGAGTTGCGGGTCAAAAGTCTGCGAGTTGCGATTTAAAAATCTGCGAGTTTAAAAAAAACTGCAAGTTGCGAGTCAAAAATCTGCAATTATTTATCGTAGCAAGGCAAAATTATTGGAGGCAAGGAAATTTTTGAAATATAGGTTCTCTGAAATAGCATTTCACGCCTTCTTTGAGTAATTTGCAGCAAGTTTTACAAAATTGGTAACTACTAGTAATTGTTCAGTAGTTTTCCAAGGAACGACGGGACGGGGAGCCACAAGACAAATATGTATAAAGCTGTTGTCGATATTGTGTCCAGGAGCACAACAATACTGTTTACCGACTGTAGCTCCCTTATTCCAATTAACTATATATGAATTGCTTCAATGTTACCCGGAAGGCACAATGCATTATGGTATTTACAATTCGAGGAAGTTGTGCCAAGCGCGGTTTTTTTTTTGGGAAGGACGCAACCCCGCATGCGACGGAGCAACTCGCGGACTCGCAATTTAGCCGACCCCTTTTTTAGTGTTGCTTGTCGTATTTGCGTTGACCACTTTTCTTTTAAGCTTCTCCAGAGTAATTTCAGTTTTAATTGAAAACATTTATTTGTTTTGGGGAAAAAATCATATATGATAGCAAGTACAATCGAGTGATATTTGAAAGTTGTGCAAAAATTGCACGAGCCGTTAGGCGAGTGCAATTTGGGTATATACTTCATGGTAACACTAGACCGGGTTTGCATCTGTTTTTTATACCCCTAATCCTAACCGTAAAACATGGTGGGAGCCTATATATTGTTACCATGAAGTATATCCCGCAATTTGGCACAATTTTCAAATATCACGAGTTTTTCAAATATCATATGATTACTTATTTATTAATGCATAACAAGATTTGATCCGCCATTTTGTTTGTTTTGGGAAAATCATTAATTGTACAATACTGCAGTACAATTAATCAAATAATTGTACTCCTCTCAACCAATCAGAATGCAGTAATTTTGTCATGCATATAATAACATATGAAATTACATTTTGAAAATAGGTAAACGATTCATTTGTAAAATCATCAAAATATCAATGCGACTGAATTGTGCGAGCAAGAGCAATTGGACGACAAGAAATACATGAATGATGTCTTAAAAATCCAAATTTTACATTTTTAAACTTTTTTCAAAAATCATTAATAATTCATGCGAAAAGACAAAGGAAATCATTGATATGTGATAAAGATTCGTCCTGATTTACATAAACCTTTCCTTTTTTCCTTTTTTCGGCGAAAAACACTCGCTGCAGCAGTGTTTTAAACTATACAAAAAAACGTTTTACCAACCTTTCGTTTGAATTCATAAATGGCGGTAAAATTTCTCGATAGATATCGAGTAGCGGCGAGTGACGTCTAACGACGGTGAGTTTTTCGCCAAAAATTATTAGGTCTCGTTTTTCGAAATAATTTCGAAGGAATAACGAACGGTTAGTTTTTACTAAGGGGGTGTTTATATGAAGGAGAGGCTTATATGAGAGGTTTATATGATGGTAGGGCTGGGCCTAGCAAGAGGGATGGATTTCACTTCGCGTTTATATAGGAATATTCTAGCCTTTTGAGGAGGGCTGACTTGTTTAACCCGCTGAATCGCATTTTCCCGCACAAATTTTCAATTCAAAACCTACGTATGAACAAACAGAACTTGTGAAATAAAGAAGTAGAGTGCTGCGTAGACAGTGTTTTGAATATATAGCAAAGTGAAAAGGTGGTAAACTGCCAAGAATTTAGTGACGAAATACTGACGCGTTTGGAGGTGACTGGCTCCGCTCGAAACGTCAGTATTTCGTCACTAAATTCTTGGCAGTTTACCACCTTTTCACTTTGCTATATTGTGAAATAAAGAGTTGCCTAAAATATACGGGCAAAGACCAACTTTGTCGCGTGTACGGAACATGGAAAATTTTTAGCCCTCGTAGGCGAGATCCTGGGGTAGTCAATGGCGAGATCTAGCCAAGGAGGGCTGGCCCTCCTCTCATATAAACGAAAACAAATTTTACAAAGGAATTAACTGAGAGGCAGGATCTCGGACTAGCCCTCCCCCATATAAACACCCCCTAAAACAATTAGATTATTCTACCACCTCGGAGAAATTGAGAGCTTGTTAAATAGACAGTCCAATTTCTGAAGGTAATTTAACAGGATTGATGATCGACTTAAAAATGAACTAACATTTGGTATTTACACACACGCAGATAACCAGATGAAGGGTGGTGGTAAATTTCAAGTGTTGAATTATAGAATTCAACACTGGATTTACCATAACATTTCCTTCATCTGGTTTGGTAACGTCTTTGCAGGTGTTTCAGAAGCGATGAAAAGCGTGGAGCCAAAAAAGACAACTGCTGGTGGATCATCGAAGCCGTCTTCGGGTACGGATTCTGCCGTTTCACAGAACGTGAATGAAACAGCGAAGAAATCGAAAACCAAACATGCACTTCAAAAAGCAGTGGTTGTGAACAAGCCGTCTCTAGCTTTCAATTGTTGCTGTATGCTGAAGCCAATGACGATGTGTGTGCAGTGCGGAGCATACTGTCATTCTGACTGCATCAATACAATGTCCGTCTGCAGAGCCTGTACGGCCTAGAATATTTTTTTTGGTAGTAACACTGTTCGCGAGGAATTAAAGTGTTTATGAAACGAAAATTAAAGTGCCTATATGCAATGAAAAAGTCAGTTGTAAAATAACTCTTATTTGAAAGAACTCTTGAAACTATAAAGACTAACCACTTGCAACTTTTTCATATCTCACTTCACTCTTGAGATATTAAGATTTGTTTAATATTTAAATGATCAGACTTATGACATCACAATGCTCTGCATATGTTTACCATTATCACATGGAATCGTTTGATTATTTGCATATTGGATACATCCACGCACATGCACCTGCATTTCAAGTGATTTCATTACATAATCTCAAGGATATATAAGCGTTTTCAATAAGTCATTATGAATTGTGATGTCATAAGTATGATCATTTACATATCAAACAAATCTTAATATCTCAAGAGTGAAGTGAGATATAAAAAAGTTGCAAATGGTTAGTCTTTAATAGTTTCAAGAGTTCTTTCAAACAAAAGAGTTATTTTACAACTGAATTTTTCATTGCATAGGCACTTTAAGTAATTTTAAATTAATTTGTCATAAAAATTTAATTAATTTGGCATCGCTATTTTGGTGTAATGATGTTAAGTTTCACGAAGTGTCGTAATATGCAAAGTTTCAACTGGTTTTGTCAAATAATCTCAAAGATATACCTGATTTTCTAAAAACGTGTAAAAACCTTGCGACGTCGTTGGTTATCATTTACGTATCACAAAAGTCTAAATATCTCAAGAACGACGTGGGATATGAAAGAGCTCGTTTCATAAACACTTTAATGAAAAATTGCACGCGTATTTGGCGAAAGATTCCTAATATCCCTAGTGCGTAGCACGAGTGAAGGTATTATGAATATTGCGTCAAACACAAGTGCGGTTTTTCGAGAACAAGATATTTACTATTAATAACATTTCAATTAATTTTACACCTTACCAAATTTTATCGCGAAAGGGAAAGTTGGTCAGCATTACAACGAATCGTCCCGTTGTGGTATGTTTTTTCCTAAATAGCCCTAGTAGATAAAAATTTAAGTTTAATACTGTCATTAGCGTCAGTAAAATTGATTGAAATGTTATTAGCGTATTAAAATATGCTTGTAGTATAAGAAATTAGGATATTAGTAATTTCAATGATACTTTTTTAGCTTACCAATTAAAATCATCGATCACCATGCGTGTACTTTTTTGGGTTCCGCCCAACGAGGGGTCATCGGGGGTTACTAATCCCTTTTGGAAGAGCGGTTAGAGGAAAATTTGGGAGGTTTGTTTCATTGCCCTGTGGCATGGTCTCGAACACAATGAATTCTGGCTAGAACTGAACGAAGAAACTTGTGGCCATGAAGCAGAACACAAGAAAGAGAAAAGGACACCATATATTTCCTGGAGACCTATATTGATGCACACCCACCCAACCAGTCCGGCTGCCTCTTATTCTCATTAACTAATTATATTTAAAAATAGGTACGCTTAGGCGTACATGTATCTGCGTCAATATACCTGCACGTGCGCAGATACAAATAGATTTGGAATTACTAAGTCTAAATACATAAATAAGAAAGAGAAAAGGACACCATATATTTCCTGGAGACCTATATTGATGCACACCCAACCCCCTAGAAAGTAATCCCTGCCCCTAACCTCAAACTTTTTTATTATTTTATTTGGAAGAACTTTTAAAATGATAAAGTAACTTCTTTTCAAGATTTTCGTTTCTTCGCTTTCTTTTTCAGATATATCAGTTTGTTTGATATGCAAATGTCCGGAATTTACGTTAACATGAATAATGACTTATTGGAGAAATGTGTGTATCTCTTTCATTCTCGAACGAAATTCTTTAAAATCAAGAAGTTTGGTGTTGTGGGAGAATATTCACACTTTAGTGTTTTTATTTGATGAACGCAAAGATATATAACATTCTCTGATAACTCATGCATGTGTGACGTAAATTCCGGACATTTGCATATCAAACAAACTGATATATCTCAAAAAGAAAGCGAAGAAACGAAAATCTTCAAAAGAAGTTACTTTATCATTTTAAAAGTTCTTCCAAATAAGACCATAAAACATTTTGAGGTTAGGGGCACTTTAATTCAGATTCTATTTTTAAACCCAAAATGCGGACAAACAAACTAAAATTGAGTCTGACGAATTCCCAAATGAAAATTTCCCATTTTTTAAGACTTAGATTTAATGGTAAATGCGGAAAAACAACAACCACCTACTACGTCATCTGTGCGCACCACTATTGTGAATAAATATAGCACAAAAATAGCAATGTTAACCTACAGCTCACTCATTGGTTTGGTGGCAGAAAGGTAAATTCTACCAATCCCCACATCTTTCCCACCAGCTGCTGTGGACATCCACTTGAACAGGTTCGTTTGTCTTTTCCTTCGTTATTCTGGTAGACTCAAATTGCAGGTGGACAGACACTAGTCCTGTCGAATTTCCGACGATTACTAATTTCATTCAATTCCCAACACTAGAGTCATTACGAACTCTTGAGATTCAATTTTGGTTTGTTTGTCTGAGTTTTGGTTCTATAAATAAGAAACGCGCTCCGCTATTGTCTCCGACCAAAACGTGGTGATTAATCGCCTGTGCCTATCTCGCTTGCTGGTTTGTATTCTGGGAAACACCACAGCTTTCGGACTAGCGTGTCAGCGTTAAGGGTTTTTCGATCGACGACATCGCTTGTATGTAAGCTGGAGAAACGTCGAATCTGCTCTGCAATATTCCAGACCCGCAGCAACTGGAAAGCGTGGCAGAACCGGTGAATTTTTAGCAAACCACCCACCTCCCCTGTATGCCAACTGTGCTCCCCACCCACCTGTTACACTATCCAATTTTTCGGAACATGCCTTGCAACGGCGAAAATTGTTGCGACACAAGTAACTGCAATTGTTGCAGAAAGTAGAATCTAGTTCTACTTTCTGCAATGATTGCAGCAACTATTTCCAGCGTTGCACAGGTAACACCCCCATCTGCAACTTGTCTCGCAATTTTCGGTGAAGGCTAAAAATAATGATTCAAAAGGACCTTGTTCGTTTTTAGAACTACTAATCTCAATCCTAACCTAAAACCTAACCCAGCCGTAGCTAACCCTTATCTAATGAAAAATAAAGACTGAGACAAAAACAGAAAGGTCCTTTTGAGTTATCCCTTCAAGCCATCCCCGCAATTTTCCTCTTTGGCGAGCCGTATTCGTAATCCTAGAAAATCACGATCTCTGATTGGCTAACAAGTTGTCCGTACCCTAATGCGTTGATTAATTCACTGCGAAGAGTTATGGGGAATGAATCCGCGAACGGTTAAAGGCGGTGTTAATGTAATTTTTCGTGCAACTTGTCTCACAAAGTTTCGCAATCTTTGTATTTACGACAAGATACGCATCGCTCGATATTTTACAAGTCATGTCCTATTTCGGCGAGTCGAAATACAAATTGAGTAAAATACTAATCGAGCAGTACTGTACACTAGCTACATTGTCTAATAAGTTCTTTATCATTCAATTATATATAAAAACTTTACTTTTCTCTTTCAAATCTAAGCCAAGCACAAAGCCTCAAAGGCTTTCAAAATGACCACCGTACAAGAAAAGAGCGGGGAAAACTTGGAGTCCAAATAACATATACAGTCCAGATATCGCAGGCTATTTGAACTTGTCTATCGTGTTATAATATTTGGACTCGTCGAAACGAAGTTGGATAATATTGTGTTTTAAAAACATTTTGTGTACTGCAAGTATTAAAGGAAAATATTTTTATTTATAGAGACGACATATAGCATAGTTATAACACATTGTGTCTGAGAGTTAACTGTTCGGAAAACCGGAGTGGTCCGAGTGGATACACAGTTTTTTTATTATTTGACCTCAATGTGTACAGTACGCTTTCTTTTTCTTTCCATAACGATCTCGTTGGGATTGTTTTCGGAAAATAATAAATTTAGTTCCAGAAGGTCACTTCTCATTGGTATACCAAATTTCTTAGAAATTGAACATCTGCTGCAAAGTGGCCCACGATGGACGGTTGATTCTGAACCTGAAAAGTAATGAATTAAAAATAGATCAATTGTAGAAATTAGTAAGTTAAATTAAGTGGAATAAGTAAAGTGTTATAAAGACCGTATATTTGTTAAATATATAGCAACACTTATTGTTCAATCCATCAACTACCAGTTGGAATCTGGACTTATTTTTCTAAGTTTGAGGACATTAGAGTAGACCTACAAAATTATGATAACTGACATAATGATTTCTCGTGATTCTCGATTTCATCCGGGCTTAGTACAACTGATTCTCGATTTTATCCGGACTAGTACAACTGGCCGCTAGTCCAGATTTGCAGGGTTGTGAGTTCGACTCGCACCCGGAAGGCCTTGATGTTGCAATTTGTCACAAATGGTACTTCCCGTTCGGTCTTAAAAACAAATTCTAACACTTATAACTAACTAACCTTGGATAACCTTAACTTGTCAATTTACACATACACTGCTACTGACCTGCTTAAACCATCGGGACACATGGATATATCTTTCTTTCTCTTGCAATGTCAGAGCATGCTAGAAACGAAGATAGAGGTGTATGAAATGTTTTTTAAGTCTCGAGTTTGATCAGTGGAGTGTAAATAGTTTAATAAATTGAATATCAATGTTAACCATGTGTCTGTGGGCATAGAGTGTTAAAGTTGAAAATAAACTTGTGCCCACATTGTTTATGTTCGTTATCAGCAAAACAATTTTTGAGGATGGTGATGGACATATCAGTTATGAAGTGGCCTACAGAATTAAAATGCTCAGTGATATGGTTATCACTAGGGTTTCATCTAACTGAGCTAAGGATGTTCTTGATAACAATCGCGTAATATGCGTTGGGAGTAATTTCGCTAAATCTCCTTGATTACACTACAGTATCTCGTGCTGATGTGATAAAATTTCAGTCATTGCTCATTTTAGTCTTTCACAAAACTCGTACTCCTCCAATAGACAATTATCTACTTGGTCGTACTCAACGAGTTGTGGTAGAAGGCGCTGCTTAGCAATGGTCTCCTGTCACTTCTGGTGTGACACAGGGAAGTATGTTGGGTCCAATGCTGTTTTTGCTTTTCATCAATGACTTCCAAAATGTTGTAGGTGACGGCACTTCAATGTCGCTTTATGCTGATGACGCGAAGCTGTACATGCAGGGGAATCAAATCTATTGATAACTGTGCGTGTTCAGTTGCAGGAAACCTTGTCAAAGACCGAACATTGGAACCAAGAATCTAACATCAAACTCAACGCTTCGAAATGTACAGTAAGGTTCTGACAGTTTCCCGCAGGAAATCTCCTTTCCTGTTTGATTAACATCTACGCGCTGCAGAACTGTCACGTGTCCAAAAAGAAATCGATCTTGGAATCACATAACCAGTAACCTATCGTGGGAATCCCATTTCTGTTCTATTGTAGCTAAGGCCAACAAGTTGCTGGGATCAAGTCACAGCTATGCTATGCCACCGAAGTCTGGTCACCGGCTCTGAGTACCCACAAGTCAAAACTTGAACGCGTTCAGAGACGTTCAACAAGATGGATCCTAAAAATCCAACATAGGGGGAATGTCATACAAGGAGCGGCTTCTGGCTCTAAATCTGTTGCCTTTGTCTTACGACAGGGAAATCAAGGATCTATGTTTTTTTATAAGCTGCTTTGTATGGACTCTCTGATCTAAATGTTTATAACTTTGTCTCGTTTGTTAGTCATAGTCGTACGCTTAAAGCACCAACCTTTAAAACTAGTACTTTCCAAGCCTCCTACTTTAACAGAATTGTTCCTCTAATCCTCTGGAATTTGTAAAATAGCACCACCCAATAGTCTCTTGCAGTCTTGCAACATTCAAAAGATTTTTACTCGATACTTATTTATCATTACTGACATCTATTTTTGACGTTGATATGACTTGTACATAGTCATTATACCGTAACTGTTCCCGTCACTGAGAGTAGTTTTCTAATGTACCAACTGCTTAGATTCCACGGAGCATGTTGTATGTGCGCAGCTTCGATCTCGTTCTTTTGAATTCCAATTAGTTTTGTTCACTTTGTTCTTTCAGTGGAGCTCGGAAGAATGGAGTTGGGGCTGTGCGTGTGTGCATCGTGAATTCCGAGCAGTTGCAAGTCTATGACTTTATGTATTGACTTTTTATTTGTTCTTATACATCTATTTTTAATTTCAACGGGAAGGCGCCTCGCATGGGGCCTCCAGTCCCGTTCTTTCCGTTTGGGTATTTTTTGTAATTACATTAATATCTAATAAAATCGATATAAAAAAACAAAAAACAACAACAATGATTGCAACTTTATCACGTCAACGCAAGTAATTGGGCCATTGGTGACAAATCTCATAGTTGTACTTATAGTCTAATCTAATTAACCTCACTATTATTAGGCAGTTTACTGCACCTACCAGTATATTTCCTATACATATATTAATATGTACTGTACTTGTTGGTAATGGTAGAAAATAACCTATACTGTACTTACATAAACATCATGCAGTGTATCAAACAACACTACGTCAACAGCTGTAAGATTTTGACCAACAAAGTACACCCTATCCACAATGAACAAATTCAATAACTACAAATTGAAATACAGCAGAGTTAATGTAATATGGTATATTTATCCAAGTTAATTAATATTTATTATTTTTGTAATAATAATATTACAAAATATTTAACTTATCATTTATTCTTATATAAGTTATCCAAATTTGATCAGACAATATTAAAGTTCAACATTATATATTACATGTATATACAATTATTGGATGAGGTTGAGCATGCGGTTATATTGTGTTATCAAGCCAAGATTTGTGTTATGCCAAAGGACCTGTAATTTAACCACCTGTAATTTAACTCACTGAAAACCACTTCTGTGACGGGGACACCCTGATTAAAGATTGTTATAATAATAATAATAATTATTATACAATTATACCATATTGTAGAAGCCTTTTGACTGCTGGCTAAGAAAGCTAGCTTATAAAAATATAAACACGTCACCTACAGACATCAAGAATTGTCTGTATGAGTATTGTATAATAATTTACATTAGCAGAGTGATTAAGGTTATTTGCAGAGGCATAGGAACGGACTTAGAGTTGGGGGGGGGGGGGGGGCTGAAGTCGACAAGCAAGTAATCAGTGACTGCATGTTTAGGGGGGAAATTTTGAAATCTAGAAGCTTGGAAAGACAATTTGAGCAAACGTTTTCATCTATATAATTCTACAGCGAGCAGTTAAAATTATTCCAGCTCGTGTAGACGAAGCCTGTAGGTAGATTACCTTAATTAGCTTCTCTCCTAGCCTCTATAGTTGTACTAATACAATTGGAAAAAAACATTAAATTTAGCAATGCTTGTCCTGATTTTTTTAAAGTCCCATTTAAAATTTGGGTTATTTGATGTAAGAAACTGGTTGATTTTATTGAAATTCTTCTGGAAAAATTGTTTTGGAAATAACCATAACTGTTGCAAAAGCTATACATTTTCTGAAGCCCAATAAACCAACTTTTACCAAATGCATTTAAACTTCCCGAACAAGAAACATTTTGTTAATATAAATTAGCATTAATTATCACAAATTAGGTTGAAAAACTATCATTTTTCTAGAAAAGCCCATCTTACATGCCCACATATAGCAGCCACCAATCAGAGTTTTTTATGAAATCAAATCAAACTTGGCATGTGAGTGGATCTCATATGCCTGGTAATTGTCCATTTTCAATTTTTAATCTTCTATTACTTGTGCTGGGCCTGTATTTTTCAATTCACAACTTCATCAGTCTTGTACAACCCATTCTGACTGGGCCGGACAGGAAAGATTTAAGATTGACATGCTCTTCTCTTGATGTAGTACCTTTAAAACAGCCTTTGTTTCTGCAGCATCTTTCAAACAAGGAGAGATTTGAGTGAGCCAGTGTTCCAACCATTGTTCTACTTGCGCCTCCTCCAAGGAATCTTGTCCAAGCAAACTAGATTCTGGTTTATTTCCTCTTTCTGATAACCTAATGAGGGCTTTAATTGTTGTTAATAATCCCCATGCGATAGGACCATCTGGGAAGACAACGTGGGGCTCCTGGTTTTAGAAATAGAGAATTATAACTAAACTAGACTGTAAAGTGAGGTTTTATACAGACTAACCAAGGTTAACAGCTAGGTGGCTATGTATCATTATATGGAACGAAGGGGAGGCTAAGAGACTGGTATAGTCTGCATTAGCTCACTAATAGCAATCGGATGCAAGTTTCAAAACTTGACAAAATGGTACCCACATTAATCCAACCCTTTGATATCAAATCCATAAATGGTAATTGTTCCATCAATTAATTAGTGTGATAGGTGCACGCTATCATGAGTGGAGTTGGTGGCCAGCTCAAGATACTATCTGGTTGGATATTTATCTGAATCCAAGTAACCACTACTTGCTCCATTGGCTCCCTAGGTCTACAAGTTGCACCTAATCTTCCAAACAGGTAAGTATGGTGAATGGAGTGTAATAGCGATGGCTGCCTTGTTCTCGGTTCTCCCGACCCCCCCCCCCCCACCATCTTCCTCCTGACAGGTACAATTTTGTACAGTTTTATATTGTGGCAAAATTTCACAACTTTTTATTGCATGGCAAAAATTCACAACTTTTTATTGTGGCAAAATGACCCAGTGACTGGACAGCCGGTTAAACATAAACCATATAAATAGCTTTAACACAAACAATATTAATACTATAAATAAACGTTGTCTTTGAATAACTGACTTTATCTGTTATTTAATACTGATTAAATTTCAAGGGAATCTATTTTAGAAACTCACCTTGCCTTTTTTGTCAAACTCTACTCCATTCACAGGATGCTCGGCAGTTTTACAAACTTTGCAGACTAATTCGATGGCACTATTGCCACCAGCGAACACGATGACGGACATATTTATTAAATAGAAGAACAGTGAAAGACAAATAAACAAATTATGATGCACGTCGGTTTGATAGATGGAAACTACTACATGTATTCACCATGAGTACGAAATCGGCATGGTCAGCAGCTGGCAAATAGGCTTTCCGTGCGCTGCCATGGGGGCTGGGGGCCAAATTCGCTGCATCCCCCTTTTAGTCCCCAGGCTCCTGTAGTATAAATAAGCTCCGAATTCTCTGGAAAAATACGAAAATCAAAATAGAAGGCCTATTGTCTAGGCTGTACTTACCCTAATTGTAACAAATATTTGTAATGTGCTTGGCCCAGTCTTCTTTTTAGGATTAGTGTTTTCTTAGGGCAGGGTAATCTCGGAGGGGGGGGGGGGGGGGAGCGAAAACGCGCGAGAGGAGACTCCCCTTCGAGAGCCGGTACGTGCTGCGTGTGTTCATGTGTGAACAAAATTGAATTTTGAAAGCTCCAGGAGTGCATTTTCGGCGATTTCTGCGAGGAACATTCTGAAAAAATTAATCTGTAAGGTCTCTGCTGCTCCATTCCAAATATCAAGAAACCTGCATTCCAAGTCATGCAAGCCGTCATAATGGCAAGACTGAGTCTAAACCCCAGTTTCTCTGCGAGGGAGGAATTGTTCCAATAGCCGAGAACTTTGAATTACTAGGCGTCACCGTAGATGAGAAGTTGAAATTCGCACGAGAAACAAGTTGCAGTGCTTAAACGCACAAGGAAACTGCCGCACTTCAATGAACTACTGTGCAGATACATGGCACTTCTAATATAGTATAAGGGTGCAACAGAAAAATTAGAGTTGGGTCAAACAACACTGTTAAACCAAAGGTTCCATAAAATTATCTGCACTGTTTTTAAAATCGATGCACGCCACTGCACCAAATTGTATAAATGATTTACTAAATCTAAGAAATACAATCTTAGAGGAAAAGATAGCTAAAGCTAATTCGAAAACTTATGGTCTGAAATCGTGGAGATACGTTGCTGCAAAATTATGGAACGCACAGCGCACTACCGAACACTCTAACATATATATTTTTAGATTATTTTTGTGGCCTACCCTACCCAGTCTAGTTTGCGATGTTGCGCGTGCTGCCATCTTCCCCCGCATTCGTGTAGTTTGGTTGGGGGGGGGGGGGGGGCTGAACAGCAAGCGCAACCTCTGGAGGGTCGGGAAAATTTTAAAATCTAAACTCTGAAATTCATAATACTTCTGGTCAGCAGTCATCAACAACTAATGGACGAAGTACTTCATGAAATAAGTATAGAACTATCGACTCGACACGATTTTCCCACGATTGCCATCCTGCAATGATATGGAATTTAAAAACTGTCTGATATCGAAGGACGAAGATGCACAAATATTCAATGTATAATATGGTCAAATAACTCTCACTTTCGGCGCCGAAACTGGGGGGGGGGCACTTTTACAAAGTTGGGGGGCTTTAGCCCCCCTGCCGCCTGCGTACAGGGCGCTTATATATAAGCGCACTAACGTTCAACCGCGCGCTCTTAAATTGCCTTATGAAACGAAAAATTATACTCTTTTTTATGACCTATTTTGGTTCTTGATGTGCTGAATCTTATGGTGGTATCGGTTCTGCAATAACGATAAAGGAAAGTATTTTATTTTTTATGTAAAAGTGAAAAATTACACCAATATTATTTTGTCCCACCTCATCGCGCGGTCACGTCACACGTTAGAGTCGGCATAGATTCTAGAGATGAAAAAATCATTACTGATCTCGCTGAGGAAGAAGTTGACTCTAACTCGAACATCAGTAATATTTCCACAGCTAAGCATTCAAGCACTCTAACATGTGACGTCACTAGACAAAATAGTGATGTTTGAATGTCGATAAAAGCACTTTCCCGTACTGTGATTGAGAAACTGATAGCACCATAATATTCAGCGCATCACGAAGTACCAAAGTGGGTCATAAAACAGAGTTGAATTTTTTGAAACAAAAATATGCATTTCAATTTGAAATTTTGAAGACGAATTATTTATGTTTACGTCATATTTCAGTACTCGAACTAAATAATTGTCTGAATACCCATAGTAAATTGATAATCAACCTTATAAAAACATATCTTGGTTTATATGCCTGCGAAGGAGGCTAGGTAATAACATTAAGCAAAAGTTCAAAGCTTTGAAACGCGCGAGGTGACTTTTGGCGGAAATGGCTTGGGAATGAATGTAAAAACCGGAAACAAGAAATCAAAATAAAAACAAACTTACCGGCATTTCGTAGATATTGTAGTTTCCCGCTGTTTCCTGCGAAACATTACAAAGATAGCCTTTTCTCATCACTAACTGCGTAGTGCGTATTGTGTATTCCATTATAGGCTTACATGTGTCATAAATGTGGCCGAATCACGAATATAGCCAGTATTAAATATTACTGGCTAAATTAGCAATTTGTAAATATTGTCCTCGCCACCAGATGTCGTCATTGTCACAGAATAAATAATAAAAAAACAGACAACATACAATCTCTCCGACTGCTACTACGAAAGAATCTGTAGAGAAAGAATCCTCATTTCTCGCACTCTCATCTCTTGGACTGTTGAATTAATTGAGAGAATTCGTATTCATCCAAGTATATTTTCCGCGAAGCCGGAAAAATAAATATTCACCGTCTTTGTTGGCCTCGACATGCCACTTCAAGGTATGTAACATATTTCTTGATTGGAAGAACTTCTCTCCCTGTTTTATTTTTGATATAAATTATATAAAATTCATTTATTTCTCTATTGTCAATGGGTAGACAAATTCGTTTGTCGTGTGGCTTTGTCTGGACATGTCCTGTCGTACGTATGGGCATGTCGAGACCTGTCCTAAATCTTCAACTTTCACTCACTATATATTAAATATTTAGACTGGATTTCAAATTTAACCATCAAAAAGTCCTTTAAATGCGTTATAATTTTTAATGAGAAACTGTTTCAAAAGATTGTACAATAATAAAGTTAAAACTCACTAAAAAAAGAAATTCAATAATATTAGTATAAAAGTGGACTATATGAACACTGTATTAGACGATACATGGGCGATCGTCAAGCTCATATCCTCAGAAAAATGATTCTGAGTCCCGGACAGGAATCGAACCTGTAACCTTCTGATTGCTGTGAGACGCTCTAACCATTGAGTCACTGAGACTCAGATGGGGAGCGAAGGTTACAATGATGCACTGGTTCGATTGATATATGTACTGCCTATGCGGCAGTCACTATATATTGGTAATGCTTGGATGTGTTAATACACTGCTGCAGTGAATGTGGGAGAGCTTGGAGTAGACAGACGATACATGGGTGATCAACTGATCATCAAGCTCGTATCCTCAGAAAAATTAAACACTTATTGACCGAGCAGGAGGTCTTTATGCCAAATTATCCTGCTGTGGTCTTTCAGTACAGACCGAGCGACGAAGAAGCAAGGTCTGTGCGAAAATGCCAAGGGCAGGATAATTTTGTAGTAAAGACCGACCAAACGAGGTTAATAAAGTTTTTATTATAATAATTTATGGCTCTTTTAAATGTCTCATTTCCTCAATGTTTTCACAATTTTTTAAAACTTTTCAGTTGTTTTGTAATGACCAATCTTTATGGGTCTGCAAAGACCACTCAGCAACCAATCAGATTACAGAAAAGCTGTGTTAAAACCACTCACGAGCCAAGCCATGTAATATTACTGTGTAAAATATAACGAAGTCCATGGCATAGGTACAGTACGTACTATGTTTACTGCTGAAATAGTAAAACACAGTGGTCCACTATTTTGGTAGGCTGAGGAATACAGCCACCCTCTCATCGGTCACAACCAAACATACAAACATGGTCATGAGCAATGAGAGGGTGGCTGTATTTGCAGGTAGCTATCTTTAGAGATTAAGAGATTTTTCAACAATTGTGATCATTAATCTTTAGAAAAGTCCTCTAAAAGGCCTCGATTTGACCTGTCGTATCAGAGTCCGGAGAGTCAACTCAGATTTGCTGCCAAATATGCAGGAACCTTGGATAGCATTTACAATCTTGTGGTACACAGCAAAGCAAATATTAACAGTGAGGACCACAATGGGTATACACCATTAGTTATCAGTGTACTCGGTGGAGTGCACTTGCAAAGTGTAGAACTCTTGTGCAAACTGGAAGCAGATGTGGATCACAAAGCTGACAAGCTCTATGGCTATTGTGCGTTGCATTTTGCTGCAGAACAAAATCAAGCTGATGTCATTACGGTTTTGGTGGAATATGGAGCAATGATAAACCTTCAAACCTTCACAGGATGTACTCCATTGCATCTTGCAGCCATGCATGGAAATATAGAAGCAGTCAGACTGCTGTGTCTGAGTGGTGCTGATGTTAATATCCCTGAATGGTACAATGGACATACTCCACTTCATTATGCTATCAACCATGGACATCTAAGTGTCATCTACCTCCTATTGGAGTTCAATGCTAATCTTGCATCAGCAAGCATCAATCGTTGTACAGCTTCGCCACTCGTGTGCGATGAAGAGCTGCGGAGATACCTGTATTACCAAAAATTTAAGCCAAAAGTCTTGGAAAAGATCTGCTTAGATGTGATTCGAAAGAATTTCCTGTGGCCAAATGCTTACAAAAATGTGTCAAAACTTCCTTTACCTTCAAGTATCAAAAAGAAAATATTACTATTAGGATAGTTTAGGAAAACTAGTCTTTACGTTACTGATTATTATTATTAATGATTATTATATACATATATAAATAAATTAATGAATTAACAGAAGCCGGCCTTCAACCAGAGAACAAAGTTTAAAACATCTTTATTTATAACATTTCAAGGCACATCGTCTTACTCACCATACCAGGTATTTCAGAATTTATTATTATTTTAGGTTTTATTTATAAGGTTATTTTATTATATTATAAACTTAATTAATAAAAGCAAGCATGCATATAAGTACTTAATAATAATTGCCTGGGATTACATGTAGCTGTGGTTTAACAGACTGAAGATACTTGACAAGAGTCACAAGATGCTGATCCTGCAGAAAAGTCAACCGAATCACCTTTTCCAACACACAGACTTTAAATCTTCCCAATCCTGACCATTATAACTTATAAGATCCTCTTTATTGATTTTCAGTATAACACTGAGAACGGATACGAGTGGCCTGGGTACTGGGTTATGTGCCCCCCCCCCCCCCCCCCCCCCCCACCCCTCCGGCTCTGTGTGTATTAAATGGTGGACGATATTTATACTTCGTCTTAATATCATGCCCGAAACGACGGGTTTGCTAGCTTCTCTTTCAGACAACCCTTATTTTTCAGCTGGTTTTGGTCTCGTTGGTGTCGGAACCGCCTTAGCTTTGCTTCGTAAAGGAAGCCAGTACGGTTTTGTGGCGTTCCGTCGACATGCCATGATAACTTTGGAAGTGCCGAGTAAGGACAGAAGTTTTCAGTGGCTATTGCAATGGATAACACAAAATGCCAGGAGGGCACAGCATCTCAGCGTCGAAACGACGTTTCAGCAAAATGATACCGGGAAAATAAACACGAAATTTGATTTCATACCCAGCCCAGGCACACACTTTTTCAGGTAAGCTCTTTGCATTTACAGTCAAACCTGTATATAAGCGGTCACATTTGGCAATTACACATGTAGTCGCTCTATACAGGGTCAGTGACCGATTAGAGCATGTTTGATACAAACCTGGAAATTTGCAAAACACAGACTATGAACCAGCGCTGTTAATTGTGTTCTATGGCGTTCTACTATGAGAAACTTAGTAGATCGTAATTGTTTACTAAAAAATTTAGTTAAACGATATTCAATTGGTCAATAACTACTTTTGTTTTCAATGTTGTTTATGTACTGATCAATTCGAAACATCACCATCCCCCGGGAATTTGACTCTAATCTGTGTCCATGGAGTAGGGAATTTGGTGTTCCAGTCCTCTTACCGGGTGGGGGATTTAACGGGATGGTGGGGAATTTGAACCGGAAGTCTAGAATTTGCCCTGCTTGCTGTCTATAAACTAAAGCTTTGTCACAGCCACCATTTTCTTTACAATGGCGGTGGAATCAGTTGAACAATTGTTAATGTTGTATTTTAAAAGGAAAGATTCTGCTTTCGTCAAGGACTGGTTTGTCAAAAATGGAATGGAATGAAATTTCTGTATTTCCAGTTTCATAATTTTGCCATGGGGGTCATTTAATTTCTTGCAACAGTGGGGCATTTGAACAATTTTTTCGCCAGGGGGGATAAACAACAAAATTTTCAAAAGTTCAAATTCCCAGGATCTGCCCATTATCATGAAGACAGTCAGAATATTATTTATAAATAAGACTATTAAAAAGAGTTTGCTAATACTGTCAAAGGCTCATGACTGTTTATAGTCAGCATAATTTTGGTACGAGAATGATCAACCAGTTGCATCATTGTGGCAATCAAATTGTTAAATTTAAAACACCACCGTGAGATACAATATTTACGGGTAGCCGTCATTAGTGCCGATGCTCGTTATGCCGTTTGTCCGATTAGTCGATTAGAACTAAGTTTTCTCTTCATATGAGTTCTTAAACTTTTAACAATAACTGTACTCGTTAGTAGCTAAAGTATTGCTAAATTGCAATTAATCAGTATAAATTACAGAACACACAATTTGGCACTGATGCACAGACATATACTTAGCACCGCCTTTTTGCACTTGCGAGCGTCTGTATGCAGCCTACCGGTATTATGTAGCTTATTTGTCATTAAAAAGTTTAAGTAATAGCATAATGAGCAGCAAGTTGTGTTGTAAATCTCATACAGCTTGGCCATGAATATTGTATCTTTATCTTAAACTATGAAATTACATTTGAATAAACAGAATACCAACTATTTTTTGGATTCAAGCCATTTTAGCTGAGTAAATCAAAGGCAAGTTTATGTAAATCAGAACACAATGTTCTATCTTATTTACAACTACTACTGTATTATAGCCATTTCTTTTTTTTTTTTTTGTGAATTATTAACCAATCATATATATAATATATATTATTTTAAAATCAACTCAAACATTATATTCATAAGTCTAGACAGAAAATAAATAGAGGATATTACATGGCTGCGTGGAGATCCAAATTTTATCTTTGAGTGTTATATCTCTCACGAGTGAGAGAAGTGAACAAGTGAGAGATGTTACCAAGATGAGAAGATAAAATTTGGATCATTCTCCAAGTGACCATGTTCTAGCTATTTATTATATTGAAATCAATGAAATAGCCATGATGATATTTTCACAGTGAAGATAAAAATTTAATATCTTCATAATGAGCAGTGAATATCATTTTTATCTTCACATGTCAAGTTATCACTTTTTCTGAATAGGAGAAAACCTGGTAATTAACCATATTGAAAAACCATTGATGGGGTTACAGGGCTAAAAATAACATTGTATGTGATGCTGGTCAACGTGACCGGTCAGAACGCATTTTGACCGGTCCAATGAGAATTCTGACCGTTCAATCCCCCAAAAAAACTGGCAATAAAACACAACATAACAAAAACATCCTCAAAAACATTTCCATGGGTTGAAGTCGGTGATTGAGTCAAAATGATAATTCAAACGTACATTTAATACGTTATTATGCGCTACTAAGTTCTAACGTCGATCCGTAGTTTGACGTCATCACGTCGACATGTGATTTATCATAAATCACGCACGCCAGATTAACTTCCTCCGACTAGAAATGAGAAAAATAAGTATTTTCTCACTTATAATTTGAAATATCTCTTGTTTACTCTGTTTATGCAATGCGCAATTATCAATGTTCCATCCCACAAGGAGCTTGACTTTCTCAGTCGCCATTTTGTTTTCATGTTTTCTCGGCTCAGTCGGCTGCCGTTTAACTTCTACCGTTGCACAGTCGTATTTCCCGGAGGTGGGAAAATTGTGTTTTTTCCCGCGGCTACGCAATTTTCACAAAAATTATCTGTAACCACGCAATTTCTATCTAGATTAGGCGAAAATGTAAATCAAAGCATGCATTTTCTAACCCTTAACCCCCCGCCTTAAGTGTCTTCCTAACCCTCCCACCTCGATTCCCTTGATGTTATCCAGTTAATGTGACTGCTGACCAACAAGATTTCATGCTCATCCTCGATCATCGCCCGGTTATAGCAAATCCCCTTTTAATAATAAATAATAAATGACTTTATTTCATGAGGGTAACACTTGACAGTAATAAAACTGATAAATTCGTCGCCCTTTTGCGCGTCTGTCCTGGGAACGAGTCATTTCCCGCAGAAACCCTCGCAATTTTCTGGAGGTTCCCGCGCAAAATGGCGTCCACCTACACTGTAGCTGTTTTGTGCTTCCCAGTTACGAAAACCTATTCTGGCAAGCGCGATGATCGCGATCACATATTTTTTCAGTGAAAGCACTGAGAAACAACTAGTAATTCGCTTTGCGCTTGAAGGCAATTGTTAATCATTAACACGTCGTTTCATTGTTTGTTTGATTATTTTGCCAGAGTTTTTTTGCGATATGGCAAAGCTAGTTTAGATTACGGAATCAAACCATATTCAAAACGCATTGAATTTCTTCGTTCAAGTCATTTAGTAACGCGATAGCCTATATTAGGCAATTTAATCATATTCGTCGCGATCTATATATTTGATTGTGCAATAAAAGTGTGACCGGTCAATATGACCGGCATATAACGCAAATTTGGCCGGTCATATTAAAAATTTGACCTTTTACAGAAGTAGGAAACTGCAAAACCCAGAGAAAAACCCAAGAAGCACAGGAGAGAACACATGAGTCTGAAGCTCGGAAGTTATCACGGCAGCTACCAAGATGACCCCCATCCAAGTACCTGAACCCGTACTTGGATGGGGGTCATCTTGGTAGCTACCGTGATAACTTCCGAGCTTCAGACTCATGTGCGAGAGTTGTTGATTCTCTCCAGTGCCTCTTGGGTTTTTCTCCGGGTTTTGCAGTTTCCCCCTTCTGTAAAATCAACACTTCTTAGCCGTTTTCTGCGGTCCGACATGGGTCGTATGGCAGTTGCCTGGAGCACCTTTAATATGCCTTTGATTTGGCCATGTTTGATTTGTGTTCTTCGTGCAATTCAGCCACCAGCAACAAGCAAGGATGAATAATAATAATATTATTATTATTATTATCGAAACTGTTTCAGGCTTTGTATTATTATTATTATTTTAATTCCTCGTTTTTCTTAGAAAAACATTTAGGCGCTACTCTACTTGAGTAGCTAAGATTCAACCACTGCAGTTTGTTAAAGTGCTACTACGATGAAAATTCACCTCCGTCTTTTAGATTTTCTTTAGCATAGAATAGTATTTCAGGGTTGTAAGTGATCATCGATGTAAAAAAAACTAAAAAATGGTATTTTGAAGTAAGTATTTTGAGTTCTGAAATCACTATTATTTAGGCCACCATTACTAAAAACGTGTTCCAAGTGAGCCCGCAATTTCAAAAGGTAATATTGTTTATGACGTCAGATTCTCAATGCTACGCCTGAATTTCAGTCGAGGTTACTTGTTTTCTTGTTTTCTTCGAGAAGTAGATGAAATGTTTAGCCTTTCAGACGAATAATTTGAAAAAACGACCTTGATTTACTTGAAGAATTAGCCATGTGGAGTCTTCGCGTTGAGAATCTGACGTCACTTCGTTACGCTGGTCAGGAACATGAACGATTAATGGCGGACATAACAACTCCAGATTCGGAGTCAGAAAAATAATACTTGCCATCGTCGAATCGCAAAACGGTTTCTACCGAGTAATATTTAGAAGCTCTTCTTTATAAATACGTAAAAATATCGATAGGTAAAAATTTGATCGTAGTGGCACTTTAATGGTTCGTGTAAAACAGGCTTTCAAAATTTGTGTTGGATTATAGTTACTGAAACGTTTAAATACGGATCGTATTAGAGTATTTAACGGTTGACCCAATCTCTTGTTCTTCTCGTCTGTAAACGTCAGTTTCTTTATGTAAGTTAAATTTGAGGATCTAATTATATGAGCTAGTCAGTTTAGTTGCTGTTTATATATAAACTGTCTTAGAGGGTGCGCCACTCAGCCACTGTATTCAAATATCTGCTCATTGTTCATCCTGAAGGGTCATATTGAACTGTTGGTTTTCATCATCAGGTTTCTTCTCATCTAAAGGAGTAATTTTCCTTATTTGACCACCTCTTAATTTTCGTAAGTAAGAGCTGTATGTTGTAATACACTGTACACTGGATTTAAAGATGAGGCTGTTGTAGTCCAAGTTTGACATGCGTATGTTAGTCTACTCCTGAACATCGATTCAAATATCTTCCTTCGTGTGTTAAGAGCCACAACATGGTTCCTATGGAAGTTTTCCTCCTTATAAAAGCTGTTTATAGCAGAAGTGTACGGTTCATTAAAATGCATATATTTCTGGCCAAGACATTTGAAGGAGTCAACGTTTTTAAGATGCTCGTCTTCAAGGATGCAAATAGTTTTTGGATAGTTGTCCTTTGTGCAATACTTATTGAGGTACTGTGTTATGTTATTTATATCGCAGTGTCACAATAATCTCTGAGTCATTACTGATCTTATTAAAGAAGGAACTGTTTTGAAAGCATTTGCAGTATGGAAAACTGTATTAGAGCAGCAAGTATTAATGTATGTTTGGTTTTGCAGCTACAAGAATCACTGGATCAGAGTTGAACGATCCCGTGAGAAGGGCATTGTTGACCTGCATACTGGGTCCCCTTGGGAGACGGTTACTCTCACGGCATTGGGATGGAAACGTGAACTGTTCTTCGAGATCTTGGCGGAGGCACAGAAAATGGCACTGGCCAAAGAGGAAGGCAAAACAGTGATGTATATTCCAATGGGTGCCGAATGGAGACAGTTTGGTTTTCCTAGGCGTCGGCGACCATTAGGTTCAGTGGTTTTGGCTGATGGGGTGGCTGAAAAAGTACTGGCAGATATTAAAGATTTCATTCATTCTCCAAAGTGGTACATGGATAGAGGTATTGTGAATGCATGGCAATTCAGGCTTGAGATTTTCGATCTTGATAGACTCTTTAACATTATCTACAGGGATTCCCTACAGGAGAGGGTATTTGTTATATGGACCACCAGGTTGTGGAAAAACCAGCTTTATGTAAGTTGTATTTTTTATACGTTGTGGAATTAACACAATCTTTATCACTTCTTTCACACTTATTCATCACAATTATTTATCACTTCCTTTCTTTTGTCCATTCCTTTCTTCCCTTCCCATTCTTTTCCTTTCCTTCCCATTTCTTTTCTTTCCTTTTGTTTCTTTCCCCATTCATTTTCTTCCAATTCCTTACCGGTTCATTCCTTTCCATCCCTTTCTTTTCCGTCCCGTTGCTGTCCTGTCCTGTCCTCTTATTTCGTTTTCTTTTCAATTTTTTCTATTCTATTACCGTATTTTCCTATTGTATTCTTCTTTTTTATTTCCTATTTTATTCTATATTTTTCTATTTCCTATTTTATTCAATATTTTTCTATTTCATCATCGTTTGTCCAATCCTTCCTTTCGTTTCTTTTCCCCACAATCTCCGTCCAGAGTGAGTATTATGATGAACTATGTAACATTATTATAAAAGTAGAGTGCTGCATAGACAGTGTTTTGTATATATATAGCAACGTGAAAAGGTGGTAAACTGCCAATATTTTTAGTAACGAAATACTGACGTTTCGAGCGGAGCCCTTCGTCTCATCTTACTCTGATGAAGGGATCCGCCCGCTCAAAACGTCAGTATTTCGTTACTAAAAATTTTGGCAGTTTACCACCTTTTCACTTTGCTATATAACAGTATTAGTATAGACGATCTATATATATACAGTACACCACGCAAGGCTACTTTTCAATTTGTAAATCATATACCCGTATGTGTTTTTATTCCTCTGCGTGAATAGCCAAGCCCTCGCTGGTGAGTTGGAATACAGTATCTGTGTGATGAACCTGAGTGACCGGAGCTTATCTGACGATAGACTCAATCACCTTATGAGCATCGCACCTCAGCAAAGCATTATATTACTAGAAGATGTTGACGCAGCATTCGTAAAACGAGACGAGGGAGACGAAGGAGGAAAGAACATGTACATGAATAGGGTAGGTATAGTTTAAAAGTAGAAAAAAAGTAGAAAAGCAGACTGTGACAAAGACAGTGTTTTGGATATATAGCAAAGTGAAAAGGTGGTAAACTGCCGAGCATTTTAGTAACGAAATACTGACGTTTCGAGCGGAGCCCTCCACCAGAGTAAGACGAGATGAAATAAAACAAATAGGGCTTATTTATATATATATATATATATATATATATATATATATATATATATATATATATATATATATATATATATATATATATATATATATATATATATATATATATATATATATATATATATATATATATATATATATATATATATATATATATATATATATATATATATATATATATATATATATATATATATATATATATATATATATATATATATATATATATATATATATATATATATATATATATATATATATATATATATATATTATATATATATATATAGATTTTCGCTTACCTCAAAACTGGTCTGCTACAACTTGTTTCATCTGTAAAAGAATCTTCAGGCAGTGACAATATCGAAAGGGATGACCGCTTATTTATAGGCTTTCTGCCGGAAAGTGGGGGCGTATGTGGGGGACAAAGCATGAGGTCATGGCTTTGTTTGCGTTGATTACGCGAAATTTATTACGATGACGACACTGTGAAATTATTTCCGCTCTTTTGTTGAGTAAACTATTCTTATTTTTTGCTTTTAAAATACAAAATTTTTCTTCTAAACATAAATTGCATCGTTTTGATCCTCCTGTGTACGAAATAGAATGTTTTAGAATTTGCCAATTAATACTGAAATCTTTATTGTTTTCTTTCAATGTCCAAATATATTTCGAAAGTTCGGTGTCATTTTCATGCTTTTTATGTTGAAAGGATTTAGTGTGGTTGGCCAATCGCTCTTTGAATGTGGTTGCAGTCATACCAATGTAGTGTTTTGTTTCGTTTGTGATGTTTACTGTCACTGACCAGTTTTGAGGTAAGCGAAAATCTATTATTTGCTCTAACTATATGTTGTTGAGCACTCTTTGCATTTCGTAGACCAAAACCTACACGTATATATATATATATATATATATATATATATTTTATATATATATATATATATATATATATATATATATATATATATATATATATATATATATATATATTATATATATATATATATATATTATATATATATATATATATATATATATATATATATATATATATATATATATATATATATAATTATACCATTATACCAGTATATAGTATATATTGTGTGTTTCATCTGTAAAAGAATCTTCAGGCAGACATATATCGAAAGGGATGAGCTTATTTATAGGCTTTCTGCCGGAAAGTGGGGGCGTATGTGGGGGACAAAGCATGAGGTCATGGCTTTGTTTGCGTTGATTACGCGAAATTTATTACGATGACGACACTGTGAAATTATTTCCGCTCTTTTGTTGAGTAAACTATTCTTATTTTTTGCTTTTAAAATACAAAATTTTTCTTCTAAACATAAATTGCATTTAAATTTTATTAGTTCATATGCGGCGAGAGCGAATGGTATAATTGTTTTATAATATAGCAAAACATTCAAGATAATAATCGGCAGTAAATAAATTATGGAATTATTGAAAGCAATGAACTTCCGCCACATATACTTCCGTCATGCGTACTGTTGTCACGTAAGAAAGGTTTCTCGCTGAGTTGAAAACAGCTTAAAAATTTTGTCGGAGAGCCAAAAGTTCGTTGAGATGGTTTAATAAAGAAAAAAAGTTCCTTTGAAGTTTGAAAAGCCAAAAGGTGGGTCAGTTTTCAGTTATTGTATCACGGTTGTGAATATTTGGGCTTTTAAGAGGACAAAAAGCTAAAAAAACATTAGCGAAAATCACACTTCAGGTTGTTCTTTGATGTTTATCACTATACCGTAAAAATAACAAAGTTTTCATTCATAATGCTTTATTACTTTAAAAATTATCTTTACTGAATAATAATCGTAATATTTGTAATATAAAATATATGTTGCTAGCTAACTTTTATCCTATTTGTTTTGTCTGACAAAACATTGTCAACTGTTGACAATTCAGTCGGGTTTTTCAAAGCCTTAAGACGATTTTTAAAGTGGATTTTGCATCATAACTTAGTAAATTTTGCATTTGGTTAATTATTAACGTTCAGTTGAACGTTAGCCTTATTCCTCAGTTCAGGTTTTTTTCTCCTGTGCGTTAAAGAAACAACCAGTTTCATGTGCAGTAGGTTGAGAAAAACACGCCGCCATTTTGTTTTTTCATTACTAGTGATATATGAGCTGATAGCTTGCTAGTATAAGAACCAATCAGATTGCAGAACAGCTCATATACGGTGGATGGCTATATTATAAATATATATATATATATATATATATATATATATATATATATATATATATATATATATATATATATATATATATATATATATATATATATATATATATATATATATATATATATATATATATATCAAATAGAGATCTTGTGTTTGTGTAGCCAATCAAATGCACGGGAGATATACAATTAACTAATAATTAATGTGATGCGAAAAGTAAAATGATTTACAGTAGATCAGCAAACAGACTGAGGGGGAGGGAGAACTATAGTCAAGGGTGCAATGACAAGGAATGAAAGTGCAGGAGCTATTAAAAAGTTCCTCGCAAACTAAAATAACAAAAAAACATGTAGGAAATTAAATAAAAGAAAAACGTTCGTTAAGGCCATGGGGATGTGTGGTGCCAAGTTTAAAAATAAGATGCTTCTCTTTCCGTTTGCGGTTATCGTTACCACCTGACCTGAGATGGGAAGTAATGACGCAGACTCTTATGTCTGAAACATAGTAGTCTTCTGTGTTAATGGCTGTTTACATGAATCAGGCTAGCCAGGTCTGACTCGTTTTGACTCAGATCTTACCATGAGGCCATGGCAGAAAAAGACAGCCAAAATGAATTTGGAAAATATAATTGGTTCATCTTTGCTGTGGGAGCAGCACAAAGTTAACTCAACTGCTACCTTATATTATTATGCATTCTCTAATCTCGATTTTGATTGGCTGTTGGCGTACAGCTAATTCATGACAGCAGCTTCGTGTGACGTCAACGTTCCAATATTATGGTACAAAAAGTGTAGCAATGACATCATTATTCCAATATCTTGTTGCTAGCTTGCTGTTGCCAGCTTGTTTACGGCGAAAGAAAATGTGAAAATGGCGGGGTTCTTCGCAGATTCGCCAACGTATTGCTTTAGCACTTCTTATGCATAATAAAACAATTATTGGATTCGATTTTCGCATGATATCGAGAATTATCGAGGCCTCCGTTTGTGTTATCCTCCTCAGCCTTCGGCTTCAGCAGATAACAAACCTTGGCCTTGATAATTGTCGATATCATGCTTCACCTCATCCAATAATTGTTAAATATCGTCAAAGGCTGAAAGGAGCGCAGACTGTATAGTTGCTATTGCACAAATTAATCGCGCCAAACGTTCTTTTTCTCAAAATTAGCAACACGTGAGTAGACCACTAGACTGACATTTGAATAAAGAGGAGCAAAGCAAAAGGCAAAAGTGTTGACGCGATGTCACTTTGCGAAGGCTGAACGAAAGTCGGCTATTTTGAAAAATCACTAATTTCCCTACATGTTATGATACTAGTTTGTAATACTATAATTACCGACGGAATATATATACCGAGTGAAGCTAGGGTGATAATCTCGCCGCAGCAGGGATCCATTTCTCACAAAAGGTTTGTATATTTATATATATTTATTTGAGCGGAGCATGGTAGGACCAACTCCTTATAAGGAAGTAAAAAGTCGTTTTGGGTGATCCGTTTGAATCGGGCAATATTTGAGCAATGTTGTCATTGGCGAGTGGTGATCTGACGAACTACATAAAGGGTATACACGTTTGCGTAATATAATACATACGTGTGTTATGTATTTAGACTCTGTAATTCCAAATCTGATTTCAGGATTGAAATAGAGTAAATATTGGCCGCGATAACGTTCAAAATCTACGTGCGATTTGTTAAAGTGATATGACCGGCAGCCGGTTATTTAATCAGCGAACGACTTTAAATACATTTTTATTTTGCTTTCTGTCGAGCGTGCTGTCCTAGTGTACTGGTTAGTTTCCAGGGTTGCGATGCCGAATATGACGAGTTCAATTCCCACAACGGAAATCCTTTTTGAGAGTTTTCTTTTAATTTTTTTCTTTCATTTTTTATCTTGATTTTTAACAGTTAGGGTTTGGTTAGGGTTAGGATTTGGGTTGTGATTAGGGTTTGTTTTAGAAGAATTGTTACAATTACCGACTGCCGGTCATACGCGGTCTGTTGGCCCTGGGGACCATGGATGGGGAAATAAACTCTAGGGGAGGGGCGGGGGGGGGGGGGCAGGAGGTGGGCGAGGGGTTATTGCGGTACACGTATTTCTAGTTTGTATTGTTTGAAATTATTTTTGGAATGAGAACATTATGAATGGGTGGGTAGGATGTTCGCTCATGTACGATAATGAGGGGGGAGGAGGTTCAACATTTTCCCTGTTTACAGGGAGTGAATTTAGGGGTTATATCTCGTTTAAACGACATCTTGATGCGCAGAAGCAGCACGGAAGCACGGGTGGCGTGTGCTGTTAGGGGGACGGGGTTAGTACTTGGATGGGTGACCACCTGAGAATAACCTCGTGTTGATTCGCGAGCTTGGATACTCATGTGAGTATAATTATTAGTTATTAGTTGATTTTTCTCCGACGATTTTTCTCCGGGGTTTTCGATTTTCCGCCCTCAGTAAAACCAACACTTACTAAAGATCTTAGCTGTGCTCCGTGGTCAGACATGGGTCGTATGGTGGCAGCCGGCGGCGCCTTTGACATACCTTCGACTCGGCCACGTTCGAGCTAAACATTTGTAAAGTCACACGTCTGTTGTGTCTGTTAATAAGACTTAAAAAACCGCCATACGGGTATCAACTAAATATCGTGAATAACTAAAAATACCGGTATACCGCCAAACTTTGTTTCAGGTAACGTTCAGTGGTCTACTCAACACTCTGGACGGAGTAGCATCAACCGAAGAGAGAATCGTTTTCATGACCACGAACTTTCTGAAGAGACTCGACCCAGCCTTAATAAGACCAGGCCGCGTCGACTTTAAACAGGAGATCGGCTACGCAGACGCACACCAAGTCGAACGTATGTTTCGACGTTTTTATCCTGATGAACCGTACGCTATTGTTGGACGATTCACTGAGGAATTTACGGCGCAAGAACAGGCAACAAGCATGGCACAACTGCAAGGTCACTTTATGCTGTATAAAACAGATCCAACTGGAGCTCTAAAGAATATCACGTCATTGGGGGATTGAATATATATATGAATATATATATATATATATATATATATATATATATATATATATATATATATATATATATATATATATATATATATATATATATATATATATATATATATATATATATATATATATATATATATATATATATATATATATATATATATATATATATATATATATATATATATATGATATATAATATAAACATTACACCAACGTTTTCGCTTCTTGCTCTTCAGGTGTACAAAGATATTTTATATATATATATATATATTGATATTTATAACTAATAACATGACTTCAGGGAAATTAGCGATTATGTTATCACTTTGTGATACTATGATCGCGGAAAACTTTGAGAACCTTACCGACGGGAAATTTAGGGGGTGATTACATGGACCGGGCTGGCCGGGCTAGCCCGGTTAGCCGGGCTAGCCCGCGTCTTATATAAATCGCATATTTTTTCAACATTTCGATTACAAAGAGGCATTCGCAAGTAAGCTACGACAGTGAACAATTGCTTTTATTGCAAAACTGCGGAGAAGCTAACGTAACTCTGCGAATGAAGCGATATTTGTCAATTTATTATTTGATAATTGTGAATTTTGGGCTGTATTCGTCGACGTCAACTCAAAACTTATCCCGGCTTACCGGGCTAGCCCAAGCCCGGTCCATGTAATCACCCCCTTAGTCGGTTGATTAGAGATAAGTGCTGGGTTACACAGCCTGTAGCCTGCGAATGCAGCCGCCTTTTCCACCTCCCACTCTGCGTTCGCAGGCTACATTAGCCTGTCAGCCTGTGGCTGAAGGCAAAGTTCCTTTGTCTTCTAAATTTCCATATGTACTTTTAGTACGTATTCCATGTAAGGAAGTGGCCTACGAGCAAATACAAGTCATTGACGAGCAAATACATTGCCCTCGTACCGGCCCATTGGATGTGGGATTGTTAACTCCTTACGATATGTTTGATTATCCGCTCTTTTTAAGAAAACTACGTTCGCTAGCCGGATAAGCTGTGCGCATATTGTAAACAGATAATTTATCTTTGTTTTAATATATATTGTAGATTTGGGGGTTGATTATTTCTCAAGAAAACGTTCGTCGAAGACAGCCGAAAGTTGATATCAGTATTATCAGTTCAAGGTGATATCAGTATTACGAAAATTATATTTTTCATGGGCATGTTCGATTATCCCCTTTTAAAGAGAACTAAGTTAGCTACCGGGATAAGCTGTACGTATGTTGTAAATAGATCATTTAACTTTCCTTTAATATATTCTATAGCTTTGGGGGTGGTTTATTTCTCAAGAAAACGTTTGCCAAACATAGACGATAGTGTTTTAAGATGGCGTGGGTATTACTAAAATTGTATTTTGGTCATGTTTGAAAAAAATCCACTTTTTTAAAGAAAACCGTTAGCTATTTATAAAAGACTTTATAAAACACAGCCGTGGGGTTATGGTTAGAAAACTCGTTGGGCGGCGGGTTAAGGTTAGGACCTTTGTAACAATCCAATTATAACTAGGAGGCTGGTTGTATGCTATATACAGCCCGTACATTAAAGAAAACCGACTCAATCATGAAATAAGTATAATAGATAAGCACCGAGAACGAGGGATTTATGCGGCATACAGCCCCGAGGACGCGTAGCGTCCGAGGGCTGTATATCGCATAAATCCCGACGTTCGAGGTGTTTATCTGACTTATTATTACATTGAGGAGGTTTCCAACAAAGTTTTGTCGATTTTGTCCACTTTGGACAAAGATTATACATGTACATCCCGCGGTACATCAAAGGAAACCGACTCAATGTAATAATAATTGCGCGTTAATTCACTCTATTTGCTCGTCAATATATGCCTTCTATTTGCGCCTCCTTATAAGGAATACGTACTATAGATACCCCTATCTAAATTTCCCGCTTGTATGTGATATGCAAGCGGAAATTTAGTGGAAAACAAAGCATTTCTTTGTCCATGCAGGAGCATGTTAATGATGGAAAATTAGTAGACAAAGAAATCCTTTGTTTTCCACTATCATATGCAAAAAGAGAGCATATCATATGCAAAAAGAGAGCATATCATATGCAAAAAGAGCATAGTCATGCAAAATTTAGAAGACAAAGGATAAATTTCCCTCTTCCATGAGCAATGAGCAAAATGCGAGGTTTAAATTTCCTCGGAGAACAAAAGAATCCGAGGCGATCATGGTAATAATTATATGAAAAATCGGGGATCGAAAGTTGAGAAAAACGGCGATGTTTAAATTTGAAAATCTCTTACTGTCCCGACCGTGTCTCAATCACTGACCTATATATATAACTGGACTGTGGGGTCTCAGCAAAAAGGTAGTCAATTTATCCCGGGCGTTCTGTGACCCTCCCGCAAGCAATCGTCTTCTGGACGATCTTTTTTAGTATCCTCGAGAGGTGGAACGAAATGAGAGATTATACTGCTATCACACGATCGGACATGCCTGTATGATGAAATACATCATGAAGTGCTAGCCCGAAAACAACTTAGATCCTAATCCTAACCCCCCGCCTAATGGGTTTTCTAATCCCCCGCCTAATGGTTTTCTAATACTAACCATAATACTAATAAAAGGATCGTCCAGAAGACGACTCAGACCTAGTACCTCACGGTCACCTCAACTGCGAGTATTCCATCTAGCATACCAAGAAAGATTATGCATTCATCCCATCGGCCCATTGCATTATGGTTGTGTGCAGGTTACTCGTACTGTGCATAACCACGATGCAGTGCGCTTGGCGTTCGCTTCAGGCTCGCTTGCTGCCGCAGCAATTAAACACGTAGTGCTTGCATATATTGGCGGTGAGATGCTCACCGTGCCAATCATAATTAGTTCAATTACTGTGATTGGTCACGAAACAAGAGAAATGAGAAGTAATCAAAACAACAAAATTCCCATTGTTTCGAGACTCCATTGTTTGAATTGATTTTTAAATTTTCAAAGACTCCATTGTTTCGAGGGGAGGGGCTTCCTTTTATGCGAGCACTCCGTGTTTAAGGCTAAACGATATATAGCCGTGAAAATCAAGAAAGACGTCTCATTTTCAAAGTTGGAACCATTCATCCCCATGGGCTCAACGAATGCTTTTTCTTTATTTAACCTTCTGAAGTTATTTGTTGTTGTTTAGCATGGGCGGACAAAAACAGTGGCGGCTTCCCTGCACTTTATTCCCTTGGGTTTTGTGACTTTTGTCTTTGTTTCATCTTCTACTTATTAGCATCCACCCGGCTTTCTGCACGATAAAAATAAATGACTTTCCTTGTTTTACATCTTTCAGAAATAATTCTATCTGAAGTCCAGGAAAGTTTTACTGTAACACATACTTTCAATACACGAACAAGTTATAATATTTAGGCGATAATAAACAAGTTTCGTCTGTCTTACCTCTTCAGATACATCGCCATTGTTTTCTTTTACTATCATTAATTATTTGTTATTGTTTATCGTATCTTATTGGCTTATTTTTGTCACATAATTATTTAGACCAGCTATATTTTTGTGTCTATAACCACAATACGATATTACTGATATAGATTCTAGCTGAATACAGTAGCGAAGCTGGCCGTAGCAACTGGTCACGCTATGCTAATTTATAAACATCTGCATATTTTGAAAACAATATATTTCTAAAGATCTGTATATGTAAATCGTTTCAAAATTTGCATAGCATGACCAGTTGCTATGGCCAACTTCGCAACTAGCTGAATAGTCTCCTTCGCAGCCCTCAGTTCGAGTTCGTTCTCTACCCGAGCAGCAAATTCCTTTCCAATTGTTGACCAATCAGAGTCAGACTTCCAATATCTGCAAACCTGACCTTCGACCTTGAGATGACCGTTTGAAAACTAGTTCAGTAAAAATGTTGCGTAAATAGAATCAATATAAACATGATGTTGTATTATCTGTGAATTACAATATGAATACATGTGTATGAAATAAAGTTAAAAGCGCCACTACCTGGAATATGAAACTGAATAACAAGATTTATTATCCGCTAGATACATGTGGCCGACGCTTGTAGCTTTTCAAAGCTTTTCACACAGATTTATTTACACGACCAGCAAGAACATATTCATAATACCATTATTTGTAAACTTTGTAAAGCTCTGCATAGTAAGCGAAATATTAGCTTTCAAGTAAACAGGCAGTCGATTAAGACACTAAACACTTTTGTTTACAATCTAATTTTTTATTTAAATCTCTCTTAACGCTCTCTGACATTCTGACATTCACGCTTATTTGTTTTCATAGGCCGCAGCAAGAACATAGTATGCAAAACAATATTCTTCGTAACTTTTGTGAAGTTCTAGGCTAAACTTTTCAAAATATTAGCTTTATTTAACAACACCAACAACACTTAACTTTATTTATTGGTCCATATACACAAAGGGAATGGAATGTAGCTCTCGGGTGAGCAGACGTTAGTACATTGCGAGGTATTAAGCGAGCCATTAGAACGTCTGCGAAGGAGGCTAAGCTTTGCGTTGATGTAGTCTGTAAAGGTTTGTTTTTTTGAAATGATAATGAGTGTGACGTCAACCCACATTTCGGATACGATAATCTCAAATCATTAATAATTCATGAGCCGAAAACAAAGGAAATCAGTACCGAGACTGGATACCTGGTCTTAATTAGCATAGGATTTTGACAATTTCCACCTCAAATTTCTCTTAAAATACTGATTCGTTTGAGATCTAATATCAAACAATCGAAAGAGTGTTCCATCCTCTATCCAGTCACCTCGAATTCGGTTAAAAAACTCGGTTTCCTTGTTTTTCAACCTACTTCTCGGGGACTGGATATCGGATGAAACACTCTCGTGTTTGATCTATTACTTCTGCTGCTAGAGACATTTGACTTAATAGCGTAGCGTCTGGCTGCTATTAATAGCTCAAAATGCGGACAAACAAACCAAATTTGACTCACAAATGATCGCATTTGCAATCGCTTTTGTTACGGCCGCAATAATTATAGGTAAATGCGGACAAACATGGCTACTGACGTCATCTCGACGGAATGCTATTCAATAGTGGATGGTATACCTGAACGCTATATATCTAGAGATCTTATCAACTTTTTCACTCAAATCCTCAACCAGTCTATCACACGCGGAAAGCATGAAAGAAAGCCAAGTTCCTGGGTAGACTGATGTCTATACCCATGCATGAGGAACTTCTCATTAGCATTTCGGACAAAGAAACCTTTATAGAACATCAACGCAAAGCTCAAATCATTAAATATTTTGTCATTCAACTATTCACGTCATGTAGAATATATATGCAGATAGACTAGCTATGTTACTCGAGAAGACGAATGACTCGTCTCACAAAGTCGAAAACATGTTACATAACCCACGCATTGTAATATTTGCGATACGCTAAACACCTTTATCTGGGCTGGCACTTGCTCATTATATATACAACAGGTCATCTCCCGCTCAAGAAGAATAGATTACCAGTTCGACGTATCGCAATAAAGCAAGCGTTAAAGAAAACAAGTTTATGTTGACAAGAGAAACAAGATGGAATCACGGCTTTGGTTTCGAAACTGCAGTTCTGTCTTAACTTTATTTGTGGCTTTTGTTTTTGTCGCTTTAATTTTAGAATCACGAGCGAGCTTGTTGAGGCGGACGAAGAGATCCGACGACTGGGATGATGACGAGAAACTTTACGACACCAAAAGAAGGAGATTTCCTTATAGGTCTATACGCATCCCGTACGATCTTCGACCGCTACACTACGACCTCTTCATTCATCCGAATTTAACGAGCTTAAACTACGTAGGGAAGGTAAAGGTTTCGTTGAAATGCTTCGAGGTTACCAGTAGGATTATATTCCACATAAAGAACTTGAAGATGGACAACATTAAGGTCGTGGATGAAAGAAAAGCGGAGATAAACGTGAAGGATGTCTCGGAGAACAAGGAACGAAGTTTGGTGATTTTGGAGTTAGACAAGCAGCTGAAGAAAGACAAGGAGTATTACCTTTCGATGGATTTCAGCGGAAAACTGGCTGACAACATGGAAGGATTTTATAAAAGTGAATACACAACCAAGAACGGCGACAAAAGGTTAGCAACACAGCGTTGTTTAGTGAACCATGAGAGTCGTATTCATTCGACAGACGGTTAAGTTGGCATTGCGTGGGATTCATTTTCAGACCACTTCCCTCGCAGCCAGAAACATTTCGTGCTGCATGCATGAGCGAGATTTAAACGCGGTTTCCATATGATCACTGATTGCGACCTTGCTGTCATTGTGATCATAATCATAAACCTGGCGATCATATGGAAACCATAAACCTGGCGATCCTTGCGATCGTTACAATCGCGATCGCATATAGATAGAAAAATCTCTGCTATCGTTGCGATCATATGGAAACCGGGCTTTAGAGAGATCGAAGGCTTAACAGAGGCGTAGGAACGGATTTAAATTTGGAGGGGGGGGGGGGGGGGGGGGGGGAGTAGACAAGCAGGTAATCAGTGACCGCATTTTTAGGGGGGTGGGGGGTCCTCCCGGAAAATTTTGAAATCTAGAAGCTCGGGAAGACAATTTGAGCAAACTTTTTCATCTAATTCTACCGCAAGCATAGTTCAAATGGATCCAAGCTTACCTGCTACCTCTTACCATGTGACGCCATTTTTTGCGCCTAGTACTGACAGAAGGTCTGGGAACCAATATAACACTCGCGTGGCAAGGGTTTAGGGGTAGGCTACATCCGTTTGTACAGTCTTGTGTAGATGAAGCCCGTAGGTAGATTACCTTAAGTAGCTCCTCTCCTAGCCTCTATATAGTCGTACTAATACGATTGGAAAAAAAACATTAAATTTAGCAACGCTTGTCCTGATTTTTGGGAGGCTCAGCCCCCCATTTAAAATTTTGGGGCTGAAGCACACCAGCCCCCCCGGTTCCTACGCCTATGCTTAACGAGGGAGAACTATCGCTTCATAGAAATTGAGAGCGAATGTTTACGTTCGTTATTTTTTTTGTTATATATATTTATATTTATATATTTATTTGAGCGGAGCATGGTAGGACCAACTACTAGCTTATATCGTTTTGGGTGATCCGTTTGAATCGGACATTTGGATTTTGGGCGAAGGGCGGCCATTGCCGAGTGGTGATCTGACGAACTACATAGAGAGGTTTTTACGAAGAATATACACGTTTGCGTAATATAATAGGTACGTGTGTTGGACTCGCTAATTCCAAATCTGTTTTCACAATTGAAAACGGTTAAATATTGATCGAGATAACCGGCCTTTTGGGATTTGTTATTGGCAGACGGGTCTGGGCACTGGGGACTATGGATGGGGAAAAGAAACTCTAGGGGTGGGGTGGGGTTGGGATGGTAGAAAAGGCGAGCGAGGGGTTATTGCGGAACGTATATCTAGTAATATAGACACTCGTGATAGGTTTAGGTATTTGTCGTGTTTTTATCAAGAAAATGACGGAGTAGTATAGGTGATCGCTAGAAGGTATACTTTATAAAGTTTTTGAACGTAACTTTAAAAGCTACTGTTTCCGAACGTTTCAACACTCCAATCTAGTGTCTTCATTAGGGCTGGTCGTTGTAAGGTTACGATCCCTATTTATACCCTCATAGAACCGATGATCATGACGTTATCTAATAGCGTAGCGTCTTGCTGTTATTAATAGCTCAAAATGCGGACAAACAAAGCAAATTTGACTCACAAATGAGCTATTTTCTTTTGTTATGGCCGCAATAATTATGGGTAAATGCGGACAAACATGGCTACTGACGTCATCTCGACGGAGTGCTATTAAAGGTCGTATAACGTCTGTGGGAATTTAACATATATGTAATCTATGAATTCTCCTGAGAATCTGTAAAGAAGTTTTCATGTAGACAGATGCCCGCTATAACATCACTTTACATCGACTTTAACAGCAAAAAAGTCGATGAAGATGAAATTTTCGGCTGACAAGATATATTACAATTGTTTCAGGAGAATCCATAGATTACATATATGTTAAATTCCCACAGACGTTATATACGACGTTTAGTCTGACCGATGTACTGCTGATCACAGTCATTGCACAGTCATTGCACCAAAAAGGGCTGTTTTCTTTTCAAAAAAAGAAAATTATTACGTGCATGGGAAAATTATTACCATTAACCGCGGTACCGTCAGAGACGTTGTCTGGAGGCTTGGCATATCAATAGCGCCCACGCCCCATTGAATTGCGATGACGGTGGTCTACTACACACGTAGTTTTGTAACAAGGTTGTTGGTTCAACATGCCTGTAACATGATAGAACAGGACTGTTAAAATAACAGCACTGTTCAAGCATGTTTCAACATGTTACAGGCTTGTTGAATCGACAGCAGTTGTTCATGCATGTTAGAACATGCATAAACCAGTCTGGTAGAACAACCAAGTTCATGGCTGTCTTCTTCTTCTTCTTCTTCTTCTCCTCCTCCTCCTCCTCCTTCTTCTTCTTCTTTTTCTTCTTCTTCTTCTTCTTCTTCTTCTTCTTCTTCTTCTTAAACATTTATTTAAACACGATTAAGATGTATACATTTACATGTATACGGCAGTGCAATACTGATGTAGTCGTGTATTTATGGTAATTATTATAAGAATGTAGATATGAAAATGTATTAGTAATTTATAAGCAATTTAAAATTATACTTTTCATGCAATAGTAAAAACATGTTAGTTAGTTAGTTAGGTAATAGACTAATCACCTATTACTATTAGTTAGTAATATACGTAGTCTGTGCAGTGTTTTTATGTCTTTATGGTTGTCTTTATGGTTGTCACACACATACTCCTAGGTTCAAACCATTTACTTTAAAAAAAATTGGGGTGATGAACTATACGTTCTGTTTGTAGTCTCTAATGAAATATTTGTTTTCTAGAGTTCTTGCAACCACACAATTTGAGCCAGTGTACGCTAGAACCGCCTTCCCGTGTTTTGATGAGCCTGAATTCAAAGCCACGTTTGAAATAAAGATCTTGCGAACGAATAAACACCGAGCTATTTCCAACATGCCGATCAAGAAGACAACAAAAACTCCTAATGGCCTCTTGCTTGATCACTTCCAGCGGTCAGTTCAAATGAGCACCTATCTCGTTGCTTTTGTTGTGAGCGACTTCGGCTACACTGAAAACAAAACGAAAAATGGAGTAAGGGTACGATTTTTAAACTTTTGCAAGCCGTATTTTAACAAACCCCTGGCTCCCTATCGTTTTCCTTATTGAAAATGCTTTTGAAACAAATGGCTTTGTGTGAAGAGTATCATTAAAGGACATTGGCAATAAAAAATAAGTATACCTTTTCGATCAAAGTACGTAACTTCAATAGCCGAAATATAGTAGTTTGAGGTTGTAAAAATGCTCGCAAAGCGTATTAATTGCACTGTCAAAGTTGCTAACCATCTTGGATGTATTTTCGATATGCGTTTGACGTCACAAGCGGGATAAATCGTATTTTTATCTAGCCATCCTCGTGTCTTTATAAATTTGAAACTCGATTTTTGTAAATGTCTTCCTTTTTTATTGAACCACACCATTTTAAAAAGAATTCCGCGGAAACTCGACTACCCACAGATTAGTTTTATCAGGGGTACCTCTAGTGTGACGTCACCAACTTTCCAGTTAATTAAGCAAAGTATTATTAGTGAAGATTTATAAACTATATATATATATATATATATATATATATATATATATATATATATATATTATATATATATATATATATATATATATATATATATATATATATATATATATATATATATATATATATATATATATATATATAACTACAGACGGTACCGTTTCGGCCTTTTGGGCCTCATCAGTGTAGTGCTGATGAGCAGGATGAAGATAATATATATATATATATATATATATATATATATATATATATATATTATATATATATATATATTATATATATATATATATATATATATATATATATATATATATATTTCACCAGCCAACATAATGTATACTGGTAGTGGTTACTCCACTTGTCTACCAACTGGGAGATCCAGGTTCGATCCTGGGTCGGACACCAGCTCAAGGTCTTAAAATAATTGAGGAGAAAGAGCTGCCTTTGCAATAACATCAGTAAGTCTATAGCGTTCTCTCGGATAACAACGTTAAATCGGAAGTCATCGAAGCCTTATATTCCAATCTAGGGTCTCAGTTCACCACAAGAGTGATGAAC
Source organism: Chrysogorgia sp. JL179-B06 (assembly GCA_035772405.1). NCBI lineage: Eukaryota > Metazoa > Cnidaria > Anthozoa > Scleralcyonacea > Chrysogorgiidae > Chrysogorgia > Chrysogorgia sp. JL179-B06. Next base: position 612,566 of record JAYKKM010000469.1, on the reverse strand, counting down.
TAATAGTCGAGCATTTGAACATGAGCCTCTGGCTCGTATGAAAATGGCAACCTCATCTTGCGTTATCGACCAAATAAATGGTACTGATATTGTTTTAATATTTCTTCTATAAAGGTTCGGGTTTGGTCAAAGGAAGATGCTATCGAACATACGAGGTTTGGTTTGGATGTTGCTCAACATGTCATCACATACTATGAAAAGTTCTTTAATATAAAATATCCTTTGCCAAAAATGGGTATGTCCTGGTTTATGTCTATGTCTATATCTATATCTACATTATGCCTTTCCACATCTATGTCTGTTTATGTCTATGACTGTGAGTATGGCTATATTTATTTTAATTTCTGCTTTTTTCGATCTAGATCTTATCGCAGTTCCCGATTTCCTTGAGGGAGCCATGGAGAACTGGGGTCTAATGACATTTCGGGAGAATCTTTTGTTATTCAATCCTAAATCAGGGAGCGCCGCTAACAAACAACTTGTGGCTATCGTCGTAGCACACGAACTTGCGCACCAGGTACAATGCAAACTACCTTCTCAGAACACTTTTTAATTATTTAAAAACAAATAGGTATTCACGGACGTAGAGGTGAATAGTGGTGCACATTTATTATTTTAGTATACACAACTGAAATTGTTACCACATCATTCGGTAGTCTGCCGAATACAGGTCGTTGTTCATGAGTTTAACAATTCTAGGAACTCATCCATGCTGCACGTTTTATATCTACGTAACTTCCTCTCTTCTCACCATCTAGCATTCCGATATATTCTTCCTCTTTTCCTTTCACATCTTCCTTCCAAGATATCTTTCTATAACCCCTCTCCCCTTAACACATGGCCGATCCAATTCTTCTATCTCCTCTCGCTATACCCCACTGCATTCTGTCCAATTAATCTTTAGTATTCTCCTCCACACCCACATCTCAAACGTTTTTACTTATATCTGTCTCCTCCTTACGTTTTTGGCGAAGCATACACCGTAGTGCATCAAACCTTTTTATTTTTTACTTATAACTTCCCAGTATAAGTAGCTTTCTTTCTCTATTAAATGCGACTTGTCCAATCGCTCTTCTACTTCTTATATCCTTATTGCATCTTACGTCTGACGATATGGTACTCCCCAGATATTAGCCTGCGTAGCAGACGGTTGTTTGGGGGGAGGGGTTATTATTTATTTATTTATTTATTTATTTATTTATTAACTTTACAACCAAGCAAGAAAGCAAAATAATTAATACAACGGTTAAAAATAAAAAAATAGACAAAAACAGAGCAGTCTTGAACATGGTTGAAGGTATGGTCAACAGGACATGTGTCCCATGTATTCGGGACGCGGCAGATATTCGAAGTGTTCGGCCTAAAAAACATTCCGCGGTGCGCCATCTTGTTTTTTCTCTGCTGCTAAGTTATGAGGTGATAGCTTAGTAGTAGAACTAGTAGCTATATAATAATTATGATTATCTCTATATTCTTCTGTGGTTATTGTTACGAGCATCATCATTGTTTTCTTGATGTTAACCTTCTTGATATCTTGATGACACCTTCTGCGATAGCAAGCTTATGAAATGCAACCATCCAACGCTTTTTCCAAACTACCAAATTATACAATATTAATCATTGCTTTTTCGTTTCCTGATGTTAATTTTTTATTCGTGAGTGAAAAGGGGATACATATAGCAAAGAGTGGTTTTCAGATAATCAGGCAACACATTGGAAAACAATGAATAGAATAGAGCGGAATACAACAGAATACAATAGACAATACAAAGTTATTTCAAAACTTTAAACTCGAATGTATCAAAACCGTTATTTTACTAGACATGGGACGCTATGCTACATTCAATATTATTCCTATAGACATCAAATTTTCAGAATTTGATCATTGTAAATAGATCTCAAACTTAAACCTCAAAAATTTAATACATGGTAAATATATGTTTTAGAAATTCCTTTTTCTCGATTGTGTTTATCCGAATTTTGGCATTATTACAAACAAATTAAATTTTTGATTAATAATTTATAATATATTGGCTTTCATTAAACCTAATTTTATATTTTTCTAGTCTTTACTTCTCTTGCTATTCTGCCCCGAACAAGTGCCTTTATTACTCTATTGGGGGTCGTTTCTAGGTTACCGTGGTAACGGTACATATGAAATTGACCAATAATTTTTTTTAATTATTTTTGTCCAAGACCACCTTAAATTACATATTCAAGTTAGTCATGACTGGTATGATTTATAGCTCTGGTATCCGGTTGCAGCTCCATTGGTTTACAGCTCTGATATCTGGCTCAATTTCGTCCTTCTCCCGATGAAAACCTCACAATAATAATAATAATAATAATTACAGTTCTTAATATACGCATTTAGCTACGCCTCAATGCGTTTACAATGATTTGATAAATCTTAAAACTAGTATGTAGCTTACTTACAATCATAATATAATACAATATACAGGATAAAAATGTACATAAGTATAAAATAATTATAGAATGTATCAATGAGGATAAGAATTAAGTACATAAGTATAGAATAGCTATAAAAAAGCATCATTAAAAAGGTAGGTCTTAATCATAGATTTAAATGAGTTTATATAACTAGTACTTCTTATACTTTCTGGAAGGCTATTCCATAGTTTAGGCACAGCTATAGAGAATGCCCTGTCACCATAGGTAGTGGTGTACGATTTAGGGACAACTAGTAGACTTTGTGTACTAGAACGTAAAGAACGACTGGGAACATAAGGTTCTAACAGATTAATTAGATATGATGGGGCGCAACCGTTAAGAATCTTGAAAGCAGTCAGTAAAACTATAAATAGTATTCTATGTTTTACAGGGAGTCAATGTAGGTTACGTAGGGTAGGAGTTATATGGTCCCTAATCTTTGATTTCATCACTAATCTAGCTGCTGAGTTCTGTAGGCGTTGTAATTTATCTATCTCTTTCTCTGGTAGTCCATACAATAAGCTATTGCAATAATCTAACTTTGATGTTATGAAGGCATGGACTAGACGTTCTGTACTAGACTGATCGAGATATTTTCTAACTCTTCCAATATTTCTGAGAGCTAGTGAAGCAGAGCGACAAATACCATTAACATGGCTAGATATAGTGAGATGTTGGTCGAAGATTACTCCGAGATTTCGTGCTTCCTTACTGGTAGGTACTAAATACTGACTTATATTAATGCCAGCTATAGAAGTATTAGATGAGAACCTATAGAATAGAAATGTACAATTTCGGTTTTGGTAGGGTTACAGCTAAGTTTGTTGTCTAAGAAAAAGGCCTGAATGTCAACGATACATTGTTCAAGATTAACTATAGCAGAATGTCTGTTATCTGGATTCACTGTGATGTAAAGTTGTGAGTCGTCGGCGTATATCATGCAATCGAGGCAATGCGATATAATGACATCTTCAAGAGGGGCAAGATAGAGGATAAACAGCAGCGGGCCGAGGACTGATCCTTGAGCGACACCAGAAAATGGAGGGAAGGGTTTTGATTCAGTAGGTCCAATCACGACTTTCTGGGAGTGACCTCGAACGTAAGACTATACCATTTAAGAACTGTACCAGTGAAGCCGAACTGCGTACGTAGTCTGCTGATGAGAATGTCATGGTCAATAGTATCAAATGCCGCAGAAAGGTCCAATAAGACAAGAATGACCTCTTTTTTCTCATCAATGGCTCTAAGAATATCATTATAAACTCGAACGAGGGCAGTCTCTGTACTATGAAACTTCTGGTAAGCTGCTTGTAACTTCGGATAAAGTCCATTCGTTATCAGATGGTGGCTTGATTGATAGGCAGCTGTTCTTTCCAAAATTTTCGATACAAATGTAAGATTTGTGATTGGACGGAAATTAGAAAAGACTTCTTTGTCCAGTGAATTATTCTTAATTTTCGGAAGCAATCGTCCTTCTTTGAAAGTATCGGGAAAGACACCATTCTGTAATGATGAATTTATTAACGATGTTATTATGGGTACCAGTTCTTCCAAACAGGATTTCAATGTTCGAGTAGGAATAGGGTCAGAGGAACACGACTTAGAAGGTGATCTTTCAATCATTTCTCGTATTGTTTTAGTTGTAACTTCGTTAAATTCAGCAAACGAACAGATATTGGGCGATATAGTAGCCATAGAAGGACTGTCGAGCAAACACGACTGTCGAGTAAACACGACGCGACAATTAGCAATTCCAGGGGTGAAAACTTTATAGACAAACTGCAAAAATCCAAAGGTTTTTAGAACTTTTTATGATTAAATTTACTTTTAACATTTATTTTTAACACTAAGCGACCAATGTTGCCTGGAAGGATTAGCTAATGTTTCTTTGAAACGATGTTCCCCGTGAACGAAATTTTCGAACGAAAGCTTTATTGGAATTGTCATATTTTTATGTTGTCGTTTTGATTCCATGCTCCCTTCGTCAGAGTCCGGAGTTCCTTCGTCAGATTCCAGAGTCCGTAGCCCACAGCCGGACCGAGAAGAAAACCCAACTCCGGCCTGCGGTTTGTCTGACTGAAAAATGACGACGTTACGTCAATTCCGGAACACGTGCGAGTAATGGCGGCGTCATGATCTCGTATAAAAACAGTTGAAAAGGGCGTTTTATCATGTTCGTAATTGCTTAAAACTTGGGAATTAAAATAAGAAGGCCATGCTCTTTACAAATATGTAAACGTGTGGAACATCAACAATTTAATCATAAGGTTGCTTTAATTAATTACATATTCCTGTGGATTATACGCACGTTTCTATGACCTTTAATCGTTTTATTTTACGTGTTTGCTTTCCCTTTTTCGCAGTGGTTTGGCAACTTAGTAACTATGAAATGGTGGAACGACTTATGGTTGAACGAAGGTTTTGCTAACTACATGGAGTATCTAGGGACAAATGACTACGCTAAGGAATGGAGGGTGGTATGTATATATATAAGAAGTAAATTCAGAGGTGAAAGTCATGCTTATAAGCCCTGTTCAACAGTTTTATTTATAAAATAAGTCGTGTCTTACGCACGCTGTGATTGGTCAGTTACCGTGTTTATATCAGGCTTTAGTATAAATTGACAAGTTTATATCACAAATCCTCAATTTTCATTGGCTATCGCAGGAGTTACTATCCGCTGATATAAACCTCTGCGGAAAAAGTCGCCTGATTTCGAAAGAATATTTACTTTTTTCCATGAAAAATGCGAAATAAAAGTTATTTCTTGGGTTAGAAAGTTGTAAATTTATACTAAAACAATTAGACAACTCGCCCTTGTTTTCTATGAGCGATAGTCAACTCGGCTCCGCCTCGTTGACTATCTGCTCATAGAAAACGCGGGCTCGTTGTCTAATTGTTAAATATAACATGGATGGATAACGCCATCATGATACGCCATCAATTAGCCATCATACGCCATCAATTAGCCATCATACGCCATCAATTAGCCATCATACGCCATCAATTAGCCGTCATACGCCATCAATTAGACATCACGGCGCCATCATAACGCAGTAAGGACAATTTACGTGTTAATAAAAAAGATATTTGTACATTTTATTTGCTTTCTACGGGTTATTTTATAAAAGAAATAGAAAACATTTTTATCCGTGTTCCCATACGTTATATAAACACTCGTGGAAGTTTGGGAGAACTCGAAATCGCGTGGAAACACTCGCCCTACGGGCTCGTGTTCCCACTATGATTTCTCGTTCTCCCAAACTTCCACTCGTGTTTATATAACTGTATGTAAACACGGAAAATGTTTTCTATTTCTTAAATAATATATAGAGGAAGCAAAAATAGCTGATAACGGGTTTTTTACAGTTTTTTATTTGGTCTATTCGTTTCGGAGATATCTTTCTTCAAACTTAGTCAAAAAGCGCTATTTTTAATTCCCCGGAAGAAATTTTCGCAAATTGCAAATGGTCGTCTCTCGCAGGGGGGTTAGGGTTAAGATGAGACTGAAGGCGGGGTTAGGCTTGGTATTAGGAGGGGGGTTAGGGTTAGGATTTAGTTAATGCATAATATAATGGGTTAGCCATGGAATTAGTCCAATGTATTTCATCGTCAATCCAATGTATTTGCGCTTCGGCCGCCTGTTATATGGAATACGTACTAGATCCCCTATCAGTTTTTAATCTCTCTGCAAACAATCTACGATGTAGAGAAACATAAGGGAGAAAGAATAACATAGGGATAAGTTAGCCCCATCCAAATCCAGCTACCCTAACTGTATTCCTAATATTTTGATCATCATCTTCAAACAACCTCTTCATTTAGGTTGCCCAATATTCACTTCAAGATAAACATAGTGTGGTGCTATTAATTAGAATAATAATCCGTCATTTTGAATCTTGTTTCAGCTTGACCAGTTTGCCTCGGACACGTTTCAGTCGGCTCTGGATGCCGACAGCATCGTCAATACGCATGCCATATCCGTTCCAGTTCACAATCCCACAGAGATCAACGAGCTTTTTGATGGCATATCTTACGATAAGGTAAGTGTTAATGTACTCCTTTCTCCCTCGTCCTGTTCTCCCTCACCGTCTTCCTCGTCGTTTTTCTCTTTCTCTTCCTCTCTTCTTCTCCCTCTCTTCATTCATTTAATACGCCCTTCCCCGTTTTATCCACTTTCTTCTCCACTTCTTCCCGCACATCTCCCTCTTTATCCCAATTGCACCTCCTCTTTTTCACCTCCTCTTTTTCCGCCTGTTTTCTCTCTTCTTTCTTTTCCCTTTCCTCTCTTTCTTCCTTCACTTAATTCGCCTTTCCCCGTTTCGTCCAATTTTTACTTCACATCTTCCTCCCCCTCTTCATCCACCTCCTCTTCTTCCTCCCGCTCTCCCTTCGTCCTCTTTTTCTCTTTTCTTTCCGCTTCTCTTTCTCCTCCCTCTCTTCCTTAAACCGCCCTTTCCTCCACTTTCGCCTCTGCATATATCCTTACCCTCTTCATCCTTCTGCACCTCCTCTTACCGCTGGTGCGCAGACAACGATCGAACCTTCTGATTGCTGTGAGCTAGTGAGACTCGACACATGGGTGCGGGACTCGTCCATGTATCGTCTGTCTACTCCAAGCTCTCACATTCACTACAGCAGTGTGTGGATATACATATAAATCTATAACTTGTTTAACTAGCGATTGTTTTCTTTTTAGGGTTCTTCCGTCATTCGCATGTTAAGAGGTTTCTTGGGAGATGACGCATTTCGGAAAGGACTTGAGGTAAATAGATACCAGGCATCTTTGTTTTCTATTTATTACATATTGTATTATTGTGGGAACTCTGCGTGAAAAACTAGTAAAAGCAACTCCTTTTTCACTTGAATTATTATTGTATCACTACCGTTCGAAGGACTATAATGCGTTGAATTGAATCGGGTGAACAGGTTTTATATACCATATTCATTTAATATACCATGGCAGATATTTTTCGCATGCATTGATCAATTTTATATTTTCCTCTGATTTTTTCATCATCGTTCTGCCAGTTCTAAGTCGGCTAAGAACACACATATAAAAAATTAAGCCAATTGGGTTAACTATTTCCTACTTTTATAAACACGGTGAATTTATTATAGTTCGAGTTCCCGTACGGGAGGACCGGTGCGGGTGGGATATCTGCAGAGACTCTGTTCCATTAACCTCTATTCTGTTGAGGGGGTAGGGGGGAGCAGAGATGGAGGATCTTTTTGCGCACTAATTATTTTTACTTTGTTAAACTGCTTTCATTGATTATTTCCATTCAACATTTAATAAACTCTTTTTCCTTCGACGCTTTTTCTTCGTTTATTTTCAATTTACCTGTTATTGCTTATTAACTCTTTCCTGTATGGCTGAAAAATATCCAAAATTGAACCACCTCTTTGTTCTATAATCTCTGTAAATAACCATAACTGTTGCGAAAGCTATACATTTTCTGATTGATTCAATGCTATTATAAAATTTCCCGAACAAGACACATTATGTTAAAACACATTTGCATTAATTATCATAAATTAGGTTGAAAAACTTTCATAAAAATGAAAAGGCCATCTTGATAAGCTCATCTTGCACGCCGGCGTAGCATCATGAAAATTCATAATGCCACAAATCGCAGATTTTTTTTATGATATCAAATCAAACTTGGCGTGTGAGTGGATCTCATGTGCCTGTCGCTTTTTGATTTTCAATTTTTAATCTTTTTTTTAAACTATCTTTTTGGGTAAACTATCAGTAAGGAGTACAAAATAAACTATAACAAATAAATAGTACAATATAAACTATAACAAATAAATAGTACAATATAAACTATAATAAAAGTACACACAAATGTAGTAGACCCACCCATGCGAGGCGCTCCCTGTGACATTGATATACAGATATTAAGAATTGTGACAATTACGTACAAGGGACCATATACACGGGATTTCCACGTCAAATTCTGAGTTACATAAATTATGATATGTTTCTTTGAGGAAACGTTTAAAAAAGGAGGGAATGGAAAAACTATAGTAGAGGGAGCTCCAATTTACAGAATTCCAGAGTTTAACTATACGATTAAAATAAGTAAATTGAAAAGTGGTGGATTTACATAGAGGAACTTTAAGAATGAGGCTTGGGTTTTGAGTAAGTCGTGTGCGGCCATTCTCTTGGGTTACCGTATGCCGTGTTTTTCGATTTACGACTTTAACTTGGCCTTGTACGACCCATTTTGACTGGCCAGGAAAGATTTAATGAATATGCAAATTATTTTTAGCTCTACCTGAAGAAGCACGCATACGGAAATGCAGTAGCAGATGATCTCTGGAGCGCGTTAAGCAAGGTATGTATATGACTAGGCAAATGCAGTTTTTTCTTCGAATTAAAGGCCATACGTACCTTTTATTTACAGAATATTATTTCGTACAACTTCAAGTTGCATGAGCATTTTAAACGTGTGACATTTCCTCGTGCAGGTTTTTTTCAGATTTGTAAGTTGCACGAAAAGTTGCTTTCTACTTTCATAATATATTTTTACAAGTTGCGCCAGCAAAAATATTCAAACTCGTCAATCTTACCAGCTTTTTCAAATCAAGTAACATTTTGTTTACCTTTCTTTGAAATTTACTAGTCCGATCGGATGCAGAATAAAATAGGTGTTTCTATCATTAAGCAACGATAAGGATTTCTCGTAATATTTGCCTCTGTCCGTATTACCACAACAATTTTTAAAGTGGCACTACGATGAAAATTCACCCCCGTCTTTTAGATTCTCTTTAGCATAGAATAGTATTTCAGGGTCGAAAGTGATCATCGATCTAAAAAAACAACGAACAAATTGTTTTAAACGAAAAAGTTTTGAAGTAAGTATTTTGAGCTCTGAGATCACTATTATTTAGACCACCATTACTAAGAACGTGTTCCAAGTGAGCCCGCAATTTCAAAAGGTAATATTGTTTGTGACGTCAGATTCTCAATGCTACGCCTGAATTTCAGTCGAGGTTACTTGTTTTCTTGTTTTCTTCGAGAAGTAGATGAATTTGAAAATAATTTGAAAAGAATTTGAAAAAACGACCTTGATTTACTTTGTTACGCTGGTCGGGAACATGAACAATTAATGGCGGACATAACAACTCCAGATTCGGAGTGAGAAAAATAATACTTGCCATCGTCGAATCGCAAAACGGTTTCGACCGAGTAATATTTAGCAGCTCTACTTTATAAATACGTAAAAATATCGATAGGTAAAAATTTGATCGTAGTGGCACTTTAAGAGCTATTATAACTTTGAAGATATTGCTGTCCATATGTTTCAAAGGTGGCTTTGACCTCCTAAGCCCTTATCCGACGTTTTTGATCGTGACCTAGTTCAACAATCCCCTTCGTCCTTCGACAGCGGCGACAGTAACTTTTAAAGTTACGTTCAAAAACTTTTTAAGCCAGATTACCGTCAAAATATGTCTGATAATACTCATGTAATGCTAGATTTAATTGATACTATATGAACGCCCGGGATAAATTATATTCCGGATATTCATGTTCCATGAATCCTCTCGAAAAGTGAATAAAAAGAGAAATTTTTCTCAATTCTCATTGTTTCTCTGCATGTTGCATAAAAAGAAGTTTATCAAGTTTATCAAGTTCATCTAGTTTATCAAGCATACGTAGCACTTGATTAAAGTTGTCTCCCGAAATGCATTGTGCTTCTTTTTAGTTTACATATGTTTACTCCAGGGGCTTACGCAGGGGAGGTCGGGGGTGCGATCAACCTCCCCCCCATTTTGGATCCAATTAGCAACAAAATAGTTATACAAAAGGAACAAAAATTTATACATTAAGTTAGAAAGACAGAAACTGTAATAATAAATAGACCCGGTCATCATCATGTGCATGCAGGGGAATGGGGACGAGGGTACATGACCTCTTTCGGAATGACAAGTTGTTGATTGTCGTGGAATTATGGATATAAGAAAGTTCTTAAACACCCCCGTCGTCTGAACGTTGACAATCTTGTATTTGAGTAACCTGCGATCATGCGTTTAGTATTTGAGTAGAACTGTAGAATGCTTTCGTAATAGAACATGTTATCGTAACATAATACAAACATTTACATTCCTGTAAAAACCTTAACTTTTTGTAAAACAAACAATTCAAACTAAAAGCGTTTTCAGACTTTCAGTGTATAACATGTCGGGAAGAAGTCCGCGCTTGCTGTTGCCCCCTGACTCCCCATCCCGAAATAATATCATGAGAAGTAAAACGACCCCTGTTTGAAAAATTCTGCGTACGCTCTCAGAGGCGTAGGAACGGATTTAAAGTTGGGGGGGGGGGGGGGGGGAGGGGGGGGGGGCTGAAGTCGACAAGCGGGTAATCAGTGACCGCATTTTTAGGGGGATGCGGGGGTCCTCCCACTTGAAATCTAGAAGTTACAATTTGCAGCAATTTGAGCAAACTTTTTCATCTAATTCTACAGCAAGCATAGTTCAAATGAATCCAAGCTTACCTGTTACCTCTTACCATGTGACGCCATTTTTTTGCGCCTAGTACTGACAGAAGGGTCTGGGAACCAATATAACACTTGCGTGGCAAGGGTTTAAGGGTTGGCTAACACTTCAGGCATTTCGGACTACGTTTGTAAAATCTTGTGTGGATGAAGCCCGTATGTAGATTACCTTAAGTAGCTACTCTCTTAGCCTCTATAATCGTACTAATAAAATTGGAAAATAACATATTTAGCAACGGTTGTCCTGATTTTTTGGGGGGCTCAGCCCCCAGGTTTCTACGCCTATATGCTCTTGGTTAACTCTACTCCTTTCTTAAAACTCTCACTCTGCTAAGTTTTGAACAGTTCTTGTAAGAACTATCCAACATTGCCATTCACCATGGTAAAAAGAAAACACATTTAAAATGTGTTTTCTAATTAAGAAATGGAAAACATTTCCGTGTTTCCATAGAGTAATAAAAACACGAGTGGAAGTTTGGGAGAACGAGAAACGGCACAGTGGGAACACGAGCACGCAGGGTGAGTGTTTCCACGCTATTTCGAGTTCTCCCAAACTTTCACGAGTGTTTCTATAACGTATGGGAACACGGAAAGATATTTTCTATTTCTTTTATAAAATAACACTGAGGAAATAAGTAATAAGACTCTTTTATTAAAATGATGAAAATATACATTCTCGTTACTCACGCTAGACAGCGTCGTCGGCTGCTCAAATGAACATAATCGCTCTTAACCGTGACGAAAAGCATCCAATATTCTTGTTTTTCTTCTTGTTGGCTGTCACAGAATATATTTATCGACATTTTAGCTGTTTGTGAGCAACGGTTCGTCTTACAGTCGACTTTTATAAAAATGGCGGGGAAAATCCATGTTTTCCATCGAGTTATAGAAACACGGCTTTCAGCCAATCAGCGCGTGCGTTTTTAATTTGTTATTTTATAAAGCAATATATAAATTTTGACACAAATGATAGCGATATTAAATTTATTAAACACCGACGTTTCGATAATAGTTGCGCCAATAATAGTTTCGAGAATAGTTAAACGAACTCACGCATGTAACGTATAAATCATTTGAACTTGAAAATGATGCCAGGATGGCATCGAAACGTCGTTGTTTAAAGAGTGAGTGTCAGGGTAGTGCTTTGCGCGCTTGTGTTTTTGTTTTCATACTAATTGATTGAAGTGCATCGCATCGTTAGAACTATAATTTGCATGTGAACTCTAGATTTATTTGGAAATGTTGAAATTGGAGTCCGATCCTGACTTCGGGGCGTTATGAAGTTAATGTTCAAGACGATTTGAACAGTTGCGGTTCGCTTGTTTGTGAACCACTGCGGGCCGCGCGCAACGCCGTTTCTGACGAACAAGCTGGCCCGGATGGCCTTAGTTCCTGAATCTTTGCAAATTCAAATGAACAAAACATCAGAAGAAACAAAATATATTTCTTTACCAGTCACTCATCAAACACTTCCATTCGCAAACTTATTCGCGCTGTTTCAGCAGCATAACCCGGCCTTCCACGCTTCGGAGGCGAAGCGCTCGTAGCAGCTTCTATGTACCGAAAAGATTACTATAGTAAATGACCAATTTTACGAAAAATATCACAATAATTGATCACTCAGCTATATTTACTTCTTAGAAAACTTGAAAATGGATAATTTATAAGAAGGATTGATCAAATATCGACGGATTCGTTTGTGAACTGAAATAGGCGTCCCATAAAATGGCCGCCAAGAAGAAAACAAGCGCGCAAAGCACTACCCTGACACTCACTCTTTAATAAATTTAATATCGCTATCATTTTTGTCAAAATGTATTACTAAATCATTTGTCATAATATATAAATTATCTCTGAAAAGCCCAGATGAGATGCATTAATAAAATATGTAATGTATGTAACATGCAAATCTATTTTGCGTTGAATAGGTGAGCAATTCACTGAACGTGAAGGCGATCATGGACAGCTGGATCAAACAAAAAGGTTACCCTGTGGTCACCATAAGATCATCCAAGCAAACCACAACGAAGAGCAATTTAGGAGAAGAATTCATCGTTTCCCAGGAACGCTTTCTCATTGATCCTTCTCTTGATAAACAAAAAAGGAAAAATGAAATTGGTGAATACATGTGGTATATTCCACTCACTTATATCACGCAAAATTCTGACAAGGAACAAGTGTTGTGGATGAACAAAACATCACGTAAGTGCCATGTGTAAAGAAGATGTTGCATGGTAGAGAGAAGATACGCTGTGCATTACCAGAAATTAACGACAAAATGGCCGCTGCTTGAAGACTAATTTACATATGGTCGTTAGAAAATGCCGTGCCATTTTACAGTGAGTTACATCGAGCGAAAATATTAAAATGAAGATTCTGCTTACTGAGTAGCTCGTCTACCGTTTGCCGACCTCTTAGCCTTGGGTCCTGTTTACATGGATGTAGGGTTACCCTTCTGGAAGGGTTACCCTGGTAGAAGGGTTACCCTAGTAGAAGGGTTACCCTAGTAGAAGGGTTACCCTAGTAGAAGGGTTACCCTAGTAGAAGGGTTACCCTAGTAGAAGGGTTACCCTAGTAGAAGGGTTACCCTAGTAGAAGGGTTACCCTAGTAGAAGGGTTACCCTAGTAGAAGGGTTACCCTAGTAGAAGGGTTACCCTAGTAGAAGGGTTACCCTAGTAGAAGGGTTACCCTAGTAGAAGGGTTACCCTAGTAGAAGGGTTACCCTAGTAGAAGGGTTACCCTAGTAGAAGGGTTACCCTAGTAGAAGGGTTACCCTAGTAGAAGGGTTACCCTAGTAGAAGGGTTACCCTAGTAGAAGGGTTACCCTAGTAGAAGGGTTACCCTAGTAGAAGGGTTACCGTAGTAGAAGGGTTACCGTAGTAGAAGGGTTACCCTAGTAGAAGGGTTACCGTAGTAGAAGGGTTACCCTAGTAGAAGGGTTACCCTAGTAGAAGGGTTACCCTAGTCCATTGTCTTTCCGCGTTTCGTTTACATATGTCCTAGGGTGACCCTGGGGGTAGGGTTACCCTATCTGCTTGCTAGGGTAACCCTGACGGCAGGGCTATCTTTTTGTTTACTTTACCCATGTAAACGCATCACGTAGGGTCACCCTCCCAGACGGGTCATATTTCAGTGAAAAAGCGCTCAATAAAAGTTCTCGTTCGGTGTATTTCAGATTCAAGTAAAACTCCATTATACAGGTTGAGCCACCAGTCCACTGTCAGGTTCTGTTCTACCAAGAATCCACCAAAATCGACGACGACGAACAGCTCCCCTTCGAACGTGTCTCATGGCCGAACTAAAGCAGCATTGTACTGGTTTGCTGCATAAATTGCTAACTGTTGTTGATGGCATTTTTGAAACAACAAAAAGCCAAGCAATAGACCACAGCTTTTAAATACCAAGAGACAAAAGAATAAAACTTGCCACCAAAACTCTTCGTTTGTCCGCCATTTTCAATTTGTTTATTGGCCGCGGAAGGGTCACCCTACTAGGAGGGAAACCCTACCTCCATGTAAATGGTCTTAATATACGCAACAATGATTTAACAAATATTCAGTTACCGGTGTGATTAGATCAGTCAAATCTATGATCCGCCAAATTGTGTTGTAAACAGCCAACAAATAAAATAGGCTACGCGTCATTGAGTTGTTGTAAGATTTTGTTTGGTATTTTCAAAAGCGTTTGGTGAAATGTTCGAAAGTCGATGGAAGAATCTATATCTTATATGTTAAAATTTGAAAATTGGGTTATACTGTTAAAGTTTTATACCAACATTTTAATAATCACCAAACTTGTAATGACAACAGGACAATGGGCATTTTAAAATTTCCGTGATTAATAGAGGCACAAGTATTGACGAAAGTTATCTCTAGATTTTGTCAATTGGCGGATCGTAGATTTGACTGATCTAATCAAACCAGTAACTGAATAATTTAATAATCGCTGTTGCATATATTAAGAGGTCGTTAAAGTGCCACAACGATGAAAATTCATCCCCGTCTTTTAGATTTTCTTTAGCATAGAATAGTATTTCATGGTCGAAAGTGATCATCGATGTAAAAAAACAACTAAAAAATGGTATTTTGAAGTAAGTATTTTGAGCTCTGAAATCACTATTATTTAGGCCACCATTACTAAAAACGTGTTCCAAGTGAGCCCGCAATTTCAAAAGGTAATATTGTTTATGACGTCAGATTCTCAATGCTACGCCTGAATTTCAGTCGAGGTTACTTGTTTTCTTGTTTTCTTCGAGAAGTAGATGAAATGTTCAGCCTTTCAGATGAAGAATTTGAATAAACGACTTTGATTTATTTGAAGAATTAGCGATGTGGAGTCTTCGCGTTGAGAATTTGACGTCACTTCGTTGCGTTGGTCAGGAACATGAACAATTAATGGCGGACATAACAACTCCAGATTCGGAGTCAGAAAAATAACACTTGCCATCGTCTAATCGCAAAACGGTTTCGACCGAGTAATATTTAGCAGCTCTGCTTTATAAATACGTAAAAATATCGATAGGTAAAAATTTGATCATAGTACCACTTTAAACGGTAGACGAGCTACTCGATAAGCAGAATCTTTAATATTTTCTCTCCACGTAACTCCACGTAACTCCACGTAAAATGGGACGCTATTTTCTAAGGATCATTTGTAAATTAACCCTCAAGCGGTGGCAATTTTGTCGTTAATTTCTGGTAATGGACAAACCTCGTACCTAGGGTCTTCTTCCGCTAACCCCCCTCCTCCCCGCTGAACTCGTTCGGAAAAAAATTGTTGCGTGCGATTATCGAGATAGCGGCACGAGAGATGCGTGTAACACGCGAGGCGATAGTGTTTTGCTAGCTTCTCGAGTGCCGTTAAAACTCTGACTATAATCGCACAGCGATTACGTTTTTTCTTTTATAAAATAATATCTTTAAATTGTCAATAAAACCAAGAAAACTACAGGATGAGCTTGTTACCATCTAGCGCATGCACGCGTGGCTTTTACGTATTTGTGATCTTTGGAATCTCGAGAAGAATTGTAAAATATCTTGTTGTGCGAAAATTTCATCTTCATGCCTTTCTCCCCCTGTTAAAGTGATGCACTATTCATAGGAATTGACGTCAAAGCAGGCCGACACGCATGCAAAGAAAGTTAGAGAATTGAGCGAATTTTGTCTAAACTGGTGTGTTTAAGGTTCATAGCCAAACTTTCATTGTGTTGAATTAATGTGCAATGACTTTGCGTGTCCCTGTTTTGACGTCATTTCCTGTGAATAGTAAATCAACTTTAGCAAAGTTGATTTACGAAGATGAAAGGCACGAAGATGAAAGGCACGAAGATGAAATTTTCGAACGACAAGATATATTACATTTCTTCTTGGTAGAACCCAAAGTAATTTGTAGCCAAATTGACGCGTGGAAATGACTTTTAAATATATTTCTCCTTAGGAAATTTGTTTGTTATTAAGACGTCAGGATGGTTCAAGGCAAATGTTGGTCACATGGGATTCTACCGCGTCAATTATGACCCCGAGAACTGGGAACAACTGAATAATCAGCTTATCCAAGACCACAAAGTAAGGGAAAAACTCAGACGGCTTTCTCATCTCAAGTAAGGATGAGAGTCAATAAGAGTTGCAAGCTGCTGTTTGAACACTAACTCTCGAGGTGTACTCTCATCAACTAATTTCCTCTCACATTAACTCAACTTTTATATCCTTTCATTAACTCTTATCAACTCTGGTGCACTCTCATCAACTCTCGTGTACTTTTATCAACTCTCGTGTACTTTCGTGAACTCTTGTGTACTCTCATCAACTCTCGTGTATTCTCATCAACTCTCGCGTACTCTCAACTCTCGTACACTCACATCAACTCTCGTGTACTCTCAACTCACATCAACTCTCGTGTACTCTCAACTCACATCAACTCTCGTGCACTCTAACCTCACATCAACTCTCGTGTACTCTAACCTCACATCAACTCTCGTGCACTCTAACCTCACATCAACTCTCGTGCACTCTAACCTCACATCAACTCTCGTGCACTCACATCAACTCTCGTGCACTCACATCAACTCTCGTGTACTCTCAACTCACATCAACTCTCGTGTACTCTCAACTCACATCAACTCTCGTGCACTCTCATCTCACATCAACTCTCGTGTACTCTCAACTCACATCAACTCTCGTGTACTCTCAACTCACATCAACTCTCGTGTACTCTCAACTCACATCAACTCTCGTGTACTCTCAACTCACATCAACTCTCGTGTACTCTCAACTCACATCAACTCTCGTGTACTCTCAACTCACATCAACTCTCGTGTACTCTCAACTCACATCAACTCTCGTGTACTCTCAACTCACATCAACTCTCGTGCACTCTAACCTCACATCAACTCTCGTGCACTCACATCAACTCTCGTGTAATCTCAACTCACATCAACTCTCGTGTACTCTCAACCCACATCAACTCTCGTGCACTCTCAACTCACATCAACTCTCGTGTACTCTCAACTCACATCAACTCTCGTGTACTCTCAACTCACATCAACTCTCGTGTACTCTCAACTCACATCAACTCTCGTGTACTCTCAACTCACATCAACTCTCGTGTACTCTCAACTCACATCAACTCTCGTGTACTCTCAACTCACATCAACTCTCGTGTACTCTCAACTCACATCAACTCTCGTGTACTCTCAACTCACATCAACTCTCGTGCACTCTAACCTCACATCAACTCTCGTGCACTCACATCAACTCTCGTGTAATCTCAACTCACATCAACTCTCGTGTACTCTCAACCCACATCAACTCTCGTGCACTCTCAACTCACATCAACTCTCGTGTACTCTCAACTCACATCAACTCTCGTGTACTCTCAACTCTCGTGCACTCTCAACTCACATCAACTCTCGTGTACTCTCAACTCACATAAACTCTGGTGTACTCTCAACTCACATCAACTCTCGTGTACTCTCAACTCACATCAACTTTCGTGTACTCTCAACTCACATCAACTCTCGTGTACTCTCAACTCACATCAACTCTCGTGTACTCTCAACTCACATCAACTTTCGTGTACTCTCAACTCACATCAACTCTCGTGTACTCTCAACTCACATAAACTCTCGTGTACTCTCAACTCACATCAACTCTCGTGTACTCTCAACTCACATCAACTCTCGTGTACTCTCAACTCACATAAACTCTCGTGTACTCTCAACTCACATAAACTCTCGTGCACTCTCAACTCACATCAACTCTCGTGTACTCTCAACTATCAACTCTCGTGTACTCTCAACTCACATAAACTCTCGTGCACTCTCAACTCACATCAACTTTCGTGTACTCTCAACTCATATCAACTTTCGTGTACTCTCAACTCACATCAACTCTCGTGTATACTCTCAACTCACATCAACTCTCGTGCACTCAACTCTCGTGTACTCCTCTCACAACTCTTATGCACTCTCATCAACTCTCGTGTACTTTCATCAACGGATGAACTCTCATGTACTCTCATTAACTCTCATGTTCTCTCATAAACTCTCATTAACTCTCGTGTACTCTCATTAACTCTCATGTACTCTCATAAACTCTCATCAACTCTCGTGCACTCTCAACTCACATCAACATTCGTGTACTTTCATCAACTCTTATGTACTCTCATCAACTCGCATGTACTCTCATAAACGCTCGTACTCTCATCAACTGTCTCATGTACTCTCATTAACTCTCATGTACTCTCATTAACTCTCATGTACTCTTATAAACTCTCATTAACTCTCGTGTACTCTCATTAACTCTCATGTACTCTCATAAACTCTTATCAACTCTCATGTACTCTCATAAACTCTTATCAACTCTCATGTACTCTCATCAACTCTCATTAACTCTCATGTACTTTCATAAACTCTCATAAACTCTCATTAACTCTGTGTACTCTCATTAACTCTCATGTTACATGAGAGTTGATGAGAGTTTATGAGAGACTCTCATCAACTCTCGTGCACTCGCAACTCACATCAACATTCGTGTACTTTCATCAACTCTTATGTACTCTTATCAACTGTCATGTACTCTCATAAACCCTCGTACTCTCATCAACTGTCTCATGTATTCTCATTAACTCTCATGTACTCTCGTCAACTCTCATCAACTCTCATGTATACTATTGTTGTTGTTTAACCGGGAGCAAGTACAAATCAAGTCTTGTACAAAAGCTCTTTTGTCTTCCAGCTTTCATCGACTTTCATGCTTGTTGACTGAGGACGTTAGTGATCTTTGATTGTTATAATTCAAATGGCTAGCTTATGTCACCGTTATTTTATCCAGGTACTCAGCGCTGTGGACCGTAGTGGCCTTTTAAACGATGCATTTAACTTGGCCAGGTGAGACGACAGGATAGGATTGAAATATGTTTCGCCAAAATTTGAAGCGCTGGTTGCCGAGCCATAGAGTCAAAGTAAATTCCAACCCCCTCACTCCGGGCTATGTGGGACTTTGGTGGGGATTAATTAGTGGTTTATTGCCACTGTATTCTGTCGACCCAACTATGTCGGGGATTTGTTGGTTTTGTCTTCCCGGCTGAATTACGTTTGGCAGATAGTGGGGATTTATAGCATGATTGCGCTATCCAACATGGCGGCTTTTTTCGCCCCAAACTTCCGATAAAATTGCCATGTGCGCACTGGTCTATATAAGAGGACTGGATAGAGCATCCTATTGTTTGAGCGTCACCGAAATTGAAGCGGAAGTTCTGAGCGGCGGCCATCTTGGATAGCTCCACTTCGGTTCAGTGTCGTTATATGTTACTGTTGTGAAGTCGTAGTTTTCGTATATAACCACGAAATAGGTAAACAAAGCAAATCCATTTTGACATTTTCTTTTGTCCAGAACAAACTTACAAACTTACATAATTCCGAATCCAGTTTTTCTATTAAATCAGGTATTCTAATTGTACTATTTTCATCGCCAACTGTAACAGGACAAATTCAATAATAATAATAATAATAATAATAATAATAATAATAAATTAGGAACATTATACAATAGTCTCAATGCTCTTACAACAATATATTCTTAAAGTTACTTATAAAACAAATTACAGTTTCATTACAAGATAAAGCCTATACTACATATATTACCAACATGAACAAAAAAACTATTAATTTTAAAAAAGAAAAGTCTTAAGTGCTGACTTAAAACTACTTAACATTTCAAAGCTTCTAATTTCCTGTGGTAATAAATTCCACAGTTTTGGCGCTGCAACCGAAAATGCTCTGTCTCCATGAGTCACCGTTTTGGATTTTGGCTCAAGTACCAGATTTCGGTCTGATGATCTCAAAGCACGAGTATAGGTTTATATTTAGTTAGCAAATCAGTAATATAATCAGGCACCTGGCCATGCAAAGCCTTGAAAGTAATTATTAGTATCTTAAATACAATCCTTGATCTCACCGGCAACCAGTGAAGATTACGAAGCACAGGGGAGATATGCTCCGATTTTTTAACCCCTGTAACAAGTCTAGCAGCTGTATTTTGAATTCGTTGGAACTTGCTCAATTCAGTTTCTGGTAAGCCATATAGGATGCTATTACAGCTGTCAAGTTTTGATGTTATGAATGCATGCACCAACTTCTCACAGTCCTTTTTACTCAAATATTTCCTGATCTTGCCAATATTTCTGATAGCCGAAGTGGCCGATTTACAAATGTTATTTGCATGAGCGTTTAATTTTAAATGTCTATCAACAGCAACACCGAGATCACGTGCAACCGGATCCGGTTGGATTATCACATCATTGACACATATTTCTGGCATTGGTTCACAATGCATGTGAACAAAACGTGATGATAAATGGACAATCTCGGTTTTACTTGGATTGCATATAAGACCATTCATAGTACACCAGTTGGTGATGTCCTTAATACATAACTCAAGTTTAGCTAGAGCAGCATGCAGGTAGATCACATGGAGATTTTATAGGCATATACAGCTGTGTGTCATCAGCGTACATTATGCAATCAAGGCCATGGGCATTGATCACATCTTCCAATGGCGCAAAGAAGAGTGAAAACAGAAGTGGACCCAGTACAGAACCCTGAGGTACACCATATTGCAATGGTTTGTTTGAGGAATGCGTATTCTTCACCATAACCGACTGTACCCGATCAGAAAGGTATGAGCGATACCAGGCTACTGCAGTACAGTTTCACTAAACCCATAACGATGTTTAAGTCTCTCCAATAGAATGGTGTGGTCAATGGTGTCGACAATCAAGACACCTATATTGTCCCTGGGGGTGGAGCATTTTCTGTCATTTTATAAAATATTTTGTTCCTTTTAGTGCTGTGGGGCATTTGTCAATTTTTCCAGCTATTCAGAACTAATCCCCACCTATGTCGCGGGGTGAGGGGGTTGGGATTTACTTTGACTGGTGTATTAATACGTGACACATTGCTTTGAAATAACTGACTCGTTAAAGGACATTGGCAACATAAATCACAATTTCAAATTTTTGACTTTATGATTAACAAACAGGCTTACGAAGGTAATCCAAGTAAACAAAACTACTCTTGTACAAAACAACAGCACTAATTTTGACTAAAACAATCCTGTCATCCAGCATCTTGTTGTAATACTTTCAGTTGCCTGATTAATTGGGAAGTTGGTGACGCCATAACCTGGGTAAACCTGATGAAAATACTCTGTGGGTAGCCGAGTTTCCGCGGAATGTTTTTTAAAATGGTGAGGTTCAATTGAAAAAGGAAGACATTCACAAAAATCGAGTTTCAAACTTATAAAGACATGAGGATGGCTAGATAAAAATTTCGCTTTACCTCAGTTGTGACGTCACGCGGATATCGAAAATACATCCAAGATGGCGGAAATGGTTCAGGTATCTTCTTCGTGTACCACATACACAATGGACACATACTACGTCATAGACACATCAAGGTTATTTTCTTGGGATTCAGAAGCTTTACAAGAACACAAACCCTAACCATAACCTAAATAAAACCTCTAGTACTAACCCTGAAATAAAGGAATACTAACCCTTCTTTTAAACTAAATATTTCAATGGTATAATATTCTGTGTGTGGTACACGAAGTGGCACCCATTAATACGCTTTTTACGAGCATTTTTATAACATCAAACTACTATATTCCGGTTATTGAAGTTACGTACTTATTTTTTATTGCGAATGTCCTTTAACAACAAGTTTTGAGTAATGCCGGACAGAGTTTCGGCCAATTTAGACCTTAAATTTCCTGTAATAGAATGTTTGTTGTTCATCTTTTCTGACAAACGTGAACATTTATTAACCTAAAATTATATTCTATGATAACAAAAGAAGGAATCAATATCTTATAATTCGGCTTAATCTGTGTTATTTGTAGGGCTGGTTTACTAACAATGACTATCCCTCTGAAGTTAACCCAGTATCTAAACAAAGAAAGTGAATACTTTCCCTGGTCCAGCGCGCTTGAAGCACTTGGCTATATTGGTTCGATGATGTCCATGACAGAAGCGTACGGACAGTACGAGGTAAACTAAACATCTCTTTAACATACCGTATGTACTCGAATGCGAACAATTATAATTGGGGGGGGGGGGGCTGACCGCATTTTTATGGGGGAAATTTTGAAATCTAGAAGCCCGGAAAGACAATTTGTAGCAATTTGAGCAAACTTTGTCATCTAATTCTACAGCGAGCATTGTTCAAATGAATCCAAGCTTGCCTGCTGCCTCTTACCAAGTGACGCCATTTTTTGCGACTAGTATACTGACAGAAGGATCTGGGAACCAATCTAACACTCGCGTGGCAAGGTAACACTTCAGGCTAACACTTAAGCGTGTTTCGTTATACTACAAAGCTCATCAGTGTAGCTTGGAACAATCTGGATGAGTCTATAGCTGGATATATACACACTTGCGATAGTCATTGACAACCGCTTGTGGGACAACACCGGCGATCAGAACATCCAGATAGCGTGAAGTGCGCATGGGGCCAGAGCGCTCAAACCAAGGGACGCTATTTCACAGAGTGCTCAAGAACACCGAAGTGAAGGAGCGTACATAATTCAACCTACAGACACGTGTTTCGCTGTACTACAGCTCATCAGTGTAGCTT
This sequence comes from Chrysogorgia sp. JL179-B06, assembly GCA_035772405.1. Classification (NCBI taxonomy): domain Eukaryota; kingdom Metazoa; phylum Cnidaria; class Anthozoa; order Scleralcyonacea; family Chrysogorgiidae; genus Chrysogorgia; species Chrysogorgia sp. JL179-B06. The sequence continues at coordinate 589,477 of JAYKKM010000469.1, read as the reverse complement.
GGAACAATCTGGACGAGTCTGGCTATATATATATATATATATATATATATATATATATATATATATATATATATATATATATATATATAATATACATACGGTAAAAAGTTAAAATTACTGTAGTTTCACGCCTTAAGCGAGCATCAGATTATTCTATGGGCAAGGTATTTGTGGCTTTTTATGGAGGGCGCGTTGAGGAATATTGTTTTCATGGCGGTATTTGGAGATCAATTCCGATCTTTTGTTGAGTATAATGTTGATTTGTTGTTGTTTAATATGCAAAGCTTCTCTGTTTGGCATAACTTGCAACGATCGCATTGATCGCCACATCCCGCTACGAGAACAAATACTACGCAGCCAATCACAAACAATCACAACGTTCCCTCCATAAAAATCCACAGAATAATGTGATGATCGCTTAAGGCGTGAAACTGCAGTAATTAACTTTTTGCCGTTTTTGTCTATTTTACATTGTTTTATCTCGCTCTTTCGCGCGAACAAATTCGCCTAGTGGAGAACTGGCTTATGAAAAAGAAAACCGACAAATGAAAAAGTCGCTTTGTGTGACAAAAGTTGCAAGTGGAGATTATTGTGAATGCTTTTGTTGCTTTTATTCAGAAATATCTTGTAAAGAAAGTAAAGCCATTGGAATTGTCGCTACAGTGGGAAGATAAAGGAACGGTTCTGGAGAAGTAAGAACTTTAGTCTATAGAATTAACATCACGTCTCCCTTTAACAACCAACCAGGGTCTGCATTTCTATCATATTTGTTTGTAGATTTTTGCGGGAGATCGTACTTAGCTCTTTGTGTCGCCATGGTGACCAGGGATGTATAGACATTTCTCAGAATCTTTTTACTAAGTTTGTGGACAACGATGCCAAGTAAGGGAAACTGTTTATTCTATCAATGGGGAGTTTCAGCAAATTAAATATTAGATAGTTTAACTCAATAATTAATTACCTTGCATGCCAGTCAAGAGACTGATACGGTAAATACTGATAAATTAAAGTGGCTATCTTACGTTTGTGGATTTTACATATTCGAAATATTTGGGTCTTCCTGAGCAAAACAATAATATATCTTGTCAGCCGAAAATTTCATCTTCATGAACTTTTTTGCTGTTAAAGTTATTGGATGTGAAAACTGATTTGGAATGCCTCTTGTGACATTACATCCGGTAACATTGACAGCGAAAAACTCCATGAAGATGAAATTTTCGGTTGACAATATATATTATGATTTTACTCAGACAGACCCAAATATTCAGTACGGATATGTAAAATCCCCAAACGTGAGATAGGTACTTTAATCTATAAAATCAAATAAATTGATGTCGGCCGTATAAACTTGTATAAAAACAAGGTAACTTTCCATACTTGAAAGGACTGGTCATTATTTATGGTCGGAGTGGGGGCCGAAGAGAAATAGATTTGGTTCTGATTTTACCCATCCAAATTAAGATCAGAAATTTAACCGTCCCAACCATTTATGGGTAAAGAAAATCTTTCGGCCAACCCAAGAAGAAAAAAGTTAGATAAAGCCCAATTCCCAGCATATCGTCGATATAACTCTAATAGATATACAGTCTGATCCCACTGTAACTTTCAGATTATTATCTCGCTATACAGAGCAGGAATCCAAGGAAAGGAACACAATAACAAAAGCTAGTAATGTTGACGAGATTCCAATTTTAAATGATGAACTCGTAATATTTTTATGTAAATAGTCATGAAAATTTTGCTACCCAACAATGCAGATAAGTGACTTTTTTTTACCCAACAATTTAGGTCTTAGAATTTTCAGTTAACCAACCATTTTCTCTTCGGCCCCCTCCCCGGCCATAAATAATGACCGGTCCATAACGACTTGAAATTTAGCAAGTGAAACAAGAAGGACATGATCTTTACGAATATGTAAAAATCAGAACACCAATTTTAGGGGTACTTTAAACCTAATTTTGGTATAAAAAAAATTTCGCAAAAATTAGCCGTGCGAGACAGTTCTTAAAGTTTGTAAAAGCATATTACCCCAAATAACAAAGTTAAGTATCAGTTGAGGATATCTTTCCCCCATAATTCTCATCATTGAAGTTTTTCTTTGAATTTTTTCTCACAGTATTTCCATTTCTCCTCATTTGCGTTCCATTGTATATACAACGGTCGCCAAACATGGCGGAATAACGGAATGGGAGTTCCTTTGGTCGAAATATATAAAAGAAACCGATGCGACTCACAAAAGAATGTTAATGCAAGGTCTTGCAGCAATAACACAACCTTGGTTGCTGGAAAGGTGAGAGGAAATCATGGATTATCAAATATCTCTAGTAACAAACAATATAAATGACTATTTTCGTGAGCGGTCCGGAACATGAAATCCTACAATTCGATTGGTTCCTGAACGGTCTGGCACTTGCCGTTGCGGACCGCTCGCTCAAAAGAGCGGGAATTTTATAAACAAAAAAATTAAAGGGCGATTTTATAAATGAAAGTTATTTTTATTGTTCAACAAATTAAAAGGAATGCAGTTAAATTTCTTATAGGAAGCCAAATATAGGTTTAAAAAGCCAGATAAATGGGGTTGTTGTTTATAAAAGTTGCATGATTGATGCATATTTCAAAATAATAAAATACATGTTTTTATACATTATTTGTCACCGGTTTATTATGAACGTTCTCAAGATTTTTGGTCATATGACAAACTGCTTATTGACCTCGCTTGTTCGGTATGTACTAGTGAAATATCGGACCTCCATTTTCTGCACTATAGAAACGTCCGTACTATAAACTCACGCTCGGTCAATAAGTAGTAATTGTTATATAGTTAGTGTCAAAGTTCAATTTTTCTGTTTTCCGATTGGACAAAAGCGTATCACGTGCCGGTCCGCAAAACGTCGTGTTTACTGCATTGGCCTGGCAACGAGGCAACCGGTCCATAACAGAACATTTATTGACCGGTCCACAATAGAATGGGTGCAGTGCGCATGCGCGTCAACCGTGAAGTTCCAAAGTTCATTTTATAGTTTTGCTGTTTTGAAATTTTAAAAAATGTCTGCTCGGTGAATTATTCATACTTTGACACTAATATACTATATAACAAAACACTTATTTACTGAGACCTCGGGAAAGCAGTGTGTTTTGTGGACCCGAGACCGCCGTTGTTGCCCGAGGCGAAGCAGAGGGCAACAACGGCGGTCGACACACTGTTTCCCTCGGTCTCAGTAAATAAGTGATAAATATAACTTATTGGATTTATATGAGCCCAATATGGCAAGATATTTATATAGAAAATTGAATGTTGGGCTAGACCGAAAGTCGAGTTTATTATAACGAACAAAACATCCTGTTATTTATACAACAGTTAAACAGAATAAAAACTAGAAATACGTTCCGCAATAACCCCTCGCCCGCCTTTTCTACCCCAGACCGCGTATACGCCGTGTATTTATTTTATTGTCTGCAGATAACAAATCGCACGTAGATTGTGAACGTTATCTCGGCCAATATTTACTCGATTTCAATTCTAAAAACAGATTTGAAATTACCGAACCTAAATACATAACATACGTGCCTATTATATTACGAGAACGTGCATACCCTTCGTAAAAACGGTTTATGTACTTAGAAATTAGTCGGCAATCAGGCGCCCGCTTCGTCGTATATTATTTTGAACGTTATCTCGATCAATATTTAACCGTTTAAAATTCTGAAAACAAATTTGGAATTAGCGGATCTAAATACATAACATATTTGCCTATAATATTACGAAAACGTCTATACCCTTCGTAAAAACCTGCTTAAGTAGATAACCCCCCCATATACCGACCAAAGGGATGCCGCCTCATTAGTATTTCAATAGAACAATAGGCAGAACAAAGAGCGTTACGTACAAAAAGTAATTAGTATTGTTAGCGTGACGAACGCATAGCATGCCTTTTCATTAAATATTCCGTGTGAGGGACATGTGAGGGACGAAAGTAATTACCTCTAAGCCTCTTTCACCTTTGCGTTCCCTAACCCTAGTCTCGTGTACCTTTGGGCCCCCATCGTATACTTAGGCGGTTCTGTCTGTGAAGAAATTAGCGTTAAGAACTAGCCCTATTCCACCTTCAGAACCCTAAATTTAATTATATATTTGGAATATCACCGATTGCCGTGCGATTGCCTAAGCGTTCGACTGAACCTATATCTTCTTTCGAATGAGCCTGTGTTTTCACTGCATCTATACAAAGAGATGAACCCTAATAATTTTGGCCGTATTATGGCTTATCTCGCTTTAGTGTACACAATTCCTATGAGGAATAAACTCGGAAAACAGTGCGAAGAACTGTTCAAGATCTCAAACACATTTGACTTAGAAAAATTATAAAGTTAAACGGTCTTTGTTAAACTGGATGACTCGGCTATTTTATAACGCCGTTGTCATGATGTATATTCACGTTGTTAAGGTTAAGATTTACATAAGCCTACATGAACCCTAACCATTTTGGCCGAATTATCGCTAATTATCTCGCGTTAGTGTACCGGAAACAGTGTGAAGAGTTGTTCAAGATCTCAAACGCATCGACATAGAAAAATAATAAATAGTTACTTAGTTTTGGCGTAAAGTATTCTGAAGAAACTATTCGCAAAATGATCAGGAATTACAAAATAATGTTTCCTGGCAGAAGAAGTATTATATATCTAAGAGTTTTAAATTGGTTGAACCGCTTTACTTCATAGAGAACGACGGAACGAGGAGTTAGAACGAGGATATAAAGCGGACTAAGTAACTTTAGCAGCTTGAATACATTTGTCCACCTGATCTTAGATAAAAGCGTGAGATAAGAGCGTAATTAAAGGATTATATGTTTGATAGCATAAGCGTTCAAATCGGCAGAAATAACTTGCCGAGCAATCCTTTCCGGAGAATTATCACTTATCTAACCTTCGTTTATCGATTAAGCGATCCATGTGTCGAAGAAACACTTCGGGAAGCAGTGTGAACAACTGCTCAAGATCTCAAACATAGTAATAATGACGCTGTGCTACGGTCTGATTTGAATATTGGTTGGTTTTGAACAAGAGGAAGACGTTAAAAAGTCATTAGTCTGCTGTGCTTCAACAACTTTACGCCTGATTTGAATATTAGTTAATTAGGTTTGAAGGAGAAAAAGGTCATTAGGTCAAGGCGAATGCGTGGGTTCGAATTCGTTTCGTCTAACGATTACAAGGCTGTGTTTGTGGTTAACTAGCAATCGGAGAGATATTTGCGATTCCAATGAACTTTGTTCACGGTCTATCTCGTTGTTGGGAGACGAAATGGGCCAGGGATGTTGACGCAAAACACGCTTTAATATCAGCGTTGTCTTATCTTTACCTTTATCTTAATTTATCCTTATCTTAATTTATCCTTATCTTTATCTTTATCCTTATCTTTATCCTTATCTTTATCTTTATCCTTATATTTATCCTTATCCTTATCTTTATCCTTATCCTTATCCTTATCTTTATCCTTATCTTTATCCTTATCCTTATCTTTATCCTTATCTTTATCCTTATCTTTATCTTTATCCTTATCTTTATCCTTATCCTTATCCTTATCTTTATCCTTATCTTTATCTTTATCCTTATCTTTATCCTTATCCTTATCTTTATCTTTATCTTTATCCTTATCTTTATCCTTATCTTTATCCTTATCTTTATCTTTATCCTTATCCTTATCTTTATCCTTATCTTTATCCTTATCCTTATCCTTATCTTTATCCTTATCTTTATCTTTATCCTTATCTTTATCCTTATCCTTATCCTTATCTTTATCTTTATCCTTATCTTTATCTTTATCCTTATCTTTATCCTTATCTTTATCCTCATCTTTATCTTTATCTTTATCCTTATCTTTATCCTTATCTTTATCCTTATCTTTATCTTTATCCTTATCTTTATCCTTATCCTTATCTTTATCCTTATCCTTATCCTTATCCTTATCTTTATCTTTATCTTTATCCTTATCTTTATCTTTATCTTTATCTTTATCCTTATCTTAATCTTTATCCTTATCTTTATCATTATCCTTATCTTTATCTTTATCCTTATCTTTATCCTTATCCTTATCTTTATCCTTATCTTTATCCTTATATTTATCCTTATCTTTATCCTTATCTTTATCATTATCCTTATCTTTATCTTTATCCTTATCTTTATCCTTATCCTTATCCTTATCTTTATCTTTATCTTTATCCTTATCTTTATCTTTGTCCTTATCTTTATCCTTATCTTTATCCTTATCTTTATCTTTATCTTTATCTTTATCCTTATCTTTATCTTTATCCTTATCCTTATCCTTATCCTTATCTTTATCCTTATCTTTATCTTTATCCTTATCTTTATCTTTATCCTTATCCTTATCCTTATCTGATCAGGGATGATCTTTGATCAGGGATGATCTTTGATCCGGGATGATATTTTATCCGGGATGATCTCTGATCAGAGATAATCCCGATCAAAGATCATCCCGGATCAAAGATCATCCCTGATCAAAGATCATCCCTGATCAGATAAGGATAAAGATAAGGATAAAGATAAAGATAAGGATAAAGATAAAGATAAGGATAAAGATAAAGATAAGGATAAGGATAAGGATAAAGATAAAGATAAGGATAAAGATAAGGATAAAGATAAAGATAAAGATAAGGATAAAGATAAGGATAAAGATAAGGATAAAGATAAAGATAAGGATAAAGATAAAGATAAAGATAAGGATAAGGATAAGGATAAAGATAAGGATAAAGATAAAGATAAGGATAATGATAAAGATAAGGATAAAGATAAGGATAAGGATAAAGATAAGGATAAAGATAAGGATAAAGATAAGGATAAGGATAAAGATAAGGATAAGGATAAAGATAAAGATAAGGATAATGATAAAGATAAGGATAAAGATTAAGATAAGGATAAAGATAAAGATAAAGATAAGGATAAAGATAAAGATAAAGATAAGGATAAGGATAAGGATAAGGATAAAGATAAGGATAAAGATAAAGATAAGGATAAAGATAAGGATAAAGATAAGGATAAAGATAAAGATAAATATGAGGATAAAGATAAGGATAAAGATAAGGATAAAGATAAAGATAAGGATAAAGATAAAGATAAGGATAAGGATAAGGATAAAGATAAAGATAAAGATAAGGATAAAGATAAGGATAAGGATAAGGATAAAGATAAGGATAAAGATAAGGATAAAGATAAGGATAAGGATAAAGATAAGGATAAGGATAAAGATAAAGATAAGGATAAAGATAAGGATAAAGATAAGGATAAAGATAAAGATAAAGATAAGGATAAAGATAAGGATAAAGATAAAGATAAGGATAAAGATAAGGATAAGGATAAGGATAAAGATAAGGATAAAGATAAAGATAAGGATAAAGATAAGGATAAGGATAAAGATAAGGATAAAAGATAAGGATAAAGATAAGGATAAGGATAAAGATAAGGATAAGGATAAAGATAAATATAAGGATAATGATAAAGATAAGGATAAAGATTAAGATAAGGATAAAGATAAAGATAAGGATAAAGATAAGGATAAAGATAAAGATAAGGATAAATTAAGATAAGGATAAATTAAGATAAAGGTAAAGATAAGACAACGCTGATATTAAAGCGTGTTTTGCGTCAACATCCCTGGCCCATTTCGTCTCCCAACAACGAGATAGACCGTGAACAAAGTTCATTGGAATCGCAAATATCTCTCCGATTGCTAGTTAACCACAAACACAGCCTTGTAATCGTTAGACGAAACGAATTCGAACCCACGCATTCGCCTTGACCTAATGACCTTTTTCTCCTTCAAACCTAATTAACTAATATTCAAATCAGGCGTAAAGTTGTTGAAGCACAGCAGACTAATGACTTTTTAACGTCTTCCTCTTGTTCAAAACCAACCAATATTCAAATCAGACCGTAGCACAGCGTCATTATTACTATGTTTGAGATCTTGAGCAGTTGTTCACACTGCTTCCCGAAGTGTTTCTTCGACACATGGATCGCTTAATCGATAAACGAAGGTTAGATAAGTGATAATTCTCCGGAAAGGATTGCTCGGCAAGTTATTTCTGCCGATTTGAACGCCTTATGCTATCAAACATATAATCCTTTAATTACGCTCTTATCTCACGCTTTTATCTAAGATCAGGTGGACAAATGTATTCAAGCTGCTAAAGTTACTTAGTCCGCTTTATATCCTCGTTCTAACTCCTCGTTCCGTCGTTCTCTATGAAGTAAAGCGGTTCAACCAATTTAAAACTCTTAGATATATAATACTTCTTCTGCCAGGAAACATTATTTTGTAATTCCTGATCATTTTGCGAATAGTTTCTTCAGAATACTTTACGCCAAAACTAAGTAACTATTTATTATTTTTCTATGTCGATGCGTTTGAGATCTTGAACAACTCTTCACACTGTTTCCCGAAGGATTTCTTCCCCCATTGGAATCCCGTACACTAACGCGAGATAATTAGCGATAATTCGGCCAAAATGGTTAGGGTTCATGTAGGCTTATGTAAATCTTAACCTTAACAACGTGAATATACATCATGACAACGGCGTTATAAAATAGCCGAGTCATCCAGTTTAACAAAGACCGTTTAACTTTATAATTTTTCTAAGTCAAATGTGTTTGAGATCTTGAACAGTTCTTTGCACTGTTTTCCGAGTTTATTCCTCATAGGAATTGTGTACACTAAAGCGAGATAAGCCATAATACGGCCAAAATTATTAGGGTTCATCTCTTTGTATAGATGCAGTGAAAACACAGGCTCATTCGAAAGAAGATATAGGTTCAGTCGAACGCTTAGGCAATCGCACGGCAATCGGTGATATTCCAAATATATAATTAAATTTAGGGTTCTGAAGGTGGAATAGGGCTAGTTCTTAACGCTAATTTCTTCACAGACAGAACCGCCTAAGTATACGATGGGGGCCCAAAGGTACACGAGACTAGGGTTAGGGAACGCAAAGGTGAAAGAGGCTTAGAGGTAATTACTTTCGTCCCTCACATGTCCCTCACACGGAATATTTAATGAAAAGGCATGCTATGCGTTCGTCACGCTAACAATACTAATTACTTTTTGTACGTAACGCTCTTTGTTCTGCCTATTGTTCTATTGAAATACTAATGAGGCGGCATCCCTTTGGTCGGTATATGGGGGGGGGGGGGGGGTTATCTACTTGCTTATATTTGTAGTTCGTCAGATCACAAATCGCCATTCACCGCTTCGCGTTGTCTGCCCAAATATTGTCCGATTAAAACGGATCACTTATAAGGAGTTGGACCTACCATTTTACACACACACGCATATATATATATATTTTTTTTTTTTCGTGAGAAATGGATCCCTGCCGCGGAGAGATTGTATCTTAAAAATATATCGCAATGTTTACAAGTGTAAATTATCCAATGTGTGAACTGCACAAGTGTAAAGGTGTAAATTGTTCAAAGGTTGCTGCATGTACAATATTTGGCTGTCCTCATCCAAAAACATTTGGCTGCCACGTAATGCTAATAGAGACAGTTGATTGGGGAACGATATGCGAGGATTCATATTTTATCCACTCGCGTGATCGTAGCGTAAAAAAACTTTCATTTTTCTATAAAAGGCCATTTTGCACGCCCGCGTATAGCATCATGACAATTCAGAATGCCACCAATTGCAGAGTTTTTTATCAAATCAAATCAAACTTGGCGTGTGAGTGGATCTTATGTGCCTAGTGCTTGTCCATTCTCAATTTTTAATCTTGCGTTACCGTGTCCCGTGTTTTTCGATTCACGACTTCGTCAGTCTTATACGACCGATTTTGACTGAGCCAGACAGGAAAGATTTAAAAAACAATTACGCTACGAAAGTAGCGATGCGTATTTGTATTATCAAATATATAGGACTCTAAACATGGTTGACTACCAAAATAACCTAAAGCGATAGCTTATAAAGGAAAAACTGTCGTTTCAAGTAAGATCCTTTCGCCAGAATGAAATAACAATTATAGTATGTATATTTGTAGGCTCCTTAAGTATGCATTGGACGGTGAACAGATTCGCTTACAAGACATGTTGTCTGCAATAATTAGTGTCAGCAGTAATCCCGTAGGAAGACCGCTGGCATGGGAATTTTATAAGGAGAACTTTGAGAGAATTTTAAAACTGTAAGTTTAGTCCCAGTGTTCTGTTATGTTCTGTTCTGATTGTTGCTGTCGTTGTTGTTGTTGCTGTCGTCGTCGTCGTCGTTGTTGTTGTTGTTGTTGTTGTTGTTGTTGTTTGTTGCTGTTGCTGTTGCTGTTGCCAATCCTAGTCAAAGTGAATTTCCAAAGCCTCTCTTTTATATTGTTATATTGATTTTGTTATTTATTTTGAAGTGTTGGTACAGATTCCAATGATTATGGTATACTTCTTGAGAGAACAACAGAAAATTTCAACAAAAAGACTCAGTTGGAAGAGGTAAGACAATAGTGCGAGCTTCATTAACTCTTCCGTTGTAAACATCTTCGATTATACACATCTGCAGGGGTTATAAATCCCGCCGGTTCTAAACCTCTCCGACTTTAAGCTCATCTGACTGCAAGTCAGTAATAAGTCCCTCCAGATATAAGCCGCCAGACTGCACTGACCAATGACCTCAAAACGGATGATAAACATAATAACCCACAATATCCATCTAATTTCTTAGAGCTCGTTTTTAGCTTGCAATACAAATCGAAAAAACACGCACAACTATTATAGAGTTGAATAAAACCAAGAAATTTTATTTTGGTTCATTGCATAGTTCTAGCGGTGGTTTTGATCATTGAAACGTTTCACACTTGTAGCATTTGTATATCTAGAGAAATTGTGTTTATGATAAGTAGCAGATTTTATGCAAATTAGTTTTCTGGATTTATTGGAAACACGATTTCTCCACTCAGGTAAACCTTGAGGGTATAAAACTTGTCAGTAAACAAGACCACCACTAGAGCTATGCAATGAACCACGATGAAGCTCAGATCTGCATTACAAACATTTTTACAAATCTTTAGAACATGCAATTTTAACATCGAGTGAAATGCCAAATATTAGTTGTAATGTTATATATATATATATTGCGTTTCAGGTGCAACATTTTATAACGAAACATTCGTCTGTGTTCGATGGCATCAGGGCGAGTAAAAAAGCTGTGGAAAACATTAAAACTAACATCAACTGGATGAAGACACATTACGATACTGTGTTTAGCTGGCTAAAGGAGGCCAATAACGACGGATATTGAGATAAGACACTTTTTGGCAAATTCGTCTCCATGGCATTCAACGGGTTCGTGACGCGGCCGTGAAAACGCCCTGGAATAGGCGGAGATCACGTGACAATATTGCCAGCTTCCAAGTATATTGGAAATGCTGTCACGTGATCTCCAGCTTTTGCCAGGGGGTGAGGTTGTAATGATCTTGGTGAAAATAACACTATTGTACTACAAAAGAGGATTATTTGATCAGCTCTCTCTGGGAGAAGTTAAAGTGCTTATCTCACGTTTGGGGATTTTACATATCTGTAATATTGGCGTCTTCCTGAGCAAAATCATAATATATATTGTCAGCCGAAAATTTCATCTTCGTGAAGTTTTTCGCTGTCAAAGTTATCGGATGTGATGTCACAAAAGGCATTCCAAAGCAGTTTTCTTTTGTTACGTGCCACAAAAATGTCTCTTGTGACATCACATCCGATAACTTTAACAGCAAAAAAGTCCATGAAGATGAAATTTTCGGCTGACAAGATATATTATGATTTTTCTCAGGAAGACCCAAATATTACGAATATGTAAACTCCTCAAACGTGAGATAGGCACTAAATATAACTATATATAGAGTATAATAACGTCATCAACTAACCCCCTCGGCGAAGATGATGGCCTTGGGAGACACCCAGAATTTCTCATGCGTGTTTTGATATGATAATTTATGTTCTTTTGACTTTGTTTACCTTGTTGACGTAAATAATAAATGACCAATATTCTACAGACTTGCTCATGTAAAGTATTCATCATTAAAGTAATTAACTAGCATAATTTATCATACAGAAGAATAAATATGAAAGTTGCTAAATATGAAAGTTCTCAAAAGAACTGGATATAATGTGACGAAAAAGAGAAATAAGTACTCGCAATAGTCTTGAAATTCGTAAAGCAGGGATGGCCCGGCAAGTGCCCAGATGCTGATCATTAACCATACTTCCAAAGACGAGAAAAGCAGAGTCAGGGGTGGTGCCAGAGGGGGGGGGGCTACTGCCCCCCGTCGGGGAACCTTAGCCCCCCTGTCGGGGAAAAATAAACAATTCGTCGGGGAACGAGCTGGAAGAAAAAAAGAAGGAAAAAGAAGAAAACCGAAAAAGAGCTCGTCTTTTGTTTTCTTAGAATCGTCAATATTTTTTACGCATTGACAAACGTTTCGCTAAACAACGTCAAAGGTAATCAACTTTCATCTCTGGCACAAATCTATCACCTCTCTGTTGTTTCGCGCACTCACTGTCATCTAGTTTCTGCGTGAATATTATTGTTAGAGTTAGTTTCATATACAGTAAGGAAATACCAACTATAAAATCATGATTTTAACTGTTTTTTATTTTAATTTTTTTGTTAAAACTGTCCCCCAAAATGCAGGAAATAGCGTTTCAGAGGCTTAGAAAATCAAAAATTCCCCGGGGGAGCATGCAGCCGGACCCGCCTACAGCAATTACCACTACCTGTTAGCCCCACTGTCGGGGACCTTAGTCCCTGTGTCGGGGAATTTCTGGTGCCACCCCTGAGCTGAGTGTTCAAGATGATTGTATTCTCTGGGGAAACAGAGTGGTTGTCAATCTATAGGGAAGAAGTCAAGTCGTTGAAGAATTACATGAAACTCACCCTGGAATTTGCAAAATGAAAAGCCTGGCAGGCTACGGTGCTATGGTGGCCAAAGATGGATAGCACTCTGGAAAGCTACACCAGTAGGAATGGCCAAGTAGACAGTGGGAAAGAATTCATATCGATTACGCTGGTCCATTTTTTTGGAAAATGTTCCTCATTATGGTAGATGCCTACTCAAAGTGGCTCGAAGTTCATCCTTCGAGCGTGGTAACATCAAGGGCGACGATAGAAAAACTTCGATCAACATTTACAATCCATGGCATCCCCACAACAACTGTCAGTGACAACGGCAGTAACTTTTGCAGTGAAGAGTTTGAGGACTTCCTGACGAAAACGGCATTCACCACAGAAAGACAACTCCATACCACCCTGCATCGAACGGACTGGCGGAGAGGGCCGTCCAAACGTTTAAAGAGGGGATCGAGAAGATGTCGAAGGATTACACCACATTCAACCACAGGAATAACGCCAGCCGAAATGTTCGTGGGCAGGAAAGCGAGATCTCGCTTGGAATTGCTAGGAAAGGAGCCGGCAGCCGGTTGCTTACGACTTTAAATACATTTTTATTTTACTTTCTGTTGAGCCTGCTGTCCTAGTGTGGTGGTTATTTTCCAGAGTTGCGATATGCTAAATCTGGAAAGTTCTATTCCCACAACGGATACTTTTTGTGACTTTTCTTTTAATTTTTTTTCTTTTATTTTTTGTCTTGAACGGTTAGGATTTGGTAAGGATTTCTGATTGGGGTTTATTGTTACGATTACTGACTGCCAGCCAATCATATAGCTTTTTTCAAAACCGTGACAGGCTGCAGGTCATATAGTCACTTCGTTATATTTATAATTTAATATAAAATTATAATATTAATATAAAATTATATCAAAATATATAAAAATATTAAAAATATTATTTATAAAAATATTATATCAATAATTTATTCAACTGAAAGCCTTTGCATATATATACAGTGTATATATATATATATATATGTGTGTATATATACAGCATATTTATGACCGGTAAAATTTTGTTTTGGAACAGAATGTTGATGATCTGAGACCAGCTGTTCAAAATCCTAGATAGCTTATCTAGTTCATAAGTCCTAGCTAAAGAAAAGTACTAATCGTCCTTTGAACAACCTAATTTAAATTTTATCCACTGAATAGTGACTTATGTATGTGATATTGCTGTTGAGTGCATAAAAGTTAAATTGGGTTGTTCAAAGCACCACTAGAGTGGTTCTCTACTTCTCTATAGTTAGGACTTATCCACCGCATAAGCTATCCAGGCTTCGTATAACGAGCCTCAGATATTTTATTTACATGTGCAATAATCTGAACTTTACAAGTTCACTTCAAATGAAACTTGGGGGCATGTTTATGATCATGTTATCTTTTGGAAACAGCCCGTATAAAAATGTATGTATAGTATGTGCCATGTTTAAATTAGCAACACATGTATAAAATGATTTAAGATAACTATCAATTTCTTTGTGTGTCTGCATTGTGCTTTTCACGCATTGCTTCTTAAGGTGGCTCGATAGTCTAAATCATGAGAAATTGCATTTTTCTTTATTTTGATTCATTGCATAGCTCTAGCGGTGGTCTTGAAAATTGAAACGTTTCACACTTGTAGCATTTGTATATCTAGAGAAATTGTGTTTATGATAAGCGGAAGATTTTATGCAAATTAGTTTTCTGGAATTTATTGGAAACACGATTTATCCACTCAGGTAAACTTTGACGGTATAAAACTTTTCAGTGAACAAGACCACCACTAGAGCTATGCAATGAACCACAACGAAGCTCAGATCTGCATTACAAACATTTTTATGCGAAAAATGCAATATCGAGCCACCTTAAAGTGTTTTCCTCAAATTCTGGAATTTGAAGGCCACGAGATGCTATTTTTGTGATATCAAACATATTTGACCTATATGCATGAAATTTTCACTGTGAGTTCATACAGGTATTATCTGTGCAATGACGAATTGATTTGTTGTTAGACTACTCCAAAAAATATCTTTGGAAGAGAATATGTAATTGGAAATGTTCTCCCTCATTTTTGGTTAAAGCTAAAATATATGAAGGCATTGACATATCTGTAAAATAATTCGTCATTGCACAGCTCTGGTATTGCATGTACCACATATAAATTTCAGACCCTTAATTAGCACTTACCTGTTTGGAGTAATCATTGGCGCGTCCTACAGTTTCGTGCCTTTAAAAATGTTGTGTTCGCGGAAAAGGGTGTGACTGCTAAGAAATTACAGATATGGACCCAACTATTTTTCTTTGTAAATGATATTGGACCATGTTAACTACTTATGTAAAAAAATATGACTATATACAATTTGTAGTATGATTTGTAGTGCTCTCCAAATGACTCTATTTTGACTATCGAGCCACCTTAAGTCCACATGTTCTATACCCTTAATAGCGGTAGTCACATATACGCATTGCGTACCTATTTTTATACTCTGGTTGAAAATTATTGAAACCTAGTTGCAAATTGTGATGTGATTGATGGCGAAGAGTATTGTTGGTTAGTTAAGAGCATGAATTTGCTTCGACTTCTTCTCACGTTCAGATAACTATTTTGGTGTATTTTACTTATAGTAAACCCGAAAATTGTCGTCAAAAATTGTAGACAGATATTTCATCATAAAGTGGCTTTGTTATGTTTAATACAGGCAGTTCGACTATCATTTCAAGCTATGATTTCACGTGATTATTAAGACCTAGCTATATTAAAGTGCCCACTGCCCATGACCCCAACCACGATATTACTGCTATATATAAGATTCTACATGAAGTGAAGCTAGAGACATTTGACCTAATTCAAATGTGAATGGTATACCTGAACGCTATAATAGAGATCTTATCAACTTTTTCACTGAATCCTCAACCATGAGTTTATCACACGAAAAGCAGGAAAGAAAGCCAAATTTCTGGGTTGACGTCACATTTCGGACAAACAAATCTTTCTAGAACATCAACGCAAAGCTCAAATCATGAAACATTTTGTATTCAACTATTCACTTCATGTATATCTATCTATTCAGTAATATCGTATTTCGGGCGTGATAGGCACTTTTAGCTGAACGGATCTTTACAGTTTAATTATTATTATTAGTATTATACAGATAGACTATAGGTACTCAAGAAGACGAATGACTCGTCTCACTAAGTCCAAAACATTCTTCATAACCCACGCGTTTTTCTTGTAATATTTGCAATACGCTATACATCTTCATCTCGGATGGCACTTGCTCATTATATATACAACAGGTCACCTCCCGCTCTAGAAGAATAGGATACCAGTTCGATGTATCGCAATAAAGCAAGTGTTAAAGAAAACAAGTTTATGTTAACAAGAGAAACAAGATGGAATCACGGCTTTGGTTTCGAAACTGCGGTTCTGTCTTAACTTTATTTGTGGCTTTTGTCGCTTTAATTTTAGAATCACGAGCGAGCTTGTTGAGGCGGACGAAGAGATCCGAAGACTCGGATGACGCTGAGAAACTTTACGACACCAAAAGAAGGAGATTTCCTTATAAGTCTATACGCATCCCGTACGATCTTCGACCGCTACACTACGACCTCTTTATTCATCCGAATTTAACGAGCTTAAACTACGTAGGGAAGGTAAAGGTTTCGTTGAAATGCTTCGAGGTTACCAATAGGATTATATTCCACATGAAGAACTTGAAGATGGACAACATTAAAGTCGTAGATGAAAGAAAAGCGGAGATAAATGTGAAGGATATCTCGGAGAACAAGGATCGAAGTTTGGTGATTTTGGAGTTAGACAAGAAGCTGAAGAAAGACAAGGAGTATTACCTTTCGATGGATTTCAGCGGGAAACTGGCTGACAACATGAAAGGATTTTATAAAAGTGAATACACAACCACAAACGGCGACAAAAGGTTAGCCATACAGAGTTGTTTATATAACCATGAGAGTCGTCTTCATTCGACATGCAGAGTTCAGTTGGGTTGCATGAGATTCATTTTCTGCATGAGGGAGATTTATGCTATCGCAGGACTTTTAAAACAAAGACCTGCGAAAATGCATGTAGAAATTGTTTCGATGGCCGCGAGTGAAACGAAGAAAATGATCTTTACAGTCAATTCCTTCGACTGTCCTTTTGAGGTAGGTGTAGAGAGAGTTTTGTTGATTAAAGTAAAATAACAAGGCGATCGACCTAAACTGAACGTGAGTGAAGAAAGCCGGTGTCTGTCTTAGAGAGATCGATGGCTTAACGAGTTCGAACTATAGCCTCGTATAGAAATTGGGAGCAAATGTTTACGTTCGTTATTTCTTAAAAAATATTTCGAAAAACATAAGCATTGTTTTTTTGAGAAAAACTCGGCCCCACGATTCAATCGCGGCTCAAGTCGTATATTAAACAATTAGACAACGAGCGCGAGTTGCCTATATGAGCAAGATAGTCAACGAGGGCGAAGCCTGAGTTGACTTTCTGCTCATAGACCACGAGGGCGAGTTGTCTATGTCTATGAGTTGTCTATGAGTTGTTTAGTATTAACCATAAACAACCTTTAATGTAAAAAAATCTCATCAAACAAATGTTCTGATAGTTTCACCTTTTTGTTTGTAGAAGTCTCCCCATTCAAAATGTAAAGTAGCTCGATGGCACATGATAAGCAATCGCTCACAAAAAACGAGATTGTAATTACTTTGCTTCAAATTTCGGTGTAGATATACTCCATAGGCATAAGCGAATTCATATAGAACAATTTAATCCAAATAGAACAATTTTCCATTATTTTCGGGCCAATGTTTTCATGATTTCATCACTCGTATATAAATTTTAGCGGACGCCATGTTTGGCCTAGCAGCGTGATGTCGTGGCTTCTGATTTACCAGGAAGGAATATTCCAGTTATAACTAGAAGGTTTTGTGATTGGATAACGCAACCAGTGGTCTATCAAGTCAATAGATCAAACCAAAGCAATATTTCACTGTTCAAATGTTTGCCTTCAATGTTTATAAATAATAAAAAATTAGACGTTTTGTTTATAGTCTCCCCTGAAATGTTTGTTTTCTAGAGTTCTAGCAACCACAAAGTTCGAGCCAGTGCACGCGAGAACCGCCTTTCCATGTTTTGATGAGCCCGAATTCAAAGCCACGTTTGAAATAAAGATCTTGCGAACGAATAAACACCGAGCTATTTCCAACATGCCGATCAAGAAAACAACAAAAACTCCTAATGGCCTCTTGCTTGATCACTTCCAGCGGTCAGTTAAAATGAGCACCTATCTCGTTGCTTATGTTGTGAGCGACTTCGACTACACTGAAACCAAAACGAAAAATGGAATAAGGGTATGATTTTTAAACCTTTGCAAGCCGTATTTTAACAAACCCCTGGCTCCCTATCGTTTTCCTTATTGAAAATGCTTTTGAAACAAATGGCTTTGTGTGAAGAGTATCTAGATTAAAGGACATTGGCAACAAAAAATAAATATACCTTTTCGATCAAAGTACGTAACTCAAGTAGCCGGAATATAGTAGTTTGAGGTTGTAAAAATGCTCGTAAAGCGTATTAATTGCACTGTCAATGTTGCTAACCTGAATCATTGTACGCCATCTTGGATGTAATTTTTATATGCGCGTGACGTCACAACCGTCTATCTAGCCATCCTCAAGTCTTTATAAGTTTGAAACTCGATTTTTGTGAATGTCTTCCTTTTTCCATTTTAAAAAGCATTCCGAGGAAACCCAGCTACACAAGAGTAGTTTTATCAAGTTTTATCAAGTTTTGTTTACTTGGACTATCTAAGCCTGTTTGTTAATCATAAAGTCAAAAATTTGAAATTGTGATTTATGTTGCCAATGTCCTTTAATAACTGAAATACTGTTTAGATCTTCTCGGTATCGCCATAGCAATGTGGGACTGCTTTCAATTTTCTTTGAATATATTTTATTATATATATTCAAAACAAATTGAAAGCAGTCCCGGCCACATTGCTATGGCGATACCGAGAAGACCTAAACAGTATATATATATATATATATTGAATATTTGCAAGCAAATAGGATTTTTATATCTTCCATCTGTCGAATTTATATTTATTAAAGTGTCAATGTGAATGTTGTAATAGCTAATATAGGGACTCTGATGACCCTCGATGCCATATTACCATAACCGGAAGGGTCTGCTGTGGCACGTGGGATTTCAGGTGTCATGTGATAACTCAGTCACATGCCCAGTCTCAGTTGCCCTGTTTTTCAAGAGGTGAAGATGGATACATATCACTTTGCCCACCACCTTCCCCATGGCTGGCCACCTTTTTGGCTATTTTGTATATTACTGTAGATTGTTCTCCTATCTGGCGTTTTATGGCCCTCACCTTTACTGGGCTCAATCATTTTGTAAATTATAAAAAATAATTAAATTATTTAATTATTAATTTTGAATAAAATCGGCTTTGGTCCTACAGGACCATAGCCAATTTATCCCATCTGGAGTGTGCAATTTCCTTCATTGATTGCCCAGTAAACAGAGCTCAGTTAATGCAGTGCGCATAATTCATCTGAGACATGGTGGAAGACATAAATATATATATATATATATATATATACTGAAAGGATTTACGGTGAAGGAAAATTTCGAGTGTTGGAATACATACATTTTAAGACCAAACCGGGACCAGTTGCGAAAAATGCAACTTTAAGGCCTTCCGGCTGGGAATTGAACCCGCGACTCTGCGATGCTAGTGCAGTGCTCTGACCACTGAGCTACGGAAGCCGTTGCCGAGAGCCTAGTCACGAGTTCTGTATATATATATATATATATATATAAACACGAGTGGAAGTTTGGGAGAATTAAAATTAATCAATTCAAGAATTAATTCAAGGTCTTAAAATAATTGAGGAGAAAGTGCTGCCTTTGCAATAACATCAGTAACCCTATAGCGTCTTCTCGGATAACAACGTTAAATCGTAAGTCATCGAAGGCTTATATTCCATTCCAGGCTCTCCATTCACCACAATATTGATAAACTAATAGTCGAGCTTTTAAACATGAGCCTCTGGCTCCCATGAAAATGGCAACGTTATCCTGCGTTATGTACCAAATAAATGGTACTGATATTGTTTTAATATTTCTTCTATACAGGTTCGGGTTTGGTCAAAAAAAGATGCTATCGAACAGACGAGGTTTGGTTTGGATGTTGCTCAACATGTCATCACATATTATGAAAAGTTCTTTAATATAAAATATCCTTTGCCAAAATTGGGTATGTTCTGCTCTATGTCCATGTCGATGTCCATGTCATGTATGTTTATGTCTATATCTATGATCTATATATATATATATATATATAGATTTTCGCTTACCTCAAAACTGGTCTGCTACAACTTGTTTCATCTGTAAAAGAATCTTCAGGCAGTGACAAAATCGAAAGGGGTGACCGCTTATTTATAGGCTTTCTGCCGGAAAGTGGGGGCGTATGTGGGGGACAAAGCATGAGGTCATGGCTTTGTTTGCGTTGATTACGCGAAATTTATTACGATGACGACACTGTGAAATTATTTCCGCTCTTTTGTTGAGTAAACTATTCTTATTTTTTTCTTTTAAAATACAAAATTTTTCTTCTAAACATAAATTGCATCGTTTTGATCCTCCTCTGTACGAAATAGAATGTTTTAGAATTTGCCAATTAATACTGAAATCTTTATTGTTTTCTTTCAATGTCCAAATATATTTCGAAAGTTCGGTGTCATTTTCATGCTTTTTATGTTGAAAAGATTTAGTGTGGTTGGCCAATCGCTCTTTGAATGTGGTTGCAGTCATACCAATGTAGTGTTTTGTTTCGTTTGTGATGTTTACTGTCACTGTTGCTTTGTATACTATGTCTCTAGTCATGCATTGTTCTTGAAGCGGGCAAATGGTGTTCTCTCTACAACTGCAATTAGTAGCGTCCCTATCCTGCGGTTTGATGTTCCTAGCTATGCGTGCATTGTGCTTAGTGATTATTGACTTAACATTGTTCATGCAGCTGTAACTTACTTTAACTGTATTTCTGTTAAAAATCTTATGGAGCTTGTGGTGCGGAGGGAAATGTTTGTCAATTAGGCTAAGGAAATTACGTCCTATGTTAGTGCTGACACTCTTGCTAAATGGTGGGTTGAACCAAATGATATTGCGTTGCCTATTCCTACGTGGTCGTTGCGGTGTATCATGAGTGTAGCTAAGTTCATGATTAAAGTTGCTGTGCCTAAGCGCGTTCTGATATAAGGGTGCAGATTCCTGAAAAGTTTGCTCATCTGACGAAAGGAGTTTAATGCGTTTGTTAATTGATGCAGGTAGTTGCCTTGTTATGCTTGGTGGATGGTTAGAGTGCATATTTATGTATAGCGGATCGTCATTGGGCTTCCTATAGGGCCTATAGTTTCCATTGTTAAGGTCGAAAGTTACATCTAAAAAGTTTACTATACGTAAATTTGATTCGGCGGTGATTTTTAGGTCAAATTGCTCGAAAATTTTGTGGAGATCTTTTCTTGTTTTGTCTGCTAAACGTGCTGATTTACTTTTTATGATAGCCAAACCGTCATCTCTATATAGGCCGATGCTTTCTTTGCCAAATTTCTTACTTAGTTGGTTTAAAATGAAAAGGCCTACGAGCTCACAAATTTCCGCGCCGTCGAAACTGCCCATGGTAACGTCGAACAAATTCTTGCTATCTTTTTTTATCCATGAAATTCCACTATTGAAAAGGAGAGATTTTCTAGCGTGTTTTATTATTGAAATGTTGTTTTGAGGTATAGTAGCCAAATTTGAAGCCCAGGACAGAGCTTGGTCCAATAGTTTTTCAGAAATAGATGGATAGAAATCGACAATGTCAAATGAAATTAAACTGTGTCTGTCCTTATCTTTTATATTGCCAAACCACTCAATAACTTGTTTTGTATTTCTCCATTGATTTAAATTCAGTTTCTGTCTCAAATTAGAATTAATTTTGTCCAAAATAGCTTTGCTTAGTTTTCCGGATTCGCTTTTGGCGGGGTTAATTAATCGACATTTTGGGTTGTTTTCGAAATTTTCTTTGTGGTCTTTTAAAGATATAAATGCTTCGCGTTTTTTCATTTTTTCAATTCTGTCGCCGATTCCTAAATTGTTCGAAATGTCTTTTAGTTCTGAGTCAATTTCATCTATAGAGTCCTCGGATCCATGCTTATATGTTTTTGTGATGTTGTCATGTAAGAGGTTGTTGTATATGTCGGGCGGGGTTTCATAAATATTCCGAGTTTTGTCTGCAAAAATGAAAATGTTGGGAGACGTATTAATTTTCTTTAAATCGTTAGCCAAAGATTTCTGAAATTGGTTCCTATATGGCCGGAATTGTACATTCTCGATTAGTTTTATAAGTTCGTCTTCGAAGGGTTTCATATCTGGAATCGAAGGAGGTGTTTTGTTGGACGCAAGGCCGAAATGGTTCTTTTGGTTCTCACTATTTTTGTTTTTAAGAAAGAAATTGGCTTTCCATCTCATACGTTTTAATACACTTTCCACTTTTTCAATCAAATTCTTCAAATAAGCGTCCTGTGATGGTATAGGGATATTCTTTAGCGAATAGTCAAATCGAAATTGCCGCATTTTAAGGTTAGATAGGAATGAATAACGTAAACAAGAGTGCACAACCGATATACGGGTGCAAATATACGTGTAGGTTTTGGTCTACGAAATGCAAAGAGTGCTCAACAACATATAGTTAGAGCAAATAATAGATTTTCGCTTACCTCAAAACTGGTCTGCTACAACTTGTTTCATCTGTAAAAGAATCTTCAGGCAGTGACAAAATCGAAAGGGGTGACCGCTTATTTATAGGCTTTCTGCCGGAAAGTGGGGGCGTATGTGGGGGACAAAGCATGAGGTCATGGCTTTGTTTGCGTTGATTACGCGAAATTTATTACGATGACGACACTGTGAAATTATTTCCGCTCTTTTGTTGAGTAAACTATTCTTATTTTTTTCTTTTAAAATATTTTTCTTTTAAAATTCTTATATATATATATATATATATAGATATATATATATCCGATCTATATCTATATCATATATCTGTATCTATATATGCATGTCTATTTTTATTAAAGTTTTAAAAACAATTATACCATGAGCTCGAGTCGTATATGAGCTATAGCCAACGAGGCGCGAAGAACCGGGTTGGCTATGAGTTCATATACGATGAGTGCGTATGGTATAATTGTTTTATTATATAGCCAAACACTTAGTCAGAGTCAGGGTTTCTTTATAAAACCCCATTGATTTCAGCTTTTTTCGGCCTGAACTCATGAACATGCCGCCATCTTGTTTTTTCTCTATGGTAGAGGAGCAAATTATCAAATCGCGAGATATATATATATATATATATATATATATATATATATATATATATATATATATATATATATATATATATATATATATATATATTGAAAGGATTTATGGTGAAGGAAAATTTCGAGTGTTGGAATACATACATTTTAAGACGAAACCGGGACCAGTTGCGAAAAATGCAACTTAGCGGCCTTCCGGCTGGAATTGAACCTGCGATTTGCTAGTGCAGTGCTCTGACCACTGAGCTACGGAAGCCGCCGCCGAGAGCCCACCACGAGTTCTGCATGTATATATGGTGGTAATGCCGGGATAAGATTCTGGGTATATTATAGGTAATATTTGGCATTTCATTCGATCAAACTACATGTTGAAAGGATTTATGGTGAAGGAAAATTTCGAGTGTTGGAATACATACATTTTAAGACGAAACCGGGACCAGTTGCGAAAAATGCAACTTAGCGGCCTTCCGGCTGGAATTGAACCCGCGACCCTGCGATTTGCTAGTGCAGTGTTCTGACCACTGAGCTACGGAAGCCGCCGCCGAGAGCCCAGCCACGAGTTCTGTATATATGGTGGTAATGCCGGGATAAGATTCTGGGTATATTATAGGTAATATTTGGCATTTCACTTGATCAAACTACATGTTGAAAGGATTTATGGTGAAGGAAAATTTCGAGTGTTGGAATACATACATTTTAAGACCAAACCGGGACCAGTTGCGAAAAATGCAACTTAGCGGCCTTCCGGCTGGAATTGAACCTGCGATTTGCTAGTGCAGTGCTCTGACCACTGAGCTACGGAAGCCGCCGCCGAAAGCCCACCACGAGTTCTGCATGTATATATGGTGGTAATGCCGGGATAAGATTCTGGGTATATTATAGGTAATATTTGGCATTTCATTCGATCAAACTACATGTTGAAAGGATTTATGGTGAAGGAAAATTTCGAGTGTTGGAATACATACATTTTAAGACCAAACCGGGACCAGTTGCGAAAAATGCAACTTAGCGGCCTTCCGGCTGGAATTGAACCCCGCGACCCTGCGATTTGCTAGTGCAGTGCTCTGACCACTGAGCTACGGAAGCCGCCGCCGAGAGCCCAGCCACGAGTTCTGTATATATAGTGGTAATGCCGGGATAAGATTCTGGGTATATTATAGGTAATATTTGGCATTTCACTCGATCAAACTACATGTTGAAAGGATTTATGGTGAAGGAAAATTTCGAGTGTTGGAATACATACATTTTAAGACCAAACCGGGACCAGTTGCGAAAAATGCAACTTAGCGGCCTTCCGGCTGGAATTGAACACGCGACCCTGCGATTTGCTAGTGCAGTGCTCTGACCACTGAGCTACGGAAGCCGCCGCCGAGAGCCCAGCCACGAGTTCTGTATATATGGTGGTAATGCCGGGATAAGATTCCGCCGCTCTCGGCGGCGGCTTCCGTAGCTCAGTGGTCAGAGCACTGCACTAGCAAATCGCAGGGTCGCGGGTTCAATTCCAGCCGGAAGGCCGCTAAGTTGCATTTTTCGCAACTTGTCCCGGTTTGGTCTTAAAATGTATGTATTCCAACACTCGAAATTTTCCTTCACCATAAATCCTTTCAACATGTAGTTTGATCGAGTGAAATGCCGAATATTACCTATAATATACCCAGAATCTTATCCCGGCATTACCACCATATATACAGAACTCGTGGCTGGGCTCTTGGCGGCGGCTTCCGTAGCTCAGTGGTCAGAGCACTGCACTAGCAAATCGCAGGGTCGCGGGTTCAATTCCAGCCGAAGGCCGCTAAGTTGCATTTTTCGCAACTGGTCCCGGTTTGGTCTTAAAATGTATGTATTCCAACACTCGAAATTTTCCTTCACCATAAATCCTTTCAACATGTAGTTTGATCGAGTGAAATGCCAAATATTACCTATATATATATATATATATATATATATATATATATATATATATATATATATATATATATATATATATATATATATATATATATATATATATATATATATATATATATATATGATACTAGAATATATAGGTTTGTATCTGATCTACTGTACGTTAAAAACTTTATTAAAAATGTTAAAAACTAAATTTTTGGTCGCTAACTGCGACCTTCTTCAGAGTTCTGTTGTTCAGGCAAGTAGCAATAACAGAACTCTGAAGAAGCTAAGTTTTTAAACGTAGATCAGATACAAACCTATATATTCTAGTATCATGTTATCAACTGATGACCTTCCGTTTACTAGTCCGACGCTCCAACTGAGCTCATGGTCAGATGGAAACAGGTCGGGAACAGATGGTATATCATATTTACAAATTCGGCATTCTGATTGGCTGAGCTACTATAGTAAGTGATATATTGGTGATAGATACACCGTTATCCAATAACAAACCTTATAGCTGGAATATTCCTTCCTGACCACTCAGAAGCCACGACATATTCACGCTGTAAGCAAAACCTGAAATCTACGCCAGACATGGCGTCCGCGCTAAAATTTATATACGATTGATGAAATCATGAAAACATTTGCCCGAAAGTAATAGAAAATTGTTCAGTTTGACATTTTCGAATAAGAAAATGAATTCGCTTATGCCTATGGAGTATATCTACACCGAAATTTGAAGCAAAGTAATTACAATCTGTTTTTTTGTGAGCGATTGTTTATCATGTGCCATCGAGCTACTCCACATTTTGAATGGTCTGAACCCATGATCTATGACTATGTCTCTATTTAGTTTCATTTCATGCTTTTTTCGATCTAGATCTTATCGCTGTTCCAGATTTCATTTCGGGAGCCATGGAGAACTGGGGTCTAATCACCTCTCGGGAGGTTAATTTGTTGTTCAATCCCAAATCAGGGAGCGCCGCTGACAAACAATTTGTGGCTATGGACGTAGCACACGAACTTTCGCACCAGGTACAACGCAAACTACCTTCTCAAAACACGTTTTAATACTCTCTCCTCTTAATATATAGGCTATCTAATTCTTCTGTCTTCTCTTTATATATTCAATAACATTTCTGCATTCACTTACTCTTTCCAACCCCACTGCATTCTGTCCAATTAATCTTTAGTATTCTCCTCCACACCCGCATCTCAAACGTTTTACTATATAAATGGTAAAGTAAAAAATCAAATGAGGCCAACTAGCTACTGTTTTAAAATAAATTAATTTGTTTGAGCTTTCGTCTTCTACGACATCGTCAGAAACTGAGACGAAGCGGTAACAATGCTGTATATACAGGGTGTCCCAAAAAAAGGCTACCTTTTCAAATTCAAATTAACATGTTAATTCAAGCATTTGAAATTCATTATCGCTTTTGAACTACGAATGCGTAAAAACACACAGTTTTATACACATGGGATATTAAACACAATAGGTTGTTTGAATTAACACGCTGATTTGAATTTGAAAAGTAGCCTTTTTTTGGGACACTCTGCATGTATATAGTGACAATGGGTAGGGTGTATAATAGACTGAATATTAATGAACGTATACTAATGATATGATATGATATGATACGACAATGGATAAAAATATATAAAATATGCGTAGTGGGGATAAATATACAATATTAAAAAACTAATAAAAGCTAATTAAGTGTTAGGATAAATAGTAAAAATTGTTCAGAATAAAAGGTCGGCCAACTCGCTGCATTCTTCTCGAGAGTTAATTTGTGGTTTTTGTTGTTTAATATGGATTCATTGCTTCTTT
This sequence comes from Chrysogorgia sp. JL179-B06, assembly GCA_035772405.1. Classification (NCBI taxonomy): domain Eukaryota; kingdom Metazoa; phylum Cnidaria; class Anthozoa; order Scleralcyonacea; family Chrysogorgiidae; genus Chrysogorgia; species Chrysogorgia sp. JL179-B06. The sequence continues at coordinate 562,476 of JAYKKM010000469.1, read as the reverse complement.
GAGTCGGAGGTTGACTGCATCGTTGACTCTGCATATAATCTTTACTTTAATATTGTCGTTATTGGTGGAGGAATTTTGGCATTGTTTGATATGTCGGTATACTGAAGAGGTTCATTTGTGTGGTATATGTTCTTTTATTCTGTCATGTAGTTTGCGTATCGTGCTACCGATATAGAAATGAAAACATTTGTTGCAGGTGATTTTGTACACCACATTTTTCAGGTGGCAGAGGCGTTCTTCTCGAGTGTGACATTATATCTGTCTCTTCCTTCCGCAATGTCTACGTTTTTGAAGATATAGCGTAGTGCTTCAAATTAAGCTCTTGACGATTGTCTTCTTTAATTCTATTTATAACTTCCCAGTATAAGTAGCTTTTTTTCTCTATTAAATGCGATCTTACGTCGTCTTATACGTCTGACGATATGATACTCCGCAGATACTTGAAGTGTTTGACTTACTAGTCTAGTCTCCTTACATTTAACAATTATACTATGATGAGCTCGAGTCGTATATGAGCTCATAGCCAACGAGGCGCGAAGCACCGAGTTGGCTATTAGTTCATATACGACGAGAGCGAATGGACGTATAATTGTTTTATTATATAGCCAAACACTTAGTCAGTACGGGGTTTCTTTATGAAACCCACCCCATCGATTTTAGCGTTTTTCGGCCAAAAAAACATGCCGCCATCTTGGTTTTCTCTACTGCTACGATCATGAGGTGATAGCCTAGTAGTAGAGGAACCAATCCAATTGCGAGATAGCTCATATCCTACTGGTAGCTTTTTAATAATTATGATTATCCCTATATCCTTCGGTGTCTTTTTATGAGCACTATCTTTGTTTTCTTGATGTTAACCTTCTTGGTGACTTGATGACACAGTTATGCCACATCAAAATACAAACTACAAAATGCTGCAAGAGTTTAAAATATTTTATAATTAATGTTGCATGGAAGGAGTGCGCAACGTTTCTTTGAGACAATGTTCCCCGTGAACGAAATTTGTGAACGAAAGCTTCATCGGAATTGTCATTTCTTAGATGCCATAATCATGATTTTACTAAGTGCATACCATGATACCAGAATAGCCGAAGCTCACAGCCGGAGTGGGAAGAAAACCCAACTCCGGCCTCCGGGCAGAGGCGTCGGAACGACAATAAAAGTGAGGGGGCACGGCGACGTATATGGATGTTCTATAACCTGTTACCATCAGTATACATGTGCTAAAAATAACAACCAGCTGTATGTTGTTATTCTAAACAATTGTTTACTCACTGCGATTGATCGAGCGGATTTGTGGTGCAGATGCATGGCAAAAATAGGGCTAGCTACTGATCTATGGGGACAGTCAATGGTACGCAGGATTATTTTGCTTGTGACGAACCTCTCTAGACGGGCTGGGGGCATGCATGTCCAGGAGTGCATTTCCGGCGATTTCTGCAAGGAACATTCTGAAAAAAATTATCTGTAAGGTCTGGTAATATTTAGACTTTTTTAAGATAAATAAGCCCATTGTTAACGAAATTAAGTTTTATGTATTCCCATGTGCTAACAGTCGCACCAAATGCATGTGAGGTTGCATATTACTAGCATATTAATGCATATTACTAGCCAGGTAAAATTGGGGAGGCCCTCATACTCATGCCCTCCCACCAAAAAAAGGGTGCGGGGGCCAAAGCCCCTCCTGCCCCCCGCTTCCGACGCCCCTGCCTTCGGGTTGTCTTACTGAAAAACGACGGAGCTCCGGCAGCGCTTACGATAAGCGATGGCTACTTTGGCTGTGAGTCTTTGACGTCACTTCCGAAACGTGTGCCAGTAATGGCGGCCTCGGAATCTCATATGAAGTCGAAAAGGCGATTTCTCGTGTTCGTTATGTAAAATGTGAAACATCAACAATTTAATGATAAGGTTGCTTTAATAAATAACATATTCCTGTGGATTAAACTCACGTTCCAATGACCTCTAATCGTTCTATTTTTACGTGTTTCCTTTTTTACTATTTATACTTTTTATTTATTTTCTATTTTTACGTGTTTACCTGTTCGCAGTGGTTTGGCAACCTAGTAACTATGAAATGGTGGAACGACTTATGGTTGAACGAAGGTTTTGCTAAGTACATGGAGTATCTAGGGACAAATGACTACGCTAAGGAATGGAGAGTGGTATGTATATAAAAAAGTAAATTCAAAATTTTTATTTTTCTAATTTTATTTTTTATTTTTTATTTAAAATTTATTTAAAATTTTATTTATTAAAATTTTATTATTTTATTTATTAATTTATTAATTTTATTATTTTATTATTTTATTTTAAAATTTTATTAAATTTTTATTAAAAATTTTATTTAAATTTTTATTTTTCTAATTTAATTTTTATTTTTTATTTTTTATTTTTTTTTAATTTTAATTTTAATTTAATTTAATTTTTTAATTTATTTATTTTTTTAATTTAAATTTTTCGAAGTAAATTCAGAGGTGAAAGTGCGTATAAACCCTGTGCAACAGTTGTGGTTTTCAAAAAATAGTTGATAAGGTCTGTTACAGTTTGTTATGTGGTCCATTTGTTTCGGAGATAAAATGGGGTTAGGATTTAGTTAATGCATAATGGTTAGCCATGGAACTAGGCCGATGTATTTGCTCGTCAATCCGATGTATTTGCGCTTCGGCCGCTCCTTCTGTGGAATACGTACTAGATCCCCTATCCAGTTTTTAACCTCTCTACAAACAACATGTAATATAGTGAAATATAAGGGTGAACGAATAACAAAGAGATAAGGTAGCCCCCGCCATCTTCAAACAACCTCTTCATTTATAGGCTGTCCAATATTCAATTCAAAGTAAACATAGTTTGGTAATATTAATTAGAATAATAATCTGTCATTTTGAATCTTGTTTCAGCTTGACCAGTTTGCCTCGGACACGTTTCAGTCGGCTCTAGATGCCGACAGCATCATCAATACGCATCCCATATCCGTTCCAGTTCACAATCCCTCGGAGATCATTGAGATTTTTGATACGATATCTTACCATAAGGTAAGTGTTAATGTACTCCTTTCTCCCTCTCCTCCACCTCTTCTGCTTGCCCTCGTCCTCATCGTTTTCCTCTTCCTCTCTTTCTTCTCCCTCTCTTCATTCACTTAATATGCCCTTCCCCGTTTTACCTATTTTTATTTTTATTTATTCTGCACATCTTCCCGCACATCTTCCTCCCCTCTTTATCCATTTGCAGCTCCTCTTCCTACCCCTGCTTTACCTCTTCGTCCTCCATTTTCCTTTTATCTCTTTTTAGGGTTCTTCCGTCATTCGCATGTTAAGAGGTTTCTTGGGAGATGACGCATTTCGGAAAGGACTTGAGGTAAATAGATACCAGGAATTGTGGGATTTGTGCGTAAAAAATGTAGTAAAAGTAAGTCATCTCCTTGTTCACTTGATATTATTGTATCACTACCGTTCTAAAGACTATAATGCTCTGAATAACCGAGTGAACAAATTCCTTAAGTTTTCATTTATTATATACCATGGCTGCAGATATTCTTTCGCATTGAACAATTTTATATTTTCCTCTGATCTTTTCATCATCGTTCTAAGTCGCCTAAAGAACACACATATCAATTCACTGGCTGCCACAAATAATCACCCAGTGCATAGAAAGTAGAGTCTGTATGGTGTGTAGAAGGCCTGCGAAATCTGTTTATTAGTTAGAGTTCCCGTACGGGAGGACCGGTGAGGGTGGGATCTCTGCAGAGACTCTACTACATTAACCTCTACTCCGTTGAGGAGGGTAGCTAGGATGGACTGCTTTTCCATTGATTATTTTTAATTCAACATTTAATAAACTGCTTTTCCTTCGACGCTTTTCCTTCGATTATTTTCAATTTACCATGGCAAAAGATATAGTATCATTTGTTCAGCGAAGTATCAGATATCACCTCACCATAGTGTAATCTTACGAAAACACGCAAAAATCATACAAAATTTCCATCAATTCCTTCGTTTATCGCTTAAAAATCCATGAAAACAGTCACTGAAGTTGTTAGACTATACTAAATTCCGTATATAATATAATATATACGAGTCAGCGACTCGTTTGTACAGTGACTAAACTCAATGTAGTCATGCGTAATGTATGTAATGTACGCGCAGATTACGAAAGCCTGGAAACTTGTGATCATTTTGATACCAAGATACTGATTTTTGGTGCAAATTTGAGTAGGTAACTTGGCGCGCGTACCGAACAGTAGAAGTACATTATGATCGAGATTTATGTTAGTTTATATGTTGTCATTTGCTGAAGCAACTAATGATGATAGTTATGAGAACATAAACGACAAGAAAATCCATGAAAATTGCTGATCAACAAATCCTTGTTTCAATGTTGTAATAAACTAGTTAGTATTCTATTCGATAATTTGTTTGCTAATATATTTTTGTCTGGCTTGTATAGTAGTTGTACTATACTGCATGTAAGCTGAACTTTACCAACATCACTCGGAAAAAGCATCAGTCTCAATCTGTAGACAGTAGTTACAATATTATAATAATAGATATTGTGGAGCAAGTGTTTGAGCAATGTGGTGTTGCAAAAGTCCCAGTTAATCACAAACTGGACCAAATGTCCTTACCAATAGGCTCATCTTTTGGGATGATTAATTGCTTCTTAACTCTTTCCTGTCTGGCTGAAAAACATCTAAAATTGAACCACCTCTTTGTACTATTGATATTTCTGTAAATAACCATAACTGTTGAGAAAACTTTACATTTTCTGATAGCCCAATAAATCAGGTTTTCCAATTGCTTTTACATTTTCCAAACAAGACACATCATGTTAATTAGCACTAATTATCATACATTGGGTTGAAAAACTTTCATTTTTCTAGAAAAGCCCATTTTCGCCCGCGTAGCATCATGAAAATTCAAAATTCCACCAATCGCAGAGTTTATGAAATCAAATCAAATTTTACTTGGCGTGTGAGTGGATCTCATGTGCCTGGCGCTTGTCGATTTTCAATTTTTAATCTTGCGTTACCGTGTGCCGGATTTTTCGATTTACGACTTTATGGGTCTTGTACGACCCATTTTCACTGGGCCGGACAGGAAAGATTTAATGAATATTTGCAAATTACTTTTAGCTCTACCTGAAGAAGCACGCATACGGAAATGCAGTAGCAGATGATCTCTGGAGCGCATTAAGCAAGGTATGTATATGAGTGACGAATGCAGTTTTTGCTTCGAATTAGTAAAGGCCATACGTACCTTTTATTTACAGAATATTGGTACAACTTCATTTTAAACGTGTGACATTTCCTCGTGCAGGTTTTTTTCAGATTTGTAAGTTGCACGACAAGTTGGTTTCTACTTTCATAACAAATTTTTAAAATCAAGTAACATTTTGTTTACCTTTCTTTGAAATTTACAAGTCGGATTGGATGGCAGAATAAAATAGGTGTTTCTATCATTAAGCAACGTTAATATTTCTCGTAATATTTGCCTCTGTCCATAACCACAACACATGATTACCTTTATCTGCTGATAGAACAAGCCTATCTGGATCCATTTTAAGAACTATTAGAGCTTTGAAAATGTTACTGTCCATATGCTTCAAAGGTGGCTTTGACTTCCTAAGAATGCTACTGACCTAGTCCTTATCAGACGTTTTTGATCGTGACCTAGTTGAACAATCCCTTCTTCGACAGCAGCGACAGTAACTTTTAAAGGTACGTTCAAAAACTTTGTAAGCCAGAGTACCGTCAAACTATGTCTGATAATGCAAGTAATATTTGGCATTTCACTCGATTAAACTATACATGTTCTAAGGATTTATGGTGAAGGAAAATTTCGAGTGTTGGAATATATACATTTTAAGACCAAACCGGGACCAGTTGCGAAAAATGCAACTTCAAGGCCTTCCGGCTGGAATTGAACCTGCAACCCTGAGATCCTAGTGCAGTGCTCTGACCACTGAGCTACGGAGGCCGTTGCCGAGAGCCTAGTCACGAGTTCTGTATATATAGTGGTGGTAATGCCGGGATAAGATTCGGGATAATATTTGGCATTTCACTCGATTAAACTACATGTTCTAATGTATATTCCAACACTTGAAATTTTCCTTCACAATATGTCTGATATAATACTTATGTAATGCTATATTTAATTGATACAGTATGAACGCCCAGGATAAATTACATCAAGAGTCCGGACTATTTATGTTCCATGAATCCTCTCGAAAAGTGAACGAAAAGCGCTTTTCTTATTTCCAAGTATTCTTATTGTTTCTCTACATGTTGTATAAAAAGAAACACTGTTTTCCAGTTTATCAAGCATACGTAGCACTTGATTAAAGTTGTCTCCCGAAATGCATTGTGCTTCTTTTTAGTTTACATATGTTTATTCTACGTCTTTCTTAACTCTGATTCTGCTACGTTTTGAATAGTTCTTGTAAGAACCAGGGGGCGTGGCCCACCGGGAGATTTCCCTGTGGGCCCCTAAAATCTGGTGATGGTGGGCCCCAAGCAGGCCCCAAACAATGACACACCCTGCTCTCCCGCTGTGAGCAGTGGGCCCCTATCGATTAGTTTCCCGGACCCAATTTTTGAGCCACGCCGCCCCTGTTAAGAACTATCCAACATTGCCATTCACCATGGTAAATGTGTTTTCCAAAGCAATATTTAGATTATCTCTGAAAAGCACAGTTTAGATGAGTTAATAAAATATGTAATATATGTAACATGAAAATCTATTTTGCGTTGAATAGGTGAGCAATTCACTGAACGTGAAGGCGATCATGGATAGCTGGATCAAACAAAAAGGTTACCCTGTGGTCACCATAAGAACATCCAAGCAAACCACAACGAAGAGCAATTTAGGAGAACAATTCGTCGTTTCCCAGGAACGCTTTCTCATTGATCCTTCTCTTGATAAACAAAAAAGGAAAAATGAAATCAGTGAATACATGTGGTATATTCCACTCACTTATATCACGCAAACTTCTGACAAGGAACAAGTGTTGTGGATGAACAAAACATCACGTAAGTGCTGTGTAAAGATGTTGCACGGTACCGAGAAGATACGCTGTGGCGGTAATCGGACCTCGTTCGGAAAAAATAGATGATGTCGCACGCGATAATCGAGATAGCGGCATACGCGTGTAAAACACGAGGCGATAGTGTTTTGCTAGTTTCTCGAGTGCCGTTATAACTCTATAATCGCACAGCGACTAAGTTTTTTATTTATAAAATAATATCTTTAAATTGTCAATAAAGCCACGAAAACTACACATTACATGTCTTTTGATGAGCGTGTTACCGTCTAACGCCACGCGTGGCTTCGTACAACATTTGGAGATTTTACTAGCAATGAAAATGTGTTGCTGTTAAAAACATTCTGTTGTGTTAGTAACTTGATTAGACTTGTATCCAGGTTCTCATTGCCTTTCTCTTGTAGTTCAAACCACTTAAAATTCGTCAAAAACGACAAAATCTAGTCGAACTACACGTCAGCCGTGCCATTATCGAGTCATAAAAATACGCTCCACAGTATGGCTGCCAATCAGAGCGCGTGCATGTGGTCGCTCATTTACTTGCGGTTATTGGCTCGCTAGTCTAACTCACGAGAAATTGCATTTTTCCCCATAAAATATTTTGTAATGCCAATCTGAGCTTTATTTTGGTTAATTACTTAGCTCAAGCGGTGGTCTTGATTATTGAAACGTTTCACACTTGTAGTATTTGTATATCTAGAGAAATTGTGTTTATGATAAGCGGCAGATTTAATGCAAATTATTTTTTGGATTTATTAGAAACACGATTTCTCCACTCAGGTAAACTTCGAGGGTATAAAACGTTTCAGTAAACAAGATCACCACTAGAGTTATGCAATGAACCACGATGAAGCTCAGATCTGTATTACAAACATTTTTATGCAGAAAAATGCAATTTCTCATGATTTAGAGTATCGAGCCACCTTAAGAACTTTAAAAAAGTACTAAAATCATATTCCAGGACTTTGGGACAGTTCGTTAACTATGTCGTAGGGGGTGGGGGGAGGGGGGGTTTGTAAGCTTTAAAAAAGTTCTTCCCTTGTCATGTGGCCAATATTCTTAGAGCCTCCCCCCAAAAAAAGCATTCAAATTTTATGATCCCTGTACCTCACCTCCTTTTGTGACTTTTTGAAATTGACTAAACTGCAAGATTGTATAATGCTGTCTTATTTTGCAGAAAAACCACAAGCAGCATGCACGTTAACTAAACATTTACGATTTGTAATATATTTTAATATTACAAAATCTTCTAAATTTTGAGTGGGGACGGTTGAAGCCGACCTATAGGCAGAAATGAGTTAAACTTTAAAACAATTCCTGCTTAACACAGCCTTTGTTATTTTATTCTGACTATTAAACACCAGTCAATTTATTTTCACTAGATGATGTTATTTACTAGTGGGAAGGGGCCAGGGGTTAAACATTTATTGCGTGTATATAATTATATAAGTCCCTCTCTTCAACTTGTAATTTTCTTGCAACCTCCCCCCACTTCCCTTAAAAAATATGAAGACCTCCCCCATTCTTTTATCACGCCTCCCTCAGACATAGTTAATCAACTGTCCCTTATGACATTCAGTGTGAAGCCAGGCATTGGCTTCACTAAAATAATTTGATTGCCCGCTCTCAATTTCTATGAGATGACGCTTTACCCTTGTGCAGCTGGTAATATAATTGTTAAATATATATTATAAATAACCTAGAAGATTTATAAATTCGAAATATATTTCTCTTTAGGAGATTTGTTTGTTGTTAAGACGTCAGGATGGTTCAAGGCAAATGTTGGTCACATGGGACTTTACCGAGTCAATTATGATCCTGAGAACTGGGAACAACTGAATAATCAGCTTATCCAAGACCACAAAGTAAGGAAAAAATTAGACGGCTTGCTCATCTCAAGTAAGGATGAGAGTCAATAAGAGTTGCAAGCTGCTGTTTGAACGCTAACTCTCGAGGTGAACTCTCATCAACTAATTTCCTCTCACATTAACTCAATTTTTATGTACTCTCATCAACTCTGGTGCACTCTCATCAATTCTTATGCACTATCCATCAACTCTTCTTATAACTCTTATGTACTCTCATTAACTCTCATGTACTCTCATCAACTCTCGTGTACTCTCCTCAACTCTCATATACTCCCATCAACTCTTATATACTCTTACAACGTACAACACTTATATACTCTCATTAACTCCCGTGTACTCTCATCAATTCTTATGCACTATCATCAACTCTTCTTACAACTCTTATATACTCTTAATTACAACTATTATATACCCTCATTAACTCCTGTGTACTCTCATCAACTCTCGTATACATTCATCAACTTTCGTGTACTCTGCTCAACTCTCATATACTCTCATCAGTTAACTTGCTCAAATTGAGATTTTTCGGAGTTAAAATAATTTGTTTGTACCGTTTCTACAACTTCCAAACAAAGTGTGTAGTATATATTCTATTCATTTTACAAGTTCGTTTACTCGCCTGCGACTCGCCATTGTAACTGCCCATAAACATCGGCCCCTCATGTTCTAACTACTACTTAACTCTCATTAACTCCCTTGTACTCCCATCAACTCTCGTGTACATTCATCAACTCTCATGCACTCTCGTGAGTAGTGATACCCCCCATATGGAGTACAAAGGGATGCCGCCTCATTAAATATTCATTACGTCATTTCGAATTTTGGGATCACGACGTCATAACTTCTCGTGAACCTACACGGCCTGTAACCCTAATTATCTATTCAGATTACGTCAATAAACCTTCAGGATCCCTAACCCTAGCTCGTGTACCAATAGGACCTGTCATTATGCCCCAATAGGACCTGCATTATCCGCCTTTAAATCCCCAACCGAGGATGTCATTCCCGATTAGCCGCCGACTCCTTCCGATGATGGCATTATGTCATCAAAAGGTTACTCTTATGTCTCTTAATAATATAAGAAAGGCCTTCGTATTTATACACTTAATGTACATGTGTCAGACCCGTTGTGGGACAGTAGGCAACCCGAAAGCAGCGCATGCGCCATGGGTATGATTTGGGACGAACTAAAAATAATAACATTGAGATCGATAACGAAACACTATCGTTTCATATTAACGCATGTCTTAGAGAACATGAAGAGTTTTACAACAGGTTTAGCAGTCCATTCAACAGACTAAACCTTCACTATATTTACGAAGAGATGGAACCGAACCATTTTGGCCGTATTGTGGCTTATCTCGCATTCGTATATCGATTAAGGGTTCCTATGAAGAAGAAACACTTCGGACGAAGAACGGCCGAAGATTTAAAGCGTATTGACTTGAAAATATAAAGTTAAACCGTCTTGGTTAAACTGGATGACTCGGCTATTTTATGACGCCGTTTACGACCCAGTTAACATGACGTATTGCTGTCATCCTAATGAGCTACCACACTTCGGAATTAACTCAATATTCAATGTGCATTGCACCACACTTGGCAAACATTTTTTTATTTAAATTAGAAAAAGTGGTCGACGGAGAGCCAATTAGTGTCCCGCATGGCCCGAAAGGCCCGTTTCAGAAATGAACCCTCTATCCCCTAAAAATCCTAAGAACCAATATTATTTAGAAACACAGATAATAAAAACCCCTAGTTAATATTTACACACACTAAAAACCATATGGTAAGCCAAATGCCCCCGAAAACACCCCCGAAAACGCCCAGGAAAACAGCCCAAACGCCCCCGAAAACTCCCTTCAAATGCCTCCAACACCCCTAATGTGCCCCTTGAACACCCTATTACGCCCCCAACACCCCTTCGAACTCCTAAATAAATGATTGAGAATGATTTAAATGATTCAGTAAGATTCAATTCGGTGTTTCTCAAACTCCTTCATTACCCCATTATTTTTATTAATATTATTTTTAAATATAGATAGAATATCATTATTTTGAAATATAGATAGAAAACTATGTTAGTTGCGGTACTATCTTTGTTTGTAAATAGGGAATTGAAATTATATATTTTTACAAACACTATTCATTTGTGTCATTCTGGTGTGAGGTGTAACGCGGGGAATTAACAGCAACAATCTCAGGACAAAGGGGTCGATGGGGCGTTTTTGGGGTGTTAGGGATTATTTGGGGTATTGGGGAGAGCGAGGGGGTAGGAGACGCATCTCTTAAGCAATAAAAGTCCTTTGGAGACGTTTATGTCCCTGGAAATGTAACCTTTGATAGAAGGACAAACGCTACCAGACTGTTCTACGAAGCTCAGTCCGAAGAGAAAGTCCGTTACGTTGATTTTTGTAGTTTGTACCCGTAGTGCAACAAGTATGGCGAGTACCTACTTGGCCATCCACAGATAATCACAGAGAACTTTAAACCGGTCACTGAATACTATGGTTTGGTAAAATGCACTGTTCTTCCTCCTCGTCAGCTGTACCATCCCGTCCTGCCGTACAGAACTCAAGGCAAGCTAATGTTTCCGCTGTGCTGACAACCTGCAACAAGAAGCATACTACCACGTCGACGCTGACCGAGTTCTGCATGGTACATGCTTCACCCTCGAACTCCAAAAAGCGATGGAAAAAGGTTATCGACTGAACATCGATGAAGTTTGCCCTGTTTATTTATTTCATCTCGTCTTACTCTGATGAAGGGTTCCGCTCGAAACGTCAGTATTTTGTCACTAGAAATCTTGGCAGCTTATCACCTTTTCACTTTACTTTTAACTTGATTTGCTTGTGAATAATAATACGAATCTGTATGTGTTTTAACTTTTGGTGTTTGTAAATATTAGCGGTTCTTAGGGATTTTTAACTTTTGTGTGTGATTTAGGACTTTGTGTGTAAATAGGAAACTGAATAATATATACTCATTACCTTATTATAATGCGTCTCTTGTGCATGATGGGGGAAGGAGAGGGATAGAGTGTGTATTTCTGAAACAGGACGTGTAGGGACTAGGGGGACACGTGGTGACTCTCTCCGAGACTTTATTTCAAATCAATCATTTGTCATCACGATTCTTATGGACTTACAAATCTTCATACCAACGTACTGTTCTTAAACAGCGACGTTAAACTTCACAGCAAGGCGTTACAATATTTTATCTAGTTTGCCCTTCTCTAGTTTGTTTCATTAAATATTCGAAAGAATTGTGAGCTGTGATATTAATGACCTCTAATTATCGTTTCCTGTGTATGTAACATGTGCTCTCGGTCAAATTATTCAAACGTATCAGTCTTAGCAACGTAACAAAATGCATGATAACATATATTGATAAAGTCAGCCACATAAACCAAATCGATATATAGTTTTTATACATATTTTTTCTGTGTTTGAAATCTTCGATCGTTCTTTTTACGGCTTCTCGGACTATTTCTCAGGAATAACGTTTTATTTCGTTTATATCTTGAAAGATCTATACGTTTAAGATAGTCCAGTGGTGTGACAGCTATTACCATCAGTGATAATTTGATCTACGGTATTCGTAAATTTAAAACTTTTTAACAGTCTCCACGGTTTATTGAATACCGAGATTTTAAACATTTCAATGAGCAAGATTTTATGTGTAATCTAGCATTGCTGTCAAATTTGAACCTCACTCATTCTGATCCTAATAAATCATGGATGATTTGGAAAAATAAATTCCTAAAGATTGTGAATATACATGCTCCGCTTAAAAGACGTAAAGTATCCAGTAAGCAAATACCGTGGTTAACGAACGAACTACTTTTTAAAAAGCGGGAAAAGTCATATTTGAAACGTAAAGCAGTATTAATAAAGTCTGTGACTGACTGGTCGACTTACCGTCATGCAAGAAATCGTTATAATAAATTAGTGAAAGATACAATCCGCAGTCATTATCAAAACAAATTACATAATAACCAAGGTGATCTTAAAAAAACTTGGAAAACGATTAATGAGTTAATTAATAAATCTACAAAAGAGAATACAATTCTAGAAGTAAGAATTGACTCGGTTGAAATCACTGATCCGATAAACATCACAAATGCATTTAATAAACATTTTGTAGAAATTGGAAATAGGCTTTCGAATGATATACCTCAATCAAATTTGGGTCCTGAAAGTTACCTTAGCGACCTACAAGATCCAGTAAATCCGCTTACCTGTTTTAGAGAAATTACTGAAACAGAAATACTGGGTCTACTTCAGGGCTTGGTAGCCTCAAAAGCATTCGGGATCGACGGAATTTCAGCAAAAATTTTGAAAATTGCAGCTATATCTATTGCTCCATCAATTGTATTAATTTTTAATCAATCAATTTCAACTGGTATATTTCCATCTGATTGGAAAGTCGCTAGGATGGCTCCAATATACAAAACAGGAGCTAGATATGATATGGAAAATTATAGACCGATATCTATTATTTCAATTGTAGCGAAGATTATGGAGAAACTGATACATAACCAAATATACGACCACCTTATAGTTTCAAACCTACTAACAAATTCCCAACACGGTTTTAGACCATGTCATTCAACAGTCACATCTCTATTGGATATTACTAATAGATGGTATCAAAACATGGATGTAGGACAACTAAACGGAGTTGTATTCCTAGACTTAAAAAAGGCGTTTGATACTGTTAACCACGACATTCTGCTTAGAAAATTAGAAATTTATGGCATAAAAGGCATGGCGCTCCTTTGGCTTAGGTCCTATTTATCAGATCGAATCCAATACTGTCAAGTCAATGGTCACCTGTCAGACCCCCTAACTGTGATGACTGGAATACCATAAGGCTCTGGATTAGGTCCATTATTGTTTTTGATCTATATTAACGATTTTCCAAAATGTTTAAAACATACAAGATCAGATATGTTTGCCGATGACACCCAAATTGTAACATCTAACAATGATATCAATGTGATCGTAGAGAAACTTAACGCAGATTTAATAAATGTTTCGACTTGGATGTCGGCCAACAAATTAACTTTGAATAACAAGAAAACAGAATTTATGATCATAGGTAGCAATAAGAGACTTGGCCAAATTGTTCAAAAACCCTCAATTTATGTAGGAGGTATGGAAATTGAAAAGGTCAATGTGGCAAAGTCTCTTGGCCTAATGATTGATGAGACTTTATCCTGGACGGCTCAAGTTGAAAAAATTACAAAAAAAGTTAATTCAGGTCTCAGCATTATAAGACGACTGTGGGATATAGTCGATTATAATACTCTAATAACTATTTATAAATCTATAATTCAACCACATTTTGATTATTGCTCGCAAGTTTGGGGTTGCCTAGGAAAGGTTTTATCAGATAAACTTCAGCGACTTCAAAATAGAGCGTTTCGTATAATTACTCGTGAAGGATATGAAACGCGATCAAAAGATATTCTAAACAAGGCAGGATTTCGCGATCTACAAACAAGAAGGGAACAACAACTTGCCACACTAATGTACAAAATTAAACATAAAATGCTACCAAATTACCTGCATGATATTTTCACCAACACACATGAAATCCATAATTATAACACGAGACAGAGAGAATTTAATTATGCATTATCAATGCCGAATACTAATGCCATAAAAAAATCATTTGGCTACAGAGGTGCGGAGACTTGGAATATTCTCCCAATTGACTTGAAGTCGCTAGGAAGTATAGCAACTTTTAAGAGCAAGATAAAACAATTGTAGATTAATATAGTTTTTAAGTTATAAAGTTATTTTACTAAGTAGTTAGTACACGACCTATTGGAAGACCACTCTCTTTCTTTTTGTAAATAATATATTTTAATATACTGTGAAATAGTACCGTGTTTAAATAAAGTTGAAATGAAAAAAAATAAAAAATGAAAGATCCCTGATCATTCTTCTTCAAGATTCTCGTTGACGTGGATACATCTTCAAGTTAGTCCGCTTTAAATGAAGTAAAGCCGTTCAAATAAACCAATTTAAAACTCTTATAGATATACTTCTGCCAGGAAAACTTATTTTGTGATGTCCTTTTGTTTTATTGCTTTAATGACTCATTAAAAGGCACGCGCCATTGTTTCTATACATGTGCTCTCAAGCGAAATATGCAAATATTAGTCTTATCTACAGGCAACATAGCAACGCTTCGAACGTAATAACCCGCTTTAGTTTATATTTTTCTATTTCCACACGTTTTAAATCCTTAACAGTTCTTCGCACTGCTTCCCAAAGTGTTTCTTCCTCATATGAATCTTGTACACTAAAGCGAAATAAGCCACAATACGGCCAAAATGGTTAGGATTCATGTAGGCAGGGCCGGATTAGGGTTGCGCGGGGCCCGCGGCATATTTTCGGCGCAGGGCCCCTTTATTCCCCGTTGTGAAAACCTTACTCAAAAAATTCAAAGATATATACAAAAGATTAAAAATTCTTCCTTTTGTCTCCCAAACGATTAAAAGTTGCCTGTGTGTTTACAAAAAGGGAAAATCTGCGTGTTTGTGAACATATAATATATAATGAAAGATTTTGTTAACTACAAGAAAAAAGTTAAAAGTTAATACAGCTAAAAATAGCCAACATGAAGACATGAACAAAATGTATATGCATGAACATGCATGCAAAGCATTGGCGTCTCACTCTGCAGACGCCTTGTAAACGTTATGTTTACGCGATTTCTTACTGGTACTTAGAAGAGCGGGCCCTTGCCTCTAATCTCAAACCGATAATATTATTTTTTAAAAAAGAAGATTTTTACATACATACTGTACATCTTTTAAAGTGCCTATAACGTCTGTGGGGATTTAACATGTTTGTAATCTATGGATTCTCCTGAGATAAATTGTAATATATCTTCTCAGCTGAAAATATCATGTTCATAGACTTTTTTGCTGTTAAAGTTGACGGAAATGACGTCAAATCGGGAATCTGTCTATATGAAAACCTCTTTACAGATGCCCGATTGACGTCATTTCCGTCAAATTTAACAGCAAAAAAGTCTATGAAGATGAAATTTTCAGCTGACAAGATATATTACAATTTATCTCAGGAGAATCCATAGATTACAAATATGTTAAATCCCCACAGACGTTATAAGCACTTTAATGAGTAACTATACTGTAGTTGTGTACATGTCTTCATAACATCATATATGGCTATAATCATGGCCTAATAAAACTTTCCTTTATTTCTTTTACTTCTCTTTTCTTCCAAGAGTGCGGGGGCCCTGAGGGCGCGAGGCCCGTGGCACAGGCCCACTGTGCCCACTGGTTAATCCGCTACTGCATGTAGGCTTATTCAAATCTTAGCCTCAACAACGTGAATATACATGACAACGGCATCATAAAATAACCGAGTCATCCAGTTTAATCAATACGGTTTAACTTTATATTTTTCCAAGTCAATACGCTTGAAATCTTCGGCCGTTCTTCGTACAACTTCCCGAAGCATTTCTTCCTCATAGGAATCCTTCAATCGATATATGAACGCGAGATAAACCACAATACGTACTCTTCGTAAATATAGTGAAGGTTTAGTCTGTTGACTTGACTGCTAAACCTGTTGTAAAACTCTTCATGTTCTCTAATGGAACGATAGTGTTTCGTTATATCGATCTCAATGTTATTACTTTTAGTTCCTCCCAAATCATATCCATGGCACATGCGCTGCTTTCTGGTTGCCTATTGTCCCACAATGAGTCTGACAGATGGACATCAAGTGTATAAATACGAAGGCCTTTCTTATTAATGACATAATGCCATCATCGGAAGGAATCGGCGGCTAATCGGGAATGACATCATATCAAAATGGCGTCCATTACGCCAAGCAACCTCGTACCCAGGGTCTTCTCAGTGCCCGGGGGAGCGCCCGGGATGGGAGGGGAGTGGAGCGAGGGAAGAGGGCTGGTGACGTGACTCCAAGGATATTGGATTATTTTGTAACCTGGCTTATTCTCGCTTATATCATCCGGGGGGCCGGATCGCTGTGAAAACATACTCGGTATATGGATTATTTAAAAATATTACAGTTTATTGGAAAGACAGTAATATGTTCAATAAGTAATAAAAACTCAAAACACTATTAAACAACAGTTTTAATTTGTATTTGTCAGACTATAAATAATTACAAAAATAACAACTCCAATGGTCAATATACTGTTCGAATTAAAGTACCTGTAGCAGATCTGGAAATATGCAGTTTAAATATAAAACGTCGAGACCGAAACCACACCAGAAATCTGAAATCCCTATAAATGCTTTCAACACTTTTAATATTTAAAATAATAGTCATAGTCAGACTGTATTCGAACTGTTCTGGCGTTGATCATGTTTATCTTATGACAGCAACAAATGTCCAGTAAATCAACATATTTTTCGAAGTAATCCACCATCTTTCAACGTCTGTCTGCAGTCCGTACTTACTGTCTTTCCAATAAATTGTAATATTTTTAAATTATCCATATATGTTTTCACAGCGATCCGGCCCCCCGGATGATATAAGCGAGAATAAGCCAGGTTACAAAATAATCCAATATCCTTGGAGTCACGTGACCAGCCTTTACCAGGGTCTTCTCTTCCCTCGCTCCACTCCCCTCCCATCCCGGGCGCTCCCTCTCTGGACACTGAGCAGACCCTGGGTAAAAGGTTGTACGCCAACTCCTCGGTTGGGGTAAAGGTACATGGCGGATAATGATGACAGTTCCTACTGTTACACGAGCTAGAGTTAGGGATCCTGAAGGTTTAATGACGTAATCTGAACAAATAATTAGGGTTATGGGGCGGTGTAGGTTCACGAGAAGTCATGACGTGTCCCAAAATTCGAAATGGCGTTATGAATATTTAATGAGGCGGCATCCCTTTGTACTCCATATGGGGGAATCACTACTCTCGTGTACTCTCATCAACTCTTGTGTACTCTCATCAACTCTTAATAACTCTCATGTACTCTCATCAACTCACTTTCTCTCATTAACTCTCGTGTACTAGATTCTAATCAATTATCGTACTCTCATCAACTTTGATGTACTCTCAATAACTCTCGTGTACTCTCATCAACTCTCATGTACTCTCATCAACTCTTATGTATATACTATTGCACCATTGTCGTTTAACCTGGAGCAAGTGTCAACTCTTGTACAAAAGACTTTTGTTTTCCAGCTTTCATCATGCTTGTATAGACTGAGGATTTTAATGATTTTTGATTGTTATAATTCAAATGGTTAGCTTATGTCACCGTTATTTTACCCAGGTACTCAGCGCTGTGGACCGTAGTGGCCTTTTAGACGATGCATTTAACTTGGCCAGGTGAGACGCATGGCAGGCTAGGATTTACTGAATATGTTTCGCCCAAAATTTAATGTCGATTGCATAAAGAGTGTTTGCTGAGCCAAAGGTTAAGCAACTAATCCGTGACACATTGCTTTGAAATGACTGGCTCGTTAAGAACCAGTTTTGAGCAATGGTGGACAGAGTTTCCGCAACTTTAGAGCTTAATTTTTTTGTATATAATAAAACGTTTGTTGTTCATCTTTTCTGGTAAATGTGAACATTTATTAAGTTAAAATTATATTACATGATAACAAATGGAAGGAATCAATATCTCATAATTCGGCTAAGGACCCTTTCAAAAATGGAGTTGCATTCTAATTCGTGATCCTGTACTATCTGTGTTGTTTGTAGGGCTGGTTTACTAACAATGACTATCCCTCTGAAGTTAACCCAGTATCTAAACAAAGAAAGTGAATACTTTCCCTGGTCCAGCGCGCTTAAAGCACTTGGCTATATTGATTCGATGATGTCCATGACAGAAGCGTACGGACAGTACGAGGTAAACTAAACATTTCTTTAACATACCGTATATATATATATATATATATATATCGGCAACGGCTTCCGTAGCTCAGTGGTCAGAGCACTGCGCTGGCATCGCAGGGTCGCGGGTTCAATTCCAGCCGGAAGGCCTTGAAAACTGGTCCCGGTTTGGTCTTAAAATGTATGTATTCCAACGCTCGAAATTTTCCTTCACCATAAATCCTGTCTATATATATATATATATATATATATATATATAGTGAAAGTGGTCTTACCTCAAAATGATAAAAGCCGCAACTGTCAGTTTCACGCAAGGCGATCTTCAGGCGAATATATATATATATATATATATCTTCAGGCGAATATATATATATATATATATATACTACAGACGGTACCGTTTCGGCCTCATCAGTGTAGTGCTGATGAGCAGGATGAAGATGACAGCTATTTACAGTCACCCTTGATTCACTAGAAGACGCGCCCGGACAAAGTGTGTAATTTATGCTCGCAAAGTGTGACGGGATGTGTTCATAGATACTTTACTGTGATTGGTTGATTAATGAGGTTGTTTCTATGGTTACACGGTCAGAGAATCACTTGAACTCAAGACACTCAGCATTTTTATTCAAAGCAAGCGATAAATATGTTGATCTATTTGAAACGGAATTCTATTTTGGAAGAAGAAAATTAATAGGTGACCCTCCATGGGAAAAAATAATATTTCGAACGCCGTTCGAACGGCGTTCGAAACCGTTCGAACGGTTTGGTGAAAAATTCGAACGGCTAGCTATAGCGTTCGAACGGCTAGCGAGTGGCGTTCGAACGGCTATCTCGAACGGTTGGAAGTTGGCTAGTGCCTACAAGCGTTCAACCTTGCGTCCAATTAAGCATTCATCAACAAGCATTTACATAACCAAACTGTCAAACATATCGTAAGCGTTCTTCGCTACGGTTCATGCCTGGCGTCAGAATCATCGAATTTGGGATTCGCGTAACTGAGACGGATATTCGCTGACAACAGTAATTTGAGACTATTTAAAACTAATTTGCTTGATCACAATTGTTTTTGCCACAATTCGGCAAACCTATGGGCAAACGCACATCCTTCTTTAAATATAGGCTTTCTAAGGAGATCAAAATAGCGATTTACAAAGACGCTTTTCGAAATGTTCGCAAACCAAAGAAACAAACATCCGGTGTGACCGTGTGAGCATTGCCATAGTGATGTTGACCGTCAATGAATGTGCACGCAGCTGTATGTATGAGTGAACCGTTCATTATGAAATAAACGCGAGAGCCAGCGACGCATGCAGAGGTATTCTACGACAGACGGTTTCCCTTTCTAGATTACGATATTAAAACACATGGTACTGGTTTTAGCAGCGTTCGAACGTTCTATTCAGCCGTTCGAACGGTTCTAATCAGTCGTTTGAACGGCGTTTAGCAGCGTTCGAACGGTTGTAGTCAACCGTTCGAACGGCGATTCGGCGTTCGAACGGTTGTAGTCAACCGTTCGAACGGCGTTTAGCAGCGTTCTAACGCTTACCGAACGCCGTTCGAACGCCGTTCGAATGCGTTTGAACGGCGTTTGAATGCGTTTGAACGGGTCACTGTTTTAAATCCAATAATAGTTCGCCTGAATACAAAACTTGAATATATCCTCTGTTTCAGCACCGAGTAACATAACAATCTTCAAAGATTATCTTGTCGCAGGCTGGTCGATAGCTAGTTTTCGGAGGTTGACCGCAAGGCATCATGGGACAGTCACCTCAATTATTGAGGTACATGTCCCACAATGCACAAAGCGCAAAATTACACACTTTGTCCGGGCTCATCTTGTGTAGATTATGAGTTCGTAATAGATCTAAGAGTGCTCAATACCTTTAAGCGGTAGAGTGGGTATATCTTATATATGTGGTATTATTCAAGTGGTAGAGCTGGCATATCTTATATATGTATGTATATATATAACAAAAATGTTAATAAAAATGGGAAATAATAATGGAGATTATTGTGAAGGCTTTTGTTGCTTTTATTCAGAAATATCTTGTAAAGAAAATAAAGCCATTGGAATTGTCGCTACATTGGGAAGATAAAGGAACGATTCTGGAGAAGTAACAACTTTCGTCTATAGAATTAACATCACGTCTCCCTTAATAACCAACCAGGGTCTGCATTTCTATCATATTTGTTTGTAGATATTTGCGGAGGATCGTACTTAGCTCTTTGTGTCGCCATGGTGACCAGGGATGTATAGACATCTCTCAGAAACTTTTTACTAAGTTTGTGGACAACGATACCAAGTAAGGGAAACTGTTTATTCTATATCAATAGGGAGTTTCAGCAAATTAAATATTAGATAGTTTAACTCAATAATTAATTACCTTGCATGCAGTCAAGAGATTGATACGATAAATACTGATAAATTAAAGTGGCTATCTCATGTGTGGGATTTAACATATTCGTATTATCTGGATCTTCCTGAGCAAAATCATAATATATCTTGTCAGCCGAAAATTTCATCTTCATGAACTGTTTTGCTGCTAAATATTTGGATGTGATGTAACAAGAGGCATTTTTGTGGCAAGTAACAAAAGAAAACTGGTTTGGAATGCCTCTTGTGACATTACATCCGGTAACATTGACAGCGAAAAACTCCATGAAGATGAAATATTCGGATGACACTATGAGATAGGCGCTATAATCTAAAATAAAATAAATTTATGGCGGCCGTATAATCTTGTCTGCAATAAAAACAGTCGTAAAAGTAACTTTCCATGCTCGTAATGACTTTAAATTTTGCAAGTGAAACGAGAAGGACATGATCTTTACGAATATGTAAAAATCAGAACACCAATTTTAGGGGTACATACACGCATGTGCGAGACAGTTGTTAATGTTTAGAAAAGAATATTCCCCCAAATAACAATGTTAATTATCAGTTGAGGATATCTTTCCCCCATAATTCTCATCATTGAAGTTTTTCTTTGAATTTTTTCTCACAGTATTTCCATTTCTCCTCATTTGCGTGCTATTGTATATACAACGGTCGCCAAACATGGCGGAACAACGGAATGGGAGTTCCTTTGGTCGAAATATATAAAAGAAACCGATGCGACTCACAAAAGAATGTTAATGCAAGGTCTTGCAGCAATAACACAACCTTGGTTGCTGGAAAGGTGAGAGGAAATCATGGATTATCAAATATCACTAGTAACAAACAATATATAGCTTATCGGATTTATCTGAGCACAATTTGGCAAGATATTCAATATTGTAAGAGACCGAAAGTCGAGTCTAAATATTTTTCCATATTTGGCTCAGATGAATGTTGTAGATTATTTAGGCTCAACTTCGTTGGGTTTTCTTTAACATTTATTCACAAACAAGTACACACATATTAACATATAAAGATAGCACGAACAACTTCAAGGTAAAAACTTTCTATTCCTCGTGGCGAACGTCACTTCTGTTTTCTACGATAATCTCGTGCTCAGTCTCTCTCGCGCTCTCTCTCTCTCTCGCACTCTCTCTCTCTCTCTCGCACTCTCTCTCTCTCTCGCACTCTCTCTCTCTCTCTCTCGCACTCTCTCACACTCCTCCCGTTGATCGATGCAACTAAACCTATCAACGAACGATAATATTGTATTATATTATATTATGTATTATATATAGTTCAATATAGTTCAACTAAGTTCTTGTGTCCACTGCTTTCTTCGTTCGTATGCAGCAATGGCGGCTCTCCTTCCTGGTCTTTCTCTGGACTCGTTATTAACCACGTATTGAGTTTCGTCATCTTTCTGTGATTTCTGGGCGCCTCACGTTCTCCTTAATTTGTTCACCGTCTCTCGAATTGTTGATTTCTAAAGGTATTAACTTCTGCACTGGCCTCCTCGATATGCTAGGTTGCATTCCCCTGTTGCTAACTCTGACCTTTGCTCCTCTCACTAATTGATTGTCTTCCCCGTCGAAGAATTCTTCAATCCGTCCAATTAAGTCTCCAAGTTGCTCTGGCAGTGTCGTCCTAAATAACAACTACGTCGCATATTGGCACTGTCCTTGAACCAATTCTTCTGGATTTCTGCGCATCGACGAATCATCTTTCTAACGAATTGTCTCCCTTTGATCAACCATATTGATCTAAGTTCTGTAAGGGTTTCCATTTACGCCGTTGCGTCGTATCCTTTGGTGATCATATTCTTATGAGTGTTGTCATTCGGTGACTTCCTTCGAGAAGTATAGGATGGTTCGTCTCGTACTTGATTTCAGCGTTGGATACACGTCCACCACATCTTACCAGACCTTGATTGTTGGTGAATAATTGACAACAGCATTCGTATTCCGGATTTCTCTTCAAGGATGTCTGTACTTCCTTCAGCCAGAACAACTCTGCTTCTTTAATGTCGTTCGCTCCTACTTCTCTTGACTGGCATTTCTTTCTTAGAATCTTTACAAATTTCAGAACCAGGGTTGTAACTCTTACAATTCCTTTGGAACGAACTGAAATTCTCGCAGGTAATGATCTTCGCTATATTGCATTCATTCTCGACTACCAGAAGAGTGTTCTGAGTCGTGTTTCCCAATCTCTTTCGATCAGCGATCTTCATTTCCTTTGTACACTCTGTTGGAATGTTCTCACTGGAATGCTCTTGGCGTTCATGTAGATTGCTCTCGTTGGATAACCACTCTGGTCCGCGATTCCACAGCTCACAGTTGATAAAATTTGAGGGCGCCATTTCTTTCGATGGGACGTCTGCTGGATTCTCGTTTCCTGGGTAAGTTTCGAATTACGTTTCCCGACGAATTGTTTCCATTCTTTGTCAAGCTGCGTCATCCAATAAAGCGAGACCTTGGAATCAGTCCAGCATGTAGAGGTTTCGAGTGTCATCACAGACTTCAGTGCTCTTTCGAAGCGAGCGATAAGCCTTGGGGAAGGTTACTTCTTCCCTGACATTGGCCAAATAATGTCTTGGAAATGTCAGTAGCTGGAGTTTTCCAAGCTACTCCATCAATTTCCACCAGGCAGACTTCGAGGCTTCATCCAGTGGTTCGTCCCACTCGATCATCGGTTTCGTGGAGACCTTGAAATAGGATCTTGAGTTGAATGGTGATAGGTGACAGGAAGCTGACAGGATCATATATGCTAGAGGCCACTCTGACGACATTTCTCTTGGTTGAGTCACATTTCTTGGCACTGTCTACGGTATCTTTCAAGTCGAAGATGAAACAGTCTTCCTCAGGGTTCCATCTTAAGCCGGCCCAGGTCCTTCTGTTCTCTCTGGTCTGTCGTTGGTCCGGTGTCTCCTATGGTGCTCTTGGTATAGGATTCATCTGCATGTTCGACTGCCCCTTCTTTACGTTGTCTTTGATTACATTCCTCTTCGTACAGGGTTTTGTGGCTCTGCGGGTCAATTTCTCTTGTTTCTGTGAATTGTATGTTGGACTCGTTAGCATAAATCTTGCTCATCAGCTCCTTCGAGTTGGACATAAACTTCCGTACGTTAAGGCCTCCTTCCGCCAATCTCAATTTCGACTTCAAATAGAATTCGTACGTCTCTTGTACATCGTCGCTTCCGGCACTGATCGTCATCAACATAGATGTTCTGTATACGTAGGAAATTCTCTACGAACTGTGGATCAATTGACTCGTACTTGTGGATATGATGGTCGATCGTTACGTTAAGCAAAAACGGACTCGATGACACACCGAAAACTAATACTCTGTTAAATCGCAGAACGATGATCTTTGGATTCTCACTTACGATGTCATTCACCCAAATAAACCGTAGAGCATTTCTATCTTATGTGATCGACACCATCAGGAAGGCCTTCTCGATATATGTCACTTATGAGAGCTATCTCGAAGCTTCGAAATCGTAGCAGTATGTCAAATATGTTCTTTGACAGGGATGGTCCTGTATATAGACAGTTGTTGAGGGAGATTCCACCAGCTTTCGATGACAATTCGCAATCGTGTAGTTTCTTTATTTCTACGTATAACGGCGTGGCGGTGAAGACAATGCACCTTACTAACTTCACTTTCCAAGGCTGGGTCAACTTGCTCTACAATTCCTATCGCCAGTTGGTCTTTAATTACATTATCATATTGTTTCAAGTTTCTGGTGTCTGCTTCAGACGGCTGTAAAGGGAATGGAAACGATGCAGGCTGGACTTGTAGTTGGCAGGCAACAATGGGTATGATGGTTTCCACGGCAGGTGAACTTGGTATCTCCCATTCTTGTGCGAAATTGTGTCAGTGAAGTTTTCGTACACCCATGGTTCCTCTGGTTGGATTCCAAGAGACTCCAACTCCCAGATCCTCTTAATCTCATCGTCCAACTTCCTCTTGTTCTTTTGGCTTTGTCGCACACTTTAAGACGTGGGTACATGCCAAGTTAATCGAGGAATTACCTTCTTCTGGACCACTTTCAACTGGACCGGAAAGGACCCATCCTAATTTGGTATTCATTGCTGTTGGCCCGGATTCTCCTTTGACTACTTCGCTAGTGACCAGGTTCCAGTGTTGAACTGATCCAACAAGTATGTCGACGGGTGCATCCCTTTCTCCACTGGATTCGTCGGCTAATTTGAGGGAAGCTAGGTGACTGTACTTGCTTTGGTCAACCTGTGTTCTTTGGTGGTTTAGTGGTGAGCAGATGGTGAGAACACAATAAGCATTCAGATTGATGGGTGTATTGTCTTCATTACCAAGACATAGCTGTACGACATCACAGACTTGGGTTGTTTCATTGTCAGAATTAAAGGTCTTGATAATTAAAGGCTCTGATTTCAGTGTGATATTCAACTTGTCCTTTAATATTGACGTAGGATCCTTGGCTGCCACTGTCAAGGATTACTCTTACTCTAATGGACTTGTGGAGTACTTGCACTGTACACGTCGGCTTGGGCTGTTTGGAGAAGAATTAATGTTTCAGCATTGATATACATTGTGAGGGCCTTTTTCTGGTTTGGAGATTCTTGGTTGCTGCTTGTCTTGCCTGGTTCTCTCTGCTCTTGTTCTTTCCTTTGGTGTGATGAGGGTTTCATTGTTTCACCATTTTTCCCGCCAACGTGTGGTGGATCTTTGGAACTACAAATGCTGGCATGATGTTGTTTCTCACAGTGGTAGCATTTCATGTTTGAGGTAGAGTCGGACTACTCTTGGGCGGTACCATTGAGCGAGTAGGGAGGCGCAGTCCAACTACCCTCCCCACTACCGCACACAAACAAATAATATTAAACCTAAACAGCGTACTAAAAGATCAGTTAATTAATCGTACAAAACTATTAACAGTATCATACTGATTAAAACGTAAAGCCAATTATAAATCCAAAATCGGGTTTTTAAATATGAATTGTACAAATAAACAGCAGCCTCCCAATGGGGGGGAGGGGGGGCGGCGGCGCATGTGCTATTGGCACAATGGCACATAGGGCCAGTCCAAGTCTGGTTTGAGGTGCATTCTTTGCTATATGATTCTTGCGAAGACAGATGTAACATCTACCATCTTTTCTTAGGATTTCCTTTCTCGCTGCAGTGTTGGTTACCACATTGTAGTTGGCAGAAGGATGGGAGTGTTTGCAGTAAGTGCAAGTAGGTGTGGTGCTGAACTGAATCCCTTGTATCGTGGTGATGTTCTCTCATTACTTCGGTGGTCTTCTGGTGGCTTCGAGCTCAACAAGTTTGCTCTTTCTCTTCAAGTTGTCTAACATCTTATCAAGTGACCATTGATTTCCTAAGCCTTTGTGATTATTATTCAAATTTCATGTGGAAGTTTGTTCATCAGTATTGAGATCATCAGGTTTCCATATGAGCTTGATTCCACACCAAGGGACCTAAGGCCCCTCGCATTATATTCCACCTTGTCGTACAGTTGACGAATAACCTTGACATTGTTGAGACTGCTGACACTTGTTAAGTTCCACAAGGGCTACATATGACCATTGATGATAACTTGCTGGTTTCCAAATTTTTCTTCAAGAATTTTAACTGATTCATCATAGTTGGCCGCATTTGTCATGTTTAAACCTGCTACAGCTTCAGCTGCTGAATGTTCTAGAAGTGATTTTAAGTAGTTAAACTTGTCGATCTTGGTGAGATTACTGTTATCATGTATGGCTGATGCATAACAGTCCCAAAATGTGGTTCATCTTGTAACGTCTCCACCAAATTTCCTCAAATTTAACTTAGGAAGATGTACTTTGGTGCTTGTATAAACAATACTGTGACTGATTGGGTACACTTTGGGTTGTACTGCTATTGATATGCCCAGTTGGTGGCGAAGATTCAGTTGTAATTTGCTGTAATGCTGACTCAATATAAACAATAGCTTGTTGCATACCTCCTTTGAAAATGTCCGATTGTTCGATCTCATAGTCAATGTCGTCTTCTTTTATCAGGTTTAGTATGGTTTCGTCGAGTTCGGTCAATACTATTATCTTCTCTCTATTCTCTTGGTCGAAGACCTGTGCCCCCCGCGGATTTTTATTTTCCTTTTAAGCTCCTCCGACATCGTGTATTGAGGATAATGGCGTTTTTACAGGTTTTACAGCTTAGTATTCGAATTTTGACTTCGCTTGGTCACTTCTTCTTTTCTTCGGGACTGTATTTGACTTTCAAATTTGACAATCCGGCTCCGAATGACCATGTAGATTATTTAGACTCAAATTTGTTGGGTTTTCTTTAACATTTATTCACAAACAAGTTCCTCGTGGCGACATGTCACTTCCGTTTTGTACGATAATCTGGTGCCCAATATCTCAGCCTCTCTCTCTCTCTCAGTCTCTCACATATGCAATGTTTTATACCGAACAAAACATCCGGTTATTTAATAAAGAAACTATTTCATATGAAAGTAGCGTTGCGTAAGTATTATCAAATGTATAGGGCTCTTAAAGTTTATAAAGGAAAAATTGACGCCTCAAGTAAGATCCCTTTACTAGAATGAAATAACAAATTAGTGTGAATATTTTTTCTAGGCTACTTAAGTATGCATTGGACGGTGAACATATTCGCTTACAAGACATGTTGTCTGCAATAATTAGTGTCAGCAGTAATCCCGTAGGAAGACCGTTGGCATGGGAATTTTATAAGGAGAACTTTGAGAGAATTGTAAAACGGTGAGTTTAATCCCCGTATTCTGTTATGTTCTGTTCTGATTTTGTTGTTGTTGTTGTTGTTGTTGTTGTTGTTGTTGTTGTTGTTGTTGTTGTTGTTGTTGTTGTTGTTGTTGTTGTTGTTGGTGTTGGTGTTGGTGTTGGTATTGGTGTTGGTGTTGTTGCTGCTGATGCTGTTCCCAATCCTAGCCAAAGTGAATTTCCAAAGCCTATGTGGTTCTCTTTTTATATTGTGATATTGATTTTGTTATTTATTTTGAAGTGTTGGTACAGATTCCAAGGATTACGGTATACTACTTGAGAGAACAACAGAAAACTTCAACAAAAAGACTCAGTTGGAAGAGGTAAGACAATAGTGCGAGCTTCATTAACTCTTCCGTTGTAAACATCTTCGATTATACACATCTGCGGTTATAAATATCGCCGGTTATAAACCAGTACGACTTTAGGCCTATCTAAGTGCAAACATATCCCGGTTATAAGTCCCTCCAGATATAAGCCGTCAGACTGCAGTTGAATAAAACCAAGACTTACGACTGGAATTTTACGGTAGCGTATTAAATGTTAGGGTTAGTGCTAATCTGATTTTGAACGACCCGCGGACCTCGAGCTCATGCCTCGAGTGTTGTATGGAAAAGACGCAAATTAAAGAGCCCTGGGACGAGCCACCTATTTCACGCATCAAAGAAAACAATTTCTCAACAAACGTGTAAAATGCTGTAAAAAGCGCGGAAAAACACGGTTCTGTGGCTGTATGACAGAGATCTTAATATGCTTTTTGGCCATGTTTAATAAAAGAGATATCGGAAATGAATGGACCAAATAAAAAAACTATAAAAGAACGTGTCTTTTGAATCTCCTCATTCAAGCCTGTACTCTAAGAATGATTTATTTTTCACGTGACTTAATTATGACATTAATTTGCAGAATACGACAGTGGTGTTTATATGGACTGAGTTCAAATTTTAGTCGGATGTCTTTATACGGATGTATATCTTATACATCCCTAAAGCTTTGTGGGATTTGAATAGTCTCCAGGAAAACGCGAGGCTGATGAATTGTATTCAATATGTATATATATATATATACAACCCAGGGCTGTATCCATATGCATCCCGTGAATTTTTAACTACATGTATCTATTGAATTCAATCGCTAAGCCTTGTCCTGCACACTGCTTTTGTAGCACAAAACGTTCTTCCCCTAGAGAAAACGTTTGCAAAAAAATATTTTAACGTTGAAAAAACGCAAACCTTTAAACGTCTGGCTAAGAGCCTCCGTTCTTGCTATCTAACTCTCATTTTAATGAAAAAGGAATGTTTTATATATATATATATTGCGTTTTAGGTGCAGCATTTTATAACGAAACACTCGTCTGTGTTCGATGGCATCAGGGCGAGTAAAAAAGCTGTGGAAAATATTAAAACTAACATCAACTGGATGAAGACACACTACGATACTGTGTTTAGCTGGCTAAAGGAGGCCAATAACGACGGATCCTTGAGATAAGACACTTTTTGACAAACTCGTCTCCATGGCATTCATGGGGTTCGTGACGCGGCCGTGAGAACGCCCTGGAATAGGCTGGAGATCACGTGACAGTATATTCCTACCAGTTGGGCCACAATGGAAAACAAAGCGTTGAGAATTGACATTTGTTTTACTTTTAGATAAATATTTGAATAACTAGAGGAATCCAACGCGTTCTTGCCTGATTGCCAGCTTCCAAATATATTGGAAATGTTGTCACGTGATCTTGTAATAAGTGTGAAAATAACACCATTAATTGTACTACAAAAGAGGGTTATTTGATCAGCTCTCTGGGAGAGTGCCTATACACGTTTGGATGTTTTACATATCTGTAATATTGGGGTCTTCCTGAGCAAAATCATAATATATATTGTCAGCCGAAAATTTCATCTTCATGGAGTTTTCACTGTCAAAGTTACCGGATGTGATGTCACAAAAGGCATTCCAAACCAGGTTTTCTTTTGTTGCATGCCACAAAAGTGCCTCTTATGACATCACATCCGATAACTTTAACAGCAAAAAGTCCATGAAGATGAACTTTTCGGCTGACAAGATATATCATGATTTTGCTCAGGAAGACCTTCAAGACCCACCTATTTAACGAATATAGAAACTCCTCAAACGTGAGATAGGCACTTTAAGATAACTATATATAGAACACTAGAAATACGTGTACGCAACAACCCCTCGCTCGATGTATGATAATACTGCTACAATGCACGCAATTTGGCGCATCCTAATTAATTGGGCCTATATGTACGAGAAAGCCTGGTCAAAATAAATAGGATATCGTAATAAATATTTTTTTCAGTAAAGAGAAAAGAAAAACTCGAAATTTGGAAAAAGGAGAAAAATCGGAGAAAAGCCACAGCCGCTCGAAACCTAGGGTCTTGACTGTTAGTAGACAGAAGCTTAGTAATACAAACTTTTCGTACATTTTATAAATAAACAACCAACTAATTTTTCCTGTGATCAATTATTTGGGCTTTTATATCTTCATACTGTATAATAATATAGACGCCTTCGAAGCGACAAAGCGTCCCCAGTTCGGAAAGTTTCTACGAGATTCATTTAAATCTCTTTCATTTGAACAACGTTCGACTTGCCAATGTGATGAATAAAATTATTTTAAGTTCACTTTGTAAATAGCAAAAACAAATATCCGAAAGGTGAAAACGAGTAGAGGTTTCCGATTGCCAGCCACCCAGGGGTTGTTTCATACACGTATTTATAGTTTCTTGTGCACATGTTAAGAAGTTGTACTGGAAAAAACATTATTTTTTCGCTTTTTTATCGCTTTCGGCTTTTCTTTCGAAATATATTTAGCGAAGAATGACGCATTGTTACCATGGTAACTAACTGATTTTTCATTTATCAAATACAAACTGATTATAACATGTTCCGGCGACAATATCTTTTGAAATACTAACTCTACGAACTCATGAGATACATCAAATGAAAGCTTGAATAACAGACTCGGGCATACGTACGAAAATATATTTGTAAATAATTGTTAACATCTTGAAAAAAGCGAAAACACTTACAGGTTTGCCATTGAACGGCTTTTAAATTTACGAACTCCAATGACGATATATTTCGAACTACAGAAAGCTTGACTAACTGACTCGGACATACGTACTCAATATCTTCGTATTAACTTGAAATTGCTAACCGATAAAACACTGAAAAGGAATTAAAGGAGTTGGCCTTCGGACGCTTTGTAACCGATTACTAACATCTTTAAAAAAGCGAAAACACTTACAGGTTTGTCCTTGAACGGCTTTTGAATTTAATTTGACATCTTCCTGCTTCAGACGACTATATATTATTTTGAACTACTGAAAGCTTGACTAAAGTTACGTACACAAAATAAACAAAGAAGATGCCTTCGGACGCTATAAACTTACTTGAAAGCAATATTAAGTTAGGCTGTGTATGCGGGTTTATTGCAGTACCGTGTTACGACACTTTACAGCGGCCGTCCAAAGGAATGTTAGGAATGTGTAGCAAGCTACTCTAGAAGCGCATGGAATCGTGAAGGGACTAAACGCCGGTCGATATTATCACCCTCGTCCTCAGGCCTTCGGCCTTCGGCCGGCGCTTCGCGCCGGACGAGGGGATAATAACGTCATCAACTAACCCCCTACGAAGGACATTTTGCCTCCGGTGCAAGGTCGGCGAAGATGGCCGTGGGAGACCCCAAAATCCCTGCGTGTTTTGATATGATAATTTATGTTCTTTTGACTTTGTTTACTTTGTTGACGTAAATAATAAATGGGTGGGAGAAGTGGTAGAAAAGGCGAGCTAGAGGATTACATCTACATTTGTATAGCTTGTATAATCGTGGCTGACATTTAAACAAGCTTTAAATCAATCTAAAATAAACAATAATATAAATAATATAGAATGGCCAAGAGCTACAGTGATTTATAAATATAATCACTGACAGCTATATTAAAGCTGTTTACGGTACTTCTTGCCAGCAGTTCAAGTGTTAAGTTGTTCCAGTCAGTGATAGTTCTCGGCCAATTGTACGTGTCACAGGATGTTTGGATGGCAATGAATTTCATTGGATGGGAGAATCTAGTCTTGGTGTACGATTGGTGTTGGATGTACTGTGGGATAACCACAGCTGCATGATTATGAAGTGTTTTATACATCAGCATGAGTCTAGCGACTCGTCTCCTCGCCTCCTATGTTCTAGCATGGTTCTAGGTTCAATTCTATGTCACCACATGATTGAAATTAAAAAAACAAGATGGCGGTTCGCTTCACACTGCCCAACGTTAAGAGAGCTTCTTTTCCAACACATAAACTTGTGGAAATCGTAATAGGAGCAGGTACGATAGATTTCCCAGCATATATTTCATAATTTCCAGTCTCAACGAGAGGCTTTGGTTGAATATACAGCGTAAACATCAAGATTATTAACGGAGACCGCCATGACCACTCTCGGTTATTCTCGATATGACGATATCTATCGATAATTAGTAAGTTTTAACATCTTTTTCTAATTATTGTAATCATACCTCCTCCAGGTATATCTGTTTAGGAGTCGTGTATATCATTCATTAAAGACTATTATTAAAGTGCCCCTGTGATCTGTGTCGGTAGTGAGCTTGTTTAACGTTTTTATTATATCGTTTAAGGCATAACGTCATATAAAAGTCATATTTGGATTTGTATTTCTAGGTGTGTATATAGTATAGTTAAAGTAGTTTGATAGACTGAACCCAGAGGCATAAAATACCAGAATAAAAAGGTTATCATTATCAGAAAGTAATTAAAGGTTATCGTTTACGAAAGTGAAGAAGCCGACGGCATTCTCAACAGCATAAAACATTATATTCTAAACCCCGTAGCAGACCGTTATCATTATAGACCACTTTCAGTTTATGTTTTCAGACAGTTTTGAAACTTGACAGTTTGCATAGTTATTTCAGTTAGTGTGCAGGGTAAAATGAACTAAAACTCGAAGCGGGTGACGCCGTCCTCAGAACACGAAAATGCTGTAATTGACGTCTTGTTTAGGAGGAGGACGTCATTGAAAATTCTCTTGGGACTAATGATTAAACTTAGCCTTTGTTGGGCATGAAAAATTGCATTGTTAAGAGACGACCTCCTCGATGCTCGCGTCGAGTTTTCGTAAACTCCATACAGGGTGTCCCAAAAAAAGGCTACCTTTTCAAATTCAAATTAGCATGTTAATTCAAGCAACCTATTGTAGTTTTTTGAAATTCATTATCGCTTTTGAACTACGAATGCGTAAAAACACACAGTTTTATACACATGGGATATTAAACACAATAGGTTGTTTGAATTAACACGCTCATTTGAATTTGAAAGGTAGTCTTTTTTTTGGGACACTCTGTATAGCTCAAAATGCGGACAAATAAACCAAATTTGACTCACAAATTTTTGCAAATGAGCTATTTTCTTTGTTATGGCCGCAAGAATTATGGGTAATAGCGGCAAATATGGTACATGACGTCATCTCGACGAGTGCTATTAAATGCCTTTTATTTCAAAGTAATTTATTTTTTGACTACACGCAGTTCCCTTTAATACCTGAAGAACGAAGAGAGATATGGAAGAGTTCGGTGAACGCCAATCTTTATTATAATTTCAAGTGTTCATTCAAGTAAGAGAGTTTATTTTGAAAATACTTTTTCACTACATATGGACGGCAAGCATAATGGTAATCATACCACGGTAAGCATAAGCCCATAATGGCGCGGGGTATATAAATAAATCTAGCCATAGTAGCCTGGCACAAGAAGCTTGTGGTTGGTTTAGAAATAAATAATTAGTTTCGCCAAATGACAAGCCAATTGCTAATCATTGAGGAGGGGTACTTGGTCTAGGTAGATTTCACTGGAAACGTTTCTGAGTAATATTACCTTTCACTTGATTTCTTCCAATCCCCACAAACAAAATAAATAGTAATTTCTGGCGCTGACTACATGGAATTTTACATGATTACATAAAATGTTTGATTGTATGAAATTTGATGATTTATTGGGCTGATTTTTTAATGGAGAATTGCAGGCATGCTGAAAAATGTCACTTCGATGTACGACGCCATTCTTGGAGAGCTCGTCGCACCGTGTCTTGCTTTATGTTTGGAAAATGAATGCCATAGGCATTTAGAATTTCCTCATCGCTTTCCATTACTGTTGTCTCCAGGTCCCCGTTGTCGTTCTCGATTATAAACCGATTATGGACGGCAATCACGGCTCGCTTTTCCGGAAAGCGAATGGCGCGCGGTGATTTGGGGAACGGGGTTAGGTAGACAGTTGACAAATACATCTGGTCGCGGTCAGCCGTGAGCTCGGGTTGTCCCAGATCGAAGGAATAAAATCGCCGCCATCTTCCCAAGAAGAAGTCGAGTCCTTCGATCGGCGGGTCGTTGGGCTTGATCATGTCTCCTTTACCGTGCATGCGAAGGATTTTCCCTTCGTGTCGGACATACTTGTACTCGAGAAAGCCGTCTTGGTACACGGGGGATTCCTGGTCAAAGTTCAGTGGTACCGCACGGAATATCGGGAAACCTGTGCCGCAGTCGACGAGGAATAGATCGTTCTCTTCTTCCAGACCACTGACCAGAACAATGAGATGATTGTCGGGACTTGACACGGTGGACGTGACAGTAGACAAGACGAGTTTTGCGGAGAAGCCTAGCCCTTTGAGAAGGCCCCAGGTGAAAGTGTTTAGGGAGTAACAAAGCCCTCCAATGCCTGCCCTACCTCTGCTCTTGATTTTCTCGTGGGAGGGTCGTATGCGCTGCTCGGGGGGTGTGGCCATGAGTGTGATACTTTGAAATGGCACGTTGGCCAGGATGAGGCGAACTATCTCGTCCACGAGGTTCTTTCGATCACTTTCCAGTCTCTCTTCAACATTCTTGACTCCCCATGAAAACTGAAGGAATCCTACGGCCATGGTTTTGCTAAATATGTTTTGCGACATTTCTATGCTTTTTCTGCAAGAAGGAAAGTGGAGTTATTGTTATACTCAAGCTCACTGGCTAGACTGGCGCTCGTAGAAGCTCGTCGACTGACGGCGATTCTTGATCGTGCTGCTCGTCATAGTCTGTGAAATTTGACGCCGCATTTTTGCGCCCACGAGCGTCTGCACGCAGGCTGTTCATGTCGTGACGTCACAATTTTCAACACTATTTTGTTAATTTCTAGGTACAAAACTAACCCAAACCCTTTTTACGGTTTTCCGAAGGTCGACCGAAGCCGACTGGGCGCCTACTGGTCCCACAGAGTTATACTAACCTTTTCCAAATAATCCAGCTTGTAAATTACGCTATCTCCAGCAACTTTATCAATTATCCCCCCGTTATCCTACAAATTCCCTCATCCGTTCTAACCGCCATGTTGATTTTTTGACAGTTTACGAGCTTCTACGAGCGCTCTAGCCAGTGAGTCTACCGTTAATTTTAATTTCCTCTCAGCATTCTACCGTCAGTTGCAACTTAGTCTCCACCTAGTTAATGTAGACTGTCTATACATTGGTAACATGTAGGTGTGTTAGTGTATGATGTCTACATCAACACAACTAGCGCTAATATCCCACATGCTTAGTCTCTCTTATGAGTCTCGGAGTTTCCGATTGGATAAACACGGCTGGGGTTAGGTTTAGGAAACTCATTAGGCTCATTAGTATGGTTAGACAACGCGTTAGGCGGGGTTAGTGGTTATTTCAGGGTTAGGATTAGGATTTAGTTAATGTAGATATTATACATTCACAGCTACATGTTACCAATATATAGACTGTTTACATTAAAGGGCATAGGACTACAAAATTCGTATTTTCTGCCACAAGCTTACCCCAGTACTTTTAGATACGCTGATTACGATGTGATAGTTTATTTTTTATTTAATCATAAATTTCATAGTCAAAATAGCTATAGAATAACATGTCTTGGTCAATTCCGAGCGCAAATCACAACAGGGGATTGGACACCAATGATGACGTAGCAAGTTGTACTCGATGCAAGTCGATGGTTCCTTCTTCAAAATAAGTCATTAGAACCCTTGTCTTAGCCTTGTCATTAGAACCCTTGTATCGAAATATTGCCACTAAGGAGGGGAGAAAAGCTATCAGGGCTTATTGGTATAAAAAAACTGAGGAGCTGAAAAGTATATAATACGTTTAAGCCATTCATTAGTGATAAAGTTAAATATTCCCCTGAAATATGTTTAAAAATTAATGAGCATACAATTTTCAAAAAATCAAATAGAAGTTGCGGAATTGCTAGCCAACTACTTTACTACTGCAGCTTTGAATATTGGAGGTGATCATGTTAACGATCTTACAGAAAGTGACCACTGTCATCATAGTAGTGTGCAGACTATCCAGGATATTTTTGATGGGAATAAGTTTGAATTTGCGCAATTTAGTAAAATGGATGTACAAAATGCTTTGGAAAATCTCAATCCTAGAAAATCGTGTGGACCCGGGAGCACCGCCTAAATTATTGAAGATGGTTGCTACTGGTATTGCGCCGTCATTCACGAAGCTCTTTAATGACTGTATCGAGTCGAGTAAATGGCCAAGTGTATGGAAATTGGGAGAATGGACTCCAGTATAAAAAAGGCGATATACAGGAAGATAAAAACTATCGACCCATAACGACTCTTACAACAGTTGAGAAAATATTTGAGAAAATTCTCAGTAAACAGATCACTAGCCATTATGATCCTACCCTGTACAATCGAATGACGGCATACAGAAAGAGACATAGCTGTGAGACGACTTTGCTGCGCCTGGTAGAGGATTGGAAGCAAGCTATTGACAGGAAGGAACTTATATGCGTACTTTCCACCGATATGAGTAAGGCATTTGACTCTTTGAGTCATTCACTTACTTTGAAAAAGCTTGAAACATATGGTTTTGCTCCAGCCTCCCTCGATCTTATGCGATCTTTCTTCAACAAACGTAAGAATAGGGTTAAATTAGGCAGCACAACCAGTGACTGGAAAGAAATGGTACGAGGCTGTCCTCAGGGGTCATGTTTTGTCTTTCCACGTTCGCAACGCAATCCTCACTATGTATGCTGATGATCACCAACTATACATATCGGGAAAAGACTATAACATAGTTAAGAAGACCTTACAAGAGGAGGGACGACGTGCTGCGTTATGGTATAAAGATAATTTTCTCCTAGCGAATTCCGAAAAGTTCCAGTTATTAACTATCAATCCAAGGTGCCTAAACACGAATAATGAATGTCGTTCTATACAGATCGACGATCAAATAATCAATAATACGGATCATATTACTCTACTGGGGGTACACATTGATGAAAGCATTAATTTCAGTGGTAATATTAGTGAGCTTTGCAAGAATGCTAGTAGAAAGGTTGGGGTGCTTTTACGCTTGCGTAATCTTATTCCTCTTTCGGCCAAGTTAACTATATATAAGTCATCTATCCTCCCGTATTTAACATACTGTCACGTGATCTGGCATTTCTGCAAGGCTTCGGACAACAGAAAGGTTGAACGTATCCAAGAACGAGCGTTGAGAGCGGTATAGAACTAAGAGAGATCCTTATGAAACACTCCTTGAGCGTGCTGGTTTGCCATCATTATATAATAGACGATTACAGGATATTGCTATTTACATGTATAAAGTAAAAAATCAACTTGCACCTAACAATGTATCAGAAATATTTGCCCTCAAACAATCTAGTTATTCATTAAGAAATGGTGATTTCGATATACCTAGATTCAATACAGTCAATTATGGAAAACACTCACTACGTCATTTTGGACCAATGTTATGGTCAAGGTTAAGTAGTGATATTAGGAATTCTACAAGTCTTAAGGTATTTAAAAATGTTATTCGTAAGTTGGATATTAGTAGCCTTTTAGAAAATAACAGTAACTCCTGTGAGCTTTGCGGTACATGAATGTTCCATGTATGTCTGACCAATCGTTTTAAGTTCATTGTAAATATTATTTTTATTGTAAATTTATCTTATTATTCAATTGCCTATATTATCTTACTTTTGTAATTTATTGGCAGTTAGATAGGATATATTAACTTATCTGTAATTTATTAGTAGTTAGATAGGATATATAGTGTCCCCAATTAGCCTTCTTAGGCTAAATAATTTTGACACTTGAATAAAGTTATTGTATTGTATTGTATTGTATTGTAGACAAATTACATAGTAATTTGGTTACAGTGCAGACAAATTACATGTGTAATTTAGTTACACCGTAACCAAATTACATCCAACTACTTGGCCCTAACCATAACCCGCTATTACGGACACCCCGCTGTTACGGACACCCCGCTATTAAGGACAGTTGGTAAACCCCCGGCCGAAACTACTATGAAATGTATTGAAATAACTATCGCTATTACGGAATTGCGGACAATTCACGTGGAACCTAACAAACATTTTTATTGTTACAACATACTAAATGCGCAAACGGAGAGTCACACACACTCAACAGAGTTGGAATGGAGAACAATTTATTAGAACAAAGTGCAATCTTATATAGCGTAACATTGCGTGGGAATCACACCCAAACTAAACAAATGCAGGAAGGAACAAGTTTCTACCGCCTAATCTCATCATTACTACGTCAATGCAACATGCAATATGGAAACCACGAACGCCACACTGTCCTCCCCCTTTAGTTTTCGTCTCGAAAACTGAATCAAAATACAGATACGTTAAAAAGTAGTAGAAGAATAATACACATGCACATTAAAATACTAAAAGGTAATAAACTAAATCACGCCTTAGGTCTTGGTAACACGTTGGTAACTCTATACGTACATCTCGCGCGGTCATTTTCTCAACTTATTAAATCATCTTTGTTAATTTACGTACTACATATAACCAGAGCGCCATAAATGTGGACTATTGCCCTTCCGTTACGATTTACTGTACAACTGGATATCTCCCAGCCATTAATTATGCATTAATTATTCTATTTCTGCATGCTTTTCCTCGTCCCTATCTCTTAAAGGGCTATCTACTTCAATCATCGCATGCTCTCACAATCTGACACCTCGTGTGCCTTGGGCTCAACTTACAAAAT
Source organism: Chrysogorgia sp. JL179-B06 (assembly GCA_035772405.1). Lineage (NCBI taxonomy): Eukaryota > Metazoa > Cnidaria > Anthozoa > Scleralcyonacea > Chrysogorgiidae > Chrysogorgia > Chrysogorgia sp. JL179-B06. Next base: position 523,495 of record JAYKKM010000469.1, on the reverse strand, counting down.
CTCACAATACTCAACTGAACTTACAGTTACCTCGTTGGTTTTTTTGCACCGCTTTAACTATACACTATCGAATTCCGAGGCTTTACCATACTCGCGCGCCAAACAAAAACAAATTAACAGTTAACACTATGATATGACTCAAAAATATAAACATGCAGTATCAGACTGGTAAAACAATGTCACGAGTTTCTGTAAAATAATTTGACTTGTCCAGTCCAAAAGAAATGTGGGACGATATAGCAGTGTAGAGGATTGCAGCAGTGTAGGTTCGAACTGAAACACGACAGTGAAATAAAACTACCGATTAGCTAAAGGTTGGAGTTCCACAAGGATCCTTATTGGGACCCATATTATTTTTGATCTACTGTATGTGAATGACATGCCGGAGGAGGTGAAAAATTCGCACATAGTAATGTTTGCTGACGACTCGAAATGTTACAAATGTATTACTTCGGAAACGGACTGTGCTGCCCTTCAGGAAGGTCTGAGTGCGTTAAGTGACTGGGCGAAACTAAACGAACTAGAGTTTCAGCCACATAAATGCGAAAATCTCCGCATTTCTCATTGCAAGACTCTCAAAAAGATCTTGGCGTGATCGTGACTGGTAATCTTCTTTGGAATATCCATGTTGAATCTATATCAGCTAAAGCAAACAGAATGCTCGGCTTTCTGAAACGCAATTGCTCTAAAGAAATTTCAAGCAATGTGCTTAAAGTTCTTTACTTAACATTAGTTAGATCACACCTTGGTTATTGCAGTCAGATCTGGGCTCCTCAATCAGTAATCAGAAATATATTACTGGTTGAATCTGTTCAGCGTAGAGCTACAAAGTTTATTTGTATAAGTTATCCAAAATGGATTATTATAGTTATAGGGATCGTCTTGTTCACCTTAATCTATTACCACTTAGTTATTCGTTAGAATATCTCGATCTTGTATTTTTTTTCAAATACAAATCCGACGATAGTTCTATTAAGCTAGATAACTATATGTCATCTTGCACTGGAACTTCACGTCGCTCTACGACTGGCTTGTACCTAAGACTCAAGACTATTCCTATAAAAACATCAACATTTAGAGACTCCTATTTTCCCCGTATTGTCCAAATGTGGAACGCTTTACCCGATGATGTCAAGTCTTGCGTTTCTTTACCATCATTTAAACATAGACTAAAGAACTTCTTTTAAAAATAGACTTCGTGTACTATTTGATCAGGACAATATTAGAAGTTATAAGTTGATTTGTCCTAAATGTCGTCATAGTATAACACTCTTAATTTATGTTCGTGTTAACGCTGTCTTATTTGTTATTGTATCGTGTAGTGCTTACTCTCTGAGTTAGATTGTTTGGGGAGGGGGGTCAAATTTTATTGTTAGTATAGTTATAGGTGTTCAAACCTTGTAGGGGACCTCGTGTCCTATTGTTTGTTCGCCTAGTGTATTTATATTATACTATTGTTATTCATGTAGTATGTATCTATACTGAATTTTTAAAATTAAAAAATAAAATTAAAAAAATAAATGTAACTCCTGGGTTGCCCAATCGAATTTCCAACGAGTTACAGGGGTAGAGATGGTACAAATAGAATTTCGAACTCAACACAAGTGAATAACTCTTTAATTATAAACAAAGAAACAGTTTGTCACGAAATGTTCAAGATGATTAGAAGTCACACAGAAGCGGAATGTAGCAGTAGAATTAATTGTAGACAACTGTGGGACGATTGCAGTTACAGTACGTAGACGATTATAGCAGTGTAGAGGATTGCAGCAGTGTAGGTTCGAACTGAAACACGACAGTGAAATAGAACTACCGATTAGCTAAAGGTTAACTATTCTTACGCATGCAGATACTGACTAATACTAACGATAAATTTACCGTTTATATGAACTTACTTTGGTTTACACTTGTACCAAGTAGCGATTGATCGGGTTGCGATTTGTAGCAGTAAAGTCCCTTAACTTTTGTCGCGTCTATATACTGTAACACAGTCTTAACTAACAATGTCCACAAATTGTCACGAACTACATATTACCGTCCAAGTTTGTACAGGAGGTGCGAGATCGAGAAGGCATTTCCGTAACAAACAAAGAAGTACTATTTCTTATCCGAGGGGCTGTGTTTGAAGTAGCGTTCTCAACACGAGTCATTAGTTCCGGTCTGAGGCGCAGCCGAGGACCGGAACTAATGACGAGTGTTGAGAGCGCTACTTCAAACACAGCCCCGAGGATAAGAAATGGCTTCTCATACTCATTAAATATTCATGACGTCGAGGGAGTAGGACCTTTTGTTCTTTTTATAAAGGAAAAGTTAAGTACATAGAATAATCAAAATATGTGCATTTAGATATGTGTTCGATAGCGAAACGTTTTGCCGGAGCATTGAGCGAAGAGGAATCTTCAAAACGAATAAGAAATGCAGTGCCAAAGTCTACGCAGTACAAAACTCAATGGGGTGTTCGTATCTTTGAAGCTTGGAGGAACGAAAGAGCCAACGACGACGGTTCTGCCGAGTCTTGCGACTTTGACCTCGATGTGTCAGTTGTTGGAAGCCTAAAGACAGACTTGTTAATGATGACTCCTGAAACGTTGAACTTCTGGTTGTCCAAGTTTGTACAGGAGGTGCGAGATCGAGAAGGTAAATCATACTCAGAGAAGACTGTATATCAACTGATATGCTGTATAAAGCGTTACTACGAAGAAAATGGAAAGGCAGAAATGAATCCGCTTAACAAAGAAAACTACAAGTAAGTTTTATTTCACGCAGATATTGTTTTTATTTTAGGATAATTATGTATTTATGATGTTCTAATTTGTATCTCTATATATATTTGTGCTGAATACTAGGTTCCAAGTGTTTCGTAAGGTGTTAGACGCGGAAATGAAAAGTCTTCATGCTCGTGTAAGCCAAGCCCATGCGAGAAAAGACGCCAAGGCAGATAGAGAAGCTATAACGGTAGAAGAAGAGAAACAGATGTGGAGTAAAGGCGTTTTGGGTGAGAGCAGTCCAGAGACTTTATTGAAAACAATGTATTTCTATATTGGGAAATTAAAAAAACGTTCTAAATACTGATTTGGAAATCTTGTTCTAACAGTGATTATGCTAATAACTATATTGTTTGCCTTTGTTGTCGTAAAGAATTTAATTAATGATACTGACCTTCCTCTTATATCCAGATACGTCAGATGATTGATTTGTAGGTGCGTGATTGGACCGAGACCTCATGAATATTTAATGAGTATGAGAAGCACTAAAGCATGAATTATGAATGCTGACTACGATAATGATTAATAAGATAAGCGTTTCAAACTAACAGTTATAACATAGGTAGCAGCAAACATGAAAGTCACTTCTCTTACGAACGCGGAAAACGGCAGGACTTCACAGCTGGTAGGACGGGTTGTCTTAACAAGGTGACTCTGGATAGACGATTTACTTCTGGCGATCCGTATCACAATTCGTTACTTCCAAACTCGAAATAAAAGGCACATAAGTTATAAGACAAAACGCAACGCACGCACTGACAGTTCGATACTATTTACGATTTTCCGCTTGTTCTTTACGATGGTATCCAGTTCTTCCAATCCAGTCCTTTTTTTTCCTCTTATTTCTTTGACCACTATTCCGGTCCGGTCCAAAACAATAAACATTCCGTCTTTATAAGATCGCCGGAATGACCACGTCGACGAATTATGGATCTCCTTTCCAACTCTGTCTTTACTTCAGTCTATTTAACTTCATCTCACCGTTGCGTCGTTTCCATTCGCCATACTGCCGCTCGATCACGATTCTCCACTTTGTCGTCTCACTTAGCCCTATTTGATGTCTTCAACGTCTTCTGTCTCTTCAGATCGTTTTACACACACGCGTGCATGGATTATCCCAGCGCTGGCCACCAATTTGTAACGTGCCGAGTTACAACATACTAAATGCGCGAATGGAGAGCCACACACACTCAACAGTTGGAATGGAGAACAATTTATTAGAACAAAGTGCAATCTTATAGAGCGTAACATTGCGTGGGAATCACACCCAAAAAGGAACTACGTCAATTACATAATTTGCGATGACGACCGAACTAAACAAATGCAGGAAGGAACGAAGTTTCTAACACCTAATCTAATCATTACTACGATAGATAGATAGATAGATAGATAACTTTATTTAAACACGCTTACAACGTCAACAAAAGCTGGTTTCAACGAAGGGCGTGTACAACAATATAGAGACAAATAAAACAGTATAAAGTAACAACAGTAAAGAATGGTTCGATTAGCTAACAATGTCAATATAAGGTAATAATAATAATAAAGATTATATATCGTTATTTATATATTTTATTTACATAAATGTTACTTATAATGACATGAGTAGCGATTTTGCGTTCAAAGTATAGCAGAGATTTGCTCTCCCTAATTTCTTTAGGCAAAGAGTTCCATATAAATGCCCAATCCAACAGAAACTCTTTTTCATGCTATTTGTACGTGGTTGTGTCAAACAAACGGCAGATGAGATGTCCCGAATATTATAATTTGACATCTCTTTCTTGTAAGTAAAAAGATTTGTGAGACTCTTTGGTCCCATATTATTTAAAATTTTAAACATGATCTTGATTGCCATCCTAATGCACTCAACGCAATTTTGTGATCAATATCATATTGTTCATATTTGTGATAATTCTAGCAGCTCTGTTATGAAGTTTTTGTAATCGTGTTGACTGCGTTTTACCAAACACATTCCATACTTCACAACAATAGTTAAAGTATGGTTGAACGCATTGTAGACGGAAAGAAGAGAGTCTCTGTCAACAAATTCCCTTAAACGTCGGAGAGCACCTTATCCTGAAGTGAGTTTCTTGCAGATACTTTCAGTATTGCTTTTCCAGGATAGATGTTGGTCAACAATGAGTTACTTCTAGAGTCTTGCATTCAAACACTTGTTTAATTGATTTATTTTCTATAATGACGTTCAGCTGCATATCTGAAATATTATTTATCAGTGGTTTTGATCTTGATCCGATCAACATAAATTCAGTTTTTGCTGCATTAATTAGACTAAGTTTGTTTGCCATTAACCATTTCCTGAGGTTTTCTAAATCTGAATTATATATGTTAATGTAAATGTCAATCTAAGTCAATGCAACATGCAATATGGAAATCACGAACGCCACACAACGGACACCTTGGACGTATTTTCTCTCGACACATGAAAGTGAATGACTTTTAATTTATCGAGTGACTTATTTACTGTTAGTTTGAAACGCTTATCTTATTAATCATTATCGTAGTCAGCATGAATGGGACCTTTCATGCTTTAGTGCTTCTTTGTTTGTTACGGAAATGCCTCTATGGGTAATATGTAGTTCGTGACAATTTGTGGACATTGTTAGTATAGTCAAGACCAAGACTGTGTTACAGTATATAGACGCGACAAAAGTTAAGGGACTTTTACTGCTACAAATCGCTACCCGATCAATCGCTACTTGGTCCTGTATGTATAATCGTAAATTTATCGTTAGTATAATTAATCAGTATCTGCATGCGTAAGAATAGTTAACCTTTAGCTAATCGGTAGTTCTATTTCACTGTCGTGTTTCAGTTCGAACCTACACTGCTGCAATCCTCTACACTGCTATAATCGTCTATACGTAACTGCAATCGTCCCACAGTTGTCTACAATTAATTCTACTGCTACATTCCGCTTCTGTGTGACTTCTAATCATCTTGAACATTTCGTGACAAACTGTTTCTTTGTTTATAATTAAAGAATTATTCACTTGTGTTGAGTTCGAAATTCTATTTGTACCATCTCTACCCCTGTAACTCGTTGGAAATTCGATTGGGCAACCCAGGAGTTACATTTATTTTTTTAATTTTATTTTTAATTTTAAAAATTCAGTATATAGATACATACTACATGAATAACAATAGTATAATATAAATACACTCTACAAGGTTTGAACACCTATAACTATACTAACAATAAAATTTGACCCCCCTCCCCAAACAATCTAACTCAGAGAGTAAGCACTACACAATACAATAACAAATAAGACAGCGTTAACACGAACATAAATTAAGAGTGTTATACTATGACGACATTTAGGACAAATCAACTTATAACTTCTAATATTGTCCTGATCAAATAGTACACGAAGTCTATTTTTAAAAGAAGTTCTTTAGTCTATGTTTAAATGATGGTAAAGAAACGCAAGACTTGACATCATCGGGTAAAGCGTTCCACATTTGGACAATACGGGGAAAATAGGAGTCTCTAAATGTTGATGTTTTTATAGGAATAGTCTTGAGTCTTAGGTACAAGCCAGTCGTAGAGCGACGTGAAGTTCCAGTGCAAGATGACATATAGTTATCTAGCTTAATAGAACTATCGTCGGATTTGTATTTGAAAAAAAATACAAGATCGAGATATTCTAACGAATAACTAAGTGGTAATAGATTAAGGTGAACAAGACGATCCCTATAACTATAATAATCCATTTTGGATAACTTATACAAATAAACTTTGTAGCTCTACGCTGAACAGATTCAACCAGTAATATATTTCTGATTACTGATTGAGGAGCCCAGATCTGACTGCAATAACCAAGGTGTGATCTAACTAATGTTAAGTAAAGAACTTTAAGCACATTGCTTGAAATTTCTTTAGAGCAATTGCGTTTCAGAAAGCCGAGCATTCTGTTTGCTTTAGCTGATATAGATTCAACATGGATATTCCAAAGAAGATTACCAGTCACGATCACGCCAAGATCTTTTTGAGAGTCTACACATTTGAGTTCTGCATTATGGTTAATTCTGTAGACACGGCTAAAGATGGTGCGCTTGCGAGAAATGCGGAGATTTTCGCATTTATGTGACTGAAACTCTAGTTCGTTTAGTTTCGCCCAGTCACTTAACGCACTCAGATCTTCCTGAAGGGCAGCACAGTCCGTTTCCGAAGTAATACATTTGTAACATTTCTTGTCGTCAGCAAACATTACTATGTGCGAATTTTTCACCTCCTCCGGCATGTCATTCACATACAGTAGATCAAAAATAATATGGGTCCCAATAAGGATCCTTGTGGAACTCCAGATTTAACTTCTGCCCACGAGGTACCATTGATGACGACACGTTGTTTTCTCCCGGTGAGATAGTTTTTGAACCATAGAAGTAAGGGGCCACTAACTCCAAGATGTTGTAGCTTCCAGAGAAGTCGAGCGTGGCACACTGAGTCAAACGCTTTCGCGAAGTCTAGATAAATTATATCATTTTCTAATCCCTTGTCCAAATTTAAGCCGATGGTATGAAAGACCTCGACAAGCTGATTTGCACATGCCAAGCCCTGTTGAAAACCATACTGTACAGGGTGCAGGATTTCGGAGACGTGGGGTACAAGTTTAAGAGCAACACATTTTTCTTGTATTTTGGAGACTATGCAGTAAAAGGGAAATCTGTCTAAAATTTTGCACTTCGTCTCGAGCACCATTCTTGTGAACGGGTGAAATATTCGCTAGTTCCATTCTGAAATGCAGAGGCCTGTTCTTAGGGAGGTATTTATAAAAACAGACAAAGAGGGTGATAATGATTCCGCACACTTTTTTAAGATAATAGCTGGTAATTTATCCGGTCCAGTAGCTTTCGAGACATCCAAATTAGACAGAAGAGAAAACACGTCCTCGGGCATAACTTGAATGAGTTCTAACAATTCATTAATATTGGATTTCACAGGACATAGGTCCGGTGGTGAGCAATATGAATGGTCTTTATAAATGGACTGAAGTAATCATTAAAGGCTTCAGCACGCTCAAGGGTCATCACTAATTGATACACCTTTGTACTTAATTTTGTCAGGAACAGGCTTCGATTTGTTTTTGAAGGAATAATATGCCCAGAAACGTTTCGGATTTGTAAAGGCCTCATTAGCAATATCACGCATATACGCTTTTCTTTCGCAGCGAATCCAATTTTTAATAGACTGTCTTAGGATACGAAATCTCTCTTTATTTAAGTCGTTCGTCGGTTGATTTTTTAGCACGTCTCCACAGGGTTTTTTGCTGTTTAATCGCCCTAACAAGTTCTTTGCTTATCCAACCAAGGCGGATTGTTGGATTGACGCCGTCGAAGTTTCGGAATTAGCTTGTCAATAGCGCAAAGACAAATGTGGACCATTGATTCCATGCCTCATTAAGATTCTCCTGGGATTCCATTGCATCGACACCGGTACTAAGAGGCAATAACGTCAGTTCATTGTTAAGCCCTTCGAAATCTGCATGTTTGTAGTCATAACAATATTTATAGTTCGAGGCCTTAAATTTCAATAACACGTTAATATAAAAAACAACCGGGTAGTGGTCAGATGGAAGGCCAATCCCAGCATACGATGGACCCGATTCGATAGACGATATGACACTAGGAAAATTCGTTAAGACAAGGTCGAGAATGTTTTCATTTCTCGTTGGTTGAGCAACAAGCTGGAAAAGATATATGTCCATCATCGAATTTGCGAAGCACTGATCGTCACTTGAGGTTGAATTTGTAAAGCCTGACCCATCAATCCAGTTTATATTTGGGTAATTCAAGTCGCCGAGCAAGAAAACACCCCAATATTTATCCAAGTTTAAAGAATCCAACAGAGTTTTGAGATTATGAATAAAGTCTTTATCCGTATTAGGAGGCCGATAGCAATTAACAAACAAAGCCGTTAAGCTTGAAGAAAAGTCAACTTCCACTACAATACATTCTAGTGAGGTAGGCGCTGTTATAACTACCCTTGATGATAGGTTTGATTTAACCGCGATTAAAGTTCCACGGCCCATTCGATTTTGTCTATCGTTTCGAAACAATACATGTTGTAGCCATACGGAAGAATTTCTAGATTGCTAATCGTTTCGTTTAACCAGGTTTCCGTGAGGCAAATAATGTCCAAGTCATAACCATATGCAATGTCGCGTAGTAAAGCTATTTTATATTCTGAAGAACTCCTCTGTTGTAAAAGCCTTCAAACTTCTGACATTTTGAAGATAACATTTAATACAATCAGGGCCAGGGTTTAAGTTCACTGCTGTATCCCCACTTCTTATAATCCGCTCCAATTGGAAGCTTGCAGAGCGTTTGAATAGTAGCTAATCCTTGCTCTGAAAAACTTCTTGCACCGCGAAGTCGAAGTCGAAGTACAACAATTATTGAACGTAACTCCGAGTCTTGAATTTCCACCGGCTAGAAACCATTTAGGTGAGACGCCTACTTCGTTAGGCAACAATCTATTATAGATTGACAATGAGAGCAGCAAGTATAAAGTTAATATAAGACAAACATGCCGAGAGCACAGAAGTGAACGACTATCCGCCATTATTGGGATTGCAATTATATTATACATCTTGCAATAGCGGAAGTACTTTAAAGATTCCGTTCGTCATCATTTCTGTCGACAAAAATGACAAACAGAAAATATAAACAGCACGCTAGAGAGGTCAAGGCTCTGTCACACTATTGCGTATGAGAGAAACGTATGAGTAGCGTATGAAAATGAATGAAATAATTTTCATACGCACAAAAAGCCCTTGAAAATACAGAATTGTGCATATACTTACCTTATTGAACCTACGAGAAGCGTATCGCTAGCGTATGGCCAGTGTATGAGTAGCGTATGAGCAGCGTTTGAACTGCGCATGTACTGTCCAGCGTACCGCTATCACGTTACAAAGTGCATGCCTATATAAGCGGCGGACTTTCAACATTGCAGCATTATTGCAGTAGACGTCCAGCTATCAACATGGCTCCCAAGAAGAAGACATCGTCTACCCGGGTCCGAGGAAAAGGGAAGAAGACCCCCCTCAAGGGCTGGTTCCGGTCATTGCGTGACACCCACACACGCCTTGACAAGTAGTGCTCCAGACCTGACTGAGAGGGAGGAGTTGATCATATCCATGCAAGTTCGTCTTCCTGAACAGAGTGTAAGTATACAACTATTCTACTTTTTCTGGACCTCATTGATTTGATGACAATTCAATTTGCAATAATTTTTGCATTCATGATTTCACTCATTTTACGTATGATTTTCTTATTCGTCTTTGCAGGTGAAGGCAACCATCCAACAGCACAGAGGAGACCTTGATGCTGCCGAGACCGCCTGCGCTCACATGGAGATTGGCCTGGATGAGCTCACCCCTTGTAAAGACGAAAAGCCTTATGGTGTATGCGAGCTAGCCTTATGGTGTATCGGCCTAGGCGTAATGCCACGATGAGAAGCAACGGCTTATGTAGCTCAGGTGGCTAGAGCGTAGGTCTATAGAGATCGAGACTGAAGATCACAGGTTCAATTCCTTATAATTGCATTTTCGCGACTGGTCCCAGTTGACGTCAAGAATACAATTTCAGCGCCAATTACAACATTTTCTATATACCATCAATAATAACAATAATAATAAAATCTATATTTATAAAATCTATGTTTACCCTACAAAGATGAATCAGCTTCATGAAAACTAAAAAGTCCACAGCTGGTAAATAAACGATCATATTACCTGCACATTTTCATCTCGAATATTTATTTTCTTTGTTTCGGATGATTGTCGCCATAATTAGTTTTTGGTCCATATTGTATAATGTTTTATTTATGTCGCGCCAGAAGCTCTTATGCCAATACTTATAAACTAATCCAGCTTCCTGCACTAGAAAATCTCGATCTGGAATGCTCAAGAGAAACGAGCATCGCTCGAAATATCGGCAGTTTAATTTATTCATAATCGAGAGAAAATTAAACAAAGCCTTGTTATTTCAAAGGGCTATATGTCTTGAGCTGGCGATATAGTTCAAGTGTGAAATTGAGCGCAGTCGTATATGATTAGTTAAATATTATACTATACTACTTTAATATGGCTCTAATAATTTTTACCTTTTATTCCAAGGCTGCGATATAATGGATATACTCTCAGACGTAGACAAGCTGTTTACCTCATAAATGATGCGAAACTGAGTATACTTATTTATGTAGAACGAGAGAATTACTCTCGAATTAAGTATACTTGATCTCATTGGTCAAAATTATGTCCCGTGACTGAATACATCCAGACGTAAATTGACATGAAACGTGAAAATTGTAAAATCACCTGGCATGGTGATAGCTTTATATTCTGAAAGACAACAATGTCTAAGGGCCTACATTGAGCTGTGCGGAACTGGTGCCGAGAAAAATGTAACATAGATTCGGAGATACTACTTATATTAACCGAGAGTGAAATCTTTACGGTAAAATATCAAACCGAGGCTTTGCTTTGAGCCACTTGCTTAAGCCTAAGGTCCCTATTTACCGCAAAGACCGCGAACGGTCGAGGTTAATAAGTAGTTTATTATGTGGGACTTTTTATTACTTTTTATTAAATCAATACAACCGCGGAACAAACTTTTCATACTTTTCATTTTGTTTAGTCTTAAGGAAAATATTTTTTTAAATTTTTTTAGATTTTGACAGGGCATTAACAATTTTCATAATGCCCTCGGACATTACGGAGGGCATGTTGTAAAACATGGACTGGACTGGACTGATAAAACATGGAATGATAAAACATGGACTGATAAAACATGGACTGATAAAACGTGGACTGATAAAACATGGACTGATAAAACATGGACTGATAAAACATGGACTGGTAAAACATGGACTGATAAAACATGGACTGATAAAACATGGACTGATAAAACATGGACTGATAAAACATGGACTGATAAAACATGGACTGATAAAACATGGACTGATAAAACATGGACTGATAAAACATGGACTGATAAAACATGGACTGGTAAAACATGGACTGATAAAACATGGACTGATAAAACATGGACTGATAAAACATGGACTGATAAAACATGGACTGATAAAACATGGACTGGTAAAACATGGACTGATAAAACATGGACTGATAAAACATGGACTGATAAAACATGGACTGATAAAACATGGACTGATAAAACATGGACTGATAAAACAAGGACTGATAAAACATGGACTGATAAAACATGGACTGATAAAACATGGACTGATAAAACATGGACTGGTAAAACATGGAGGGTTAGGGTCTTTGTTGTTTTGGGGTTAGCGATTATTTGTTAATGTAGACATCATACATTCACAGCTACACGTTGCATGTTTTACCAGTCCATGTTTTATAACAAATAATCGCTAACCCCAAAGCAACAAAGATCCTAACCCTCCATGTTTTATCAGTCCATGTTTTATCAGTGCATGTTTTATCAGTGCATGTTTTATCAGTTCATGTTTTATCAGTCCATGTTTTTATCAATCCATGTTTTATCAGTCCATGTTTTACCAGTCCATGTTTTATCAGTCCATGTTTTATCAGTCCATGTTTTATCAGTCCATGTTTTACTAGTCCATGTTTTACCAGTCCATGTTTTTATCAGTCCATGTTTTATCAGTCCATGTTTTATCAGTCCATGTTTTTATCAGTCCATGTTTTATCAGTCCATGTTCTATCAGTCCATGTTTTACAACATGCCATTACGGAGAAATCGCGCCACGTCAGCAACCAATCACAGCACGCGGTTTTACCGGAAGTAACCTTTGCCATATAATAAAAAAAACATAATCTTCATTAGTTTAAAAATTTACAAGAAGAAATAACTGACATCTATTTACAATCTAATGTCATGTGTGCTTCCATAGGCGTACCAGGCCTGGGGGTGCAGGGAGGCAATTGTCCCCCCCCCCCCCCGCCAACGTTTTAACAATGAAAATCGGGACTTTTTGAAAGAAATTTATGGTAAATTCGGGTAATATTGCTGCAAAATATTCATGAAAATTTTATATCTTGAAGTGTTTTAATATTAAAGTAATATGTTTCAACATTAACATAATATATTAGAGTTGTTTTGCAGTTTCCCGGTTTAAAATTATACTAAGGGCTATATCACATACGACTTATGAAGTAGTCCGCCATTTCGGTGAGGAAACCGCTAAGAAATCTAGTCGCATATGAAGATCCGCCTGCGACACTGTATCCGATGACATAACTGGTCAGGTACGCCTATGTGTACTTCTACTGTAGTAATATCACGTTTGCGAGTTTTCCCTTTGTCTTAACGGGTTGATTTAATCACTAATACACCCCGATTGAAGTTGTATTAGAACTAATACGACCGCGGCAAACCGTGACGACAGGTAGTATTAGACTAATACGACCTAAGGTAGGATGAACCCCAGTAGAATTATCAAATCACACACGAAACATTGCAGTATTACATCATTTTTATTAACCCAACGAAAACACAAATATAAAACGTCCTGCCATCTCGAAGTATGCAAAGACTGCCGCATCCTTTCGGGAAAACTCGCAAACGTGATATTACAAAGTAATATCATGAAATGAGGTGTATTAGCTATTAAACCGCGCCCACTCGATTCGGGTCATTTAGTAAAATTCCCTCGGGCCTTCGGCCCTCGGGAATTTTACTAAATGACCCTCATCGAGCGGGCGGTTTAATAGCTAATACGCCTCATTTCATGATATTACTTATAATTATCTACAAACCGTTTGAGTTTTAAATTCAGTGAGACTTTTCTTAAGATATCACTTTCCACACTCATTAACACTAAACTGTCCAAGTCTGCAGTCTCTTGGTTCAGAGATAATCGATTGCAGTCTTGTCTTAATCAGTTTCAACTTAGAAACGGATCTCGTCTTACGTGGGTAATGGCCAATGTCAGGAAGAAATATATGGTAAACGGTCACAACTCTGAGTACGCTCAGCTCTGCTGTTGAGATTGTATTGATGCGTGGTACAGGACTTTTAGTTTTGCCTTTTTCTTGCATGTCGAGAACAGATCGTTTCTTATTTGACTATCACCATCGTTATCATTCGATTCTTCTTCCCTACTTCCCACGATCATGAATTCGCCAGGAAGGGACGTGATAACCTTGGGAAACTATCTATGAAACGTTCAAGCTGCATCATTAAAAGCTCTCTGTCAACAATTTGTCTTCGAGAGTTCGCAAACCTAGTTTATTGCAGATGGAGGAATCCCTGACTTCTCCACTCTTTGAATCTTTTTGGTTCAAAGCAGACGAAATCTTTGTAGCAATTCTCATGAACAAGAAACTTCGCCTTCAGGTTTTTAAACACGCAATTCATAATTACATTAAAGGTATTGATTCTATAGTAATCTATACTTCATCCAAAAACTGCTTCGCCTGGCACTCGGCCTTGTCTTCTTTTTTTCTTGCGTGCTCGGCGTTTTCTTGGCAAAACATTATTAATCTCCAGGACGGTCTCATCAATGACTTGTTTAAAGCAAAAAAGTCCTTGGCTTTCTTGTGAACGCTTCAAACCTGAAGGTCCCAAATATTTCAAGTGAGATGGGTAAAACAAAGATTTCATACTCTGGAGCTATACTGTTTAATTTTCTTCCAAATATCTCTACTTTTAACTCTTTCCTGTCCGGCTGAAAAACATCCAAAATTGAACTACCTCTTTGTTCTATTGATATCTCGGGAAATATCCATAACTGTTGCGAAACCTATAGCTTTTCTGAAAGCCCAATAAACCGGCTGTTACCAATGCTTTTGAATTTTCCGAACAAGACATATTATGTTAATATACATTAGCATAATTATCATAAATCAGGTTGAAAAACTTCCATTTTTCTAGAAAAGACCATCTTGCACGCCCGCGTAGCATTGTGAAAATTCAAAATGCCACCAATCGCAGAGTTGTTTATGAAATCAAATCAAATTTGGTGTGTGAGTGGATCTCATGTCCCTGGCGCTTGTCGAATTTCAATTTTTAATCTTGCGTTACCGTGTGCCGTGTTTTTGGATTGACGACTTCGGGGGTCTTCTATGACCCCTTTTGACTGGGCCGGACAGGAAAGAGTTAAGAAATATTTAAAAAATTGCACTTCTTGCAGCAAAACTACACGGTAACTCACATAGAACTATTTTGCATGTCTAACCTGTAAATACAAACTATCATCAGCCATATTCTAAGGATTTATGGTGAAGGAAAATTTCGAGTGTTGAAATATATACATTTTACGACCAAACCTGGACCAGTTGCGAAAAATACAACTTCAAGGCCTTCCGGCTGGAAGTTGTATTTTTCGCAATTGGTCCCTGTTTGGTCTTATAAATGTATATATTCCAACACTCGACATTTTCCTTCACCACAAATCCTTAGAACATGTAGTTTAATCGAGTGAAATGCCAAATATTACTTGTAATATCATCAGACATAGTTTCGACACTCCAATCTAGTGTCTTCATCAGGGTAAACGAGTCGGACGGACCCTTGTGACAACATTTTGACCATATTTTTCTCGTAAATCAACAAATAATTTCCCAACGCAACCAGGTGATAAAACTTTTAAAGTTAGCGTCAATGTCTGATTTATCACCTGCTTGCGTTGGGAAATTATTTGTTGACAAACTATCATGCTATTACCATACTTAATATTATCTACATTTTTATTCACCTACTACTATTGGAATCACTTCTACTTTCTTCATTGTCCACAATTTTCGGATTTTCCTTTTCAACTCATCATACGTTTCTATCTTCTCTGTTTCTTTTTGACATATTCTGCAATCTCCTGGAACTGCGATGTCTCTTACACTCCTTTTCCTTCTTTAACACGACCACAATATCAGGTCTTCGACTTTCAATAACATGATCGCATTGTATATTAAAATCCCAGAGTATCTTTTCATCATCGGATTCAATTACCCCATTTGGTATGTGTTCATACCCAGTGGCGAAGCTGGTCCCAAATGGAGGTCGTCATGCTAATTAATAATCCGAGCGGCGAAGGCGCGAGGCTTTCTATAGGGGTCCGGGGGCATGCCCCCCCGGAAAATTTTAAAATATAGATTCCCGTAAATGGCATTTCCTGCACTCTGAGCGGTGATTTTTCAGCTCAGAAGTTTATAAAATTTCATATTTTGGACCGTTTCGCTTTATATCAGAGCGCATCAGCATGCCCGCACGCAGGCTAGCCCGCTCTCAGCCCTCCCAATACACAACGCCTGACACGTAGACAAAATTTTAATGTAAACAGTAAACACGGCAATGCTATTTTTTCTAATATCTGTTCGATTGAAGGTCTTCGTGTGTCAAAACTTTTATAAAAATCAACGGCAAGGTATACGAAACATATCTTTTACGAAATTATATCGCTTTAATGGACATAAAAGCATTGAATCACCGGGTAAACGTCGAATAGATCTTGAAGCCATCTCCTTTGATTTTAATTTAATTTAAAGACGAGTTTTGGGTACTTTACTCGCTTACGCATTTTCTCATATAACATCTGATATTCACATTTTAAGTAGACGAAACGTACAGCGTTCGATTCGCCAGATTCAAGTGATCATTTCGATATAGAATTTATTTAAATCGGACAAAAACACGGAGTTTCACGGATAAATGTCAACACAACATAATAATATTTTCCTGTCCTTCGCCCTTCGGGGCTGTCCATTCCCCTAATCCGTCTTCATGATTGATCTCTCATCCATACTTCTCTCATCTAGTCATCTTGGAGAGAATCTTTGCAATGGTTTGCCGGTTTACAATTATCGGTAAACATTTTCAACTGCGATTCATTGCCAATAAAACGAAAGAAAGACGAATGGCCAAGATCCGGCATTGGACGCTGTCCAACAAGAAGATTTTTCTCGTTGATGTTTCGAATCGAAAACGGTTTCCTAAGCAGTTCACAAACAAGGACTGTTTGGACCGAATCAGAGCTCGTTGATGCCATGATAAATCAAGGATCTTCTTAAACAGACGTACTGAGTCTGTGCAGTCAGGCCATAGTTGGTCAGGCGGATGTCTAAAATAGGCAAACTGAGCATGCGTCAAGTGCCGTCAACCAATAATATTTCGACAATATTCACAAAGAGCATGACTTGGGCCGGGGCCAGGCTGAATAAAAGAGCCTGGGAACGAAGACGGCGGATTTTAGACGCCCGATCAATCGGCAGGGCCGGATAAGGAGCGAGAATATCCGCGTAATATGCGTGAACTATTATTACTTGTTCTCTTCAAACTGCGCACGACTTCAAAGTTTAAAGAATCAAAGGAGAGATTTCAAATAAAGTAAATAAAAGCAAACAAAACTATATATTTTCAGGAAATTTTTAGTCATGCCGAGCATGACTAGCATGACCGCTAGCTTCACCACTGCTCATACCATTTTTCAGCTCTCTCTAGTTTATGTAAGCCACATAATTTCCAGTGTACAATACGAGCTGCCACGTTGTCATGTCTTTTCTTGTATTATTTTTGAGCCAGCTTCTTGCATTCACTTGTTAAGTGTGTTATGTGCTCTCCCTTTACACCACAAAGTCTATAGAGTGGAGAATAACTAGTTCTATCTATATGAAACTTCACATAATTTGTCCTTGTTCTTGTTCTTGTGCGGCACACAGAAGTGCTTCAGTCTCGGGTTTCAAGTCCCCTTTTTTAACCACCACCATGTCTTCTCCATATCCACTTCTTTATCTAAGTCCCTCTTATATTGTCCATACATTTTCTTGTCGGTCCACGTTTTCTCTAGCTCTTCTCTCACTTTCTTCTTGAAATTTTCTTTTGTTTCGCATCTTTCTGTTTCAATCACATCTGTCCTTGCAACTTGTTGTAAAAGTGGTTCCACACTATTCTTTACATATCATCCCAAACTATTCTCCTCTGCACTGATGCATCTTTCACAGTTGATCAAACCCCTTCCACCCTTGTCTCTCTGTAAATATAATCTATGAATATCACTTTTTGGGTGAAGAGCACCATACATTGTCGTCAATTTACGGGTTTTGCGATCCATCGCAGCTACTTCATCTTTTCTCCCTTTCAAAACACCAGTTCCATATCTCAACAGCGCAACAGCCCAAGTATTCATTGCCATGATTTTATTTTTGCAATTCAGTTTTAATCTCCTCTCGTATTCCTTTACAAACTTTCTCTTCATTTCATTTCAGCTTCCATAATTTTATCTAATTCCAGGATCCCAAGATATTTGTATCCATCTTGCTCTGCTATTTTTATTGTTTCTCCATCAGGTAACTGTATTTCGTCACTTTCCACAATCTTTCCTTTTTTCATTACAAGCATTCCACATTTCTTTAACCCAAATTCCATTCCGCGATATCTTTACTAAATATATAATGGACAGTTTTCACCAGTGAGTCGATTTGCTCCTCATTCTTTCCAAATAACTTGAGGTCATCCATGAATAGAAGGTGATTAATTTTGAGTTGTTTTCGCGAAATTCATACCCCGCCTTAACCTTTCTCAATACCAAGCTTAACGGTATCATGCATATTACAAATAGCAAAGGAGATAAACTATCTCCTTGAAAAATACCTCTTCTTATATTCACTTGTCCCAGACTTTCCTCCGATGATGTTAACTCTGTTTTCCAGCTCTCAATACTGCTTTCAATAAACGTGTTTACGTTCTCAGCTATTCTGAACATACTCATATATTTCACAATCCACGAATGGGGAACTATATCATACGCCTTACGATAGTCTATCCAGGCCATCGATAGATTTGTACATCTTTTCTTACAATCTTGATCCTTTGTTCCTCTGGTCTTTCTTCTACATCCTTTTTGTTCATTCGGTAGTACATCCTTCCACTCCAAAAAGGTGTACATGCTTTCTGCAATCACCCCTGTCATCAATTTCCACATCAAAGGTAAGCAGGATATAGGTCTAAAATTGTCAACTGCATTGCCTCTTGATGGGTCTTTTAAGCACAACACTGTCCTTCCGCATGTCATCCATTGGGGTAGTTCAGCCTTATCATTTAGAATCTCATCAAACTGTTCTGCAATATCCTTTGATGACAAGAGGTAATTTTCTTTATCCAATATCCCTGGACCCCATCTAGTCCTGGGCTCCAATTCGGGATCTTCTTACGCACTGTTTTGTGATGTCTTCTTTGTTTATCTTCAAATATTCTTGGTTTAGATGTCCGATTCCCTGTTTAATTTCATTTAACCATTCAGACTCATTATTGTGTTCAATATCGTTGTCCCATATCCCACTCCAGAACTTTATACTTTCATCTGCATCTGGTATCACTTTATCAAATTCACTTCCCTGTCCATTATGTAATTCCACATAGAACCTTTTTTGATCACTCTGAAACAGTCTATTCTGTCTATATTGCTTTACCCTCTGCTCATACCTCTTGCTTGAGTTCCTCGGTCACTGTTGTTAGCCCCTTTGTTCTTATTTTATGTTTTTCTTCTAACCTTCTATGTTTGCCTTCCTTTCTAATTTCTCCCCTTTTCATCCTTTCCAATATGTTTGATATCTTTCCTAAGCTGTTGTATGTCCTTTTCTAATCGTCTTTTCCACCACGGCTTCTTTTTTTATTTTTAATCATTTCCTTCAGTCCAATTTTTTCTGCAACCACACTTCTTACTGCTTTCAATAACTTGTTCGTATCAGTTATGTTGTCTGTTTGTATTCGTGCAACTAGCTTATTCACTTTTGCTGTTATTTCATTTATTTTGAGTCGATCTACTTTCTTAAATGGCAATACCCTATAATCTTCTTCAGCCTTCATGATCTCAATCATCCTATCGACAATTTCTTTTTCGTCTTCACTTAGCTCTTCATACCGTTCTACTCTGATACCTTCTTCGGCTGTTTCTTCAGGTTGATCTGTTGTCTGTGTATCTTCATGTTCACATTCCTCACACTTACTGTACTGTCTCCTCATTTTCAGCTCTCACTTCTTCGTTCTGGTCGTATCATTTTCCACTTCTTCTTCTCTTTCCAGATCACTTTCTCCATGACTTATTTCCTCTCCCAGTACTCTTTGCTTTATACTCTCCAGCTCAATGTCTGTTAACCAACCATTCTTCCTTATTTCTCTGGCTTGATCACATATTCTTTGTTCCAACGTTGGGAACACTCCTCTCTCTTTCCAAATCCTATGCATTCGTTATCGGTATCCTCGTTGAGATTTTCCATCTTCACTAAACGGTTTGCTTAAATAAATGCAATCCATTATGACAACATTTATTTCTTTCGTCCATTTCAATCTTGTAGCTTCAGCAGTGGTATGACGGCAGGGCCTACGCTGCTGCTCCACAGGAGACCTGCCGGACGAGAGACCTTCACGAGTCGTTCCAGTCTCATTCACGTCGTTATTTTCTACATTAGTAGTGTTCATAATTTTTCACTCATATGAGGTATTATTTTTATTATTATTATTTAAATCAATAACCCCTACCGAAGGTGCGCCACAGCGTACACCCCTCACACATACACTGGCTAATAAGCTACCAAAAGTTGCTAGCCTTTGACATATATTCACAACGTTACAATTACTCTGGCTGTACAATTCCCGATATAATCTTCCTTACAATAGTTTCACTTTCCATCAGTACAATTTTCTGCATCTCTCTTGTTGTTCTCAATCTCCGCAGTTCCTCTGGGATCAGCTTGGCCATTTGCTCTTCTAACTTCTTCATTCCTCCTCCTAAACATCCAATAACAAATGGTATGATTTCATCTGTATAGCCCTGTCTCCTTTCTCGAATTTCAAACGCCAATTGCTGGTACTTAGTTCTTTTTTCCCTTTATTCTCCTCGATGTTTGACTCTGACGGACATGTCATGTCCACTGACGGCTTACGTTTCTCTATGTTAAAAATTACTAATGCTAAAAAAGTTCTAAAATCCTAACAGATCTAATGTACTAATTAGCAGTTGATAGGAGTAATAGTTACTCCGTGTGGGCCTTAAATGATCTTGCAATGTTCAAGCTGTTACATATTATTGACTTCTGCATCCGTCTTAGAATCTCCTCACTTTTGCTCCCCACTAACTTCTTTACTGTCAGGTTAACATCCTTCGAGTAGCCACCTAGTACGTCAATGATGATGTTATGTTGTGTGACTTGGAATGATGGGTACTGTCTCTTGAGTTCCCATCTCAGTGGGCCATATTTCGGAGACTTAATTTTCTTCTTGTTTCTTCTTGCGGTTTTCAATCCATGGAGAACTCATTTCAATTGCATACACCTTTTCTTCGAAATCGACTATTCTCGCATCTATCCTGTTCGCATTGACTTCGGTTCTTTCTGCATAGCGGGACGCCCCATAATGCTTTGGCTCAATCGCTTTGATAGAGAGGTTTGGGCTGGACTGGCGAGTACCAGGGTGGCACTGTTGACACTAGGCCACGATCTCTTAACATTTCGAAGAATAGAATCTTCAACGCTGCGTTATGCTTCAGTAGGTATTTAGATTGAGCTAGCATGGTACATCCTGCCAGTATATGTGGGACACTCTCTGCGGTCTTGTGGCACAGTCGACAGCGGTCGTCTAACAATAGGTCATCTATCGTACCGCTACACTTTTCCCTCGCTCCTCTCTGTTCACCTTGCATTAACCCAAATTTCTCCAAGTGTAAATCGATTGGTTTTAGCAAACATGCTGAAAACCATTTGTAGAGAGTGTTTAGACATGTTATTGGTCTTTGATTGTCGCTAGAACATTCTCCTGGCTTGGGGTTTAGAGATGTTTTTCCTTCTGTTAACCACATCGGGAATTAGTCACCAACAATAGTCTTTCTCAAGACTACAACAACCTGGACAATCAACTTCACACATCGATCTAATTATTATTATTATTTCTGTGGTTACCATTCTCCAAGCTTTTAACAATTTAAACCTTTGGTCTGAAGATGCAGAGGGAGTGCACGCAATGAATAAACAATGAACTCTATCTCTGATATTAGAAGTAGTAACCAGCGGGTGTTAGGGTTGAACCTCAACCTCGTTCCCAGGGCATTTTGCCTGGATCGGCTGTCACATGACACCCAGAATTTCTGGGTGTTTAGATATGATAATTTTTGTGGTCTTTGTTCCATTGCCTTTGTCTACTTTGTTGACCTGAATAATTGAGAAATATTCAATGCTCTTCAGAGTTGTTCATGTCAGCATTCGTCGGCATAAAAGCAGCTAACAAGCTTAATAATCCACCATACATCCATGGTTATCTCTTACAAAAGGTATGAAGAAGTATATATCCAATTTAGCGAAAGCTATCACTTCTAATTTGCTGCAAAATTTGAAGACAGCATTCAGATTTAGATGAATAAATTATACTCGGCTGAATTAATTGAGTTTTATGACAAGCCAATCGCATTATAGAATAATGGACCAGCCGATCCCAGGGCCATTTTCGCTGACCTTCCGCCGTGGAGGAAAAATGCCCTGGGTACGAGGTTGGTTGAACCTCAGACCCCAGAACCAGGGCCCCATTGGATTCCTACTATGATATTAGTATTATTCGCTGAACTAATACATTAGTATCTGCTGGCCAAACGCAGGAGCCTCCAGGCGTTAACTATATATATAATTTTACGTTTTCTGCTGCTTTTGGATGCAATTTTATCTTTTACATAACGGGCTACAGTAACTACAAATCATTGGGGTCCACCAGTTTCAAATCATTAGGGTCCACCGGCAATTTCCACACTGATCTACATAAGAGCCTGGATAGAGCTTCTATATTGCAATGAAATTGAAGGTTAGAAGTAGATCACGACCGCCATATTGGAGAGAACCAATTTTTGGGACCACTATATAGTTTTACTATAGGTGACAGAGAATATCTGTGCAAATCAGTGGAAATCATGTAGTGGAAATAATAATAATAATAATAATAATTTATTTCTTCAGTGCGCATTTACAAAAATTTCTCAATGCTCATTACAGTAAAATACTAATAAATAGATATTAAAAAGTATACTAAAAATTAACAAACTATAAAATCTAGCAATAAGTTTGAATAAAAAGGAATGTCTTAAGTTTAACTTTAAAAGTGTCAACAGATGTCTCTAATCTTAATTCATTTGGTAGGCTGTTCCAAACTGCCGATCCTGCCTTCCTAAATGATCGATCTCCGTACGTTTTCGTCTTTGTCCTGGGTTCTTGAAGCAAGTTCCTCGAGGATGATCTTAAGCACCGCGAAGTTTGATAAGGTAGCAAAAGGTCTTTAAGATAGGATGCAGCCAGATTGTTTAAAGATTTAAAGACCATTAAAGCTAACTTAAATTTAATTCGACTCTGTATAGGCAGCCAATAGAGGTCTTTTAAAGTGGGAGTAATATGCTCTCTTCTGTTGGACCTTGTTGGTCTTGCTGCAGTGTTCTGCACATGTTGGAGTTTCTTGATCTCACATTGTGGGAGCCATAAAGGAGGCTATTGCAATTGTCCAGACGGGATGTAACAAAAGCATGAACCAGCCGCGAGTGGAAATCAGTGGAATGTCCCGGTGGGCCGGAACAATCTACTGTACATTTTACGGAAGATATTTGGGGCTGTAACTTGTTAATGTATTAAGCTAGCTCGAGTCGCGTAAAGATTTCGCCAAGCACATGTATGATTTTTGTTTCATTAATTATTTGAATCTTCGACAACAAGTTTTATATACATTTCAATTATTTTTTAATAACATTTCAATCAATTTTTAACAACATTTCAATCAATTTTTTAATAACATTTCAATCAATTTTTTAATAACATTTCAATCAATTTTTTAATAACATTTCAATAATTTTTAACTGTAAAATTTCAATCAATTTTTTAATATTTCAATCAATTTTTTAATAACATTTCAATCAAATTTTTAGTAACATTTCAATAATTTTTTAATAACATTTCAATCAATTGCTTAAACAAACAGAAGTGAGCCCACAGCTTGAGTTCTGCTCTACCAAATGGGACCACAGACTAATGACATTCAAAATACGGGATCATACAAAGTGGGGATGGTGTGGAAAATAGCTGCCCGCTGGACTCTATCTCAATACCATCCTTTGGCTAGTGCAACCAGGATCTGCACATCAGCTACGAAATGTGAACTTCAGACTTACAAACAAAATACCTGTGATTTATCTGTGGTTGTATCTTTATTAGTGATTGGTAAGTTTGGACAGAATATCAATGTTAGAAATATATCTGGTGTTTATGCTTAAATAAAATATATATAAATAATAATATAAAATATATGTATATTCTTAAATAAATAAATAAAATAAATAAGGAACAGCTGAGCTCTCACCTCAGCGAGTTTTTTTTTTCAATTCTGAAAACCGATTTGGAATTACCTAGTCAAAGTACATACCCTTCGTGTACATTTGGTACCTACCATGGACTTAGCTACCTTATGGTTTTTTCTTTAGCAGATGTAGCACTTGCAGGGGCGGATACAGCATTTTTCTTGACAGGTTTGCTTGCATGTTGTATAGTGTACTATCTAGGGGGTGTCCGAAGGCATGCTCCCCGGTGTACCGGGATCATATAAACAGGGGCTAATTCCTGATTTTTAAAATTTTATAATGTATTATGAGTGAGTTGCTACCTTTAATAACCCTTTTGGCCATAAATTTTACAGCGCGTGTGTGTGAAATCCTCCTGGGATGTAGGGAGAGTACAATTTATTAAAGGCTTCCTCAGTCGTATTTTTCTTTATGACACAGATTTTGTGCATTAGGAAACCGATACAACAATCCAATCTCATTAGGGTCGCGGTCGCAATTCTCTTCTTCCAATACAATTGCTTGGGGTTTCGTTGACTTGCGATATGGTAATTGCAGATCGTTTGGCACGTTTGCGTGCAGTGCTTCTCACTAAATTCTAACCATCAGGATCAAGATTTTCTCAATATCTCCAGAGATGTCGAGAAGAGCCGAAGACGAACAATAACTCGCCGTAGTATTAGCTGAGTGTTACTAGTATTACTACTAGTATTATTACTAGTTATACTTGCTCTGATGATGTTGCGATATACAATGAATTTTAATGAAACGTTAGCTATAATAAAATGTTCGACTGAAATGCTGTGCCTAAAAGTTATTTGCTGGGCTTTGATTTCATTTATATTCAAATTACGGTTCCCGCCTGGTACCTCTATGGATTAAGTATAGTTGTTAATAAATGTCACTGTGTCTTGCAAATTTTTATTGATTTAGCTTCGTCTTGATGCGGTCTTTGTTTATTAACTTTCGATTAAACTGCGTCTTGGCTGTGGACTAAGATTAAGTCCTGTGATGATTTGTGGTTGACAAATGGATATTGGGGGGGTCGAAAAATCTAGGAGGGTCCGGAGGCATGCTCGGAAACGCCATTTCCTGCATTTTGAGACAAGTTTTAAGAGGTATCTACTAGTAAAGGTTATAAATCACACAATTTCATAACACATAACTTAACTCCGTCAGGCTTCGCTGTTTTCGCTTCATAATTTCCACTTTAATAAAAATACGAAATATGGTCATACCCCACCATGTGGCCAAGTCGGTCAAACTGGTTCTCAGTTTTCCTCAATAGTACTTCTGCAGTCCACACAGCTAAAATTCCTTCAAGACATTTGTACCGTACATTTGATAGACTGCACGAGGAGACCTCGTAGTTTTGTGGACTGTGGAGTAGCAGTTGCACGTTTTGGCTTGCATGTATGCTTCTGTTTTATTGGGGGGCACCGCCCCCCCCCACTATTGTCATTGGGAGGCGACGGCCCCTATGCCCCCCTGCTCCGCCGCCCCTGGTTGGATCCGTGCAACTTGTTTAATATTGAAGAAATCGAGATTTTTTCTGGTATAACCAAGTATATATGTATATCATATTACCCTACGGGGGCAATAAAGAGCTCTACTACGAAACTATTTTAAACTTCATAACTGAAGACCATAACTGCAAGACGACCATAACTGAAAACGACCATAACTGAAAACGACCAGAAGCTGTACAAACAAAACTTACCAAAGAGGAGCAATAAACAAAACCTTATTAACATTTTTAACCAACATGAAACCATGAAAGAAAGCTGTGCGTGAAATGTTTTGCAACCTTAGCAATCGCTTGGCAACGGTGTCAATTCATCCCCAACTTGCTTCGACTACTGTCGCGAATTAGTAACGAACAGTAACTATTATTTAACATTTATAGCATTATAGAATTAGGGTTGAGATTATGGTTAAAGAACAATTACCGTAAACTGTGGAATATAAGCCCCCCGTTTATAAGCCCCCCGTTTATCAGCCCATCCTACAATCGGTTATAAGCCCCCTCTAAAATCAACGTTTATCCACCCCTACCCCATCTCTCTTACTAGTAATGTAATCTTACGGACTTTTGGGCTTTGGAGGTGTAAGTTTACTCAGTATATCGGCCTGGCTATGCCGGTTTTCGATTATTTTATTTATTTCAGTGTTTAGTGTGAGTGAGACAATACAAAGGAATATGACCTGTTGACATACAGTATTTATGACGTAAATGGGAAAATTAAATATACCGGCGAATGAAAAAAAATATTAAATATTAAGCGAACGAGAAATATAGAATAAGTAGAAAAATAACTATTACTATAACATCAAATATAAATAATGTAACTGTTCAATGTATTACTGCAGTACCGTATTTAAAATGCACGACAGTTAGTCAGGAAACACAGCACCTTTTCAACAGTAAATGAAAAACGTATATTGATAATGCCGTACGTATGTTAGTCTCAATTTATTTCACTAGCAGTTCGATCAGTCCCAAACGTTTTTTATGCCGCTTATAAGCCCCCGAATATAAGCCCCCCGTTTATAAGCCCACCCAAAACCCCTTACGAAATTGTATAAGCCCAGGGCTTATATTCCGCAATTTATACGGTTATATGATTTAATACGTACAAATAACAATAATCGCGTTAATTTACAATCTGATACTTAAGCTTACTCAATTATAGACATTATGGATTACGTACATTCCTTACATAACTCATGTGATGTTATCAAGCAAATCCATATAAACCTTTAAAACATATCTTAATGTATATAGTTACAAGAGTACTTGTCGACACGACAACGTATTTTCTTCTCCAATAAAATGATATAAAACTATATCGAGTAGATCGTCCGTCATTCGATATAATAAAGAAAGAACCTCCACTTACTGTACAGCTCAATTGTCGTAGAGACACAACGCAACCAAACCAAAAACTGACGATCGAGACATTGGTGCCGTGACCAGGATGGATGATCTAAAACGACTAAAGATAACACGACGCGCTCAGCGAGCGCAAGCCACAAAGACGTGGAACAAAGCTGTAGATTTGATGGACGCTGAGACCAACGAAGAGAACCTTCAAAAATTACAAGTCGTTCTACAGACATTCGACGCAAAAATCGAACAACTGAAGAGGATCGACGAGCCGACTACTCGCATGTATCAACTAAGATCGAGGACGAAAAGGATCACTAGAGACAGAGATCGTGGAGGCAGATGACTACCTAGACGAACTCATGGACAAGAGGTACCGTATCCAATTTTTTGTTAACTCCAGTCAAACCGCTAGTCATAGCAATGTGTTGAATCCCAACCAAAAGCATGGAGAACAGTCAGTTTCCCACGGCCACAGTATTTCAATTCAATCGAACAGTTCGAGCGCTCATCGTTTGCCTAAGTTAGCACTACCGATATTTAGTGAGAACCCATTAAAATGGCAAAAATTCTGGGATTCGTACAAGGCCGCTGTTCATAACAACCCCTCTTTGTGCGACGTTCAAAAATTCAATTATTTAAAAGAAGCTTCTAGATCAATCGAGGGCCGGCGGCATGTTCTCCGGAAAATTTTTGAAATTAAGATTCTTAAATAGGCTTTCCTGACTTCTGAGAGTGGCATGAAATCGCCAGAGCAAATTATTGGGGGACCTGGGGCCCCCCGGCCCCACTCCCTGCTACGGCCATGCCTAACAGATACAAATTACGCTCAGTCTGTCGAAATACTCGAGGAAAGATTTAGTAAGCTACACAAAATCACTAACGCACATATGCAAGCACTGTTGGACCTCCCGAGCCGATCAGCTGATTCCGTGAGTAGTTTGCGTGGTTTTTATGATAGCATGGAAAATCATATCCGGGGACTTGAGGCCTTGGGAAAAAACAAGACACCTACGGTGATCTTCTGGTCCCATCGTTTGGAGCAAACTCCCCATTACGGTGAAACACAACCTCATTCGAGAACATGGGAGCACATACAGTATTGGCTTTTAGAACAATTGCGCAAATCTATTTTGAAAGAAATTCAAAGAAGAGACAACCAAATTAATCCACTTGAACCAGTCATTCAACACCTTTCCGTCAACCTCAAGCCTATTCCAAGTCTGCCTCTTGGTGTTTCGAGGCGGGTTTGTTTCGAGACGGGTTTGTTTGAGACGGGTTTGTTTCGAGACGGGTTTATGTTTTGGTTTCAACGAGCGAGCGAATTCCGCCAGCGTTTTTTTTTCAGCGGGTTTTCGCTCGCTCGTTGAAACCAAAACATAAACCCGTCTCGAAACAAACCCGTCTCAAACAAACCCGTCTCGAAACAAACCCGCCTCGAAACACCAAGAGGCAGACATGGAGCAAGTCTAATCAAGGTAGTGCAACCTAGGGGGAAATTCGACTAACTTGAAACCCAAAGGACCACCCAACCCGCCTACAACAAAAGCATGTATCTTTTGCAAGGGATCTCATAAACCTAACAATTGTACTGTTGTAAAAGATCCAGTCACACGAAAATAAATTGCGTTTCAGGCGAACTTGTGTTTTAACTGTCTTAATAACCATCGCGTGTCACAGTGCAAATCGAAAAATCGCTGCTGGCAATGTCGCCAGAAACATCACACAAACCTTTGCCAAGGAAATAAAGAGTCCTCTGAACAGCCTAAACCAGCCCAAAATGCACAGAAAGATGCCAAAAACGCAAGCGTACAATGCGCATGTACAAGCAACGCCGCCGCGACTGAAACAAATAATTCTACTCAAGCGACAATTAAGAACAGTACACCGACATCTGTTTCATCTAGCCTCCTCCGCAGGCAACTCTGTGGCTTCTTTTCCGAGTCAAATAGCTTCCAGCGCCTGTTTTGGCCATTTTTGGCCGAGCCTTCGTCATTCAATCCCTTCACAATCCCTATACTTCCCTGTAATCCCAGCCAAAACATTGCTCGCACAGCGTTGGAAGCGATTTGACTCGGAAAAAAGAAGCCACAGAGTTGCCTGCGGAGGAGGTTATGTTTCATCTGTGTCGAGTCTGTCCGACAAGCGTTCTCACCAATATACGTTACTGAAAACCGCAGTAGTTATCATAGAAAGCAGTATAGCAGCGAAGCGACAGCACACATAATTTTCGATGAAGGCGCCCAACGTTCATTTATAACCGAAGAATTAGTAAAGAAACTCAACGTCGTTCCAGAAAAGACCGAAATTCTACACCTATCAGTGTTTGGTGGTTCTCATACGTCAATTAAAGAAGTGCAGAATGTCGCAACAGTTCATTTAAGAGTGGACACCGGCGGATCAATCCCTGTCCAAGTCGTCATCACCCCAGTGATTACCGTACCACAGAAAAACCATTTGACCACCGATGTACGAAATCTACCTTATCTGAAAGGTCTTAAGTTAGCACATCCCATCACGACAGATGACCGGTTCGAGATCACTTTTCTCATTGGTACTACTGGGACATTGGTACTACTACCACTATTGGGACATTGTAGAAGACAAGATAATTCGAGGAACTGGACCTTCAGCTGCAAAATCGAAAATCGGTTACCTGCTATCTGGACCAACTACCACGAACACCGACCGTCAACCGACATTGAAGTTCAACTCTACCATCCTCAACGCTACGACGACTACGGAACTACGACTACAGAAAACGGTTCTGGAACCTGGAATCGATTGGGATACTGTCCAATGAGACCGAAGAAGAAGAAAGAGAGTTTGTCAAGAACTACCAAGACAGCTCCTCCATTCACCTAGAAAATTGATGGTTCAGTTCAAAATTACCATGGAAACCTAACCACCCACCATGCTCCCCACCAATGAAGCTGTAGCAAGAGGACGCACGCGCTCCACCGTACGACGACTGGCCTCGGATCCTGAGAAGTTGAGAATGTATGCTCAAATCATCACTGAACAAGAGCAACGTGGATTCATCGAGAAAGTCCCTCAGGCCTCATTCTCAAAAGATCCAAAGTAGATGTCACTATATTCCACACCAACGCAGTTGCAAACCGAATGCTAATCAACCAAGCTTGAATTCCTGCCTTATTAGCACTGGTCCAAACGATCAGTCTTAAACGATCTCACAGCCATCTTAATCCGATTCCGTTGCTGCCACTACGCTTTAACCGCAGATTAGAGAAAGCATTTCTTCACGTCAACCTAGATGAAGAAGACCGAGATGCCACGAGATTTCTCTGGTTATCAAACCCCGAGAACACTGAAAGTAGATTTGGCATCTACCGTTTCAAGTCCATCTTGTTTGGTCCGATATTATTACCGATAGTAATAATACTGTCAGAATAGACGGAACTTTACGGCTTTAATAGGCAGCAAGAATTGGTGGAAAAGGGTTGATATACTACGTCTCAACGACGCACTTCGTTACCCAAGGTTTCCTTTGATAATGCAGCGCTTAGAGCAATGATGTCATGACGACTATGAAATACCTAAAGTCACGGAATTGCAAGTGTGGAAAGCGTTAAATGGTATTAAGAAAACGGCTACTCGTCCGGATCTTATCCCTTATTGGATATGGAAAGAAAGGTGTGGAATATGTCACTTTCACATTGCTCTTGGCCAAAGTCTTCGAAAAGGGCCAATGTTAACCCTCTTCCAAAGTTAGTTATTCCGAAAGAAGATGGCGACTTTCGAGGGATTAATGTGACGCCTGTAATCGCGAGAGCGTTTGAAAAGGTTATTTACATCAGCCAAGCTAAGACAAAAGTCGAGGGAAGCCTAACTCCCACTCAGTTTGCGTCCAGACAGGGAGGAAGCTGTACCAACGCTCTGATTACCATCCAGAATAAAGTTTTCAGCTATTTGGATAAGACTGACTGTAAAGCCGTGAGGCTTAATTTTCTTTATGGATTTTAGCAAGGCGTTTGATTCTGTGAAACATCTACTCCTCTACGAAAAGTTAAAAACTTTGTCACTTTCTTATATTACAAACTGGTATTTAAATTTTTTAAAGAATAGAAAACAAAGGGTTGTCTACAATGATTTTAATGGAGAATGGAAGAATGTTAACAAGGGGACAACACATGCAAGGGAGTGTAAACGGTCCATATCTGTTTAATATTTTCCTTAACGACTTGGAGATAAATTTATATGATGAGGACGCTCTCTATAAATATGCCGATGACACACATATAATAGTCCCGATTTGGAACGATCAGTTCTTGAGTTGGTCAGAGAATAACTGCATGGCTTGTAACCCAAGTAAATGTAAAGAACTTACTATACGAAAGAAGGGCAACAATGATCAACTCGAGTAGAGTGAATAACATTCCTCAGTGTAAAGAACTTACTATTTTGGGTGTTACTTTACAAGATAACTGTGGGTTCACTAGCCATGTACGTGGTAAATTAATTAAAGCTAACAAATCCCTATATGTAATAAGAACACTCCGAGTGGAGGGTTATAGTCAGCGTGAGGTAGATTTGTTTCAGTCTATATAGTTCTTCCAAATCTTAGCTATGGCCTATCTGTCTACGGTTCATCTGCAGCTGAGCTAAATACCGTACAATGCTTCCTAGATCGATGTTACAACCTGTAAATATTAAAGATATGTTAGAAAAGCAGGATAGGAAAATTTTTAAAGCTGCTTCTAAGCAAGGTTCGCCTTTATACGATTTACTGCCTAAAAAGAAGTCTACAATCTATTCATTGAGAAAAATGACCAGTCAACGCCCTAATGTTAACACAGAACGTTTTAAGTCGTTGTTTGTAAATAGACTTATTTATAACTATAATTTATTCATATAATGTAAATAATTTTTATCTCTTTTTATATATATCTACACTGTAACTTAAGATATGTATTTTTATCTTTTGAATCTAATAAAGACTGAATAATAATAATGATATGTGATACTGATCAGACGAACTACATAAAGAGGTTTTTACGAAGGGTATACACGTTTGCGTAAAATAACAGGTATACGTGTGTTATGTATTTAGACTCGTAATTCCAAATATGTTTTCAGAATTGAAAATGGTTAAATATTGATCGAGATAACTTATACAGTTTATTGTATATAATTTGCGTATACTGTATGTATACCCCAAGTAAAAACTATACGTATATAGTATACATATATATAAAAGGGCAAATGTGTATATAGTGTATATAGGGTATTCTATAATTGCTCCAGTGTTGCATCTAGTGTGGATGAATACAGGTATATAGTGTATATTATATATATATATATATATATATATATATATATATATATATATATATATATATATAATATATATATATATATATATATATATATATATATATATATATATATATATATATATATATATATATATATATATATATATATATATATATATATATATATATATAATATATATATATATATATAAAGTATATGTAAAATCTAAACTTTTACAGATGCCGTAACACTGTGTTTCATGCCTAAGGCAATCATCAGACGACTGATGATTGCCTTAGGCATGAAACACAGTGTTACGGCATCTGTAAAAGTTTAGATTTTACATATACTTTATAACTAGCTCTACAATTTTTGTATCGAGCACTCTTACTTACTGGGATTTTGTCCATGTTTTGGTCTATTCACCTAATATATATATATATATATAATATATATATATATATATATATATATATATATATATTATATATATAAGTAAGAACAAAAGAGACGAACTTTGGTTACTTCATTTAAACTTTATTTCACTACAGATCTGTTTCGTATGGAAAAAGTTATATTAGCTTACCACACTCATCAGGTGAGTATTGCGACTGGTGTTACAAAGCGGAAACTTGATATTGTATTGATCTACAAGACGGATTAATTATGTATGACGTTATGTGAAGTTGCGGTGCATATTAATTAGCTAATACAGTAGTTGCACAGTAAATGTTTTTTTTGTTTTTTATATATATATATATATATATATATATAATATATCCCAATTCGGATCGTTCTCGAAAGCCCGAGTTGCTGCCCTCATGTTCGGGATTGGGAAGTACTGCTCTTTGGAGATCTATATACAAGGCCTGCACAGGACGACTGTGTAGGCTCCAAATTAAATGGCGGAGCATGTTTGGCCATTATTCCAACTATTTAAAGTGAATAACAATGGTTGGAGAACATTGCGACGTTTAGAGCACGAAAGAATCGTGCATTGCAGGAGACGATTTTGTTCATGTTTGGAAACCTCCAGTTTATTCGGATGCGTGTTTATTTGAATCACAATCCCGAAACTGTTTACACGGCTATTTTCCATCGCGATAGCCCGCCGATCGCGATCGCAAACCACCTCCAGAACTGGATTAAATTTATCGCGATCGAGTGTTTTACACGACAAAAATTATCGGGATTGCGATCGCGATAGCCCTCGATCGCAATCCCGGTAATTTGGCTCCGTGTAAACGGGGTTTATGCCGACGACTAAACGAAAAAGAGATGTGCTGGAAATAGTTTTTAACACTATAATAGTCATCCTCCAATGTCATTTTGGCATGACAATCCATGTTACATAAAATGTGGTATTGATAGAAATTTTCAGGGGCTGCGGAGCACGGGAGCTAGGGTGGGCTATATATAGACTTCCAAAATCAAAACATCACAAGTATGCCGAAAAAATCGCGCGCAGACCGACGCTGGTCTCCCAAGGGTCATCTGTGATAGTTCGCTGATCCGAACTAGTTAGGGCTTAAGTTAAAATTTTGCAATAGCTTGAGCTGGACAACGTTGTTAAGCATTAAAATATGCTCGAGGTTTTTATAATTTGTTGCCAAACGTTCGAAATTTGAAATCGGCTGTTTACAAGCTATAATTTGATGCATCACTCGGCAGTATACAATGAATATTTTTCAAACTATTGCCTACCGGATACTAGTAATATGGAGTACGATTCTGAGCAGTCATCGAAGGCATGCTTTTGAATTTGAGAAAGGACACGTCGATTTATTTCTTAAAGAGGTAAATCGACCTTGAATCACCACACGAGGTTCAACTTTTTAACTAGTATCTTTAGTTTTGTAAAATAAGCGCCTAAATTTGGTAAACACGAGGATGTTTATGGTGTAATATTAATATAACGCGCTGTGCGGTGTTGGCGAGGGAAGTTTGCATCGAGAAAGGACATAAACTGTAATAAAGTCGTAAACTGTAATATAGCAAAATAAAAACATCTGCATAAAAACTGTGTGATTTAACACCATTAAATTGATCCAAAATTTGAAAGCTGTTTGAAGCTATTTTAGCAAAAAGAGGCATTTCTAGCCATTTATGAGGCCCTAAATTTCAAAATTTTCCCACCACTCTAGTATCTAGCCCCCCCCCCCCCCCAACTTCAAAATAGCTTCCGCGGCCGCTAAAATAA
This sequence comes from Chrysogorgia sp. JL179-B06, assembly GCA_035772405.1. Taxonomy (NCBI): domain Eukaryota; kingdom Metazoa; phylum Cnidaria; class Anthozoa; order Scleralcyonacea; family Chrysogorgiidae; genus Chrysogorgia; species Chrysogorgia sp. JL179-B06. Next base: position 489,053 of record JAYKKM010000469.1, on the reverse strand, counting down.
CTTGCCCTAATAGCACTCATGGACCCCTGTCCTCGAAAATTCCAAGTGTGCATATTGTATATAGTGTATATTATAGTGTATATACATATAGTATACATCTAAAGTCAAAAGTGTATATTGTGTATATATACTCAGGGCTGCCAAGATGTTCTTTAGGGCCTGGGACAAAATATTGTTTTGGGGGCCCTGATGATGTCATAATGTCCAGTGGGGGATGCAGGGTTTCTTGAAAGGAGCGATGCACATTAATATTTAGTGACCGCATTTCTAGGGGAGTTTTGTATTTATGTTCTCTGAAATGAATGAAAATCTTCCACAGTGGTCGAGGACCCTTACTCCCACCCAGTTACCATCGATTGCGATACTGTTTTAATCTTCATCATGTCCAAAACTCAAAAGTTCAAACCTTTTAGGGGCCCCTCTCAAATTGGGTGCCCGGGGCAACTTGTCCCCCCCCCCCTGCCCCCACCCCTCTCTCGGCAGCCCTGTATATACTAGTGAGTGTTTGCATCTAGTGTAGAGGAGTATATACACAATATACACTATATAAGGGTTAGAGCATGGGAGAATTAGATAAAAGGTCACGAGGGGCCGTAGGCCCCGAGTGGCCTTTTATCTAATTCGAGGGACTCTATATCCAATAGAGCACAAGTGACCATGCTCTAACAGTCTTAGAGAATGACTGCATCCACGAAGTAATTTTAAATTTCACTACTACATTGTTTTTTTACCTCGCACATTTACCGGAGACATTGACTTTATTGAATTCATTAGTGAACTCTATATAGACTATAGAGTCCACTGCGTTATGACAAAAGAAAACAAAATATCTTTCAATGGACTCTATATAGAGTTCACTAATCTGTCTAATCTTGATGAATTAAAACACTATGGAATATAGAGTAGTGAAATACTCGACGTCAATTGGCTCGGTGGTTGCAGCCACTCTCTAAATACAGACTAGAGAGTAAAATAGTGATAATATACAGTACATATACAGTTTTGACTATAGACATGTATATTGTGTATACAGACTAGTGTACAGTATATGTATACACTACAGTATATACACACAGAATAGAGGTTGATCAAAAGTGAGAATATACAGTATATATAGTATTGAGAGTAGACCTGTATTAAGTATTAAAGTATATGTGCATAGTAAGTGAGTTTATACAGTTAAGTATATGTATACACAATATACACTGTTTATTGACATGTGTGGATTGCCAACTAATACACGAGTCAATTCCAAACCTGACCATCCCCCGCGGGAGACCCCAAGGCATTTGCTTTTTACAATATTCCCAGGGGTCTGGAATTTTCCTGCTAAGCAGTGCACCGGGGGGATTGGACCCAAGCTAATACCGCAAAGGACTATGGGTGTAAATATTTCCTCGTGAATATGGAGTTTGAGGGGAAAGAAATGGAATTGCCCTTGAACTTGCTCGCAATCAAGTTACAAACAAATTACTCGATAACAGATTTCAGAAATTAAAGGAAAGACACGCTGAACACCTACTTCGAAGACATGAACATCCTATTAAACAACCGTAACTACCGAAAAGCCTCGTTTTCATAAAATTGCCGCCATATTTTCAATCGGCCTACTAGGTTCCTTTTATTTCTTTTTGTTTATATATTATGTTAATGATTTGCATTGTTTGATTTTTATATACATTTTTGATGTTGACTGATGTGTTCTCCCGGGGGAGGGGAAATGGTCCATCAGTTTTACCCCGGTGGACGCTATTTCAGATACGGTAGAGCACCAAACCCAACCCCAACACAAAAAAGATCCTAACCCTAACCCCCGGGATCCTTTTCAAGGGGGTGGTCAAGTTTCGAATTGACTCATGCATAATTTCTAAGTACATAAACCGTTTAAATTGATGGCAGCCGTGATTGGTGCAAGATTATCATCCTATCTCCAGGCCAACCTGCGAGTATCCGAGAGTTTACTTCTGGTCAGACAGTCAAATAGTTCTCTATACTTGTTGTCCTCAACGAAGGAGTTGAAGCGATTTGTCCTCAACCGTGTCAAAGAAATCCAATCCACTAGGAAGAACGCCTCTTGGAACTACTGTCCTGAAACTGCCAACAACCCGCTGACCTTCTCACAAGAGGCATACAAGCTTGTGAACTATCCACATCGACCCTGTGGGCCCATGGTCCTTCATGGTTGACTGCAACAGACAACTGGCCAGCCAACCTGGGACTCCAAGTCCATTCTTCTCAAATCTACAGCGGAAGAACAACTCGAAGCCATTTCCACCTTTACATGCAGTCAGTCGACAACCAATGTATACCAGACCTGATTGAATCCAACCAGAGTGGCATCGCGAAAATAATCAACCTGTCTACCTTTAGTAACCTACGGCTGCTAAGTGTGACAGCATGGGTACTATACGCTTTGTCATTAACAATCTCAAGCAGAAATCCAACACTCGTCGTGATCCACAAGCCGTATCTGAACTGGACTCAGCTCGAAAGTTATGGATAGCTGACTGTCAATCAGTTACCTACTCGAAGGAGATTGAAAACCTACAATCGAAGACAACTAACCGATTGCCATTGGTCCGACAACTTCGCCTTTTCCTATCCGAAGACATTATCCGCTGCGGTGGAAGAATTCACAACGCCCCTGTATGCCAAGTTTCCCATCCTTCTTCCACCAAACCATCCTTTCACAAAGTTAGTCGTTGAAGATTCACACAGGAGCACTCGATCCACTCCGGGCAAAACTCTACACTCACCTACCTCCGCCAAAGATACTGGATACCCGCAGCTCGACAATATGTTAAGAAAATCATCCGTCGCTGTGTAACGTGTCGCAAAACCACTGGTGAATCGTACAAGATTCCAGATCCACCGGCAATTCAAACCAGTGACTCACATCCGTTCACTGTTACCGGAGTCGATTTCACAGGCGAAATCTATGTTAAGCCGTCAACGCAAGGTCCATCCAAGGTTTACATCTGCCTGTTCACCTGTGCCAACAGCGCATCTGGAAGTGGTAACCAACCTAACAGTACCAACATTCATCGACGCCTTCCGCCGATTCACAAGCCGGAAATCACTACCGAAAATCATGATCTCCGACAACGCTTCGACTTATCAGTCTGCTGCAGAAGAGTTGACATGCAGCTCCTGAAATCCCCGAAACTCGAGGAACAACTCAACAAGCGAGAGATACAGTGGAAATTCATCCCGAAACGCGCCACATGGTATGGTGGATTCTGAGAACGACTTATCGGCCTGACGAAACTTTCCTTGAAGAAAGTCCTGGGAAGAGCAAGCATCACACTATCCGAACTTCAAACGATTGTCACAGAAATCGAAGCGATGCTCAACGACCGTCCACTTACATTTGTTTCCTCAAATATCGAAGCTGAACAACCTTTAACACCCTCCCAGCTACTCTATGGTCGCAGAATAACATCTCGACCCCACCCACTTATCGAAGAAAACTAAATGGTCCGATCCCACCTTCGCAGAAGATCCAAACATGGTGCAACACCTTGCAAAACTCAGCGCTAATCTGATCCACAACTTTTGGAAACGTTGGCGAAAAATTCAAGTCCACGACGACACAAAACGTATCAACTGGAGATTAGCTGTTGTTGAAAGCCTCACTGGCAACGATGGACTGGTGTAAGCAGCAAATATCAGAACCAGTACTGGCCGTACTAACCGTCCAATCGCAAAGCTCTACCCACTCGAAGACAGCTGCAACACCTGCTGAGAACGGTCCCACACCCCGAAAACCGAGTGACGAGAAAGATATGGACCAAGAAAAGAAGCACCGGTACAGAAACAAGCAAGAGCCGCAGCAGTAACAGCAAAGAATAAAATCAAGAATTGGACATCCACACTATTGTGCTCCCCCGGAGGATAACAACAATCGCGTTAATTTACAATCTGATACTTAAGCTTACTCAATTATAGACATTATATGGATTACGTACATTCCTTACATACTGTAACTCAGGTGATGTTATCAAGCGAATCCATATAAACCTTTAAAACATATCTTAATGTATATAGTTACAAGAGTACTTGTCGACACGATAACGTATTTGCTTCTCTAATAAAATGATATAAAACTACGCATCGAGTAGATCGAAAGAACCTCCGCTTACTGTACTCAATCGTCGTAGAGACACAACGCAATCAAATCAACAACTGACGATCGAGACAACTATATACAGCTCATCCGACAGGTTTGTGAGCGGTTTGCTGCGTCCATCGCATTGCATGGTTTGTATGCTCGCGGGGACAACACTGACCGGTTTGCTGTGACTCGTGGGCCTTCATCAATAGGTTTGCTTGATTTGCGAGTGGTTTGCAGTTTACTAGAATCGTGAAACGTGTGTTGCGCAAGAGATCATCTTTCATATAAGAGATCGTGTTTCACACTGAGTTTTGTATATCTCTGGACGAAAATTGTTATTATCGCCGGATATTGATTAATAGGCGAATTATAATTATAATTGAAAATATAATGATCAAGTCAGAAATGATATAAAATGATAAAGAAATTTCTAATTACAGCTTTAAAGTATATTACTAGAACAGAAGGTTTTTAATTTTAAAATCTGACAGGTTTATATAAACCGATCAAACCTGTCTGAATCCGCCCCTTCACATGCTAAGACATTCCTTACATTCAGTTTCCTGGCTTTGCGTCAAGACTAAAGGTTGCTTCTTGAACCGCGTCGTAAGTGAACAGCTTGCTCAAGTTTAAGAAAAGGGTATATCCAGTATATCGACATATCGTAGTTTTTGTATTCAAGGTAAAAATTGTTAGAGCTATATAACTAGTAACCATACGATTGCACTCAGCCTTATACTTGAACTACTGGCAGGTCAAAACCTAGCCAAATGGCTAGGGCTTTGTTTTACTAGAGTCTCAATTGTGAAATATTGCTGCCCATGCACGTTACATAGTAAACAGCCGATATTTTGAGCTCGTTTCTCTTGAGCATTCGAGGTCGAGATTTCTATCGAATATTAGTCGAACATTAATTGCGACATAAGTAATAGTCATTATCATCACTACATGATACATCAGTGTATATTTCGACAACCGTACTGGAAATTAATTAGTCAATGTATTCTTTTCAAACAACTGCAACCTACTGTGGTAGTTAATTTGAAAGCCAGCGTTCAAGGGCTTTCAAAAGGTTTAATCATATGTAGTTCTGTTTGTTATTGATCAGGAGATGCTAGAAAACGATGTAATTGGATATGTATGGAAAGCTGTGTGTAGCAAAATTCAATGGTAGTAGTATAAAACTAACTAGGAATAGTTAACACTAAAACTGCCCCCGCTTGTCTCGTTTGCTTATGACCTGTGGAGACTGAGAGTGTAAAGCTGAAAGCTACAGTGAATGCTTTTATAGTCAAGACTTCTGAATTATATGCTTTGAAAACTTTCCCGAATTCCGTTATTTGAATTTTTCTGTTTTAACATGATATTGTAATGTAATACACTCTTCATATTTCGGCTCGCTTGGTGAATTCACGGTTTTTAATTTCTGTCACACCGTTAAGTTATTATTGTTGTTAATAAATGTCACCAGCTGTGTTATTCACTTTGGATTAGGCTGCGTCTTGTACATATTTATTGATTTAGCTTCGTTTTGATACGATCTGCATGTTTATTAACTTTCGAGTTAAACTGCGTCTTGACTGTGGACTTTCAAGTCCTGTGATGATTGTGGCTGTTGGTGGATCGAGTCTTTCAATCCCGAATGGTTTTTGTCAAAATATTATGCTGGGCTTTGATATTTATCCTAAGATTACGATTCCCGCCTGGTAAATCGATAGCTGATATAATATATATATATATATATATATATATATATATATATATATATATATATATATATATATATATATATATATATATATATATATATATATATATATATATATATATATGTATATATATATATATACATGTATATATAGCGGCTTTTATTCCGTGAACAACATATATCACATTCGTTTTAGTATATATATATATATATATATATATATATATATATATATATATATATATATATATATATATATATATATATATATATATAATATATATATATGTATGTATGTACGTATGTGTGTATGTATGTATGTATGTACTGTATGTATGTGTGTATGTATGTATGTATATATATTGTCGAAAGTTAATTAGTTATTCAGTTTTATTCATGAACATGCGCAGCCGAACGAAAACGTTGCATGTACGTTTTGTGATGTGAATTGAAACAACAGTTGTATAGTATAGTGTTGAAATAAATAGTAAAATATAACCTTCTTCTACGACATTATTTGGTGCCGTACGTGACCAGGATGGATGAAATTCAACGAATTCAACACTCATGCAAAGGACACAGAGCTCGTTTGACGAAGGTTCTAAACAAAGCTGCAAAGATCATGGACAAGTCCGAAGCCCCAAACGCCATGCAGATTACTTCGCTCACCGCTACTATCGAACAACTGGCAAAGAAAAAAACAGTATTGAACGAACTCAACCAGAAAATTCAAGATAAAATCGAAGACCCAGATGATCTTGAGTACGAAATAATCGAGGCAGAGGATATCGAAGGCCAACCTGTTTCTGGAAATCCTATAGACTGGCTTACATTTTGGGACTCATTAATTTGAAGTGGCAGTCAATTCAAACCCAAATCTTGAAGGAGTTCAAAAATGCAACTATCTAAGAGCTCAGCGAACTGGAGATGCATGTAGAGCCATTGCTGGATTCCCACTTACCAATACCAATTATGCACAGGCAGTTGACCTCCTTAAAACCCGTTTCGGAGAACCACAAAAAATCATCAGTACCCACATGCAAGCTCTTCTAGTCTACAACAATTTTACGACTCCATGGAAACTCATGTAAGGGGACTTGGCAAAACCTTGGGACATGACCTCCGACGAAATATTGCTCGTGAACATAGCAGCCCAATGGACATTCTCACAACTAAGAATGGACATTCTCACAACTAAGAGAAGCTATTTATAAAGAAATAAAAATCCTTGAAGCTGGGATACATAATCTGGAAAACAACAACTCCAAAGTCAACCCTTTTGGCTCTGTTACAGGATCATTTCTTACACACAACCAATTTGGAGCAAGTAAACCTCCACCTCCTGGGTTCAACCCACCTGCTCCTCCAAAACCAAAGAAATGTGTCTATTGCAAGAAAGCTCACTCATCTAATGACTGCAGTTTCATTACTGTCTGTACAAAACGTTGGACAATTGTGAAAGAAGACAAACTTTGTTTCAACTGTTTGGGTCATCATAAATCCTCAACTTGCCAATCGAAAAACCGCTGTCGCAAGTGTAAAGGGAAACTGATCACACCAGTCTTTGCACCACCGATCTTCAGAAAGTCCCCACTCCAAGAAGAATGAGTCTCCTAGCAATGTTGTCCATACCACCATGACTCCCATTACCTCTTTGTCTATTCCCACTAACACTGTAACCCTCCTCAAGACAGCCATAGCAACAGTTTGCACCCAGCAAACCTAGTACTGCGAAGCGAACATCCTCTTTGATGAAGATCATTTATCACAAAAGTCTGGCTACTCAACTGCAACTAAAACCCACAGGAAAGGAACGCATTAGTTTATCAGCCTTTGGTTCCCAAACATCAGCTGCAAAGTTCTTAGAATCCACCATCATTAACGTCAAGACAAACAACAATGAAGAAATCCCACTACGTGTACTGAGAGTTGAAAATATCGCAACACCCCTTCAGATTCACTCACGTGACAACACCAACAGTATACCACTTCACCTCGCGCACCCTGTAACCAGTGATGAAAACTTCGAAATTTCTATCCTCGTTGGAGCATATCATTATTGGGATATCGTTGAAGATAAAGTCATCCGTGGCAACGGTCCAACAGCTATGCAGTCTAAAGTTGGCTACCTATTATCAGGACCACTACAAACTGCTAAACTCCAGTTAATCATGTTTCTAACTTTATACAGTTCTCCACGTCATCTTATCAAGAAGAATACGATCCTACAACGATTTTGGTCTTTAGAATCAATGGGTATTAAACCACCAACTGACGACGACCCACATAAACATGCAGTTTCTCGCAGATTACCAACGATCGTCTATCACTCGTGAGACCAATGGTAGATACAACGCAAGATTTCCGTTGAAAGAGGAACATCCTCCACTCCCTTCTAACTACACTATATGCAAAGCCAGGACTAGATCGATGGCACGTATGGAGAACTAATCACCAAGTATGAAAACCGAGGATTCATTGAGAAAGTCCAAACATCTCAACCTTCAGACAACGCTCACTACATTCCACATCATCCTGTTAAGAAAGAGTCGTCTACAACTCCAGTCAGAATTGTCTTTGACTGCAGGCTGCAGCTGTCGTCAAACATCTAATTCACCATCTTTAAACGATTGCCTGGAAGTCGGACCGCCATTCCTGTGTGCCATCATTCTGAGCTTTCGTACATACTCCATGGATTCTAGACAGACATCGAGAAAGCATTCCTGCATGTATGCCTCGATGAACGCAACAGAGATTTTACGAAATTTCTCTGGTTATCTGATCCGACTGATCCAGAAAGTGCATTTCAAGTCTACCGCTTTAAAGTCGTCCTATTTGGTTCCACATGTTCACCCTTTATGCTCAACGCAACTCTATAATATTCCCACCTGGACAACTACGAATTCCCGATAGCCAAGGACATCAAAAATGATTTGTATGTGGACAACTTCATTTCAGGACGCGACACAGAAGAAGAAACCCTCCAGTACTACAACGAATCAAGATTCATCATGGCTGAAGGTAAATTCAATCTACGGTCGTGGGCATCTAACAGTCAAATTCTTTGCAATCAAGCAGCCAGCCAGAATGTGGCCGACCCCAATGAAGTTGTTAACCTAATTGGTCTGAAATGGAATCCATCAACCGACACACTGAGTTTAAATAAAATAGTAATTAGTCCTTCATCCAACGATCTCATTACCAAGCGTGAAGTTTTACGAGAATCCTCCAAGACATACGACCCGCTCGGATTCCTATCACCAGTTACCATTAAGGTAAAAATCCTAATCCAACAGTTATGGCAGCAACGAATCGAGTGGGACGAACCACTTCCCACAGAACTTGCCATGACATCATGGATCAACATTGCCAAGGAGATCGAGGATGCCACTAAGTCAAAAACTGTGTTACCAAGATGCCACTTCTCACTCAAGAACACAAATCGAACTGACACTCAACTTCACGTGTTCGCTGAAGCAAGCAGAAAGGCATATGGTGCAGTTGCTTACCTCTGTAATGGAAATCAAACGTCGATGGTCATCGCAAAATCAAGAGTCGAACCTCTCAAGAAGTTAACACTGCCACAGTTGGAACTTATATATGGCAGCATTGACAGCGGCAAGAAGAGCACATTTCGTTAAACAAGCCCTGAAACAAAGATACGACAGTTTGACAGTTCACCTATGGTCAGATAGTGAAATCGTCCTGCACTGGCTACACAGCGACAAGATACTGAAACCATTCATCGCGAACCGTATTCGAGAAATCAAACATCTTTTTCCCACAACGCACTGGAACCATTGCCCCACCAAGAGCAACCCAGCCGATTTGCTCACTCGTGGAATTACCGCGCAACAATTCCACGCATCGCATCTGTGTTCATTGACAACAAAGGATTTCTTAGAATCCATAATGCACGCCAAACAGCTTCACTCTGGTACTGCCTCAACAGTCACAGCACTTCGCCAAAACTTTTGGATCATTTCGATGCATCAGTACGTGAAAAAGCTACTTCGACGATGTGTAACCTGCACTAAACTCGATGGAACAGCCTACAAATCCCCAGATCCTGCCCCACTACCAAAGATAAGAATGCAACAGACAGTGCCCTTTTCAGCCACTGGTTCGCCACTACGCTGGACCAATGTATATGTAAGAGATTAAGTGCTACATTTGCCTCTTTACGTGCGCTGTAACCAGAGCCATACATTTGGAAGTCGTCACAGATATATCAGAAAGAAGTTTCCTGTACAAGCGTTTCGCCGGTTTGCAAGCCGCAAATCCTTACCCAGTCGCATGGTATCGGACAATGCTTCAACCTTCACAGCTGGAGCAGACGAACTCAAACGACTATTCCAGTCGCCGTCGCTGAAGGAAGCCTTTACCAGACGAGGTGTCGATTGGCAGTTCATACCCAAACGAGCTCCTTGGTTTGGAGGCTTCTGGGAAAGACTCATCGGATTATCAAAGAATGCCCTCAAGAAGATACTCATGGGGAGAGCATTCATAGCATTGTCTGAGCTCCAAACACTGACAGTTGAAGTAGAAGCAATTCTTAACGATCGTCGATCCCTGGCGTATGTTTCAAGCGACATTAACGATGACGAGCCACTAACTCCCTCCCATCTTTTGGAAGGAGAATTACATCTCTACCTTACCCAGTCATTGATGAAGATGAATTAGTGGATCCCAATTACGGAGATGATTCTGACCTAAGAAAACGAAACAAAATACAAGCAGCAATTCTATAACGTTTCTGGTCTCGCTGGCGACATGAGTATCTAACATCACTTCGCGAATTCCACAGAACCAGTGGAGACAACGACCAAACTATCAAAGTAGGCGAAGTTGTGTTGGTGCACGATGATAAAATTCGAACAAAAACATGTTCGCACAAACAGACCAAATCATCCGCTAGAGATCACAGCCAAGAGAACCGAACAAGATGAACAACGTACAGTACCAGACAGTAATGAGGAAACCAACCGACTTACTACCACCTCTGACCTTACCACTGTTCCAAACTTACCACGACCAAAGAGAGCAGCAGCATTGGAGGCGAGAAACAAAATCTCTATATGGGCACAAGATCTTCGCCTCGGCCCCGGAGGATGTCGAAAGTTAATTAGTTATTCAGTATATAATTTGTTGACGTTATTTGGTCAGCGGTGACCTTGAACGATTCATGAACATGCGCAGAACGAAAAACGTTGCATGTACGTTTTGTGATGTGAAAATATGTAAAATATGTATGTATATATATATATACATACATATACAGTATACAATTCTTAAACGAAGCTTATGTATGCATAATAGCCTTTTAGTACTTGTTTTTGTTAGAGCATTGAGACATAGTATAATGCTCCTAATACGTATTATTATTATTATTTTCTTTGAGTATTCGGGTGAAGTTTCATATAAATCCCGAAATGACGTCACATAGACTATCGGTAGTAAAATTCGAAATTAAAATCATCCTTTTAAGAAGATATACAGTCATTGCACACACAATAGAAAACACAATAGACCTCTTTCATAATCGCTACCATTTTAAAGTAACCTCGTTAAGAAGCAAAGATTATTTTTAATTTACATGTTCTAACAGTTACTCCGCTTTCCTTCTTGCAGAAAAGCATAAAAATGTCGCAAGAGATGTTCAACAAGAACATGGCCGTGCGATTCCTTCAGTTTTCGTGGGGAGTCAAGAATGTTGAAGAGAGACTGGAAAGTGATCGAAAGAACCTCCTGGACGAGATAGCCCGCCTCATCCTGGCCAACGTACCATTTCAGAGTATTACACTCATGGCTACACCTCCCGAGCAGCGCATACGACTCACCTACGAGGAAATCAAGAGCAGAAGCAAGGAAGGCATTGGAGGGCTTTGTTATTCCCTAAACACTTTCACCTGGGGCCTTCTCAAAGGGCTAGGCTTCTCCGTAAAACTCATCTTGTCTGCTGTCACGTCCACCGTGTCGTGTCCCGACAATCATCTCGTTGTTCTGATCAGTGGTCTGGAAGAGGAGAACGACCTCTTCCTCGTCGACTGCGGCACAGGTTTCCCGATATTCCGTGCGGTACCGCTGAACTTTGACCAGGAATCCCCCGTGTACCAAGACGGCTTTCTCGAGTACAAGTACGTCCGCCACGAAGGTAAAATCCTTCGTATGCACGGCAAAGGAGACATGATAAAGCCTAACGACCCACCGATCGAAGGACTCGACTTCTTCTTGGGAAGATGGCGTCGATTTTATTCCTTCGATCTAGGACAACCCGAGCTTACGGCAGCCGCCGCGGACCAGATGTATTCCACAATTGTCAACCTTACCCCGTTCCCCAAATCACCGCGCGCCATTCGCTTTCCGGAAAAGCGAGCCGTGATAGCCGTCCATGATCGGTTTATAATCGAGAACGACAAAGGGGACCTGGAGACAACAGTAATGGAAAGCGATGAGGAAATTCTAAATGCCTATGGCATTCATTTTCCAAACATAAAGCAAGACACGGTGCGACGAGCTCTCCAAGAATGGCGTCGTACATCGAAGTGACATTTTTCAGCATGCCTGCAATTCTCCGTTAAAAAATCAGCCCAAACATTTCGTGTAATAAAAAATTTCATACAGTCATAAATTAATACAGTCACGAAATGATGCTATCAACCATATATCATAAAATACGATATCGACTGTCTACGGAACCTCAATTTTAGGGTTATATTAGGTTAGTATTGATAGGGTTAATATTATTAAAGGTCATAGGGAACAAAAATAATTATTTTCTTGGAAGGGTGATACTCCGCATCACTTTGGGTGGCCAGCTCAAGATACCACCTGGTTGGATCTTAACCTGACCAACCAAGTAACAAACAGGCTTACAAAGGTAATCCGAGTAAACAAAATTACTCTTGTACAGAACAACACCACTATTTTGAACCAAAGACAATCTTGTTGTAATACTAAACTTGCCTAATTAACTGGGAAGTTAATGAAGCTATTCTATGGGTGACCGTGGTTCAATTACAAAAGGAAGACATTGGTTCTATTTATACTAGAGACGATCCATCCGTCAAGACGCATCATCCGTCTGACAGATCATCCGTCTAAGTATAAACACAAGACGAACTTTTCAATTTCGCTTTACCCGGTTGTGACGTCACACGGATATCGAAAAATACATCCAAGATGGCGGACAATGGTCAGCAACTTTGACAGTGCAATTATATAAAACGCTTTACGAACATATATAGAACGTTAAATTACTTAAAATTCACTGAAACATTCTGCTCCTGTCTGAAATAATATACACATCAGTCTCAAGCTAGAGAGGAATACAGATGGAAAATTCACCAAAAACCAAAATGGCAGTCTGCATATATTCCATAAAATTCAGTGACATAGTAGAGAAAATAAGAGACACGTAATATATGGTCATATGTTGACGTACTCACTTACACCGTCAATTCGTAATCTTTGATAAACTATTATCATTTTATGTTATGATGCATGTGTGAAGATGTGTGACGTAATACAATAGAGAGAAGACTAAGACCGAGTTAGTGTACATGTGCTTTAGTGCTTGAGGTTCGTATATAGTTGTGAGAATAAAGTGGAATAAAGGAGTTTGATATAGTGTGTGCTTCGTTACATTTTGGAGGTCCCGCCGAGATAAATAAATAACTGATGAGCGAGATATAAAATCATGGCTGAAGAAGAAGAAGGAGCTGTTCAAGTTCCGAACGCCGAAATAAACAAGTTATCATATTCATTGTTTAGAAGACCCGACAAGTTTAAGATTGGAGATGACTTTGATTTGTTTGTGAAAAAATCCGATTTGTTTTTCGAAGCAGTTGAGCTTAAAGATGAGAAGAAACAAAGGTTTGCGTTGTTGTTTAACCTCAATGAAGACGCCTTTCGCCTTGCAGAATCAGTCGAATTTGTCGAAGGAGTCGACGCGTATAAAAATTGGATTAAGAAGCTGAAGTCATTATTTGAAAGAAATCAAACGTCGACCGAGAAGAGATATAATTTCCACCGCCGTGAGCAGGAGCCAGGTGAGTCAGTTGACTCTTATGCTGTGTCGCTGAGAGAAGCTGGAGCTAAATGTGGTTTTCAAGGTGATGAATACTGTAGTAGATTAGTCGATCAATTTATTCTTGGACAAAGAGATCACCGACCAATTTGGACGAAGCTTTGTTGATTGCAAGGAGATTTGAAGCAGCGAACGCTACCATGCAAACATTGGCAGCAGAAACGTCGGCAGCACAGATTCAGAAACAAAGTAGAATGATGACCATTGGAGCAGTAAATTCACTACCTACGGCGAAAACGTGTTATTCGTGTAATGGATTTGGACATATTGCCAAACAATGCCCAACGATCAGCAGTTTTAGACAAAGGAACACTTCGTCTTCGCCTAGAATGTGTTTCCAGTGCCACAAGCCAGGACATTTGGCCCGTAACTGCTTTTCATCGAATCCTAGACAAGGTTTTGATGTGCCAAAAGATCAAGGTAATAATTTTTCGAATAGACAGCCTCCAGTTTGTTATCGTTGTGGTAAACAAGGACATATTTCAAAGTTTTGTCATGTGAAATTGGAAGACATCAAAAGAGAGACTGTGTATGGTCAGAGTCAAGACATAAACAGTAACCAAAACAAAAACAATCCGAAGATAAGATTATCAACGATTTCACCAGCAAATAAAAGAAAAACGCTTATGGTCGAAGCTCAGATAAACGGGAAATCGAAACTTTGTATTGTTGACACAGGTGCGTCGATTTCACTGATCAGTAAAGATGAATGGCAATCATTGAAGCCAAGCAACACTTCATTGTCACCGTCCGATATTGTCGCTGAGGCCGCCAACAATTCCCCAATCGGTATTTTGGGCAAAACTACCTTAGATGTTGATGTTAGCGAAGGGAAGATGTCTACTCAGGAATTTTACGTTGCCAACGAGATAATTTCTGAGATTATTTTAGGCCTGGATTGGCTAATGAATAACAAAGTCATTGTTGACATTGCAAAAATGGTGCTAAAATTTCCAGATGCGACGACCAAATCTTTGTTTGTATTTGATTCAAGTGTCACAGATTCCGGTGCTGTTGTCTTGGACCAAGATGTAGAAGTTCCAGCGAAACATGAAGTGTTTCGAATAGCCCGAATCAAAAACCCAATCATTACCAATAAGTGTTATGGAACCTAACATGAGCTTGACCGGAAAAGGTGTCCTGGTTGCCCGAGTTTTTGTTCGCCCGAGAGAACAAACAGTGCCCATTCAGATAATAAATCCTGGAGCAGAGCCAGTTAAACTGTACAAAGGAATGAAGGTAGGCGATCTACAACAAGCTGATGTTGAGATGCAAGACCCAGTTTTTCGAGCCGAAAGACAACCACTGCACAAGCCAAGATGAAATCAAGTTTGAACTGAGTAATCTGAAACCGGAAGAGAAGAAAAGAATGGAACATCTCTTGAAGAGTTACCAAGACACCTTTGCCACAAGTTCTGGAGAGTTTGGCCTAACATCCTTGGCAAAACACAAAATTGAAACAGGAGAAGCAACCCCAGTAAAACAGTTGCCCCGACGTTTATCAAATGCACTTCGACCTGTTGTAGAAGAGCAAGTGAAGGAAATGCTAAAGAAGAAAGTGATCAAACCAAGTAATTCACCCTGGTCAAGCCCCATAGTATTGGTGCGTAAAAAAGATGGAACATGGCGATTTTGTATCGACTTTCGTAAACTAAATGATGTCACAGTAAAAGATGCTTTCCCTTTACCTCAAATTGCTGACTTGATCGACACATTATCTGGACACCAATATTTCTCAACACTCGATTTAGCATCTGGTTATTGGCAGGTTCCTGTTGAAGAGTCCAGTCAAGATAAAACCGCTTTCGTAATCCCAGGAGGTGGTCATTACGAATTCCTGCGTATGCCATTTGGTTTGACGAATGCAGTTCCCACATTCCAAAGGCTAATGTCAGCAGTCCTAGAAGGTCTCCTGCCCCTGAAGTGTCTTGTATATCTAGATGATGTCCTCGTCGTTGGCCGATCTTTTGACCAGCATTTGGAGAATCTGAGAGAAGTTCTAGAAGCCATCAACAAAGCAGGACTGAAACTGAAACTGTCGAAATGCCATTTTGGACAATCAAAGGTAGATTTCCTTGGTTTTTCCATTTCGGCATCAGGTCTCACCCCAGACCCCAGGAAAGTGGAAGCTATTAGCAGGTATCCAGCACCAAAAGATCTTACAGAATTAAAGCGATTCTTGGGTATGACATCCTACTATCGACGTTTTATCTCTGGTTTCAGCGATATTGCCTGTCCATTAAACCGTCTTACCCAGAAAGATGTGACATTTGCCTGGGACAAGAACTGTCAAAATGCATTTGAAACCCTGAAAGAACAGCTTATTTCAACTCCAGTCCTAGGGTTCCCAGATACAGATGGAGACTACATTCTGTATACTGATGCAAGTGATGTGGGAGTAGGAGCAGTATTAGCCCAAAAGAATGGAAATGGAGAAGAGAAAGTTATTTCTTATGCATCTAAAGCCTTCTCGGGTTCAGAGAAAAATTGGACGACAACTGAAAAGGAAGCATATGCTATAGTCTGGGCCCTACAGTATTTCCATCCATATGTTTATGGGAGGAAGGTGACCATATTTACAGATCACAAAGCTCTGAAGTGGCTGAGGAATATAAAACATCCAAATGGCAAGCTGGCACGTTGGATTTTGAAGCTGGAAGAGTATGATTATTCCATAGAACACATGCCAGGTAGTTCGATGCAACATGCAGATGCACTCTCTCGTGCTCCAGTTAACAGTATCCAGGTTTCAACGTTGTCATGGAACGAGTTTGAAGAGATCCAAAATCTTGATGAAGATATTCTACTAGTGAAGGGATGGGTATTGAATGGTTGCCAACCAGATCAAAAGCCAAAGGATGCAAGTGAGATGTTTAAAAGCATTGTACAATGTCTTCGAGTCATTAGTGATTGAAAATAACGTTCTTTGCCGAAAGTGGAGTGACGAAACAAGTAAAGAAAGATCGCAAATTGTTATATCCAAATTTGCATCAGCTACGATTTTGAAAGAAGCACATCGACAAGTTGGCCATCTCGGAGTAGCAAAAACGTTCGAAATGATCCAGAGAAGATTTTATTGGCCAGGATTTTTCAAAGCTACCGAAGAATTCTGCAAAATAGTGAAGTTTGTGCCCGAAACAAAGTTGTGCCAAGGCCTCGATGGCCACTGAAGCCAATTGAAGTTGTTCCAGTGCCCTTTTACATGATAGGAGTAGATCTCATTGGTCCCTTAAAGTCGACCCGTCAAGGAAACAAGTACATCCTTTCCATTATTGACTACTACACGAAATACGCTGAAGCAGAAGCTCTTCCTAACCAAGAGGCTGAGACAGTAGTTCGAGCACTTGAACAAGTCTTTGCTAGGCATGGTATGCCTTCTGTTTTGCTCACAGACCAAGGCCGAAACTTCGAGTCCCATCTGGTTGCTAGTATGTGTCAGTTGTTTGGAATAGAGAAGAGGAGAACGACAGCGTATCATCCACAGACAGACGGACTTTGTGAACGATTTAATGGCATTTTGAAGTCCCTTCTACGAATGAGAGTTAATAAAGACAAGGACGATTGGGACGAGCAACTTCCTCACGCGTTAGCCTACCGAGTACCGAGTAAGCAAGCAATCATCCACAGGAGTAACACCGTTTGAAATGTTATATGGGAGAGACGTCAGATTACCCTTGGGCGTGGAAAAAGAAGAACTAGCCACTAAACCGACCCATGGACCAGCGAGGTACCTAGAGGATTTAAAGAAGAGACAGAACATCCTTCGAGAGATAGTAAAGAAGAGAATCAAACAAGCCCAACAGAAACAGAAGCGTAGTTATGATTCAAGGCATCGCTCACAGCGTAGCAAAAGCTTCAATGTTGGAGATACAGTACTTCTGAAGAATTTTAGAGCTAGAGGACTGGATGAAAAGTACATTGGTCCTTACCAAGTCGTTGATGTTTGCGAAAGTAACTGCGAAATAGAGTCATTACAGGAAAACAAAAAGAGAAAGATTGTACATTCAAACAACCTGAAACGCTTTACAATGAACAATGGTGACCTGGACAACGTTTGTGAAGATCTAGAAAGTGAGGACACAGACAGTTCTGGACCTGACCTCGATGAATCAATATTTGATCCAGAGATTCCTGAACCATGTCAACCAGCAGAAAGAAACAATGAGCACGCAGAGAATCTAATACCATATAATCTGAGACGTAACAGACGACAGCCGATTCGTTATGGACAACCTGTCATGAATTACTGAACTTACTAAGTTTGGATTAACTCTAAATACTTTTAACTGCGAAAGTATCGTTAATTTGGTTGAGTTGTTAGAGACTACGTACTTTATTTATAGCTATCGATTATGTTTATTTTAGGTGGGGGGAATGTGAAGATGTGTGACGTAATACAATAGAGAGAAGACTAAGACCGAGTTAGTGTACATGTGCTTTTAGTGCTTGAGGTTCGTATAGAAAGGTTTATAGATATGTTGTGAGAATAAAGGAGTTTGATATAGTGTGTGCTTCGTTACACTGTACAATGTACATACTGAATAGATTGTGACGATTAAAAAGTCTATTTCGATATATGCGCTGTACAAACCGATACACAAGATAGGAGAAAGTGAAATTTGCTCTATTTCCCTCGAAAAAAGTCTGGGAACTACACTTGGAGTTGGAGATCGCCATAAGTAAAGGTTTGCGATCGCTTCGGCTTTCTGTTAGAATTTCCAACAATGCAACCAGGCTCGATTCAAGCTGCTGCAGAAACGTTGACTGCTTTCTACTCTAACGATCTAGATGCGAATTTTGGCGATGAGCTGCTTCAGTTCCAGTCTTTTTCTCGGAGAATTCTTGAATCAGAAAGAGGAAGACTGTAGCATGGAACAATTCATGTACTCTCTCGTCATCTACAAAGACGTTCAAGCTATGTTTCCCAATGTAGAAGTCGCACTCAAGATATATCTCACCTTGATGGTTGCGAATTGCTGTGGCGAGCGATCTTTTTCGAAGCTTAAACTGATTAAGAACTTGATGCGCACTACTATGGGCCAGACCCGCCTTACTCATCTTACTATCATGAGCCTGGATTCTAAAGCCGGTTTTCCACTAAGCGAAAGTGACTTTTTATTGTTCAAATTGAAAAGATTTCTAATTAGTTCCAGCCGAGAGCTTATAAGACAATAGAAAAAGTCGCTTCGCGCGAAAAAACCCGCCTAGTGGAAAACCGGCTTAACATAGTGCGTGGTTTAGAACTGAGTAAAATCATCTATATGTTTGCGTCGCGAAAGGCACGCAAAGTACTTGTGCTTCAACAACAATAGTCTTATATTCGACAAAATGAACATACTATTTGACAGCGTCGTGAAGTTTCCTGCATTTTGTGTGCTTAAATTAAACCTAACTATTATTTCTATTAGACTGACTCAAATATATGCTTCCGTCTTCATGCCCATTGTTTGAAATATATTAAACGTTGAGAATTTGTCACTCTATATTCTATTTATAACTTATTATATGCAAGACAAAAAGAAACATATTAATTGACCCTGTACATACAGATAGGGACCACTTACAACTTTCGAATAAAATTTTCATCATGACCCGTTATTACTATATTAAGGTTTTAAACGATTTTTAACCCATTTTACAGAAATCCTATCTCTGCCTTTCCCAACATTTTTCCATATAGGGGCCCCATCAAATTTCTATGCCCTGGGCCCCATAATCTGTTAATGCGGCCCTGCAAACGAGCTCCTTGGTTTGGAGGCTTCTGGGAAAGACTCATCGGATTATCAAAGAATGCCCTCAAGAAGATACTCATGGGGAGAGCATTCATAGCATTGTCTGAGCTCCAAACACTGACAGTTGAAGTAGAAGCAATTCTTAACGATCGTCGATCCCTGGCGTATGTTTCAAGCGACATTAACGATGACGAGCCACTAACTCCCTCCCATCTTTTGGAAGGAGAATTACATCTTTACCTTACCCAGTCATTGATGAAGATGAATTAGTGGATCCCAATTACGGAGATGATTCTGACCTAAGAAAACGAAACAAAATACAAGCAGCAATTCTATAACGTTTCTGGTCTCGCTGGCGACATGAGTATCTAACATCACTTCGCGAATTCCACAGAACCAGTGGAGACATGAACGACCAAACTATCAAAGTAGGCGAAGTTGTGTTGGTGCACGATGATAACATTCGAACAAAAACTGGTCGCACAAACAGACCAAATCATCCGCTAGAGATCACAGCCAAGAGAACCGAACAAGATGAACAACGTACAGTACCAGACAGTAATGAGGAAACCAACCGACTTACTACCACCTCTGACCTTACCACTGTTCCAAACTTACCACGACCAAAGAGAGCAGCAGCATTGGAGGCGAGAAACAAAATCTCTATATGGGCACAGAGGAGGGTGGACAGCTGTCACGTGCATATCTCGACCAATGAAATTGCTCTATTTTCTCATCGTTTGCGCGAAGTTGATCGGCTGAAAAATTTGCATTGGACGCAGAAATACCGAATATTTTACTATTGTTATTCAAATTTTCCTTTTAAAAGGCAGCGATACTGTTTAAACTATTATTGGGCTATCTATATCTGCAGGATTTTGAGGGGTAAATGCCTTTTTTCTACCTTGTTTTGATCATTTATGTAGGTCGTGTCGTCGCCACGTGATGACCCGAGTCCATGTTTGTCAACAATATTCAAAGTAAAAAATCTCGAATTCCCATGGTTCGATTTCTCTAATTTTTGCATAATGAGTTAAACAAATGTCTAATCTTTGATTCTATCCGAACGACCCCCCTTGACCCCTCGACCGTTTTCATGTTATTCGCCTTTGAATCGGTCGCAGTTATTTCAGCCTTTACCGAGGGCGCCTCGTATTTGAGGGGACATTGCACCTATAAAATTATTATTTTTAAGAATTTCAGAAGTCCCTATAGCTTTATTCTTTAGGGTAAATGTTAACTGAGTTCTAGAAGAATATTCAACGTGTGAAGTTTGTTATTTGGCTATTTTTATATATTTAAATTTGGATTTTGGGATGGTATCTGGTTGTCTTCGAGAATCTGAAGATATGTAAACATAAGAATTTTTGCTTCTTTGAGGTTAGTTTCTTTTCTAGGCTTATAGATTAATATATCTGATGGCACAAAAAGGGATCATGCTCCACCAATTTGTCAAACACCTGGGAAAAAATATCAAAACGAAGACCTGCTGTAGGCTTTGGGAAAATTTGGTTTGGGTTTATGAAGTTCCTTTCGAGGTTCCTTTTTAGCTTTTGGATAGTTCTACTTGACTTTGCATGCAGTATCTACCTCTCGCACCATTTCTATTTTCTATGCTTATGAGTTATGCCTATAGTTTACTATAACTTGCTGCTAGATCTATACCAAACATAATATAATTTTGCTTGCCTTTCTAAAGGTATACTGGTAAGTAAAGTATCAACATTTGGTATCAACATTTGGTATATCAATATCTGGTATCAACATTTGGTACACTATATGTTGCTTTACTATAATTATTGTACATAATTGTTATTCTTATCTCAAGAATGCTTTTCATGCTATAAGGCGGCTAAGGCCTTTTCGGTATGCCATGGTTGGAGCCTTGAAGGTTCAATTCCTAGTGCATACTATTACCAAAAGAGGATTTTAGAGTCGAACAAGTTAACAAAGTAATATGCTTGCAGAATTGATTGGTAATTAATCATTGGTCATGTAATCTCAAAACAAATTAATAAAGTGCATTTAATATTACTTTTTGCATATACACTGCATTCATGCAACATTTAATTAAGAAATACAGGTACATTACCACATATAAATCACCTGCGGTTGGGATGTACCACAATGATTAGATACCAATTATAAACATTAAGACTATCATAATACTTGTTCATGATCAACACATTTTATAAGCTAGAGTATGTACAAGTGCATATGTTTATATTATTATGGTGGAGTACTTCTATGTGGAGTACTATTATTATGGTGGAGTATTATGGTGGAGTATTTAGGAATACAATTTAATCTGAAAATACTAAAAATAATACACTTGTTTCACTTTGAATAACACACTTGAATAACATACTTGTTTTACATGCATTCGCTGTATATAAACGCTCGATATAAACACACATATTTCGTCTCTCAGACAGAATTTAGAAAACCAAAATGTTGACAGAAATGCCCGTTCCAACAGTTTAAAATGGCGAACTACGCATAGTGAAAGAAAATTCGTAAGCAGAATCGCAACAATATAGAGGTATATCACGCTTTCAGCAAACATTCCAGCCTGACATCCTTGATTATCAAAAGCGTCCATCTTCGGGAGATGTTACCTTCGAAACAGTCCAAGCACAAATGACAACCGCGCGGAAAAACAAGCCCGCTAACCGTGATCCTTTGCGCGTTGCTGTCCAACCTCCTCGGCCCCGGATGATGTCGAAAGTTAATTAGTTATTCAGTATATAATTTGTTGACGTTATTTGGTCAGCGGTGACCTTGAACGATTCATGAACATGCGCAGAACGAAAAACGTTGCATGTACGTTTTGTGATGTGAAAATATGTAAAATATGTATGTATATATATATATACATACATATACTGTATACAATTCTTAAACGAAGCTTATGTATGCATAATAGCCTTTTAGTACTTGTTTTTGTTAGAGCATTGAGACGTAGTATAATGCTCCTAATACGTATTATTATTATTATTTTCTTTGAGTATTCGGGTGAAGTTTCATATAAATCCCGAAATGACGTCACATAGACTATCGGTAGTAAAATTCGAAATTAAAATCATCCTTTTAAGAAGATATACAGTCATTGCACACACAATAGAAAACACAATAGACCTCTTTCATAATCGCTACCATTTTAAAGTAACCTCGTTAAGAAGCAAAGATTATTTTTAATTTACATGTTCTAACAGTTACTCCGCTTTCCTTCTTGCAGAAAAGCATAAAAATGTCGCAAGAGATGTTCAACAAGAACATGGCCGTGCGATTCCTTCAGTTTTCGTGGGGAGTCAAGAATGTTGAAGAGAGACTGGAAAGTGATCGAAAGAACCTCCTGGACGAGATAGCCCGCCTCATCCTGGCCAACGTACCATTTCAGAGTATTACACTCATGGCTACACCTCCCGAGCAGCGCATACGACTCACCTACGAGGAAATCAAGAGCAGAAGCAAGGAAGGCATTGGAGGGCTTTGTTATTCCCTAAACACTTTCACCTGGGGCCTTCTCAAAGGGCTAGGCTTCTCCGTAAAACTCATCTTGTCTGCTGTCACGTCCACCGTGTCGTGTCCCGACAATCATCTCGTTGTTCTGATCAGTGGTCTGGAAGAGGAGAACGACCTCTTCCTCGTCGACTGCGGCACAGGTTTCCCGATATTCCGTGCGGTACCGCTGAACTTTGACCAGGAATCCCCCGTGTACCAAGACGGCTTTCTCGAGTACAAGTACGTCCGCCACGAAGGTAAAATCCTTCGTATGCACGGCAAAGGAGACATGATAAAGCCTAACGACCCACCGATCGAAGGACTCGACTTCTTCTTGGGAAGATGGCGTCGATTTTATTCCTTCGATCTAGGACAACCCGAGCTTACGGCAGCCGCCGCGGACCAGATGTATTCCACAATTGTCAACCTTACCCCGTTCCCCAAATCACCGCGCGCCATTCGCTTTCCGGAAAAGCGAGCCGTGATAGCCGTCCATGATCGGTTTATAATCGAGAACGACAAAGGGGACCTGGAGACAACAGTAATGGAAAGCGATGAGGAAATTCTAAATGCCTATGGCATTCATTTTCCAAACATAAAGCAAGACACGGTGCGACGAGCTCTCCAAGAATGGCGTCGTACATCGAAGTGACATTTTTCAGCATGCCTGCAATTCTCCGTTAAAAAATCAGCCCAAACATTTCGTGTAATAAAAAATTTCATACAGTCATAAATTAATACAGTCACGAAATGATGCTATCAACCATATATCATAAAATACGATATCGACTGTCTACGGAACCTCAATTTTAGGGTTATATTAGGTTAGTATTGATAGGGTTAATATTATTAAAGGTCATAGGGAACAAAAATAATTATTTTCTTGGAAGGGTGATACTCCGCATCACTTTGGGTGGCCAGCTCAAGATACCACCTGGTTGGATCTTAACCTGACCAACCAAGTAACAAACAGGCTTACAAAGGTAATCCGAGTAAACAAAATTACTCTTGTACAGAACAACACCACTATTTTGAACCAAAGACAATCTTGTTGTAATACTAAACTTGCCTAATTAACTGGGAAGTTAATGAAGCTATTCTATGGGTGACCGTGGTTCAATTACAAAAGGAAGACATTGGTTCTATTTATACTAGAGACGATCCATCCGTCAAGACGCATCATCCGTCTGACAGATCATCCGTCTAAGTATAAACACAAGACGAACTTTTCAATTTCGCTTTACCCGGTTGTGACGTCACACGGATATCGAAAAATACATCCAAGATGGCGGACAATGGTCAGCAACTTTGACAGTGCAATTATATAAAACGCTTTACGAACATATATAGAACGTTAAATTACTTAAAATTCACTGAAACATTCTGCTCCTGTCTGAAATAATATACACATCAGTCTCAAGCTAGAGAGGAATACAGATGGAAAATTCACCAAAAACCAAAATGGCAGTCTGCATATATTCCATAAAATTCAGTGACATAGTAGAGAAAATAAGAGACACGTAATATATGGTCATATGTTGACGTACTCACTTACACCGTCAATTCGTAATCTTTGATAAACTATTATCATTTTATGTTATGATGCATGTGTGAAGATGTGTGACGTAATACAATAGAGAGAAGACTAAGACCGAGTTAGTGTACATGTGCTTTAGTGCTTGAGGTTCGTATATAGTTGTGAGAATAAAGTGGAATAAAGGAGTTTGATATAGTGTGTGCTTCGTTACATTTTGGAGGTCCCGCCGAGATAAATAAATAACTGATGAGCGAGATATAAAATCATGGCTGAAGAAGAAGAAGGAGCTGTTCAAGTTCCGAACGCCGAAATAAACAAGTTATCATATTCATTGTTTAGAAGACCCGACAAGTTTAAGATTGGAGATGACTTTGATTTGTTTGTGAAAAAATCCGATTTGTTTTTCGAAGCAGTTGAGCTTAAAGATGAGAAGAAACAAAGGTTTGCGTTGTTGTTTAACCTCAATGAAGACGCCTTTCGCCTTGCAGAATCAGTCCGAATTTGTCGAAGGAGTCGACGCGTATAAAAATTGGATTAAGAAGCTGAAGTCATTATTTGAAAGAAATCAAACGTCGACCGAGAAGAGATATAATTTCCACCGCCGTGAGCAGGAGCCAGGTGAGTCAGTTGACTCTTATGCTGTGTCGCTGAGAGAAGCTGGAGCTAAATGTGGTTTTCAAGGTGATGAATACTGTAGTAGATTAGTCGATCAATTTATTCTTGGACAAAGAGATCACCGACCAATTTGGACGAAGCTTTGTTGATTGCAAGGAGATTTGAAGCAGCGAACGCTACCATGCAAACATTGGCAGCAGAAACGTCGGCAGCACAGATTCAGAAACAAAGTAGAATGATGACCATTGGAGCAGTAAATTCACTACCTACGGCGAAAACGTGTTATTCGTGTAATGGATTTGGACATATTGCCAAACAATGCCCAACGATCAGCAGTTTTAGACAAAGGAACACTTCGTCTTCGCCTAGAATGTGTTTTCCAGTGCCACAAGCCAGGACATTTGGCCCGTAAACTGCTTTTCATCGAATCCTAGACAAGGTTTTGATGTGCCAAAAGATCAAGGTAATAATTTTTCGAATAGACAGCCTCCAGTTTGTTATCGTTGTGGTAAACAAGGACATATTTCAAAGTTTTGTCATGTGAAATTGGAAGACATCAAAAGAGAGACTGTGTATGGTCAGAGTCAAGACATAAACAGTAACCAAAACAAAAACAATCCGAAGATAAGATTATCAACGATTTCACCAGCAAATAAAAGAAAAACGCTTATGGTCGAAGCTCAGATAAACGGGAAATCGAAACTTTGTATTGTTGACACAGGTGCGTCGATTTCACTGATCAGTAAAGATGAATGGCAATCATTGAAGCCAAGCAACACTTCATTGTCACCGTCCGATATTGTCGCTGAGGCCGCCAACAATTCCCCAATCGGTATTTTGGGCAAAACTACCTTAGATGTTGATGTTAGCGAAGGGAAGATGTCTACTCAGGAATTTTACGTTGCCAACGAGATAATTTCTGAGATTATTTTAGGCCTGGATTGGCTAATGAATAACAAAGTCATTGTTGACATTGCAAAAATGGTGCTAAAATTTCCAGATGCGACGACCAAATCTTTGTTTGTATTTGATTCAAGTGTCACAGATTCCGGTGCTGTTGTCTTGGACCAAGATGTAGAAGTTCCAGCGAAACATGAAGTGTTTCGAATAGCCCGAATCAAAAACCCAATCATTACCAATAAGTGTTATGGAACCTAACATGAGCTTGACCGGAAAAGGTGTCCTGGTTGCCCGAGTTTTTGTTCGCCCGAGAGAACAAACAGTGCCCATTCAGATAATAAATCCTGGAGCAGAGCCAGTTAAACTGTACAAAGGAATGAAGGTAGGCGATCTACAACAAGCTGATGTTGAGATGCAAGACCCAGTTTTCGAGCCGAAAGACAACCACTGCACAAGCCAAGATGAAATCAAGTTTGAACTGAGTAATCTGAAACCGGAAGAGAAGAAAAGAATGGAACATCTCTTGAAGAGTTACCAAGACACCTTTGCCACAAGTTCTGGAGAGTTTGGCCTAACATCCTTGGCAAAACACAAAATTGAAACAGGAGAAGCAACCCCAGTAAAACAGTTGCCCCGACGTTTATCAAATGCACTTCGACCTGTTGTAGAAGAGCAAGTGAAGGAAATGCTAAAGAAGAAAGTGATCAAACCAAGTAATTCACCCTGGTCAAGCCCCATAGTATTGGTGCGTAAAAAAGATGGAACATGGCGATTTTGTATCGACTTTCGTAAACTAAATGATGTCACAGTAAAAGATGCTTTCCCTTTACCTCAAATTGCTGACTTGATCGACACATTATCTGGACACCAATATTTCTCAACACTCGATTTAGCATCTGGTTATTGGCAGGTTCCTGTTGAAGAGTCCAGTCAAGATAAAACCGCTTTCGTAATCCCAGGAGGTGGTCATTACGAATTCCTGCGTATGCCATTTGGTTTGACGAATGCAGTTCCCACATTCCAAAGGCTAATGTCAGCAGTCCTAGAAGGTCTCCTGCCCCTGAAGTGTCTTGTATATCTAGATGATGTCCTCGTCGTTGGCCGATCTTTTGACCAGCATTTGGAGAATCTGAGAGAAGTTCTAGAAGCCATCAACAAAGCAGGACTGAAACTGAAACTGTCGAAATGCCATTTTGGACAATCAAAGGTAGATTTCCTTGGTTTTTCCATTTCGGCATCAGGTCTCACCCCAGACCCCAGGAAAGTGGAAGCTATTAGCAGGTATCCAGCACCAAAAGATCTTACAGAATTAAAGCGATTCTTGGGTATGACATCCTACTATCGACGTTTTATCTCTGGTTTCAGCGATATTGCCTGTCCATTAAACCGTCTTACCCAGAAAGATGTGACATTTGCCTGGGACAAGAACTGTCAAAATGCATTTGAAACCCTGAAAGAACAGCTTATTTCAACTCCAGTCCTAGGGTTCCCAGATACAGATGGAGACTACATTCTGTATACTGATGCAAGTGATGTGGGAGTAGGAGCAGTATTAGCCCAAAAGAATGGAAATGGAGAAGAGAAAGTTATTTCTTATGCATCTAAAGCCTTCTCGGGTTCAGAGAAAAATTGGACGACAACTGAAAAGGAAGCATATGCTATAGTCTGGGCCCTACAGTATTTCCATCCATATGTTTATGGGAGGAAGGTGACCATATTTACAGATCACAAAGCTCTGAAGTGGCTGAGGAATATAAAACATCCAAATGGCAAGCTGGCACGTTGGATTTTGAAGCTGGAAGAGTATGATTATTCCATAGAACACATGCCAGGTAGTTCGATGCAACATGCAGATGCACTCTCTCGTGCTCCAGTTAACAGTATCCAGGTTTCAACGTTGTCATGGAACGAGTTTGAAGAGATCCAAAATCTTGATGAAGATATTCTACTAGTGAAGGGATGGGTATTGAATGGTTGCCAACCAGATCAAAAGCCAAAGGATGCAAGTGAGATGTTAAAAGCATTGTACAATGTCTTCGAGTCATTAGTGATTGAAAATAACGTTCTTTGCCGAAAGTGGAGTGACGAAACAAGTAAAGAAAGATCGCAAATTGTTATATCCAAATTTGCATCAGCTACGATTTTGAAAGAAGCACATCGACAAGTTGGCCATCTCGGAGTAGCAAAAACGTTCGAAATGATCCAGAGAAGATTTTATTGGCCAGGATTTTTCAAAGCTACCGAAGAATTCTGCAAAATAGTGAAGTTTGTGCCCGAAACAAAGTTGTGCCAAGGCCTCGATGGCCACTGAAGCCAATTGAAGTTGTTCCAGTGCCCTTTTACATGATAGGAGTAGATCTCATTGGTCCCTTAAAGTCGACCCGTCAAGGAAACAAGTACATCCTTTCCATTATTGACTACTACACGAAATACGCTGAAGCAGAAGCTCTTCCTAACCAAGAGGCTGAGACAGTAGTTCGAGCACTTTGAACAAGTCTTTGCTAGGCATGGTATGCCTTCTGTTTTGCTCACAGACCAAGGCCGAAACTTCGAGTCCCATCTGGTTGCTAGTATGTGTCAGTTGTTTGGAATAGAGAAGAGGAGAACGACAGCGTATCATCCACAGACAGACGGACTTTGTGAACGATTTAATGGCATTTTGAAGTCCCTTCTACGAATGAGAGTTAATAAAGACAAGGACGATTGGGACGAGCAACTTCCTCACGCGTTAGCCTACCGAGTACCGAGTAAGCAAGCAATCATTCCACAGGAGTAACACCGTTTGAAATGTTATATGGGAGAGACGTCAGATTACCCTTGGGCGTGGAAAAAGAAGAACTAGCCACTAAACCGACCCATGGACCAGCGAGGTACCTAGAGGATTTAAAGAAGAGACAGAACATCCTTCGAGAGATAGTAAAGAAGAGAATCAAACAAGCCCAACAGAAACAGAAGCGTAGTTATGATTCAAGGCCATCGCTCACAGCGTAGCAAAAGCTTCAATGTTGGAGATACAGTACTTCTGAAGAATTTTAGAGCTAGAGGACTGGATGAAAAGTACATTGGTCCTTACCAAGTCGTTGATGTTTGCGAAAGTAACTGCGAAATAGAGTCATTACAGGAAAACAAAAAGAGAAAGATTGTACATTCAAACAACCTGAAACGCTTTACAATGAACAATGGTGACCTGGACAACGTTTGTGAAGATCTAGAAAGTGAGGACACAGACAGTTCTGGACCTGACCTCGATGAATCAATATTTGATCCAGAGATTCCTGAACCATGTCAACCAGCAGAAAGAAACAATGAGCACGCAGAGAATCTAATACCATATAATCTGAGACGTAACAGACGACAGCCGATTCGTTATGGACAACCTGTCATGAATTACTGAACTTACTAAGTTTGGATTAACTCTAAATACTTTTAACTGCGAAAGTATCGTTAATTTGGTTGAGTTGTTAGAGACTACGTACTTTATTTATAGCTATCGATTATGTTTATTTTAGGTGGGGGGAATGTGAAGATGTGTGACGTAATACAATAGAGAGAAGACTAAGACCGAGTTAGTGTACATGTGCTTTTAGTGCTTGAGGTTCGTATAGAAAGGTTTATAGATATGTTGTGAGAATAAAGGAGTTTGATATAGTGTGTGCTTCGTTACACTGTACAATGTACATACTGAATAGATTGTGACGATTAAAAAGTCTATTTCGATATATGCGCTGTACAAACCGATACACAAGATAGGAGAAAGTGAAATTTGCTCTATTTCCCTCGAAAAAAGTCTGGGAACTACACTTGGAGTTGGAGATCGCCATAAGTAAAGGTTTGCGATCGCTTCGGCTTTCTGTTAGAATTTCCAACAATGCAACCAGGCTCGATTCAAGCTGCTGCAGAAACGTTGACTGCTTTCTACTCTAACGATCTAGATGCGAATTTTGGCGATGAGCTGCTTCAGTTCCAGTCTTTTCTCGGAGAATTCTTGAATCAGAAAGAGGAAGACTGTAGCATGGAACAATTCATGTACTCTCTCGTCATCTACAAAGACGTTCAAGCTATGTTTCCCAATGTAGAAGTCGCACTCAAGATATATCTCACCTTGATGGTTGCGAATTGCTGTGGCGAGCGATCTTTTTCGAAGCTTAAACTGATTAAGAACTTGATGCGCACTACTATGGGCCAGACCCGCCTTACTCATCTTACTATCATGAGCCTGGATTCTAAAGCCGGTTTTCCACTAAGCGAAAGTGACTTTTTATTGTTCAAATTGAAAAGATTTCTAATTAGTTCCAGCCGAGAGCTTATAAGACAATAGAAAAAGTCGCTTTCGCGCGAAAAAAACCCGCCTAGTGGAAAACCGGCTTAACATAGTGCGTGGTTTAGAACTGAGTAAAATCATCTATATGTTTGCGTCGCGAAAGGCACGCAAAGTACTTGTGCTTCAACAACAATAGTCTTATATTCGACAAAATGAACATACTATTTGACAGCGTCGTGAAGTTTCCTGCATTTTGTGTGCTTAAATTAAACCTAACTATTATTTCTATTAGACTGACTCAAATATATGCTTCCGTCTTCATGCCCATTGTTTGAAATATATTAAACGTTGAGAATTTGTCACTCTATATTCTATTTATAACTTATTATATGCAAGACAAAAAGAAACATATTAATTGACCCTGTACATACAGATAGGGACCACTTACAACTTTCGAATAAAATTTTCATCATGACCCGTTATTACTATATTAAGGTTTTAAACGATTTTTAACCCATTTTACAGAAATCCTATCTCTGCCTTTCCCAACATTTTTCCATATAGGGGCCCCATCAAATTTCTATGCCCTGGGCCCCATAATCTGTTAATGCGGCCCTGCAAACGAGCTCCTTGGTTTGGAGGCTTCTGGGAAAGACTCATCGGATTATCAAAGAATGCCCTCAAGAAGATACTCATGGGGAGAGCATTCATAGCATTGTCTGAGCTCCAAACACTGACAGTTGAAGTAGAAGCAATTCTTAACGATCGTCGATCCCTGGCGTATGTTTCAAGCGACATTAACGATGACGAGCCACTAACTCCCTCCCATCTTTTGGAAGGAGAATTACATCTTTACCTTACCCAGTCATTGATGAAGATGAATTAGTGGATCCCAATTACGGAGATGATTCTGACCTAAGAAAACGAAACAAAATACAAGCAGCAATTCTATAACGTTTCTGGTCTCGCTGGCGACATGAGTATCTAACATCACTTCGCGAATTCCACAGAACCAGTGGAGACATGAACGACCAAACTATCAAAGTAGGCGAAGTTGTGTTGGTGCACGATGATAACATTCGAACAAAAACTGGTCGCACAAACAGACCAAAATCATCCGCTAGAGATCACAGCCAAGAGAACCGAACAAGATGAACAACGTACAGTACCAGACAGTAATGAGGAAACCAACCGACTTACTACCACCTCTGACCTTACCACTGTTCCAAACTTACCACGACCAAAGAGAGCAGCAGCATTGGAGGCGAGAAACAAAATCTCTATATGGGCACAGAGGAGGGTGGACAGCTGTCACGTGCATATCTCGACCAATGAAATTGCTCTATTTTCTCATCGTTTGCGCGAAGTTGATCGGCTGAAAAATTTGCATTGGACGCAGAAATACCGAATATTTTACTATTGTTATTCAAATTTTCCTTTTAAAAGGCAGCGATACTGTTTAAACTATTATTGGGCTATCTATATCTGCAGGATTTTGAGGGGTAAATGCCTTTTTTCTACCTTGTTTTGATCATTTATGTAGGTCGTGTCGTCGCCACGTGATGACCCGAGTCCATGTTTGTCAACAATATTCAAAGTAAAAAATCTCGAATTCCCATGGTTCGATTTCTCTAATTTTTGCATAATGAGTTAAACAAATGTCTAATCTTTGATTCTATCCGAACGACCCCCCTTGACCCCTCGACCGTTTTCATGTTATTCGCCTTTGAATCGGTCGCAGTTATTTCAGCCTTTACCGAGGGCGCCTCGTATTTGAGGGGACATTGCACCTATAAAATTATTATTTTTAAGAATTTCAGAAGTCCCTATAGCTTTATTCTTTAGGGTAAATGTTAACTGAGTTCTAGAAGAATATTCAACGTGTGAAGTTTGTTATTTGGCTATTTTTTATATATTTAAATTTGGATTTTGGGATGGTATCTGGTTGTCTTCGAGAATCTGAAGATATGTAAACATAAGAATTTTTGCTTCTTTGAGGTTAGTTTCTTTTCTAGGCTTATAGATTAATATATCTGATGGCACAAAAAGGGATCATGCTCCACCAATTTGTCAAACACCTGGGAAAAAATATCAAAACGAAGACCTGCTGTAGGCTTTGGGAAAATTTGGTTTGGGTTTATGAAGTTCCTTTCGAGGTTCCTTTTTAGCTTTTGGATAGTTCTACTTGACTTTGCATGCAGTATCTACCTCTCGCACCATTTCTATTTTCTATGCTTATGAGTTATGCCTATAGTTTACTATAACTTGCTGCTAGATCTTATACCAAACATAATATAATTTTGCTTGCCTTTCTAAAGGTATACTGGTAAGTAAAGTATCAACATTTGGTATCAACATTTGGTATATCAATATCTGGTATCAACATTTGGTACACTATATGTTGCTTTACTATAATTATTGTACATAATTGTTATTCTTATCTCAAGAATGCTTTTCATGCTATAAGGCGGCTAAGGCCTTTTCGGTATGCCATGGTTGGAGCCTTGAAGGTTCAATTCCTAGTGCATACTATTACCAAAAGAGGATTTTAGAGTCGAACAAGTTAACAAAGTAATATGCTTGCAGAATTGATTGGTAATTAATCATTGGTCATGTAATCTCAAAACAAATTAATAAAGTGCATTTAATATTACTTTTTGCATATACACTGCATTCATGCAACATTTAATTAAGAAATACAGGTACATTACCACATATAAATCACCTGCGGTTGGGATGTACCACAATGATTAGATACCAATTATAAACATTAAGACTATCATAATACTTGTTCATGATCAACACATTTTATAAGCTAGAGTATGTACAAGTGCATATGTTTATATTATTATGGTGGAGTACTTCTATGTGGAGTACTATTATTATGGTGGAGTATTATGGTGGAGTATTTAGGAATACAATTTAATCTGAAAATACTAAAAATAATACACTTGTTTCACTTTGAATAACACACTTGAATAACATACTTGTTTTACATGCATTCGCTGTATATAAACGCTCGATATAAACACACATATTTCGTCTCTCAGACAGAATTTAGAAAACCAAAATGTTGACAGAAATGCCCGTTCCAACAGTTTTAAAATGGCGAACTACGCATAGTGAAAGAAAATTCGTAAGCAGAATCGCAACAATATAGAGGTATATCACGCTTTCAGCAAACATTCCAGCCTGACATCCTTGATTATCAAAAGCGTCCATCTTCGGGAGATGTTACCTTCGAAACAGTCCAAGCACAAATGACAACCGCGCGGAAAAACAAGCCCGCTAACCGTGATCCTTTGCGCGTTGCTGTCCAACCTCCTCGGCCCCGGATGATGTCGAAAGTTAATTAGTTATTCAGTATATAATTTGTTGACGTTATTTGGTCAGGCGGTGACCTTGAAACGATTCATGAACATGCGCAGAACGAAAAAACGTTGCATGTACGTTTTGTGATGTGAAAATATGTAAAATATGTATGTATATATATATATACATACATATACTGTATACAATTTCTTAAACGAAGCTTATGTATGCATAATAGCCTTTTAGTACTTGTTTTTGTTAGAGCATTGAGACGTAGTATAATGCTCCTAATACGTATTATTATTATTATTTTCTTTGAGTATTCGGGTGAAGTTTCATATAAATCCCGAAATGACGTCACATAGACTATCGGTAGTAAAATTCGAAATTAAAATCATCCTTTTAAGAAGATATACAGTCATTGCACACACAATAGAAAACACAATAGACCTCTTTCATAATCGCTACCATTTTAAAGTAACCTCGTTAAGAAGCAAAGATTATTTTTAATTTACATGTTCTAACAGTTACTCCGCTTTCCTTCTTGCAGAAAAGCATAAAAATGTCGCAAGAGATGTTCAACAAGAACATGGCCGTGCGATTTCCTTCAGTTTTCGTGGGGAGTCAAGAATGTTGAAGAGAGACTGGAAAGTGATCGAAAGAACCTCCTGGACGAGATAGCCCGCCTCATCCTGGCCAACGTACCATTTCAGAGTATTTACACTCATGGCTACACCTCCCGAGCAGCGCATACGACTCACCTACGAGGAAATCAAGAGCAGAAGCAAGGAAGGCATTGGAGGGCTTTGTTATTCCCTAAACACTTTCACCTGGGGCCTTCTCAAAGGGCTAGGCTTCTCCGTAAAACTCATCTTGTCTGCTGTCACGTCCACCGTGTCGTGTCCCGACAATCATCTCGTTGTTCTGATCAGTGGTCTGGAAGAGGAGAACGACTCTTCCTCGTCGACTGCGGCACAGGTTTCCCGATATTCCGTGCGGTACCGCTGAACTTTGACCAGGAATCCCCCGTGTACCAAGACGGCTTTCTCGAGTACAAGTACGTCCGCCACGAAGGTAAAAATCCTTCGTATGCACGGCAAAGGAGACATGATAAAGCCTAACGACCCACCGATCGAAGGACTCGACTTCTTCTTGGGAAGATGGCGTCGATTTTATTCCTTCGATCTAGGACAACCCGAGCTTACGGCAGCCGCCGCGGACCAGATGTATTCCACAATTGTCAACCTTACCCCGTTCCCCAAATCACCGCGCGCCATTCGCTTTCCGGAAAAGCGAGCCGTGATAGCCGTCCATGATCGGTTTATAATCGAGAACGACAAAGGGGACCTGGAGACAACAGTAATGGAAAGCGATGAGGAAATTCTAAATGCCTATGGCATTCATTTTCCAAACATAAAGCAAGACACGGTGCGACGAGCTCTCCAAGAATGGCGTCGTACATCGAAGTGACATTTTTCAGCATGCCTGCAATTCTCCGTTAAAAAATCAGCCCAAACATTTCGTGTAATAAAACATTTCATACAGTCATAAATTAATACAGTCACGAAATGATGCTATCAACCATATATCATAAAATACGATATCGACTGTCTACGGAACCTCAATTTTAGGGTTATATTAGGTTAGTATTGATAGGGTTAATATTATTAAAGGTCATAGGGAACAAAAATAATTATTTTCTTGGAAGGGTGATACTCCGCATCACTTTGGGTGGCCAGCTCAAGATACCACCTGGTTGGATCTTAACCTGACCAACCAAGTAACAAACAGGCTTACAAAGGTAATCCGAGTAAACAAAATTACTCTTGTACAGAACAACACCACTATTTTGAACCAAAGACAATCTTGTTGTAATACTAAACTTGCCTAATTAACTGGGAAGTTAATGAAGCTATTCTATGGGTGACCGTGGTTCAATTACAAAAGGAAGACATTGGTTCTATTTATACTAGAGACGATCCATCCGTCAAGATGCATCATCCGTCTGACAGATCATCCGTCTAAGTATAAAACACAAGACGAACTTTTCAATTTCGCTTTACCCGGTTGTGACGTCACACGGATATCGAAAAATACATCCAAGATGGCGGACAATGGTCAGCAACTTTGACAGTGCAATTATATAAAACGCTTTACGAACATATATAGAACGTTAAATTACTTAAAATTCACTGAAACATTCTGCTCCTGTCTGAAATAATATACACATCAGTCTCAAGCTAGAGAGGAATACAGATGGAAAATTCACCAAAAACCAAAATGGCAGTCTGCATATATTCCATAAAATTCAGTGACATAGTAGAGAAAATAAGAGACACGTAATATATGGTCATATGTTGACGTACTCACTTACACCGTCAATTCGTAATCTTCGATAAACTATTATCATTTTATGTTATGATGCATGTATATATCTTTAGGAGCGTATATTTTAATTAAATTAATAATCTTTTAAAATTGATAAGCTAGTCTTTTAGAATTTCCTGTAAAATACATTACATAACATATTTCTGTTCAAAAATGATGTATATCGCTAAATTTCTGACCCCCTTAATTATATAGTCGCGGCTTCTCCGGATGGCTGCATTATTTGTGGTGTACATTCCCCTCACGTTGTAAGCCAACTAACTTAGTGACCTCGATCGGCAGAAAATTTTTTTTGGATCACTCTCCATGGGAAGCCATCTGATTGGCTAACCCAAATAACTTTTATCCTAACCCTAAATAACCCTAATGTACAATAATTTCATGTACGCCCAGTTTATAGGCCAACTGAACGTGAGAGAGAATGCCAATCTCGTGCCCAGAGCCAGCATAGAGAATGCTTGTGGGCTGCACATGCGCAGTCAAGGTCCCCAAAACAGTGATCTCAAAAATAATTTTGCTTTCGGTCGACCCCAAAACAACAAAGGTCCTAACTTTTACGACACGAACGAATCTAATCTGCTCGCAGCCCGAAATTTCTATACCCGGGTTTAGAAATAAAATAATGTAATAATTTAATTAAATAAATAAATTAAATGATTAAATTAAATAATTAATAAAATAAATTTATGATTAAATTAAATTAATAATTAAATAAATTATTTAATAATTAACTAATTTAATAATTTAATTTAATAATTTATTTAACCCGTGATTTCGGGTTTAGAAATTTCGGGCTGCGAGCAGGCTAGAACGAATCTGAATCCCGAGAAAATAACCTTGATGTGCCTATGACGTAGTATGTGTCCATTGTGTGTTCGAAGAAAATGCCCGTAAAACCTGTTTATGCACTTAAGGTATTCCTCAGTAATTCTATCCGAAATGAAAATTTGCTGAAACTTCCCAGTCTTAAAAGAAATAGCTAACAGGGTTTATTATGATAAAGAAAGGTCGTTTCCCATATTCTTTGACATGTTACTTGAAGAAACATTCATCAAAAATGTAAAATATTGTAAGTTGTAGAAATGATTTTTCTCTAAGTTTCTGTTATAACACGAAAAAATTATGGTCACGTACCGACCTTCTTTAAGATCTATGGCCCGGCATTATCAACAGAGCTAGGCGCCGGAAGCAGCTCAGGGCATCGGGGGCAGAATCTCAAAAAGGGTTTAATTTAGTGGGAGAAGCCGTCTAGCGATCTTTATTAATTTAATTAATTTAATATATACTACTGTAAGATGCACAGACTCACAGTAAACGTTTGTCAATATTTTTGTATAAATAATTTTAAAAAATTTCCTTCCAAAAATTCCAGTCTAGAGCAACATCGTGGATTTTTAGACCTGTCTATAGCAGCAATGGAATTATGGTCCATTTTAAATTACATCTTCACATGCATAATGCATCGGACTCATCTCGTTGACTCCTTCGAAACCAAATTACCCAACCTATACTTCGTCAAAAGAAAGTATAAGATATCGCATTACAATATAGCAAAGGGCACACGGCCAGGAAAACTAGTGCTGTCGGCAAATAAAGAATTTGTCGGCAAATGAAACCTTTGTGGGGTTTGCTAAATAACCGCTAACCCCAAAACAACTTATAGATGCTAACCACCGTACCCCCCACCTAATAGTTTTCTAACCCTAATCCCCGTCTTAAGTGTCTTCCTAACCCTCCCACCTCGATTCCCTTGATATTATCCAGTTCATAGAGATCATAAATAAAACTAGAGGGGGCATCCAATCTTCATTTCAGTAAATCCCGGGTAACCAATTGAACGCCGCCATCTTGGATAAATTGGCGGCAAAATAGCACACCCGGATGTAAAATACGGTGATTGTCGTGAGGTCAAAGGTCGCTCGCTGTTTTTCGTGTTGTTTTTTCGAGGTTTTTTGCAAGTTGTGTTGAAACTGCTCATGTGCTAATACACCTTTTTCGGAAATCAAACAAGCCATTGTAAATTCATGCTCGTTTGTGTGGGCTATTTTGCCTCCAACTGAGCCAATGGCGGCGGCCAATTGGCTACCTGATTTTCCTCAGTGGCCCCGCTAGTTTTATTTATGATCTCTATGATCCAGTTGATGTGACTGCTGACCAACAATATTTCATGCTCATCCTCGCCCTGGTTATAGCAAACCCCAACTTTTGTCAGCAAATCTTTTTTCAGCAAGACAGCAAACTACTGTTCCAAAATCTAAATCACGAGATATACAGCAGAGGAACTGAAGTGTGATGTATACCAGGCCTTTATATACTATTCTTTTAGTTAAACCCCACTTTCATTGACCCCCTAGAAGCCAATATACCGATAGTTCCATCTTTCCTGTGAGTCGGAGTTTTTGGTAGTTTGGTCTTATTATTTTTGAACGACCACACCCATTTGTCGGTAAAATTAATTATCACCCCCCGCACACGGCTGCCCCGCGTGCCCCCGTAAGCAAAGGGCAGTTTTGCACAATGCAAAACTGAGGAATTACCTTAAATGGCCATGTTAATGTTTGTGTAGGCCGCTGATCTCAAAAATAGGACTGGATTGAGATTTCTATTGTATCTGATTAGCTGATTTTGAAGCTTGCATATTTGCATGTAAATGACGAGAGATCATTAGAAGCTCCGAGTTTGCAAGCAAATCAAACTGTGACGCTCGCGAAATAGGTTTAGTGTCTGGCCAATATATATAGTTTCTTTGTTAATATTAAATGCATAAAATCTTGAACCTAATTTCACGTCTCATATTAGGTTTCTCTCAATGGATAATTAGAGCCAACGGCGGCCATTACTAAGGGACCAAAGTCGCAGTAAATCTGCAGGTAGACCATGGATCGTTTTACCCAGTAATTTGAAAAAATGTCTTCTGATCCTCTTATAGAGCACATAATTCAACAAAAATCTTTATAGGATCCTCAGTTGGTAATACTTAGTAATGCGGACTTCCGGCTTCGTTTTCTGAACAATAGTTGCTCGATCCAGTCTTCTTTCCAATCTCGTAACCGTTGCGGGTAACATCGATATATTTGGTCAGCGGACAACTTCGTTTCTTCGTAATCTGTTCGTAGCCGATTCGTAGCCAGCAAATTCTGTTAAGGTGATTCATTAATTTCATCCTTATGCCATTTAAGATCATGAAATCTTAAATGGCATAAGGATTTATCATTCTCATGAATCAGAGGCCACGGAAGCACCTAAAAAGTGGGCACTACCGAAAAGAGACACATTGGTTATTTTCCAAATAATTGTATAATTTAAAACGTTGTACGGTTGTAAGGTCATATTTCTACGAAAAGGGCACATTAATTCTTCCCAACATAGGTAATATGCCGCAGTAAACCTTAACCGCCACATGCCACATTTATAAAAAGGGCATTTTATTTCAGAAAAAGAGCACATTTTCTAAATTTTGAAAAAAAGTGGGGCATCTGCCACCAGTGTCCCCTGGTTCCGCTGCCTCTGTCATGAATCCAATAACCCTAATGAACCCAACCCCAACACAACACTAATCCTAACCCGCCTTAAGTGTCTTCCTAACCCACCTGTTTTTCAATCCACTTCTAACATTTTTTACAAATAGTCGTATTTAAAACAATCCACGGACTCGTTGCGAACTCAGCTAAGACATAGTTAATAGAGGGTAAGATGGTTGGGAAACGCGGCGAACTTCAAAGGCGGATGTTATTGTTCTCACTTTTGGCATGTCACGTGATCGTGCACAACTTCTGAGTCGTTCGTGTTCGAAGTGAATAAATCTAGTTTTCGTATCTCTGCTTCAATTTTTGCAAAATGCCTGGCGATAACTGTGCTGTACTTGGTTGCGGGACTTCTCGAAGAACGAAAGGAGTCGGTATTTTTAAACACCCAAGAACGAAGAATACAAGGCCTGGCGAGCGCAATGGTTGAGTGAGCTCACGAAGACACGAGTTATTGACAAAGATTTTCGATCACAGATAGACAGCGACAGGGTTTACACTTGCGAAATACATTTCAAAGAAGAGGACATCGAAACATGTAAGTAACATATGATTATAAAATAAATAACGCAAATCTCGCACCTAGCTTTACGCTTGGTTGAACATAAAATCTCGCACCTCATTC
Source organism: Chrysogorgia sp. JL179-B06 (assembly GCA_035772405.1). NCBI lineage: Eukaryota > Metazoa > Cnidaria > Anthozoa > Scleralcyonacea > Chrysogorgiidae > Chrysogorgia > Chrysogorgia sp. JL179-B06. Next base: position 448,744 of record JAYKKM010000469.1, on the reverse strand, counting down.
ACAGTCATGTCACGCAATCACGAACGAATATATTTTAACCGAAATTTAGTTATCCGTAAATCGTTTTAATATCAAATCTACTCATCCACTATCATAAAATTGATCAGTTAGTATTCGCTTGTTTGATGAAATTATTCTCGCTCGATTATACATGTATAGCTAATGTCACGCATCAGTTATTTCGAAAGAAAACGAAGTTGACCGCTGACCAAACATATCGATGTCACCCGCAACGAACGCACCCGATTCATCTTATACCATATGGCTATTAGCCAGTAAAATATAGGTCAAAGTACGGGGTGGCAGCCGTGTAAAGTATGTATCTTGTACTTTGACGATGGTAACATTAACTTTCTAAAATTGAATACTAATAAAAAATACAGACTACAAAGCGTATGATTTTCCTAAATGGCATAATTTTGTATTTAATATCGGAATTGTATTAAAATTTAATTTAGACTGCCTCAATTGAGTACTTTCGTACTCTATAGCTACCACGTCCCGAAGCTGAGAATCGTGCGAATACGTCGCCATTTACCTTGTTTTATACTTGAAAATACACTTTTACTCTACTCCTCTGATGTCCGGGTAATGTTTCAATTTTATGAAATGTACTTGATATTTTATGGTTGCAGCCGATTACTTGTACCAAACTAAATCATTCGCATGCACTCAGGTTTGTCGTTGACAAGTTTGTTACAAGTTGTTCGGAATTTGTTGTAAGCCTGTTGTGATGAATAGCGACGTAAAAATCTTGCAATTGTTCTAACAATAACAATGCTGTTAATTCAACAGGCTGCTAGCTGAAACATTTTGTGTTTATATATAATAAATATATAGAATCTGAAGATCGTCTCTCGGCGTGAAACTCTGAGTAACAACGAACTGTTTTAAGTAAAGATTCTATATTCGCTCTATCATTAACGATATTGAGCACTCTATTTAACGTCAATATTCAGTATTTATTTCGTTTTATTTCATATATATATATATATAGTCAGATTTAACTATATTTGCTCCTTCACTTCAGTGCATATTGTTGAGCACAGTCTGTGAAGTTGATGTGGGTGTCTGTTAGTGCTAATGCAATGCTCACTATACCCTTGTGGCAATTTGAGCAGCTGTGGCCCCATATCACTTCATGCTTTCTGGATGTGCAGATCAGCTAGTGCCGGCAGTACGACCCCACATACAGTTGTCACCGATGCTTGCAGTTGTATGGGTATGGGTTCCCAGGTGGAAATCTTACGTAAGATCTTACGTAAGATCTTGGCAAGATCTTATAAGATCTTATGTAAGATCTTGCAAGATCTTTGCAAGTTCTTGCAAGATCTTGCAAGATCTTGCAAGATCTTATGAAGATCTTACAAGATCTTGCAAAATCTTACAAGATCTTACAAGAACTTGTAAAGATGTTGCAAAAACCTTACAAGATCTTACAAGAACTTGTAAAGATCTTGCTGAATCTTACAAGATCTTACAAGATCGTACAAGATCTTACAAGATCTTACAAGAACTTGCTGAATCTTACGAGATCTTACAAGATCTTGCAAGATCTTACAAGATCTTACAAGATCTTACAAGATTGTACAAGATCTTACAAGAACTTGTAAAGATCTTGCAAGATCTTTGCAAGATCGTACAAGATCTTACAAGATCTTACAAGATCTTACAAGAACTTGCTGAATCTTACAAGATCTTGCAATATCTTGCAAGATCTTGTAAGATCTTGTAAGATCTTGTAAGATCTTGTACGATCTTGTACGATCTTGTAAGATCTTGTAAGATTCAGCAAGATCTTGTAAGACAAGATCTTGCAAGATCTTGTAAATTCAGCAAGTTCTTGTAAGATCTTGTAAGATCTTGTAAGATCTTACAAGATCTTGCTGAATCTTACAAGATCTTACAAGAACTTGCTGAATCTAATACAAGATCTTACAAGATTGATTTTACAAAATTGTACAAAACTGCAGTGCTCGAATCTGAATATATCTTCAATATCTTTGATAAGAGTATGGTTAATTTGGTAACAAAATGTGTAACCTGTCACATTGTGACATATCTTGTAATGTAGATGTGGGATCATACATTTGTTTTCACCCATTATTTTGCTTTAAATTATTTTATGACTCGGTTCAACATACAATGGCGAACAGTAATCCCCAACACGCTTGTGTGTCCATGCAGTTATCGATCTGGCTCTAGGTAATTGGTGAAACAAGGTTGTTGAAAATAAACTGTAATTAACTATTTAAATTAAGGTACATGTATTTATGTGTTGACAATTGACATTATTTAATTTCCATGCTAATTAGTGCTAATGAAAAAATTAGTTCATATAAAATTTAGAGTTGTAAGTTTTTGCTTTCTTCAGCTGCATCCATCCTCCGCTTTGCATCTCTGCATTTTTGGTTGCATGCATCGATAACTTGTTGGTGATACTTGTTCATCTTGTCCCCATATTTGGCACGGAGTACATCTAAAATAACAAATTGAGGAAATAAGAAAAGATTAATGTGAAATAGAATAAAACTTGTGATACTCTAATTATCACTACTTGAGCAACTGAGTAAACCAATCCATTATTAAAATTTTATAAGATAAAAAATTGAACAAATTACTTGTTCAACATAGAAGCATTCATAAATGCAATGCATCATGTACATACCAAACATTTTGTTGGTTCTTTCTATATCCAGGAGTTTTCTCTTGGATTTTTTTGAAACTTCCAGGGTACCTTCAGCCATTTCCTCATTGGGAAAAAGCTGAGGCAGTATTTTTAAGGCACATTTTGTGGGATCCTTTGGTGTTGGAATGACAGTCACGAGGTTTATCCCATTATGCATGATCTAAAATTAGAAATTAGTTAATTACTTTTGCAATGAGAAGATAGCAAGTGTAATAAACTGAAGAAAACAACTTGTTATACAAGCACATTGTACTTTAATAGAAATATTAGACTATTAAGATAATGAAATTATGACAATTAACATATAATAATGCTATTTTAGGTGTTAGAACTTAATAGCTTGATTAGACTTAATGATTTAAAAGGAAATATCATTATCAAGATTTTCAAGTATGCAGAACAGCTGTACATAAAGACTTTCATAGCAAAACATGATAAACGAAATGTGGTTAAATCACATTTAAAGGTAGAACTAGGAGGAACATATACTGTACATGTAAGAATTATATAGTAAATGGTTTGAACCTAGGAGTATAATTCCCTTGTAGAATCAGACACTATTTAATTCCTATTTATTTCCTATTTTTCTAAACTATTTATTTCCTATTTTTAACATATGATATAATTCTATTTGGCTTACTATTTTTTCCCTATGATTTTCCTATTTAAATTAATATAAAAAACTATTTTTTTCCCACCTAAGTGGAACCCTATTTTTTTCCTATGTTGTGATTTTGTTAAATTTACTTGGTCCAGTCAAATAGCAATAAAATAGGTTTTAAATAGTATATATAATAAATAGTTAAAACATAGTCCTAATATAGTTAAAAAATAGATAATAAATAGTTAAAACATAGTCCTAATATAGTTAAAAAATAGATAATAAATAGTAAATATAGTCCTAATATAGTTAAAAATAGATAATAAATAGTAAAAACATAGTCCTAATATAGTTAAAAAATAGATAATAAATAGTTAATAAATAGTTAAAACAGTCCTAATGTAGTTAAAAAATAGATAATAAATAGTAAATATAGTCCTAATGTAGTTAAAAAATAGATAATAAATAGTAAATATAGTCCTAATATAGTTAAAAATAGATAATAAATAGTTAAAACATAGTCCTAATATAGTTAAAAAATAGATAATAAATAGTTAATAAATAGTTAAAACATAGTCCTAATGTAGTTAAAAAATAGATAATAAATAGTTAAAACATAGTCCTAATATAGTAAAAAAATAAATAATAAATAGTTAAAACATAGTCCCTAACTCCTAATATAGTTAAAAATAGATAATAAATAGTATGATTATAGTCCTGGATCCCAGATGGGATCCTGGGAATTTGGAACGGGTCCCACCGGGCATCCCGGGTAAATCCCACCCGGAATCCTGGGTAAATCCCACTTGGGATCCTAGGTAATCCCGCCTGGGATTTTGAAGTGGGATCCCGCCTGGGATTTTAATACAAAAATTTGTATGGGAAATTGTATCAGGTATTCAATTAATGTCATCCCTTGTGGAATATGGGAATTCCACCTGGGACTCTTAGAAAGGCAGATCATAAACAAGGTTTCCTAAACTGCACAGAGATATATTGTATTACTTGTGACAAAATATAACTTTTAACTCTAATTCTTTAAAATAAATATTTTAATTAGTTCATAATGAAACTTACCTTGGGTCCCAGAGAAAAATGAAACTATAGCTACTTTTTTAAAATAATTGGGGAACTAGTTGAAAATATATGATACATTCAAATGAATATTTAACTAACTTGCTATTGGAAATAAACACTTTGAATTATATACATTAATATTAAGACCAAAGAGTTAAAATTAATATCTCAGTAAAATAATATACACTTAATGTCTGCTCTCGAGGGAAAGAGTTAGTTTGTTTTCCCGAGAGGCTTGATGTTTCCGGAGACGAAGTCGAGGGAAACATCAAGACTCAAGGGAAAACAAAACTAACTATTTTGCAAGGTAGCAGACAATATAGCGATGGAGAAAAACTAAACATACATGGCTATCCACGCAACAGTTTTAACAATTCAAAAATTATTGCCCAAGTGGGCAATAATTACCCGGTAACAACTTTTTGCCTGCTCGGTCGACATTTGAATTTATCTAAGCTCACGTGACCACAAACCAACCAATATGACAGTCTGTATTATATCTAGGGAAGCCACAGCTATATAACAATAATTTTTAGTTTTTAAATAATAGCTATATTTTTTCTTGTTCAAATTCCTACACTTATCTGCTATGTGTTGTTGGATACTATAGATAATACAATGACTATGATAATACAATGACTATGATAATAATCATTGGTTCTCTTCACCAGTTGGAGTCCCCCAATCAAAATAAGTGCACAAATGAGCTGAAAAATAAATGTAGCTGTGTTATTAAAAAATCTCTAATAATTTTCTTGACAAAAATCTGTTTAACCTAAAATTATCTACAGTATTAGCATACACCATAACCAATTTTTGCAATGGAAAATTAATTATTATAATTAATTACTCAATGTTGCAAATAATTTTACAATCATTTGCTGTAGTCAAATATATATGATATAAGTGGTGGTAATTTAAAGTCTGTACCGATATAAACTAAGGCAGAGTATACCAGTGCCACAGAAATTTTTTGAGTACCAACTTAAACCATTTTTACCAGAATTTTTACTGGTAAAATTTAGGACTGGGAAAATGTCTATAGAAAGTAACCATACTGGTATACTCAATGGTATTAAAAAATCTCTAACTACAACTCTCAGATAATGTTTAACTATTAAATATTTAATTATTTACTTGTAATTTGTCCAAAGATTTCTAGATGGCACAGAAATCTTGTTAAGAACCCGCTGTGGAGGGGAATAATAATTTTGTGTATCATTTCCAATTCGACTCGAGTATCACGCGTGAAACATAATGCCACGCGCGAAATACGAGCCGAACAACAAGACGTTTCATTTCAAACCGCATTCAATATTGTTTCGGTATAATATATAATTTTACCCTACGCTCGGGGAATTCGTCGACTTTCACAAACGTTTGAACGCTAGTAGCTAGCCGTTCGAACGCTAGTAGCAAGCCATTCGAACGCTAGCACTGAATACTGATGAACGCTAGTAGCAAGCCGTGAGCAAGTTATTCGAACGCCGTTCGACGGTTCGAACATAGTTAATAACTATGGTTCGAACGAATGATATATCATCCCTCGCGGGTAATATTTCGTCGAATTCCCCTCGCTCTGAGTCTATAAATCATAAATATACACTTATATATAATCTTCATTATCACAAACTGTATAGACACATGAAAGTGTTTGGCTCACCGGTTTTATTAGACCTTTTCATGGTCCTGGCTCGCCAATATCCACGTGCTCCCAGGTATTTTTCCTTCAAACCACTAATAGTTGTTGAGTCGTTCATAAAACCTTGTTTCTTGAAACTGTAACGGCGGAGTAATCTTTCGGGAAGAAAATCAATAATTCCGTTGGCTCTACAAAGCAACGCAAATTCACAAATAGTCTCAGAATTAATATGCTA